>JAVBHV010000003.1:2503968-3755953 GCA_033992175.1 Spiraea crenata | reverse complement strand
AGTCAAGTTTGTGATGTCTGTTGTGATATTAGTCACTCCATTAAGACATGTCCTCTTTTGCAGGAAATGAAAGGCATGTATGAAGAAGGGTGTGCTGCAGTGGGAAATTATCAAAGACCCTACTCTTCCTTCCGAAATTCATTCAATCCCATCACGAAGAAATCCAAATGACCAGCGTTGGACGAATGAGGTACAACCTCAATGAAGTTGTTCCAAACCAACACTATTCTGCACAAAAACCTTTCACTGCCAAACCATCTTTGGAGGACACCATCCAATCTTTTGTACAAGTGCAACAAAAGCAAAATGAGAGGTATGATCATCTTTTTGATAAATTTGGTGATGAAACTAAGGAAAGTAGGAGTCAGATTTCTAAATTGACAAATTATTTGACTGTGAATGAAAAAGACAGATTTCCTTCAAACACGGAACCAAATCCAAAAGGTGTTAATTTATGTGATGTTACTTCTGATTATGTTGAATCTGTTGTTACTCTTAGGAATGGAAGAGAAATTGTTAGACCACTTCCAACTAAGCAAGTTGAAAAACCTAAGAGTAATGTTGAAACTGAAAAATCTAAAGAAAGTGAAGTTGTTGAAGAATTTTCATTGCCTGCACCTTTCCGACAGCTTTGCTTCCTGTTAAGAAAGTAGGGCCAAATTCTGGAATTTTAGATCTTTTCAAGCAGGTAGAGATTAACATTCATTTGTTAGATGCTATTCGACAGGTTCCCGCTTATGCTAAATTTTTGAAGGATTTGTGCACTTATAAAAGAAAGCATAATGTGAAGAAATCTGCATTTTTGACTGCTCATGTGAGTGCAGTAATTTAGAATAAGATCCCTCCAAAGTACAAAGATCCAGGGAGTCCTACTATCTCTTGTGTGATTGGAAATAAATCTGTTAGTCGTGCTTTGCTTGATTTAGGTTCGAATGTGAACTTATTGCCTTATTCTGAGTACTTGCAGCTAGGTCTTGCTGAGCTTAAGCCGACAAGGGTCATATTGCAGCTTGCTGATCGTTCCATCAGGGACACCAAGAGGGGTTATTGAGGATGTTTTAGTCCAAGTGGACAAGTTTTATTACCCCGTTGATTTCATTGTTTTAGACACTGCACATGTTTCAGATTCTAAAAATCAAACTCCTGTGATTCTAGGGCGTCCTTTTCTTGCTACTTGTGATGCTAATATTAGTTGTAGGAGTGGATTGATGAAACTGACTTTTGGAAACATGACCATGGAAATTAATATCTTTAATGTTTTTAGGCAGCCTAGCGACAGTGATAATGAAAATGAAAGTGAGGAGTGCGAGTTAGTGAACTTTATTTCTGAATTAGCTCATGATCAATTTGTGAAGAGTAACTTTGTTGATTCTTTGGAAACTTATCTACTTAATGCAAATTCTTCTGATGAAAGTATAGTTTCTGAAGTTGCTGAAATAAACTCGTTTGTTGATTCTTTGCAGGTGCATGAAATAAAAGGGTGGTCACCTAGATTTGAAAAGCTGCCACCTCTAGTCAAATCCCTGCCATCACATGTGGAGGCATCGAAACTTGAACTTAAACCTCTGCCAGCAGGTCTTAAGCATGCATTCTTAGGACCCGAAAATACATTCCTTGTGGTAATCTCCTCTAACCTCGATTCTCACCAAGAAGGTAAGTTGATTAATGTATTGAATGCTCATAAGTCTGCTATTGGTTGGAAACTTGCTGATATTCAAGGGATTAGCCCTCTTGTTTGTACACATAAAATATTTTTGGAAGAGGATGCTAAACCATGTATTCAACCACAACGTAGGCTTAATCCAAACATGACAGAGGTGGTTAAAACTGAGGTTTTGAAACTGTGGAATGAGGGTATCATTTACCCAATTTCTGATAGTAAGTGGGTCAGTCCAACCCAAGTTGTCCCTAAGAAATCTGGCATTACTGTAGTTAAAAATGATAAGAAGGAATGAGTTCGGTCTAGGTTGGTTTCTGGTTGGGCGTGGGCTTTGCCTACAGGAAAATTAATTCTGCAACGAGGAAAGACCATTTTCCTTTACCCTGTGTTTGGATGAAGAAATGTTTAATTACTAGAAATTGAAAAATGATGGGATTTAAATCTCCATCAATTAAAATCCCATCAATTGTAAATTTCCTTGTTTGGATGAGAAAAGTTCTGATTCCTAGGAATTTGCAAAATGATGGAAATTGTAAATTTAATTGTTTGGATACATGTTTGAGTTCTTGAGAAAGATAATTATTCATCAAAATGAAATAGGAATACAAATTGAAAATCAAGTCTAACTTCGGTGCATAAATACCAATACTAAATTATTGAAAAGAAAACAAATCCTAATAGTGAAAAATTGTTTCATGCTCCAGGTCCAATAAGCATTTCCAGCATATTTTTCTTGCTCGCAATTGGGAGTGTTTTCAGCAAGAGAAATTGTTTGTCGTTTTCTATCAACCAAGTGCATGCTTTGATTTTCACCTCTTCACTAAGATTTGGTATTGCATATACCTCGGTATATATCTCAGTTGGATCAATGTTCTTTGTGTCAGCACGAACATATGCTTCAAAAGATGAGGCCATGCTTGCAATTGAATCTGCAACAACATCCTTAGTTTTACCTCTTTTCTTTGTAGGGGGATATGAGAAGAGGTTGTTGAAACATGACTTCGTTTGTTGTGAGCACTAGTCAAGTCAGGTGAATGATCTTCAAGAATAATGTTTATATCATCTAAACCACGTGTATCACCATTCTAATCACCATACTCGACATCATTAGTAGGAGGAGTCATAACCTCAATGGCTTCTGCACCTGTTTCAGCACCCTCCCCAGTTGCTCTATCTTTGCCACACAAATCAACTATATCATCCCAATTCTCAATAGCTTTATATCGAAACTTTTTAACATCTTGTGGCCGATTCTACAAAAAGAAAATGAATCAAAGTTAATATCTATAATTAGAAAAATACAAAGAACAACATATACTTAAAATAAATTACTACCGGCACATAGTCTTCCCAAACACGTTCTTCATCCACATTGATCATCTTTTTTGTTGAATCCCAACTGAATCCACTCTGACTTAAGATATCACTCACAATGCCATAAAATACTCTCCATGTCTTGACACGATTTTTTACATTATCAGCAGTTACTTCGACACCAAATTGTGCAGATAAAATAGCCGATGCAGTATTATAAGCAACTGGCTTCCATCCATTATCTCCCTTGTTGCCTATACTACGCTCTTCACGTAGTGCGTCAGCTAAAGAACGTTCCATAGTTATATTCCAGCAAAAATAGTCTCTGTTGTCTGCTTCACCTTGGGCCACTTGCTTCTGAGCTGCTATCTTTTGAACGACTTTCTTCTTAATCGGAAGCTTCTTCTTTCCTTGATTATTTCTTTTGGAAACATCATCTTGCACCAAATTCATGGCTTGCTATAATCACATAGAATAAATTTTAACACATGAGAGTACGCCAAAACTCAAGAAACAATTAACGCTTTTTTAAGATAATCAAACCATGATGCTGGATTCAAACATGAAGTTGCAATAAATTATAATATATGCAAAAAGTTGAACCAGACTTACGGTGGAGAAATATCCACTACAAACAATGAATTGAATATCATATTACTTCCAACTAATATAATATAAAACATGTTCCCCAGGTTTGACCAGCCCATTCCTCTTCTTCTACCTAGAAAACCTGGTCCCCCACCCATTCCATCTTCTTCTAAACCCGTGCTTCGTTCCTCTGTAAAACCAGAATAACCCAGAAAAACTAAACACATCCCCTTCTTTCTGCAATCCAGAAAAACCCAAATATGTACACAAATTCATCACAATTCTAGACTAAACTACATATATCGAGCAGAAATCATCCAAGGGAAAATAGCTTTTGTAATCTAACCTTGAAATTGAAGATTAGCGATGCACCGATGTTTGAAGATATGGATCTGACCCGCTCTCAAATATATGGGGAGTTTTGGCGCGATGGATAATTACTTGGAGGTTTTGGCGCGCTCGAATCCTTGGCTCGGGAAAAGAGTTTTTCCGCGCTCAGAAGATTTGGCAAATTCCGACCCTTTTGGCGGAATTTGCAACCCCGGGAAATGACCTCTCCAATTTCCGCGACTTATCCGGAAAGAAATCCCAAATTTCCAGGTATTATCATCCAAACACATCAATTTGTGATTTCCCCTCCTCAATTCCCGAGTTCTAGCAAATTCCCGGGATTTTGGCCCCCATCCAAACATAGGGGTTACTTTTTATTGTCCAGATTTTGGAGAGGGTGGCTGGCCATGAATTTTATTGCTTTTTGGATGGTTATTCTGGTTATTATCAAATTGAAATTGCCTTGGGTGATCAAGAAAAGACTACATTTACTTGTCCTTTTGGTACTTTTTCTTTCCATAGAATGCCTTTTGGATTGTGTAATGCTCCTGCTTTTGGTTTTTTTTTTTTTTACGTTTCAACGATGCATGATTAGTATTTTTAGTGATATGGTGGAGCAGTTTCTTGAAGTATTTATGGATGATATATCTGTTTTTGGTGATTCGTTTGATGATTGTTTGAATAATCTCGAAAAAGTTCTGATACGCTGTCAAGAAAAGCACCTTGTTCTCAATTGGGAAAAATGTCATTTTATGGTGTCTTCTGGTATTGTTCTTGGTCATATTGTTTCAGCTCGTGGCATTGAAGTAGATAAAGCAAAGATTGATTTGATTGCTAAGTTACCTGTGCCAAAAATAGTTAAAGATGTTCGTTCATTTTTAGGACATGCTGGTTTTTATAGAAGATTTATCAAGAATTTCAGTTCAATATCTAGACCATTGTGTAATCTTCTGTTAAAAGATGTTGTTTTTGCATGGACTGATGAATGTCAACTTGCTTTTGATATGCTTATTCAGATGTTAACTTCTACTCCTATTATGCAATCACCTGATTGGACTTTGCGTTTTGAAATTATGTGTGATGCGAGTGATTATGCTATTGGGGCTGTTTTGGGGCAACGCAGAGATAAGAAACCTTTTGTGATTCACTATGCAAGTAGAACTTTAAACAATGCTCAAATGAATTATTCGACAACTGAAAAAGAACTTCTCGCTGTAGTGTTTGCTTTGGATAAATTTCGCTGCAGCATTGAAATACCTTTTGAGTAAGAAGGATGCCAAGGCTCGTTTGATTAGATGGATTCTTTTGCTTCAGGAATTTGACATCACCATCAAAGATAAAAAGGGGGTAGAAAATGTCGTCGCCTACCATCTCTCGAGATTGGTTGTCGATGAACATTGTGACTCAACTCCCATTAATGATTCTTTTCCTGATGAGCAATTGTTTTCCGTTTCTGAACTTCCTTGGTTTGCTAATATTGTTAATTTTCTTGCTTCAGGAAAAATTCCAACCCATTGGAATGCACAAGACAAAAGAAAGTTCCTGGTGGAGGTACGCAATTTCTTTTGGGATGATCTGTATTTATTTAAATATTTTCCTGATCAAATCATTCGAAGATGTGTGCCTGATCATGAAATTCATAATGTACTTTCTTTTTGTCATAATGAAGCATGTGGTGGTTATTTTTCTGTTAAGAAGACTGCTGCCAAAATTTTGCAGTGTGGTTTTTATTGGCCTACTATTTTTAAAGATATTAATGCATTCTGCCGTGCTTGTGATCGATGTCAGAAACTGGGTGCAATAAGCCGTAGGAATATGATGCCTTTAAATCCAATTTTGGAAATTGAAATATTTGATTGTTGGGGCATTGATTTTATGGGTCCTTTTCTTGCATCTTTTGGTTATCTGTATATCTTGGTAGGTGTTGATTATGTGTCTAAATGGGTAGAAGCAGTTCCTAGTAGGACAAATGATCATAAAACTGTGCTGAAATTCTTAAAAGAGAATATCTTCTCCCGTTTTGGAATACCTAGAGCCATTATTAGTGATTGGGGAAAGCATTTTTGTAATAAACCTTTTGAGGTTTTGATGAAGAAATATGGTGTTACACATAAGGTTGCTACCCCGTATCACCCACAAACCTGTGGTCAGGTTGAACTAGCTAATAGGGAGATTAAACAAATTTTACAGAAAACGGTCAATCCCAATCAAAAGGATTGGTCACTTCGGTTGACTGATGCACTTTGGGCTTATCGTACTGCTTTTAAAACACCACTTGGTATGTCTCCTTATCGCTTAATCTTTGGGAAAGATTGTCATTTGTCTGTTGAATTAGAATATAGAGCTTACTGGGCCATTAAGGCATTCAATTTTAATTCTGATGTTGCTGGTTCGTTAAGGAAATTGCAATTGAATGAGTTGGAAGAAATTCGAAATGATGCTTATGAAAACTCTAGGATTTACAAGGAAAGAATGAAAGTGTTTCATGACAAAAAAATCCTGCGAAAAACTTTTGAGTCTTCACAGAAAGTTCTCTTGTACAATTCACGATTGCATTTGTTTCCTGGTAAGCTTCGATCCCGCTGGACAGGTCCTTTTGTGGTGAAAAGGGTATTCCCCTTTGGTGATGTGGAGATTGAAGATCCTACGAATGGTAACGTTTTTAAAGTTAACGGTCGCCTAAAACCATTCCTAGAGAATCTTCTTGTGCAAGAGGAGTCTAAGGCATTGGAGAATCCTGTTTATCAGGATTAGGTATTATCGACTCCATCTCTTTCTCTTTTCTTTTGTTTTTGTTTTCGTTTTGTTTAGTTCTCTTTATTTAGTTTTTAGTTGTTCTTTTTCCTTTTTACGTTTTTGTTTCTTTTCTTTTTGAAACTTGCAGGTTGCTGACATTTGCTCCAAAGAGTTGCGCTGGCAGCCAGTTTTGTGCACACCCAGGTGCATTCCTTCCTTGACCTTTGATTATTGTTATGTTCTATTACATTGAGGACAATGTAAGATTTAGGTTGGGGGGAGTGTATTAATTGTTATTTGGCAGTTGCATGTTAGTTTCAGTTTTGTTTCTTTCTTTGTTGCTGTTTTAGTTTAATGTTAGTTCATTTTACAATTTGTTTAAAAAAAAAACAAAACAAAATTGAAAAAAAAAAGAAGAAAAAATTTGATTTTCTGTTTTTCTTTCAGTAAGGTTAGCTGTTATGATGATACTTGAAATTACTTTCTTGTGAGTCTTTGTAGCTACTATTATTGACTTGAATGCGTTTAGCTAAGATGATGATTTGATATTCATGCGTGAAATTAGATTTGAGAACATATTGGCAATGTGATGAGTACTCCTATTCTAGTCTTTGTTATTTATGGCTTTGTAGTGGGTGTTCCATAACTAGTACATTGAAATTTATCACAGACACTTTTGTGGGGAGTAAAGTTAGAAAATGATGGAACTTTAAGTCTCTTTGTCATCAGTAAAGTTAGACAACCTTGTGTTAGATTGACTTTGGGAAAGTTGTGAAAGGTACGGAAAGGAAACTTCAAATAATTATCCATTTAAATTTAGTACTCCACTTACTAAGCTAGGCCCAGGCATACCACGTCCTGGTGTCAAGGGTAACGGTGGGGTGCTTGGTGTTCCACTCACTAAGCTAGGCTCAGGCATACCACGTCCTGGTGTCAAGGGTAACGGTGGGACACTTGTAGCTGGCGTAGTTCGAAGGCGACGTCGAGAGGAACACGATGCAGGTGACAAGAAGGCCGATCTGTTGCCAGAGAAGGGAGATTGGCGGCGGCTTGGACGGGTTTCGGATTTTAAACCCAACCCGGCTTTCCACAAATATCAGCTTGCCACGAGGCAGGTTGTCTCAACATGCAGGTTGGCAATGAGGGGGTATTTTCAAACAATTCCCTCTACTGTAACAATCAGCACAGACAGAATCACTCAAATGACCAGTCACCTGTTGTGATGACGCAAACTGTTTACTTTGGATTGCTTTTATCTTCACAGATGTCATGTGATCAGATTCTTGACGAGCTTTGACTTGTGTATGCTTGTGATTTGTTCAACAACATTCATATGCTATGCCAACTTAGGTTCTCAACAGGTTCAGTGAAGTTGAGATCCAAGAGCTATCCACAACTACAACTTATTGAATTCAGAAATTCTAATGCAGCAGTTAAGATGAACAGTCATGAAATTTTGTCCAGATTGCATGTTATGGAAGTTAGTGCAAAAATAAGTCCAATTTTAGATGGGTGATTTTATCCACACTCATCAATTTGGCTTTTACACCTATTCTTATTTAAAAACCCATAATTAATTTTAGCTAGTTTGAATTTTATCACTACTCCCATTTTGTGTTCCAAAAATACCTCTTACTCACCATTGAATATGTTTTTTACACCCATTATTGAGTTTGATAAACAAGATCAACTAAAGGGTTTTACATTCAGCAGTCATAACAGATAAAATAAACTGCACTGGAACAACAGAAATCCGAAAGCATGTACGTCCAATCCAACTTAATGAAGTCAAGATTCCCTCAAGTCTCACCGGGTGTAAATTGCCAACTTCTGCTATGATTAAAAAATGGTGCATATACAGAATGATTTTAAATTCACAAAAGAAACACAAGAACAAAAAAGCTGGAAATAAATATGCACTCCCAAACATATGTAAAATATCTATGTTCCACCTCAAATAAATAAGAGTTGTGTGCTCCACTGATTCGTACACAGTAGGTAACAGATAGTTCCACCACCATGGTCTAGCTGATTATGAATAATAATAATTAGCAGGAAGAGGAACAACCCCCCGTTAAGTTCACAGCGGTGAAAATGGAGTCACCTAACAAAGAAACAGACCTTAGATCAGTTCGGCACTCGACCTGACTCTGAGGTGCTCATACATAATGTTAAATTCCTTGAAAACATTCAAAGACTCAACTCATACTTCAATTGAAGGATTCAAAATTTGAGTTTCACCTTCCATTCTTCACAAGTATGCTTGCTTTCATGTATTTTTCCAACATATGGATTATATGAGTTTGAGGAATACGTATGTAGTGGGAGAATGTTTGATCAATACGGCTATGGTTAAGTTGATGATGTTGGGTGTAGTGATCAATTTGCTATTTTATTTTAGGTTTTAAGTGTAATTTTGTATTAGGGTAAAATAGTATTTTAATAAATAAAATAAGTGATGAGTGTAAAGATCAAATTGATGGGTTTGGATAAAATCACCCAATTTAGTCACAAGAGGCAATCCTACACAATAATATTAATCTACGGCCGTGATTTAAATGGGCAGTGGGACTCGAACCCACGCCGATAAATAGGAAGGTTAGGACTCGAACCCACTCCGGACATCGAGGGCAAAGAACCTACTGAGACTCGAACCCATGGGTCCACAAGTGCACCACTAACTGCACCAAACATCAATCATAATCAACCACAACCATTGCAACACATCTAGCAAAGTACCACTTTAAATCCAACCCATCCACTCACTGGAAAGCCAGGCGGTCTTCCTCGTCCTCGTCTAACTATTCCGCTCGGTTGCGCTGATTCCTGGGAGTCTGCTCACCTAGGAGTCCCAATAGCCACAAATTAATAAAACTGTAATATTTAAATGAAAACCCTAATTATCCTTTATTTTGCTCATAAGGGTTTTATGCGTAGTTCTAATGGTGAAATGGTGTTCGTAATCGAATTTGGGACGTGAAACCGCGTCGGAAAAGTGGCCGGTCAACACTGATCAATGCAGTCAATGGTTGACTAATAGTGGTCAACAGTTGACTAACGAAATACTGTTAAATGTAACGGCTCGCCGTTAAATCTGACGGAATCCGTTAAGTACTGACGTCGCCGTTAACGACTAACGGAAACTGTTCGAGACTAACGACGACCGCCAACTAACTAACGGATTCCGTTAAGTTCAACAATCATCACCGTCAACTAACGTCCGCCGTCGCTGTCGCTGGATTGTAATTTTTGCCTGAAAATTTCCAAAATTCGGCGATGGTTCCGGCGAACCTTAAAAAACATCAACTTCTTCATTTTTCACAAATTTTATATCAAAACCCAATTACGAAATTCTAGGATTCGATTGGACTAAGTTTCGAAGCTTACTTTGGCCGGAGTTGGGCAGAAAATGATCATGACGATGAGAGGAACAAGATGCAGGGGACGAGAAGCTCGATCTGTGGCCGGAGAAGGGAGATCGATGGTGGCTAGGGTGAAGTTTCTGGCTTTCCAAATGAGGAAAGCTCTGACAGGTTTTGGGTTTTAAAGCCACCCCGGCTTTTCAAAAATATATTTTGGCAGCCAATCACACCATGTCACGTGGCAGGTTGTCTCAACACCACAAATCCATTTTTCGTCCATAACGGCTTCGATACAACTTGAAATCCGATTACATCTTCGTCGATGTGCTCGTATCGACGAACTCTTCACATAGAGTACAATATTGAGTATATAATTTCTAACGTTTTAAAAGTAAAGTTTTCGAGTCAAAGTCCAATGTTACTCAGAAGGGCATTTTGGTAATTTTAAGTGGAAGAATCGGGATGGGTCGTATGATTGAGCGTGCTTGTGTGTTGAACCTTGGTTTCTAAGTTTGATTTTCAAAAGAACTCATCCTACCCAAAATTTGAAGAAGGTTATCTTCACTGTTTTGGACTCAATTTTGTTCATATACTCATGAGTCAAAATTGTGTATTGTGCAATCTAAGTGTACGCATGTTCACACATTCTTGTAGACGAGGTTGAGTTTTAGTAGTCATTGACTTTGGATTTGTTTCGCAGCTTTATAGCTTCCTGCAGCTTTCTCAGTTATGACAGATTTCTTGAAGCTTGGTAGTTCTCTGGAATTGTGTTAATGACTGGTCATACATCATCACTGCATACATTTATAGGTACCATAGACTTGGAATACTTGTGGATTTTCAAGGAAATGTTTGACTAAACGTGGATCCACTGGATAAGAAGTTAAGCAGAATACGCCGCACATGGAAAGGTTGAATCTAATTAGGTACAATTGGATATTAAGCTTGTGTGAATGTTGTACTGGGCATTTTCTGCCACATCTTAGTAGAAGGCCGTTCTTCTGATAGACCCCTAATTTTTTAACCCTATTTTTGGTTTTTCCGGGTACCAAAACTTCGTTCCATCTTTGTACATATGATTAACTAAAATTGGCTTTATATATGCACAAACTCTCAAGAACAGAAAACTGGAAAATTGCATGAGTGATCATCTTAATGTTGCATTAGAATGCTGGATTGAATAAGTGGCAGTTGTGGATAACTCACAGGGTTCTACTTTTTACAGACGTTGTTGGGAACCTAAGTTGGCATAGCATCTAAATGTGTTTGACAAATTCACAAGCATCCACACAACTGTTAAGATAATCTCTGTCAAGTCACGTGTTGAGTTAGTTTCTATTTCAGCTAAAGTCTATTGCTTTCTCATTGAGAAGTTCTTACATCAAATAACTAGTCATCTGAGTAAATTGTTTGTGCTGCATGTTTTGTCTTAAGTACTTTATTAAAAATAGTTCAAGGTGAAATGAAAAGAAGTTTGAAAAAAGTTCAGGGTCTAGGGACAACAAGTTCAAAAAGGATCAAGTCAAGTTCTACACATGTAGCGGGACTAATAGAAAGAAGTCTTACAAAGATGAGGACAAAGATTTAAATGCGTCTTGGAGTGTAAGTGAAGATGAGGAATCACTCCACTCCAACTCTTCTTCAGACATTGAGGATAATGAGATTGCATTTGTTGTTAGGATCAGTGAATACAATTTTGCTGGTGAAGAATCTAGTGCAACTTCTCATTACAAGACTTATGATGACCAATCACAAAAATTGCTCTGCCCTATTTTCCATGATGGTGACTCTGAGAGAATAACTCGTACGATAAGTTGTGTGATAAGTATGATTCCTCGTTTGATGAAACTTGTGTGATTGAGGGTGATAGCATTAAGCTGAGAAGGCATTGTAATGAGTTTGATTCTGAAAAGGTTGCACTTTGTCTCGCTTTGCAAGATTACGAGACTAGTAGTTCATGCATAGAGAGAAAGGGTGCATATGACCAGTCACATAAATCTAGAAGTAAACTTCTGTACTCACAGTTATTTGTTGAGCATTAAAGAGTTAAAAATGAAAATCTATATCTGAAACACCAACTAAACAACTCTGGACTTAATCTCATGCATAGCAACAATTGTAAGCTTAAAGAAGAAATTGAATGTCTCAAGCAACCTAATGTCTATGTGGTTAGCAATAATAAATTATAGCTTGAAAAGGTAAATGACCTATCTGTTGGTTCTGCTAAAATCGACAAGATGCTTAATATTGGGAAAAGTTTACTCAGATAAAAATGGTCTGGGTTTTGTTGATCATACGTCGTCAACCTCCACTTCACACACCAAGTTGGTTAAGGCTACTGAACCAATACTAGCTGTATTTCCTATCACCACAACTCCTACACAAACCCAAGGTCAAAAATAGTGTAACAAGTCTGTGTTTGTGTCCTTCTCCTAAAGCTCCCTCAAGAACTAGTTATGTGCCTACAAAATTATTACGGTGGGATGACAGGTCACATAAGACCAAAATGTCACAAGTTAAAGGTCAAGAGTATGTCTAACTATCATAATTCACTTAGGAAATAGATTGACTTATGACTGATCTTATCATATCATATTCAAAACGATGATCTATAGTCATGATCTTAATGTAAATAAGAATTCAGGACCCGCAATCAACTGTATAAGGTAAGAGGAAAATGATTGATGAAAATGGGATTATAGGATTGATGGGAATATGATTACTGGGAATAAAGGGTGGGAATGGGAAAAAGAAATTCATTACGTTGTTTGAATATGTTGGGTGAGAATGAGAAAATAAATGAGAATGTGTATTGGGATAAGAAATAAAATGTGTTAATATTACCATTATATCCTTACTTAAAAAAAATAATTATTTTATTAAGGTCAAAATGGTAAAATCACCATCAATTTTGCATTTCTGTCAAAATTTTCCGTGGATCCCACAAGTTTTTCCATGGGCCTAGGGAAGTCATTCCCTTTCCCTCTTAACCAAACACGGGTTCCTCTTTCCCTTTCCCTTTCCCACCTTTCAAACCTTGAACCAAACTTTGCCTTAGAGGAACTTCCAGTTCCAATATACAAGAAATGAAAATCCAGGCACTTTTTGTGGTTCCTTTCTTGAACCAAACTTTGCATGCAGACTAATGCATCTGCATTAGTCATCTTCAGTTGATACCTTAAACTAATTTCATTTCACAATTAGCTTGGAGCAAAATCAACAACGTTCTTATATCTATTCACAACAAAGCCTTCTTTGGGTAATTTGCTTTCATCCGTAACCCACCAAACGTAGTTTTCATTAGCTTTGATTGCCTTGTATGCCACCACTTGGTCAAACCTTATAACTGTAATTTATAGAATAATATTGTAATGAAAGATATTTAATGAGACTTTAGTATAGAATAAACGCATTAAAATGGAAGAACGGAATGAAAAAACAGGAAGACAAAAGACAAACATTTGAAATCAAACTAAAAGGAATTGAAAAACAAAGCTGACATGGGAACTAGACATTCTGGAATCTCTCATCATCAATATTCTCATTCCCATCACCATTTGGATCTTGATTATCCATATTGATTCCCGCTGACCATTACCAAAAGAATCCATCACCAATCACATTATCTGAATCATGCAGATGAGTGGTTTTGGTTTTCGTGGTTATATCTCTCTACCAAATCCTTCCAAAGAATGCCAGGGTCCTTCACACCACGGTACTCCATTTTCAATATTTCGTCAATGTGGTGACGCAAGAATATCCTTGCCTTTGCCTGATCTTGCGAAGACGCTTGATTTCCTTCATTGAGTGTGTTCTCAAGGTTAAGAGCTTGCAAATGGATCTTTGCATCCAAGATCCATGTCAAATAGTTCTTGCCAGAAACTTGAAGCTTAAAGAACTCACGTTTGATGATGTTCGACATTGTTGGTAACTCTAATTTCCATGAAAGAAAAAATAGCAACATTCAGACTCACTTAACATAATAGA
Organism: Spiraea crenata; assembly: GCA_033992175.1. Classification (NCBI taxonomy): domain Eukaryota; kingdom Viridiplantae; phylum Streptophyta; class Magnoliopsida; order Rosales; family Rosaceae; genus Spiraea; species Spiraea crenata. Next base: position 3,741,976 of record JAVBHV010000003.1, on the reverse strand, counting down.
AAAAATTTAATAATACGTCCAAGTGTGTGCTTTGTGTACAAGCACGTTTGGATAGCCTGCAAAGATGTTAGCAAACCAAAATAAAGAACAAGCTATGCTTCGAACAAATTTCACTTTTTCTTTTTCAGCCATTGATACCATTCGGGAGTTTAAGGTTGCATTCGAATGGTCAGTAGGGGTCAAACATGCCGAAATCAAATAACGAATCGGGGATAGGTTTGTTAATTACTACTAGCTAGCTAAGTTTCTTGTAAATGGGAAAGTTGTTACATATAAGAACACCTCTAAGGTTGTGATGATGAAAACGTTGTCACATTTTATCAAAGGTGGGCCGGGGGAATTTTCGTGCTAAAATATTGTAGTGTAAATGTATTACGATTTGCTATACATGTAACACATCTGTCACATAATTTCTGTGTTCTCTGCGTCTTTTGTCTTTAGTGATGGCTCGATCTTTGTCTTAGTTGAGCATTTTAGCTCTGACTTAACAGGGTTAAAGAATATTCTAACATTGGATGATAACATCAATATTAATCCGGTACTGGCGGATGACAGATATATTATACTTGCTTAGTTTACAGTCCTCGTTATTCACTAGACAAGTATAAGGGGAAAAAAAATTGTTTGATTAAAACTATCGCACAATCTAGCTACTTAAAGTCAAAGCTGTTGCTTTTAAAAGACTTTCTTCCACTAACTTAGTAGGATACGGTTATTAACAGAAAAAATAATCAACTTGCTGGCTAAATATGAAAACCAACTAATCAATTACATAGATAACTTGTTGTTTTAGCTGATGTCAAGTTTGATTCCAATTAATGCGAGAATGATGTATACTAGTAATGAGTATTGATATTAGTACAAAAATGTGGACCATTTGTGACTTGTTTAGAGCAAGTGCGCAGTATGTTATGAAAATATCTTTATGCATATTTTATTTATCATTTATAAAAAATAATAGTGAGATACAAGTGAAAGAGCTAGCGCATCCCTGTAGGGTGTACTTAGTGGCAGATTGAAGACGATGAAAACAATGTTAAATGAAAAAGTAAGATATTGTGTTTATATTGGTTTAGTCGTTGGTGGCAAAAGCTATGTCAAACACTTAATCATCAACTTCAGCTTATATGATAATTTCATTAATAATTAACGAATAATTAGTAAAATATCTATTATGAAAAGCCTATAAGCATTATTTAAAGGTTAAAGAAAATCTGGTTAGTGGAGGGATTATGGTTATCTGACAAGAAGAAAGCAACGAAAAAGAGAATTTAAGAGGAACATAACAAATTTGGAGACACTTTATTGTAAGTTGTATATGACAGTCCACATCCAAGTGGATTACGTTGGGCATTCGTTATTGCATTGGTTAAACATATACTTTGGCTTCGACATAGTTTTGATGCGCCCAACTCTTGTAACATGATGAATAAGAGCAATATACAGAGTTGATGGTACAGAATTTTTCTGCACACACGTAATATCTTGTATTATTTCAATATAAAACGGTATGAGAAAGTATTAGACTTGTACACATAACTTTAGGTATCTCAAAATTTGAGAACTATAAGCTCTAAATATAGTAGAAGTGAAGATTTTTTCGACGCATCTTATATACAGCTGATAGAGTGAATGATTCTTGATTTTACCAACTATCTCATAAGAAAGTTTTAAATTCGACTACTCCCCCTCTATGGTTGAGTTCGCATATACTGAATGCTTCCAAAAAAAAATTATTAAGGTTACCCGTTGCTAAAATTCCAAAAGACTTCAAAAAACTTACTTTATTCATCATAACAAAAGATTTAGTATACAGTTGATTGTGCTGTATAATAAGGTGGTTTCCCTAGCACTACTCTTCTCGTAAACTTATTTTCTTGTTTGCAACCCCCCCCTCTCTCTATATATATTGAAAGAGAAGTACCAAATATAGTGTGGTTTTAGGATATTTGAATCAGTAAACATGCACACACACAAATGGACTGGCGTTGAAGCCAAAGTAACTGTCCTGATATACAGGACACAGCTAGTGAAGTTGCGCTAACTTATTTTAATGTCAATTGCACTAAAACCAACTGCTTCTTGCCCAATTTTGGTGATACATTCGGTGCAATTAGGGGTTTGCTTTTGTCTCTTCCCCCTCCACCTTAGCCCCATCCCTCCCTATTTAACCCATTTCAACCTTTTTTTCCCACATCATCAAATCCATCTCTATATCTCTTAAATGTTAGCACAAGTATCCCCACCACTCCACCATGGCTGAGCTCGGCCTTCTATCCTTGACCAAAATCCAGAAATTGGCGCTTTCGCAACAAAATCACCTCCTAAGCCCTAGCTGTGCGCCCAAAGCCTGGATGTGGAACCGTAAGCCGGCCCAAGAACCCGAAGATGACTCGTGGGAAGTCCGAGCCTTCGCTGAGGATACCGGCAACGCAATGGGCACCACCTGGCCTCCTAGGTCCTACACTTGCACGTTCTGTAGGCGGGAATTCCGGTCCGCGCAAGCCCTAGGCGGTCACATGAATGTGCACCGCCGTGACCGGGCCCGCCTTCACCAATCCCACCCTCCAATGGCATCACTAGTCTCGTCATCAGCTTCAGCTTCCTCGTTCATAATCCCAACTCAAGAATTCGTCAACGCCAACCGCGGTTTGTGCCTTGTGTACCAATTGCCTAGCCCTAATAACCATCATCTAAATGGCGCATCCTTTAGCACCACTGGTAGTCACCACGCCGTTGAGTCATCGTCATCGCCGCCCACTCATCTTTCGATCTCACCCAATCATCGTCATCCTCATGACTGCTTAGTGTCACTTGTGCCGTCCAATTTGAGTAATTGTCACTCGAACAAATCAGGTGATGATCAGGAACCCTCGTCTTCCGGGACCCAAAATGGCAATTTTGAAGAGCTTGATTTGGAGCTTAGGCTTGGGCATGGTCGACCAACGATACCGTCTTAATGGCCATTAAGACATTTCTTACATGGTGTGTGCCAAGCTTTCATATATAGAAACTACCTCTTTGAGAATTTTTTTTTTTTTTTTGTCAATTGTTTTGATTGTTGGGAATATATATATCGGATAGTTCGTTCTTGTGTGTAAGATTGAATTGAAAAAGTTACAGAAGAGAGGGATATCTTGATCTTGGCTAATAAATTCGAAGAAAATAGAAACTTTTTCCATCTAATTTGTTGTATTATGTGAAAGATTATTCAGGGTTTATTTTTTATTTTTTTTTATTTGTTGAGTAGTGATGGAGTGAGATAAAAGCTTGGCAGTGGAGTGTCATTTTCTGTTTCAGATGTTGTGAGTAAAGCTCTCTCGATAGCTGTGTGCTGTCTCTAGGCATATATTTCCGTGGGGATCATTTCGATCACGTAATCAAGGCCATTTGATTCGTCATCAATACGACCAGATATACATTCAAACCCCACATCCTGCGTTTGAACCTGTACCTTGGGGTGGCCATCCACAAGTTCGATCATCATAGATCGATGTAGAAATAGGATTTGTAATTAATATTTAATTTATTTATCATGGGGCTAATCATAAGTCGATATCCTCCTCCTCAAAAGCACGTATCGCCTTGATCATTAACTTGAATCAAAACTGAATCTTACTGATTTATACAAATGTTGAACGACTCCATCATTGTACATTTTGGCATGTGCATGTGAGTTGTGACATAATGAAAAACTACATGCAATTCGATACTTTTAACTAGAGTTAAAGGTTGTCTACTTTTGTAACCAAATATATGTATAAAATTTTGGATTCTCATTCTTCTGGATATGGAGAATGAAAAGTGCATTAATTTCAAGAAAGAACCATTATGCTAAACAAACGGTATAGCTGTTTTTGGTAGCAATAGTATGCACGATCCTTTTGCACCTGCAATTACTTCTATATATTTGAACAGTGATTAGTGGGACTAGCTAGTCCTACCTGAAGAACTTGTAGCTTTAAGTTGATAGATCCTATATATAAAAACTAGGTTACAGCTTTTTTGGAAAGTAAGATTTTTCCTTTGCCAAAAGAAAGTAAGCATTCCCCTAAAAAATATAGCATCTTAGCACACGCGTTTACCAATCTACTTTTCAATTATAATGGTATATGAAATTAAATATACACTTAACTTTAAATATTCCTACTTGGATACACTTAACCTTAAATATACCTCAGTATTTACTTAAATATTTTTTGTTCAAGAAGAATGCGCGTCGTATTAAAATTTACTTAAATATACAGATATTAATTATCGTGTTCTAACCCATTGGTTGTCAAGTCATATATATGCATCCTAGATTTCACTCTCTTGATAAGTCAATATCCTCGATCTGTGCCAACTTAGAGAGAGAGAGAGAGTAATTGATGATGTGGTCCATGAAAACACTCATTCGACCTATCAATATAATGGCTCAGAATTCAATAAAATAACCAAGTAGTTGTGTAACAAGTTGATGTAACGAAACCCTCATGTTTAAGGGTTAACACTTTTTTTTTCTTTCAATCAACAAGGAATAAAAGAGTACAACAATAAATTTACACAATAACAAGGGGGGTTTCGTTAAAAACCTCACAAAGTACGAGGGAAGAATGTCTGATAGTCCTACATAAACAAAAAAGCATTCAGGAAACAAGTAGGCATAAAAATATCAATTGATCTTAAACTCATACATTCTCCCAAGGCAAAGCCATCAGGAGAAGAGAACGGGTGCGTTGTGTAAGAATGGACTTGATAATGATGCATGTTCGCTAACAGTAATCAGGCACTTACTTACGGGTCGTGTATTTGATTTACACTCGGTATCTTTGACTCGAATTAGGAATATGCTCAGTCAAGGTGCTGAGAATGAGCATATAGAGGGTCACAACATTAGTAGTAGAATTAATGTCACACTAATTCAGGTTCATTGGAATTCTTAACTTAAAGCATATGAATAGGCAATTAGAGTTAATGTCGTCTTTTATGGGAAGACGCATGAATCTAATTGACTCCTATATATACCTAAGGTCCCTATACACATTCACACGCTACTCATAACGTCTTCGCCCCATAGAGAAGAGAGTAAACATGATTGATGTGTAAAAGGCCTGGTTTTGACCACCGAAGATGACTAAAGATAAAGGTAGTTAGTTGTTTATATAGTCTTTGGAATAATCATATTTATGTTCTTATAAGCATCTCATATGTGTTTATAGTTGGTATCTGTAGGATATTTGTATCTTAGACTTAATGTAATATTGGCTATCCTTATAACAAAAACATTGTAAAATCATTCACATGCTCAATTTAGGTTTTAGAAGGTTAGGATGAAGTTTAGTGATAGGTGATTGAAGTGAAGATCAAGAAATAAAAACATGTTCAGTTGCACTGTGATTAATTCAGCTTTTAGCATCATTTGCATATGCATAAGGTTTTCATAAACTTAGGTTTAAAATTGATAAAAATGTGTTCTTCATAAAAAACTCAGTTTTCATATGTTTGGTGACTGGTCACCTTAAGCTTTGCTTTTGACAGCTCAGTTCCTAACAGCGACTGGTGATCAGTTGCTTGACAGATCACTGTTTTATCCGGTTTTAAAAGGTCATGTTATTATCCGGGTTGACTGAACATCTGTTTAATTGGTGGATAGTCAGCTACACCCCACTATCTCGGTTTTGACTAGTTTTGACAGATCCTGTTGTTGTCCGGTCAAGCATGCTTTTAACCGTTGGGTAGACAACTACATCCCACTATCTCGGGTTTAGCTATGTTTCATTAGTTTGAATTAATCTTGTCCATTCAAGTTCCTTGTATGAATTAATCTGGTCCGTCCATGCCATATCTTCATCTCTATAAAGCCTAAACCTCCTCTCTCACCTCATGAGGGGTTTTTATGTTCTAAAACTTCATATCATTTTCAAAAACCTCTCAAGTGTGTTGCCATTTTTCCTCTCCGATTCTATCTTGTCTTCTTGAGTGCTTTTAGTTCACTTATATAGAAGCTTTGTAAGATATTGAGGATGGCATGCGTTTTGAATTTTCTTCACTAAGTTTCGGTTTTCATATAAACTCATATTGAAGGAAACTTTGAAGAAGTTCTTATCTTCACTGTTTTGGCTTCCATGATTTTCAAACTCATATAGTTAGAAGTCCAAAATAGTTGTGTGCAATCTTGTCTTTCATGTTTATGCATTTTATAAGACAAGGTTGAGTTTATTTAGGAGTCATTTGACTTTGTGTTTTTCTGCCCAGTTTCGTGACTAGTGCATTAGAACACCCAGTTGTCCAGCAGATTTACTGAAGCTCCGTAGCTCTCTGTAACTCTGTTGGTGACTGGTCTTACAGTATCACAGCTTACTACATTTGGTGCCGCTGACCAGACATACGTGTGTATTCTCTGGGAAGTGATTGACCAGTCATCTGTACCACTGAAGGTGAAGCGATTGAAGAAGAAGCCGCACGAGGGACTGCTACATCTAAGACTAGGTACATTAGATATTGAGCATTTTCTGAACCTTGTATTGGGCATCTTTTTGCCGTTTCATAGTGGAAGGCCGGTCTTCTGATAGACCCCCGGTTTTTTACCCTTTTGGGGTTTTTCCGGGTACCAAAACCTTGTGTCCATTTCTGTGAATTGTTAACAAGTTGACTAATCATAAAATCAGATTTAATAATGCACCAACTTGACATGACATACAATTTGGACATAACTGTGTGACTGGTCATCCTATAATTGCTGCATTAGAACCGCTGGTTTTGAATAGGTTGTAGTTGTGGATAGCTCGCAGATTTCATCTTCACTGAATCTGTTTTGGGAACCTAAGTTGGCATAGCATGCGAATGTGTTTGAACAAATTCACAAGCATACACAAACTGTCAATTAAAGGACTGGTCACATATTTCAGTTTGGAAATAAATTGACTAGTCACGTAGTTCAGTATAGAAACAAAGTATCAGGTTCATCACATTAGGTGACTGGTCACCTAAGTGATCTGTTGTGTGAATTGTTTGTACTTGCCATGACTTAATTGAAAATTACCCCCCTCATTGCCAACCTGCAGTATCAGAGCCAACTTTTTTGAGGCACGAATTGATTATGTTCTTTGTGAAAATTAAAATTTAGATTGTGTTTAATAACCCAAAGTTTTTTTTGGGTTAAGGGTTATGTGTGCTCTTCGGTTTTCAAATAACAATATCTATACAAACCAGTTCAAGTAATGACCCAAATACAGATACATGCCTGTTTTGGAAATACACAGATCTACCCACACCCGACATGTAAAACAAGTAAAATTATTATTATTTTTTAATTTTTTTTTTTTAAAAGGAGCCGAAGTTAACTGTCAAATTTATTTAAAGAAAAAATAGTAAATGAGAAAAAAACCCTTAAAATTTAAATCTTTTTATTTAAAACCCACCAAACTTTTTTTTGTTGAATGATGATTAGATTTCAACTTAAAGACTTTTCATAATTGTCTTCATGTATATGTTTATCTACCAAATATACCTCTATTTATAATTAAGGATATATATATAATTAGTAGGTTGATTTAAGTATTTACAAAATCAAATAATATGACAATACTTAGGTGACATGACTTAGGTGTTTACAAAATCAAATAATAGGATTATACTTAGGTGGCACAACCTAGGTATACTAATCAAAATAATATATTGAACTATACTTAGGTGGCATGACTTAGGTGACTATATATATTTCTTGTAGTAACTATACTTAGGTGGCATGACTTAGGTGACTATATATAATTCTTGTAGTCAGTTGGTTTTTTTGATTAGGTGGTATGATTAAGATGGTTATACTTCTTACTTATTTGGTATTTTTGACTAAGTGACTTAGGTGGTGTGATTGATGTGATTATACTTTTTATTTTATTGGTATTTTTACATTAGGTGATTTATAAGTGAATTTGTAGAGAGGCAACAAATAATTCGTACATAAAATTCAGCACATGGAGAGGTGATTATGCTTTACATATTTGCTGTTTTTGGTTTTATTAAGAGTAGATTTAAATAAAGTTAAGGTGGTTTGAAAAATATTTTGGGGGGGTTACAATGGCATATGTTGTAAATAATATACAAAGGTCTGGACAAATAATTATCCAACATGTTAATGAGTTTAAATATTGGGTTTTAATCAACAAAAAAATTGTTCATGGGTATGAATCTAATAAAACTAAAAATTTTGGGTTAATATCTCATTAACACAAGAAAAAATTGAATTGGGGCTTAAGGTTTATCACATCAATCAAACACCAAATTCCTCAGAATTGCTCATTTTTCATTTTCCTGAGGTATTTTCACACGTGTATGCACGGTTTGAACTCTTGGTGACCAATTTTTTGTTTCAATTCGCTTCTCCTATTGTCAAAGATGCGTACATGGACCTTAGATACGTTTTCGAGTTAATTTTGAAGAATCATCTTCTAGTTTATGTTTTCCGCAAAATTACACTTGTTAGACCATTCTTTCATGGGTGCGCATAGGTCTGAAAGCATGATTATTGGTTGGTTGGCCCTGAATAACAAGTTTTTATTCTTATGGTTATTAGATTGATGATTTAATGTCGATATGAATTGTTTTATGTGTTCTAGTATGTTGTATGATTTCCTTTTCGGAATATTTCATGCTAGAATCAATGTATTAATTGTTCGAATAACAAAACAGAATACATTCCCCACTTATGTTTACTAGCAGATTAATCTGTTAAGTAAGATATTGCACTACGTCAAAATTGGCGATAGACGACTGAGAAAATCTGTCGTCTGATTGTGAAAAAAAATTGTCGTAGCTCTCCCTGTCGAGATTTGATATGTATAAACGACACTTTTTTCTGTAGTCTGAAATTCAATCAGACGACATTTTTTAACTAAAAGTGTCGTAAAAAAGATGGTTGGAGAGGCAAAAAAGGCCATATTATGTTGTCTGTTACGTTGTCTGTTATGATATTTAACGACAGTTTTAATTTTAATACTGTTATGCTTTAGTAATTTACACGACAATTTTAGTGGAATCTGTCGTTAAACCATAGAGTTAACGACAATTTTTTGCTTAATTCTGTCGTCTTTTTCGCGACTTTGTTGACGTCATAATTGACTTTTTGCATTGACTTTGTGTATTTTAGTGACTTTCATATCTGTACGCATTCGTATTTTGTATTCATACATATTTGACCATTAATAAAAAATTGGCCCAAAATTTCAAAGATAAATTTCTCTAATAATTCCATTACTTAAACAAGATGTATTTGATACACAACACATCTTAATATGTTCATGCCATCTCATCCATTAACAAAAAATTGTCTAGACAATCCAAACATAAGTTCATGCCAATTACTAAGATGGCAACCTACAAACTAGGAAAGGCACCTGCCCATCAAATCTAGTTTTCCTCAACCTCAGTGTGGGCAATCACCCATGTAGCCCACTCTGCCCGTACCTCATCAATATGTGCTTGAGTGGACAAAGGTGCAAACGCAGACAAAGGTTGTCAAGTCCTGCCAAAAGAGAGATATGAGCAAGATCAAGAAAGTTTGAGCAGGTCACGAACAATTTTCAAATACTATTTCTAAAGGAAAATACTTCATTCTTCTTTTCTGTTTTATTTTTCTGTTTGTAGCTTCTGTTTTATTTCCTATTTGTACAGATCCAAAAACATAAGGGTACAATAATCTTCATTTCCAAAATCAATTAAACAGAACACAAGAAAAATGACTGGTCAGACTTACTGGGTCTTTAAATTGCCTATTAACTTGTTCAATCACATCTTTCATGCCCTCGAGCCTTCCCAAAATTCCATCCTTCCCAAATTGTTCATGCTAAGGAGTGTATATTCATAAAGCAATTAAATAAAGATAAGCATGATAGTTAGCATAAAATAAAGTTTACCCAATAGATAGTAGAAGGAATGTTGGGGCAAAACCAAGAAATATGGAAGAAAGCCTGGACAAGAGACCAATTGCTGAAAATAAAGGAAGCACCATTGAAACACCTAGAAAAGACAAATTAAAGAAAAATATGCAAACTTGAGGGCCTTCTGGTCACCATTGTTAACTTGTTACACCGGAGCATACAAACCAAAGTACGTACCATAATACGATAGAGAGGAGCAGTAAATGTATCATTGAATATAAATGTATCGTCATCCTCCACAACTTTTCCTTTGGGAAACTGTAACACAAGAAGCATAAACATAAGACCAAGCGCTTCCTACTATGTTACAGATAAAAATTTTACATATGCATCCAGAAATGCATGACCACACCTACCTTTTGCAGGTCTCGAACTTTTCCACATGCAAGGGACTGTGGAGTTCTTCTCAGTTCCTTGTCTTCAATGCCAGTAGAATCCTTAATGTCTTGAAGGCTTAGCTTCTCAGCATCATTAAACAGCATCAAAACAACAGTCTGCCCAACCAAACAATTACAAATTATCCACTCAATCAAGTAGAATTTAACAAAGTGAACTCTACATGAAAATAAAGGATCTGGTAAATATAAGCATATTTGCTTAGAAGTTACAACCTGAAACAGAGAAACTGCAAACCCCTTTTTACCTTTAGGAAACTCTGCTTTCAAAACACAGTGACCTATTTGCCACATCAACCGCCTACCACTGTACTTGCTTAAGTAAAACTCCTTGAAAATATCCTATTGCACAAAGAAATACGAATAAGACAATTGAACACAGCACATGAACAACGCCTACAACAAAAGCATTTCTTGGGTTAGCATGCACTAAACCTGATATACATTCAATTCATTAGGAAGTCTAACATCCATGGGAGGATATGTTGGCCAATACCCGTAACCACACACCAGAACACCAATTAAACTACTTCAGAAAATGGAAAGAATTGATACTGAAAAGATTAAGGTGAGAATCGAGCAAACTTATTTACAACAGAATCAATTTGGAGGACATAACTGAACCCAAATCCATCAAATCTAATGAACAGTTTGAAAGTAATCCAGATAATATGACACAAGGAAGTACTTATATTAATGTCATAGTATATATTTAAAGTTTAAACATATTGGTTTCTTGTTTACTTAATAATGTTTAGTCACATTCTTAGGATTCTAGGCTACAATCTTCATTTTGAGTGCTTATAATTTAAAGGAGCAAATTGCCCGAAACATAAGGAACCAAACAAAAACTCTTCCATGCCATTGTTTAAAACTAACAATTAGTTTCAGACATACTCAGTCGTAAGTACATGAACACTGATTCAATCCCTGATGGGAGTTTTGTCCTAAGGACTCATTTATCTCCTTTGACTATTCAATATCAATGAAAACTTACACAAGTATAAGTGTAATTTACCCGAGGATGTATCAAAGTGGAAATCAGTAATTTACTAGAAAACTAATGCAATCATTCTACAACTAGACAGTACTTTCCCAACCGCTTCATTACAGTGCACAACTTGCTCATTATTAAGCAGCCAAGTGAAAGGCTTGGAGTGGGAAAAAGAATTTTAATCTCCAGCAATTGATAAACTAATGGTCAAGAAAGCCTAAAATCAGAATACAGAGGAGGGATTTACAGGCAAATCAAGTCACGAAGTGTCAGAAGTGGCATCTTTAACTCGTTTTGATGAGGTCTCGGGCGACAGACCCAGTCTTCTTCAGCTTATTTGATTTCTGTTTGACAAAGAGATACCAAAGCAAAACTTCCACAACCCATAATCTAATTTAACTCTAGAATGCAGAATTCCACAATTCATCATCAAAACTTGAAGCTATGAATGTAAAATTGCAGAACCCATAATCTAATGTCTACCAATTGAAAAAAAATAGAAGAAATCAAGAAGAATTGCATAGACTCAAGTCACCTTCGAGCGCAGCCACAAGTAGTGAACTGTGGCGGTCGTGCTTCTGTTGTTGGGGCGGCAATGGATCTGCGTCGTCGACTCGAGATGGGTAGTTACCAGCATTTCCACTGAAACACACATCCATATGTTTATCTCTGTCCGTCTCCTCCTTACTCAAATGAAGGAAACCACTTCACTGAAATCCAGAACAGAAACCCCCGAATCAAAACCCAGAACAAAAAACCCTAAAATCCAAAATTCAAGCCCTCACTCTTTGGTTATTTGAAGAGAAAACCAGAACAAAAAACGACTCGAATTAACGAAGCCTATAACATAAAACAACTCGAATTAACGAAGCCCAGAACATAAAACAACTCGAATCGAAACTTACCTCTTCAAATTAGGTATTTCTCCACCTCCGAACCAGCAACGAACAACAGGGATTTTAAGATTAAGTGAAGATATGAAGCAATTAGGGTTGGGTAGTGAGATTTTCGAAGAGAAATGGTCTATTTTCTCGAATTTTTGAAGGATTTTGGGTTGAGTTCTTTCGGTGTTTTGGGAGGAAAGAGAGGCAGGAGGGGTTTTTTTGTTGAGTGTCTAATGGAAAGAAAAGAAAGAGAGTCAACTGTAGTCAAAATGGTGAGAGCCAAAGCAAAGCCAACCAAAATAAAAGGGGGGGAAATTTGCCGCTTTTTTTTCAAGTGTAACAAACGACACATTTAGTGTCAAAATTGTCGTTAAATGCAACAGGCAAATTTAAAGTGTTGGATAATAACATATACAACGATATAATTTTAAATTCTGTCGTTAAATAAAATACGACGACAGTAAATTAGAAAGTGTCGTCTAATCAACGTCGTCTATTGCCTATTTTGACGTAGTGTTAGTTCATGATAGAAGCTTTGCTTAGTCATGAACGTTAGGATTCATTCTCACTTTGGTTCAGAATTCAGTGAGGAGGTCTTCTCTTACGTATTGCCTTAGCATTTATTTTTTTGATGAACATTGCCTTAGAATTTATAGAAGGTTATTCCTACTGTTTAGTTAGTATTAGAACTGAAAGCTTGTGTTTACATGATATTGGTCATTTTAACATACTTCTACCATACAAAGGCTTACTATGATTTTAAAATAACATGTAAACAGCACATTGCAACTAAACTGTTATACATACAGGTTCTTAATCAGGTGTCTATGGCCTCTAGGTGTGAATCGATTTAGAACAATCTATATCAGTTGAAATTGGTTATGTGAAATTATGTGGTATTGTAACTATTGCATCTATGTCAGTTATGATAATTATGTAGTATGAGGTTAATACACACTCATGAAAACCATTCATCTTGTTTGTTATGTTTCCTAAGTCACTGTGATTTCTTAAAGTTCCCACAAATTTCTTTACAGTAAAACTCAGCAAAACATTTCTTTTTTTCAGCCACTAGTAAATCCACCATAGTTCCCCAGAACGAAACAAACTTTAAGAAGTGGAAACATGAGGTAGAATATGCTATCGCTTTTGATGAGTTTGACATTGCCTTCAATGAACCCAAGCCAACAACTCCTACTGAGGATAGCACTAAGGAACAAGTTGAGGACTACAAGAAGAGGACTCGCACCAATAAGCTTGCTCTTTTTATTTATGAAGAGCAAGATTGAGGACTCCATTGTTGATGAAATTGAGACTTCCGACAGTGCATTGAATATATGGAGAACATTGCTGAGAGGTATATGGATTTTGACTAGGGCAGGAGTGTTGAATTGCTTGAGGAGATGATGGAAAGGACCTATGATGGTACTAGAATTAGGGATTTCATCATGAAGAAGCTTAATTATGCTGCTAAGCTGAGGGATATGAAGATGAGGTTGGATGAGAAATTTCTTGTCTGCCACATTCTTGGACAGCTTCCATCAGCTTTTAGCAAGCTGAAGACATCCTACAATTCTGTCTGCGAGAAATGGGATGTCAACACTCTCATTTCTGTAGTTGTTGCTGAGGATGCTATCAACAAGAAGGAAGGAAAGATGACCATTGCTCAGGTAAATTTGGTTGCCACAGCCAAGAAACCTCAATTCAAGAAGCATGGAAATTCTTGCAATGATACATTCAAGAAAGGGGACAATAGCTCATCTAGAACCAAGTCTGATTCTTTTTAGAAGGTTTTGATGAAATAGATAGCAAACCCTAGATCCAGCTCTCATAACAAAGATGAAGAAAATTATTTGAAGTCTGAAAAGTGTTTTCACTGTGATAAAGTGGAACACATCAAGAAGAACTGTAGGGAGTTCAAGGAATGGTTAGCCAAGAGAGGTAACTACATCACTATCCCTCTAATGCCTTATTTCATTGAGGTGAATTTGGCTAATGCTTCACCAAATTCGTGGTGGTTAGATACTGCCTCACCAATCCACATTTACAATTCTTTACAAGGGTTGAGTAGAAGGAGAACTCCAAGTAGAAAGGAGGATCAAGTAATAGCTGGGAATGGATCTAGAGTGGCAGTCAAAGCTCTTGGAAAAGTTAGACTAGCTCTAGATGTAGGTTTCTTGGATTTGGTTGATGTATTTTGCATTTCTTCCATGAAGAGAAACCTATTCTCTCTTTCATGTTTTGTTTAAGATGGGAGTACCTTTTCTGGAGATAAGTTTCATATGAAGTTATTCAATTAAAATTCACGGCAAAGAAAAATTCTTTTCGAACGATATTCATGTCTATTAGTGAACTGTTATCTGATATTCCAAAATACAATTCAGGCACTTACTTACGGTTCATGTATACTAATGATATTGAGGCATGTCTATTAGTGAAATGTTTTTGGTTTATTATGAATGGACTTGATAATGATCATGTTTACTAAAAGTGATTAGGGACTTACTTACGGTTCATGTATTTGAGATACACTTGGTATCTTTGACTCAGATTAAGAATATGCTCAGTCAAGGTGCTGAGATTGAGCAAATAGTGGGTAACAATTTAGTAGCCGAATTAATGTCATATTAATTCAAGTTCATTGGAATTCTTAACTGAAAGCATATGTATAGGCAATTAGAGTTAATGTAGTCTTTTATGGGAAGACTCATGAACGTAATTGACTCCTATATATAGCTAAGATCCCTATACACATTCACACAATGCTCATAACGTTTTCGCCCCATAGAGAAGAGAGTAAATGTGATTGCTGTGTAGAAGGCCTCTCTTTGACCACCGAAGATGACTAAAGATAAAGGTAGTTAGTTGTTTATCTAGATTTTGGAATAATTGTATTCATGTTCATATAAGCATCTCATACGTGTTTATATGTAGTCAATTTCTTTACGGCCTAACCATTTGTTGGGTGCTTATTTATCATATATTTTATCCTTTAATTTATTGCCTTTAAGCCATAAATTTAATATAAAAAGGACTTAATAAGCTGTTTTGCACAGAATCTGTTCACATGTGCAGTTTGCGCGTTTTCGGCTATAAGGCAGGATATTTGGACGTGATTTGATGCTCAAAAATTGGTGATGAAAGCTGACATATTGAAGATCGTTTCTCCATTCTTTCAGAATTTTCTATTGGGTCATTTATTTGATATTAAATTTATAAGTTGGCCCAGTTGCGAGTTTTGACAGATTTGCGCAGCTCTGAAAGATTTGTAATCGCACCAGTCTCTTCTTTATTGAAAAAGGTCACAAACTTCTCTTCATCCCAACTACCAGAGGCATTTAATAAATAGCAAACTTTGATATTGGGGGGAATGCTCCTTGACGCCTCTCTTTTCCATTCCTAATTCTTGGAATAAGCCCATCCTTTCAACAAACCCCGTCCCCAAGTAATTGATTTCCAAACATAAGAAGCATTGGTGGCTTGAGGGGTGCACAAAACTCAGTCGTACCATGATACTTGGCTTTCAAAATTCTAGAAATTAGAAGGTGTGGTTCCTTCTGTATTCGCTACGCGAACTTAGCTAACATGGTCCGACTGAACTGTTAAAAATCACAAAAACTCAAGCCTCCTTCATCTTTGTTCTTTCACATGAACAGCCACTTTTCCCAATAGATTCCACGTTTTCTTCCTTTTGCCCACCAATAATTTGCTACGAGCTTGTTTAACATCTTACAAAATGGATATAAAGAGTCCGGACACCCCCATACTATAAAACGGTATAGCTTCAACACTGAATTCACTAACACCTTTCCAGATGGCGATAAGAACTTTCTTGTTACGACCCGTTCCGAAATTTTCATTGCCGACCGTCCATCTCGAGCGACAATTAAGATGAGCTTTTGCGTGGAAAGCTTCCTCTCATCATCCCAAACTCAACCCATCAAACCTCAACCTCTAATTCAAAGCTGATTGTCACTGGCAAGCTAAACACAAACAACCACTCTTTACAGTGATATTTTCGTTGATACCCGTAGAGGTAAGTGTTGAAAGCTGGTTTAAATGATTGAGTAGATGCGGATACATATAAAGGATTGTGAAAATGATTGATGCAAATTTGAGCAAGAACAACTCGTCGTAAAATTTCTAGTTTTTGGGGAGAATTTGTAAAACATGGAAAAGGAGAGTACGACCATACCCTAGTGAACCAGACCTCAATCCTTATACCATTGGCTATAATTTTCGACCGGTCTCGCTCTCATTGGACTGGTGATGGTGCCACCACGAGTTTTTCCACGGCTGTGACTATTCCGATTAATTTTTCAGCCAACTCAATGGATTTTCACAAAATATTCACACAAAAAAATATAGATTTGGAGTCTTTGTTTCTTGGGCTTCAATTTAAACTATTGAATCGATACATTTGGAGCTGTTTTAAAATTGTTGACATTCTGGGTATTGTTGATGGTCAGTCAATATCAGTCAACAGAACTCAACAACGACGACACTTGACATGTTGCTGGTCTGACCTCCTTTAACTATAAGCTTAAGGGGGAAAACAATAAAACTATGAGGTAAAGCCTCAGTGAGTGGACAAAAATAAGCTTTTAAAAATAGTCAAAATAACACCCTAACCCGCGTTTACGCAAAACCATTTGACACACCCCGCCCCAAAAAGTGGGGCCCGGGAGTGCGGCCATCACCCCCAAAGAGTGATGAAGTCTTTACCAACTAAAAACAACAACAGAAATGGAAGAAAAGAGATACAATATAATATCAGAGCATCTACAGCAGAAGATGAAACACAACCACAACTGCCTCAAGGGCGGAATCAACAGCTGTACTGCTTAACTCATAACCTGCCTGACAAAGACAACGAAGATCTCCTACCCTTCGTTGATGGAAGTAGAGCTATCGGCAGGTCTCAGTCGTCCCGGTGGTGCACTTCAGAATCAAATCCTGAAGGGGGCGCAAAAGCAAGGGTGAGTGGACGGAAAAAGAAGTCAGTGAAAAACATTTAACAGATATGCCAATAGTCCCCTCTGTCAAAACAGATAATATATAAAAACCATACCTCAGTCCAGCCAACACGTACAGTAACTAACACACGAGGCAAACCTACACAAACAAACCATTCCCAAAACTACAACTTGATCTCGACGAGGGCTTTATCTCCCGACCGAGATATAGTATGTGGACGAGGGCCTTATCACCCGTCCAAGATATCGTGTGTGGTCGAGGGCCTTATCACCCGACCAAGATATAATGTGTGGTCGAGGACCATATCACCCGACCGAGATATATCTCTCATGGACGAGGGCCATATCACATGTCCATGATCTGTTGGACGAGGGCCATATCACCTGCCCGTGATGTCGCGCATGGTCGAGGGCCATACCACCGGATCCAAATAATGTGCCACCAACAGTACTAACATCAAACACACATATCCAACAACAACTGAACAACAATTAACCAACCATAGCCATAACTACCAGCATAACCATTTTATAAATATAAGTATCTATGAATATAAATATACGAAAACATAGCACACTCAAACCACATTTAAAACCAAAACCCGTCCACTCATAGTGACATCGGGCGATCGTCGTCGTCCTCCTCTATAAGCACGATTTGGTTATGCCATCGAGATCTGATCACCAAACAGTCCCAACAATCCAAGATTAATAAACGAAGCGTAACGAAAACCCGTAAAAACCTAATTCTCAATATTTTACTCAATTGGGGAGTAACCGTATCTCGGATGGAAAAATGGAGTTCGCCATCGGATCCGGAACGTCGTTTCCACTCAGAATAGTGGCCGGTCGATAGTGGTCAACGCCGGTCAACGGTTGTAGACGTCAGCACGCCTATGCTGACGTGGCACTGACACACGCTGACGTGGCGTCCCCCGTGGTAGTTACGTGGCTCTGACGTGGCATCCACGTGGTGCTGACGTGTCGCCATGTGGCGCTGATGTGGTATTCCACGTGGTGATGACATCATCACCACCGCCCTCCATCGCCATCACCGGAAATTGGGAAATTTTTTGGTGACTATTCATTCGATTTCCAAAACCTCTAACTTCCTCATTTCTTCACCAAATTCAACGATCTTTATGTCAAAACCCATCTACGGAAACCAACAAATCCAAAAATTCAACTTTCAAGACTCACCTCACACTGTGCTGGCCGAAAACACGCCGGAGAGCTCGCAAATTCCGTTCGTCTCGTTGCCTGCGTTTCCGAAGGTTACAGCCGCCGAACCTTGGTTCTTAGTGCTCGTGAGGACGAGGCGAAGTTGATGCAGGTGGTCACTGGCTCGATCCGTCGCCGGCGAAGGGTTAACGGTGGTGGAGGGCATCGGCGTTTAGGTGCGGGTTCAGTTTCCCTTTTGGGAAACTGAACACAGAACCGGGTTTTAAAATAACCCCAAAAATATCTTTCCCCAACTGACCACTCACAAACTGCCACGTGGCACTTCTCTCACTACTCCCCAACTTCTTTTTTCAACCGTAACGCATTCATCACAACCCCGAATCCGATTCCGTCTTCTTGAACGTGATCGTAACATCGTGCACTTCACATAGAGTCCAATATCGAATATGTAATTACTTACTGTTCAATAGTCAACCGTTTGACCCGTAAGGGTATTTTGGTCATTTCACTATATTTTGGGAAAATTTTTGAAACGAGTCGTATCACCATTTTATAAATATAACTCAACAAAACATTACTTTCTCAAATACAAGTACAGGGATATAGCCAACACCAAAAAATCATGGAAATCTCAAGCTTTAGAATAATAGTCGAAAAAAAATATCATAAACCATATGTAATGCCAATAGGAGCTGAAAACCTGAAATATCGCAAAACCATAAACATCTCAAAGGCCATAATATCTTATGAAAAGCTTTCATATATTCATGGAAAAATCATCTTAAAGTCGAGATGCATCGACAAAATCACATCATAAATACCAAAAAGCCAAGATGGAGCAATAGAGTGAAAACCCCACAACCAATACCAGAGAAGCTAACCTCGCATGCATCTAGCGAGTTGGCCACACGTGAGGAGCACCCTCAAGACCCACGTGAGCCGGCCACTCATGGAGAGCACCCGCAAATCCATGAGTGACATCATGTCGTATGCACTTAGACTGCCCCCCAAGGACCAAGCATCTTGACACACAGCCTAAAGCCTATATGCGCGCCCTCATGGGTCCCAAAAACCTAACTCAGTCACACATGAGGAGCATGCTCAAGACACACATGTCGACGGTGATGATAATTTTGGAGCATCCCCAAAGACCTAACTCCATGAACTATTGTGTTACAACCTGTTCCTGAAATTTTAAGGAAATTACTAAAATGCCCCCACTTGGTCCACGGTTGACTTTAAATAGTGAAATTTCGAATAATCGATAGTGTACTCTATGCGTAGGGCTCGATGATATGAATGCATTCGCGAAGGCGGAATCAAATTTGGAGTTGTATTGAAGGCGTCACAAATGAAAAACAGAATTGAGGTGTAGAAGGTCTGACACATGGCAGCCCCGTGATTGGGGGGAACCTAGGGGATATTTCTGGAAGCCCATTTGGGCTTTTAAAACCCAAACTAGCCCAGGTTTCCCAAAATGGAAACGTGACGCCGCCAACTCTCTCTCACCTCCGATGTCCCAGCTCCGGCCACCGATCGAGATTTTTGACGTAAAAAAAATGGTCAGCTCAACGAGACGAAATCAAAGCACCAATGATCGGCCCCGGAAACCCTCGGAATCGCCGGCAACAAGCTCGAAGGAATCCGAGAGCTTTCCGGCGTGATTCCGGCCAAATTACTCACCGGAGAGTTCCGAAAACTTGATTTTTGGATTTCTTGCGTTCCGTAGATGAATTTAGACATAAAGATTCTTGAAAATGGTTGAGAAATGAAGGTTTTAGAGCTCGCTGGAAAATAGAGAAAAAGTCGCCGGAATTTTCCAAGATTCCAGCTACGAAAATTCCGACAACGGCACTGCGGCGGCAGTGCTGACATCAGCAACGGTGTGCTAACGTCAGCAAATGGCGACCGTCAATCAATCATTAGTCAGAGGGAATATTTCGTTAAAGTTAACAGAATATTCCGTCAGCCGTCAGTCAACGTTGACTGGTCAAAGTAAACGTTGACCGACTGTCAAGGCTGTTGACCGGCGTTGATTATCGATGACCGGGGTCAACCAACCACTTTTTTCGGAGTGTTTTGACATTCCGGATCTAATTGCCATCCAAGATACGGTTAAACACCTATTGAGTAAAACAAGGGAGATTGGGGTTTTGAGCGATGTTTTAAATTATGGATTTCTAACCGTTGAATTTGGGAAATTTCTTAGGTACCTGAGCTCCAATTAGACGTCACAGTCAGGGAGTTCAAGCGGACAAATTTGACAGCCCTGATTCACTGTGAGGGGATGAGTTTTGTTTTCAATGTGATTAGTTTTACTGAAGTTGACATTTATATTATTATACATAGATATATGTTATTTTGGTGGGTTTACTGGATGTTGATATGTACACCTAGTCGCACACGTATATTTTTAGTACCCAGATTACGGCCGTAGGACACAAGTTTCACGTGATTGTTCACCAGCATCGAAGACCCCATTACCTAGCCTTTCTTTTTCCGGTGCATAGCTTGCCCTGATACTTATTCAGGGTATAGTAGGTGACACCATTCAGCTTTCACGTGATCGTAGGTACATTGGGGTTTATTGCTTATATGTTCAAGCTTTACCCTGCGGATTACCGAGGGTATTGTATGTGCTAGACCCAGGGTGTACAGGATATACGGTTTAGTGTCTGAGATTATTATGCTTATGTTTTGTTTACGGATTTTACAGCAGGGGTTATACACTATGTTTTTCAAAAACTTTTTCGAAACTATTTATTTTTGCATCCACTCACCTTGGTTTTGCGCCCCCTCAGGGAATAGCTTAGTTCAAAAGGCAGTCTACATGCTCTACATCCGTCCGGAGAGAGTAAGGACTTATCCTTGTTTAGTTTGAGTTGTATTCAGTTGCTTCCATTCGTGTACTTCTGTATTATTATTGTTGTTTGTCGTAGATGCTCTGATACTGTTGAATGAATGCTATGGGCCCAGTTGTGTTTTCTGTGCTTTCATTTTCTTTGGTTCTTGTCATTTGTGTCTGCAAGGCCCACCTTTTGGGACGGGGTGTAACATATTGAATCGATAATTTTGGAGTTGTTTGGCAAAGGTTGATTGCTGGAGCTTGTTGACCAACCATTGACCACCAGTCGACGTCGACGACACTTGGCTACAAGCTCCCTATGCCTCTTTCCATTCCAAATTCATCTACGAACCTCATTTAAGTCATACATTGGTACGAAACTTGGTTTTGAGAAAAATCTAGGGTTTTAGGGTTCGATTGAGTTTTCTTTCGGTTTGACTATTAAGTTAACTTGGTGGACTTTGTAAGTAGCCAAGCCTATGACAACGATAGAGAAAACTTGCCAGGACTATGTCGATCTTCAGGAGTACTGTGAGTGAATGGTTTGGTTTTATATTTTTAGAAGATGATATCAATTCTAGAGCTACGACACCTTTTCCTTTTCAGTTTTACATATACACTTAGTATCACACGTATGTTTTAGTACCTAGTCTATGTCTATAGGACACATCTCTCATGTTCGCTCACCACCATAGAAGACCTCATTTGCCATTTTTTTTCTTTACTTTCCGGTGCAAGCTTTTGCCCTGCACAGTCTCAAGGTATTGTGGGTGGCACCTGATTATAGGTACATGAGATTTATTATTTATACATACAAGCTTGCCCTACATGCACTATGCCAAAAAAGGTTATAGACGATGGTCAAAAACCGTTGTCGAGATTTCCCAAAAACCGTCGTCTATAAGCACAATAGACGACGGTTTTTCACCAAAGTCAGCGTCTATAACAGCTATAGACGACGATTTTTGTTAAAAACCATCGTCTATAATAACCATAACTGCCATTAAAAATATTTCATGTTTTGGTGCACTCTATTGCATTGTTGTATTTCTATTGCTTGCAAAAATTCCATACAAACATTTCCATGATCATTAATAAACTTCCAATTTCAGCAAGTACAATACTTTGCTCCCAAAGAGAGTATAAACTATATTCATAACATAAATGGCTTACACACTACCAAGTACATTGATTCTATACAAACATTTGAATTTTACATGCAGCATAACCAAAACTCTATCCTATACTAACCCAATGACCTTTTCTCCTTGTTCCTTTTCTTCTCTTTCCTCGCTTCAAACTCCAAATCTGTTTTCTTCTCCATGCCCATGTGCGTTTTTCTAACGTTGAAGGTAAAATGAAGAAAAAAGATCAGGGACCATTCTGTAGTTTCACTTTTAAAGAGAAAACCTAAGAGAGTCATACAAATGCTGCATTTTTGAAAGACCAACAGGCAAAATTGCATCAATAACTAAAAACCAATACAAATGCTACACGATCCATGGTAGGAATAAATAATAACTCTACCCATTACTAAGAGCATCTCCACCGGGTGGGCGAGAGCAGAGGTGAGGGCGCAGTCTCACCCTCCCCGAGCACTGTAGACGCTCCACCGGCGAAAAACGGAGAAGGCGAGCGGCGGGCGAGACGGAGGAAGGCGAGGGCGAAGGCAGGCGTCACCCGCGCCCGCGCCTGCAGGCGCTGAGTGCGCTGTGGGCCCCAGCTGACGCGGAAACGCACTAATTTTTTTTTATTCGGGCACGTGCAGTGCACGCGCACATGGGTGAGAGTGGGTGGGTCCATGTTCGGTAATGGAGGCCGAACGGGCTTGTTGGGCTGATTTTTGTGTTCGACGGTGGCTGCCGAACACTTAAAAAAAGCCCCAACGGCTCTTTTTTTTTTTTAGTTTGCTGACTGCCACGTGGTAGCATATGGTGCGTCTGCCAGAAGTAGCCGTTGGCAATCCAACAGTCCAGATGCTGCCACGTGTACTGACCGTTTGAAAAAAAAAAAAAAATTATCCGAAATTTTTTTTTTTTTTTTACACTTTTTTCCTTATAAATACTATCCTTTCTCTCATTTCTCATACACCACAATTAGTTTCCACTCCAGCATTTTTTATTTTGTTACTTTCATTGTCAATCTTTGTTTAGAAAATTTCCTCATCTTTTTGCAATCAAAATGTCTCGTTCTAGCAGAGCTAATGCACCAATCCCGGGCAGTATATGGGTTGAAGCAGAAGTTATCCAGTTGTGCAATTCTTGGTAATTTGTATGTCATTGCCCGATTACCGGTACGGAAATGCATGCACCCCAAATGTGGAGAAAAATTACCCAACACTATACTGCTCATATGCCCGGTATGGTTTGAAATCAATGGGCTCTACAAAGTCATTGGAGGGGTTGTTGGTTGGTTGGTATTGTTGGTTGGTATTGTTGGTTGCTCTAGATGTCAAAAGTTGATGTTGATGTCGATGATGATGTTGAGGGTGAAGAAGACACTAAAACATGATTGACAAAGAAGGTGGCAACTTTTGTCGACTTATTGGAGGAAGAATCTATAAAAAGCAACCAACAATTAACATAATACAGTTGGAAAACCTTGAGAGCTGAACTCTCTACTAGGACAAGATATGCTTATCAAATAAGGCAAATCAAGAATAAGTATAATTTCTAGAGAACACAATATCGGGACTTCAAGAGAGTGTTGGCCAAGACTAATGGAGCCAGTTGGAATCCAAAAGTAGGGACTTTAATTCTAGAAGATAGTGCATGGGAAAAGCTCTCTAAGGGTGAGTTTTTTAGTTTTTTTTTTTATTTTTTCACATATTTCTTTTATTTTAGAATTTTAATTTTTTTTTTTTTTTTTTTTTTTTTTTTATTTGTTGTTAAGTTCTCCCCGGTTTTAAAAGAAAGGGTGCCCCCACTATGTGTGTTTTTCCCTAGTTTTTGGGGGTACATTGTCCCCAAGACAACATGCACATTCTTTAGTGAAACCCCCCTCTGATTCTATCAATGAAATTGACCAAGGTGAAAATAATTCAAAGTTACAAGAAGAGGGTGGTGGTGATAATGAGCTTATGAGGAACACTCTCTAAGAAAACCATGTAGAACTTCTTTACTTAGGGGTCATAATTACATTTTAGAATTATTGAATGGCCATGAAAGTAGATGCTATGATTCTTTTAGGATGAACAAGAATGTGTTCATAGTATTTTGTGAGGAATTGAAGACTTGGACTGGGTTGAGACCATCTAGGTATCTCAGAGTCATCTAGGTATCTCAGAGTCCAAGAGCAAGTTGGCATAGTAAGGGATTTTATTAAGGGAAATGGCTCGAGTAAGGGATAGGATTGCAAGAAGGCTTTTGGCATTAGCTAACTAGTGAGTTCATATGTTTTATATGTTTTTGAGTTCAAGATTGATGAATATTTGTATTTTGGGTGTATTCTTTTTTATAACAATTGTTGTATATTTGTTGCTTATGACAAGTCATATAAGTTAATTATTTACGTAAGTCTAAAGAAAAATTAAAAAACTAAAATGAGTTACTAAACAATTTTTAATTTTTTTTTAGAAAAATGAAAATTACAAACTAACAACAAAAAACTAAAAACTAAAAATTAACAAGAAATGAGTTACTATTGGGATCACACGAAATTTAAATTTACATGTGTAACACCTATATCTTACCATTGAAGTAAAACTCAAATTTACAACTACTGTGATGTAAATAGAGATATAAAACTGGCTTTACATCTCCAAATTTACATCAAATTTGCATCAACATTGGAGTTGCTCCTTTTGCGATTCCCAGTTCCACTTCCAAGTCGTCATACACACTCCACACCGCCCTGCAATTACAAACCGTCCTTTTGGCGATTCCCAGTTCCACCAAATTCCAAGTCGTCATACACACTCCACACCGCCCTGCAATTACAAGCCGTTCCCCTCTCTCTCTCTCTCTCTCTTCTCCACCGAAACCCAAAACCAAAACGCGGAAGAGATTCGGATTTCCGATTTCACAGCCATGGCTTCCTCCACTGACGTCAAGAAAACACTAGGCGACCTCGACAAGGACTCCTTCATTTCCCTCCTCTCCAAGCTTATCGGTGAGTCCAAGTTCGTCCAGAACAACCCTCCTGAGCTCATCCCCGAAGAGGACCGCGTGGTCAAGCACGTGCTCGATTCCCTCCTCCCCCACAGCACCACCACCGGCGGCGGACCACTCATCGTCAACCACGTCACCTACTTCCCCGGCAGGGGCAACGTCATCGTGGAGTACCCGGGAACCGTGCCCGGGAAGATCTTGAGTTTCGTGGGCTGCCACATGGACGTCGTCCCTGCAAATCCTAACGACTGGGTTTGTTTCTTCGATTCCGAGTTTTTGGCTTTAATTTTGGTTTTTGATTTTGTAATCTCGTCATCAATTATTCTGTTGATCATCTCCGTCTGGCATGTGATTATCTCAACTAACTTTGATGTGATGAACAGCCAAGTAATGTGCTTTGTTGTTTGTTGAATTCGATGGGATGAAAATTGTGCTAACCCAACGACACGTCGTATTGGTTTTGAATAAACGGATTGAATTTCGACTCTGAAACAAACCTACCTTGCCTATATTATATTTAGATGTGCTGATTTCTTCTGTGTATTGAGAAGACTTTTATTTTGGTGTTACAGTATAATTGACTTTTGTGTAATTGGGAGTATTACCTATAGTTTTATAAAGTTCTTGGATGTTTAGGTGAGGGGATTATTTTTCATATATAAAATACGTATATACTGAAGGGGAACCAAAACCTGGCAGGGCCCAGTTAAAGTAGTTTATGGTTAGTGGACGACATATCTTGTAGTGAGAAGGACAAACAATTGTTCCCAACTACTGGATTTTGTTTGCAAGTAGCTCTCTGTAGCTATAGAAGATCATTATCACCGGGACTTGTAAATATCACAGATTGGAGATTAGTATTGATTGGAAAGTATCAATGAAAGTGTCCCTCATCCGGATCTTTTGTTCTTATTGTTACCCGAAAATCCTTACACTCACTCATTTCCTTTGTCGTTTCTCTTTCCTTTACTTTCCATTAAATCTTGTAAAGAACATGGGGAACTAATTGCATTTGGCTTGGGGCAGAATTTAAGCATTAAGTTCTTATTAGTACTCTGTGCAGGGCGGGCTTGTGAACTAGAGCCCCAAGAGGTTTTAGATTTTGCGATTTAGATAAGTTTGTTAGAGGAGTGATTAATTTCTTTACATTTCGTTTACCGCGCTTTGGACTCGGGATTTCTACTAATGGCATGTCCAGGGCATGACATCTATGGCATCTTTTCTCCAATTTATTAGTAACTGCAGTCTGATATCCTCCGTATCTTGGCATAGACTTGTTTAGCATTGATCTGAGTTGGAATCTGGAATCGGCTGTTGACATATTATCTTTTCAGCGCAAAGTACCTGAAACTATTGTTAAGCTTTAACAGAGTGTTTGATGATTCTCTTACACATGCATTGTTACTATCCAAATCTTTGACAAGTTTAGTTCAAGATAACCAAAAAATGCTGTTACTGTTGTCTGTTAAGTTCAATTTCCATTCACATCTTAGGTCTTGAAACATGTTCCATAATTCGAATAGTAGTTTGATTTTGTTATTTTCATTGTGTACATTTTAATCAGTCCACTATACAATCCTGGTCATAATTTTCTTTTCTCAACTTGGGATCACTAACAAACATTGTTCTTATACTTACAGGAATTTGATCCATTCTCATTGAGCATCGAGGGGGATAAGCTTCGTGGCCGTGGAACCACTGATTGCTTGGGCCATGTTGCACTTGTGACTGAGCTTATGAAAAGGCTGGCAGAGACAAAGCCAAAATTGAAGTCAACTGTGGTTGCTGTATTTATAGCAAATGAAGAGAATTCTGCCATTACAGGAGTCGGTGTGGATGCACTGGTGAAGGATGGACTACTCAGTAAGCTGAAGGACGGTCCATTGTAAGTATTTTGCATTTTGTAAGATAAAAGGTTAACAACCACAAGACTAAGAAACATTTCTCTGATTTATTCTCATGATTTTTGGCTTCTCCACTCAGGTTTTGGATTGACACAGCAGATAAACAACCTTGCATTGGTACTGGTGGTATGCTACCTTGGAAGCTTCGCGTAACTGGAAAACTATTTCACAGTGGTTTAGCACACAAGGTATAGTTCCACTATGTCGTGTAGGTAGTTTTGGTGACTTGGGATCAGCACAGTTCCTACGGAGGGATTTTTTATTTATGAAAATTAGTTATCCTGGTTTTCTACTTCTGTGTTTTTTTCTTTTATTCTTTACCTGGGTTACACGAGTGTGGGGAAAGTGTCTTTCTTTGTTGTAGTTTCTTATTAACTCTTTTGAAGGAGTGTCAATAGAAATGAGGGCTTCTTGGGGCTGAGATGTTTGGTCTCTGAAGAAAAATATTGCACTAGGAACATTCTTGGCTCGTTAGAGTTGAAAGTCCTAGAGTGATTGTGCTAGGCATGCCCTTTATGAACCATAAAGCAATTTGAGATGCTCCTGTCACATGTGCTGCTATTCTTATGACTGGAGTTGAAGGAAGTGCTGTGCTTCAACTTGAAGTGGACTAGGTTGGTTTAAGTGGAGCGGGCAGGCTTGGACTCATTGCCTAATCTTGTATTCATCTTCTCTGCCTATGTTTGTTTTTACTCTTCCAAGCCTGTGCAGGTGTTATTGAGTTTGTTTTATGTGCTCATGATTTGTTTACCATTTGGCTTAGACATCCCAGTGCCTCCTCTAATGCATCTTCTGTGAACAGAAGTCTGTGCTTATCATTTTTTTACCATTTGCTTAGATGTCCCAGTGCCTACTCTAATGTATCTTCTTTGAACAGAATTCCACACTCAGATCAAAACTTTAAGTTATATCACTACCATGTTTGGGGTTTGGGCCTGGAGGTTATGGTGACCACATTGCAAAACCATGGTCTTATTTTCTATTGTGGTTCAGCTTTTTGTTGACCCTAGGAGAAGCAAGAATAACAACACTGTAGGGATGTGGAAGTAGTAAGAGTGATGATTTGTGTGGTGTTAGGAAATACGCCCTTCAAGATAGTCTAGTATAGGATCCAAGAAGCTTATCCCAAACTATAATAGACAGGATGTATTGAGCTGATATGGGGCTTATGGGACTGTACTGTCCTATCTGGAACTTTTGTCCAATTTCTAGGTTGGCAAAGTCATTTATATCTTTTTCTTTAATTGCTTATTATTGGTTGTAATTGAATTATTATTGTGACCAAACATGGAAAAGTTATCTTGGTCAAATATGTCTTTCTTACCTACGAGTGGCTCCTGTATTTTGTGAGGATAAAATTTGTAGAAGGAAAATGGGTCAGAGCCTGAACGGGTGCAAAGATTGAGCTAGCATAGGAAAGAAAAGAATTATAATATTATATCTTGTTGCTACTTATATACCTTCTGAGGCTGATGTTGAATGTCTGCAGGCTATAAACCCTTTGGAGCTAGCTATGGAAGCATTGAAAGAGATCCAGTCACGGTTCTATCGAGATTTTCCTCCCCATCCTAAGGAAGATGTCTATGGATTTGCAACACCATCAACCATGAAACCAACTCAATGGAGTTGTAAGTTTCCAGATTTAAATCTTATGGTGACCATATTGGAAACATTTTTGTACATTAAATTGACCTCCTTTCTCTTTCGGGATGCAGATCCAGGTGGTGGAATAAATCAAATTCCAGGCGAGTGCACTATTTCAGGGGATGTCAGGTCTATAACCTTCTCAATAAATTTTGTTTCAGGCCTTTGTAGGATGTGATCTCTCTTCTAGTTTTGTGGTCGTTGAAAAAGTGACATCTCTCTGAGGCCTTTCTCTAAATTCTTTCTTTCATAGGAGGTTCTCTTATTCTTTTTTTTGTTTTGTCGCAGGTTAACTCCCTTTTACAAGTAAGTAATCTCTGTTTTGTTTGACTGAGTTTCATCTCGTGTAGATTCATCATAAAAGTTATAGCCAGGCTCCATTTTGACATGGAAACTACTATTACAGTGTCAAGGATGTTAAGGAAAAGCTTCGAGAGTATGTGGATGACATTAATGAAAATATACAAAAGCTAGACACACGAGGTCCAGTCTCCAAGTATGTCCTACCAGAAGAGAACTTAAGGGGAAGGTGCTTTCTCTCTTTGATATTTGTTCAGTGAACATGTGATTCCTCATGACTTTTAATTCTTAATTTTAACATGGGAGGAGTTGTTGGCACTCCAATATAGTCATCCTCCATTTCACAGTCCATCCATGTATAAAATAAAGGATGAGTTGAGTGCATGATGGATATTTTGAAGTATTTATAAAGCGCATACCTACGTATCATTGGTTGCTGTGAACATTAATAGCTACCATCAGACTTTTCTATTTCATCTTTCTGGCAAAAGAAAATAAATTACTTGTTGGGCTTGCTAGTTAAAAAAATTATAATTTAATAAAATGACGAATTTGACATTTTCTTCTGTTCTCTCCAGCCTTACTGTGAGTTTTGATGAGGCAATGTCTGGAGTTGCTTGCGATCTCAATTCCCGTGGCTTTCATGTATTATGTAAAGCTACTGAAGAGGTTGTTGGGCATGTGAAGCCTTATTCAATTACTGGAAGTTTACCACTCATTCGAGAATTGCAGGTACAATATTCTTTTCTTTTACTTCGTTGATTTCTCTCGAGGGCTGCTGTTCTTTCCTTTCCCTTCTATTTTACCTTGAGTACTTAAAAATCACATTATTTCGTGTCAGGATGAAGGATTTGATGTTCAAACTGCTGGCTACGGTACGATATTTTTGGATAGGTCACAAAACTTCAGATTCTTGCGATCTTAAAAAGTTACTGTATTGATAGCTTCAAAGGCTATTTGTACATGACTACATATTATGATGCTATTTCTATTCTTCACTCAACCTTACAGACTTACAGAGAACCTGTCTTGATGTTTGTGGTTAATGGTTTTCTCTTGCTGGGATTTCATAGGCGGTTTTACTTTAGAGGATGACATTGTGATTCATTGCCCTTTTACATGCACCTGCAGGCTTGATGGCCACATACCATGCCAAGAATGAGTACTGCCTTTTTTCTGATATGAGCCAAGGCTACCGGGTATTTGTCAGTGTTATCTTCCAACTCGAAGACTGAGAAACAGTAATGAAAAGGGAGAAAAGCTACTAGATCGCAGAAAACATGAGTACCTCCTTTTTCTGATACATGCCAGGGTTAGCAAATGTTTGTCGGCCTTTATCTTCGGTCTCAACTGGAGGACTAAGAATCAGGGGGAAAGAGAGAAAAATAAGATTGAGAATAATGAAAAATTTGCGAAAATGCATACCAATTTCAATAGATAAAACAAGATATTGGTATCTAAAGCCTGGTGATATGACCTACATGCTTTTTGCAAAGTAGATTGCATTACCAGTTGTCTGGTGCTTGATGAATGTGTTTTCTTCGGGGGGTTTTCTTTATTTTTCTGATTCTTATGCATGTGATTGATTTCAATTGTATTCTGGTAGTGATTACGTTTATGATGTGTTTACTAACTAGGAGTGGGAATGAAAGTATTGGGAGTCATTCTTACTCCAGGTGATTCATGTGTTTACTGAAATCTTAGAATCAAATTTATGGTGGGATTTGCAACAAAATTAGGAATCACATTCGTGATTTTCAAGGAATGGGATTTCTTGGTGGGAGATGGTATTGTGATTCCTGAAAATTAAGATCTCTGTGTTTACTAAAATTTGAGAATCAAATTTATAATGGGACAGACAACAAAATCAGGAATTCAAGGAATAATCCTTCGTAGGAGGTGGTATTGTAATTCTTGAAAATTAATTCTAATTGGAATGAAATTTTTATGTCTAAATTACTCCTTTAAATCTAATGTTTTCTTCAATTATATACTAGGTCAAAAAAGTTGTACATGTATATTGGAAAGAAATCTTACTAGCTCGATTGTTCTTTTATTTTCTTACAATGCTTTTTGAATAGTTAAAATTTAAATTGTAGTCGCGTATAACTAATATTAAGATTTGAAACTTTAAATTTTTTACCTTTACGTTGACGGAAAACATAAATCTTATATTAGAGGTATTTTATTAAGGATTAATGACTCACAAGGACATAAATAAATACCTAATTCGATTATAAGATATGTACTTCAAATAATCTCCTAAAAAAACCCTTCCACCCACGCGCTCGCCTCCCTTTTCACTTAGAAACGACGTACACAACTTTCTTGAACGCGCAAATAGAGTGCACAATTCTCCGTCGCCGTCGCCAGCCTCAAATTCCCCAATCAGATCAGAATCATAATTCTCCGCTCCCGTCGCCGACGCCGTCCAGGCCAGCTGCTCCCACTCCCGCCGCCAACGCCTCCCAGACCAGCTGCTCATGCTGCTGCCATCGACGAGAGCAGGCTCATCTTTGTCATCGCAACCGTCGATCTCGAATGGAATGCTTTGATACGAATTCGAATGTAATTCAAGTGTTGATTGATCAATTGGAAAATTGCCGAATGGAATTGAATTGAGAAAAAGGGACAATGAGGGGGCTGATGGACCAAGCCAAACAAGAAAAAAGAAAGCTCAATTGTTGAAGCGCATCAAAGATTCCGGGAACGATCAATTGTCATCGCCGCCAAGCCAGCTGATAAAATCACATCGCATCACATCACGTCATAAAGAAAAATCAAATGGAAAAAAAAGCAAAGAATTTGATAGCAAAAGAACGGAGCTAAGATCACGGACCTTGTTGCCTAAGATCGCAGAGCGCTTACCTTGTTGCAGGGAAGATCTCAGATAGGAATCAATCAACGGTGATGGCAGAATCTTTTGTTATGCTTTCTTTTCAAAGGAAGGTAGCATCCATTCCAAAAGACCCGGACTTTGCAGAAACGGAAAGCTTTCGTTACTTTCTTTCTCAAGATTCTTGGGCCAAATATCTTATCTTTGGTCCTTCTGAAACGGGCTCAGAGAATCTTCGAATGGGCTTCAACTTTGCTTTCTTTTGGGCGTTCGCAACTTTTGCTCCACCGGGCGTAGTTATTTATCGGTAATTTCGCTGTATATATTGATTATTTTGGCTTATTTTTAATACTATTTGGTATTATTTTTGTAATTGCATAAAGTGTTTCTGTGTTGTATGAATTGTTGTTGTATTGATATTAACTTCTTTCTGTGTTTACATGAACTGCTTCTGTGTTTGGATGAACTGCTGCTGTGTTTGCAAAACTGAATTTGTATTTGACATAACTGTTTCTGTGTTTAGTAAAAAGTGTTTTTGTATTTGGCATGAACTGTTTCTGTGTTTGAATGAACTGTTTCTGTGTTTCTTGCATGAACTTTTTCTGTAAAATATTGAATTGTTTATATGGAATAGATAAACTGTTTCTGTATTTTTTCACAATTGTTTTTGTGTTTTCATAATTGTTTCTGTGTTTTTCACAACTGAATCTGTGTTTTTCATAATTATTTTTGTGTTTGTTTCTGTGTTTTCACAACTGTTTCTGTGTTTTTCATAACTGTTTCTGTGTTTTCACTTTGATTCTAGATATTTAGTAAACGCTTCAATGAGAGTACTTTATTCTAATATTTACTTATTTTGATTATTGTTCATTCCGATTTCGAATTTGTAAACGTGTCATTTATAGTCTTCTGATTTCCTTTCTATATGGTTTTTAATTTTGATCAATATTTGGCGCTTCACGTAGCTTATTAGGTACCTCATCGCATTGCGGACGTCGTTATCTTGCAGTGCTTTCGTTATAACGCTTTTTTGCATATGCTTTTTGGATATAATAAAATATATATTATTACCAGATATAAAAATCATTCATAAAGTCTTACCTCATTCAATAGCAAGTTAACAATTTTCAAGCATATGGATAGAGATAGTTCAACAAGCTACAATCTCAATTTTCAAGCATATGGATAGAGATAGTTCAACAAGCTTCTCTAGCAATATTACAACATAACAAGAGAAATAGTTTAACAAGCTACAATCCAATAACATTGTTTTGGCATAAAATGGGAAATAGTTCAAGTTTAACAACTACAAATTAAAAACTAAAAAACTCCGCATCACACTTTAGCAAGAATATTATCATCCAAATCAAAGCCATCATGATCATCTTCTCCACCATCATTACTATCTTCATCCCTGAAATGGGAGGATCATGTAACCAACTCATAAAAATTTGCATCAACATGAATAACGCAGTAACAACGAACTGGGACGTCGATCGGCGATGAGCGACGGCGAAATGGGGTAGGCTAAATCGTTTTGGAGGAGAATTTTTTGGTTTGTCGGCTAGCAAAAGAGATTATGTTTTATTCATTAAGGGTGTGTTTACTTTTCCGGCATGGGAATGGGGGAATGGGAATGAAATGAGAACGATTCCCATTCATGTGTTTACTTGCACTTGGAATGAAAATGATGCGGGTCCCACGGAAACAAAAATGATTCCCATTCCCAAATTTGGGTGAAATCCATTCCTAATGGGGGTTAGGATATTGAATTGGGAGGAATGGGAATGGATGATATTTTGCCCAAATTACCCCCACAATTATCTAAAACACAATTAAAAAAATTAATACAAACTAATAATTTAAGGATAATAAGAAAAAATTAGTAAAATTTAATAGGGAATTTTATTTGCACCCTATAAAGTTATCAATTCACCTTGAATTTTTTTGATTTAAATACCAATTATACCCTTTTAGAAATTAGAAAAATAGAAATTAAAAAAAAAAATAAAATTATAGGATAGGTTTATTGGTTTTTGGAGCAACATTATTATTGCTCTAATAATGTAAAAAAAAATTAATATAATCTCTTTTAAGATTAAGACCAACATTGTGAAGTAAATTTACCAAATAATAGTGAAAAAAATCATAGGCAATAATTTCACGTTTCAATTTCAAAATTTATAGTATAAGGGTAATTTGGTAATCAAGCTATATTGATTCTGATTTCGGATAATGATGGAATGTCTGATTCTGATTCCTGCCCATTCTGATTCCTATTCATTTCGATTCCAGGTTAGTAAACGTGCCCTGAATCTAAACCCTTTTTTTTTAATTATAAACAAAATAAAATTTAGACCTAGTTTTGAGCCATTTTTTGGAAGAATAAAATGGCTCACAACGGGCGCATGTAATGTTGTAAGTACACTATAACGGTCAATCGCGTACAATTTGTGAGTACCACGAATTGCACATGTGCTATGTACATTTTTTGGTTCTCTACGCTATAAAGCGAATATCAAAACTGCAATTTTAAACACTTATTTTGATTTTGGGATTTCTTGTTTGAATTGGTCCAATTCTATATCATTGGAGTCCATTTCTAGCTATGTCCTCGGAAGCCAATGGTCTATTTTCGCCGATTACATGTTCGTTTCCTTTGATGTCTTCAGCGGGGACGTTCTATTCCTTGGTGCCTTATTTCTTTTCCTTTTTTCCTTTTTTTTTTTTTTTTTTTTTTTCTTCTTCTTCTTTCTGTACTTAGTCTGGGACCTTTACCTATTCTATCAAAAATGTCTAACTGAAAAATACAAGCTGTTTGTGTAATGAACTCAAAGGTACCTAGACATTGAAGATGCTATTGAAGAATTTCAAATGTAAACTTCATGGTGAAGCAAGTAGCATAACACTCCAGTAGGAAAGTAGTGCGGTATGAGGAATTAATTTGCGGCTGCAAGCATAGTGTCAGTCAAAGCTGCGTATGTACTTTGTTATAAATATTGATATTCATACGAAAATGGTTTTCTGGTAAGCTAATCTTCTATTTCTGGTTTGAGAACGATGTTCTCATGACTGAGCCACTTGCTGAAATTCCAGTGGATACCACTGAGCCTCCTGCCACATCGTCTTCACGACCAGCATCTACCCAGAAAACTCTTTATCCAGCCAATCATCGGAAGTCCACATCTTCCACCACCAGTCCGGCGCAGCGCCAATTCCGTTTCGTGAACGAGGAAGCCAAAAAGTACTTTGATTAAGTCGCCACGTGGATGAGTGTGACTGAACGTGGATATCCCATGTTGAACTTCTCTTCCGAATTGGTTAGTACTTGGATTTGGGATGGGTTCAGGGCATAATTCTTAGCCTTCATTTAGAAAGTCTAGTTTGGGTGTTTTCAAGTGCTTTTATGTTTAATTTGACTCTGGTTAGGAATTTTATGCTAATTTTCCTATGTTGGAAGAATTTGAATTCGGTTTGGATCATAGTTAGGTTGTGTCCCGAACTCATTTATGATGACTACTTCCTTGCCTAATCATCCTAATCATGATGACTATGACACATATCTTGATGAGTCGAGTAGGTATTTCATGCATGATTTCTATGTGTTGGCATTTCATGATTCCGAATTGGTTTTAGCCCCTGGTGATAAACCTGCTAGGTCTCACTTGTCACGCAGTTTTCGATATCTCTTACATTTCATCAAAACCAACATTTTACCCACCGGCAATGCAGACAATGTCACTCTCGAGGTAGCCCGATTAGCCATTTTATTGCATCAAGGATTTCTTGTTCCAATTGGTCATTTGATTTATGATGCTATAGTGTCTAGGACTAGGAATAGTGGGAAATTGGAAGGGTCTCGTGCGTCCATCGTGTTTCCTTGTCTTATTCATCATCTATGTGAGGCTGCTGGTGTTAATGTGACCGATCATGAGGATGTGTTCATGTCCTCGAAGGGTCCTATGTCAAAGGACCT
Organism: Spiraea crenata; assembly: GCA_033992175.1. Taxonomy (NCBI): domain Eukaryota; kingdom Viridiplantae; phylum Streptophyta; class Magnoliopsida; order Rosales; family Rosaceae; genus Spiraea; species Spiraea crenata. Next base: position 3,706,014 of record JAVBHV010000003.1, on the reverse strand, counting down.
TGTGCGTAAAAGTGAGAAGGCAGTGGAGACATCTAGGCATTCTAAACTGAACTTGGGACCAGTCTCCAAGGCATCTCTCTCTGCCACCATTGAAGTCGCTGTCAAAGGAAGCCACTGCAAAGCTTCTCAAGGCATTTGGGGTGAAGATGAAGAAGACCAAGAAATCCTCCAAGAAAACCATTGATCAGGATTGATGATGCGCTGCATATTTAGTTGTTGAATGTTGTGTATGTCTGCTGTGTTTGTATTCTTTATGTTTATGTCTAGTCTTTCTGAATAAAGGTTGTGGTCTGATTACTTTTTTTGTTGTATTTTGAAGGTTGTAACCTAACTTGCCCACTGTGAACATTGGGGTTATTTTCTGTTGACTAGTCTTGCTTGTCTTTTGGGGGGGAGAGGTGGGACATGAAATTGAAACCCCTAAAAAGCAAAATCAAACACAGAATCACAAAACCACAACCGAAGCTGGATTAAGGGGGAGATTTCTTCCTTTTCGTTAATGTATCCACGTAGTTTGTGCATGTTTCTCTTCCACTTTTATGATGTTTCTGTTTATGCTTTCGTTGATGTGATTGTAAAGCAAATATGCGTATAAAAACTGAATTCAAAACCCTGTGTATGTGATTGTATGAACTTTCGATTTATAAGTTACTCTATAAATATGAACCTCTTTAGTTTGATCACATTTATACAATAACTTTCTTTAATCATGATCCAGAAAATCTCTAATATATGCTCCAAAGTATCTGTATAATCATCTTTAGGTGGTTGTCTATAAAGTCTGAAGCTTACTCAATTAAACCGTTAAAACACAACTATATACATATATATATATATATATATATATATATATATATATATATATATATATATATATATATATATTATTATTATTATTATTATTATTTATTATTATTATTATGTAGAATACATGAAACTACCTAAACTGCATAAATGATTTCTTGTTAGAACTCGTATAGCATGAGCCTGGCTCTGATACCACTTGTTAGTCTTCATAAGTGGAAGCTAGGATCTTATACACGCAAACTAAAACCAGTCACTAACCTCCTTCCATTGAATCAGCTACATTCATACTTGGATCGGCTATAACTGCTCTGAGGTTGAACAAAGTCTTCTAATCTCTCCAACTTTCTGTATGCAAGCTATCAATGGAATATCTGGGGTTTGATACATATATTTAGTTGGGAGACCAGGGACTTCATTAGATAGAGGTGAATCCAAGATAAATAGGAAAACCGCCCATCACAAATTTTCCCAAATGTGTTTTGATTTGGATTGCATGAAACCAACTGCAAACTGAAAACGAATAGCAGAATCCTTGTTAGATTTGGGGACCCAAATCCTAAGTGATTTCTAAGTCTTAACCAACCATTTTCACTCAAAAGCACACCAAAATAGTCACATACGAATTCCATATTGAATGTTGTCGTTGAGCTCTTAAGAAGTTGATGATCTTAAGTAGAATTGCCTTCATTATGCTTACATTATCATCTATTGATTTTCTAAAACCATTTTGTTTTGTTAACTTCTTTGCTCTCGGCTTTCTTTCTTGGAAGTCGGCGCGTCTTCACAGTTGGGGATCTGTTGACCCTAATTTCCACGTAAGGAAATCTTACTTTTCTTGTGTGCGCGGGCGTGCCACCAATAGCACCGTTGCGGTCTATTGGACTTGATGATTGTGTGAATGCGCGTCTTCGACCTCTTATCAAACGATTGTGCTAGACAGGGGACATGCAATGAGTAAGTCTAGACAAAGGTTCTTTTTGCCTTTGGGCGATAAAGGACTTCAATAAATTTATAAGTGCTACAATGATAGTCAAGGAATAAATCCTTATTGAATTTGAATAAACAGAGCAATAAAAGTAAGTTAGATACAACCGAGATGCGCGTCGGCTGCGGATACGAGAGAACTAGATCGGCCTAGTCTCGGTGTTGTTGTCGTAGATGCGATCTCGGTGATCATCTTCGTTGGTGCGGCGCTCGTGACTGTCTTTGTAAGCTCGATACTCGTGATCGGCTGCGTCGGTGCCTTTCGGCGAAATCTGGGTGCCTTGCGGCGAAATTTGGTTGACTTTCGGCTAAATCTTTTTAGGGATTTGTGTTGAGGGGATCGGGGATCCTTTTCTTGATACATGAGCCTTCTCTTATATAGTGGTGCTTCCACGGACTGGGCTTTGACTTGGGCAGCACGTATGGAAGATTGATTCCTAGTTGATGTAGAACTACTTGATTCTAAATCCAATATTGAATGCCACTTCAAATCCTTTCCAAACTCAGCTTATGAGAATCCTTGTTCTGATCTACTTCATTTCCTGCGAATCTGGGTATCTTCTGCATTGATAAGATTGCTTGCAGCTTGACTAATTTGAGTCCAAGTTGGACTAGTATTCAATGTCATTAAATGACATAAAGGAAACAAAGCTACGCCTTCTAAGATAGCCACATGATTGGCCTAATAAACAAAGGAGATTAATTCCTTTGAAAGACAAGCAACACATAAATCCGCGCACTCTTTAATGAAACCACTATGACCTTTTGAAGCCACGGTATTGGCTTTGATATAAAGGAATCCTTCTCCAAATAAAGTCACTACTTGGATTCATTATTTAATTAGGCCACTGCTTGGCCTTTCTTTCCTATTAGACAACATGATGAATCTCTTCCCCGCCAATTGCAATTAAGTAGTAATTGCCTTGATTTCTACATTCTTGATTGCATCTCCAAATAATTCTCCAACCATTGGGATTTTACTTGATTTGCCACCGCTTGGCATAAAATCCATCCAAGCCAACGTCAGAATAGGGTTTGCACAAAACGGTCTCAAACAGGATCCCATCCCCATCCCCACCCCCTCCACCTCAATGGTGCATGTGCTTTCTCGGAACGGGGTTACCTTGCCCCCCCATCCCCACCCGAAAGATGTGGAGTATTCTCAGGAAGTGCATCTAACCTTGTTCCAAAAGCACTTCAACAGGGAATCATAATTTACCAAACGAAGCCAAGCGTTTCATGACATGACTTAAAACACTAGGATCTGTATCACAATTATGGTTACAAAAACTGCCAGCTACGAATCACATGGATACAAAATGTACATACGTTCGCTTTCAATTTGTATTAATATACAATATTGGGGATATTTGCTCTGCTATATGTAATGTACAGATTTCCACCCCCGTTGGGTATTCCCCAGTGTAAGGATTCATAACTTAATTCTACTTTTTCCCTTCTACTTTAAGCTGTTGAATTCTCTGGCGTAGTCGTTTCCGATGATCGTGTATCTTCCAAAGACCATGGCCCAATATCACAGCAGAGTATATACCATGCGTAATCATAGGCGCAAGAATATTATTTGTCTGCCAAAGTATTTTAATAAAACATAAGAAAAAAAAATTAATAAAAAAATTGATTATTGAGATTTCATCATCTTCAGTGTATAGAAGGTTAGCTGGTGAGTGACAAATTTGAAACGAAAAAAATACCTGGATCCACTCAAAACCAAGATACAGGGCTAGAAGTCCTTCAAGCAAGGGAGAGTATATCTTCTTCATCTGTCTCCTCTCATACCAAGCTGCAGAACATCCACCAGGAACAAAGGGTGAATTACAAATTCAGAAGTGCATGCTATATAGTTAGAGGATTCGGAAACATATTATTTTAATTTCTCCACTATGGAACCAAAAGGAAGATAACTATTGCTGCATTAAAGACAAGAGAAGCTGTGACAATTTCCATATATGTTAGGTTGAATGTCAAACATGAATTAGCATTATAAAACGGAATCATCTTCTGAATTGAAAATACCAGCCATTTGTTGAAAGTTTTAACCATCCAATGCGGTGCCACAAAAAAAAAATAGCTTAATATGTGAAACCTATGTATGCACTTAAAAATCCATGCTGAAGTAAGGAGTTAACCTGCAAAAAGCTTTTTCATCTCGTCACGACCCGAGCGAGATTGTAAAACTGGTGCAACTACATAAGCAGGATCTGCGAGAACAAGTAACTACTGGTCATCAAACTTGCACCAATATGATTTTCACAAAAGTTATTAACTGGTCTTTCAGAGAATCAACCTTTTGGAGAAGCGGCCACATAGTACAGAGAACCTGTAAGAGCAGCAGTAATCACTGCTGCAAATGCCTGAGCAAAAGGGACAAATGGGGGCAGAACTCCAGTCTACAAATAGAGCAAATTCAATTATCAGAAAACATTCGTTGCTACTGATGAGAAGAAAGGAAAAGTCACAAAAACTGCAATACCAGAGATGCCATCCCTCGAGTATCTGTCACTAGATCTGTGCCCCTTAGAAATATATCAGCCAGAGATCCCTATAAAGTCACACATTATAGGCAAACTGTATCATCATTTACGACTACTATTACCAGAACAAAGCTTCTTCAGCTCATTTCATCAAATAGTGACGCTTCTTATTTGTACAATAAACTCAAAACCCAAAATTTAATTGAGTTATATCTTTTGACATGCTAAAGGCAAAAACATAGTAGCATACCTGAACAGCTGCCCTATAGAAGAGCTCCTCACCTACGGAGCTTGCGGCAACAATTAGTATAAACTGCAACAGTATAGAAACATATCATTTGTCTTTTGCCTTATACAAGCAGGAAATCATAAAGCTCTTTGCAATAACATCAGTAAATATGGTATACCTGCAAAGGAGACATTCCATAAAAGAAGCTACGGAGCTCCTCATCCTCTACATCTCTAATAGCCCGAGCATGGGGTGATAACTTCACAACTTCATCCTACAACCATATTTGTACAGTAAGTGAAAAGAAAGATGGACCCAGTGAATAGTGAAACTGAATAATATTTATATATTTGTTTCCTCCATTCATGTCAAAAATTCTTAAAATTCATATAATCAATTTTCCTTGTCGGCACTTAAAGGATAGCATTAACAACCAGTAAAAGTTATTGTAAACTCTTTTTTGCGGGGTAAGAGCAGCTAATTTACATTTGACATTTCTTATATATGTTGAAAAGCATAACTAAGGGAACTCAACCCCTGTATAGTTTCCTTCTTCAATTACTATACTTGACTAAGGATAATCTTATGAAGTTTATGGTATAAATATACTTCCAAGTACACTTACCTATTACTAAATCTCCCATTCCTTTTCATTTTTCTCTAACAAACCTAATTTTTTGGTATTGGAGAAGCCAATCTGATTGCTGAAATCAGCATTACATCAGTGTGCAGTCCACCATCTTAATATAGACCACAACAAAATACCCAGTTACAGCGACCAATATAATGTCCTAGAAATTATGGTCTTTCTCCTCGAACACTCAGGGACAATTTCATCTTGAGGAAATGCTGAGGTAGAGACATGGCAGGGCCTCCACGACAGTTGATCAACTGTCTGATATATCTTAATGGGGATTAGATAATAACATTGTGACTTGGAGGAGTATGAAGCAATCAGTTGTGGTCTTTTGGTGCCGAGGCTGAGTACCAGGCAATCCTCAAGCACAGTAAGAACTACCTTGGTGATTCAGTGCAAGAAAAAACTCTTTATCATGAACTTGGAGGGCTCTGTAACTAATTGCTATAATGCATGTACTCCCCCAATCTGCTGTAAAGTAAAGACAAATACTAATCCTCTTCTTGATTCTATCTTTCTAACTATAATTTGTTAAGAACTCTAACCTTTCTCCCTACTAATACAAATGCTTACTCTCGCTACATCAAAACATGCCTTTTATTGATTTAGTTCATATGCTGCAATCAGTATTTAGACTAGCACACCAATCCAGCAATTTGCCACCTCAATGCTCAGATTCGAAAGAAGTTTTCATATTGTGGATTACCCTAACCCTAATTTGATCTTCCTTTCCTCTTTCTTACACCTGTAAAACTAATCTCTAATGTATAAGAACCACATCCAGTGAAAGGAAAATGAAGCACGCAGTCAGAAAGTCTCATTATTTATACCCCAGCTACCAACTACCGCATCATTTGTACTGAAAAATCCTAGATGACCGATATCAATGCTCAAATTATACAAGTAATTAACAAATAAATCAACTTACATCTAGTATAAACAGAAGGGCCATGATTGGTGGAGCAGAATATCCCAGCCCTTGCACAATTGCATCCAACGATACTTGGAAACCCCCGATGCTATCAATCCCACTGACTGAGCATATAATTCTCCCTGCTAAAGCCATAGCACCGTATATACCTGTGTGTCAAAAAAATTGCATTCAACACACAAGTTAGTAAACTTCACCTAATTGTCTCCGCTTATTATAATTCCAGGTAGTAACAGAGAAAAAATGCGCTTGTCTTCCAAGGTTAAATCTTTAGTTTACGAAATTGACGGCTTAACAATTCGTTATCCACAAACAAAATGACAAGATTAATTACTTTAATTATGAAACAGTTTACGCTATTTAGTGGTATAATGTGCTAATTATTGCTAAAAGTTTCTATAAAAATGACTTTCCTGAAAAAGCTTCAAAAGCAAGTAGACTAAAAAGAAGCAAAGAGCTCTACTTACCAATTCCATAGCTAAGTCTAACAACAGCACCGATCTTTTCCCAAACTGGAAACTCAGCGTCGCTGAAGCTGGAATTGAATGTGGTGACTTCCATGGCAGAGCCGGTGAACCCTCCTCCCGAACTCTCCGCTGCCTCTCTTCCGTCAATGCCTTCGCTGCTCCGTTGCTCCGCCGAACCCCTAACCGCCCGTACCGAAATCCTAGAAGCTCCTCCATCAAGCACCGCCGTCTTTGTCCTTCGGGTCAACGGAAAATCGCCGATGGCAAATTTTCCGCAAAACGACACCGTTGGAGGATTAGGAGAGCTTAGCGATATCATCGGGAGCTCCATTTTACTATAGAGATACAGAAATGCAGAAAACCGGTTCGGTCAAACCGAGATATCGAGCCGAGACGAAGTCTTCTTCGTCTCCGTTGAGCATACTTCAGCTTTTTGCTTGGCTCTGATTTGAGCTCCACAGCTATTAAGTGGCCGTTGTCCGAAGTATTTCTGAGCCGTACGATTCAAGCCCCGGAGAGATCTGACGGTGAAGATAGAGAGTAGGTAGGGCCCGCTTTTGAGTTTTATATTATCAGGTGTTATGCGGCTTGAGAATATCCCAACTGACCTATGGGCGATAGACACGTGGAGATAACGCGGCTCCATTTGCTTTCCTACACGGCAATTTTCTGTTCTTTGGAGTGCTTTCATTATGTAGATATTCTGTCTAAAGTATTTTTAAGGGTTTTTATCAAGAATAGTGTATGAATTTTCTCTAACCGGATTTTATAGTGCTTGAATTTTAAAAGTGATCAATTTGGTATCCAGACTTTCAAAAACTGGATTTCATAGTGCCTGAACTTTAAAAGTGATCAATTTGCTACCCAGACTTTCAAAAAAAGGATTTTGTGGCACCTCAATCAATTTTTTGTCGAAGTTTCATTAAAATGAATTTAAAAATGGTCTTTTGATATTAATTTTTATGTAAAATACTATTTTACCTCTCAACATCTATATAAATATGTTTTATGGTGTTACAAAAAATATATATGCATATGGCTATTACAAAATAATTGATAAATTGATGAATAAAAACTGCCGTTAATTGCTGACTGGCTATGCCCAATTGATAATTTCTTGCTGACGTGAACTTTTGACTGACCCCAAAGCTTCATTTCCCTACTCCAAAGGCAACCAGTGGAGATGGTAGGAAGTGATTAGTATGAGCAATGTTCTTCTAGGCCACAACTTTTGGGGAAAGATTGGTATTTGTGGTAAATGGTATTCTGAACATGTCTATTTTGGTTATATGATATATGATAAATTATCTTATGTGATTATCTTTTTGAGTTGTGTATGAAATTGCCAATTAGGCATAGCTTGACACACCCAGCCCCAGAAAGTGGGGCCTAAGAGGTGCGGCCGTCACCCCCAAAGAGTGACGAAGCCTTAAACCCCGAAAGAAACAACAAAAGATAAAACAACGGGACGTAACTCGACAACTCAACCGTAAACATAATATCAGAGCTTCTATATAGCGGAAGTGAAGAGTTTACACAAGTCTGAAATACACAAAAGACAAAGAGAGTCCTACTCTTTGTAACATAGATTAGAGCTACTCAGGGCCTTGTCGCTCGTCTCGGTGGTGCACAATAGTATCAGAACTTGTGGGGGCGCAAAACAACGGTGAGTGGACAGGGAAAATAAAGATCATTGTAAAACATTTACAAATCAATATAATAACCCCCATAGTTTGAAAACACCTAGTAAAAGCCTTTACTATAATGAGCATGCAGCAGTAGTACAGTAAGGTATTACAATAGGCATACTTGTGCATTTTCACAATATAAACCTACGGCCGTGATCTAATCCGACCTGGGGAATTTAACCACCAGTGACGGTGTGTAGGACAAGGGGAATTTAACCACCAATGCCCAAACATTGTATGCTTAGAACCCATTGGAAATTTAACCCACTGGATTCTCAGGTGTGCCATCATCTGTACTAATCATTAATCACAATATGCATATCGTCTAACAACCAATCATTTACCAACATATAAATATATATAATATGATATAGCATGCTCAAATGAATTTAAAACCGAAACCCGTCCACTCATGGTGATACCGGGCGGTCCTCCTCATCCTCGCCTGAATGCTCGGCCCAGTTGTGCTATTTCCAAGGAATGCGTTCACCCTGAACGTCCCAATAACCACAATTAATAACAATAACCGAATTCAAATTGTAAAAACCCTAACTCCCACTGTTTTGCTCAATTGGGGTTTAACCGTATCTCCAATGGCAAAACCGAGTTTGCCATCGGATCCGAAATGTCGAAAACCTTAAAATTGGTCACCGGTCAAACTTGGTCAACGCTATTGACTGGTGGTCAACGGTCTGCTGACGTCAACTCCATGTTGACGTGGCGCTGAGTCAGCACTGACGTGGCATCCATATAGTCAACGGTGGTGACGTCACCGCCGCCGGCGCCGCCGTGACCTCGCCGGTTTCTGCAGATTTTCCGGGCCGAAACCCCCATAGCTCGATCTCCTTCAGTTCTCAACGAAATTCAACAATTTTTATATGTAAACGCATCTACAGAGCACCAGGAATTCAAAAATGAGGATTTCATAACTCAATGTTGCCGGAGTTGGCCAGAAAAAGCCCTGAAAGGCGGCGGATTCCGGCGACCTCCAATTTACTCAATTCTCATCCATTTTCGATGCATGTTATATCAAAATCCATCTACACAACTCCAACAACCTATTGGAATGATTTTCGAAGCTTACCTCAGCCTAGTTTGGTCGGAATTAGGATCGGAAAGTGGCGGTTTCCGTTCACCATTGCCGACGGCTATCCACGACGTCTTTCGAGTTGGAAATTCTTGGGCGCGACCTAAAAGCTGCAGGGAATCGATTTGTGGCATCGGCGTCCTCAATTGGTGGCCGGAGCATGGAAATCGGCGGCGAGCTGTTCACGGTGCCGCGGCTGGTTTTGGCGTCGCCGACCGAGTCTCGCGACGCTTCCTGAGCCTGCACTAGGTGTTTCGTGCTCGCGAAGTTGTGGGGAGCACGATTCCGGGCTCAATTTCTCTGATGGGTGCTCGCCGGAAGGTCAACGCCGATGGGGGTGTCATCGGCAGTCTATGCTGTTTGGGTTCAAGCGAGTTCTCTGTTTTTGATACTGTACACAGCTGTTTTGGGTTTTCAACAAAAATACCGCAAAACAACTCTTCTAAAATTGATCAGAAACTCCCTTAACCAATCACAAGCCAACACTTGGCAAGACTCCACTGCAACTCCTCTTCTTTTTTCGTCCGTAACATCTTCGTTACAACTCGGAATCTGATTCCGTCTTCGCGGACGCACTCGTATCGTCGAGCTCTACGCATAGAGTTCAATTTTGAATACGAAATTCCTTACTGTTCGAAAGTCACGTTTGACCATTCAAGGGCATTTTGTTCATTCCACAATAATTTTGGGAAAATTTTGAAACGGCTTGTATCATAACCAGTCAGCAATTAACGGCATTTTTGAAGGATTTACAAACAGAGGACTAAATTTGTAAGGTTTTGTAAAGTTTGGATATGTATTTGTAGAGTTTTACAAATTTGGGTACCAACTTGAAATTGACCTCATAGTTTGTGTGTTTATATGTAGTTAACCCTAAAATATACTCCAACATAAAAAATATTTCTGACATAAATTGAGTAATAGAAAAAGTCTATCATTCGAGTATATTGACACACCTCGCTCCAAAAAGTGGGGTCCGGGAGGTGCGGCCTTCACCCCCAAAGAGTGACGAAGCCTTAAACCGCAAAGGAAGACAACAACTAACAAAAGAAACAACAAAAGGCAAACTAACGGGTTGTAACCCGAGAAACACAATGTCAGAACCTCTATACAGCGGAAATAAAAGGTTTACAAAAGTCTGGAGTACACAAACGACAAAGAGATTCCTACTCTTTGTAACACAGAATAGAGCTATTCTGGACCTTGCCGCTCGTGTCGGTGGTGCTCAATAGTATTAAATCCTATGGGGGCGCAAAAACAAGAGTGAGTGGACAGGGAAAGTAAAGATCAGTGTAAAACATTTACAAATCAATATAATAACCCCCATAGTTTAAAAACCAGTAATATAAGCCGATACTATAATAAGCATGCAGCAGTATTACATTAAGGAATCACAATAGGCAAACCTGTGCATTTTCACAACATAAATCTACGGCCGTGATCTAATCCGACCTGGGGAATTGAACCACCAGTGACGGTGTGTAGGACAAGGGGAATCGAACCCAATATCTGGATGTCAGGGCAAGGGGAATCAAACCCAATGCCTGAACATCGTGTGCATAGTCGAACCCAATGGACTCTCAGGTGTGCCAACAGCTGTACAAATCATCATAACAATATGCATAATATCCAGCAACAAATTATTTACCAACATATATATATATATAACATAGCATGGTCAAATGCATTTAAAACCAAAACTCGTCCACTCACAGTGACATCGGGCGGTCCTCCTCATCCTCGCCTGAAAGCTCGGTCCAGTTATACTATTTCCATGGGATTCGTTCACCCTGAATGTCCCAAAAACCACAATTAACTACGATAACCGAACCTAAATCGTAAAAACCCTAATTCTCCTTATTTTACTCAATTTGGGTTTAAACGCGGATGGAAAAATAGAGCTCGCCATCGAATCAGGGACGTCGAAAACCCTCAAAATAGTCACCGGTCAAACTTGGTCAACGTCAATCAACGGTCGTCAACGCCGGTCAACAATGATGCGGCGTACTTGTGGCGCGGAGGTAGTGTCCACGTGGCGCTGCCGCATCATCCACGTGGTGCAGATGTGGCGTCCACATCATCGCCGGTGATGACGTCACCACATCCGCGCCGCAGCCATCGTGGCCGGATACTGGGAATTTTCCTGCGACTATTCAACCAATTTCCTAAAATCCAATTTCATTCAATTCTCAACCAATTTCCACGAACTTTATACCAAAATCCATCTACGCAATCCAACAAATCCAATGGAATGATTTTTAGAACTTACCACGGCTGAAACGGCAGGAAAAATGACCGGAAGGTGGCTGATTTCGTTCACTCTCGTCGGCGGCTAACCACGGCGTCTTTTGAGCAGGAATTTCATGGGGATGACTTCTGGGATGCGGGGAATCGATTGATGGTGATGGCGTTCTCGATTGGTGGCCGGAGCAACGAAAACAACGGCGAGGCTTGACGGTATCCTGTTTTGGTCTTGGCGTCTCACGACGTTTCCAGCACCACTGCTTGGTGTTTCACGATCTTGGAGTTGCGAGGATCATGATTCCGGGGTCGATTTCTCCAATTAGTGATTGTTGGCGAGTGAATGGGGTAGAAGCTTCGGCGGTTCACGTGGTTCGGGTTTCCTCTGTGAAACAACTGATTTCAGGTTTCCATAACCCAGACCGGCCTCCCTAAATATCTTACTCCCCATCCAATCAGAAAACGCCACGCATCACCTTGTCCCCATTCTTCAAATTCTGTTTTTCGTTCCATAACGTCTTCATAATAACTCGGAATTCGATTCCATCTTCGCAAACGCACTCGTGTCATTGTCTTCGCATCGAGTCCAATATTGACCATTAGGGGCATTTTGGTCATTTCATTATTTTACGGGGATTTTTCTAAACGGGTATCAATATTTTCATTAATCAATTTATTTATTATTTATTATTCTAAAATATCTATATGCAAATTTTTATTTTTTTGAAACACGATAATACACATTTATATAGAGGTTGAGAGGTAAAAAAAATTTATATTTTACATGAAAATTAATGTCAAAAAAATCATTTTATCCCTCATTTTAAAGGAATTTGGACAAAAAAAAAAATTGAAGTTGCTACCACATAGGTCTTTTTTTAAAGTCCGGGTACTAAATTGATTACTTTTAAAGTTCAGGCCCTATGAAGTCCGGTTTTTGAAAGTCTGGGTACCAAATTGATCACTTTTAAAGTTCAGGCATTATGAAGTCCAGTTAGTGAAAGTTCAGGCACCATTCATGATAAAAACCCGTTTATTAATAACTAGCCTCTCAGCATCTGTTCATGTGGGTGCTAATTTACTTTTTTTATTTGTGTTTTTATTTTTCATTATATTGAATTTTCTGTTTTAAATATAAAATTTTCTTTTTATAGATTTACTCTTATTAGTTAAATTGGAGTAAGTTTAACCTTTTTATTATATAGAGGTAAATTTAGAAAATACAAATTTAACCGTATGTGTACTTAGTCTTAGGTACACCCAAGATTCCCTTTATTATTATAGATTTTATTAAGGGACAGTCACCCCAAATGACAAAAAAAAACCTTAATTTTATGATAGGACAAGTATTTTAAATGTTCACCTTCAAGAATATTTTAAATAAAAAAGTCATTATGGGAACCACCACTGCACCAACTCCCACATGAATTGCAAAATGTGTGGCTGCAACTAGCATTGTGAACCCAAGACCAACACAGAAACGATTTATGTGTGACAGAACTGTTTCTGTGTTTCTGCCAGCACAGAAACAGATTCTGCCAATACAGAAACAGTTCATGCTAATATGGAATAGTTCTTGTCAACACAGAAGCAGTTTATGCCAACACAGAAACAGTTCTAGCCAACACAAAAACAGTTGATGCCAAAACAGAAACAATTCACGCTAACACAGAAACGTTCATGTCACACACGGAAACGTTTATGTCACACAGAAATAGTTCATAGTTCATATCACACCCAGAAACACAAATGTAAAAACCTCTATTTATTCTCCTTTCCTCATTTTTTTCCAGCAACCAAAAAATGCAATAACAATGACATAAACATACAGATTAAACACCAAATTAAATTGCCACTAATTACAATAAACCACCCAAAAATTTCAGTTTCCAATTTCGAAACCAAACACAATCCCGCTGATTGTGCCCGAGACGGGTTGGCCTAACTCCAGCTCCGACTCGGCAACACGAGGTCGATAGCAGCAGGACCTGTTGGGCCCAGGAGGTGCGCGAGGCCATCAGGTGCTGACCGAGCAACCGCATCGTGGATAAAGACGACGGTGATGGTGACATAGATGACGGCGATGAAGCTGCCGAGTGAAGAAGAAGAGCGCAACGAATGTCGTATTGGATTGTAGACGACATCTAATTAATTTGTTGAGGCGGTTGAATTTTTGTGGGGACGCCACGAGGAAGGAAGGCGTGGCGGAGGTGGTCTGTGGGATTGGGATTGTAGCGCGTGGGAGTATAAACTTCAATTTATAATTTTTGTAATGTATATTTTAGAGTTTTGTACTTATAGGAGAACATTTAGATTGAATGTCCTAGGATATAAAGATATATTTTTCTATGGACTAGAAGGTCTTTAATCCTTGTATTAATAAGTAATTGGTTGTTTGGCATACATTAACAGAAGTGATTTCAATAATATTATAAAAATCATACCCTATTAATAATGAACAAACATCATCATCTAATTGTAAAAAGTGCAATCAACTTGGAACAATATGCTTCCAAGATTGTTTATCAGAAAAATCAAACATAAAAACTGAACTGTTGTGCAAACAAATATTAACAAGACATAAGAAGATTAGTCATTATCTCTGGCTCATCATCCATAACTTGTCCATGATTTGTACTTTGTTGTTCAATAACATTTTCCTCTTCAATCCCTTCCTCATTGCTTGAAGGAAGTTGCTCATTATCGTCGACATAAGTGATACGACCCGTCCTGAAATTTTCTCCGAAAAATAGTAAAATGACCAAAATGCCCCTAAATGGTCAACCCTTGACTTTTAAATAGTTCGAAACGTACATAACCAATATTCTACTCTATGTGTAGGGCTCGGCGTTACGAGCGTGTCCATGAAGACAGAATTGGATTCCGAGTTGTAACGAACGTGTTCCGAACGAAAAACGGTTATGTGAGTGTGTAGTGTTGACACGTGGCGTGCTTTGATTGGTCATTGGGGTTTTTGACCAATAATTGTGAGTTGCTATTTTGGGGTTGATTTAAACCCAGTTTTAACCCAGGTTTCTCAAAAGGGAAACCCGAGTCCTCTTGCCGTCCGAACGCTTCGCACCTTCGACGACCACCGTCAGGCTATCAATCGAGAATTGTGGCATCAAGAACGTGACCCTCGCAACCTCACGATCTCAGAACACCAAAGATCGGCGCTGAAACGCCCGAAATAGTCGCTGACGAGCCCGAACAGGATCCAGTTTTTCCGATGCCGATTCCGACAAGTTATAGTGTCCTAAAACTTGTACCAATCGATTCCTTGGCTTCCATAGATAGATTTAGACATAAGATTTATGAAAATTGAAGAAGTTACGAAAAAGTGGTTTCGGTCGGAATAGTCACCGGAAACTGGAGTTTCAAGCGCCGACGCCGGCACTGTGGGGGTGATATTGGCACGGTGGCGCTGACGTCGGCCGTTTAAGTTAATGATCGCAGTTAGTTGACCGTCAGTCAATGTTGACGGGTAAAAGTCGACGCTGATCGTCGGTCAACGTCATTGACTGGTCTTGACCAGATTCGACAGACTAGTTTTCGAATCGTTTTGACGTTCCAGATCCGATGGCCAGCTCCGTTTGGCCAATTTGAGACACGATTAAACCCCTATTAAGTAAAACAAGGAGAATTAGGGTTTTACGGTTATCGTTTCGTTTCCGTTTGTTAATCGTTATCTGTGGGACTTATAGGGGATCAGACTCGTTGAACCAGGGCAACCGAACCACACATACAAAGGAGGACGATGACGATCGCCAGGCCTTTCTGTGAGTGGACGGGTTTTGGTTTTAAGTGTTGTTTGAGCATGAGAAAAAAAAATATATATATATATATATATATATATATATATATATATATATATATATATATATAGATGACACACCCTGTCCCCAAAAGTGGGCCCGGGAGGTGCGACCATCACCCCAACAAGGTGACACCCAAAAGTACAACTGAAAGCAAAAAGGCACCAAGAGAACCAGTCGGCACATAGCCCAAATAAAAACAAACATGAAATATCAGGGCGTCTACAACGGAAGGGAAAATAACAAACAGTACAGCCCAAAGGGCGGAAAGAAATAACAACTGCACACTGGACGAGAACCTGACTGCAGAATGGTGACAAAGAGTCCCTACTCTTTGTAGATGGAAACAGAGCTATCTGAAAGCCTCAACCTTCTTGTGGTGCTAGTCAGAATCCAATCCTGAGGGGGGGCGGAAAACAAGGGTGAGTGGACAGGGAAAATTAATCAGTGAAAAAAATGATTTAACCATAGGCCGATAACCGCCTCGGTCAAAACAGATAAAATATATACAGTAAAACCCAAATCACCATCAACTAGTACAATAGATAATCACACGGGTACATTTTCATATTACATATAATTAGAATCTACTTCCGTGATCTAAATTGGTAAGGGACTTACCAGCTATTCAAGATGTAAAGGGTAAGGGACTTACCAGCTATACTACTGTTGTTGATGTCTGAAAATGGATCAGGTCAACGGTCAATGTAAAGGGGGTGAATTCGGTCGGTCTTGCGGTGTTGGGGAGCTAGGAGGCTAGCTCCAAGAGGTGATGGACGGCTTCGGGCCGGGAAGAGTGTGTTCGGCCATGTCTGGGCGCCACCCTCAGGATACCTGCACATGAAGGATAAGTATCGAAGGCACCGGTGGGGTGCCGGCCTAAGACCCTCCGATGCTTAAGTCAGCGTAATGCGGATGGGGGTCTAGTGTTTAGGTGGCGAGGGTGTATACCTGGATGGGTGAGAGAGAGTTCTCTTAAGTGAGGACAGGAAGTCCAGGAAGAGGTCCCCTTGAATGAGGAGAGTGGTCTTCTTATATAGAGGTGAGGATGCTCCAAGCCTCCCTTGTCCGTTGGATGCTTGCCAGGTGGACGGTCGGATTGGTCTCCATGCAAGTGGCCTATGTGGTGCCTTTAGGAGGGACACTACTGAGGTAAGATTTTTTGTGTAGTTTTCGATTATTCTAGTCTCTTTAATCAAGATACTTTGCAAGAACTTCTCACTCAGGCAAGAAGGATCTGTCAGCCGATCAAGATACTCTGCAAGAACTTCTCACTCAGGCAAGAAGGATCTGTCAGCCAGACGTACCGACGTTTGTAGCCTTGAAAAGCCGTTTGTAGCCTTGAAAAGGCGTTTATAGCCTTGAAAAGGCGTTTGTAGCCTTGAAAAGGCGTTTGTAGTCATATGCAACGATGTTGTAGCAGGTGAATTGCTTGTTCGGAACGGAGAAGTAGAGAAACTCTCTTTAAAGATGGCCAGTTTAATTCGATGATACGACCCGTTCCGGAATTTTTCTCAAAAATTGTAAAATGACCAAAATGCCCTCATGGTCAAACGGTTGACTTTTGATCCTTTAGGAATTTCATACTCAATATTGGACTTCATGCTAAGGTCTCGGTGATGCGATCGCGTCCGCGAAGTCGGATTTTGAATTCGAGTTACAGTGAAGCTGTTACGGACAAAAAATGGGATTAAAGAGTGGGGACAAGTGACATGTGTCGTGCAGGGATTGGTCCATGAGTGGTAATCAAATGTTTGACAGCAATTGGGGTTTTATTAACTATGTTGAACCGGAGTTAACGAGGAAATCAGAGAGAAAACAATGCGCACACATTTGAACTCGTCCAAAAGCGAGTCAACTCACCTCACCGTAGAGTCACCACCGCCGACCACAAATCGGCTCGCCGACCACCTGCACCGTGCTCGTCTCGTCCTCGGCGACTCATCCCCGAAGTTGCAGCCTCAGAATCGGCGTGGATAGTCGCCGACAAACACACACAGCAAGTCGACGCGGTGAAGCTTCAACGTCATCGATCTCACGGCGATCATCAATTGGGGAAAGGAAGCCCGGAAGCTGCTTCCTTGCGTCATGGCGAGCTTGGAACACCTTGCGGCGTCTTCAATCGACGTCAAAATCGACCCCAACGAGCCCAATGGAAAACTGGAACTTCCGGCGTGTTTCCGGCCGATCCTGGCCGAGGTAAGCTTCGAAAGCTATTCTAATAGATTGCTGGAGTTGTGTAGATGGATTTTGGGTTAACATGCATCGAAATTGGTTGAGATTTGAGTAAATTGGAAGTCGCCGGAATCCGCCGCCTTTCGGGGCTTTTTCCGGCCAATTCCGGCGACGGTGAGTTTCAAAAGTGGCAGATTTGGATTCCCTGGGATTGTGTAGATAATTTTAGACATAAAATTCATTGAATTTGGTGAAGAATTGATTGAGATTGAGCTATTAGAGTTTCGGCCGGAAAATCTCCAGAAGGGCGAGGTCACGGCGGGCACCGGCGTGCCACGAGGCTCCTGAGTCGGGCACAGTCATCGCCACGTAAGCAACACGTGGCTGCCACGTGGAAGCCAGGTCAGCGCCACGTGGATGCCACGCGTTTGCCGAGTCAGCAACACGTCAGGCACCGAGTGTTGACGTCGGCCGACGTTGACCGCCAGTCAACGCCGTTGACCGATCGTTGATCGGCGTTGACCAAGTTTGACCGGTGACCATTTTAAAGGTTTTCGACGTTCCGGATCCAATGGCGAAGTCCGTTTTACTATCTGAGATACGGTTAAACCCCAATTGAGCAGAACATGGGGAATTAGGATTTTTACGATTTAAGTTCGGTTGTGGTTATTGATTGTGGTTGTTGGGACATTCAGGCTGAACGAATTCCATGGGAATAGCATAATTGGACCGAGCATGCAGACGAGGATGAAGAGGACCGCCCGGTATCACTGTGAGTGGACGGGTTTGATTTTAATTGTGTTTTGAGCATGATATGATTTATATATATATTCGCTTATATATATATATGATTATGAAATGGATTTTGCTGGATTTTATGCATATGGTGATTATGATTAGTACAGTTGATGGCACACCTAGAATCCTGTGGGTTAAATTCCCAGTGGGTTCTACGCATGCGAATGTCTGGGCATTGGTGGTTAAATTCCCCTTGTCCTGGCATCCGGGCATGGTGGTTAAATTCCCCTTGTCCTACACACCGTCACTGGTGGTTAAATTCCCCAGGTCGGATTAGATCACGGCCGTTGATTTACATTGTATTATTGGAATGCAAGGTATGCCTATTGTGATACCCTACTGTACTATTACTGCATATAAGTTTACACTACTGGTTTTAACTATGGGGGTTATTATATTGATTTGTAAATGTTTTTCACTGATCTTTATTTTTCCTGTCCACTCATCCTTTGTTTTGCGCCCCCACAGGTTTTGATATTGTTGGGCACCACCGAGACGAGCGGCAAAGTCCAGTGGTGTTACAAAGCGTAGGACTCTCTTTGTCTTTTGTGTAATTCAGACTTGTGTAAACTCTTCACCTCCGTTGTATAGAAGCTCTGATATTATGTTTACGGTTGGGTTGTCGAGTTACATCCAGTTGTTTTATCTTTTGTTGTTTCTTTTGAGCTTAAAGGCTTCGTCACTCTTTGGGGGTGACGGCCGCACCTCCCGGGCCCCACTTTCTGGGGCGGGGTGTGTCAGTTGGTATCAGAGCTCTAGGTCTCCGATTTCCTATTGATTCTAGCGTTCAATGTCATTCTTGAACTCCTGTGTTTAGTCGCGTTCAGTGTCATTCTTTGTTACTATGTGTGCGGGACCGGCGTCATAAGGAGTTTACGGATTCTTTACTAGGTGTGGTTCAATCTACACTTTGTGAAGGACCCATCTACTTTAATTGTTTCCCCAACTTTTCTGTAGCTTTTGCAGATCTAGGCATACTGAAGACGTTATCCTTGAGTATTGATACACAAGGATACAATATGGATAAAGGAAGTCAAAATCTGGCGATTATATATCAGATTTCCTACAAAGCCATGAACACCATAGTTCCCAGAGCAAAAGCTACGAGTGTTGAAGGAGAAACCACCTTATTTCAAGCAAATTTAGGTAAGACTCACATGGTCATACCTAAAACTATCAAATTGAGTGATGTTCAAATGCCAGAAAGGTGGAACTTGGCCGATGCAGTTCAACCTAAGCCTATAGAAAATAGGCATCCAAGCCAAATTATCCAACACGATAATGGAGAAGTAGAACTGATCTTTAACAATAGAAGCAGTACTAGAATTAATTCTAGTACCGGTCGGAGTGTTGAATCTTTGTAGGATCAGGAAAGAAGGGCAGTGTTGGAAGGATTAAGGCGAACTCTAGAAAATGTTCAGATCCTTGTTTATCGAGAAGAAGAACAGGTAAGAAATCCACCCCAGCCAGAAGTTGCTTGGTCTGATGTGGATTCACAAATTTTTGTTTTATAAAAATTTGAAATTAAAAGGGATATAATTAATCAAGATTATTTTAGTCTTGAAAACAAAGAAAAAAAAAATTGGTATGAGCAAACCTATTCTCATGAAAGAAGAAAAATTTTAGAAAGAGCATTTTGTCTTTATTTAAAGAAAAAGAAGATAAACGCTAGATTTTTTGACTGGTTTGAGTACTGTGCGAAAAAATATAATTTTGAAAAATTTTTTGTAAAAACTATTGATAACCCTTTCAGAGTATACACGCTGAAAGAAGGAAAGACAGAGAGTGCCCTTCACCCACCAGAGAAAGTGGTCCAGGTGAACACCTAAGGAACACTTGCTGTCCCATACAAAAACAAATTGGGAGAGCAACGAGATTCAAATTCAGGAAATCTCGTCATTGAAGGGGTCTCTGCTGTTATTCAGCAGAATAATTATACTAATCTTTTTCTTCAATCTTTAGGAAAACAGGCAACGCGAATAGAAAACTCTATTCCTGGATGACCAAGGTGACACCTATTTCCATTTGGGAACCTAGAAACCCAAAATGGGGATCTAGTTATTCTAAAAGCGAAGAGAAAAAAAAGCAAGACGAGTCCAAGCCGATGCCAGCACTATTTCAGCCACAGGTTGACAAGCTGAAAGGTTTCAAACTTGGAAAGTCTCTCGCAGAGGACGAAACCTTTATTGACGCTTTAACAAAAAGGATGGACACATTAAAAATTTCAAAAGAGCCGAAGATAGCCACTTTAGAGGAAGAAGAAGTTGATGATGACCTGTCTAATCTAGAAGACCAGTTCAAAAATATCTCTCTGACAGCTGAGATTAATAAAGTTACTTTTGGTAAGCCAGTTCAAAGAACTGCTTTAACTCGTAATTATTATCATAGACCTTCACCTGTTGATGTGCAGTATGAACAAAATGACTATACTGAAAGAGTTCAGTATGATGGGAGGTCTATCGTCCAATGGAATATTGATGGTGAAGCAGATTATCAGGTATTAAATACCTTACGCCATATGATGATTTATTCCACAGCAAGTCAAGTGCATGGGAATACAAACAAAGGTATTGCCCAAGCATTAATTGCAGGTTTTGTGGGGCAACTACAAGGATGGTGGGATCACTACGTAAGCGCTGAAGGAAAAGAGCAAATTCTGAATGCAACGAGAATAGGTGAGGAAAATGGTCAGCCAACTATTGTCCAAGATGCGGTAAATACTCTGGTCCATACCATTGCTTTACACTTTGTAGGGAATACAGAACTCTTAGAAGATAGGTCTAAAGAGATTCTTATGAATCTCCGATGTCCTACTTTATCCCATTTTAGATGATATAAAGATGTATTATTTGTTAAGGTTTTCCAAAGAACTGATGGTTATTCAGATTTTTGGAAAGAAAAGTTTATTGCTGGTTTACCTCCTCTTGTTGCTACAATGTTAGAACTCGAATGAGAGATAGATGGGGAGGAGTTATACCTTATGATAGGTATACTTTTGGCAAATTATTTTATGAAGTTTGTGCAGTAGGTGTTTCTCTTTGTACTAACATGAAGTTGACTAAACAACTTCAAAAACAAAAGAATCTTGGGAAAAGGGAAATGGGAGATTTTTGTGAACAGTTTGGATTTCCATCAACCAAAGAATTCCCAAAAATGCCTAAAAAGTTTAAATCTTATAAAAAACATCCCAAAGCCTTTTCTTCCCGTACCTCAAAACCCTATAGGTACTCCCAAAAACGCTTTGTTTCAAAACCCCGGGGGGAAGGAAGAGAGGATAAAAGTAAGGGAAAAAAGAAAGATTTTCAAAATCGAAGAAATTTCACTAAACCCCCAGTTTGTTACAAATGTGGAAAAGTGGGTCACTACAAGTCTGAATGTAAAATGAAAGAAAAAATAAATCATCTTTCAATTGATGAAGGGCTTAAAAGACAACTTATGCAAATAATGCTGAATTCGTCTGATCCAGAAGAAAGTGATAGGAGGTTGCAGCATTAAATGATGAAGAACTATTTGATACCTCATCTAGTAGTAATGAGTCAGAGTATGATGAGTGCACATGCAAGATGAAAGACCTAGAACTATGTGTAGTTACTCAAGAAGAAAGTTTGGTCCTAGATTTTATTGATAAAATTGAAGATCCCATAGAAAAAAAAGAGGCGTTAGAAAAATATATCGCCATGGCCCGAGAAAAGAAAATAGAAAAACCAATTGAACAAAAGAAATTTGAACCATATGGTTCGAAAACAGTGATTCAAAGGATGAATCGAACAAGCTCAGTCAAAGAACCATCCATTGGAGAACTACAAGCAGAAATTAAAGAAACCAAAAATGAGCTTAAAGAACTTGAGAAAAGGGTCCAGATCTTAGAATTGTTCCAATCAAGACAAGAGTTAGGTGAAGAACAATCAGATGGAGATGAACAGCTTGAAACATTATTTGCCGAATTTTAAGACAAAAGACCAAGCTTAAAGATCTCAGATGAAGAAGGTGAGAAGATAGAAGCCATAAAGGTAATTAATAAGATTGATAGACTTATGTCCCAAAAATGGCTTGCTAACATTCAGTTCGTTATTAATGGAACTCATAAGTTTTCTGCAGAAACTTTAATTGACTCAGGAGCTGAATTGAATTGTTTTAATGAAGGAGTCTTGCCAGTAAAATTCTTTTCTAAAACAACACAAGGGTTAAGAAATGCTAATGATGGGCAAATGAAGGTGAGATACAAGATTTCTGATGTAGCCGTACTACAAGACGGTGTTGCATTCAAAACTTCATTTGTAATAGTCAAAGGTCTTAGCAGAGCAGTAACTCTAGGAACCCCTTTTTTGAACATGATCTACCCTTTTAAAGTATCTGAACAGGGTATTGAAACAGAAGTGGAAGGAGTCAAGGTATGTTTCAACTTTGTTGAAAAGTCACAAATTGCATATGTCAACTCTCTGCAAGAAAAGATTAAAAACAAAGAAAATTTTCTTTGTTCACTTCAAGAAGATGTCCAATACAGAAGAGTTGAACAACAGCTAACAAACAAAAAATTAAAAGAGAAAATTGAAGCTGTTCAGAAAGACTTTGAAAAGAAAGTCTGTGCAGGAAATCCCAAATGCTTTCCGGGATAGAAAGAGGCACATCGTTGAACTCCCGTATGAACCAGATTTCGACAAAAAGAAGATTCCAACCAAAGCTAGACCCATTCAGATGAATGGCAGATTGATGGAGATATGTAAAAAAGAGATCTCCGAACTTCTTAAAAAGAAGTGAATCTGACCTAGTTACTCACCCTGGACTTGTTCAGCTTTTTATGTTGAGAATGCTGCAGAATTAGAACGAGGAGCACCAAGGTTAGTCATTAACTATAAGCCTTTAAACAAGGCCTTGAGGTGGATCAGGTACCCAATTCCCAATAAAAAGAATTTGCTTGATAGATTGTGCAAAGCTGTTATATTTTCAAAATTTGACATGAAATCTGGATACCTGGCAAATTCAAATTGCAGAGAAGGATAGGTATAAGACTGCATTTAATGTCCCATTTGGACATTATGAATGGAATGTAATGCCTTTTGGTCTCAAGAAGAATGGGAAAATTCTACAGTCCGCCAGGCGGACCGGTCCGCCAGGGCTTTTTAAGAGTAATTTGGGAAAACATGTGCAAGGCACATGATGTTTTTTGAACAAAAAAACAAGTAGGTGGACCAATCCACCTGGCGAACCATAGAAAGTGCCCTCAAGAATGCTCCTTATGAATTTCAGCACATCATGAATGACATTTTTAATCCATACTCTACTTTCACTATTGTTTACATAGATGATGTGTTGCTCTATTCAAATTCTTTAGAATAGCATTTAAAGCATTTGACTATTTTCTTGAAGGTTTTAATAAATGCAGGGTTGGTAGTATCCGCCAAAAAGATGAAATTGTTTCAAACAAAAGTACGGTTCGTAGGCCATAATATTCATAGAGGCCTAATCTTGCCAATGATAGAGCTATCAGCTTTGCTAATAAATTCCCAGATGAAATTCTAGATAGAAAGCAACTTCAAAGGTTTTTAGGAAGCTTGAATTATATTAATGATTTTTACAAGGATCTTGCCATAGATAGCAAACCTTTGTATGACAGGTTGAAGAAAATTCTGGTTCCATGGACAACAGCACAGACTCAGGCTGTCAAGAAGATTAAACAAAGAACAAAGGAGTTACCATGTTTGGCCCTAGTGGACCCCGATGCATTTAAAATCGTTGAAACTGATGCATCTGATGATGGATATGGAGGAATTTTAAAACAAATTGATGGGAAGAAGGAAGTGCTAGTTAGATACACTTCAGGCGTCTGCAAGCCAGCGCAAAAAAATTTTTCGACCGTAAAAAAGGAGATTTTGGCAATTGTTCATGCAGTCACAAAATTTGAAAGCGATCTGCTAAATAAGAAATTTCTTATTAGAGTAGCTTGCAAAGCAGCAAAAGAGATTCTGCTTAAAGATGTTAAGAACTTAGCATTGAAACAAATATTTGCTAGATGGCAGGGAATTTTATCTGCTTTTGATTTTGATGTTGAATATATTAAATGTGAAAATAATAGTTTGCCTGTTTTTCTAACTCGAGAATTTTTGCAGAGAAAATCAAAGGAAGATGATAGAATCGGCAAGGGGAAGACGGCCGATTCCAACCATAACCCATGGAGGTAGCCGAGGAGGCCGGGGCCGTGCTCTGATGTGGCCAGAATCATCTCCCAACAATCCAAGGCCTTTAACCACAATTCTTCCTTATGATCAGGGGAGAAGTTCCAAGAAGAATGAACGTCCTTTCTTTTGGACCGGTCAAATTCCTCTCATTGCCATCGAGGAAGCAGAGAAGAACATTCCACCAAGGCTGTTAGCAGATAAATATCTGGAGGACCACATGAACCCCCTGTCTCACCAAAGGTGGTGGTACGAAAGTATTTTGGCTGATTCAGGTTCTGCTTATATCACACATCGATTTAGGCATAATAGTAAGAATGAGATTGAATTTTCTAATCTTACTATTACTGATGTTCTTACTATTGAAAACTGGAATAATGATCCAACTTTCAGGAGGCAGTTTAGGAACCCCCAAATAAGAGGTGCAGGGTATACATTCCATGATTACCGCCTCGCTTGGGAAGTTGCTTTATCTTTCCAAAATGAAAAGTTTTCTCACTCTTGGTTTATCCAGTTCAGACTAAGAGGAGATCCTACACCACCAAATTGGTTCATGGCTTGGATGGCAACTTGGGGACGTACTCCAAACTATCTGCTAGCCCCAATTTTTGAATTTTTTAATGTGCATTTTAAAGAGATGCATCCGACTGTTCCAGAACTAAAATTGTTTTATAAGTTTCTAACCCTGTTTGAACTTCCATGGATTCTTAAATGGGAGTATGAAATTTCTACAATTCCGGATGATTGGAGTTTTATCCCTGAACTTAATCAGAAAATTTACACTCGTTGGTGGGATAAGTTTTCTGGAGATCATATGCACCCATAGACCTTCAAAAAGGATCTCTTAAAATTACAGGAGAATTCTTTTAATGCAATTCCAGAAGTTGATGCTACTCCACCGGAATTCCCTGCAAGCTGCAGTCAAGTCAGAGAAAAATCTCCGGAAAGAAGACCTTCCCCTGATAGGCTTTTTGATAAATTATCTGATGGCCTTGGATTTCTTAAAGGATTGTTTTTTTGTGACAGGCTGAAGTTCCTTCTTGAGTATGACGATGATGAAGGAGAAAGTCTAAAAGAATCTGAGAGTAATTCATCTCTGATGGATTACGCGCAAGAAAATAAAGATGATTGTTATGAGATTCTTCCACCCATACCAAAAGACCCTAAAGGAAAAGGAAAAGAAAAGGCTTAAATTTAGCCTAGAACCAAAATACTACAAATCAGGAGGATTCAAATAAGTCCTTGAAGTATCTTGATTAGCCTTTAAATTTGAGGGCCAAGAAAAATTTAATGCTATGCAAACTTTTAGAAAAAGTCATGGGTTTGAAATTAAACCCCTCCATCTTATCTTTCTGTCAGTATGAGAAATAAAGGCGGGAGTTTGCTGGAATCTTCATTGATTGCCACCCATCCGCTACTATTGTAAATTATGAGATTGTTCTGTAGTTCTTTAAACTTTGTTGCCACATACCTGTTACTCTTGTAAATTATTGAAGCTTCCTGTAGACTTGTTGACTTCATAATCAAAAGAAGACGGGAACCTGACATAGCTCTTTACTAAAGGTGAAGATGCCGCCCAACTATGTAGGCTGCCTTTTTTATCGACCGCTGCATGTCGTCCACCTGTTCTCGAAAACTTCCTTCTGAAGTTAGTATAAATAGGTTTTAGTATGCTCGTGGCTTGGCCCTTGTTTTTGCGAGCTCTGAGTTTTAGTTTGATGTAGCTTTGAGTGTTTACTTCTGCAAGTTTGATCCTGTAACAAATTACTTTCTGCAAGTGTGCCGCTGTAAAAAGTGTGAACCAAGTTTGGTGTGTTCTTGTTGTAATCAAGAATTCAGCAGTATTAATATATGTAAGCTTCTATGCTATTCATATCATCTATAATTGCAGTTTTTCATAATCCGATGTTATATCTATGTTATTTCTTACTTATATTTGTTGTTTTATTAAGTTAGCAAGTTTATATCTTATCAAATCGTACTGTAGTTTATAGATGTAAAATATGTGTGCATGTTCATAAATCTGTATATAAACCCTTAAATTGAAAATACAAACAAGAATAATCTTTTTCTTTTGACGAAGCAAACAAGAATAATCTATACTCACATAGATATAGATTATTTAATACAATAATTAGGTGAGCATTAACTACCTAGGACGGTTCTGGTATCAGAGCCAAAAAACCTCTAGAATACCAGGCGGTCTCCGTCGTCATCGTCAATCGGGTCGGCTTGGTGTCGTGGATCCCTGGGAGTCTGTTCACCTAACAGTTTCAATAAATGATAATCAGAAAGTCGAACGTTTATCGAAAACCTTAATTCTCTTTGTTTTGCTCAATAGGGGTTTATGAGTGTCTAGGATGGCGAAACGAAGCTCGCCATTGGAACCGGAATGTTGAAGTGCATCGATAAGGTGGTCGGTCAACCCTGGTCAACGCGGGTTAACGGTCGGTCAATGTTGGGTTTGACCGATCAATGGTCAGTCAACGTTGACGAAATATTCCATTAACTTTAACGAAATATTTTGTTGACTAACAATTGACTAACCGGCCGTCAACGCTGACTTTAGCGCTGGAGACAGCTGACATCAACGCCATCGCGCTGGTGTCACCGCTGCTGTGACGTCGACAAACCGTCGCGTTTCTGAGTCCAAAAATGGGTGATTCACAATCAGTACGATGAGGGGAAGGTGATGCAGCCGTCGATGAGCTCGATCGGTGGTCGGAGTTGAAGATCAGCGGCGGTACTTTAACGACTTGTACGAGTTTCCCTTTTGGGAAACTCTGCGCACATTTGGGTTTGGAACCCCAAACCGGTTTCCCCAAATATCTCCCCCACTGACCAATCAGAGCTTGTCACATGGCAAGCTCGCCTACACCCCAAATCCGTTTTTCGTCCGCAACGGCTTCGATATAGCTCGGAATCCAATTCCGTCTCCGTAGACGCATTCGTATCGATGAGCTATGTGCATAGAGTTCAATAATTGTTAGGAGATTTTCGTACCATTTAAAGTCAACGGTTGACTCTGAAAGGGTATTTTGGTCATTTTACAATTTTTTGGGAAATTTTCGAAATGGGTCGTATCAATATACGGTTATAGTTGGTTTTTCTGGATTATATGTATATTGTTGTTAGTGCATTTAGTGATACACCAAGGAACTCTTTGGGCTAGAGTTCCATAGTTCCGACATATTGGTAATGGGCTAGAGTCCTGTTGACGAGACACACGAACGATGGGCTAGAGTCCCGTTTTTCGGACACACAGGCGTTAGGCTAGAGTCCCATTGCCCGGATTAGATCACTGCCGTAGATTTATATTACTGTGTTGTGCAGGTTTGCCACATGTGTTTAATTACTGTACTTGTTGGTGTGTGTGCATTGTAGTATAGTCATATACTACTGGTTTTAACAGAGAGGGTTATTATTGATAAATGTCTTAAACTGTGTTTTACACTGACTTTATTTTCCCTGTCCACTCACCCTTGTTTTTGTGCCCCTTCAGGACCTACTACTGTTGAGCACCACCATAATGAGCGGGATCATTCATGATAGCTCTGTTCCATTTCACGAAGAGTAGGAACTCTTTGTCGTCTTTTGTTCGTCGGGCTTGTGTACGTTGTTGTGTTGTTTTTATTCTGCCTTCGGGCAGTACTGTGGTTTAGTTTTCCCTTCCATTGTTAGACACTCTGATACATTGTTGTGTTGTACTTATTGGGCTTCGACCCGACTTGTCAGTTGTTTTGTCTTTTCTTTGTTCGGTTGTACTTTTTGGTTTGGTCAAGGCTTCGTCACCTCGTCTGGGTGATGGCGGCACCTCCCGGGCCCCACTTTTGGGGCAGGGTGTGTCAATAAGGTTGGAAATTCATATCATTACTGGAATGAATCCATACGAACTTGTGGAGAGCCCTTGAAGCAACGACAATGTTTACTTGTTTTTCCAAAGAAAATTATGCATTTGACGCAACATGCCCCAACGATTTTTCCAAACACCAAAAGTTCTTTCAATCGTGCATCGTAGTGATGAATGCCTAGATTAAATATTTCTTTCTTTCCACTTAGTTGACTTCCCTATCAAAAATCCCCAATATGATAACGCTTACCTCTATAAGATCCAATATATCCTTTCATTTGAGGATAACCAAATTCGATTAGATAATACTTACCTTTGAAAAGATGATATCACTAACACAAGTATTTTCATAAATATAATTAGAAAAACAAAATTAAGTTCAATATATTTGTTACTAACCATTTGGTGGATGAGGAAATCGTAATTTTGGTCTGCTTAAAGCTATAATGAATATATGTGAGTCCTGAGCAGCACCCTTCCATTCAGGCCATGTAAATATGAAACACATATTGAAGTCATATGCAGCCATTACATTCTAACTAGCGATGTTTTTTCTACCAATATAAGGTATTCGCCTTTCTATAGACACCATAACTGGTACATGTGTTCAATTGCCCAGATGCAATTTTTAAAATATGGCCAATATCAATCATCATTCTTAATGTTCTCAAGTCCACTATTAACATATAGGTCCGAATCAACCGGGCCCAGCTATGCACCCCGAATTTTTTTTATAATAAAAAATCATCTCCACCACCTTGTGGACCATTGTTCTTTTGTCCTAACCTTGCTAAAGCATAGTCGATCCAGATCATGTACCATAACTTATGAAGGTGCCCAAGAACAGTATTTCCTTAAAAAAAAAAATCCAGTATATTAACATTCTGCAATCCTTTGGTTCGAAAAGGCTTAACAACAACATTTGCCTGCAATTATAATAGCTTATATTTATTATTCGAAATCAAAATCAAATCTTAAAAAATGTAAATAACCATATAAAATGAACAAGTAAATGATGATCACATTAATTTTTAATTCCCACCATTCATTGCTAGCTTCGATAGTATTCTTCACAGGATTCCACCCCAAGCTCGTCTCCTTTCCAATCTAAGTTGTCCACAGCTACCAATCTCTCTTCAACATAGTCAATTTGTTTTTTAGTTGCATTTGAGTCCAGGTTTTTTGAATAAAGTTATTAAATTTTTTATAACATTTCTCCATTCAGGCTTACTAAAATGAACACCTTTTGTATTTCCACCTAATACCTCAAAAACACATATCCTTACATATACTTCAACATAGGTTGGACTCCAATCTACCTACTCTTTTTTTATGTTTTGATTTGCACATGCATCTTGTGATAGGTTAGCAATATTCTCAGACTTTTTCTATGAAAAATGCAATAACACAACATACCGTAGTCATTAGTAAACAATGCTTATATGTATAAAACATGCGTGTATACAATGTAGCAAAGAAACGATCACATACTTTCATATGTTATCTAAAATCAAAGCACGAGATCAACCCAAAGTAAGAGATTAACATGAATGCTTACCCGATTTTGATAAGATGGAGGTGTGGTCTTTCTTAAAACAGTTGAAAACTACGAAAACTCTTTAGAAGTATAAAAGATAAATATTGTGAAATGAGAGTGATAAGTCATAGACTCAAAACCGCTTTTAAACATAGCTTACAACCAAACATATCAGAAAACAAAGGAGCAGATAAACCAATGATGAATAACAACCCATGGGATTTTAATAACGATAAAGCTAGTTCCTATAACATAGGAATTATTTAAAAGACATCAAAATCTAGAAAATCTCAACAATTCTAAAGACATCAAAATCTAGAAAATCTCAACAATTCTAATAGGGAAAATTTTATTTACGCCCAATTTTTAATGAATACACGCTATTATTAATTCACATTATAACAATTTTTTTAAAAAATAAAATAAAATATCTCAATGCATCCCAAATGTTATCCAAGCTACCCTCAATGAAAAGTAAACTGTGTGCACCTCCTCCCTATCTTGAATTTACCCCTCATTATGAATTCACACATACTTTTTATTCATTTGGTTTTGAATTCGATGTTGGATTAAAGTTTGGTTTTGGATTCGATGTTGGAAATCAATACGACCTGTGAGTTTTCATTTGGGGGGTCAAGTATGTAAAATTGTGGTTATTTGGGGTTGTAGGGTTTCCAATTTTGTCAATTGGGGTTAACTCCATTTGGGATTCAATTGGAGAGTTAGGTTTGAGTTGAATTTCAAGGTTACTTTGTTATAAATTTCTGGTTTGAACTTGGGATTCAGATGGAGGCACAGTTGTTAGGAGGCGCAGTGAGCAGCTCCAACGATGTACAACACTAGAGAACCAGCCATGATTGCATATGTTTATGGGATACTTGAGACTGCGTTTTCATTTTTCCTTTTCGAAAGGTTTAGAAAGTAAGTTTGTTAATCTATATATTGACTTTTTTTTGCTGAAGGTTGATCTGCCAATTTCATCAATTCTATTAGAGCATCTCCAACAGACTCTTTAAAATCAAATTGGGACCCAAATTATAGAGCCACATAAGCAAAACCACCCAAAAATCATCTCCAAGAGACTTCACAAACCCACTCTTCAAATTGAAAATTTTATGGATAACTCTTCAAACTTGAAACTTTGTAAACCCATTCTTCAAATATTTTTTAATGATTCTTTCAACTTTTATTGCTTTCTCAGCATTTGTAAACCAAAATTTGAAGAGTCTCTTGGACAACAAATTTTTCACTCCACAATTGTTGGTTTACAAAGTGCCATAGGTCCATAAACATGGATTTGTAGACTCACATTTGTGGAATCTCTTGGAGATGCTCTTATGATTTGGTTAATGAATTGAGCAATATTTATGATTTCTACCCCTTTGTTGAATGCGAGCAACAAATGTGAAAGTCAAAAGTAAGGAATTGAAGCACAATAATTGGATATTTCCTCGTTTGGCACACAAAGAAAGGGAAATGTGAAAATCCACGCAGAAAAAATCGAGGAAATCGGAGGTATAGATTTTGAGTTTAATTTTCGCCCAAAAGAGTTAAAATTTCAGAATTCCATCAAATAGGGAAAATTTTCTTTTCCATCCCGCTAAAACCCACGTATATTTGCCATAAATGCTTTGCTATATGAGTTTTTTGGGACTAAGTAGATCGAAAACTAAATACTAAAGTTTAAAAATTTAAGAGACTTTTTCGTGAATCACCAATTGCAACCACATGGAGTAATAAAAAGCTTAACTTAATTAATCTTGATCACAATTTTGGACTGGGTGCACAACCAACCGGATCGGGATCTATCCCGAACCAAACCCAATGGTGGACTTGGTCGGGTACCCGCATAGCTTGTAGGGTCGGGATCGCCAACCATCTGGGTGTGTGTGTTTTTCCCTCTTTTGAAGAGCCTTCATAGACCTGCACAAGAGACCACAGTCAAAGGAAAGGTAGCACTGGTGTGGTACTAGCCACACACTCTTCGATGCCTAAGTGAAAATTCTTGCACATGAATGACAAATTGGCTTTGGTGTAGAGAGGGAGGTTGCCTTTCACCAAAGAGGAAAGATGGCTGTTTATACTTAGAGTTAATCTTTGATTTCTACTCAAAATCACTATGAGCTAAAATTAAAAAAAAAGCCTTATATGATGTGGCAGTTCATGGCTGGTCGAGAGAGGGATCCAAATTGACTGGACTGGCACTTCCTGCTAGTACATTCTAAGTGGGACACATAACCTGTCCCCTCTTGGGCCAAGTTGGTACGGACATATTTACGTCAGGCCACATCAGGGGCTCTTCAAAGGCTAGATGCTCGATCGCTGTAAAGGTCGTACTGGGTCCTGGCCAAGCAGGAGTATATATTTCTCGTGCACTGCCGGCGTAGGCTGGTGCTGGTAGTGTGGGCTTTTAGAGAGCCTTAGTAGGGGCTCTACCTTGTTTTTAGTGCTCGGGCTTCCTAGACATGGTCTGCCTATGTTGATCTTATGGATCGCCCGGCTCTTACTTCCTGTTGGCGCGCCGGGAGGGTCGTTTAGATTATAAGGGAAGGCACAGTGGGCCTTAGCCCTCTTTTCCCAAACTTAGGTAGGCAGCATGGGGCTACTTGGGCTCCTTTAAAGCCCAATTGGACGACCCAACAAGATATGGATATCAACTGAATCCCCCCACGTCCATGAGCTCCTTTGTGTGGTTGGGGAGTTCCTCTTGTTCAGAGTTGTGGTGTTGGGGAGTTCCTCTTGTTTGAAACAAAATGATGTTTATTGTTGTAAAAACAAAGAAATAAATTGTTCAATAAGTACTGGGAATAAACAATCTCCAATCAAATTAATTTGACCGACGAGTAAGAAACAACCACTCTCTGGTCTCTTTTTTTCAACCTATATTAAACAAGAAGATAAAATAATAAAGCCAAGGGACACCATGTTTTGCCAGTGGTGGCGTCCGCTTCGGCCAGTAAGTCACGCGAATAATGGATAGTAGTGGATGTGGGCCGTCTACTTCTCCTAAGTATTCGGCGGTGGTATCCGTCACAAATACAAGGCGAAGGTGGCCATCTCTTCTATGCCTCTATGTGGATGGATGTTGTTGATGAGGGCGGATGAAGAATGAAAAATAGTGGATGATAGCGAGTTTAGGATATATTCTCGATCCTAACCATCATAATTATCACCGATTGACCCCTCAAACCCTAATATATATTCTCGATCGTAGAGTTTGTAGAAGGTTTGGGGTTGGAAAAAATCGTGAAACGGCCAACAATATCTCTATTGCAAACCGACCCATCGAACTCCTATGGATGGCCGATACGAATTTGTCGAGACGTCTCCGACCTGAACCTTGGTGAGACTCTGTGGGATTTCTTCGGGTCGTATTCTAGGAATACCTCAGGGACTTTTCTCACCAGTACTTTGGCACCTAGATACCTCCAAACGGTTATCTACTTCTGCATCTATATGATAAAGGATGTCGTGGGCGTGAGGGTTGTTTTTTGATTTGGTTTGGGGACCCATTTTCTGTTGTAGGAGCTCTTCTATTAAGAATCTTTGACTACTTGATCACCAACTCTCTCGAATCCTCATTTAATTGCATCACATCTCCAATCTAATTTCTCCCCATCGCCAAGTCGATAATCTTGTCGTGTTACTTTCTTGATATTGCACGACACCACTTAAATTTTCCAATCCTTTCTAATCTTGAAATCTGCAACACACCAAGGAAATCATTAATTTGGCTTTCCTTCCAACTAGAGACTTTAAACAACTAATGTTCTCTTGGCTACCAAATCAATTACGTGGCCTCTTGCTTTTGATGATCCAAATTTTCCATGCAAGACTACTTCAATTGAATGCAAATCTTCGCCATGCGACTCCACCGAGTTACCAAATAGCTCAACCCGTCAGAAGTCTTCCCGTCAAGACTCCATTGATCCTCTTGATTTTCTTTGACAGCCAAGAAACCAAATTCTTTCCTTAACACAATTCAGAGATAATCTCATTCGTGTTCGTTGAAGGCCAAGACATATACTTTTCTTCCCTAATTGTTTTATGGTCGTTATCTCGTACTTATTTCCAACGAGATTCCATGATAATTAATATAATTACCAATTATAATAATATCATGAAAATCATCAAAAACTTCTTCATTCAATGGTCTAGATCGCGTGGGCCGCTAGGTGCAAATTTTGATATAAACAAAATCAAAATGATTCATTTCCTTATCTTGTAAGTAAATATGTTCTAATGCCACTGTAGATAAAGTTAGGAGACAGGTTAAGAGATTTTACTTTAAGTAAAAAGTAAAGGGATTATTACTAAAAATTCCTAAGAAAAATAAAGTGCTATCAAAAAACCTACCTCACTTTTTTTCTTATCAAAAAAATCTTATTTTTACCATTAAGTTTCATTAGCTGACATGGGGGACCACTATTTTTGCGTGGACCCTTAAATTCACTATAGGCGCGTGGGACCATGCATGTAAGGGTTTCAACCCAAGCTCTCTTTTTGGAGGAGGGGGGACCAACCAATCCAACTGGCATACATCAATTGTCATATTAGTCAACCTTAAATATTTATTCTATTTTTGTAGGATATTTGTAATTGGCTATCCTTGTACAAAAACATTGTAATTATTCACAAGGTCAATTAGATCAAGCAGGACTTAGTTCTAGAATTGAAAAGATGTTGATTGTGCTTGACGGTCGAAGATCGAAGACTTGGTGATGCTTACATGTTCATATTTTTGTATTATATGCATTCATATAGGCTTTTGATAACTTAGGTTTTCGGAAAAACGTTTTACAAAAAATATGAAGCTTTCATGTTTTACATGACTGGTCATCTCATTCCCTTGCGTGAACCATTTTCTGATAACACATTTTGTTCTTTAGTGTAAGTCAAAAACACCTGTCAAACACTTTCGAATCTGCTTATGTTTTGGAGTCATGAAGATAAGATTTGAGTTACTGTATATGAGTTCATTTGACTTTGAAACATTTTTAACCTAGGCAGATCCGAAGTGGCGTCTAGCTGGAGTTTGACTTCAGCTATAAGACAAAAATTATGTCTGAAAACGTAGGTAGATTCGAAAGTGTTTGACAGCTATTTTTGACTTCCACTAAAGGACAAAATGTGCTGTCAGAAAAAAGATTCACGTGAGGGAATAAGATGACCAATCATGTAAAACATGAGAACTTCACATTTCTGTAAAAAAATTTTCCGAAAAGCCTAAGTTATCAAAAGCCTATATGAATGCAAATAGTGGTAAAATAGGAACATTTGACCATCACTAAGTCTTCAAACCTCGATCTTCAAGCATAATCCTCACATCTTCAAATCTAGAACTAAGTCCTAATAAATCTAATTGAGCTTGTAATTGATTACAATATTTTTGTACAAGGATCGCCAATTTACAAATATCCTACAGATTGTGAAGAAGAGGATATGGTGAAGAAGATGTGCATGAGTTTTGAAAAACGACTCAAATAAGACTAAATGGTAAAGGTTAGATTGTAATGAGTTTTTTGGGTATTAATATTTTAAAGTAGGACTAAATGATAATATTTTCAAAAGTAAATAGGGTGTGTTTATAATAGGTGAACCCAATATAATTTGTATTGTAAATAAAATTCTCCTAATCCAAAAGGGAAATTTTATTTACACCCCAAATTTTGATTAATGCACCCCATTATGAATTCACCACATATCATTTTTTTTTTGTTAAACAAAATATCTTTATCCATTTCAAATGCTACTTAAACTACCCTTAATAAGAAAACAATCTAAATATTGTATACACCCAAGTACACCAAAACACCAAAACTTGAAAAAAATCATAATCGAGATTCAATTAATTTTTTTATTGACACAATTGCAATTGCCTTCTTGTGCTGCTTCATTATTTTCTCTCTAGCTTAATCCATGTTCTTGGGGTATGTTGATGCCTAAAAATGGTTTAGGGTCAACGGTCAATGTGAGTGAAGGATCCGGGTTGGATTGATGTCGTTGTTTTGTTGAAGTGAGGCTAGCAAGGATATCACGGGTAGACTTCTTGATCCGAAATGTAACCGGGAGGCAGCCTTGTGCGAATCTGCAAAGGGAAGCAAACAAGTAAAGGAGGCACCGGTGTGGTACCGGCCTGAGGCACTCCAATGCTCAAGTTGGCTTCTGCGGAGGAAGGGGTAATATAGTAAATGTAAAGAACGGAGTTGGTGAGAGCAAATATTGAGGGAGTGAGAGTAAGTAATTTGAGTATAGAGAAATGAATATCCTTGACTCATGAGAGTGAATGAGTATTTATAGTAAAGGAAACTAGGGTTTCCATGTGGGCCAAGGTTGCCCATATTGGGCCTTTGAGGGCTTTTTGAGGCTTAAGGCCCAAATTGTCTTTGGAAGCCTCATGAGGCCTAAGGCCCAGGTCACCTTGTTTTGGTTATGCTTTGGGATGTTGCACAAGCCTCGATACTTGTCGTATATGGTGGATTAATGGCCCGTTGTGGAGGTGGCAACGTGGTGGTCCCGTAGCACACGTCACGTAGTCGGATTGTTTTCCGTGTGGGGACCACATGCTTCCTGGAGGTAAGGAATTGCCTATGTGGCTTGTTCTTAGAGTGACATGTGGTCGGTTCAAGTATGGTATGAACAGAAGTCCCCCAAGTCGTTGGTCAAGGATGCTTTCTTGGCCAGGGACTTGTAAAGTCACCCATATCGACCACATGTTGCTTATGGACCTTCCGATTGTGCCCGAGAGCCGATGTGGGGTGTAGGAGTCCCCCAAGTCCCCGAGAAAGGAAGCAGAGGTGAGATTGTCTCTCTGGAAGAGGAAAGTTTTGTCATGTGGGAATTTCCTTTTTATTATTTTTTGTTTTGTTTTTTGTGGCTAAGTATGGATAGCCGTTAAATTTTGTGCGGGTCGCTGCGGCGGTGTGCGGTAGCGTTGTGGCAGCGGTACGCGGTAGCGTTGCTGCAGCTTTGCGTGTCTTGCCGTTATTTTTGAGAGTCCACGCATGAAATTTCTTCCAGGGAGCCTTGGAAGGATGTGACGGTGAGCACAAGCAAGAGGTGTTTGCCGTGAATTTGGAGGGTCTTCGCATGGAATTTCTTCCAGGGAGTTCGGGAAGGATGTAACGGTGAGACTAAGGCGTCACTTGGTTGGGCCTTGCCGTGGTAAGTCCGTAAGTGAACGGCTAGGGTTACTTTGCAAAGAAAAAGTAACGGGCAATTTGATTGGGCCTTGCCGTTGTAAGTCCAAAATGGAACGGCTAGGGTGTGAAGGTTTTGGTTGTGAGCCCTATGTGGTAGGGTTTGTCTAGGCTTCACATTGGGTGCCGTTCGCTTCTTGGTACAAGTGGGCAAAAAGGTGAAAGCGACTTGTACTAGGACTAGGAGCTATAAAAAGGTGAAAGCGACTTGTATAAGGTCTAGGAGCTATGAAGTAGTAGGAGCTTTATTGTTGGAATTTGGTCTAATTGAAAAGGGGGGGCTGGCTAGGATTTGTTGGGGGGTGTGTTTGGATTTTGCATTTTGAAATGGATGGCTAGGATTCTTCGGATTTTGTAAGTGGGCCCCGTTTGCTAGGGTTTCCTTGTGGTTTTTGAAGAGTGAGCCGCACCCTTTATGGGGAAGTGGGGGGCGGCTACAAGAGGGTAAAAAGGAGGGCTTTTTTGGATAAAGTGGAGGATGAGTTTGTAAAAATGGGGGGGTATAATTGCAAAATAAAGGGGCATTCTTGCAAATTGGCTCTCCGGGAACCGTGAGACCACTATATAAAGGGGATGAGGAGCTTATTTTATTTTATTCTCACACTTTGAAAACCACATGAGAGCAATCTTTTGAGAGCAACATGGGTGTCCTCGGAGGCATAGTGGCAAGAGCATTGAGACGGTAAGCCTTGGTTTCTTTTGTTTGTTTTTTTTGTTTCTTGCTGTTGGGGTGGGTATACACGGGGAGGTTTCCATGGTTGCTTTCTGTTGCTTGTTTATGCTTGGCGAGCCATGTATGAGATATTTGCCATTTGTATGTAGGTTTGGCCTTGCTCTTGGCGTTGTTTGGTGGCGTGGGAAGAGGCCTTTGGACTTGAATGTGAGCATGGAAAGAAGGTCTTGGGCTTCAATTCTTTGCGGATTTTTTGACAAAACAAAGGTAAGCCTTGGACTCTTGAACGCTAGGCCACTTGTATGGTTGTATTATGTCCCGTTGGATTGTTGCCGTTGTAATTGTGCCATGCTTCGTTAAATTGTTGTCGTTATGTGCCTCAATGGTTGGCTCCTTGCTTGTTGCCGTTACTATAGTTGTGCCATGCTTTGTTGTTGCTATAGGAATGTTGACTTCATTTGATGCCCCGCTATTAAGTTGATGCCATGCTTGTACATTGATGCTTTGCCATTTATATTCAATTGGACTTGGCCATACATCGCATTGCAATCTCTGTTAAGTTGTCTAGGGAATAGTCCCCGAGTAGAGGACTTAGAACGGAGAAATAGACTTTGAGAATTATTTGCTTTTACATTGTAGATGTCATGATCGGAGGGGCACGGGGAGCAAAACGGTGGGAGTGAGGAGGCTCCAGGCTATGAGTCTGCCGTTGAGGAGGTAAAGTCCCTGGTAGGGTCACCGGTAGGTGGGGAGGGATCCACGGGTTCGAGTAGTGATGACTCGAGCTGCGATGATTCCGGTAGCGATGACTAAGAAGAAGGCGGGGCCTCGCCACAACCGGGTGGTGGGACTGAGAAGAGTATCAAAGCTGCGGCTATGGAGCATCATAGGGAGAAAAACAACGCGGTGGAACCTCAGGTTTTTGAACTTTTGGAGAGTCAAGCGACTGGTGTGGGTGACCGTGTGATGGCCTCCATAAGTTTTGCGGATATGGGACGAGCGACGGTAGCATCGACAAGTGGTCCAGTCGTGGGGGGAAGCGATAGTGAAGACGACGATGAAGGTGATGACGAGGAAGAGGATGATGAGAGTGTGGTAGTCGAGGACATGCTTGTGGACGATGAAGGTGTGATAGCTAAGGGCATTCCTGTATCCACGCTTGATACTCCAACCGGCTTTTTCATAGATCGACTAGGGTGGAAAAACGAGTTGTCGGAGAAAGCCCTCTAGAAGATGCGGAAGGATTGCTCGGTCCCGGATTGCGTGGAGACTTGGCTTCCAGTGAAAAAGAGGAAGAAAGCACTATGGTCGATGCCTCGAAAAGATGCCATAGTGATGTGGAAGGATACCCTATTGTATGGGTTGAGGCTGCAGTTGCACCCTTGGGTGCAGGAGGTTTTACATCGGCCGGGAGTCGCTCCTACCCAATTCGGGGTGCATAGCTGGGCCCGGTTGATTCGGACCTATATGTTTAGGGTTTAAGTGATCTTATTAATGTGAATCCTATCACATTAATAAAAACCTCTTACTAATGCCAAAAGCTTTCTTTAGATCTTAGGTCTATTCAATTGGCTTCAGTCTTGTGCTAGAATGGATTGTGCTAATGCAGATAAGAATTTATATCTGGTTTTGCAAAAAATGATGTGTTCTCTGAAATGCTTCAAGTGTTGTGGGGCAGGGGACTTGAAAGGATGATCAACATGGCAACATAACCAGCACTTTTATAACCAGCACTTTTAATTGAATAGACGTAGAAGATGCAGACACCAAAAGCAAAGTAAGGTTATCATGGGTTTGCTTTATTTATATGAAGACACTCGGCAGAGGTGGTGAGCTGGGAGAGTTGCCTACTAAAAATGGTGCATTCTCAAGAGTATAGGAAATATCTAGGTATATATTTATCTAACATGTACTTGGTAGTTTTTAAGTCATTTCATGTTATGAATACAATTTATATTCTCTTTGGGATCATTCAAATGGTTACATGAAATTTTTGCAAATAATAGAAGTACAACATTTAGTTTCCCCCTGTTTTGCTACATAATAGCAATTTTTTTTTGGTTTTTTTGTGTTTATAGATGACGGTTTTTACAAGAAACCGTCATCTATACAAGTTATAGATGACAGTTTCTTGTAAAAACCGTCATCTATTTTGTATAGATGACGGTCGAAAAACCGTCATTTATATTAATGTTATAGATGACGCTTGCAAAGATAACGGTTTTTGAGGGCTTTTAATGACGGTTTTTGACTGTCATCTATAAGCAAAATTGGCATAGTGCCGCCCTCAACCAGATGAAGGCCATTCCATCCTCCCACCTCCTTCTCCTCAAATTCCCGACCCCACATGGAATCGGAAGCGTCCGAGGCGACCAACGGACGGCGAGGGGATGCTATTCTGTAGCAGTGAAGCACAGAGGCAATAGTAGCCACCCCTCCTCCCAAAGAATCTTGTGCCATCACAACTCCAACCTCGTCCAAGGCACCTTTCCTGGACAGCTGCCCAGACGACCCGAGAGGTGAGGCCTCCACCTCCCAAGCCCAACCAGCCGGGAACCTCGAGATGGTCTCCATCTCAACGGACCACCCTGACCAGCAAGTGAAGATCGGCGCGGAGCTCCCTCCCAACATCCGGTCTTCACTCATCAAGTTCCTCCGGGGAAAATGCCGAGGTCTTCGCTTGGTCCTACGCCGATATGCCCGGCATCTCAACAGACGTCATCTCTCACAAGCTGAGCATCGACCCGAAGGTTCGGCCGGTGAGCCAGAAACGTCGAAAATTCGACGGCGAACGATACGAGACCATCCAGACGGAAGTCGAGAAACTATCCTCCGTCGACTTCATCCGGGAAGTGGAATACCTGACCTGGGTAGCCAACCCCGTCGTCGCGCCAAAGTCGCAGGGGAAGTGGCGGATGTGCGTGGACTACTCCAACCTGAACCAAGCATGCCCCAATGACAACTTCCCGCTCCCCCACATCGACCAACTCATCGACGCCACGTGATAAGTGCATAATTGTTATAGTTTTATGCCCTATTTTGTTTAACTTTTGTATAAGTATTTATTATAAAAAGGGACTTATTGTCTTCTTTTCCTGATTTTCAATTTTACTGCACACTTGGAACATTTTAATCGGAAAAGCGACTTTCCGGAGGAGTTTTAGCAAGAGGTCATTTGGAGAATGAAGTTAGGACACTGAAGATGCTTGTGTGTATTTCTCAGAATTTTCCCATCTTCTAGTGATAGCAGTTTTGCAAGCAAAGTCAGACAAAATGGAAATCCCGTCAGAACTGTGCAGCTGTTGAAGAAGTGTTCATAGAAGACTTTCGCGATTTTTGCAAGAAACGTGCGACCTATTTTTGGAAAGAGGAGACATCAAGGTTCAATTTCCATATTTTTAGAGAATTTTCTGGAAACGTTAACTACCCCAAATTGTGCAAGGAGTCTGTTGTGTTGTTACCCCAGCCAAGTAGGAATAAAGAGTCAGAATTCCATCTGTTTTAGGATTAGTTTTTAGACCTTTTGAGAGAAGGATTTAGTACTTACGTTCTCTATAAAAAGGTAGCCTAGGTTATATTCTACCCATCATTGACGGACAGAACAGAAGTCTAAGAGCTTAGGCAGGCCGCCACCATTGTTATCAGTGTTTTATCTCTTTTTCAGGATTTGTATTTTGCTTTTCATTATGTCTATGTGTAACTAAACTTATTTCTAAGGCTCATGATGAAGCCATGACATGAATATTTTCGAAGTACTTTGTTGATTGCTATTCAATTATTTGTCATGTTAAGTTCTTAATCTTTGTTTATCAATCTAGTCTATTTTCAAGTTTCTATTGACTGATCATCTTCAGGGACTTTGAATCTAGATACTTAGGTAACGTAGGCGAGAGGACCAATCCACTAAGTTATTGGAACCAAGATTGAGAAGAGTAGTAATTAGCGAAG
Source organism: Spiraea crenata (assembly GCA_033992175.1). Lineage (NCBI taxonomy): Eukaryota > Viridiplantae > Streptophyta > Magnoliopsida > Rosales > Rosaceae > Spiraea > Spiraea crenata. Next base: position 3,664,283 of record JAVBHV010000003.1, on the reverse strand, counting down.
AGTAGTTAATGGTGGGAGGATTGATTGCCTTACCATTGACTTGTGATGGTGGAGGCTATTTATAGAGGAAGGTTAGGGCACCTTTGTAATTAGTGGGCAATGTGGGTAGGCTCCCTACATTGCCCTTCCTTGGAAGCTTGTGGAGGCCTTGGTGGGCTTTGCTTGGAATGGCATATGGGTCTTGCCTAGGATGACACATGGGCCATTGCCTAAGATGGCTTGTGGGCTTTGCTTGGGAATGGCATGTGGACGATGCTTGGCATTCCGGGCATCTCGGGCATACCGGGTATGGTATCAACAAGTTCGGCGCTTTATTTGAGCTCCGGCTCCCACTCTGTTCCGACCCGGACACATTTGAAAAACTCGACATCTACAGTTAAAAGAGAAAAGTAAATTTCCCGATTTACTTTTCCCGGTTTTTACCGGTCTTTCCCCAACTTCCCGAGAAAAACCAAAAAACACTATTTCTACCCGGAAACCGACCCAAAATAAATCAAAACCGTCCGGAAATGAACAAATTCAAACACATTCCTCATGTTCTTCATTGTTCATCCCCAGTTCATGCAAAATTCAAGCAAAAACACATGTTTGATCCAAAATGATTCGAACTTTACCTTGAAAACTTTGAAGTTTGAAACCGGGAATGGACTTGTTCTTTCCGGATCTGCCAAGAACACTGACCGGGAACTACAAATTCTCTAAATGCTCTGATCTTTCAAAAAGTTAGGTAAAGTCAAAGATGAAAAATCATCCCCCTTTTATACCTTCACACGCGATGCTTCACATTTACCGAAGCGTCACACCTCATTAAATGTGATTGACGCTTCGACTTCCCGGCACCCCTTCGTATTCCCCAATGCCACGTCATCAACTCGGGGACTGCCACGTGTGCGACTCTTGCCACGGGGCACTACGTCACTAGCCGGAGAAGCCTGCCGATCTCTGAAGTCCGGGAAGTGACCAGCCAAAGTGACCAACCAAGACTTTTGGCCAAGTGTCCTTTCCCGGCGACCGAACTTTGGAATCGTGCAAGGGTCCATCCCCTCCGATCTCTGAAGTCCAGGAAGTGACCAACCAAGAATTTTAGCCAAGTGTCCCTTCCCGGCAACCGAACTTTGAAATCATGCAAGGGTCCATCTTGTGGCCAAGTGTCCCTTCCCAGCGACCAAACTTTGAAATCGTGCAAGGGTCCATCCCATCTGATCTCTGAAGTTCGGAAAGTGACCAACCAAGACTTTTGGCCAAGTGTCCCTTCCCGGCGACCGAACTTCGAAATCGTGCAAGGGTCCATCCCATCCGATCTCTGATCCCTTATGCCGGCCTAAAGTCCACTTACCGGGTCATACACTTCCCGGCCAGACCGACTTCCCTGCCAAAACGCACAATTTTTTGGCTGCTTCCTAGCCCGGAGACTCAAGGGACTCCTACCCCACATCGGCCCATCCCGAAGGACCGCGGATGACATGTAACCGATATGGGCGACAGTGCAAGTCCCCGGCCAAGAAAGCATCCTTAACCGACGACTTGGGGGACTCCTGTTCATACCATACCCAAACCGGCCACATGTCATTCTCACAAAAGGCCACCAAGGCTTCCACAAGCCTCCAAGAAAGGATAATGTGGGGAGCTCACCCCACATTACCCACATATTACAAGAAGATCCAAACCATTCCCTATAAATACTTGTCAACCTTCACAAGTCAAAGGTAATCTTGAATACACTCACCAAACACTCTCTACTTGCCTTTAAGACTTACCTTCCTCCTAGCTCTTCGAAACTGAAGACCGACTCAATTCACCCCCTTTACATTGACTGTTGACCTAAACCATTTTTAGACATCAACATGAATCACTTACCCAGTTAATCAATAATTTTTTGGCGAATAAAAATTAAAATAAATTTTAACTTACGAAAATAATGTCCTTATTGGTAAACTTATATACAATTAAAATATTTTTTATTTAAAATCAAAATGGGGTGAATTCATTAAAACTTGAGGTGTAAATAAAATCCCTCAATCCAAAACTGTTACAAATGAAGGTTTATTCACAATATGTTGTAGAATAATATGGCCATGGAGAGAGAAGGAGAGAAAGAGATTTCAGAATAGGGGATTCATCTCTGAATGTGTGCTTACCCCTTGTATAGTGCCTGTATTTATAGTGGAGGATTCCCAGGGTTAGTAAACCCTAATAGGAATGGGCCTCATTAATACACAGAGTCCATATAGGATTGAACCTACTGAATACATCGTATCTAGTCAGTATTCCTACTTCTAGTTTACACAGTCATACTGGGAATATAGTTTACAACACTTCCTCTTGAATGTGTAGAACTTAAGAAGTAGTCGCATCAAATCTTCGTAGGCTGTGGATGAAGCCAATGTAGTAGGCACTCGGGGATACGTATGTCCAAAAGTGATCTATTCAGGGATATGCTAAAACCAAAACCTTGGTAAGGAAAACCCAGTGGGAAAAAGCCAAAGCGAAGGGGAAAAGGTGAGCATGCGTATGTCGACACTTAAGCAGTCAGAGGTATGACCAACCCAACGCAGGTGCCTCGTTAAAAACCTTGCTAGGCAACAAAACCCAGTGGGAAAAAGTTGACCTGTGCTAAGGGGAAAAAGAGTACATTAAGGTCAAGTGAGTACATTTTCGTATACTCCCCCTGAAGTCGACAATGCTCCCCCTGAAGAGTACATACGTGTCAAATCTAACAATCGACGCAATGCGATTCCATGAATGAGCTTCTGGAAAGTAGCCTTCGGCAGAGACTTGGTGAACAAATCTGCGAGGTTGTCTTGCGATCGGATTTGCTTGACTTCAATCTTCTTGATGCTCTTATTGCTGATGTGAGAAGAAATTCTTTGGCGCGATGTGCTTGGTGTTGTCTTCTTTGATGTATCCTTTCTTTATCTGGTCGATACATGCTGCATTGTCTTTACAGATAGTTGTCGGGACATCACTAACGAAAGGCAATCCGCTAGTCTGCCAAATATGTTCAATAACAGCCTGCAGCCAAACACACTCACATGTGGCTTCATGAAGGGCGATGAGTTCGGCATGATTCGAAGAAGTCGCAACTAAGGTCTACTTCGTAGACCTCCAAGATATCACGGTATTCCCAATGGTAAAGACATAACCAGTTTGGGAACGTGGTTTGTGCGGGCTTGATAAGTAACCTGCGTCAGCAAATCTAACAAGGCAAGCATCACTCCGATGATCAAGGGGGGAATGATCCATCCGGATATGCATAGGGATAGAATAAGCCCATATTCGTCGTACCCTTAAGGTAGCGGAAAATGTCTTTAACATCATTCTAATGGCAGCGTGTTAGCGCGCTGCTGTATCGAGCTAGCAGGTTCACAGCAAACGAGATGTCCAGCCTAGAGCATTGAGCTAGGTACAATAAAGTGTTGATTGCACTTAGATATGGAACTTCTACTTCCATTACCTCTTCATCATCCTCTTTAGGATGGAATGGGTCTCGCTTAGCATCTAGCACTCGAACAACCATGGGTGTACTCGAAGGCTTCGCTTTATCCTCATTAAAGCGTCACAACACCTTGTGGGTGTAATTCGTCTGATACACCAGAATATCATCTGCGTAGTGCTCAAGCTCAAGGCCGAGAAATAATCGAGTTTTCCCTAGGTCCTTCATCTCAAGCTCTTTTAGAGTACCAATGAGATTCATGTCATCGACATAGACTGCAACTATCGCAAATCTGGAATGTGACTTCTCGATAAACACGCAGGGGCATAGTTCATTATTCATATATCCCTTACTGATCAAATATTCACTAGGACGGTTATACCACATCCGCCCGGATTGATTCAATCCATAAAGTGAGCGCCTCTATCGAATCAAGGGGGTGTTCCGTGGTTCAGAACTATTTGACTCAGCTTAAGTCCTTCTAGGACTCTCATCTATATCTCTGTATCAAGATCCCCATAGACATATGTTATAACCACATCCATAGGCTGCAAATTCAGTTCTTGGGAAACTACCAAACTGACAAGGTAGTGGAACGTCATTACGTCCATTACGAGAGTATACATCTCATCGTAATCAATGTCAGGGCTAATGAGAGAAGCCTTGCGCCACGAGGCGTGCCTTACATCGCACTCTTTCATTCATCTCATTACGCTTCCTTACGAATGCCCACATGTAACCTATAGGGTTCACATTGGGAGGTGTGGAAACTGCTGTTCAACCACCTTTCTCTTTACTAAGGAATCTAATTCGACCTGCATTGTTTATTTCCATTTTGACCAATCAGTTCTACATCGACATTCATCAATGGAACGCGGTTCGATATTGTCGCATTTTGTTGTATCAGTGGCCACTGCATATGCGAATGTATCATCGATGATTATCTCATTTTGATTCCACAACTCATCCAAAACTAGTATAATGGACCGAGATCTCCTGATTCTGGGGAGTAGGATCTGGGGTCTCCCCTGGGACGTCTCCTAGGACACATCCATAATCCTTATCAATTTCATGAGTTGGATCAGTTGAGATAGCGATAGGATTCGGTTGTGCCATACTTCTCCTCTTCAAGGAGTGAATCCTTCGAACTGATTAATCTGCCTCGCCTCTGGCCGATGACAGATGATTGGCTAGCCGCCGATGTATGCTGTCTTTCTAGGACGGCACTTCCCTCATGGACGTTTATTCTTACAGGCATGTTTGCAGCTAGTATATATGATCTCGTCACTTTAGCTAGATTAGAGAGGGCATCTGGCATGCACGTGCAACACTCTAAAGATCTAGAATACATTGCACTTGCTTATCATACTGTGCGGTACGGGGATCAAGATGAGACAGAGTGGGTATACTCCACGTCAATTCGCGTCGTTCATCATGAACGTTGACGTTCTTATCTCCCCCTAACGGCGGGAATACTGTCTCATCAAAGTGACAATTCGCAGATATGCGAGAAAGAGATCGCCTGTAAATGGCTTTCAAAAGCCCATAATGGAGGGGGATGCGTAACCGACGAAGATTCCCAGCCTCCGTTTGAGGATCCAATTTGGTACATTGCGGCGGCGCAATTGGCACATAAACTACACACCCAAATATGCGTAAATAGGAAATCCAAATTCGTACCCAGTAACCAGCTGTAACGCCAAAAAAAAGGGTTGGGTGGAGGTGGGCCGCAAGCGGACCAACATAGCTACATGCAGAATTGCATAGCCCCACGCAGAAACAGGAAGCCTGGTGCATCACCAAGGTCCTAACGATCAACTAAAGACGCTTTTTGAACGCTTCTGTGAGACTTGTGGAAACATAGGGGGTCATGATGTTCAACCACAATCACAAGGGACGTGCAATAAATATCGAAAACCTTCGATATAAACTCTATGGCGTTATCAAGTCTTCTAGACTTCAATGGATAACCGGGGTGGTGAGCCCTCAATATGGGCCAGGAGTTTAGCAAAGTAGCATTTCGTGTGGACAATAGACATGTGACCAGCGAGTCGGTGCATCAACCAAAACCATAAAATCCTTAAATGGTCCGCGGATTGGTTGGATTTGTCCACAAACTTCCCCTTAAATCCGCTGAAGAAAAGAAGGAGAACATTAAGTATCTTTGCATGGGAAGGTAGAGTATACCTCATTCCCAATGAGCGTGCTTAGCGAAGTGTATTTAAAGACACGAAGTCTTACACGGGGATGCCCGTTGAGGATACGACGCATCTATTTCGACTAGGATATCCCAAACGGTCGTGCTAAAGCAAACAAGTGCTCGAGTTGGCTAGCGTCATGCTAGCTATATGGTGGGCCCTAGCTTCATGCTAGCAACACAATGCGCCTCAATCGATCAAATGATTGTGTAACACAACTCATGTGAAAGGCGTTCCATCTTCTCCAATATACGCTCATGGCCGTAAGTGCAGTGTAGGAGCGTGCTGATAACGTGTTGTAGAATAATATGGCCATGGAAAGAGAAGGAGAGAGAGATTTCAGAATAGTAGATTCATCTCTGAATGTGTGCTTACCCCTTGTATAGTGCCTATATTTATAGTGGAGGATTCCCAGGGTTAGTAAACCCTAATAGGAATGGGCCTCATTAATACACATAGTCCATATAGGATTCAACCTACTGAATACATCGTATCTAATCAGTATTCCTACTTCTAGTTTACACAGTTATACTGGAATACAGTGTACAACACAATAGACATCTTTTGACCAAGGTTTAAAGTTTCGGCGAAACTACCGAAATTTCGGAAAATGAAGTGTCCGAAATTTGAACGGGCTGATGTTCAAAATCATCCGAAATTATGCGAAATATCTCCCCTACTTCTTTTCTTTCTTTCGGTGTGTTTTTTTTTGCCCTCATTTTTGTCCTATATATATTTTATTTTTTCCTCTTCCCCCCCCCCCCTTTTTTTTTTTAGTTTAATTTTAAGTTTGGGGGGGGGGGGGCCCCTCTATAAGCTATTTCCCCCTATAGGCTATAGTTTTGTGTTAGAAGGTGAAGATCCAATTTTCAGAAGAGAAAAAAAAGTTGCAGTACGGCTTGACGAGAGGAAGAAGATGAAGTTTGACCAGAAAAAGGAATGAGGAAGACGACAAGTTAGGAAAAAGACACAAGATAATTAAATAGATTTAATTTTAACACTTGCCTCAAAACTCACCGTTTTATCTATTATGCTAGCTTCATTTTGATTCTCAATCATCTAAATTGTAAATTTAGTTAAAACTTATATATATGGGTCAGTCTTCAGTACATTTTAATTTAAAAAGGTATCGATACATTTTTTTTCTCTCTATTAAATCATGTTTTATTTATAATCGTAGATTTAATACCAATCATACTTAATATTAATTATTGTTTTAATAGAAATAACCTTCCTTTCCCAAGAAGATGATGAAGGTATTTCTTTCCCAGTTGAAATCAAACTCGGCAAAGCACTTTAAAATCTACCTTTGTTTTCCATTGAAACCACAATTCAGCTTGATTTAAACAAGCAAGTGGTTGCCCACTCGTCCCTAGAATTCGGCATCGTCGTTATGCAATTTTTCTTTTTCAAATTCGCAAGCGGTTTTCATCATCGTCATCCTTCAATATGTCTTTTGCAGATTGGCAAGCGACTTCCTCTCTTGAATTCGGCATCATCTTTAAATTTCTCTTTTGCAAATTGGCAAACGTCATCCTCTTTTGTATTTGGCATTATCATCGTCCTGGACATTTGGGTAGGTTGCCCTCTCCTTTTCCTTATTGTTCAATACCCTTTCACAATATATTGACTAAATCAGATTATTCATTAAAGGATTCCATATTTTGCGATTCTCTTTATCGTAGATTCGTTGTAGTATTGGCGGAACAATGCCTAATTTTTTTTTTCTCCATTGGAAAGTTGTTCATATGCCTATATTGTATGTAATACCTTAATTGGTTGGTCATCTTCCTCAACGAAATAGTTATGCCTAATTCCTTACCACAACAATCATATTTCTGCCAGTATGAATATAATATGAAAATTTAGTTATAATAGTTGGTAATATGTGATGTTGATAAATTGAAAGGTGTAGATGTCTAACAGTTAACAGACAACCGTATCTATATGCTTTGCTCAGGTGATATACCAAGGGCATTCTAATCACATATATTCTATGAGTAGATTTTGGTTTGGTTGTTCCTAATGGATTTGGGCTTTTGTGCAGAGTGTTATTTTGATTCATTTGGTTTTGAGGGGTTTCTCGGTAAGTTTCTTGCTGTACGTATTTGCTGGTGACAAGTTTTTGTAATAAGGAGCATATATAAGAGATGTTGTAAAAGAGTACCTTTACAGTGGAATTGAATACCTTGGCATTGTAAATCCTCTTTATACCCTATAAGAACCTCACTGTGTAAATCCTAACATACATATTGTAATTGTGGTCCTTCATATTATAATGAGGAGCATGTTTAAGAGATATTATAAAAGTGCACCTTGACAGTGGAATGGATTGCCTTGGCTTTGTAAATCCTTTTTATACCCTCTAGGGACTTCAATATGTAAAACCTATCCTACATATTGTATATGGGGTCCTTCATACTCTAATAAGGAGCATGCTTAAGAGATATTGTAAAGGTGCACATTGGCGGTGGAATTGAGTGTCTTGGCTTTGGAAATCCTCTTTCTACCCTCTATGGACCTCAATGTGTAAAATATATCCTTCATAATATAAATGGGGTCCTTCCTATTGTAATAAGGAGCATACTTAAGATATTGTAACAGTGCACCTTGGCAGTGGAATTGAGTGTCTCGGCTTTGTAAATCCTCTTTATACCCTCTATGGACCTCAGTGTGTAAAACTTAGCCTTCATATTGTAAATGGGGTCTTTCCTATTGTAATAAGGAGCATGCTTAAGACATATTGTAAAAGTGCACCTTGGTAGTGGAATAGATTTCCTTGGCGTTGTAAATCTAGTATTACTTCATATTTTGTTTAATTCGCCTACCACATGTTGTAATAGACTATGTTGGCATTGTAAATCCTCTTCTTACCCTCTATGGGCCTCAGTGTGTAAAACGTATCCTACATATTGTAAATGGGGTCTTTCCTACTGTAATAAGGAGCATGCTTAAGAGATATTGTAAAAGTGCACCTTGGCAGTGGAATTGAGTGCCTTGGCTTTGTAAATCCTCTTTCTACCTTCTAAGGACCTCAGTGTGTAAAACATATCCTTCATATTGTAAATGGGATCCTTCATATTGTAATAAGGAGCATGCTTAAGACATATTTTAAAAGTACACCTTGGTAGTGGAATAGAGTTCCTTGGCGTTGTATCTAGGATGACTTCATATTGTGTTTAATTCGCTTACCACATGTTGTAATATACTACCTTGACATTGTAAATCCTCTTCATACCCTCTACGGACCTCAATGTGTAAAACCTATCATTCATATTATAAATGGGGTCCTTCCTATTGTAATAAGGAGCATGCTTAAGATATATTATAAAAGTGCACCTCGGTAGTGGAATAGATTTCCTTGGGGTTGTAAATCTAGGATGACTCCATATTTTATTTAATTCGCCTACCACATGTTCTAATAAGAAAAATAAGAAGGCCACCATGGTTTGAACAAGTTTACGTACATGAACTAGTGTTTGCAGACACAATCAGTATCCTTCGAGGGTTAAAAGAGAAATAAGAAAGCCATCATGGTGTTCGAATTCAAGACAGGGGCTCTTGTTGTTGCTGCACAACTATCGATTGGGGTTTTTAGTCATGTTGTCGTCCATTGGAGTTTGTAGCGTAAACCCAAAGGCTAGGTTTTTTATTCGTCAAATCAGGGTGAAATTCCCTTGGGTTTTATAGGATAAGATTCCTCATTTTAATAGGATAATAATTCAAACCTCACGAGTGTTGGAGTTTGAATGGTTTGGATTAATCATGTTGGTGTCGGATAGGATTCAAGTAATACTGGGCTTTGCCTTTGTTTTGATGCTACCAATTAGAGTTATATTAGGAGACGCAACTGCTCCAAGCAGTTTCATCGGTTGTAAAGAGGCAGCGGACGTGTTCGCTTGTGAAGAGGCGCCAGATTCTCCATCATAGAGTTTTTTATACTGTTGTAGTATTCCAGTTTGTGTTATCCGTAGTTTATTTATGTTATAGCAAATTTATGTGTTATACTATGTTTCTATTTGTTATATCATATCAATTCTCAGTTACTGATTGTTGTCTCTTCCAACAATGAGTGTATATTACATGTCACAAACGATCATAGCAAATAGGCCAACGACGAAGACCATTTATTGAAATAGTTATATAGCAATTGCATTCACGAGATAGCTAAGTGTTAGAGCTACAACGATTGATTACCAAAAAAAAGGAACAAAAGATACTCTAGGTTCATTTGTTGTCTCAAACTTCAAATAGCTTATCTCAAAATTCAAAACAGCTTGCGTATCACATTCCTACTGGCGACAGCGCGTGCATCTTTTTGATTAAATATTACATGCTTTGCGCGAATAAAGGCGATATATCCTTCCGGCGTCATCTTCTCGTCTTCCTCTACCGCTTCTTCCTCTGCCAATTGAATCATTTTAGTCTTTCTTCCGTAATTTGTGGATTGAAGTGCATCTTCCTACAATTAACCTCAAAATTCAAACCGAAAACAAACCCCCAATGTCCCAAGAAACCAAATTCGGCGTTTCCACAATCATGCAAGACCTTGTTTCTAAAATTACCCCAAATCAATTGACATTGATGCCTTGAAAACTTCGCCTAAATTAACCCCAAATTTGAATTCGACAACAAACCTTAATGTCCTAAAAAGACTAATTTCACGTTTTCACAACCATGCAAGACCAAACCTGGGTAAAATTAGCCAATCAAACAAAAAATTTGGCTACTAGTATCGAACCAAACCTAGGTAAAATTCGGAGGTTGACGCAGCCATATATGTCTTCAAGTATTAACCATCGAAGAACGGATGAATGATGATGATTTTTCGGAGAGAATCCATGAGTAGAGCTAAACGGACGTCGTGGTTTGGTCGATCTCGAGATGGACTTAACTTTCGGAATTTTTTCAAAACGGATGAATGATGAAGAGGATGACGGTGAGGTTTTTAGAGAGCTCTCGGTTTCAACCATATGTTTTTTTTGGTAAATATGACCCCCTTATCAATTACCATTCTAGTGGAGATAAGTCCATTAAAGAAAGAATCCTAGTGGGATACGGATGACTCGAGAATCCCGCCAATAAATCTTTGTAATTAATAGTTTTTATGTTTATGTAGGAGTCTTCACCATTTTCATATTATTATAATAGTATGTCAGTAGTTGTAGCATCGTCTTTAACTGTTACAACGTCTAAGTTTGGAGTACAATTAAAACATGCACATGTAACATTGACTGGTTCTAATATGTGGCTCACTTTAGAAGCATGGTCTTACTTTTTTAAAGGCTGATAATTTGCATTAATCACAATTACTAAGATGAAATGGTGTTTGACTCACATGTACAATTTTGACTCACATGTACAATTGCTTCGTTGGGAATTGTAGATAGTAATGCTTACATGGCTCCAAGACAATGCTAATGTGAACAACTTGAAAGCTATCACTCAAACTTGGCAACAACTCACAATGAAATCATGCTATACTCAAATAAAATACTTAATGCAAAAAGATTTACACATTGTATTGAGTTCATAAAGAGTCTGTCTCACAAAAGATCAATAAAGCTATCAAAGTTTTAACTTAGATTACTACATTGTTACTTGATTACCTTCTAATAGTATTGCTCCTAGTTGGCAATGTTGGTCATCTTTACAACATACGTATTTTAAAGAAGTAGTGATGTATATGTCATACAGTGTACAAGCTATTATCACTTTTATTAAAATAAATATCTACGGTACATTATAGTATAGTACTGTTTAGGGTTTAGGGTAACGTTACAGCCGAACGTTGGTACCGCTGTAATCTTAAAAAGCATGTTATAACATCATGATGGTATATCATCACAACAGATCTTCCGTATGCACTAAATGTTATAAAATTCACGCTCACATTATAACGTTTTGTCAGGTGTTGTAGTATTAGAATCGTATATCAATTTTCATACACGTACAACCAGCAACACATCCAAATCAAACGGTTGATCCAATTCAAAGCTTATATCACTTTTCAAATTGATATTTGTTGCCCAGTGGTTATTATTAGTACTAGGTAGAAGACCACTATTTTTTCCCACTCTTCTAATCACTTTTCATGCACACGGCCCGAGAACATCCAAATTGGCTTGCCCTCCTTCTACAATCATACATGTTGATGATTCAAACTCCAGAAGCAAGCGAATAACACCAAAAGCAAGCGAATAATACCATTCACGCCTGTCTTGCACATGAATGAATCCAAAAAAACATAACCGCTGCAAATAACATACATGAATGAATATTACAAACACCACCGCAATCACAGCCATGAATGAATTCGAAAAACACACCGCCGCTTGAAATAATATACAATACTGAATCCGAAAAACACAACCGCGCATGAACTAGCAGATGGGGAACCCGGCTTCGATCATTAACGTTTCGTGAGAGAGGGGTTTTTTTGTGGGATACGGCAAGCACCACAAAATACGGCAACGACCCTAAACCCTAAAATACAGCAACCACCATAAACATGTATAAAAAATATATCTTCGAATCCAATGGTCCAAATAAATCACTAACTTGATCAATGGTGTGATTAATTCAAACCTAATGAATGGTTAAGATATGTTACGAGTTAATCTACAGTCTAAAATATTCGACATGTTTAATATAAATAAAATATATCGGTGCATTTTATTTAGAAAATGCACTGAAGAATTTTCCTATATATTACTATTAGTAGTACAATTCAATAAACACAAAGAAATAATGAAGCCGTTATATAAAGAAAATTATCAAGTTATATTAGAAATTTTCATTGATAGCTGTAAAACATATCCTATTAGAGCCTCTATAGACATAGGAAAATTTCCTAAACTATGTATGAAGATGATCTTCTAATATAAGATTCTATCATTTTATGTTCTACAAAATTTATACTTTAATAAATCTTTTTTTTTTATTTTTGACCGAAATTTCCATCGAAATCAAAACTTTTTCCGAAATTTACATAAGTTTTAACTATCAAAATTTCCACCGAAATTAAAACTTTAATTCATGCTTTTGACTCAAAAAAGGGTAAAAAATGGAAAAAATTGGAGGACTGAAAGACAGAACTTTGGACAAAAAAAAATAAAATAGATAAACAGAACAAAATAAATGTTTTTTGGGCTTAATGCTCCTAAATTATTAGTTATAAGCAAATTGATAATTTTAACTCCACCGTCGCAAGTGGCGGGGAGAGTTGAGAGTGCGGAGGAAGACGAAACGAGATACGAGGCTCAGCGAAGCGGAGTCTTTCGGAGTTCGATCTTCTAAGGAAGAAATTCACTGCTGGTGAAAAACAATTTGGTAAATTCAATTCTTTCAGCATTCTGAATTTTCTCAGGGATTGTTTCGTTGATGATCTGCATATTAAAGAAGTGATAGGTTTGTTCGAAGTTGAAGATAGTGATTTTGGCTGAGCCGCCATTGGAGCTTAAGCTAAGCGCCAGAGATGGTAAGTTGTCAGGAAAGAATGTTGCTTGTTCTTGTTTCAGTTTACTGGGAAAATTGCGGGAATAGATTGCATTTTTCTAGGGTTTTTAAGGTTTAATTGTGTTCGAAATTTCTTACCTTTTGTAAGCTGATGACTGAAATCTTCAATTTTGGAATTTGGGTTTGGTTTATTTTGGATGAATAAAGTCACAGGCGGATATTAGGAAGTGGTTTATGAAGTCTCACGACAACAAGAGCACCGCAAAGAAACCGGTCCCGGTGACTTCCTCACAGACTCAGTCCATAGCTAAGATAGAGCCTCAAGAAAAAGTAGGTTCGATTTCATTTTACTTTTGTTTCGGTGGTGAAAGAACAATTATTTTGTAGCATTTTCTTTGTTGTCTGTAATAGTTGAGCATATATTTCTTTACCCTGCTTTGCTGTATAACCTAACTGCTTGATCGGGTTGGCATGTTCTTAGAGACAATAGTTTGTTGTTTGGTTCTTAAACAATAGTGTGATTGGTGAACAATTAGATGTGAGAGTAAGATTTCCCCTGCTTGGTTTCTCTAAGAAATGATAGAAACTGAACAAATATTGCATTTTAGTTCTTTTTGAGCCATTTGGGAGCACTTATGCTGGAACAACTTCTTCTGCCAAAAGTAGTTTTATGTGAAACATGTCAAAATTTTAATTTCGGTTCAAGTGCTTCCTGGAAAAAAGCACTTGGTAATGCTTTCTGTACCAGTAGGTGCTTTTCTAGAGAGCACCTTTATGGCCTAGAAGCACTTCTATGTTGTTCTATTAAACGTCAGAAGCACTTTTGTTTGGCATAAAACACTTGTTAGCTCTTCCAGAAGCACTAAAAAGTAAGCCCAAATGTACTAATCGCCCAAACCATTCCAGTCCATTGTACAATTTTCATTTGAAAACAGTAAAATGTGTATAGTGATAAGAAAAGGACTCTTGTTTTCATTGTTTCTAACTGATCTTGATTATTACATGTACCTTGTTCAAGTAATGTTATCAAAGAAACTATGAATATAGTCAGTGTCTCCGGATGAAATGGAAATTTCATAGTGAGAACAGTGATTATCGCAATTGCTTATGCTCTTCTTTTCCAGTTGTCTAGTGCACATAGGAAATGGGAGTATAAAACTGTAATAATCATAATACAATGTCCTTTTGGCTTTTAAATACAATTTTCCAATCAACCAGGTTCATGATGTTCAAGAGAACTCAGGGAGGAGAAAAACTAGCAAGGATTTTCATACAGATAAGCCGAAAGGTGAGAAAGAAGCAACTCAAGTTGCAGCCAAAAGAAAGACTCAAAAGGATCCTGAAGAATCTGTCAAACCCTCACCTGCGAAAAAAGTGCAAAAAATTGCCGATGACGATGATGATTTTGTTTTGCCTCATTTGAAGAACTTAGTTAATGCCACTCCTACTAAGAAATTGAAGAGCGCCTCTGGCATGGGAATCACACAGAAACTTGTGGGGTTTGATGAAGGAGATGAAGATGACGCTAAGGATAAGTCTGGTGGCAGGGGTTGTCGTGGAAGAGGTACTTCAGCAGGTCCAACTGGTGGAAGAGGCAGGGGTGCTGGGCGAGGTGGTTTTATGAATTTTGGGGAAAGGAAAGATCCTCCACACAAAGGAGAAAAGGTGGTTAAGTTTTTTGGGAAGTCTGGAACTGATTATTGAAGCGTTTGTATTATTCTTGATGTTAACTGTTATTCCTTATTTGCATGTCTCAGGAAGTTCCCGAAGGTGCTCCTGATTGCTTAGCTGGTTTAACTTTTGTGATTAGTGGTACACTTGACAGGTATTCGTTGTAATCTTTGTCTGAATCTCACATATTCTTCTACATTTTATTGCTGATTAAAAATATTTTGTACATACCTTCTTCAAAATTCTCAACTTGATCTTTCTAGCAAGCTAGTGCATCTAATTGGTAGATGAACTTGTGAGGGTTGTCTTCATATTAGAGTTTCAAGAACCGTATTGGTCTGCTTGCTTTAAGTAGTAAACATTTATTGGTATATTGATGACCTCAAGATTGAAACTTAAAATTTGCCACACTTGTAGTTTGGAAAGAGAGGAAGCAGAGGATTTGATTAAACGTCATGGTGGTCGGATTACTGGGTCTGTCAGCAAGAAAACGGTTGGTTCATGTTTCCATGTTCTGTTTTCTTGAATTTAGATACCATTGTTGGCATGTGATTACCCTACTCTGTTTGCAGAACTATCTTTTGTGTGATGAAGATATCGAGGGAAGGAAATCCTCTAAAGCCAAAGAGCTCGGGTATGTTACGCCGATGCAAACTAGATCTATATTAATAGTACGTCTACTTCTTTTTCTTATATGTACAGTTAATTGCATACTGTAGGACAAAGTTTCTTTCTGAGGATGGATTGTTTGATATAATACGGGCATCTATTAATACCAAAGCAGCTAAGCAACAAGCAAAGAAATATGTGGATGATGCTACATCAGAATCTCAGCCTAATAAAAGCCCTAAGAAAGTAGCATTGAAGAGTATGTCCCAGTTCATATGATGTATGGTTTGTATTGCAGATTCATAAAGTTGTTCTTTATGTGTGTTGGTCGTGCTCGCTTGTAACTCATGTAGTTTGATGAGTGTTGGCATACTCGTTTTTAATTTTGGGTATCTCTTTCTCTGTTGAACTTTGTGATTTCTTATGTGGTTCCATTGTATCTATGTTGTTCTCACGACGCAGGTACGAGAATTACATGTTTAGTTGCCCTCCGTCTGTCTCTCTCTTTCTTTCCTGCTCGTTTTTTTTTTTCAAATCCGTGATTTCTTATGCAGTGTTAATTCAATTCCAGAGACTGAATTTTTTAACTTTTGTTCAAGGTTTGTGTCCTACGTTCCAAATCTAAAGAGTTTGAGGGTGTCTAAGGCCTGCATTTTTCGTCTCCTTAGTGTTTATGAAGACTGAAACATTTGTAAATAGTTTAAGGTTTGCATGACAATATTATTTACAAAAATAGTACAATATGTTTCTTTAGGAAAAATTTGAAATAAAATTGTGAAGATGTTGCATATGGTTCTATGCAAATTATGTGGCATATCTTTACCCCTGATCCCTTCTTCATAATTTGGAGCAAATAAATACAGTCTTTCAGTTTGGCATTGGGGATTTTGTGAAAATTTCTTTCTCTGCTGTTAGATTATCTCTTTTAGGAAGGGAAGGGAAGAAATAGGGTTGTCACCTTTGGCACTGTACTATTTTCCTATCCTTTCGGGCGATGTGGGTGGAAAGGTATTGAAGAACTTTAGGTGATACAAAAAGAATTTAGCTACACTGTCGGGTGTAATTCATTTCTGGCTTCCATTTGCACTTCCCTCTGCATCAGTTTAACCATGTTAATTGGTGTGGTCTGCTGTTTTGGACAGAGTTTATTGCTTTGTATTGCTATACTTTGTTTCTGGTTAGCAGGTTTTGAGTTTATCTTCCTGGTGAACTCTTGTTTCAACTTGTTGTGTACTCTAACCTGTTCATACATGTGGTTTCTTGTCAAAACATCAAAACATGTTAAATAAGGTAGTAGGAACTGTTCCAGATCAAAGTGTTTTATGCCCAACTTTACTTTTGATGGAACAAATAAAGTATTATGTACATTCATCAGAATCGACGCTAGGTTTTGTATTGTAATGATTTTTCTTCTATTCCCCTTCACAATTTCTAGCAGTCAGACAGTGTTATTTCTCTCTTTACCTTTCTCTGTTAAACTAGTATAAAATATATACTGATATGTATTGATGGACGTATTCCATGGAAGCACAAGTAGATATTTCATGCTATTTGGAGTTTTTGATGCATCTTTTTTTTGTTTTTTGTTTTTTAGCAAGTTAATTCAGTAGTTGCATCTTATGAAACTAATATAAGTAGTTGCATCATTGTCGAAATTTTCTTATATATTTGGTGCGTGGCTGTTCCAGAAGATTGCACTGGAAGCTCTGTATCTGACAAACAGTTGCAGTCAGATGCTTCTCTTGCTAGACGGAAGAAGCAAACCTCTGAGCAGTCTTCTTCTACATGGACAGAAAAATACAGGCCGAAGGTTCCAAATGACATTATAGGAAATCAGTCACTGGTATGTCTGTCTGTTATTGTTTTACCACCATTGCATCTTCTGTTGAATTTGTTGAACATGCGTCTATCTAAGAGGCAATTGTAAGTTTGTAACTCTGATAGACTTTATGTAATGTCTATTGTGCAGGTAAAGCAGCTTCATGATTGGTTGGCCAATTGGAGTGGGCAGTTTCTTGACACCAGTAATAAGAAAAAAGGCAAAAGCCCAACCAATTCTGGTGCCAAAAAGGCTGTACTATTAAGTGGAACACCTGGTATAGAGAAAACAACCTCCGCAAAGTTGGTCAGTCAGATGCTTGGCTTCCAGGCAATTGAGGTGTTACACTGTTACCAAAATTCAAATATGTTTTTCAACAGTACATCCTAGTTTTTGTTCTCATGTTAATGCCTGTATGATGTTCAGGTTAATGCTAGTGACAGTCGTGGGAAAGCTGATTCCAAGATTGAAAAGGGAGTTGGTGGAAGCAGTGCAAATTCTATTAAAGTGCTTGTCAGAAATGTGGCCCTGAACATTGATGGGTTGGTTATGATCTCTCTTTCTATACAATATACAGGCACATATGTCTTTTGGGTGCATAGGATGTACCTGTCAGAATTAATTTCTGTAGTTAATACGTAGTTATGTAATCAGATCAAAGCACCCCAGAACTGTGCTCATCATGGATGAGGTTGATGGGATGTCTGCTGGAGATCGAGGAGGAGTGGCTGATCTTATTGCTAGCATAAAGATATCTAAAATCCCCATCATCTGCATTTGTAATGATCGTTATAGCCAAAAGTTGAAAAGTCTTGTGAACTACTGTCTGCTTCTCAGCTTCCGCAAACCTACTAAACAACAGGTCCTCTGACCTCCCTAACAGTAGACTATTGGTGTTTCTATATTTTTAAACTTATTTAATAGTTATGCATATGCAGGCTGGGGAAAATTCTTCTAAATGCTTTCCATATTGAATTTCTTGAGTTTTGTTGCACTATAATTACGAGTACCAAAAATCTTTTTTAATAGCGGAATTGTTATGTGACCTTTGAACAAGTGGTTTGGCTGATTATTCTTTGTTGGCGTGAAACTGGCAAATAGGTTCACATCTCTTAAAAGTGACTTTTTATTAGTAATTAGGACACTAAACACTGAACTCCAGCAACTTTAGCACTCCTGATAAGTACCATTTTCGCTATTTTACACAAACCACTTTACCTTCAAATCACTTAGCTTATAGCCAGATCTGTCGTCTAACAAGAGGCTAGCAAAGCTTGCAGCCCTTGCCCTCTCTGCCTTGGCATTGCCCTTGTAGTACCTGAACTTGAACCGTCATGGTCAAACTTGCATCCATTGTTAGTGGTGGTTTATTTCTAAATGCATTGTCTTGGGAAGTTGATTAGTTTATAGCGTAATTACTTGGGATATTATGAGACGAGTTGGTATTAGAATGTACAATTCAGGTAGGCAAGTCAAAAAAGATGGTGAAATCAAAATAAAATATTTTACTTCTTTGAATCGTAAGAACTGTAAGCAGTTAGAAATACAGGCATGATTTGTTGGAATCTTACACTTAGCATGTTCGTTTCATTAAAAAAAAAATTCTGGTATTTGGTTTTGTTTCTTTAGAGCAAAGCAAAGAGGTTGATTTTATTTTTCTTATAAGTGGATACAATATCTGACTGAAGCATGGGAAAAATATGATAAATGGACAGCTTCAGGGATACTTTTCATATTATGCTTTTGAAGAAAATCTTGAGTAGTGTGATGTTTTGCCAATCAAATGTAGCCCAGAACTTTGGTTTCTGTATATAAAATACACAGAAATTGCAAATGTGACTGCGTTTGTTCATGTGTGTATACAGTTCACCTATGCCTTAGTAATAAAGTTATAAATGAATTTCAGGCTGTTTGACATTTATGTTTGACATACCGTCAAACAAGCTTGAATAATGTTGCTGTCAGGATGCAGTTAGTAACACTTGATTTTCTTCATGGTAGTAGATGGCAAAAAGATTGATGCAAGTTGCAAATGCTGAAGGCCTTCAAGTTAATGAGGTAAATACTTTATAAATGAGAGTGCATTTTTTCATGGTGATGAAAGTTAAATTTTTAAAGGTGTCATTTACTATGTTGCCACAGAATTTTGGGTTTCATGAGAATGTTATCAATTGATTTAATTCTCTCAATTATTGGACATAGATTTTACCATTGAGGAAAATAGACCATAGTGTATACTATTAACTCTTTTTTATCCTCTTTCAAATTTTCCATATGGAACCTAAGCTATAGTGAGGTTTATGTATTTATTTTATTTTCCCTTCTCTTGTTTTTTTGGTTATTGGGACATGCAACGCCCTTCTTTTATTTTTCTTCTTTGTCCGGATAAGAGTTCTTGGACCTAGTTCAGATTACATACTGGTTCTTTCTTTGTTAAGTGGCAACCTTAATGATTATATTTGGACTAGCAGTTATTTGGCTCTCTAAATGTATAATTAAAGATTCCTTTGCTTCCCTTGGTGATTGATTGTCTGTACATTGTCTCAGATTGCTCGTGAGGAACTTGCTGAAAGAGTCAATGGAGACATGCGAATGGCAGTTAACCAGTTGCAGTATATGAGTCTCTCAATATCTGTCATAAACTTTGATGATATAAGGCTGCGCTTACTAAGCAGTGCAAAGGATGAAGATATTTCACCATTTTCAGCTGTTGACAAGTATGACATAAGCCCTCAATTATTGCTGTCAAATCACATGTTTGCTTATCTTATTCATTTCTAGTTTCTTTATCCTTTGATTGAGTTGTGCCTAATGCATTAATATTTAAGTTTGCCTTTTTTTTTCTTTCATTTTATTTCGTTAGAGAAACTGTACAGTATAGTGGACAAGTAATCCACCAGTAACAGAAAGAAGAACATAAATCCAACACACTACATGTAATTTAAAAACCAAAGGTAGTCCTGACACTGCAGCTTCCATCTCTAGATTAGTATCAGATATAGCAGTGTCCAAGAAACAGAAGACGCAGAAGCCCAAAGAGAGGCCCAGAGGTCTAACTCCTCACACACCTAGTCCTCAATGGTCCACTGACCAAGTAGGCCAAAGAAAGGCCGTCATTCAACATCTCTGTAATTACTTTAGCCTTCTCGGCACCACTTGACTGTTCAAGTTTCTCATTTAACAAAGGAAAAGTTGTCTAGTGGTGCCAGCCAACCGAAATTAATCTTGTTAAACATAAAATACCAAAACCTCCAGCTAAAAGAGCACGATTAGAAAACATTATCCACATCTCCCGGCCTCTTGCATATTTGAGGTTGCTGTTTAAAATGCCTTTACGCACTGCTTTTTTTTCTTTTCAAATTTGTTCATTATTCATATAAACAAACTTCAAGTGATAACTTGGAACAATGCTAAGCTGTATTAGAGTTGTTCTTTGAGAAATTACAAACAGAGAAATTGACCCACCATCCCCAACAATTGTATACCTAGTTGTGGTATATTTGGGTCCATTACCATGTGTATGAAGAAGGATCCCTCACATTCGCATCCTTTACAAGTTCTGATTGAACCATTACATGGCCATGTAGGTTCTGGTTAAAACTTTACCAAGTGCCTGATGCTGTCTTTTCTTTCCGCAGGCTGTTCAATTTTAATGCAGGAAAGTTGCGAATGGATGAGCGGGTTGATCTGAGCATGAGTGATCCTGATTTGGTCCCTCTACTTATCCAGGTTGTCTCTTTTCTAGACACTTGTTTTGCTGCTGAGATATTCTGAATTGGTGGTATTTTATGATTGTTGAGTTTCAATTTTGAATACTTCAGCAGGAACAAAAGGCTTGCAGTGTTTAATTTTAGCAGGATTATAACATTTTTAATAAGAATAACCTCGGGAACTAAGCTTTTCCTGGGGTTTGTTTTCAGTTGGAGGTAGTATAAATGGGAGAAGAATTTCTAAGGCACACTATTGGTATGAGCACAGTGGCTAAGAACTACATTTTTGACATTTTCTTTGATGTGTTATTTCACAAATAAGAAGGTATGAACTGTCTACAGGAAACGAAACAGGAGATGGGTGCTTTACACCTTAAAAAATTATTTCAGCCATCTCATGCTGATTCCCGCTATGGTTAGAGTTGCCATAGTTCAGACAAATATTGAATACTATATGAGAGAATCAAACATGGCATTTATATAAACAATCAGCATTTATATCATTTGCGACTCACCAAAAACAAAAAAAATTTATTATCTGATGTAATCTGGAATACTTTTGTGACTGGTACTTATCTGTGCTGAAATCTGACTTCACTTGTGATGTAGGACAACACCGTAAAAGGGGTTTATGGTAGGATTTGGTGGCTTGCGGAAGCGTAACAAAGATATAATGATAGGAAAACAAAAAAGATAAAGGGTTTTGGCTCACAAAGAAATACCAAAGGGTAGGCTCACTAAGAATACCTAGGGTTGGCTCACAAAGAAAACCGATTTCTGAGA
The DNA here is from genome assembly GCA_033992175.1 of Spiraea crenata. Taxonomy (NCBI): domain Eukaryota; kingdom Viridiplantae; phylum Streptophyta; class Magnoliopsida; order Rosales; family Rosaceae; genus Spiraea; species Spiraea crenata. The sequence goes on along the minus strand of JAVBHV010000003.1, from coordinate 3,642,602 downwards.
TAAACTCAATTTTCATAAACTCAATAAACTCCACTTTTACAGATTACATAGAGGTAGTATTTATATAGGCCTTTTCCTAGAGAACCAAGGAAAATCTTCTAACTTTCTAAACTTATCTAAATTCAGGAAAGTAAACTAAAACTCTATATCCTATGTCAACCAGTAATTAAAACCTAGTGAAATAAATAAACTAATCTCCTAGAATCTAGGAGAAATCTGGAAGGATTTGTTCCGCATCATTCTCCTCCGGTGAGAAGAACTCGACTCCGTCGAGTTTAGAAACTCACTCGAACCTTGGCGGCTAACCATTGTCAAATGGATAGTTCTTCATGTCATGTTGATGATGGTTGTACGTAAACTCAGGACCTTCCTTACTATAATGGTCTTGAGATTCAATGGTCGCTTGAGCAGCTAGCAATCTCCATAGAAGGCACCAAGCTGTAAGTTGGCACTTAGTATGACTAACGTAAGTGTCCTTAAATGGAGGAAAATAAAAGGCAATTGGTGGATCTGCTACAACTTCAATTTCCTCAAAACTTTGCTGAACGTCAAAAGGAACTTCTGAATGTAGTACAACAGATTGCTTTATGATAGGATCTTCACATTGAACTGTAGGTATCAGTTCAACATGGTGGTGGATCAAATCAATGTTTTCTTGAAGTACATGTTCTTCTTCCTGATATGCTGCTTCTTCTTCTTCTTGACTATCCATGGTACAATCTTGTACTTCTTTTTGGAGTTGAGCTCCTTCAAGGATGCCAAGTCTAGTGTTAATTTGCTCAAGTTGTGTGGTCAATTGTGCAAGCTGTATGGTCAATTGGTCCAGTCGGATGGCTGTTGCTGTATTACGCTGGGCTGCTGCTGTGTCACGCTGCACTGCTGCTTCGTGTTCAGCGGCTGCTTCTCTCCGATAGGCTATAAACTCCTCAGCAAGTGTTGCCACCGTCCAATTTTTTTTTTTTTTTTTTTTTTTTTCTCCAACGGGTTCGGGCGCCATACTTGCAAATCTTCAAATCCCTGAAATTTGAACACTGGCTGCTGATGCCAAAATTGATGTAGGACAACACCGTAAAAGGGGTTTATGGTAGGATTTGGTGGCTTGCGGAAGCGTAACAAAGATATAATGATAGGAAAACAGAAAAGATAAAGGGTTTTGGCTCACAAAGAAATACCAAAGGGTAGGCTCACTAAGAATACCTAGGGTTGGCTCACAAAGAAAACCGATTTCTGAGATAAACTCAATTTTCATAAACTCAATAAACTCCACTTTTACAGATTACATAGAGGTAGTATTTATATAGGCCTTTTCCTAGAGAACCAAGGAAAATCTTCTAACTTTCTAAACTTATCTAAATTCAGGAAAGTAAACTAAAACTCTATATCCTATGTCAACCAGTAATTAAAACCTAGTGAAATAAATAAACTAATCTCCTAGAATCTAGGAGAAATCTGGAAGGATTTGTTCCGCATCAACTTGTACTCAGATATGTGCTAGTTGATTTAATATATTAGTGCCACTTGTACCCTTAAGAGTATCTGGACTTTGTCTTATAGTCAGATTAGCTTAAACATAGACATACATATGCTTCTGCACCCTGAAAATTTTGAAAAGGTTATCATATTTTTAGTGAAAGACTTAGATGATCTAAATTTTTAATACATTAAGGTTACTGAAATTTCTGGCAGGAAAATTATATCAACTATAGGCCCAGTTTGGCTGTTAAGGATGTTAGTGGGATTAAGCGTATGAACATGATTGCTCTTGCTGCTGAGTCTATTGGCGATGGGGATATTATCAATGTGCAGATTAGAAAATATCGTCAATGGCAGCTCTCGCAAAGTAGTTCTCTTTCATCCTCTATAATTCCGTATGTTTCTTCACATCTGCTTTGGAAGTTGAAATATTGTTTTTATTATTCTCTTCCTTCTTTAATTATCTAATTGATGGAATTGTTTTTATACTCATGTTTGTTCATACCAGTGCTGCATTGTTGCGAGGGCAAAGGGAGACACTTGAGCAGGTAATGAATTTATTACTTGTAACTTTAAAAGTTCAAAAAGTTTAGACAGTGCTCTCTATGGTCTTGCAAATTGTGTTGATTCTGTGTGCTCTACAATTCACATTTATAATACCTTCCTTCATGTAAACATTTTCTTTCTTGTTGGAATGCATATTCTATTTTTACAACTTTTCGACAAACATACATGCTCATGGAGGTGTACACCATACTAGGGATCTTCTTTGATTGACTTATGGTAGTACACAATATCGTACTGATGTGTTTCCTGGTTTCTTTGAGAGTGAAACCGTGTAAGTTTTGACGGGGTTGATATTTTTTTTTTCCTAAAATTAAGTGAAAGTGGGGGATTGTACTGTATAGAAGAGAAGTACTTATTGTTCAAATTTTTAGGAGGGTTAAGTTAGTAATGTAACAGAGATTCCCGCCTCTCTCTATGGTGGCTTTCTATCAAAGGACGGGAAACATAAAAGATGAATTCCTTAAGGTTGCGCAAGAAATCTGCCCCCTAAACAAATTGATAATCCCTCTTTAATTCAGACATTAACATATGGTTAGGGTCTGCTTTGAAAAAAAGCATGGAGGCCCATGCCAGTTTAGATCATTGCAAACACTGAGGCGCCTGACCAATGCCGCATAAAAAAAGTAATTAACACGACTTTCAAGTAAGGAAAGTTCAAGGAAAGATGAGTATATAACTCGTCCTTGGTTTAGGGATTACCAAGTATTAATGAATAGAACTGTCTCTATTTGGTCCTTGGTTCAGGTTCTCCCACCCTATTTGTTCATAGTCATATAGCTTGATCTTTCCTTAGTTACTCTATTTCTTTCGAAAATTAACACCAGGTTATGCTCCTTCCATTTAGTCCGACTGCATGTCACAACTCTAGAGCTTCTAGGACCATAGCTGACTTTCGATTTTGTAGGGTTGCAATTATTTTCCTTTGAAGGTATGGTTAGAAGCTTTTTGCTACCCCTCCTTCTGGTTCACGGGCTGCCTTTTTATATTCCTGTTGTTTTTCATTGACTACTGATACCATGCTGACGTCTCGAAAACATTTTTTGATATGGTTCAGGAAGTTCTTAGTAGGCTTGACGAGTTAAAAAACAGCCAAAATTTTCCTATCCTTAGATGGTATCTCCTTATTTTTGTTTTGTACTTTAGTAAAGAAATGTACTACTTTTGGAAGATTCCCTTGGTCATGCTAGTCTGATTTCTCTTGACATTATGATAGAGTGTATCTAGAAAAATATAAATATCTATCAAATGTCTACCAGTAAAACTGTTTTCTTTCGATCATAAGTTCCTTTTTGTTCTCCTCCAGTGGTTCATGTTGCCTTTCATGGAATTTGTATTTGTTCCCATTAAAAGAGTGCTTTCACATTATGTTGCCGAGAAAGTTTGGTTTCTCTGTTTTTAAACTTCCAAAGTTTTGAAATGTACATGTTATATATGCATTCAGGCTATGCATTTACATGGTTTATGTGCCTGTTGTCGCAATTTAACACCTTAATAACTTATTGTGCAGGGAGAAAGGAATTTTAACAGATTTGGAGGGTGGCTGGGAAAGAACTCAACATTAGGCAAAAATTTGAGGCTCTTGGAAGATTTGCATGCCCATCTTCTCGCTTCTCGTGAATCTAGTCCGGGGCGGTAAATCTCTACCCTATGTTTCCACTTCCGGTCATGAACCTAACAACTCTGGGCTTGATTTTTGTTTTGGCTTGGGCCAACATTAAATGCTGAATGTTGTTGACTTGTATAAGAATAGAAAATATCATACGAGCAACAATGTTTAATCTTTTTTTGGTGTGTTTAATTACCAACATATTCTTGCATGTCCCTTCTGTTAGTTTGTTGTACTTACCCTTTCATTTTAGCTTGCGAGCTTTGGAAATTCCATGCCCTTTATGCTTGGGTTACTTTCCGTATACTATTCAATAAGATTTTAAGTTGATGATGCAGGTTATATATAAGCTTTTATATTATTGAATCGGCATCCATTGCAGACCACTTGGGTGGATTTACATAAACTATGTTTACTCAATGGTGCTCTTAGGATGGTGATTTACTGTTAATTTCCTAAATTCTTAAATAATATCCAGAACTACAGTGAAAACAGTTTTTCTTGAAAATATAGGTATCCTTTTTTTTTTGGTCTCTTTATGAGCTGCTTCCTTTACTGCAAGTGTATCTGCATAGTCTGCGTCTACTTCGCTCTTTCTCGCTCCCCCCAAAGTTTGCTTGTCTTGTTTTGCCCCCTCTGAAGCTCTGTAATTTATCTTCTGTTGTAAATTATTCAGGGGAACCCTGCGAGTTGAATATCTGACTCTTCTTCTGAAGCGGTTGACCATACCTCTACGTCAATTGCCTAAGGTTGGAAATAATCTTTGTGGTTGCATGTGAATATTTATATCAACAGAAACAAATGTAACATAGTTGGGTTAAAGATCATTTGAAAATTCCTCATGTGTGGTAAATGTGTACCAGGATGAAGCTGTCCATAAAGTTGTGGAGTTCATGAATACTTACTCCATTAGTCAAGATGATTTTGATGCAATTGTGGAGTTATCCAAATTTCAGGTGACCCTACCTAACTTGGTAACTTGGTGCAGCTTGGTTATTGTTGAGTCATAATTTTTCATGCTTCTGATTGAGAGATTATGTGTCAGGGGCATCCAAATCCACTAGATGGTGTACAACCAGCTGTGAAAGCAGCTCTCACAAAAGCATACAAAGAAGGAAGCAAATCAAGGATGGTTAGAGCTGCAGATTTAATCACTCTCCCTGGAATGAGAAAGGCTCCTAAGAAGCGAATTGCTGCTATATTAGAATCATCTGAGGATGTAGTTGGAGAGAACAATGACGACACTTTGGTTGAAAGTGAAGACGAAAATTTGTCAGATACAGAGGACTTAGGTAAGTTTTCATCTGTAATCACACAGCTGCTATTTTTTTTAGTTATGTTTTTATTTGCCATCAGATTGTTTTTTTATTTCTCTCGACCATTAGGGCCCATCTTGACATGGATAGTATACTTTGTGAAAAGGTAACTTGAGTTATGGTGGGAACAAAAAGCTCTATAATTATTACTGGAATATTATCTGAAGACAGTCTTTTGATTCAACAATTATAGAAAAGAAAGGAAATGTAGGGAGCCTGTTCTAGTGAACTGTTTGATGAAACAATTATTCAAGCTACCTTGCCTTAACTATTCTGGTTGACTCTCTGATTTATTTTTGTTCTTTTCACAATGTGACAGCAGGCTCTGCTGCTGGTGAGAAGTTGCAACAGGAACTTAAAAGTTTGAATGCAAAAGGTAGGGGGTAGTAATCCTACATGGATGCGCATGCGCACGCTATTCGTGTTATGAAGGTACTTTGCCTTCCTGAATGCATGACTTATGTGGCCCCTCTACTGTTGTAGGAATGCAAGTACAATTTGATTTGAAGGGTGCAACAAATTCAAGTGCAAAGAAACTAGCTGGCAGAGGTAAAGGTTGTTCTGGTGCCCCGGAGAAACAAGGTGGCCGAGGTTCGGGGGCTGGTGCCAAGAGAAAGAGATGAGGGGAGATGAAAGAGGAAATGGCTTTCCTTTGAATGGATTTGGCCATTTTGTAAGCGAAGTAAATATATATATCCTACGTACAAAAACAAATATTTTTGGCAGGTCACTCGGTGAGGATGGTAGGATCTTCGATTGTAGTATTTGCTTACATCAAATAGTCAGACAGACCAGAGGAATTGCATTTTTAACATCGGGACGAGGAAATGATTTTTCTTTCATGCCCTTTACAGAATTGTAGGGAAAGATTGAGTGCTAGGAGTTTTCGAGCAACCAAGGCTGAAACGCTTGATTAAGCACCGATAACGGACGCTATGAAGGACCAATTCCACAATAAGATGCCATTTCAGTGCGTGGAAATGAAACTTAGGAAATATCATGTTCGTGTACGTCTAGGGAGAGGGATACCAAGTAATCCCCAAATCAGGTAGAGAAGACCAGCCTATCCTAATTGCGTAGGGTTGCATATGAATTCACCCCATTAAACACTCCCTAATTTACTCTTTTTTTGTTTAGAATAGGGGTCTACAATTTCCACCCCCTTGTCTTATTTACCCATCCATCAATTAATTAAAAAATAATGATAAATTCATTCTTTTGTAAAATGACCTTTTAGGACCCAGGCGAGCATAAACTGAAGTTAATGCCTAAACTCCCAATCATCACCTCTCCCTCGGCTGCGCCATGCGTACCACCTGCAATGCACTACACAAAACAAGGATTTGGCAATTCGACCTTGGGCAATCAGACTAAATATCACATTTTCCCTCCATCGTCGTCAAATTTGTCGGTGACTCGCCTACCACTTCCAATTCATTAAGATTGGCGTTTGAACAAAAAGCTTAAATCCACATCAAAATTCTCAAGCTTCACCAAAACTAGTTCAACTAGATTTCACATCTAACCAAGCCAAATACACAGAAGCTAACCACCAATAACAATCCCAGAAAACAAAAGTCCAAAGTCTAATTGAACCCACTTAGATTGATTAAGAAAACCGTGGTAGTTTATTTCTTCTCATACTTTTTTCATGTCCCGACTTTAAACCTTGGTAGTATATCTCAAACTTCTTTTCGAGCTCGACCATGGAGTATTGAAGGATTATAGTTTTCAATTAGGGCCTCATTTCTTTTCGTGGTGGCCTGAACGGGGGGGGGGGCCACCCAAAAAAAGCGCCCCAAACCCAATCATCCTTTTGGTGTGGGGTGGTTTGTTTGTTTTTTTTTTTTTGTCAGCATGGGTGTGCAGGACCGGCGCCCCCTCTTTTGGTGGGGGTGCTGTTTCCCTTTTTTTTTTTTCGCGGTCCGTCCCCCCCGCCCCCCGTTTTTTTTTTGTGTTGTTTTTTTTTTTTTTTATTTACCACATGCCTTTTTTTTTTTGTTTTTTTTTTTGCTCCCTTGCATCCTCCCCAGTTATCCAACCCTCCAGTTTTTTTTATTTTTTTTATTTTTTATATTATTATTTTTTTTTGTGGTTTTTGATTTTTAAATAAATTTTAATCTACTTATATTAAGTATGCATTCATAAAATTTAGAAAATGCACACGAAGTCAAACCAAACCGCACCAAACCGCTAATTGCGGTTCACCGCACCACTTGAAGTTGCTAATATGTGGTTTGACTTTAGTTTGGGATTATGTTAAACCGCATAGGATGGTGTGGTTTGCGGTTTTACCCCAAAACCGCACCAAACCGCACCACGCCCAGCCCTAGCCTGAACTAAGCAAGTAGGGTTTAGGCTAACAAAAGGGAAGAAGATAAGGGTAGTGTTGGAATACATGTGATTAAGAGGATTATATAAATTTGTTATTGAATTTTTATTAAAATAATGGATGGGAAAATAAGAAAAAGGGGTGGAACTAACAGCTCCCTTAAAATATCTTAACTGATTCCTAATCCTTCCCAAACTACCCTTAATGTAAAAAAATAAAAATAAAAAAAAATAAAAAAACCCCACACCCCATCAATCTTCCAAACACCCCCCACCCCACACCCACACTTCGGATTGATCCCCTACCCCCATTGCGTCTTATTGCACTCGAAAGCATCAATCTACTTCTTTTTTTCTTTTGAAAGGGCATCAATCTTCTTCTAAACGCATATTTTCGGTAATTCCTGTTTGTGGCTTTTCTCATTAAGGTTCTGCAATGGCAACCATCCCAGAGAAAAATTGATCACCCAAGGGCATAACCATGCTCTTCAATTTATTCTGTTGGACATAAATTTATTGCAAGGGAGAGCTTTGATAGTTCCTGAAGAAAACAAATGCATAGAGAAGAGTATATGAAATTTGTGTATGAAAAGTTTGACATTTGTATCAAAAGTGTATAAATGCATGGATCTGCTCATTATTCAACGACGCAAATATGTTGTATTGTTTTAGTACTTCTGTACAGGGGGGTCAGTTTGTTTTCTTCTGAGTTCGCATGTATGTTTTGTTGTGGAAGGAGTAAACTTTTGTTATCAAAACTAATGCTCATCTAAGATCCCGTTAATTTTACTTAATGCTACATTAGCTGTATGCTGGTTCCTTTTTTTTTTTCTTTTCTTCCCTGGCTGTCTTGCTTAGATTGTTTTTCCTAGAGGGTCAATTCCCAGCCAATATATATACGTACAGAGTTGAAAAAGAAGCAAGCACATCGTTTCTTTGAATCTTTATCATCCAATTTGGACTTTTTCTTTCCAGTTTTTACATCCTTATTGAGTTTTACTAAAAATGCAGTGTAAATTAAGCTGCATTATTTTTAAGTACCTGAAAACGTTCAAACGCTCTGTTATCAAAGCCAGGCAAGAACAGAGATACTATATTCCAAATATGAACTAGCAAGCAAAAATACTTAGCGTGTGATCAATGATACCCTTTTTTCTTTCCGTTTTACTAGTCTCACACTTTTTTATATTTACGGGAGCTTTGCGCATCATTTTAATGATGTTGTTTTTCGCCTTGAGCGATGCTAGCGTATCTTTTGCATTCATTTTTTGCCATTAAACATTGTCAATCGAAATATACGCTAACATTGTTCCAAAGGAAAGCCAACAACATTAAAATATGGCTCAAAGCACCCGTGAATGGGGAAAAAAAAACTTTTGCACGCGCAAGGAAATTATGTTGGTACATAATGAACTAATTTCCTTCTTATATGAACATTCAGTTGTTTACTAAAGAATACTTGATTTTGACAGGAGCAATCAAACATCATATCAAGTCGATCAGAGGACGCAAGGAAACATAGAATTACAATCAGTAATGCTAGAGTGACTATAGCATCTTGACCATCTTTTGAACCACCTTTAGGTGGCAAGGCAATGTGGCATGCCACATCCTTTAATCAGTTTTTAATTGTTTAAATATTAAAAATCAATTCCTAAAAGTAATTACTCAAACCAAAATAAAAATCATAGAGTGAAACATGGAAATAATCTCCCTTGCAATCGTCAGGCACTAATCCTGTTCCCGGTGGCCAAGAGAGAACTAGAAACTTATCTTCTAGGTATGTACACATTAAACGATGTGGCATGTACACATCACCTTCACTGTCTTGACACCTAAGGTAGTTTAGAAGATGGTTCAAATTTGATGTTCGCCCTATCATTATTGAATTACAACTCCCACTATTTGTGCATCTTACTGAATTATATGAAAATGTTTACAGTCGACTCCTACATGGTAGTCCATGAGAACAGTTCGCAGATGGTCTGTTTTGCTCTGCAACAGTACAACCCAAATCCTTGACTGAACCGACATATTTAGACAACCCTAGATCTTAGGTAGTAACACAATGGGATCTACTGTTCCACATGACAAATGCGAAATTGACCACAAAATGAAACCAAAAAACCCAAGACCTGATAAATTTCTTCCAGGTCCTGTCTTCACACCCATTGCAATCTACCTCGGTACTCCACACTCTGTTGGATTCTCCCATCCTGTGACAGTATCTGATTCTTCACTTTAGCTGGCTTCGTACTGTGTTTCACTTCAAGCCTTGGCAATCTCCTATTATTTTCTGTACTAACTGATACCGACGGGAAAACCTCATCAAGGAACTCATCTGCCACATCTCCATCTTCGTCTATCCTGAGTCGCTTAGCATGCCATCTTAGACCCTGGAAGAATACAATCCAAGTAAGTACATGCGCCGGAAAACAAAAAAAGAAGAGCCCATAAAGATGGCATGTCCAGAAAGGTATTCTGTACTTTCATTTAGCACACTTCACTTGCATCGGCTGTTGATTACATTTTTGTATCCCTTAACTACAGCATAGCATACACATCTACATACTGAAAAACTATAACTATATATGGATATTCCCACCGCATAAGCTACTCTCTGACCAATGAACTAACTACCGAACTTCAAAAAATGAACCTACCACATAAAAGCCGTGACTCCTCAATGGATGAGTAACATCTTTTTAACTAGTTTAGGAAAGTAGATATGTTCCAAATATACAGAGCATGCCAATATTGAAATAAGGACAAGGAAAGAACTGTACCCTTAATAAAAAAATAAAAAAATAAACCAAAAAGCTTTATATCTGTTTTTTCCTTAGTTACAGTGGAGGACTGTATTACGTATTTCATTAGTATAATCAAGGTATGCAGTCCTATTATTCAACAAAAGGAAAAGTATAATCTTAATGAAATGAAAATTAAACCAAAAGAAAAGCACAACTTGGGCAGAGACAAGGAATAAGCCAAACGCCTTTTAAAACCCCGTCTGTGGGATCAAATGCAATGTAGCTGACATTCGATTGTAAACTTGAGAATGGATTCAGGATTGAAGTCTCTTCTTGTAATCCAATGTTAGAATAACAAATGCTGACTTGACAGGAAGATATGATCTATCTACAAGGGATACTGTGATCCTCTAAAGAAATCTGTAGGCAGAAAAATATTTGTCTCAACTACGCACAATCCAATGTTTTTGGGTGGTCCTAGACATGAAACTTCCCAAAAAAAGCTAAAGAGAATTTTCACATCTGTCTACCTATATCAAACAGAAACTGCTTCTAAGGATGTATAGAATTCTGGTAGCATAGCTTAGGACTTTAACATTCCGTACACACGAAGAACAAACTTAACACGGATTCACTCAAGTGCTACATTGGTCAAACTGGAAATGAAGATTGGAATCCGACTGAGTAACGTACTCTTACAGTTCCAAACACTAATCCGAATAATCAACATGAAACAAACACCTATCCAGTAAACTACATTCCTCAAATTTCTACTTAATAACTGATATTTGCTTGATATTTGCTAAATTCAACTCATCAACAAGTGTACTTCATATTGCAAACAATTAAGATCGCAATAATTCAAAAGGTGATGACAGTTAAAATTGAAAACATTGCAAAACAAGCCAATGTCGAACGCTATCGAATTTTCATACCCAACCCAAATCTGCAAATTCTTCAATTTTGAGCTACCACATCAGATTAAGACTCATTTATTAATGTTCGAAAGAAATTCAATTAATCAATGCATATGCAAGTGTAGAGACAGATAAAGAGGTGACGGACCTGGACACCACCGTCGCCGGAGCGACAAGGAACGAGAACCGGGCCGGGTATATTGCGGTCAACGGGGACTTGCACCGGAACGCTGAAGCCTTTACGGGGAAGCCCAGTCTCCTGGAAATGGGCTCGATTGTTGCCCTGGTTATCTTCGTCGTCCTCGTCGTCGTGGTCTTTGACTTCTTGGCCGTCGTCCTTGCCCCCAAACCCTAGCCACCCCCCTATCTTCCTAAGAAACCTCATCTATTTAAGAATCCCAACTCCGGCGACCGCCGTAATGGGCTCGGGTGCGACGGCGACAAATTAGCAGGTATTCAATTGTGAGATCCCGTACAGGAGGAGCGTAATGATTTGACGATTCTCCATTTTTGTGTGCTCTATTTATAAATGCATCCAATTTCCTTTCTCTTTTCCTTTTCATTTTGAATTTATTATTAAGCCGTATAATAATTACTTATAATTATTTCTTGTTCAACTCTCAATATGAATTTAAATTTGGGGAATGTAATTAAATATGGAATAAGTTTGCCTACTCTTAATAGAGTAGGAGCTTCTACTCTATGTTTTTCGTTTCTTCCATTTTACGATGTTATATTATGATCAGAACCATTCATCTCGTAAATTATTTATTAAAGATCATTCTCTCAAAAAATCAATCAAATCAGATATCGTTTGATTATTTAACTCTTCCCGGCTGACTTAAGCATCGGAGGATCTAGGCCTGTACCACACCGGTGCCCTTCCGAGCTTACCCTTCTTTGTGTGCAGGTTCCCCCAGTCCTTCCCCAAGTCAGCTTTCCGTCCCATGTCCGGCCAAGGCAGAAGACATCTCCCCTCATTCGGACACACCTTCCGGGACAAGCACCTTCCGGGCCCTCCCTAAGCCATCATCCGGAGCTAGCCTCTTGGCTCCCGGAAACACACACTCCAATCCGAACAAGGATCCCCTTACTTTCATTGACCGTTGACCCGAGCCATTTTTGGGCATCAACATGTAACACTTTGGTCATTTTTACTTTTTGCTCTGCTAGTAGGGCAAATGATGCATCCGTGTCCATTTGGAATTGTATGCAATTGGCCTTGTGGTCAAGGATGCACCACCCTAGATCATGTAATTTTTCTTGTTCTTCCTAGGGCTTACTTGAATGCAATATCTTGCTTTGTTTCTATCTTTTAAAGTTGACCACATTGCATCATATTTGATGGGTTGACATATTAGATGGCTCGTGCATGATCATATTATGACTATCTTTGGTCCTGGTTTGGCCGGTGTATGCCTTTAATGTCTCCACTATAAAGTTAATGACATCATACATTCTATAGTGCAACTACAAAATAGTATGTTCAACCATATTTATTATTCTTCAAAACTCTTTCAAGGTAATATTATTGCTAAAACTCAATTGTTTTACATGTATAGTAGTATTTACATTCTAAAATAATAGTCTACGCAACTGCATGAAATAGCTCGAAACTGCTCGAATTCGACTTCTAAAGTTCACTTCGTAGTTTGGATTTGCATAATCGTCAAACAAGCTTAGTTCGAATTCAAAAAAATTAACAAACCAAATATGAGCACAGTGGTATTCAGTTCGGTTCGACTCAGCTTGTTTACAGAGTTTTTATCAAAAATATGCAAAAATTGACATTCACTTTCAAAAATGTCAGTTTTTTGAAAAACTTTCAAAAATAACAGAAAACTACTTAAATGTACTTAAATGCCCATAAAATTTACCCCTTGATCTATCTCATCTTCTTCACCACAAAGCATCTGTCGACAAGGCAATCTTCTGCATTTCAAACAACCCATTTTCCAATTTGCTCCTTTGTCATCGCCACTTTTGCAACCACAAAGTAACAGCACTTTATTTCTGCCTCTAAAAAAAACCCATATATTCCTCGCGCTCCATGAGTCCAACGAGGAGCCCTCGAGTGTTCGATGCCAGATCGGTGGTGCCGCTGCCGATCACAAGAATGTCGAGCCATGTTGGAGCCAATTAAAGCGGACTCTTGGGCACTGGGCAGAACATCGACGATGGCATTTCAGTCGCTGATCTTCTGGCAGATGGCAGAGAGGGAAGAGGCGCGATCATTGGTGGAGAACGAGGCTTGGAAGATGAAGACACCGCTGGCTGCGGTGTTGGAGAGCGGTGGCCCCGAGACAACGGAGTCGCATGGCATTTGGGAGATGAACAAATAAAATTAAGTTGATCAATTTTAAGGGCATTTAAGTACATTTAAATGTTTTTCTGCTATTTTTGAAAGTTTTAATAAAAACTGACATTTTGGTAAGTTGGGGTCAATTTTTGTATGTTTTTGAGAAAAACCCTTGTTTACACCCCTACTTATCAACTATAGGAGAGTGTAACTAGTTCCTGATTTTGAAAAGGAATAATCACATATTTTCAGATGTGACCCCTCTACTTTCCACTCCCTAATAGATACGATAAGTAAACGTTGGGGTAGTGATCATGTTTACGAAGATGTCACACTCCAACTTTTAAATATGCAGAAATCCGATGGAAAAATATTGGAGAGTGTTTATGTCTTCTCGCCCAGGCGTATATGTCGCTCCAAACCCATTCGGGTTTGACCCGGTTCAAACAGAGAGTGCTAGTGATCATGGACTTAGATTGCTAAACTTATAGCTAAAGGAAAGGAACAAAGTTTTCAAACTAGAAAATCTTATATTACCAGTAACCAGAGTACTAAACTGACACATACTACATACGCATGGACTAATTGTGCGCATTTCGTGTTCAGAGCACATGAGAGAACACATAAAAACACAAGAATTCGTAGCAGATGTTTATACTTACATGGCTGCTTTCAAAAGAACCAACAGTGTGAATCATTTAAACAGGAGCACACAGAACCATTAACAATTACTCTTTCATTTTCCCCAATTTCACCAGATGATACATAGGAGTACAATATGATTCCATGCAGATGACATCGTTATTTCGGCCTACTTTTGCTTAAGTCAAGAAAAAGACTTCCCCATTACCTCTAGATCGTATGATTGTTGAGCAACAGATCTTATGTTTCTTCTTTGGTAATCAAGGATATATCCTCTTCCTACTACAGACCTCAAGCAAGTTAGGAGTATACCATAGTGCAAAGTTGGCAGACACCAACTGGTACCACAACTGTTGCAACAGTTAAATTAAAAGCTCACAGAGACGGCAGAGTTTACAGTCAATCCCCTGTCTTTCAGCCAATCAAACTCCACTGGCGCCTGAGAGCTAGCCCTTTTGGAGTTATGTAGGAATCAAACTGGGATGGTTGTTGCAACACTTCCAAGTTTCCAATTGGGGTATACATATTCTACTTTTGAATTTTCTAGATCCTCATCCTAAGAGGACGACCCTTTGGTAAAACACATTTAGTTGAAAGCCAAGCAACACTAAAACTACTATTAAAGCCTAACAAAGTTTACTTGATAAGTAAGAATCTAAACAATAAACATTATAAAACGATATTTATCTTGCCTTTCAAACAATAAAATGGTACATTTGGTTATGAACTTGTAAACCATAACACACTTCCCATAAAAAATTAGCCAGGGCAGAGAACTCAGCACTTATAACAAGCCATTAGCTCCTTGGTTTCGTAAAACAAGCTCTATTAATATATCCTTACAACACATTATCAACGTACCGTGATAAACTAATCTACACTTAGAAGTCATGCCCAACAACGAAGACTACATGTTCAATGAAGACGACAGCATGGACTTGCCTATACCTTACAACGAGAAGAAATAAACAACTGACAATTGCACATATGTCAAACCTTGCTAAGTGGTATCTTTGCCTTGATCAGTGGGTTCTGGTAGTAATGGGGCTGTTGGCCTTCTTGACACCTAATGGTGATCTTCATCGCTGTGTGTTTGGGATCAATCAACAGGTTGTTTTTCCTGAATCTATGGAGGAGATGAAGCAGTAAGTTGTTGATTTGGTTGGGATTCAAAGTTCAGGGTAGCGAAAGCCTCATTTCTACTTTCAAGTCAGATGCTAGACAGTGCTTCACGCCAATGTAGTCCCTCCGGCACTATTGTTTATTGTTGCTTATTTTTACATAAAATATTTAGTTTATTAACAATATTCCTTTTTGGACCACTACTAGGTTTTGGCAACAGGCACATGAGTGTGTGTTTAGTATTTTGACACAAGGTATCTAACTTCTCTATGCCTAAAGTGATACAAACAATATAATGAATTTTAGTGAACATCAAAAGTAAAGGAAACATTGATTGAAAAACCACAGGAAACCAATATATTGATTGAAAAGAGAATTACAAGATTTGAACAAGTCAAGAATTTTAGTTTACAATATGTTGTCGAAAAGTACAGTTCAAATATAAACAAAGCATCCAGAACCAGTTTAAACTAATTCGGAGTGGAACAAAACTTCTCGGGCTGCTGAACGTGATCTGACAGGATGGTTTGATTCATTTTCAGTAATAGGTGTCTGAGTTTACAGTTCATTCCATGGCTGTCCTACTGACCAAACATCACTAGTGCCCTCTGGGAGTTGTGTGGGAATCAAATCAATGGCAGATGGCTGCTGCATTACTTACAGGTTGCCAACACAACCAATCCTTGGGGTCTATATCTTCTATGTTGAGTGTTGTTGAGAAACTAAGCCTAAGGAAACGGCCCCTAAATTGGTCAAACACTACTTAGTTGAAAAATATAACATCATAAAAATAATTTTCTGTTCAGAGAGTTTTCAAGAAATTACGCTTTTCTAAACCATATTCATCTTCAATTTCAAACGATGAATGGTACGCATACACATAGATTACATCTCAATTCAATCAGATTATAGAATAGCAAAACCTTAGCACAATTCTCATACCCACTAATCAGTACAATCAACTCAGCAGTTATATAGTAAGACATAAACTCGTTTTTCTTAACATGAGAAGTAAGCACCATTGATGTGATCTTTACAACATATAATCAATATTCCCATATAAAGTTTGAACTACACCGCAAAATCTTGCACTACTACAAATGCTACATCTTCAATGAATCAAAGAAGATAGCCTGGACATACCTGTACATTCCAAATCAAAGCAATAACTCAGCATTGCGAACTGGTAGCAGCCTTGATTGCTCTCTGCAACTCAGATTCCACATCAACAGCGTGACTGGTAGAAGTTTTCGACTCTGTCCGCCCGTTCTCTTCTCTGGCATTCTTCTTCTTCCTCCACTGCTCGAACCCACCGGATGTCTCGCCTAAAGGCGGCAATGCTTTATTCTCAACAGAACCACTCTCCCCACCAAAATTCCTTCTAGAAACTCCCACCTTCATATCCTCCAACCTCTGCTTCATCTCCTTATTTTCCTTCCCCAACAACTCCAAATCCCTCTTCATCCAAAAGCACATTCCCTTCAACATTTCGAACTCGCCCTCATTTCCACCACCATTTTTCTCATCCTCCTCTTCCACCTTCACATCCTCAACTCTCACAATGCCAATCTTATTCACTGTCAAATACGGCAGCTTTGGCCCGAACTTTGCCGGAAAGTTCACCCCCCACCGCATATTCACCGCAACCGTTTTCGTCACTGGCAACACAGTCCTTGCCATCACAGCAATTCCAGACAACAGCCCATCTTCTTTCCCGCCACTACCAATCCCACCATTCAACCGAGCTCCACAATTATCCCCATTTTTGGACCCACAAGGCTCCAACCTGAGCTCCTGCCAAACAGACGACCCTTCAGAGACAAACCCATTACCGAATTCGCCTTTGGAAATCAACCCAGAATCCGAATGAGCGCCAACAGTGGAGGAAGACCCAGAATTCAGTTTGGGATTACGGTCTGAAAAGGTGGTTTTTTTCAGCGAAAAGTTGCCAAATTGGGGCTTGAGGTGGAGAAAGAAAGTGGGGTTTGTGTGGGATAGAGAGAAGTGGGCTGTGAAAACGAGAGGGGAGTTGTTGGGGGAGCCCAAGAGGCCGAGACCAGATTTCAAAGAGACAGAGAAAGGAGATGGTTCAGTAAAAGTGTGGGAGTAAGAGAGCTTCACAGACGGGCCGGAAGAGAAATTGGATGACAGAGAAAACGAGAGGCAAGATGAAGAGTTGGCGGCGGCTGTGGAGGCGGCGGATGGGACGGTGGCGATGGAAGAAGTGAAGGGTTGGTTGAAAATGGTGATGGGTATTTTTGCCTTGATCAGAGGGTTCTGGTAGAATTGGAAAGGCTGGTCTTCTTCAAGTCTAAGGGAGATTTTCATCTCTGAAATTATGTGATCAATCAGGAGGTTCTTTTCGCTAGCTATGAAGGAGATGAAGAAGAAAGTTGTTGATTCAATGTGCGGGGTAGCGAAAGCCTCGTATCTGTTTCTACTTTCTGGGCAGCTGCTAAACAGTGTATCGTGCACCACAACCCTCTTTATTAATAGAGATACCAGATGTAATGAAAATGTTAATTGAAATCCCAGGAAAACAATGTATTTCTTGAAAATAAAGTTACAAGATTTGAACAAAATCAGCAGTAATATTAAGCTACAACTGCTGAAATCACAAGAAATGTTGTCAAACGTACACTTGAAATCTAAACAAAGAGTAATGCTAGGGTGATCATCTTATTTTAAACCACCTTCCAAACCATCTGATGCGTCAATCAATTTAAACATTTAATGAGAATAATAATCAATTAACACGCAACCATCACCTGCCACATAAAATAGTTTAAGGAATGGTTTAAAAAAAATGATCATTCTAGTATTATTGCTAAACAAAGAGCATCAAGAAATGATTCGGAGTGGAAACAAAGCTTTTCGGGCTATTGTAACTTAATATGTCGTTGCAATTATACAAAAATTAATGTCATTTCGGGCTGGATGACAACACTGGTTATTCAACTGGAAATCATACTAGAAATAACATAGCAATAATTCAAGCTCGATGCGAGTAATTATTTGAAAGAAAGTTGCTTGTTTATGCGTTTGCAGACTGAAACATCGTGAGAGATATCTGTAGTGTTGTAACTTGACTTTGGTTTATTAGTACTGTCCACTCCAACTTTATGGAATAAGCCAAGATTAAAGATAAATTGGTTCCCACCAGGAGACAGTTTTCAGTGCTAAGCAAATTATCAATAAAACGAAACTAAATAAAAGTTGTATAGCGAGTGACTAGCATCCATTGTTGCTTCTAAAGATTTCTAATATTTTTCGATGAAACGATGTGTATGTGTTAACAAGAACATCTTCAGTGATTGTGCACGTATTAAAATTTGAAGGAACGGATAACAACATACGTAAATCCTCCAAGCCAAATAGAATATGTAAAACTGAACAAGATATATTATTTAAAAAAATAGAAGGAAATATTTTGGGATTTGAGATAGATTCAACTGACAAATGACAGTAGCAGTAACTAAAACATCTGCCAAAATCCGGAAGCATGCCTGCAACAGATGAACATAATATACCCTAAGTACCCAATAGGTCAAAGACTAATCCTCATAGACAACTACACTTCCCAGGAGCCATAGTCCATCTTAAACACTAATAAATCGCAAACCCTGGGCAAGTTATCTTCTTTATGTGGCAAACGTAGTCCTATGATCTTCTGGCTACAGGCTTTCCACTATGACGGGGCACCAAGATAGGAGGCAAGCCGCAGTATGTCACTGAAGACTCCACCAGCTGTGACTTCAGCACCAGCACCAGGTCCACGAATTATTAGGGGCTGATCTTTGTACCTTGTTGTCGTGAAGGCAATAATATTATCTGCCCCGGATAACTGAGCAAAAGGATGATCACTCTTGTACGTTTGCAGCTTCACCATTCCTTTCTGATTGACCATGTCGACTACCCCCACATATCTCAAGACCTTCAGATGTCATAAAGTCATCAGAAAAGAAGAAACATCATTGGAACTACCAAAACAGAATATTCACATTTTCCTAAGTATTATGGCTTATAAAAATGAAACATTCTGTTTACTTTTGCTTCCTTAATTTGCTGATTGGAGATGTTAAAAGAAAACAGATTGAAACAAATAATAGCTATTGGATGAATAGGGTTCCTTACCAACTATCAGATTATTGGAACAACCAAATGTGGCTAGTTTCATCTAGATTAACATTGCAAGTATTAGACAGAAATGAACGGAAGAAAAGCATTTCAGAGATACTTACTTCTCCCTGCGTCCTCCGCTGTCTTTCTTTTCTTAGCCAAGCCATCATCGAATTCTGGAAGTTTTTGCATAAATTCCTCTGCTGATGCACTATCCTGGAAACGGATTATCCAAAACTCAACATCAAACATGCACATGTGCACTTAACAAAGTACATAAAAATATGATTTTACCTTTAAGGGTTCAGGTACAAGGCTTTGAACGGGGATGTCAGAGAGTTCCAGTGTAAGACCAGATTCCCTAGCAAGAATTATCACCTGCAATTGTTGGGTTTTCTTAGCAGGAAAATCTTACCAAAAAGAAAATGAAGGAAAAACTATGATAGTTCAGGTTGGAGTTTAGGCATGGGAAGTAAAAAGCAGAAAAAAGATGGTCAATCTTTGGTCTGTAAATAATAAAAACTACAGGGTCTCATATCAAAAGTTGAATAACTCATAACTGATTAAAGAAATCATGACCACATTAAAAACCTAATTCAGTGGACGAAATTTAGCACATCATACCTTTCTACAAACATCTGTTCCAGACAAATCATCCCGTGGATCTGGCTCTGTAAAACCTGCCAGCTTTGCTTCTGCTACCACCTCACTAAAAGTTCGTGTTCCTGTAAAGTTGTTGAAGATGTAACTCAAAGTCCCACTGCAACAGAAAATCATAGAGGCAGACTCTGTTAAACTTAATACAACCTCACTTGTGAACATCAAGATTTCATATGCTTACAAATACAAGCCACTCGTGTTATGTTAACTAATTACTGAGAGAAAAAAAACAAAGCAATAGTTGTCAGCATACCTGAAGATCCCTTCAATGCGCAATATTTTGTCCCCGGTTTCGAGCAGACCTTGTAATGTATTGATGATTGGTAGTCCAGCCCCAACAGTTGCTTCATAGAAGTAATGTGTATATGATTTCCGTTGAAGAGCTCTCAACTTCAAATACTACAAAGGACAAAACATATGTCAGGCCTGATGAAGCCCGAAAATTCAAAAAGATACACAAGCTTTTGGACAATAGCATTGATTTATTAGAATGCAGTAAATTTTACATAGTAGTCACTAAGATATACTAATTGAACTAATTAGCTTCTCTTTCCAATGTTGGAAGAGGTCTCAAGTGGAAATTCCCCCTCCCTGGTTGACCCAAAACAAGACTTGTGTCAAGCAAAAGTTAAACACAATTAACAGTCTTTTTTCCTGCAATTGTATTAGCATTATCACCATAACAACTGCAAAAAAAAAAAAAAAAAAAAAAAAAAAAGCAATGTATGAAAGAGATAATACCTGATCAAGTGGTCCTGAATTAGCCTTTTTGTTAGGGGTTATTACATGAATTCCTTTTCGCAACCAGTCGTAGTAATGACTTGCGATACTAGAGTCAGCTGTGCAGTCTACCAATACAGTATTCGGAATAAAATGTTTCTCATGTACATGCTGCACAAATTTTTCCATATCTGCCACTACCCCTTTCTCTTTTTGGAGTTCCCTCCATCTAGATAGATCAATACCCCTACAACAAAAAAAATGGAAAAAGGTAAATGGATGGTTATGGAAATGACACTGACTGGACACTACGTATGGAATAAAAATATTTCACCCATTACTACCAAACCATGAGAAGTACAGGTGATTTTAATTTTATTTTGGATATTAATAACAATTTGAATGGAAAAAGTCTCCGGAACTATGAACAAATGAAGTTCAAAAAGAATGACAAGGAGAACAAAGGGAGAACTAACATTTAAGTCTGCTCAAAGATTATATTAGGACGGTCAGAAGAGGCAATTTCCACTATTTTGAAGAAACATGTTTGTCACTTATCAATTCAACCAGACATTTATTTATTACACCATCACCATTCCAAGGTGTACTTTCAATGCTGTGAACCATTTAATTTAGTAATATTCCATTCGAATCTTTTCACTTACGCCTCACTCAAAAGCATTGTCCTTGAGCCACTGATTCCCATGACACGCAAATCAATGTTGAACTCTTCCTTGAGAGTAGCTGCCTGCAGAAATTAGAAATATTCAATTTTATTAATTCACCAGATTCAATAAGACAAGATAAAAGCACCTGGCCTTCATTGAAATTTTGGTTACTAAGAAAGCAGCGATGTAAAAATGTGATACTGAAGACACCAATATAAAAATGTGATGACGAAGACAGCAATGCACTCGTATGTGTGAATGGCTTAGGTTTGTTAAAAAAAAATGCTGAATATGTCATGCAAGGATGGGCAATATTCACAATCAACCCAATGTCTTGCTTCTCCCAAAACTAGAAAGTAATGCAACTTCATGGACAGGTGGCACGACAACTGAACAAAATACTATTAATACAGAAGAAACCAAAAATAAAGTACCTGATCCCTTAATTGATCTAGTAATGTCCCACCAATCAGACCAGGTCCGATGATGCCCATTGCTATTGTGGTTCTTGAAAAATAAAATCTAGAGTGGACGGCCCTCAGGGCTCTAATACAGTCCTCCCGCTTTACTACTACAGTAATATTGTACTCGGAGCAACCTTGAGCTATCGCACGCACATTAATATTTGCCTGCATTGTAAAAAAAAAAAAAAAATTTAAAAAAAACTTAGATCCCTCTATCAGTGGTAATAAAGTATGAGAAACTAAAGGATTACAGTTTCGACCGATAACCCACATTGTAAACCAGTACATGAACAACCATGAATTGTTAACTTATTGATAAAAATTTCCTTCGAACAAAAAACTCATTGACAAACATGATAAATCCCTAACCTTTGCCAGTGCGTTGAAAAGAGTTGCACTAACTCCAGGAGTGCTCGCCATTTTTTGGCCAACTGTGGCCAAAATACTACAGTTTCGGATGATTTGAACCTGAGGGGAAGAGACGACCAGCAGAGTGCCATGAGTTAGCATCTAAAAAGGTTGAAAGATATTCTAGCATATTTGACATTGCATTGAACAAGCAAATATAAATACATTACAATCAAAATTTCAGTCATAGATGTATGCTGAGAATGAAATATACCATTCATAATGAAACAAACTATAACCAATACATGTAGTTCATTTCTCTTAACATTCATGTCCCACTTTCAACTGTTACTCCACAGACAATGTAGGGGTCAAACAAGGTTTTCACTAATTGGTATTGATTGTAACAGTTCCACCAAATCTAGGATATCCAAATCACCACCTTTGGTCCCACACATTACAATCAAAATTTCAGTCATAGATATATGCTGAGAATGAAATATACCATTCATAATGAAACAAACTATAACCAATACATGTAGTTCATTTCTCTTAACATTCATATCCCACTTTCAACTGTTACTCCACAGACAAATGTAGGGGTCAAACAAGATTTTCACTAATTGGTATTGATTGTAACAGTTCCAACAAATCTAGGATATCCAAATCACCACCTTTGGTCCCACTCACTACATGTTTTCGTCCAACATACTTTCTCAAGTAACACTGCCACCCAACAACACTTTCCTGCCACTCTTACTGTCAATATCTACGATGACACATCCAAAGCTGCTTCTGAGCAACAACTCTGATTAATAAGTTATTAATGGTAAAGCAAAAGACTGTAGCATTGTAACCATGTTAATCATTGTGAAAAAAACAATGAACCAAGATATTAAGTGTATATGAGTAAAGTAAAAAATATATTAATTCTCAGTACAGTGTAAAAATATATTAATTCTCAGTAACACTGTACTTGTTCTGCACAAAATATACATCAAATAGCCCGGTTAAGAAACTAAGCACCTCAGAAAGACGCCCAGCATTTAAAGCCTCACGAAATCTAGACAGAAGTAACTCGGAAACAGCATTGACTTCCTTCTCAGGGACAGCAAAGCACACAGAATGCTCACTACTAGCCTACAGAGAACCATCACTAAACACATTAAGCACTACAATTGTCTACAATTTCAACATACCATGACCTAATACAGAAAATGAGCTAACCTGAGATATCATAATAACATTAGCCCCAACATCTTTTACGGCACTAAAAATAGCACTGGCTGTACCAGGAACACCGGCCATTCCCGTTCTGAAAGAAACAAAGGAGGATGTTAGAAGGGGGGATACGTACATATTTCAATTCAAATACAATCACCATAACGCAAATCTCACCCTTCAACATTTACAAGGGCCAGGTTGTCTATTGTCGCAAAACCTTTGACAAACGACTCTAAACCCTGGCCATCTTCATCCTCAGTCGAGCGACAAATTTTTGTACCAGGTGCCGCGAGGTTGAAAACATTCCTTATTAAAATGGGAATGTCGTATCGCATCACTGGGATGATGGTACGTGGGTGCAGAACATTTGCCCCGAAATAAGACTGCGATATAAGTAGATTCTATGTTAAATTTGTAAACTCACCAATATAAAGAATTCGATACTTATTAACGAGGTTCACCATTTCCCAAGCCTCCTGATAAGACAATGTCTTCAGAATCACTGCCTCGCTAACTGCAGATGAACAGTTCTTAATTTTAGATCCCACCCTAAGTCAGTACATATTTACTTTCTTAAAATGCATCGACCAGTTATTCTCACATAAGAAAACAAAATATTTATGGTTGTCTTCTCATGGATAGTTATTTATGGTTGATACCTGATATGTTTTATGAGGTACAGGGATAGACAAACCTTTTCTGGGGTCTGCACTATAGACTCCATCAACATCTGTCCAAATTGTGACTTGACGGGCCTTAAATAGAGCTCCCATAATAGCTGCAGAGAAGTCACTTCCATCTCTCTTCAATGTAGTAGGAATATTTTGAGGTGTGCTAGCAATAAAACCAGTAGCTACAATTGTTTTTGATGGATATTTGGAGTACCATGTCTCAAGTCTCTCTTCAGATTCCTTGAAATCAGGATCAACTTGATTAGAACCAGTAGGGTTCACAATAAGGACTTCCCTGGTATCCATCCAATTGCAATCCACCCCATTCTGCACGAATAAAGAATACTTAAATATAGTAATATATCGGACAAATAGGAAACGAAGAACGAAGCATGCAACAAATGCTCTTAAAAAATGAGTAAACCAGTACCAGACCTTTCTGACAAAACACGACAACATCTGTGCTGACCATAACTCTCCATGTCCGACAACAAAATCTGTAAAAGATTCCGTTGCATGACCAGCTGCAATACGCAAGCGCATTAGTCATCTGATGATATCCAAAGTCTAACAAAAATTAAAGTGGAAATTTAGAAAACTCGCAAGTAAATCTGGAGTAAGTGTCATACAACTTATGACTAAATGGAGAAAAAATTCGCTCTAACACATAAATTACGGATGCTAGCTACATTGGAGGATTCAAGTACTTTACCACTCAGAATTAACATTTTTTATATTCAGTCATTCTGCTGACATATTGCAATTAATCAAGAAGTTAAGTGGGGAGAATTAACGAAGTCAGTACTCACACTACTGAGGATTT
Organism: Spiraea crenata; assembly: GCA_033992175.1. Lineage (NCBI taxonomy): Eukaryota > Viridiplantae > Streptophyta > Magnoliopsida > Rosales > Rosaceae > Spiraea > Spiraea crenata. The sequence continues at coordinate 3,617,882 of JAVBHV010000003.1, read as the reverse complement.
AGATAAAAGAACTAGCCACTCTGATAAAGTAAGAAAAATACATACATAATAAAAAACACATGACCTATATGACTTCTGCTGGGAACTACTCAAACCACACACCAAACTTACTAGTGATGATCCCTGTGGCAGTTTGTACAGACCAATAGCGACTAATATCATGACATTTGGTAAAAATGATAACAAATAGAGAGTTCACATAATATTCCAGGTAGAACTTGCGATAGAGGCGGAGAGAGAGAAATGTAGTACCTATGTATATTGCACGAAGCATCGCTTTGAGATTACTGATGTCATTACTCAATTGTGCTAAGAAAATACGAAGATCATCCCCATCAAAAAGATCAAGAGCTGTTGATCTGTGCTTTTCTAAAACGGCATCTAATGCAGATAAATAGGACTCATCTCGTGACTGAGCCTTGTAGATGAGATCATACATCATATCTGTTACCTTGGACATTGCAGACACAACTACAAACTTCCTCTCCGAATCATCACTAAGAATTATTTTTGCAACATTCTTAATTCTTTCTGAGCTTCCCATACAGGTACCACCAAATTTATGAACGGACCAACTGTCACCTTTAGGAAGCTGAACTTTTTCATGGGATGCGTTTACTGGAGTATCTACTAATGAAGTAAAGAAAATCAGAGTTAGATGAAATCTTATACATACAGATCCCGAAAGAAGGATGTGGATGGCTATCAAAAAGGATAGGCAATGTACCTGTCACTGATGCAAAGATCTGGGTCTTTAGAGTATTTTTCTTTCCCAGTTGAGAAACAAAACCCATCCTGAAAAGACAACAAACCTCTTAGTTAATTAACAAATAATTTTCGTCAATCTGAAGTACCGATTACATAGAACAATGAGGTCATACAATCCCAACGACCTTCTTTAAGGTTAAAAATACCTACTTGCATCATGTTAGTTATTCACCCGGTCCTAATTCCCAACTGGTCGAAATAGAAAACAGGGATGTCTGAAAGAGATAATTCCTTGGAAATGATAGTGACATCAAGCACAGCGCAAATCGATCATGACTGAAGAAACTCAATGTCATCTCACACAGACGTGCTTGCATACATAAGAAATAAGAAGCTAAAATAGATGCTCACTAAACAAACGAAAACCAAACCCATAACTAGAAAAAGAAATAACAGTTCACCAATTGGCAATTGCTCATGGAATTTGCAAACATTCTCAAACACTTAAAAGGTCAAATCTTCAGCATTACTTGCACCCCTCGGTATACCATTTTGGAAAGTTCAAAGATCTTTCAGCCCGTTGAACTGAGTGTTCACAGTAATTAATAACTTTTCATTATACCAGGTTAATTTCAACAATTACTACTCGAGTATTAAGCTCCAGCGAAGTCGTAAATTGAAAATGAGTATGAAAATGGAATCAATAAAAAAGCCCAACTGGGTATGAAAAATGAGTTACCTGCAAATAGGAGAGCGCTGAGGAGGGAGCACAAATGCACGGCATTGAGAGTAACGGAACTTCTTGGGCTTGGCATCGTGAGCCAACGCATTGGGGGAGAGACTGTGGCCTGGGCTGGAGACCGCCGCCGAAGAGAGCGACGCCATAGCCTATCTGACCGACGAGCTCGAAAGTTTAGGATTTTGAGTGATAACTAACAAACCTTTGACCGCCGGTGGCCGGTGGTGGTGGTTGTGTTTTCGAATCGGCGGCGGTGGCTATGGCAGCTCAAAGGCTTGATTGGTGTGGAGAGGCTCTCGCTTTCTTTCGAATTCTGGGTGTGAGTGTTGTCACTTTCACACTGTATGTATATGTAGGTTAATTTAGCACAATAAAAATTAACCAAATAGAAAATACGGTCCGGTATTCAGAAAAGTAGAAAATACCAAATATATCTCTACATGAAATGTGAAGCTACTGTTCTGGATACAGTGTACTTCCGAAAATGCCCTTCAGCTTTTAGAAGGGTTTTATCCCCAGGTAATTGAAAGGACGTATTTGCCCCTGAAGTTTCCCGGTGTTGTGTTCTGGGTTTCCATGGAAAATCAGCCGCCGCCTTTTTCATTCTTCTTTGCAGTTCTCGATTCTTCTCCATAATTCGAAAATCTCCCAGCATCGATATGATTTTCTCGACTCTTCTTTCAAGCCTAGATTATTATCACAATCCCGTCCTTATCCTTATGCCCACCTGGAAAAAAACCAATTACAAAAGCAAACTTTTGTATATTTTAGTGGGAAAAAATTCTATCCGCGATATTTTTTAAGGCACTATATAGAATGCGAAGGGAAGAGAAGAAAGAAGCGAAGGAAAATCAGATAAAGCAAAAAGAAAATGAGTGGTGGTGGCAGCGAAGAATGAGTGGTGGTTGCAGCGGCTTGCACAGGGATCGTCGCCATTTTCCTTGCCGTCAAGCGGCTTCTCCACTACGGCAGCAAGGCATTGAAAAGGAAGAACCAAAAGCCTCTCTATGAAGCTTTACAGAAATTAAAAGAAGAGGTCATGCTTCTCGGATTTATCGCTTTCCTCCGCACCGTTTTCCAAAATGTCACCTCCAAAATCTGCATCGACGATGACGTCATGAAGCACCTCCTCCCATGGCGTCCAGAATTATATTTAATATGTTTTATTTCCTTTCTGCTCTTCAGAATTAGTTATGTGCTATTGCCGTTAAAGTTGGTTAACAATAGTGTTCTTTGTGTTGTTCATTAATGGTATGTGTGAATTTTTTGCAGACAGGCGAAAGATATTGTAGAAGGTTGATCTCTCCAATTTGCTGTTACTCCTCTTCACTTGCCGCTCCTATTCAAATAAGTTTCTTTTCTATTTGCCCTCTCTTTTCTCATCCCTTATCTGCAATCTCTCTTTTTGATCTCTAACATGCTATTTAACTTTCTCGGATGGGCGCTGATTGCATTTTATTAAGGTCCGCAGTTATTCAGTTTCCTCTTCAAAACTCACTGTTTAGAGCTTTCAGATAATCAAATTGAGGTTGGGTTTTTTGCTTCACAGGTGTTTATGGAAATTGAGTTCTCATTTATGAAGTGTGGGCTAGACCAGTTGAGCTTCTTCCCTAATTTTCACCAATTTTTGGTTTCTTCTCCTCAAACATTCCTCCAGAGAGTTTTTTTTGGTGTTTATAAAAGTTTAATGTATGTTAAGTTTGCTCATCTACAGAGTTATTTTAGGTATGTGTTTTCAGGTTTTGAAGTTTTCAAACTTTGTTGATACAAGCTCTCTCCTCAAGTTTTGGTTTATTGGCCTTTGCATTTGTAGGGAACGAAATTTGAACATTTCAGTGAGTGGATTCCAACAAGGGGTGCTCTTAACCTCATCCACACTGGAGCATATATGTATGTCGTTTGGGATTGCCAGTCATTTTTTTTTAATAAAATAAACCTTCCTTAAAGAAAAAGGCCCCTAGGTCATCCAACCTTTACAACATTAAAAAGAAAAGCATTCTTAATTTTGGATATTTTGGTACCAAAGGTGAAATTATGTTGGTGTGGTGTTTGCATTTTGTAAGCAATAACAACACATTGCATTTGCATTTTTGTATAAAAATGTAGTTAAGACTGATTTTAGCCTAGCCAAAGTTTGGCGAAGCCTACACTTCGCCATGGCTATGTACATGCCTTACTTCTCGATTTCTCTCACAACTATATACACATGTTATATAAATTTTACAACCCGCAGCAAAGCGCGGGCACCAACTGAAGAATTAAAACCACTACCAAGCAAATACTTTTTGCTTGTCGACTATTTGAGCTAAAAGTATTGGTGAACTCATTTTTCGAGTATGGTTGTACTATTACTAGTGCTTATGGTGGTATTTTGGACAAAAGGTAGTGGTGGAGCTAGCGAAATTTAGGGCATATAGTGATTCAAAAGAAGGGAAAGAAGAAAATAAATACTATGCAAAAGCTCATGGACAATTATCTTGTAAGGAGCCTATTATACAAAAAGAAAAATAAATCATAGAAGCATGCATTATGCTAAAATGTTTTTTATCATGAGTAGTACCTAAACTTTTAGCAACTGAACTAGTATCTGAACTTTATAAGTGATCAGTGGTAGCTAGGTGAAGTTCTATCAAAGTTCTATTAAACTAGAGAACAAAATTGTGATCACCATGTCATCACAACTGACTCATATACAGATCCAGATGGTGAAGAAGCACATAAGAATCAGAGATATGGGAAAAGAGATTGAGTATCTAAAGCATCATATCCATGAGGTACATTGACATGGAGAGAACCATGTCGCTATTGAGGGAGAAAACCACGCCGCAAATCATGTCGATGATCATTCTGAACATGAAGAGCCCATGACCATTTGTCTCGTGAAATTTCCAAGCCAAAGTATACCAACAAATGAAGAAGTTGGTTACGTGTGAGATCAATTAAAGAAGTCGAATTGACTGTTGCGAAACACCTTATGCAATTCTCGATTATCCACGTGCAATCCAAAGGATCCATGAGCCCAATTATTGTTACAATTTTGATTGTACAAGAGTCCCAAAATTCCAAGAGAGAAAAAAAATACCTAGAGTGCCTAAATACATTGTGTGTGCCGCACCCTCCTTACCTCTCCAATTGTTGGAGATCAGTTAATCATCTTGTGTGAATAATCTTGCTAGCACAATTGAGAGTTCATCCTATTGTTCGTCGTCGGCGTTCTAGTGTGGATACTTTTAGAGGCTCAACACTTGAGGAGCTAACGTGATTGAATCCATGATCATGACAAGGAAGAGGAGCTCAACAATGGCACATGCACATGGAAGAAAGACAACAAGTACATTGCTCAATCTCCTACTTGTTTATTTTCTATTTTGCGAATTATCGATACAACCAACCGTATATGTAATTGGGAATTACATGTTCACTTTCCGCTGCGTATTATTTATTGATTTATCGAATTAATAAAATCTCAATTATATGCCTGTAAATCCAACACTCCAACCAACACTAATTCCTCAATTGCCTTCTCAAATCCTCCTCTTCTTGTTCCTCAATTTGACAAGAGGTGGTGATGCTGACGGTTGTCGTTTTTGCTGGCACTTTCTTTCAATCAATATAGCTAAAGATTACAATTTTGCTGCCCAAACTCTATTAATGACCCGAATCCCAAATTTGTCAATGAATGGGGTATTGTTTGCCAATCTCAGTTCCTTGCTGCCCTCTAGTTCATATCGATTTATAGTGGGCCAGGCTAGATTCAGAGCCTAAAGAAATGATCTCGGCTAGGTTGTGCTCAATCCAAGTTGACTTGGACTCAAGGAACAAAATTTCGGCCTAAATTTTAGGTTTTTTGGGGTTTCCTAAATTTGAATCGGGGTACGTATCAATATCAGCGAAAAAATACCGAAATTTCGAGCCTTAGAAGCTGAAACTTTCCGAAATTACCGAAATTTCCATCGAAATTTCGGTAACTTTCAGTAAAATTTCTGTCAACAACTTTCTTTTGGTGTTTTCTTGCTTACCTTCAATAATGGTCATTGAATCTTTCCACAACTTTCTTTTTGTGATTCAGCAACTTTTTTTTTGGTGTTTTCCTAACAACTTTCTTTTGGTACCTTCAATAACTTTCTTTTGGTGTTTTTTTTTTGCCTTCACTAATAACTTTCTTTCGGTGTTTTCTCTCTTGCCTTCAATAATAGTTTTCCTCAATTTGAATATGATTCCATTTCTTCGAATTTTGGGACAGTGAGCTTAGAAAATGAATTCACTAACATGTGTACTGATTTTATTGCTCATGCCACTCATTGTTATCGTGGCAATCCTATGGGATCTACCTCTGATAATACTTGGGGTTTTTTTTATTATATTCAACCCCGAATATTATATAGCGGTCCAAGCACTAGTACATATGGTTCATATGATTGGGTGAACCCGGCATATCCAATTTTTGGAGAGACTGTAGGGAGATATCAAAGTACGTATAATAGACATATTGAATGTTACATTCATTTCGCAAGCCGACAAATGTCATGAGAGCAATATTGTCAATTCAATGGTAATGTTTCAAGAAGTAAACAGAAGCATCATCGTAATAGTTTTATGTATTAGAATAATATGTAAGTGTAATTTCTGATGTATTATATTCCTTAAAACTCTTATATTATATTGTAGTATTAATGTAATAGTTAATGTATGTTTCATAAGCCTCACCTTAAGATATTGTGTTGATTGATAGCTTAGTGGAATACAAAACACGAATTCTTCTCCCTTATGTATATGAAAGTTAATCCATATGGACAATCCTATATAGCTTAAATGTTAAATTGCATTATTTGTTGATTTTAGAGCCTATAGAAAGTAAAGATATTAATTTATAGGTATTCTAACATGTTTTTCATCTTCTTTTTTTTCAAACTGAAATTTATCGAAATTTACACCGTGTTGGTCTCAAAATTCGTCGATAGGATTTCAGACTCCTTTTTCGTCCTTCTTGTTTGTGTGCGCGGGCGTGCCACCTTGCCGACGAGGAAAAGATAGTTGTAGGTATGTACGTGGTTGCGCTGATCTGACTTCTTTCAAAACGATTGTGGACCGAGGAAGGAACGCGTCTCGGTCGAGGATTCACAGTGCCTTGGCTGCAAGGACTTAAGATGACGTTATTCGTAAGAGGTGGATTTAGTACAATGATGGTGAATGTGAATTTGGTGATCGAGAATCTCCTCAAACTTTGACGAAACTGTTCGCAAAGATTGAATCGACCGAAACTAGAAAACTTAACTAAAATTAAAGGTTCGCAAAATTAAAGAGATAAGGATAGACGTAAAGGGATAGAAGTGCATAAAAATAAAGGAGCAAAGGGATGGAGATTGCATAAAAATAAAGAAGCGATAATAAAAGTGCGAGGAACTAAAGAGCAAGAAGATAAAAGCTATAATTAAAGTGCGAAGAAATAAAGAACATGAACTTGAAATTGCAATATATGAAAAGGAATTGAAAAACTGATATGCGAATTGAATCGCCTAAGAGGAACTAAACTACATGACTAGGAATTGAAATGATAAAAGCACGCTAGGTGCAAGTAAACGAGTAAATAAGTTGATTGTGTTGGTGTTGGCTCTTTTTTCTTTGCAAAAGCTTGTATTTATAAGGATCAATCGGCCTCCTTGATGTCTGAGTTCTTTTCTTTCTTGGTGACGTCAATCTTCATTCTCAATCAAGGCCAAAATAATGCATACATCAATGGTATGCCAAAAATCCCAAGTTGACCTGCACGATTTGGTTTTCTTGCTAGGATTATGGCATTAACGGCTCTAGGCAATAGATTTCCTCCAAGTTGGGCATCCGTCTTAACATCTTTCTACAAAATTGATGCTCTTTCCATTATAACTTTCCAACGTTGTCGCTCCGCAACTTAATGGATTGACTGGAGGGATGATTCGCCAATTAACTCACGTTTGAGTTTTAAAATAAAATTAATTAACGCATGATCTTGGTTATCTCCTTGGTCGAAGTTATACGACGTGGTTGATCAAGCACGACCTTGGTTCGATAAATTCATATGATGACGACCATGGTAAAGACAGAGCGGTGATCCTGGTCATGGTAAAGTATTCCTATACCGACTAGGATTTCGAGGACGCGCGGGCATGTGTAGTTCGCGCGGTCATGTATTCCTATACCGACCAGGATTTGAAGGACATGCGTCATGTATAGTTCGTGCGGTCATGTATTCCTATACCGAACAGGATTTCAAGGACACGCGGTCATGTATAGTTCGCACGGTCATGTATTCCTATACCGAACAGGATTTCAAGGACACGCGGTCATGTATAGTTCGGTCATGTATAGTTCGCGCGGTTGCATATGGTTTGCGCGGTCATGTATTCCTATACCGACCAGGATTTGAAGTTCGCGCGGTCATGTATTCCCATTCTGACCAGGATTTGAAGGACATGCATAGTTCGCGCGGTCGCATATGGTTCGCGCGATCATGTATTCCTATACCGACTAGGATTTGAAGTTCGCGCGGTCATGTATTCCCATTCTGACCAGGATTTGAAGGAATCGCGCGGCTTGATAAGCCGTATCGTAAGGTATGTCCACGGCATACTCCTTTATCAAGTAGGATTGTTAAATCTAGGTCCAAACACACCGAAATCAAAACTTTTTCCGAAATTTCCATAAATTTTAACTACCGAAATTTTCATCGAAACTGAAATTTTGTTCCTTGTTTGGACTCCAACATACCCAAATGTTGCTTGATTTGACCCATTATGGCCCACTTGAGGCTTTTGCAGCTGGTGCGCCCGTCCTTTTATGCATCCGACTCAATCTGCTTTTGTGGGCTAGGATGGTTTTGTTGAAGTAGAATAAAGATGTGGCTGTATTTTTTTTTTGTTCCACCCCTAATTGAGTTAGTTGAATTTTTTAGTGAAGATGAATTTTAGTTGGATTAGAATGAGTAGGGGTGGGCACGGTCCTGACGGTTCGGTATCTTCCCAGAACCGGTACGGGACTAGAGCTATTCAAACGGTCTAGGACGGTCCGGTATGGAGGGCAGGAATCGGTTGATCTCGTCCCCGTTTCAAATCGGGGTGGTATCATGCCATACCATGCCAAACCATACCTATTTTGATCAAGAAAAAAAAAGCTTCAACAGCAGGCAAATTCGAACCTAAACCATTACCACAAAAAAAAAAAAACCATTACTGGTTTCACAGATACATTCCAAAAAGCACCAATTTTATTGAATCAAAACAAAATTCAAACATCAACCCATGTCAGTAAATCCCTGGCAACATATAAAAATCGATTCTTTCTATTCTCAATTTAACAATCGCACAACTCCAAATCGTAATCATTCTAATCCAAAAGCATATAATCGAATCAAAACATTACCCAAATTTAACTGGGGGTCCATCAGAGGGAAGATGGAGCTAAGGTGGTCGAGAAGATAAGGAGCGGAGAAGCGCTTAGGATAGGTGGAAGAAGAGCACCGGAGTCTTTTGGAGAGCGGTGGCGATGGAAAAAAATAGAGAGATGAAGAGATGGAGGGAGGGATTTCAATGGTGGATTGATGGAGAAAATCGGAGAGATGGAAGAGATGAGACAATTAGAGGAATTTCAACTGAGGGATTTGAGCAGCGAAGAGCACAAAATTCTTTGGAGGAGAGAAAGTGTCGAATGTTTGTGTAGCCAGAGTCCAAAAACCTAGACAGAGATTTCATTGTCTATGGTCAAGCATAGAATACTTTTGTACACGCATTTTGTATGACCAATAAAAACATGAAATTTGTACAATTGCTACAGCATCCTGTACTGTCCGGGATTACCGGTTCTAAGAATTTCAAAACCGGTCCCGTCCCGCTTTCAACCGGTTTGGGACAAAAATAGATAAGACCGTTTGTTTCCCCTCATTTCGGTCTAGTACCATGTCGGGTCTGTCCGGTACCATTACAATTCAGTTTTTTTGCCCACCCCTAAGAATGAGAGTGTAGCTGATTGCGTAAAAGGAGGCTATGTCAGTGATCATTATGTACTTCTTTTACTAATCAATATATCTGCCACTTTTTCTAAAGAATTAAGACTATGTAAAGCAGCTACATTTCAGCAACAAGTTACAAGAATAAATAATTATAACCAACATATATACCAAACTTCATGTAAGATTACTATATAAAACAATCTTGGTTGTCAGGTAGTTATTGTTCGACTAGTGTTTCACTCCTCATATTTAAAACACTTATTATCCTTTTTGCCCTTTGCAACTCACTTTGAGATCCCTTTTGCCTCTTGTAACTCTATTTGTATCCCATCTACCCCCTGCAACTCATTTTTAGCAATTTTTGCCCATTTTCCATTAACTTAACTAGGGCTGGGAATGGGTCGAAACCCGACCCTTATTGCCAAATAACCGACCCAACCCATATTGATAATAACCCAACCTGACCCATAGTTAATGAACCCAACTATATATGGGTTGGGTTTTAAACCCGACCCAACTATTATGGGTTGAAACCCGACCCGACCCATCCAACCCATCTTTTTTCGACTTTTTTTTTTTTAAAGTTTTGACTTATGTATTTAGTCGTATACAATTGAGCTGCTCATACAAAAAAAATATTAAATATTTCTAAATGTAACATAACAAACTTCACTTCAATTCAAACACAAAATACCAAATTACAAACTTAACAAATTACAAGTTGTTATAATAGTTAAAATAAGCTTCTTATAGCACACCAAAAAAGAAACCTCTTGGAACTTCAAAACTAAATGAGGTAACTTGTTTATGCATTGGTGGAACCTTGAAAGGAAGAAGTGGTCCCTTGGCTCACTTCAAAGTGATCACCACTTGTTGAATTCGGGGGAAACATTGATGTTGATGGAACTTGAGGGTTAATATGCATTGCTATCATCTCTACAAATTCAAATGAATAACAAATCAAGAAACATTAAACAAGTTTAAAATTAGACATTCAAATAATAAATATACAATAAAATATAAAATACTTACCATTCTCAATGTCCTCCAAGGTAGAATAAAGATTCAATTCCTCTTCGGTTGGCTCCTTGTAAAAGCTAAATTCGTCTGCTTTGAGCCAATCATTTGTGCATATTAAAGCCTCTACCATCTTAGGAGTTAAGCAACTCCGAAAAGGATCTACAACCCTTGATCCGGAAGTAAATGCACATTCAGAAGCCACACTTGAAACCGGCATTGCAAATATGTCCTTTGCAATCCTATTCAAAATTGGAAATCTTAATGACTCCATTTGCCAAAATTGCAAAAGCTTAAACTTCTTACTCGATTTTATGGTACACTCTTGCAAGTATCTATCAACCTCATCACTTAAGGAAACAACCTCATTTTCCTTTAAAGATTGACGATATCTTTCACGATTATCACTCTCATCTTCATCTTCACTACTATCATCCTCATTCACTTGAAGATCCATTTCATCATCATCGTTATCATCACCATAAGCATCACTTGTAGAATTTTTCTAGGCATCATCTCCACATACTCTTTAAACAAATCCAAAAGCAAGTTCTTTATGTCCATATGTAACTTTTGAATCAAATCTTTATCTATGCCTACATCCGTAAGATTAAACCCCACATATGGCAACTTCAACCTTGGTGGAGTTTCACTTTTTGCATAGGAGCCATTTTTTTTATTTTTTATTTTAAATAAGAGTCATATTTTTTATTTTTAAATTTATAATTTAATACATAAAATAGTAATTTTAATCAATAATTACCAAAATACCCTCAAAAGATGGGTAAGACCCGTACCCGACCCATGTATAAATTCACCCGACCCGCACCCGACCCATCGTAGATGGATTAAACCCGTCCAGAAAAGATGGGTTGCGTATGGGTCAACTATAGGTTGACCCGACCCATTTCCCAGCCCTAAACTTAACTGTTTCAGTTAAGTTTGCTGACGTGGACATACTAATTTTTTATTTTTTTATTTTTAATTTTTTTAAAAATATACTTTTTAACAATTAATTTTTAAATTTTTAAAAAATTTCTCACATACAAACAATTTACATGTATTCCAATGGTGGATAGATTTGGTATACTAGCGAATTATTTGTATGTGAGAAATTAAAAAAAAAATAAAAAATTTATTGTTTCCACTCACGTAACCTAAAAAAATGAGTTTTAAATTTTTAATAAAAATTTCCCATTTACAAACAATTCATTTGTACTCATTAAAAAATATTTAAAAAAAATTAAAACTCATTTTTTTAGGCTACGTGCATGGAAACAATAATTTTTTTTAATTACTCACAAACAAATAATTCGCTTATATACCAAATCTATGCACCAGTACAGCTTTTCACATGAATTGTACTAGTGTACAAATTTGGAATACAAGTAAATTGTTTGTATGTGGGAAATTTAAAAAAAAATTCAAAAACTAATTGTTAAAAAAAATTAGTATATCAACAAATTGAGCAAAACAACTCCTCATAGTTAAAAAAGTTACAAGTTGAAATTTAACAACTCTTAAAAAACAAATAATTTTTCATCTTTCACATTTTAAAAATTCCTCAGCTGATTTTACAGGAAATTCCTTCACAAATAAATACCTTCAGTAACTTATTTACAACTGTGAGTATCCCTTATTCAAAGAAAAACTACGAATATATCAACAAATTGAGCAAAACAATACAAACCAAAAACCAAAGAAATTGACCAAAACAATACATTTTTTCATACAATGTTTGAATCTCATTTGATTATGAAATTATTACCAATTAGTCCCATTTCAAAACCTTATTTGCCAAAAACCCTATTACAATTTAGTCATTACCGAAAAACTCCAAATGCCACACGACATTTTTTGATAGGATGAGAGCATTTACAAAGCATACGCGCTCCCTCTCCGCTCCGTATCTTTCTCCCTCACCCCTAATCCTCTCCCCAACCCCTCTCCACCCCCAACCCCACCACCACTACGCCTTCTCCAACCCCAAGACCTTCCTCCGCTGCTCCCTCACCGTGAATCTTATCTGTACGCATTGTCTAATGCCGAGACTCTGGAAAGATTTCACCGGAAAGATCCACCATATGGTCTTCGAGAATTGGCTCAGTGCCACCCTCCTACTCACCCCTCTCGTCGCCGTTACACATACATCTACATATTGATAAATTTAGGGTTTCATTTATGTTTCCTAAATCAAAAATTGATTGTATTCATGTTCAATTTGTTGTCAGATTGTTTGGTACGGGGCTTGAATAATGTTTTTTTTGGTCAACAGAAATATATTATAAAAAGTGTTTGGCAAAACCAAATAAAGGAGTACAAATCAGACATCGACCGAATAAGGAATGCCTGTACTCCTAACATGACCCATAACTCCACTGCAACTAGGTAGCAGAAACAAGCCAACTCGTTAGAGAAGGCATCAGGACAACCCGAAACGATCAACTTGACCGATTAACGACAACTTTTATAAGGACAACTTAGCTACTAAACGAACTTAACAACTAAACCGGCAAAGCATGGTGAACCTGAATCCCGAAGCCCTTCAAGGAATTTGAATCTGACAACTGCACAAGCCCTCACTAGCTCGAATTAAGCTGACAAACCAGCCAAGCATAGCAAAAAGGAAACTCGAAATTGCACAAACCGCCACTAGATCTCACCCACTGCACAAGCGGCCACTGGATCGGGTGAGACTGAACCTCTGAATCCGAAATCTGAAAAAAATATCGGCCAAGCAAGGCAGGAATCGAGACCCAGAACCCATCAAGTAATTGAAAATAGAAGTTTACACCAGGCAAATATGTGCCCGTACACCAGGAGGACCCCTCCTCCTCCTAACGGTCAAAAAACTGTACATGGTTGAATGGATCAATTTTGAATCTCATAATTGATAATCACAGTGTGGGTATAGCTATCTTAATTCTTATTTCGGTTCATCTATGTCTAATTATGCATGCATGCACTTGTATTTTATGAAATTTTGATTAAGCGTTCTTGCAAAAATTAGAAACTGTTCCTACAAAATTATACAGCGTTCTTGCAAAATCGTTAAATGTTCATGCAAAAATTATAAAGTGTTCTTGCAAAATCGTCAAGTGTTCCTGCAAAAATTATTAAGTGTTCCCACAAAATTGTTAAGTATTCTTGCAAAAAAGTTAAGTGTTCCTGCAAACTCATTAAGTGTTCCTGCAAAAATTATAAAGTGTTTATTAAAAAAAAGTCAATTGTTCCTGCAAATTCGTCAACTGTTCCTACAAATTCGTCACCGCTCATGCAAATTCGTTAACTGTTCCTGCAAAAATCATTTAGTGTTCCTTAAAAAATCATCAACTATTCTTGCAAATTGGTTAACTATTCCTGCAAAAATCATGAAGTGTTCCTTCAAAAAATCGTAAAGTGTTCCTGCAAAATCGTTAAGTGTTCCTGCAAAATTGTAGATTGTTCTTGCAAAAATAAAAACAAGTGAAATTTTTAGAAATAGAATAAATATTTAAAGTTGACTAATATGTTAGATGATGCATGCCGGTTAGATTGGTTGGTCCCCAACTTCCAATGATGGCTTGTGTTCAAACCCTTGCAAGCGGCCCATTAAATAGTTTTTTGCTTATTTAATGGGAAGGAGTATGGGTTTCACGCATCTATGGTGAATTTGGGGGTCCACGTAAGAATAGTGGTCCACATCAACTATTGGGATTAAATGGTAAAATTATGATATTTTAGTAAAAAAAAAAAAGTGACATAAGTTTTTTTGATAACATTTTAATTTTAATATAATTTTTTGGGTAGAACCCCATTGATCATTTGTCATAAATTAGACCAAAGTATCGGAGAGTAAATACAAGGGCTGATATCCTAGGGGTACAAAATAACACCCTAAATATCTAAAAAATACATAAAAGATGTTAAATATCCCACAAGTCCAAAACCAATGCCAACTCAGCAAAAGTAACTAACTCCCATTAACGGAAATCATCTTTCTCTCTCATATTTATAATTTTTTCAATTTTGTTGTTTTTCTAAATTAATTATAACTTTTGATATAGAAATCGTAATGAAAATTCGTTTTCACCAATTTATTAGTAAAAGTGAGATCTACATTTTAAGATCCATATTGAGTATGTTTTTCGCATAAAAAATTTCGCAAGTTTCACATACAGAGACATTAAGTGTCTCTACAGAGATAGCCAACTGTCTCTGGAGAAACAGTCAAGTGTCTCTATAGAGACAGTTATGTGTCTCCATTGAAACAATAAGTGTCTCTATAGAAATAGTCAAGTGTCTCTATAGAGAAAGTCAAGTGCCTCTACAGTGTCAAACCCCGTGACTGTCCCCATAAAGACAGATAACTGTCTCTGGAGAGACAGATAACTGTCTCTACAGGGACAGATGACTGTCTTCACAGAGACAGATGACTGTCTTTACATAGACAGTCATTTTTCAATCTGCATCAAATCGTGACCAATCCTTACGATTCGTACATCAATCTTCATCTAAACAACCCAACAAAGCTTTCTAGACTAGTCTCAAACCTTACATTGGCAGGAATCAGTCGATAATTGACCGAGAGTTTTGGCCTATTGTAAACGAGCTCACCGGTACCGATCCTCTATGAATTAGAGGTCAAGGTTGGTCGGGTTATGTCTAGAAGGACGAGGGGAAGAAGTTTTGGGGATTAATATGTCTGATCCGTGGCCAGAATCCGATAATCTCGTCGAAAAGCCGAATATGTCGCTGCCCTATTCTCTTTCTATAGTGAGTCTGAGGTTATAAGCTTGGTGTCTATGGAAAGAAGACGACGAGATGAATATAACGCCTCTGACCTCATGTCGATCGGAGTTCGGATGAAGGAGAAATGACTAAAACATTTTTTGAGTTTAGAAGGATGAGAGAAAGAGAGAGAGAGAGATTATGAGGGTAACAGTGTGTTGACTCCGTTTGTTTTGCCCTTTTGTAACTAACATCAAAGCTCTCAAATAAAATTCTGACACATTGAGATTGAACTATTAGATATTATAAGAAAGTTGTGTATTTTTTAGATATAAAGAGTCTTATTTAGTACTTTTTAGATATTATTTCTAAATAGAACCCCATTAATCATTTGTCATAAATTGGACCAAAGTATCGGAGAGTAAATACAAGAAACTCTTCTATGAAAAACGGAAAATAACCCAATTGACCAAATTAATACATTTTCCCATAACTTTTATTGGACCGAAAATATGGTGCGGCATTATAAGAAACTTTTACGAGGAAAGGAAAACATTTTCCAGAGAAAAGAAAGGAAAATATATGAGGAAGTAAACGTGCAGACTTTCGAGAGAAGTACAAGTCCAACTGTACAATTCCTGGACCGACTCTCTCTCCAACGAGACTCTCTCTCGTCCGCGCCCTCCTTCCCTCCTATTTCACCACACAAACACGAGAACCTCTCATTTCTCTTCGCAAACATCTTTCAATTCCATTTTCTTGGCAACCAAACAACACACTTTTTCTCCAAGCTTTCTTCCAATGGCGACGCTCAATGTTCCCGCGAGAATGTCCCTATTGAAACCTGACCGGACGACTAGGCCCACTGATCGGTTGTCTTCTTTCAAGGGCGTCTGCGATTCTGTCGCGTTTGATTCCGGACGCAGAAGAAAATATGCCCCGAAAGATCGAGTCTTTACTGTTCGATCGATTGGGATCGCCCAGGACAGCAGCAGAGGCCAATTTGACTCGCCCAATGGCCCTGTGGGCGGCGTTGTAAGTTTGCTTTTTTTGTTGTTTCTATTTTTGTCCTTTTCTCTGTTTTTCTTATTGGCGAAGGGTTTTCTTGGATTTTTGTAATATGGGTTGTCAATGGTTGTTGATTTTGTGTGTGTGTGTTTTGTTTCTATTAGTGGAAAACTGTGAACATTTCAAAATTTGAGATAGACGGACGACCAATTTATTTATGTGGTTTACTACTGTCGACTTCTAATGATACTACTCTGTTTGGTTTTACGATAAACGGACGAATTAAGAGACTCAGTTGTTGAATTTGTATCCCGAGGAGCCGGGGGATGTAATGATGTTGTCATTTTAATAGGATGAATACACCCTTTTGGATGACTTGAATTGTTTAGTGGCATGAAACTTATGAATGCAGTAAATGGATGGAAATGCATTGGTTACTTTGCTATCTTTCGTGCAGAGCATGTACGCGCCTGCCATAACATCATGTTGATGGTATTCCTTGTCTCTGTGTTTAAAGTCTATAACCTTGAAATTCTGGTCTGTTTCAGGGCAAGCTAGACTCCAAATATGAACTTCAGTCTGATAATAATTACCTTCTGGGCCAGCCAAATGTATTTTCAGATGGTCAAAGAAAAACTAAGATAATTTGTACGATAGGTCCTTCCACTAGCTCACGCGAAATGATATGGAAACTGGCAGAAACGGGAATGAATATCGCACGCCTAAATATGTCACATGGGGACCATGCTTCACACCAGAAGACAATTGATCTTGTCAAAGAATACAACTCTCAATTCGAAGACAAGGCTGTAGCCATTATGCTGGACACCAAGGTAAGTTGATCACGTTTCTCTCTCGGTATCTACCTGCTCACCTACTATTTAAAAGTTCAGGAATTAAAAGTTCTGTTTCGCATATGATTCTTTCTTCACCTTGCTTCTTTACACCATCTCAAATTCTGTTTTCATAAAACAGGGGTGGACTTTTGTGAAATTCAGAACATTACCCGTTCTGTATCTGTAGCTTCTCTTACATTACCACGTATTCATTTGGATTGTCGTTCTCAAATATTGACTGCACTACTCTTCAGAGAATGCTCATATTTATCTCACTGTCATTGTATGTTTTTGGGTCTTGAGTATCCAAGGAATTTATTATTCCATCCTGGTTCTTTCTTTTCATTCTCTTCGAACTTGTGAGAGGTTGACATATGATTTTTCATTCTTCATGTAGGGTCCTGAAGTTAGAAGTGGAGATGTACCACAACCAATTATGCTTCAAGATGGACAAGAGTTCAACTTTACAATTAAAAGAGGAGTCAGTTCTGTAGACACTGTCAGTGTAAACTATGACGACTTTGTGAATGATGTGGAGGTTGGTGACATTATTCTTGTAGATGGTAAGCAGAGTTGTAACTTGTGGGTGTTAAATAGGTGGATGAGTTTTTTTTTAGTTTTTTTTTTTAATTTTTTTAATTTTTTTTTTATATGGTCTTTCTTTGCATATGTAGCTGCAGTTTTAGAAATACAGAAAAGTAAATATTAGCTCGTATGAAATTCATTGGAGAGAGTGGAGCCCCTTGTTTATGCACGCCATTCCACTAAATTTAAGAGCTCTTTAACTGCGATGATAGTGAGCTACAGATTATGGTCCCATTCTCTTAATCTACTTGTATAAAAGTGATCTTATGATATATGATATCTTTCGTTGCAGGTGGAATGATGTCGTTAGCAGTGAAGTTAAAGACACAAGATTTGGTTAAATGTGTGGTAGTTGATGGGGGAGAACTTAAATCAAGGCGCCATTTAAATGTCCGTGGAAAAAGTGCAACTCTTCCTTCAATAACTGGTAGTAGGCACTGACACTGTGGGTGCTATATGAACACCATTCTTCATTTGATGTTCACAAATTAATGAGGCACCCAATATGTAATTTGGTTGTTTGCTATGTTGGCCTCTTCTACAGAAAAAGACTGGGAAGATATCAAGTTTGGAGTGGACAATGAAGTTGATTTTTATGCTGTCTCATTTGTTAAAAGTGCTGAGGTGGTTCACGAGTTGAAAAATTATCTTAAAGGTAAAGTTCTTTAGTCTCTTATTAGCTTCATCATTTAACATTTCTTCTGGAGGATCCATATAATATTGACTCCTTAATTGAATTTCGAACCCTCTTGTGTAGGTTGCGGTGCAGATATTCATGTTATTGTCAAAATAGAAAGTGCAGACTCTATACCAAATCTTCATTCAATAATTTCTGCATCTGATGGGGTTCGTTTTATTAATGAAATGTTTTGTTTTTGTCTTGGAATGAGAGCCTTGCGCTCCTTAATCTTTAATTGTTGGGTATTATCATCACAAACGACATTTATCTAGTTTCTTGTTGTGGCTCTTTTATTTAGGCGATGATTGCTCGTGGTGACCTTGGAGCTGAGCTTCCAATTGAGGAAGTTCCTTTATTGCAGGTTATGTTGTTTGCATTATTTTTGTACCATTTCCAAGGTATCTTATCTCGTATGTAGTATGTGTGAGTGGCTTTTGATTTACGTAGGGCTTATCTTGGGTGGTATTCTATAGTACTATCTACGCGCCTTGAATTTTTGGATTCTCTGGTGGAAAAAGTCAGAAAAGCTTGCCTTTTAACGCTGCTGGGAGGTGGTAGCCTTTGCCTAACTCAATCAGTGTGTATTAGTATGCCTACTTATTATTTACTCACCCAACTATCTTAGGAAAATGATGACTAATTTCCTTGGGGAGGGTAGTTGAGAAGGAAAGAAGGATAAATTAATTTTGTGTGACCGCTTGCATAATCCATGGATGCTGGGTGATTGTAACTGTGAACCTAGAGTAGAGCAATAAGGACTTTAGTTGGTAAGTGGTTGTGGAAGTTCCCCCTAAAGAAAATTCTGAGTCCCTGTGAGTGGGTGGCCTTCTCGCATTGTCCGAATATGCTCTTTTCAAAGACTTGGGAAATTCATTTCCCAAGGTGACCCTTTTTTTTTTCCTTCTTGTGAACCTTGTTTGAGAGGAAAGAGAGCGAATTTGGAACCATAGTGTGATTTGTCTTTCCAACATCAGAATTTGTAACTGACAGGAATATTGAATCGTGGCTGAAGAAGTTTACATGATGTTTAAGAAGGCTGCTATAATCAAAGACGTGAAGACTACTTCCAAAATCAGATAGCACTTCCAAAGTACATTTAGTAATGAGCTTATCTGGGAATTAGAGATGATAATTAAATAATAGATACTGTAGAATTGTAGTACAATGTAAGAGGTGCATTTTGTTGTTTTTTGGTTGTATCATTTTGATGGTGGACTCCTGGTTCACTAAGTTCGTTTTGCATTTGAGTTACTGAGTGAAATTTTGTTTCTCATTAAAAAGAGTGCAGAATATGTTAAATGTTTGCATCTGCAACAGTACATGCTTTTTATATGATGTAGCTTGGGAATAATTAATCATAAGCTGCACCTCAAAGCTATAATACGCTGTGAATGGACGACCATATCCTTATAAATTTCATATGTTTTAACTTGAATTTATGCTAAGTTAAGTATTTATGATTGATTTGAACCTAATGTCAGCATTTATTTAAACAGGAAGACATCATTAGAAGGTGTCGCAGTATGCAGAAACCAGTGATTGTAGCAACCAACATGCTGGAGAGCATGATTGATCATCCTACTCCAACAAGGGCAGAAGTCTCCGACATAGCAATTGCAGTAAGAGAAGGTTCTGATGCAATCATGCTGTCTGGAGAAACTGCACATGGAAAGTAAGTCAGTTGGTGACATCTGGTTTTCACAATACTTACTACTTATTTATGGTTTCTATCCATATAGAAATTCCTGTGTCTTTAATCTTTAGATATTGCGCCACTTTGGGTAACTTTTATTATGGCCATTTCGTTTTATTATTTTATGTCTTATTGTGGGTATTGCATTTCTCATTAGTTACAGGTTTTATATTTATACAAACGTTGGAATGATTGGTGATAGTTTTCATCACGATTCAACCTTTGCAGATATATAAAAAATATCAATTCTTCCCTCATTCAGTAGATATATTTGTTTTCTCAACATTTTCTGATGGACAAGTGTAGATCGACCGGCTTGACTACCTTTTCATATTTCTGCGATTAAGATAGGTGGTCATATAATTCTTATTGAAAATAAATAATCCCATCTATTCAATGTGTATGCTGGTCTTGGTTCTAACTTCTAATTGGCTACGTCATGTTTCCTTTTGTTATCAATGCTTGTGTTTTAATTTTTGTCATCATGAGGGTCTATTGATTTTTGACTGCTAGCTAATCATCCCATGACGACCAAATTTCAATCATAATTGTCTAGAGTGCCCACCTTTGGGTGAAATCTGAGGTTTTTTTTGACAGGTGACCAATAAAACATTGTTTTTGGTAATTTTTTTGAAGATAGTGAGAGTAAGAGAGTCTTTTCTTGTGTTCTGTGGCTGGTTATTTGAGATTCCTTTGCGTATAGTACTGTAATTGAGAACCTTGGTTATCTTGTATCTTTTGCTCACTTACTGTGCAACACGTCTTTGCTATTCACTTTCTGCTTTCTTTTTATTTATTATTAAATCTTATACCTCTTGCTGAACGAAGTTAAACATCAGTGGTATGTGGACATAGTCTAAATCATATCATTTATATCTTCAAATTCCAAATCTAGGTATCCGTTGAAAGCAGTTAAAGTAATGCACACTGTGGCATTAAGGACTGAGTCAAGTCTACCAATTAGCATTATTTCTCCAATCAAATTGAAGGCTTACAAGGTATGCACTGATTGCATTGAGGAATCATGGTCTGTTTTTCTTTTTTCTGGTTGCACAAGTTATTTTGGGAGTATAGTTTTGGGCTCTCTTTTTGGTCTGCTATATCTCTGTTGTATACAGTTTTTCCCTTTTTAAATTTTTTTGTGCTGTGTTGACCAATTTCAAAATTTTACTATGTGTTTTTGTTGACTTGAGTTCAATTATTGAATTTGATTTGTGCATACTTTTCACAGAGTCATATGGGGGAAATGTTTGCTTTCCATTCGACAACAATGGCTAACAGTCTCAATACACCCCTCATTGTTTTTACAAGGACAGGATCCATGGCTGTACTTCTAAGCCATTATCGGCCATGCTCAACAATCTTTGCCTTCACAAATGAGTAAGTCCAATATGCTAATAATATGCATTATTCTTTTCAGGTGACATGCGCACTTTTCATGTCATCAGTATCTTCAAAAATGGCTCATTTGTCCGTGAATCTTTTGGGGACTTATACTTTAGAATAATGGCATGCTGCAGCATATATATATATATTTGTAGTTGCACACACTACTTCTCCAGTTGCTTCTTTAGTTATCATTTGTTTGCATCTTTTGCCTTAAACTGAACTAGTAGTGCAGATATAAATTTACACAGACAAGTATGTGAACTATATATATGTGGCAATTATGCAATTACCTTTTTAAACCTCCCAAGGTTAAAGGCAATATCATGTCCTCTGCTCTCTAAGGGTTGCTCTTTAAGCTCAAATGTGCATGCTACTTCTGCAAGTTCAAAAGAAAAAACTGTGAAACATCAAAAGCTACGTATACAAAAATTCAACACGACAACCAGTTCCAGAAATGATTTTGCGTTGAATACAATGGGGCTTGCACTCCAACCAGTTCCAGTTCTAGATTTGTAGGCCAGCCAGGTTTTCATTGTCCTTGTTTGCTTTTTATTTTCATTTCATACAAAAATTTCCTGGCATGAAGGTGGTAACAGCATTGCAATGAGACTTTTGGGTGAAAGATTAGTTATGGCAGAAGATTAAATGTTGTCTATATGGGATAGCTGAGATCTTCGTATTCAATTTCTACAAAACATTGCAAGTAAGAAAGTTAAACTATAGTTAGGTTTAAATGTTATGTTGAAGAAATTATATTCATTGATTTTATGCACCATTAGAAGAAAATTCTTCTTCCTTGGTTCAAGCTTCACTCAATAATCTTTTTCTATCCAGGGAATTTTGGGCAGTTTAAAGTTGTTTTCACTATCTGTTCTTAGTGTTTGTGATGTGATTTCATGCTAGCAGAGAAAGGATAAAGCAGAGATTGGTGCTTTATCAAGGTGTCCTCCCCATCTATATGCAGTTTTCAAATGATTCAGAGGAGACTTTCTCAAGAGCAATTAAGCTACTAGTGGTTAGTGATTGCTGATTTCTTATTTCTGAATTCTCATATTATCTGATTAGATTGCCACCTAATATAGTTTAAATGTTGTTATATATGACATGCATAGGCTAAGGGCCTGTTGAAAGAGGGACATAATGTTACTCTTGTGCAAAGTGGTCAACAGCCAATCTGGCGTCGAGAATCTTGTCACCATATCCAAGTTCGTAAAGTTGAAAGTTGATTTTGAACCTGTGAGGAGTTCTCTTTTCTTCTAGTTGCTCTTATTTGAATTGAAGTTTCAGTTCAAGTAGTTGAAATCTTGGGAATTATTGTTCCAAGCTTGAATAGAGAGGTAGATCAAATTGGTTGTGTATGCAGAGTGTACAGTAGTTATGTCATATAGCATTTTACATGTCTCAGTGGTGTCCTGTACTGATATATGCAACGAGCTAAATCCTTCTCTTTGTAAATCTATGCCATATCGAGTTTAAGTTCTCTTTTTGAATGTCAATTCTTGGTTTTTAAAATTTTTTCTCCACTTTCATCTGCTTGCCTCTTGCTGGTTATGTCTGTTACTGCTAGTTTATGGGTTTTCATGTCTTGACCTCGAACGAAATCATTGCATGGTTCATCCTCGAGAACTTCATGGTGAACCACATTCCTTAATCCTTCTCAGATAAAAGTCTTCATTTCTTATGCATCTTTCATGGTTGCAAATTGGTAAGGGGGGCGAAATCATATATCGTTCAATTTTTATTCCTCATTGGACGATGAGAGCAGTTTGTCTTACCTTTGTACTTTGTGTGAAAGGGATGGAGAGGAGGAGGGCGCATTCGGATGTGCTTAGGAAAATTGTCTTCTGAAAACTACGACCAACGATAGCAAGAAGCTACATTTGCAGTCCTTTTTTTTCTAGTCAATCCTCTGCTAACATGGTTCATCCATCTATTAATTTGACACATATCTGTATTGCCACATTGGTCAATTCGGTAATGTCTGGTAAGGGAATATGCCAATTGAGTATTGGGGAAGATCAAGGTTGGAAAGAGATTAGTTGCCTTACATAGTTATGTGTAACTGCCTCACAGAGTGTTCCAACATTTTACAAGAAGATTCTCTACAACAAGCACATGTTAATTCTATGGCTAGCAATGAAAAAACAAATGAGAATGAGGGAAGATCTGAGACCTAAACCAAAAACTTTACCCACCTCTTCAACCACTCTGTCAACCTGAACAAGCCTAGATAGAAAAAGTACGGTGGCATTGGTGATGAGCACAGAGCAAGGGGAGTAAGACAAAGGTGAGGAATGGGTTACTCTTACTCCTGACTTTCTACACCCTCATTCTTCTTATTTAACATAAGTTGCTAGCATAAGTCTTAACATGCCTGCCTGATTTTACAGGGACATCAGACTTTGAAGTTTCCTTGATCATCATTCACTTCAAGTCTTCCCTCCAACTTGATATCCTTGTACCACTTGGCGCACGCAATGTAGACAATCAAATCTATTGCTGTCAAGATAGCTAAGAGGAAATAAAATCTATCTAGGTGACCCTTATTGAGGTTTCCCGGGATCCATCCGGGCATGTGATCCTCAGTTGAGATTCTCATGACCAAAGTTACAAGAAAGCTGCTACAGTAGTTACCCAGCGAGATCGATGTCATGCATAGGGCGCTTCCAAAGCTCTTCAGGCCATCTGGAGTTTGTGCATTAAAGAACTCCAATTGACCAACATACATGAAAACTTCAGAAGCTCCTATAAATGCATACTGAGGTATTTGCCAGAAGATGGTTAAGGAGCTCGAGCCCTCGCAGTGTGGGCATCCCTTATCCGCATACTTCAGTCTATACAATTCCACAATTCCTGCTGAAAGCATTGCCATGACTGCTATAACAAGACCAACACCCATTCGTTGAAGCTCAGTAAGCCCTTTGGCATCTGATTTCTTTACTCTGGCTACAAATGGGTCAAGAATTCGGCGGTAAAAGAAAATGAAAACTGCTACACTGAGGATGTCAAAGCTAGACATGCTTGCTGGTGGGATGCGAAAGTTTGAAACAGTAGTTTTCATGGCAGCTCCCTGCTCCACAAAGAGAGAAGCCATTTGTGTAAAAACCACCGAGTAGAGAATGGTGCAGAGCCAAATTGGGAGTAACCTTAAAATGCATTTAACTTCTTCGACTTGTGAGATCGGGCAGAGCCTCCATGGACTGCGAACACCCTTCTTCTGGTAGTCTAAATCTCTTGATGAGATATATGCAGCCCTGTCTAAGAACCTGCAGTTCAAGCACACCAAAAATGGGTTAGCTTTGTGTTTCAGTGGTTGGTTGATTGGTGAAACCAAGTTGTGTTGGTTGACTGGTAAAACGTAGCCTAGTAAAGGTGATTTGAGGGATCTTGCTAAGTTTTAAGAACATGATATTATGCTCTTACTTGAATCCATGGGTGTACAGGATCTTTCTGTTGCTATTCGAAGACTCCTTGGCCTCATCGTATAACTCCTCTCCACCTTCTGGCATCTTCGCCCTGAATTTCTTCATTGCTGCAACTAAGACTTGGCAAAACCTCGACAGTGGGTTGCCATTTGGCTTGAAGTGCCTGTACCTAACAGTCCCACCAAGAAACAAGACCAATGCTGCAAAAGCAGATACCGTGGATGCCCAAAACCCAATTGCCCAAATTCCTTCGTCTTCAAAGTATCCCAATATGGTATTGGAGAAAAGGGAACCAAGGTTCATGGCCAGATAGAAGTAGCTGAAAAATGCCACCTTTGAGTGCCCCTCATTGCTGTGCTCTTCATCAAACTGATCAGCTCCAAATGTTGCAATATTCGGTTGGTACCCTCCATTTCCTAGGGCAACGAGGTAGATGGAGAGGTAGAATAGCCAAATTTGTAAGCTGGAATGTGTTCCACATGGGTGTTCTTCGCTCCCACAACCTTTTGGATTGAGCAAGAACAGTTGTGATGAAAGTGACAATGATATCAGGCCCTGTTTTCAAATGCAGAGAACTGTTAAACAAATCATCAAAAAGACTACATATTCGTACTTAGATTAGTGCTTCAAGTCTCAGAATGCAAAATAAGATGAACGAAAACACTATCAAACTTACTGTGACAAAGATGAGTTGAAAGATAGCACAGGTTTTGTATCGCCCCCAATAGGAATCACTCAGGAAAGCACCAACAAGAGAGAAGATGTAGACTGTTCCGGTCCATTTACTGACGTTGTTAGCAGCTGTCGCATTGTCTTGCTGTAACACCCTGGTTAAGAA
Organism: Spiraea crenata; assembly: GCA_033992175.1. Taxonomy (NCBI): domain Eukaryota; kingdom Viridiplantae; phylum Streptophyta; class Magnoliopsida; order Rosales; family Rosaceae; genus Spiraea; species Spiraea crenata. Next base: position 3,592,274 of record JAVBHV010000003.1, on the reverse strand, counting down.
TAAGACCAGGTTCACCCCAACTCCGAAGAAAGCTAGGGTAGCCAGACCTTGGTTCACTGGATTTTATTGAACAAAACCATAGTAGAAGGGTCAGAATATGAAGTTTCAAACAAATAACAAAGTCTTGATTTGCTAGTAGTTAAACTCACAGTCAAGTGATTTGTGTCTATAAATTGATTAAGCCGACTAGCAGTGAATACATAGTACTTAACAGTTATACAGGGTGAAACTGAAAGTGGATATGCACTTGGATGCTGAAGCGAATAATCACAAACAGATGGCCAGGGTAAAAAAGACGTTGTTTCATGCATATCACTTTCAGGCTTTAGGTTCCAAGTAAACTCCTAAGCATTCAAGAAACCAAGGTTCTAAGCAGAATGGAAAAGGAAAGTTCCCAAAACTTCTTTGATAATGAAATTAAAAGCCGCCTATGGCTAGAATCGATCAAAGCATGTTCAAGATGTCTCAGTGATTGGTAACTGGTCCCCCTTCAGTTTCAATCATAGCGCTAACTGAAACCACTATTCCACCATAAGATCGGCTAGCCATCAATAAGCATCAATCATCATGCATGTGCACCCAAACTACATTTTTTTCGGACAAATACACTCAAACTACATATTTAGGTACTGGACAAGCACTAGAGAGGCATCCATATACAAGGCCTTCCCTTTAGAGAAGGAGCATAAAGCTCTCCCACAAGAAACTCCTATCAGCTAGTCCAGGTAGAAAAAAAGAGCTACGCATTTTCTTTCATCCTATATAATTATATACACAATATTCTTTATTAAAAGTAGATTTGGGCTCTAATTTAACGCCGAAATTGACCCAACCCGCAAAGATGACTGTTCTGAGTAGTATGTCATGCATTCTAAAAGAAGAAAAGCTTTAGGGCGTAGCATAGTTATTTGGATTTACAGTCATGCTTTAAATTATACAAGGGGATTGGCTACCCTTACAAAGTTATAGTGGAAAATCTGATCATCACTATCTCAAAGAAAATTTGCTCTGTTTTGTATTGTATTTCAAAAGTGACATTAATTTGTTGAAAAAAAAAATTAACACTAAAGTTCTGCAGTTATAAATAAAAGTTATAAGATAACCAATAAAGACATATCAAAGTGGGACTGGGGGAAACGTATGAGGTGAGTGCGTCTGGATCCTTCCAAAATTTCTATTACTGTGTTGTTTTAGAAAAGAACAAAACTGTCTTTAACCTAAGTTTCCACAACATACGTGGCATAGAACCGAGGTCATTGCACTGATTACGTGTCTGGCACGTATTACTCTGAATGCATGCTTTCCTGACCTTCTTGCCCTTTTCTTTCTCTCTAGTCTCTTAAAACGTTTCTCTTAAAAAAAAAAAGTCTCTTAATTCTATTGTCATGTCAGAAGAAAGCTGTGACAATGAAAACTAGTAAGTACCAAGTCCCACCAGTATCCTCCGATGTCCCGTGTTCGATATTCCTAACTATGTGATATTGCTCATATTGCTCATGCGGACCATTCAAAGCAATTATTTAGTTATTTTGCTGATGCATTTTTTGGTAAAATTAGAAGAAATTTCGAGTTCAAATTTTACTAGCTCAATGCCATTTCTAACTTATTTTCTTGGTTTCTCTCTCCTTACTACTAGTTTCTTTCACTAAGCTGGCAATAACCCAAAATGGATTGTATGAGACTATAAGCTGGCAATAACCCAGCATGCAGCTTGGTTTGGTTTTCAGTGCCAAATGCTTACCACTCCATTCACTCACTACTTATATTGTCTTTTTCCCATTTGACTTGTATCTGAAAAACTGTACATCTACCAAAGAAAAAAGAAAAGGGAAAAATAGATCTTTCCAACTGCTTATCTATAGACAAGTTTTCCTTTTAGATAAACTCTATATATTTCTAATTTGGTTTGAAGATTCCTGAATCTTCTTGAAAAAACCACCCGGGCAAATAAGAGAGAATGGATATAAACTTAGCTCCATTTTTGCATCCATAAAACTAGGAAACTCGGTAACTAGGCATGTGTAGTGACGAAAAACAGAGTACCCGATTCAGTTTTGCATCCATTAATAATTAAAAGAAAAAACCAGAAACACCCAATAAACCAAAAAATCATACTTGTTTCTTTGAATATGTAGAGTTGAGTAGCTTTACCAAGTATGATGATTCCAGCAACCCATCTTCCAGATTTTGCTCTAATTGCAGGTCTGCCATGCATGTCAACAGTACCATCAAGAGTGCATGCTTCTTGATCCTCTTTGAAATTGCCCTGAAATTCATAAAAGAAAACATGGAGGTATATATTTATACAATAACTAGAGCAACAAGATTTTCAGCTATGATCACACAATAGTGGTGCCCCTTTTCCAATAATGCATGTTGTGAAATGTTTTTTGATGAAAGTGGTGCACATGAAAATGATCCCTTGAAAAATTAATTGAAATCGAAACAATTGAAGAAAATATGAGCACATGGACAGTGTGACATTTATGTTGGCTCACCTCTTTGTAGACCTCTAAGCAAGCCATTGGTGGTGTTGAAAAAGGTAGAGAAAAGTTTGAAAGAGAGTTTGCAGGGGATGAGGGACAGGGGAAGCAAAGTGTTTTATTGCCAAACGAGAGAGAAACTTGGACAAAGAAAGAGAGGGGGATGAGCTATTATATAAAGGATGGGAGGGAGAATCCACGGTGGAGATTTAAGTCATGAAAAGTGGGGTCACTCCACATGACCTAATCTTCCAATTTTTTGTAGGTGAATTTGTTTAGACCTAAGTTAAAAAAAAAAGAAAAAAAAAGAACCGAATAATTGAAAATGAATATTGTATGAGCTGCTGTGTAGTGGCAAATGTGCTTATGAAACTCTCTCAAACTTTACTTGAGTTAGGAATCGAATTCTTAATCTAGTATAATTTAGGAATCTAATATTTACCTAGCATAATTTTGACTACTTACGTACATCATTTTCGCTAAGCTATAAGGAAGGTGTCATTTTGTGGTTTTCTAGAATACAGAGCTAGTCCTTTGACTCAATATTTTGACTGCAATTGTTTTGTAACGTATTCCCAATTTGCTGACTATCTCCATTTTTCCTTGGGAAGTTTTCATTTATACTAAGTCGTGATCTTCATAATTGTTGGTGTATATAGAGAGTTTTTATCATGAATTGTGTTGGAATTTTCACTAATCGGACATAATAGTGTCTGAACTTTAAAAGTGATCAATTTAGTACCCAGAATTTCAAAAATTGGACTTCACAGTGCCTAAACTTTAAAAGTGATCAATTTGGTACAAGACTTTCAAAAAAGATGACTATGTGGTACCTCCGTCAATTTTTCGTCAAAGCTCCGTTATAATGAAGGATAAAATGGTCTTGTGATATTAATTTTCATGTAAAATAAATTTTTTTTATCTCTCAACCTCTATATAAATATGCTTTATGGTGTTTCCAAAAAAATATGCATATGGCTATTGCAAAACAATAGATAAATTGATAAATAAAAATATACTCGAACATTAAAAAATTATTTCTAACATAAATTGAGTAATAGTATAAGTCTACCACTGACAAATGATATGTCAACCATCTGATATTGAGTAAAATTTGGAAAGTCATACGTGATAAGACAATAATTTCCTTCATAGACTTAACCGAAGACGAATTGATAGATGTTTTGATGTTTTTGTCGTCCGCTCCTATGATATTCGATATACTTGTGCTCTACTTTTGTATTAGAATTGTGTTTATGGAGAACTTTTACCATTAAGCAATTTGGAGCCAACATGATTGTTGTATCATTTGTAGACTTTTGCGATTACTCAATTTATGGTAGAACTCTTTGTTAACATTCGAGTATATTTTCATTAATTAATTAATTTATTGCTCTAAAATAGCTATATGCACATTTTCATTTTTTCGAAACACCATAAAAAACATTTATACATAGGTTGAGAGGTAAAAAAAATAGTATTTTACATGAAAGTTAATGTCAAAAAAGACAATTTTATCCCTCATGTTAACAGAACTTTGATGAAAAATTGAAGAAGGTACCACATAGTCCCTTTTTTGAAAATCTAGGTACCAAATTGATCACTTTAAAAGTTCAGGCACTATGAAGTCCGGTCAGTGATAGTTCAGACATCATTTATGATATATATATATTATCCTCTTTCAATCAGCTGAGATTAAAGATTAAAGTCTCGGTTTCAATAGCTTAAATTTATGGAAATTCCGGAAAAAAATTTCGAGTTTAGGAATGAAATTTTGGTGAAAAAGATAAAGACGAAAAATATGTTAGAAAACCTATAAATTTATGTCTCAACTTTCTATCGAAATCAACAAATAATACTAATTTAACATTTAAGCCATATAATATTATTCATATAGATTAACTTTTATATACATAAGAGAGAAGAATTCGTGTTTTGCATTCCACTAAGCTATAAATAAGTACAATATTTTAAATGCTATTGTTTATCAAACAAAATAATTTCATTGGTAAAACATATTTACTCTTGGCATGAGTAACCAAGGTATTATGGAATACTTAAGGTGAGCCATGAAACTAACACTAACCATTATATTAACATAATGATACAATGTAAGAGCTTTAAGGAATATAATACATCAGAATTAAACACACATAATATTATAATACATAAAACTATTACGATGATGCTCCTGTTCACCCAACCATATGAATCGTATATATCAGTGCTTGGACCGCTATATGACATTGGAGGTTGAATATAATAAAAAAAAAGACCCCAAGTATTATATGTGCTAGACCCCATAGGATTGCCACTATAACCATGAGGGGCATGAGACACTAAAATCACTAGACATGTTACTGAATTCATTTTCTAAGCTCATTGTCCTAAAATTCGGAGAAATGAAATCATAATCAGATTGAGGAAAACCTTCACTATATCTGTTGCACCTCCTTGGATATGACTTTCCAACTGCTCCAATTGCAGGACCAGCTTCTCTAGCACCATGATTTGAATCTCGGATAGTATGTGTAAACTGATTATCACAAGTATATGAAAGTTGAATTGAATTGAAGTGGCAAAAAGCAAAATCTTTACCAAAGACTATGTCGAATTTTTACTAAATTTTATCAAAATTTCGACCAAAATTCAGGAATATCGAGCATTTTTATGATAATATTGATATGTACCCCCGGTTCAAAGTTGGGATCAATTAATTTTACTTTTCTGTTGTGGAGTACTGAATTCAATCAGATTGCAATAAAATTGCAAAGTCCATATGAAGTCTCTGCTGTGGATCAATTAATTTTACTTCTAAGTGTTCTACATATATTATAATACATTATCCATATGAAGTTAACAGTCAAAGTCCTCTGGTTCATTTTTGGAGTCAGCTTAAAGGCGCAGAACGGAGCGATGAGTGATAACTAAGATAAGTGAAGGATTTGAATTCATCCAAGATAACAAAAGTACCAATGTTTGATAATTTTCTTGATACCAAACAAACATATGGTATATCTTAGATTGCATCAAATTAGATCTTTTTACTTTGCTGCTGAATTATTACAGAGGACAAGATTCCTTTAATGATGTTATGCATATTTCACTAATCAAAGAAGATCAGTTCACATTCTCCTTGAGGGGAACTGGTGGCATTTTGGAGATCTGTTTTTTTAAGTGGGAGAGTTTGATTGTTATCTGCAACTAATAATACACATTTGTTTACACTTTATGCCTCAAGTTGCTAAGACATTCTCCTAGACATGATAAAATATGCCTTTTAATAATTTTCACTAGCAATTAGAGGTATATAATCAAAAGGGCATTTTGTCCAAAGATATTTTTATAAAAGGGTGAAGTGATTTGTAAAGCATACTTCAATAAACAGAATTACATTATGGCAGCTACTATATGCCTACTTTCCTATCATATTTGGTTTTTGGGAAAAGATTCTCAAATTCTTGTGTATTTATTAGCTCTTTATATTATACAAATTTCTTCAAGAATAGTACTTTTGTATAACATCACTAGTCAATCCCTGCTGGATGGATTTTGTGTTTGAAGTACCTAACTTTGTATTTGGACAGGAATATGTTCTAATTTCTTTAACTCATGAGACTAGGCCAAAGTGTACATTCGGAACCCTCGGGCGGGAAATAGGCAATAGAAAATGGCGGCACCTGAAAAAATTACCAAGAAAAAAAAGGTATTCAGCTGGATAGCATTCTATATGTAGCAACTATATGAAGTAGGATGTGCAGAATATATCCACGTGTGAATGAGAATGTGAATGAGACTTTAATAATGCAAATAATATAAGGAAAAAAAAAATCTAACTTCGGCAGAATAAGGATCTCCCAATAGGGATCAATGACCTAAATGATAGCGAATGAATGTTGGCTTTATAGGTTTTTGTTTTCCTGTCAAACAATTAATGATGCATCCACCATTCATATAACACTTATTTATGCAAATGCTATATGCCACTCATTTCTTGTCTCACTTTGCCTCCTGAAGATTAAAATGACTCACTTTGCCCTCTGTCACTCAATCCATGATTACTTCCTGGGTTAGATTTCCGTTAAGTTATGTCACATGTCACTTTTTTTATTAGTTTGTTTCTTTATCTCACTTTGCCCCTTGTAGGTTAAAATGAATTACTTTACCCTCTGTCACTCACTCTGTTATCTCATGTTACCTTCTGGGTTAGATTTTCGTTAAATTATGCCACATGTCATTTTCGCTTGGTTTGTAAAAAAAACTTGTGGGGTCCACCTAAAATTTAAATATGTAATGGATATAATGTTAGGATAATTTGTTATGATTTTGATGTGAATTTGAAGGCGGTTGTAATGGATATGATGTTGCAATTATTTAAAGTCAGTAATTTTATTTTACTATTTTATAAATAAGTTTATTATTAAAAAAAGTTAATTTTTATTTTAAGAAGGAATTAAAAGGAGCTAAACATTAAGGTTTTAGGTGGACCTCACAAGTTTTTTTTAACAAACTAATAGAAAGTGACACATAGCATAACTTAATAGAAATCTAACTCAGGAGGTAACATGAGATAATGGAGTGAGTGAGGACAGGGCAAAGTGAGTCATTTTAACCTATATGAGGCGAAGTGAGACAAGAAATGAGTGGCAGAAGGCATTTGCATAAATAAGTGTTTATATAACTTAGATAGGGGTGGCATTGAGAATTTTTATCTATACCTAAAATTTATCTCGCCACACTCATCACTAATATTACTAATTAAATTACGATTTTATCCATATGCAAAATTATCCTTAAGGACTAAAAGATGTAAAATAAAAGAGGAATTTTCTCACCACACCCAACATCTCCAACACAACCCTAGTCTACTTTTTCTTCCAAGTTAGAACGTCATTCTCCACATAGTTTTCATGTCATACCTTGTGATGTTATGACCACTATCCTGAAACTTGCAAAGTGTGTTGGATTCATATCTTATGAAGTATTATAAGCTAGTTTCATAGCCTTTTTGATGATGGGTTATTTTATGTTTTTGCTATTACTTCTTTCTAGTTTGATGATTTTTTTCGTGTCACGTTCATGAATCAACATAATTAAATGTATCTTGTTCTTAATTTTCTTGTTAAGTTGTATTGTTAAATTAATTTGCATAGGTTAGATTAGTGATGGGTGTGTAAAACTAGTTCAATATTTGATTAAGGATTTTTTTGGAACATACAATGAGTGCAAGGATAAAACTCAAATTAACTAAAAATAGATTATGCATGTTTTGAGAAAATTGGGCGTGTTGAGATAAATGATGGGTGTGGATATAACCTTTCAATGGAATTTTTTATTTGGACGATTAAAATTGATACATTTGACAATTATAGTTGATGGGACATAATATTTTTGTCATAATTTTTTTCCAAATTACTCTAAAATGGAAGATAATATTTCATAAGAATCTAGTGTGGTAAGACATATACTTTCTTCATGTTTTTTCACCGAAACCAAGAAAGATATAGGGAGGGTGGCGAGGTTAGTGATGAGAGCTTTTAGTCGGCAAAGTGTTTATTTACCTTTTAATTTTATTTTAACTTTCAAGTTCACAAAAACAATTTTTGGGTTTGAAAAAAACTTATTATGTTCTTATGAGGGTGTGGATAAGAATTCTCTAGATTTAATTGCCAATTACAGTTTATATTGTTAATTAACAATTTACAATAGATACAAAGCGACAACTGATTAAGAATGGTTATGTTGCTTTACCATGTATTTAAGAGCGTTGTTTTCTAGCAAGATGTTGTCCAGTTTTGTTGGATTACACCACATAAGAGCTTCTATACTGTTTTGCAGCTTTGTCGCACATGCCGTTGTAGTCTTGCAGAATGAGCCCTAATTTTTTCATACGAGCTTAATTTCTTGCAAAATGTTCTCTAGTTTTGTTGGGAGTTTACTGCATAAGAGCGTCAGATTTTTTCCGTTCATTCGAGACCATTTATAAGAGTCTTGAAAGTAAAGATTGAAGACATCCCATAAATCACGGGGAACGGAGAGTTACGTGCCACGTGATCAACAAGCAATGTGTTGTACGATGTCATGTCTTGAAATTCTGTTTTTACAGGACACGTCTCTAGTTTGGTGAAAGTTTAGCAGTTAATTAATGTTGGTTATGCTAACTATATATGAGGACGACATATTCCTAGATATTATTAATGTTTATATAGTAAATTGATCGTGCAAGTACAATATGTTAACTTAAAACACCATTTCAGTATGTCAAGACTTGGCCGTTTCCTCCCAACAGTCATTTTAAAATTCACAATAAACTTTTGCAATAGTTTAATATTGGAAAACCATGCTATTGATCCCTGCTAATATAGCTATTGGAAATTTTAAACAAGCCAGTTTAATAACTTACAAATGATCAATAACTTGGTATCGACATCACTACCATGATAAATCTACTATATAGTTGATCTTGTATCCCTAGGTCAGGTTCAAGTCATTTGACACGCAAACCTCATAACCCTAGCCGTTCTCCAAAAAAAAGCCCCACAACCGCCGCCGGCCCCTTGGCTTGCCTTGGGGTCGGCCGGCCACCTTTAGTGCCAACAACAATTCAAGCTTCTTGGCTTCGGCGTCAGCTGGGATTCGGAGCGTGGTTTTGCTGGAGTTAAAGGAATTTCGATTGATAATCGGTTGTTTATTGCTGTTGATTATAGCTTTTAGTCCCGAATAAATTGTTAGCTCGTTTAATTTTATTTGAGTTTTGTCCAATGAGATTCCCATAAAATAGCAACTGGTGTTATTTCTCTAGTTTTTTGATTGCTTTCTGATAAGCATCGGGTGTCGACTTTGCCTTGCTTTGGGCGGGTATTGTTTAAGGTTTCGGGTTACAAAAGGTTCCGGTTATCACACGATTGAGTGGCGGTTTAATGAGATGTAGTGGGAACTTGTGCAGTTTTGGTTTTTGAGTTTATTTAGAAACTCCTTGGTTGGTTTGTCTAGGGAGCTAGTGGCAGCTTGTGCAGTTGTTAGAATTCAGATTCCTTTGATGGGCTTCGGGGTTCAGGGTTCACCATGCTTGGCCGATCTAGTGGTCCCTGGTGGCGGTTTCCGGTTCGGATTGCTTGGTGTTACTTCGGGTTTCGATTCTGCCTGGTTTGGCCGACCTTATTTGGGTGTTTCTTTGTTAGTTTAGTTGTTCAGTTGTAGTTGTGATAGTTATTTGGTTAATCGGTTTAATAGGTTCAGTTGATCTATTTCGGGTCTGCCTCAGGAAGTCTTCTCTAACGAGTTGGCTTGTTGTTTCTGCCTAGTATCAGTGAAATTATGAGTCATGTTAGGCGTATTAGACATTCCTTGTACGTTGGATGTTTGAGTTTGTTATTCCTTTGTTTTGTCATTTACAGGACCCAGTTTTATAATATATTTACTGTTGATAAAAAAAAGATCTTGTATCCCTCAAATACATTTACGGTCATAATTAATTAAGTTCTCGCTTTATTCTTTACTAAATAAAGAAAAGCTCCTTTCTTTAAGTCTAAGTCACCTACATTTTGTCTGTTATGCACAAATTTTTATTTTTTGGTCGCAATAAGTAATGCACTAAACTCGCTAATCAAAAGGCACAAAAGAAGTACAATGAGAAAAAGGCATGTGTCTGGGAGAGCAAATCAACCTGTTCCCAGTTAGGAAGAAGACCATTCACACAATTTGAGTGGGATGCTTTCACTAGCATTTTGCATAAATTTAATGTGCTCGAGGTGAATTTGCAATTCCAGCCTTGGCATAAGTCACTTTGCCTCAAATTTGCTGTGCCATTTAGTCAATTTAGGCATTTTAGGTCTGGGTCATGGGATACGGGAGATTACCAAAAGATTATAAATTTGATTTGTCCATTTTGTCCAATAGGCTTTGTGTGACATATAATATTATACCTAATTTTTGATTGTGAAACGCAGTGGCTCGTATTCTGTCGTTGCGCTGACTTATCAAAAGTTACAAATATGAGATCTTTGAATTTACAAATTTGGATTTTTCTTACGCATGCATTCACTACAAAAGTAGTATAGTGATTTAAAATATAGACTGTAAGCTTATCACTTGTAGCTATGCTTTATTGCTGCATTTTTTCTTGTTTATTAAATTTCAAGTTAGCGGTTCGTGCGTCAGATCCCACTTTTAATTCGTTACTAAAACATTAGATGCTGTTATCAATTCAAACCAAATAGTAATATTCTCTTATCAGATTATATATATTATAAATATTTATACTTTTATCATGTGAATTGCTCAATCCAACATTACAAAGATTCAAAATTAAATCAAATTCATGATTTGATAATATAAATATTTGTTAGCAAGTTAGTACCAAATGCACCGAACTTCCGATTTGAAGGTTCATGACCTCATCAGCTGTGGTGACATGGTCCAAACATCAGATCCAATGATGGATGAGGTTATAATGGTGGGAGAGACAATGACCTGTTTTTTAAGTCTCTTCCAAGTTCACAAGCACAATGCTTGAATCCAATTGGGTGTGCCCCAACCAAGGGGCAATTTTTTCCTCTGCCTCTTCCTGTTTTCACCACTACTGACAGTTGAGTTTTTGTATCTGCTACAGTGTATATATATGTGTATATATATGTTGTGTCTACAGTCTACTTCCTAGTACTGTCTTAATTTTTGATCAAATTTCTAGCTGCTTATCAAGACATTTGAGTATGTGACGTTGATGAGATCATAAAGGAGTTTAATCATTAAGATCATGACTTTTATTTTGGTAATTAGTCATCATGGTGGTATGGCTAGCCACTTGGAAACCTAAACCTAATTTATCCATCTTCTTTTCGTTAAGTTTGATCCACAAATATTATGAGGGGTCATCTAGCTATAGCATGAGCCATTGGTGGCTAATCTAGTAGAATACTATTTAGTAGTATTCTACCACGTAAAAATTGGTACATAAAAATATGTTGGAAAAGAAAGCTTGGCGACTACTGTGCTCTTTCCAAGTGTTTAAATCTTACACTCTATCATCATGGAAATTTAGATTCTTTTCAATTGTTTCTACAACACTCACAGTTAATGATTATTTTTTATGAAAATGTAATAATAGCCCATCAACCTAGCACATTTTATGAATAACCCTACACATTTTAAAAAGAACCATTTTCATAACAATTTCGAATTAAAAATTTCACAAAAATAAAAGGATTAATGACCCCCTAGTCCATAAAAAAACCACTTACTATTCTAGGACATGTAATTTAAATTTTCTTCTATAAGTACAAAACACTAAATTATACATTAAAGTGTAAAAACTGAAATTTACACTTCCACGCGCTCAAAAAAGACTTTTGCTTCAAACCCACACTCAATATCACTTTCTCATCCCATTACCACCAGCGTCGTGATCACCGAGGTTCCATCGTCGCCATCAACGTCTTCGAGATTGAGATCAACCCCTCTGTCTTCAAAGACGACTTCATCGCGCACCAGATCTCCATCACCACGCCTTCGATCTGGTTTTCGCCAGTGCCTTTAGCGACTGAAGCATGGCCTTGGGCCTCCGCACCAGGCCCATGACCCCAACAGAGCCACGGGCAACGTGAAGAACATCGACGATTGTTTGCGGCGGCGCTACGTCAAGAATCCAAGGAAGAACTTGTAGTCCAGGTCGTCCCCGTCGTCGTCTTCCGGTGAGACTTGATGGTGGCTGAATTGTTGTGTCGGTGGCGCTAATGGAATGAGGATTGGGACATAAATTGGGTAAGTTTGTGGAGAGGACCGGAATTGGGTTGCTGTTAATTTGTGTATTTGAATAATTGAAACAAGAATTTGAGTCACAAAAATATTTCTGTGTGTGACATGAACTGTCGGTAGGAACTGATTCTGTGTTGGCATGAACTGTTTCTGTGTTGGCAGAAACTGTTTCTATGCGACACAAATTATTTATGTATCCACAGAAACACTTTGTGTATCCATATAAACTGTTTATGTTTCCATATAAACACTTTTTTTATTCTCAAAAACACTTTCCTTTCGGGCTCAATGTGATTTTCAATTATTTTGGTCAAAAATTTTCATCTAAAAATCAACAAGCATGAAATATCCTTTTTCTCTAGTGGGAATAAGTCTTAATTACTTTGAAAGCAAATGGAATTCTTAAACAACGATCCAGCTTAATTGGTTGGCAGACACAAAAAAGATGGTCAGCGTTTCGTGTGTAGCAGTGCTAGTTTTATTACTATTTTGTTTTTAAAAAAGTATTTTGTAGCGCGTGCATGCACGCGCTATTAATTGGTGTGCGGCTGCATGTTTTGTAATGAGGACATTTTGACTTGTCTATTTAAAATGTCCTTGTGAGAGACAATTTGAATTTACTGTCCTCCTTTAGAAAGTATATATTTATTTTGACCTTAGAGGAGATTGTCTCAATAAAAAAATTACAGCTTTGCCCTTTCTCATTTATTTCTTCATTGATGGGGGGATTCAACTCTCCTGTTTGATGTTACTTGGGAGGTTTTTGCACTATGTTTCTCATCTTTCTCTTTTTTCTTTTTACCTTTTTAAGCTCTCTTATGAAGGTATATTTGTATGTTACCATATCTCATTCTAAGGTAAGTAATTCATGTAACTCCTTCCCAAATTTTCTCTTCTTGTTCTCAACCTTGTTTATCTTCCCTAATGTTGTTTCAAGGTTTCAAAGGTTTCCCAATCTCTCACTCTTTCCTGGGCGAAAACTGAATGGTAGAGATTCAAGTAATCTATATATTGAGTTTACTTTTATATGCTTTTGACATTTTTGGCTTATAGTCTCTTTTGAAGGTACACAATTTTTTTTTTTCATTCTTTATATTTTGTACCTCTTTTAGAGGTATGATTTTTTCGTTTTCATTCTTGTTCCTCTCTTCAAAGGTGTTGACTTATTTTTTTCAACTTCCTCTTTCAAAGGTATTTTTCTTTTCCCTTTGCCACTATTTTTCCTCTTTTGAAGGTATGCCACATGTGTAATTTTTATTCTTCCTCTTTCAAAGGTATACAATATATATGTAATTTTTCTTCTTCCTGTTTTCTAAAGTATGCTTTTTCCAAAAGCATTGTTCTTTACTTATTTGTGATTTTGATTTTATAATTTGCAAATTTCGAAATTCAAATTTCAAAGCTAACAAAGAAGATGCATACATTAGTCATTCCAATTAATTCGTAGAACTTAATTGAAAGGCAGGATATGGCATAGAAATAAGAAATACAACATTAACTTATTAAAAAAAAATTAATTTGGTCTACTCTTAAGAGATTTGTTTAGCAATGTGCTAAAATCACAATGTTTTTATGAATAAGTTCCTAAACCCCTTAAAATTTTCAAATTAGTTTTCTTATTTAAAAAAATCCCTTCGAATAGCATCAAGGGGATCTATAATGACAACCATTGACTGTGCCACTATAACTACAGAAGACTGATTGTGTCTAGTTCTCATTAAGAAGCAATCGTTTGAAATACTATTTGTGATCAATAACGATAAGTATTCAGTTTAAAACGGTAAATACACTTGAAGAATGTCTAATTCTCATAAAAAAAAAGTGTCTCTTGGAACAGTGAGACGTGACAAATATATATGACAACCATCCATTTTACAACTCTTTGCAACTATTGAGTAGAGTGACTTGTATCTTTGTGTGTCTCTCTATATATATATATATATATATATATATATATATATATATATTATATTATTATTTCAAACTAAAACTCACAAACAATCAGTTTCTCGAAAACGTATTGTGATCGTCATTTGAAAGCAATCCGCATGCATGCGCGATTCTTTGACACAGACACATTCAAGTATATAACACATGGATGGTGGAGCGAGTCACGAGATAGAATTGCCGGACGGGATATCATTTTTCTTCACCGGCCCAATTGTTTAGAGGTGACCACATCAAACTCATCCAACGATAAATAAAGAAATGACCGCATTGACCAGTGATAGTCGCCACCAGGTTAGCAAAAACTATTTGCAGACTTGATATGGAACCTACTTACACCAATCCACGAGCAATATGATCTTTGTAGCTGGACAAGCTGATTTGGACCGCCGCCAGGAGCATTAGCGGTGCGCACAATATCCATGTTTAATTTAAATGATATAATTGCCACAAATGATATATAGTTCCTAGTGGAAGACAAAGACTTGTCCAAGTCTATATAGGTCACAACCAGGTGACGATCGAGCATTATATCAACTAATTGTAATTAACTAATCAGCCTTTTCTTTGATGAACAATCATTTCAGTTAGGTCATTCCACAAAAAACAGCAAAACATGTTTGTGTTTCTCACCATCTATCTTAATCAATATATATGGCCCGATTTTTTTTTTTTTTTTTTTTAATTGTGCGCCGCAGCTACTGGTGGCCAACTAAAAGACCAACAAAATTAAAGTGCACACAACCCATTTACACAATCCTTCAAGGTGAGTTGAATCTGAACTCTATTCCAATTAAGTGGGGGAGGAAATGTTACTAGACTAAGTGGTAATGTTGCAAGCACGTATATTAACTTTGTTCGCACAAAGAAATTGAGGAACTTATTGAAGGAAAAAAATACTACTCAATGAGGCAAATCTGCTCAACTTTTAACATGAAAACTTGCATGAAAACTTGTGATCAAGGTGGGCATTTATTCATTCTTTCATTCATTTATTTATTCTATCTTGAACTCAAGTTTATCGCATTTCTGGAATTGACCAGTTTTAGAATTGGACCCTCCAAGTTAACATCAGTGTGGTTGATCAGAAAAGGATAGCGTATTAAATCATGCATATACTATTGATGGTAATAGCACATACCACATTATATGTATGGATTGAATGGGTGGTTCATATTTTCAGATTGCATATACACAACTGTACATGTAGTTGAATTCCAAATGGACCAATAGTTAATTGCCACTGCAACAAGTAGCACCTAATTTATAGTGGTAGTTTCCAATGCTCCGAAGTAAACTCCATCTAGTTTTTCCTGGGAATTCCGAGTGTCTATGTCACTTGGTTACAAAATTGACCACATGCCAACCCCAATCCATGTGAAGGAGACACATTGACATGTACATAAACTTTCTAGAATTTCCCTACTGAGGGATTTGAAGTGGAGCAATGCGTCGAGCTTGTATACAATTAAGGCGATGTTGGTAAATTAAATGTTTTGAATTAAAGAGACGATCAAGTCCGTCGTGAGGTCGCACCTCAATTTTTATTTTTTATTTTTTATTTTTTTAATTTTTTTTTTGCATTTGGAAAAGTCTCTGACCTTTAACATGTGGGAAAATGTCAATATTGATGACTATTTTAGCACCATATATATACTGTAATGTATATCATGCAATCCCATTGTCAGGTAAACTCTAATTTTGTCTCTGCCTAAGTAAGTAATGTAAAATTTTCTACGTATTTTTTGTGAAAAAACGAAGAAGGAAAAAACAAAACCATCAACCCACTCAGAAAAGCCATCGAAATATATACCTAACTTAATTATACCATAAAATACTAAAGAGATTTCTAGCTCCTAATTATATATATAATCTCTATTGTCCCCCCTGTTTTTTTTTTTTACTTTCATCAGCTTTTTTCAAGATTATGCAAGCCATTGCCATCTTTGATGATTAGGAAGGCACAAACAGAACTGATACCGATAAACTAAAGAATTTCGTTTGGCTATGATTGATCCAAAAATTGGAAAAGAAAGCGATTTTTGATATGTTAATGGATTACAGTCCTTGAGTTGCTAATATAGCATAGAAAGAAAATGTACTTTACTTGTCTTTCGCTTTTTATTCTTAATCTCCTAAACGACTCAAAGAATTCATAATTAAGAAGATGAGTGAAATGAAATCATCTACACGAATTAACCTGAAAGTACAAAGCAGCAAGAAGCCATGAAGCCTAAGGTTTTATTATACTAAAGTCGTTTGTATCGAACCCTAATCGGCCATATGTTACCTTCAAGAAGCGTCACATAGGCAATACTACCTCTCCATGAGCACACTTCACGAGCATTCGTGGCCTCCACACGAGGCATGATATGACCATTCAAGTGCGTATTATGAGACCACCATATGACAACCTTCAGATAGAGCCGCTAATTAACTCACTTCATCCGACAAGTAATGAAGCTTGCACAATGTTTCAAAGTATAGACAAGACTAGGTCACTTAAGCCTAACTTTAAATGGACATTCAATATGGGAATAGCAAGACCCGACTGCGGATCCTTTGTCCCCGAATACTCTATCCCTGCCTGTCCCTCGAGTTAAAATCTGACATGTGCCAGATCAATTAATAGTACTTAACTCCTAAACTAACTCCGTCATCTCCACCAATATTAGATTCTTTACTTTCTAATAGTCCATATCTTACTTATGATTATGGTGTGTTTGATTAGGAATCTAGTCAAACACAAGATCACATTGTTATAGGGCCGGCCATGTGCCTAGTCCTATTAGGACTTACTTAAAGCACAAGTTAGTCAATTAGGGCGTTATAGTATTTTATGGGAGGATTGTACTTGACCTAATTGACTACTATATACATGAAGTTTAGGTCCCTATGCACTACACCATTCTAAACATCTTTGCCCCATAGAGAAGAGAGATTTGAGGTGATAGCTGTCATAGAAGACCTTTGCCCATTCACTCAACCATGACCGGCTCAAAAGGTGATACATGGTTATGTACATGTATTTGTATAAACTATATTGTGTCTATGATCTTAAATGTGCTCAATGTTACATGTGGTATCAGAGCCAAACGTTCAGTGAGACATAGATCAATTGTTAGTTGTTTGAAAACCAAATTCGGATTGTGTTTATAAATCAACACAAAGTTTTCAATTAGGGTTTATGTGATGTTTAAAACCTTTGGTAAAAGTTAAAACCCCCTTTGTAAATCGCAAAAGGGTCAAAACTGACCCGAATACAGACACATGACCACCCAATTCCAAACACGTGGGTCACACTTACCCGACATGTGAGACTTTTTTTGTTTTAAAACGGGAAAAAGGAAACGGTCATATTTTTTCTGGGCAAATTAAATTGGGGCTTAGGGTTCTTACGAAAATCGCTGTCAAAATTGATTAAAATTATTTGTTAATTGTTCGAATTCGTCTGGGGTTTTTGGTTGCAATTGCATATTCGGTCTTTGTAACCTATTATGTAAGGTTAATTGCTTCCGTTGATGATAAAGATGCATGCTATGGACACCAGATAAGTTTTCGGAATCCTAAAGTTGAATATCAATCAAATTCATGTTTTAAGACCATATAGAACTGTTAGAGCGTTCTTTCAGGGGGAGCGCATAGGTCTGAATAGATTAATTTAGTTCGGATGGCCCTGAATGCATGTTGTTACGACCCGTTCCGGGATTTTGGGTAAAATGACGGAAATGCCCTTGAGCGTCAATCGTTGACTTTTGAACAGTGGGAAATTACATAGTCGATATTGGGCTCTATGCGAAGAGCTCGACGATACGAACGTGTCGGCGGAGACGAAATCGAATTCGGAGTTATATCGGACGTATTACGGATGAAAAACAGTTTTGTAGTGTAGTGGTGTGCCACGTGGCGTCTCATGGTTGGCTGGAAGGTTGGAGACGCTTCTGGAAAGCCCGAACCAGGTTCTAAAAAGGAAAGCCGGCCCAGGTTTCCAAAAGATGAAACCCGAACTAGCCCTCAAACCCGTCGACTTCACACCGTTGGTTCGCACTCTCCGGCGACGGACGTGACCTCCGACCACCACCATCACGCTCGCCTTGACATCACGAGTCCAGAGCACCATGGATCGGCCCCAGGAAACTCAGCGGAAAGCCGACAACGACATTTACGGAAACTCAGAGTTTTCGACGTGATTTCCGGCCAAATCCGACCCCGGTGAGTCCCAAAACCTTGCTAGATCGATTCGTTGGGTTGAGTAGATGAATTTTGATATAAAGATCGTTGAAAATGGTTGAGAAATGAAGGATTTGAGCTTCGTCGGAAAACTGGAAATAGTCGCCGGAATCTGGGCGAATTCCGGCCACAGCACGGCGTGCTGAAGAACATGCCGGAATTTGGAAATTTTCCAGATTCCGATGAGTTCTCCGGCGATGGTGCGGCGGCGCCGGCGGCTTGCCACGTGTCAGACACGTCAGTGCCACGCGTCCGCCAGGTCAGCTGCCACATGGGTGCCGCTTCAGCGACATGTGGCTGCCACATGTCGACACGTCAGCGCCACACGTCCGCCAGGTCAGCTGCCACATGGGTGCCGCTTCAGCGACATGTGGCTGCCACATGGGCACCACGTCAGCACCGGCCTGCTGACGTGGCAGCCGTTGACCGTCGATGACCGGCCACTTTTCCGATTGGAAACATCGTTCCGGATCCAATGGCGACCTTCGT
The DNA here is from genome assembly GCA_033992175.1 of Spiraea crenata. Taxonomy (NCBI): domain Eukaryota; kingdom Viridiplantae; phylum Streptophyta; class Magnoliopsida; order Rosales; family Rosaceae; genus Spiraea; species Spiraea crenata. The sequence continues at coordinate 3,573,372 of JAVBHV010000003.1, read as the reverse complement.
TTCGCCATCCGAGATACGGTTGAACTCCGATTGAGCAAAATATGAAAATTAGGGTTTCGGAGATGGTATTTGACTATGGACCTTCTGACGGTTGGTTCGTGGGAACTTTATAGGTATTCGAGCTCCAGTGAGATGCCATAGGCGAGCAGTACAGGCGGACGAGCTTGACGGCTGGAAATCACTATGAGTGGATGGGTTTTGTTTTATTAAACTATTGGCTTTCTTTGCAGTTCAGTATTTAGTATTTATGTATACGAGTACCAGTTTATCAGTAATACCTAGTACACCTTGTCGCACATAGTACTTTACATATATTAGTACCAGGACTACGGCCGTAGGACACAGCTTTCACTTGATTGTGCACCTAGCGCCGAAGACCCCACTTGCTAGCTATCCATTCCGGTGCACAGCTTGCCCTGATGCCTATCCAGGGTATTGTAGGTGCCTCCTTTCAGATTTCACGTGATCGTAGGTACTTGGGGTTTCTTATGTATACGTACACAGCTTCACCCTGCGGATTACCGAGGGTGTCGTATGTGATTGACCAAAGGTGTACAGGATATACAGGTTTGATTTATGAGATTACCGTGCTTATTATGTTTTTACAGCAGGGGGTTATTTATACTATTTTCAGAAATGTTTTCGAAAGCTTATTTGTTTTTCCATCGACTCACCCTTTGGTTTTGCGCCCCCTTAGGGTTAGTAGCTGAGTTGACCAAAGACGCGAGGAGAGGCAGTTCGATGGCTCTGCATCCGGCCCGAGGGTATAGGGACATTCCTGGTTCAGTCCAGGTTGCTCGTCATTTCCGCTATTTCTTTTATCTTGTCATAGATGCTCTGATATTGCTGTGAGTGTATTGTGCGATTGTTGTGGGCCCAATCGTGTGTTGTGTTTTTATTTTAAGTAGTTTTGGTCTTGTGTGTGCGAGTTTAGGCTTCGTCACCCTTTGGGTGATGGCCGTACATCCCGGGCCCACTTTTCTGGGACGGGGTGTAACAATGTTGAACTATTTTCTGGAAATCTGATGATTGATTGATATTGTGATGTTATTCTAGCATGCTGTTTTGATGATGCAGGTTGGCAATGAGGGGGGTATTTTAAAACTAATTCCTTTTTGTTTAACAAATAGCACAAACAATGATCACACAGGTGACCAGCCACAGTGTGATGAACTTTACGGATTAACTGGATTAAGTTCTTAATAAATATTACTTATGGATGCTTGTGATTTGATCAACAACACTCAGATGCAATGCCAACTTAGGTCCTCAACGAAATCAGTGAGTTTGATATTCGTGAGCTATCCACAACTACAACTATATCAAACCAGCGTTTCTAATGCAGCAGTTGAAGATGACCAGTCAGGCAGAATTATCCAGTTTGCATGTTAAGTGATTTGGTGCAAAATTAAATCCAATTTTAGTTAAGCCGAATGTTTAACAATACACAAAGATGGACACAGAGTTTTGGTACCCGGAAAAATCCACAAAGGGATAAAAAACCGGGGATCTATCAGAAGACCGGCCTTCCACTATGAAATGGCAAAAGATGCCCAGTACAAGGTTCAGACCAAGCTCAATATCTAGTTACCTAACTTAGATGCAGCAGTCCCTCGTGCGGCTTCTTCTCAATCACTTCACTTCCAGCGGATCCTTGCTTGGTCAACACGCTACAAGGACATACACAAGTATTCCTCTAACGTGGCACCGAAAATGTATGCTGTGATGATTTATGACCAGTCACAGATTTATTTTCAGAAAGCAGTAAACTTGCAGGAAATAAAACGGTGACTGTGTTTGATGCTTGCAGCTACAAACTGGGCAGCAAACCTACTAAGGTCAATGACCTCTAATACTCAACAAAGTCTACAAACATGTATGAACATGAGAGACTAGTGTTGCACACTCCTAACTCGACTCAAAGTATGGAAACTTTAAAACAAGCCGAACTAGGTAAGATGAACCTTCTTTCAAAGTTAGCTTAATGTGTTTTCTATGAAAAAACAACTTTGAAAACAAGATTCAAATACTAGCTATCCTCACTTTCTTATAAAGCTTCTATATAAGTGAACTAGGCACTCAAGAAGGCAAGCAAGAACCGGAGAGGAAAAATGCAGCTAGTCAAAGAGAGTTTTTCAGAAAAATGATGAAATGTTTAGCTTAAAAACCCTAGCCGATATTGAGGATGAAGTTGTGTTTATATAGACACAAAGGGATAAGAGATAAACGGCCAAGATTAAACCTTAAACTCTCTTTTTTTTTAAAACAACCTCGGCAGATCCGAGTGAGTGGGGCGCAGTTGACTGACCAGCGGATAAAAGCATGGGCTGTTTAATCAATCTGTCAGAAAAGTAGTCAACCTTCACGTGTATGAAATAGATGACCAGTCACGAAAATCCTAAAATCCTTATTCTTGTGAAAACAAGTCCAAAGCTTTAAAGTGTTTAAAACCTTTTGACTAAATAAAGAAAGGACAAGGTTTTTGACACAGAAAGACTATGCAAATGAATGTGTTATATGAATGCATCTTCAATCATCAACCTTCTAAGTTTCTTCAATATCCTAAAGGTCTAGAAATATAAACTTAGTGACTAATTGAGCTTGTTACATTCTTTACAATGTTTTTGTGACAAGGATAGCCAATCATAAAATAACCTACAATCTCCCCCTTTGGCTTTCCTTGACTAAAACAACCTCATAACTCACATCGCTCACACTCACCCAACCTAACTATGCTGACTAGTCAAAATGTACCTGCAAAGAAGCTCAAGACAGTATGCAATAGAGTATTCTCCCCCTAACTAGCATAATGAGATCAGAGAAAAATACATATGCTAAAATCAATGTTTAAACTCCCCCTAAGTAATAGAGCATGTGATTGAATATCAATATCTACTCCCCCTTTTTGTCATGGCAAGACAAAGGATGTAACAATGAGTATGGTAAACAACGGAAGCATAAACATATAAGCATCAATCAACTATTAAATGAGGAGCAATGAGAGAAAATATATAGCACAAACGGAGCTAGAGAGCATAAGCAATAAGCAGCAAGCAAGAATGAGGGAGCACTCCCCCTTAATAACACAACTAGACACAAGCAAGCAATTGAAACATAAACAGAAATAGCACTAGTCACAGCAAAAGAAGCCCCAATGTTCATCATGGGCAATTAAGATACATCCCAGCAAAATAACACTTAACCTGAAATTGTTCATGACCAGACAGAATAAAAACATAATAGAAAAAACAAACAACCAACAAACTTCACAACAACACGATCAGTCTTTCTTGGCAAATTTCCTCAAGGTCCTCCTCTTACGCTTAGTACTAAATGCCTTAATCACCTTGGCAGTAGCCTTTTTCACTGCAGCATCAATGGTGGAAGACAGATTTGTAGGAGAGACTGGTCCGATTGACAGGTTGGCACCTCGAGCACTCTTAGCAGCCTTTTCACTTTTCTTCAACAAGTCTTCGGTCATAGGACTCTTAGGACTCTCATACACATCTTGTGACTCATCCATAGGCACATCCGCACGTTCACACAAATGATGGATGAAGCACGGAAAAACAATAGATGCACGAGTTCCTTCTATTTTTCCCGTGTTCCGAGTCTTAGACATAATGGAATCAAAGATGATGTGACCTAACAGAATGGGAAAACGCTGTACTAAGAGGATGGCTAGTCTAGCGGCTTCCAAAGTAACGTTTGCTGCATTGCCGGTTGGCAGAATGTTCGTTTTGATGATATGCAACAACAAACGGTACCCTGGGGACAGATGAGACCTACAAGGTTTTTCACCTACACCTAAGATAAGATCGGGATCATGAAAGGCTAAAATAGAGAAATCTTGCATAAGAAAACGACTAGACTCTTCCAAATAGGTGGTGTATGCATCATGATCTGTGTGACTAGGCAGCCCAAAGAATTCATAAATGATAGATGGGTTAAAGTGAATAACAGCCCCACGCACTACAACATCCACATCATATGAAAAAGCATCGAGTTTTGGAAAATTTGCAAAGAATTCCCTAACCACCGTTAGATTAAACTTGAACCCATTTGGAGGACTTGACAACAAATATCCCAAATTGAATGACCTAACAACATCTTGGACAAACCCTAGACCTAAGGATGTGACTAGATCAACAGAGAAGTCAAGAATTGGATACCCTCTTTCGGAGATTACCATGCGAGAAGAGACTTGGTCAAAGTATCTACGCGCTGCCTCATTCACAAATCGAGGATGATTGATCATTGACTGAGGATTGCAAGGGGATTGTCGGCGGCGATTGGCTGTTGCTTTCTTCCGACCACCCCTCTTTTTCTTTGATGGCTCGACAGGTGTAACCGGTTCCACTTGTTCATCATCTTCAACTGGTTCCATCGGTACGGCGGTTGCAACTGGCTCCATTGGATCAAAATGCAAGGAGTGTTCGGATGGAGGAGAGGAATTCCCACTGTCAACAGAGACAGTAGGATGTGGAGGTTCAACATTGATGGGAACGGAATTGACTGGGTTAGATGGTCGAGCACCATTAACCACCGAGCCAACCGCAGAGACAGATGAATTTGCAGGTTCAGCCGGTGGGGAGTCCGGTCGAATGACTTGGACTTCATCATCGGAGTCCGCAGAGTTGATGTACAGATGGGCTAACGAAGCGAGTGCGAGTAGAAGCAACATGGTGTTTGGCGGATTTTGGGAAATCTGGGAAGTTTGGAAATTTTTGGGAGAATTTTGGCAAACACTTTTTGAAGAGGAACCGAAAAGGATGAAGCCTTTATGAACGGAGACAGAGGTGTAAGTACCGTGTAGAAAGCCTAGAATCTTTAATGCCTCAAAAACTCCAAAAGCTGCCATGGAACGTTGAAGAAGTACATGCACCAGTCATAACGTGTCGGTCATCTAGTGGAGGGGAAAAAGTGGATTTTGAATTGAAGAGACAGCTCTCTTAAACCCTTCCGCTACCAATACTTAACCGGTACATTAGACCATCACACAACATTATCAATCATCACACACATACTAAGCATCCGAAACAAAAATTTTAATGATCAATAATATAATATCGGATTAACAACTAGGTATAGAGCATAATGTGACAACTCAATAGTTAGTGCTTGACAAATGATGTATGTGACAAAATATAAAATGCATGACTTATTTTTATAACCAAACTTGTACTCATATTTAAATTCGAACTCCCAATAACATGATTAGAGAATATAATTGATTTAATGACTAGGTCACATGACACATTTGGGAATGGGAAGTCTAGATCATATTGAGTAAGAATTCCAAAGAAAATCGACTACCATTTGACTACACACTAAATCATATACCCACAACACTTATAGACTTTCAAAATAGTGACAACTTGAAAATTTGATCTTAAGTGTAGGTATGTGATGAACACATTGAACTTTTAAGGAGTGGTGTAACATTGACACATCTTTATTTTGACTCAAGCCCAAAACTTTTATTTTTATTTTATTTTTCTTTTTGAGTTAGGGCCTTATTGTCCTTCTCGTTTTCATTTTCGAGGAAATCCTCCAATTTTTACTACACATTTCTTTTGAAAAACACAAGAGGTAACACAATTGATCATCATCAAAAAGTAAGAGTTTTTAGAAAAGTGAAGAGAACAAATTTAACCCAATCAAACTTTAAAACTCATACTCTTTACTCTTTTGACAAGAAGTGGGATTATGAACATGTGACTTAACCTAGTACTTCAATTATATTCAACAAGCATTTGATTTAGAGTACCAATTCAAAGAGACTAGACTGATTGAGAATTTTCCATTTTTCATGATGCATGATATTCAGGAAACTGAAATATGTACAAGCACCGACTACGACTAGTCACTATTATTCCATAACACAGATTCCAAAACTCTTTCGAAGACCAGTCAAGACCTGATCATCTAAGGGTTTGGTCAATATATCAGCAAGTTGTTTCTCCGAAGATACAAATTTGAGCATTAAAATCTTTGACTCAACGAGGTCCCTAATAAAGTGGTGCCTAATATCAATGTGCTTGGTTCTAGAGTGCTGCACGGGATTTTCAGATATGCATATGGCACTAGTGTTGTCACAGTAAATGGTGAACTGGTTACGAATAATACCATAGTCACAAAGCATTTGTTTCATCCATAGTAACTGTGTGCAACAACTTCCTACCGCAATGTATTCAGCCTCGGCAGTAGACAATGACACTGAATTTTGTTTCTTGCTATACCAAGAAACCATGTTATTGCCAAGGTAAAACACACCACCGGAAGTACTTTTCCGGTAATCACTACAACCCGCCCAATCAGCGTCACTAAACCCAGCCAAGTTAGTATTGATATCAAAAGTATACCAAATACCAAATGATAGAGTTCCACTGACGTATTTGATGATCCTTTTCACGGCATGTAAATAAGACTCTCTAGGATCACTTTGAAATCGCGCACAAACTCCAACAGAAAAGGAGATGTCTGGTCTACTGGCAGTAAGATACAGCAAACTGCCAATCATGCTTCTATAGAGTGTCTAGTCAACACTCTTGCCCTTCTTATCACTAAACAACTTAGTGGTTCTACTCATGGGGGTCCCAGCAGGTTTGGCAGAGGAGAATCCAAATTTGCTAACAAGGTTTGCAGCATACTTGGATTGAGAAATGAAGAGACCAGTCTCTTCCTGTTTAACTTGCAAACCAAGGAAATAGTTCAATTCACCAATTAAGCTCATCTCAAACTCACTAGTCATAATTTTTATGAATTGTTGAACTTGAGATTCCGAAGTAGACCCAACAACAATATCATCAACATAAATTTGTGCAACAACCACATCACTTTTAGTTCGCTTGATGAACAAGGTCTTGTCAACGGATCCACGAGTGTATCCATTTGACAGAAAATGACTAGACAGTCTATCATACCAAGCTCTTGGAGCTTGCTTCAAACCATACAATGCCTTTTTCAATCTATAAACACCATCCGGCATATGCGGATCCTCAAAACCTTTTGGTTGTTCAAAAAACACATCCTCATTCAAGTAACCATCTAGAAAAGCCGTTTTGACATCCATTTGGTACAACTTGAACTTTAGACAATAGCACACAACAACCTAACCGATTCAAGTCTAGTTACGGGTGCAAATGTTTCCTCAAAGTCAATCCTTTCAACTAGAGAATACCCTTGAGCAACAAGTCTAGCCTTGTTCCTCACTATCTTTCCGGTCTCATCACTCTTGTTCTTAAAGATCCACTTAGTCCCAATGACATTTGAAGTGACTGGTCTCTTAACAAGAATCCACACCTGGTTCCTATCGAACTGATTTAGTTCTTCTTGCATAGCAATTATCCATTCCTCATGGACAAGAGCTTCCTTAATGTTCTTAGGTACCACAGTCCACACATAGCAAACATTTGCAATTTCACTTTGGATTTGACTTCTAGTTCTCACACCTTCCTTGACTGACCCAATTATATTATCTTCAGGATGTCTAGACACTACCCAGTTTGGTTTCTTTTTCGGTGGCTGTCTAGAACTCTCTGAACTGTTGGAGTCAGAATCTGATGACCCATCATCATTTTCTGCCTGAGTCTCACTAGCAAACTTAGTGACCTTCTCTGGAAACAACCCATCATCATCTGCAGCTTGATCAATTGATGCATCAAGATCATCAGTTGTGACATTAATGGATTCCATGATGGTATTGGTTCTAAGGTTGAAGACTCTATAGGCTCGACTAGTCGTGGAATATCCAAGGAAGATGCCTTCATCACTCTTTGGATCAAACTTCGCTAAGTGTTCCCTATCTCCTAGAATGTAGCAAGTGCTGCCGAACACCCTAAGATGACTAATCATAGGTTTCTTTCCTTTCCAGATCTCGTAGGGAGTTATACTCTGTGCCTGGTCTCAAGTAGACTCTATTCAAGATATCGCATGCAGTGTTAATGGCCTCGGCCCACAGATTCTTGGCTAGATTTTTGCTATTTAGCATCACCCTAGCCATCTCAATCAAGACTCTATTTTTCCTCTCAACAATCCCATTTTGTTGAGGAGTAATTGGAGCCGAAAATTCATGTTTGATCCCCATGCTAGCACAGAAATCAGCAAACAAGGAGTTCTCAAATTCAGTACCATGATCAGTCCTGATTCTAACTAGAGAGGGATGACAGTCACAAAATTTTGAAAAGCATCCGACTTTTCTCTCAAAAAAGACACCCAAGTATATCTAGAAAAATCATCAACAATCACAAGAATATACTTTCAACCAGCTATAGACACGGTTTGAACCGGACCAACTAAATCCATGTGAATGAGTTCAAGAGGATGAGAAGTTCCAACATCTTTGACTCTCTTGTGTGCAACACATGACTGTTTTCCCAATTGACAAGGACCACAGATGTGCTTTGAAGGCTTGTCTAGCTTAGGAAGACCTCTAACAAGTTGTTTCTTAGCCAAGGTGTACAAATCATTTATAGTCATATGTCCCAACCTTTGGTGCCATAAGGCAGTGGTCTTATCAGTCACAGAGTGACAGGTCAACTTGGCAGCCAAGGTTTGGCTATCAAGTGTGTAGCAATTGTTACTTGACCTACCTGTTTGAATTAAATTGTGACCATTGCTATCAACAATCCTACAACCTCTAGTAGACATGCAGACCTCATCTGCCCATTGATCACATAAATGTGACACACTAATGAGGTTGGACTTAAGGCCTTCTACATACCTCACTCCTTCAAGCAGAGGCAACCCGGGGAGCTGAACATCCCCTTTGACCAGTCATTTTTGCAGTTTCACCACCCCCAAACTCAACAAACCCACCATCAAAATCATTCAAATTTACAAAGACAGATTTGTTACCAGAAATGTGTTTGGAACAGCCACTATCAATGTACCAACGAGTTGGATCACGCAAATTCAAGACAGACAAGGCAACCAAACATTTTTCCTTTTTCTTTACCCATTTAGTTTTGGACTTACTCGGTGGTGAAGAAGATGACTCAACAAGTTTTGAAATTCTGGTCACTTCAACAAGCAACAAATCAACCTATTCTCTAAGTGAGCTATTGTGCTTAGACAAACTCTTGACTTTCAGTTTACTGCACTTAGGTCTGATGTGACCAGTTACTCCACAGTGGTGACACGTGGGTACAAATCTAGTTCTTGTGTGAGCAGTGGAACTAGACAACACTTGGTGACTCTTCTTGTTATTAATGACCCTAGATTCCTGTGGAGCTGTGATGACCAGTGACTTCGGTGAGTGTGGCTCACTAGTTTTGACAAACCTAGATCGTGAGACTGAAGTAGATGACTCACCAGCAACATATCCTAAACCAGTTTTATCATGAAAACTTTTTCCAACATTAAGCATCTTGTCTAACTTTGCTGAGCCAATTGACAGGTCATTAATTTTTCTTGCAGTGATTTATTGTAACCAACCAAGTAGACATTAGATTGCTTGAGTGACTCAACTTCTTCATTCAACTTAAGACTCTTAGTGTGCATAAGATTAACACTGTGCTCCGAGTTACTCAACTGATGTCTAAGGTCAATATTCTCCTTTTTAACTCTTTCAAGATCAACAGACAACTGTTCATACATAATCTCAAGTCTTGACCTATGCGACTGGGCATCTGCATTTTCTCTTCCTTTGCTAGACTGACCTGTCTCGTAATCTTGCAAAGTGAGACAAAGTGCAGCCTTTTCCAACTCTAATTCATTACAACGCTTTTTCAGCTCAATGCTATCAGCTTTGATCACACAAGTTTCATCAAACAAGGCATCATACCTTTCACACATCTTCTCATAAGTTTGATTCTTTGGAAAAGAGTCATAGTCATGAAAAACAGGACAATACATCTCAGGTGACTGGTCGTCATCAGTCATGTGTTGTGAACCCGACTCGGATTCTTCACCCGCTGAGTTGTGATCAGAAATTCTAACAACAAAGGCAATCTCGTCATCTTCATTATCCGAAGAAGAGTCAGAGTGATGTGATTCCTCATCCTCACTATCACTCCAAGAAGCTTTCAAGGCTTTATCCTTGCCTTTGTTAGACCCTTTCCTATTGTTAGCACAATCAACAGAAATATGACCAGTTCCACCACAGGTATAACACTTAACTGGACCCTTCTTGAACTTATTATCTTTTGATCTAGAATTCTTTTCAAATTTCCTTTCATTGGACCCTTCACCTTGTGGTTTAAATTTAGACTCTCTAGGGTAATTCGCACCACCCATGTAATCCTTCCTATCCTTGAGAATTCTTCTAAACCTTTTGACAAACAAAGCCATGTCATCATCAACCGAAGATGATTTTTCTGATTTTGAACTTTTCAGCTCAACATGATCAGTCACACTTTGCAGTGCAACACCCTTATCCTTCTTATGCATGCTTTCTTCGAATTTTAGCTCAAGTTCATAGGTCTTTAATTTTCCTACCAGTTTTGGAAGCTTTATGTCGGACATGTTTTGACATTCCTTGATTGCGGTCTTCTTAGCGGAAAACCTCTTTGGTAACACCCTTAATATTTTTTGAACAATTGTTAATTCTGATATATGTGCTCCTAGACTCATCGCAGCATTGGTGACACTCTCAAATCTGAGATAAAAATCAAAAAAGCTTTCTGAATCAGTCATCCTGAGTTCTTCAAACTCGGACAGGACCATTTCAAGCTTTAGGTCCCTAACCTGGTCATCACCCTCGTGAATGACACGCAACCTGTCCCACGCTTTCCTAGCTGTTGTACAGTGCTGAATATGTGAATATTGTGCACTGGAGACGGCAACAGCTATGGCGTTCCTAGCCTTTTTATTAGCATTTGATGCATTGACCTGAACCTGTGTCCAGTCATCTCTAGGTATGTTCACTCTCTCACCTTCAACAATTTTAAACGGAGGACGCCATTCAACAGACAAATATTGGAAAGCAAATTCATCATATGCATCAAGAAAGATTTCGAACTTATCTCGCTAGGCAGCGTAGTTTGTGCCATCGAAGTATGGAGGTGAGTTCACCGAATCGGCTACTCGATCTCTCTCCATTGTCTAGACCCTTAAACCAACCAACCCAAGACCTTACTTTAAGTATGTCTAAAGCCCTGCTCTGATACCAATTGTAGGTTGGCAATGAGGGGGGTATTTTAAAACTAATTCCTTTTTGTTTAACAAATGGCACAAACAATGATCATACAGATGACCAGTCACAGTGTGATGAACTTTGTGGATTAACTGGATTTGATCAACAACACTCAGATGCAATGCTAACTTAGGTCCTCAACGAAATCAGTGAGTTTGATATTCGTGAACTATCCACAACTACAACTATATCAAACCAGCGTTTCTAATGCAGCAGTTAAGATGACCAGTCAGACAGAGAATTATCCAGTTTGCATGTTAAGTGATTTGGTGCAAAATTAAATCCAATTTTAGTTAAGCCGAATGTTTAACAATACACAAAGATGGACACAGAGTTTTGGTACCCGGAAAAATCCACAAAGGGATAAAAAACCGGGGGTCTCTCAGAAGACCGGCCTTCCACTATGAAATGGCAAAAGATGCCCAGTACAAGGTTCAGACCAAGCTCAATATCTAGTTACCTAACTTAGATGCAGCAGTCCCTCGTGCGGCTTCTTCTCAATCACTTCACTTCCAGCGGATCCTTGCTTCGTCAACACGCTACAAGGACATACACAAGTATTCCTCTAACGCGGCACCGAAAATGTATGCTGTGATGATTTATGACCAGTCACAGATTTATTTCTAGAAAGCAGTAAACTTGCAGGAAATAAAACGGTGACTGAGTTTGATGCTTGCAGCTACAAACTGGGCAGCAAACCTACTAAGGTCAATGACCTCTAATACTCAACAAAGTCTACAAACATGTATGAACATGAGAGACTAGTGTTGCACACTCCTCACTCGACTCAAAGTATGGAAACTTTAAAACAAGCCGAACTAGGTAAGATGAACCTTCTTTCAAAGTTAGCTTAATGTGTTTTCTATGAAAAAACAACTTTGAAAACAAGATTCAAATACTAACTATCCTCACTTTCTTATAAAGCTTCTATATAAATGAACTAGGCACTCAAGAAGGCAAGCAAGAACCGGAGAGGAAAAATGCAGCTAGTCAAAGAGAGTTTTTCAGAAAAATGATGAAATGTTTAGCTTAAAAACCCTAGCCGATATTGAGAATGAAGTTGTGTTTATATAGACACAAAGGGATAAGAGATAAACGGCCAAGATTAAACCTTAAACTCTTTTTTTTTTTAAAAAACAACCTCGGCAGATCCGAGTGAGTAGGGCGCAGTTGACTGACCAGCGGATAAAAGCATGGGCTGTTTAATCAATCTGTCAGAAAAGTAGTCAACCTTCACGTGTATGAAATAGATGACCAGTCACGAAAATCCTAAAATCCTTATTCTTGTGAAAACAAGTCCAAAGCTTTAAAGTGTTTAAAACCTTTTGGCTAAATAAAGAAAGGACAAGGTTTTTGACACAGAAAGACTATGCAAATGAATGTGTTATATGAATGCATCTTCAATCATCAACCTTCCAAGTTTCTTCAATATCTTAAAGATCTAGAAATATAAACTTAGTGACTAATTGAGCTTGTTACATTCTTTACAATGTTTTTGTGACAAGGATAGTCAATCATAAAATAACCTACATTCTACATACCATACGTTTTCAAGGACTGGTAGATCCGGAAATTTAACACTACCTTGACTAGTCATCTTAGTAGTTTCACCACCTTCAAATACAACACAACCACCATCAAAGTCTTTAAAATTTACAAAGACATATTTGTCACCAGACATGTGTTTGGAATAGCCACTGTCAATGTACCAACGTGTTGGATCACGCACATTCAAAACAGATAAGGCGACTAGAAACTTTTCATTTTTCTTTACCCACTTGGTCTTAGACACACTAGGTGTTGATGCAGATGACCCAACAAGCTTAGCAATCCTGGTTACTTCAATAATCAACAAATCAACCTGTTCTTTAAGTGACCCATTATGCTTTGACTGACCTTTGATTTTAAGTTGGGGACACTTCGCCCTTATGTGACCAGTCACACCACAGTGGTGACACGTGTGTACAAATCTGGTTCTTGAAGGAACAGTGGAACTAGATGACACTTGATTGCTCTATTTGTTTGTGCTGACTTTATGTTCAGGTGTAACAGAGATGACAGGTGATTTAGAAGAAATGGCTTCAGCAGCTTTTACAAACTTGGTTTGTGAAGTAGTGTGACCAGACCCACTAGCAACAAACCCTAGACCAGTCCTATCATTGTGACTTTTTCCAACATTAAGTATCTTGTCTAACTTTTTCTGAACCAATTGATAGATCATTAACCTTTTCTTACAGAGATTTATTGTAACCAACCAAGTAGACATTAGATTGCTTGAGTGACTCAGCCTCTTCTTTCACTTTAAGACCATTACTGTGCATGAGATTGATTTTGTGCTACGAGTTACTCAACTGGTGCCTAAGATCAATGTTCTCTTTTTTAAAACTTTCAAAATCGGCAGACAGTTGTGTATACATAATCTCAAGACTTGACCTATGTGACTGGACATCTGCATTCTCTCTTCCTCTGCTAGATTGACCAGTTTCGTAATCTTACAAAGTGAGACAAAGTGCAGCCTTTTCCAACTCTAAGTCACTTCAACGCTTTTTCAGCTCAATGCTATTAGCTTTGATTACACAAGTTTCATCAAATAAGGCATCATACCTTTCACACATCTTCTCATAAGTTTGATTCTCTGGGAGAGTCATAATCATGAAAATAGGACAACACATCTCAGATGATTGGTCATCATCAGTCATGTGCTGTGAACCCGACTCGGATTCTTCACCCACTGAGTTGTGATCAGAAATTCTAACAACAAAGGCAATCTCATCATCTTCATTATCTGAAGAAGAGTTAGAATGAAGTGATTCCTCATCCTTACTATCACTCCAAGATGCTTTCAAGGCCTTATCCTTGCCTTGTATGACTTCTTCCTATTGTTAGTACAATCAACAGAGATATGACTAGTCCCACCACAAGTTAAACACTTAATCGGACCCTAGACTTTTTGAACAACTGTAAGTTTTGAAATTGGTGACCCTGGACTCATCGCCCCATTGGTCACACTCTCAAGTCTGAAATGAAAATCCAAGAAGCTCTCGGAATCGGTCATCCGGAGTTCCGCGAACTCGGACAGACACATTTCAAGTTTCCAATCTCGAACCTGGTCATCACCCTCATGAATGACACGCAATCTATCCTGTAGGATATTTGTATCTTAGACATAATGTAATATTGGCTATCCTTGTAACAAAAACATTGTAAAATCATTCACATGCTCAATCTAGGTTTTAGAGTTTAGCTTTAGGCTTAGAGATAGGTGATTGAAGTGAAGATCAAGAAATGAAGAAGTGTTCAGATGCATTGTGACCAATCAGCACCTCATATCATTTGCATATGAATAAGGTTTTCATAAACTTAGGTTTAAAATTGAGAAAAATGTGTTCTTCATCAAAATTCCAGTTTTCATATGTTTGGTGACTGGTCACCTTAAGCTTTGCTTTTGACAGCTCAGTTCTTGACAGTGACTGGTGATCAGTTGCTTGACAGATCAGTGCTTTGTCTGGTTTTAAACAGATCAGTGCTTTATCAGGTTTTAAACAAATCATGTTATTATCTGGGTTGACTGAACATCTGTTTAACCGATGGTTAGTCAGCTACACCCCACTACCTCGGTTTTGACTAGTTTTGACAGATCCTGTTGTTGTCCGGTCAAGCATGCTTTTAACCGTTATGTATTCGACTGGTGATTGGTCTCTTAACAGATCAAGTCTTTATCCAGTTTTGACAGGTCATGTCTTTATCCGACTGAGCATGCTTTTAACCATTGGGTTGTCAAAGGCATCCCACTATCTCGGAATTGTCTATGGTCAAATGGGATGAATTAATCCGGTCCATCCATGCTCATTTCTAGAAGTCATCTTGTCCGTTCAAAACTCATCCTCACTCTCTATAAAGCCTAGACCCCCTCTCACACCTCACTTGGGGTTTTTTGCATAAAGATTTTCATCATTCACTTTTCAAAAACTCTCTTGCTGCCTTCTTGCTTTGAATTGTTTCTTACATTCTTGTTGACTTTCATTCACATAAAGTTAATACAAGAATTCATAAGATGGCATGCAATTGAACTTCTTTCAAAGTTTCGGTTTTTCAGAACATTCATCTTTGAAGGAAACCTTGAAGAAGTTCTTATCTTCACCGTTTCAACTTCCAAGTTTTCAAAACTCATTTTAGTTTAGAAGTTGAAATAGTGGTCTTCAATCTTGTCTCCCATGTTCACACATAATTTGAGACAAGGTTGATATTTAGGAGTCATTGACTTCGGTTGTTTTCTGCCCAGTTTCTATAAATTGTTGCTGCAGAAACACCCAGTTGTCCAGCGGATTTACTGAAGCTCTCTGGCTCTCTGTAACTCTGTTGGTGACTGGTCATACAGTTTCACAGCTTCCGCATTTGGTGCCGCTGACCAGACATACGTGTGTATTCTCTGGAAAGTGATTGACCAGTCATCTGTACCACTGGAGGTGAAGTGATTGAAGAAGGAGCCGCACGAGGGACTGCTGCATCTAAGACTAGGTACATTAGATATTGAGCTTGTCGAAATCTTGTATTGGGCACCTTTTTGCCATTTCATAGTGGAAGGCCGGTCTTCTGATAGACCCCCGGTTTTTTACCCTTTTGGGGTTTTTCCGGGTACCAAAACATTGTATCCATCTCTTTGATTTGTTAATCACTTGGCTAATTATAAAATCGGATTTAATTATGCACCAACTTAACTTAACTTGCAATCTGGACAAATCTGTGTGACTGGTCATCCTATAAACTGTTGCATTAGAACCGCTGGATTTGAATAGGTTGTAGTTGTGGATAGCCCGCAGATTTCATCTTCACTGAATCTGTTCTGGGGACCTAAGTTGGCATAGCATTCGCGTGTGGTTGACCAAGTTCACAAGTATACACAATCTGTAATCTAAGTGACTAGTCAGATACTTGAGTTTGGAAACAACGTGACTGGTCACGTGATTCAAGTATTGAAACAAGTATCAGGTCATCACTTTAGGTGACTGGTCACCTGAAAGTGATCTTTTGTGTGAATTGATTGTACGTGCCGTGACTTAATTAAAAATTACCCTCCTCATTGCCAACCTGCATATCCCAAGCTTCCCTAGCTGTTGTACAGCGTTGAATGTGTGAATATTATGCACTGGATACAGCAACAGCTATGGTATTCCTAGCTTTCTTATTTGCATTAGACGGATTGACTTGGACTTGTGTCCAGTCATCCCTTTAAATGTTCTCTCTCTCACCGTCAATAGATTGAGTAGCGCAAAGACAAAGTCAGCAGCAATTGCAGTTGAATCTGGACGCCATTCAATAGACAAATACTGGAATGCAAACTCATCATACGCATCAAGAAAGATCTCAAATTTATTGCACCAGGCAGCATAGTTTGTGCCATCGAAGTATGGAGGTGAGTTCACCGATCCGGCTACTCGATCTCTTTCCATGACTAGACCCTTAACCAACAAGCCCCTAGACAGGCTTTATGTATGTCTAAAGCCCTGCTTTGATGCCAATTGCAGGTTGGCAATGAGGGGGGTATTTTAAATAAGCCACGGCAAACACAAACAATTTTCACAACAGATCACTCAAGTGACCAGTCATCTTATGTGATGATCCAGACAGTTTGTAACTTTATTGAACTTAACTTAAATAAGTGACCAGTCCTTGACTTGTCAATATGTGTGTGCTTGTGAATTGTTCAACAACATTCAAATGCAATGCCAACTTACGTCCTCAATAGTTTCACTGAGTTGAAAACTGCGAGCTATCCACAACTACAACGTATTCAAATCCAGCGGTTCTAATGCAACAGTTTATAGGATGACCCGTTACGCAGTTTTGTCCAGAATGCCGAGTGAAAAACCTCAAAAGGGTAAAAAACCGGGGGTCTATCAGAAGACCAGCCTTCCACTATCACATGGCAAAAAGATGCCCAATACAAGGTTCAAACAAACTCAATATCTAAATGTACCTAATCGTTAGAAGCAGCAGTTCCTCGTCTGGCTTCTTCTTAAATCACTTCACCTCCAGTGGTACAGATGACTAGTCAATCACTTTCCAGAGGATACACACGTATGTCTGGTCAGTGGCACCAATGTAATAAGCTCTGAAATTGTATGACCAGTCACCAACAGGGTTACAGAGAGCTAGAGAGCTTCAGTAAATCCGCTGGACAACTGGGTGTTCCTACTGCAACAGTTATAAAAACTAGATTGAAAAACACGAAGTCAAATGACTCCTAAATATCAACCTTGTCTCAAATAATGCATGAACATGGGAGACAAGATTGAAGACCACTATTTCAACTTCTAAACTAAATGAGTTTTAAAACATGGAAGTTGAAACAGTGAAGATGAGAACTTTTTCAAGGTTAACTTCAAAGATGATTTTTTGAAAGACTGAACCTTTGAAAGAAATTCATGTGTATGCCATCTTATGAATCCTTCTAGAAACTTTATGTGAATGAAAGTTCACAAGGATGTAAGATATAATTCCGAGCAAGAAGGCAACAAAGAGATGAGAGTTTTTTGAAATATGCAAGTATGAATTCGATTGTGCAAAAAGCACAAATGAAAATGGTGGAAGAGGTTTAGAATTTATAGGAGAAGAAGATAAGAAATCAACAGATGAGATTTCATTAAAAAGATGTAACCCTAGGCAGATCAAGTTAGTGGGAAACAGTTGACAACCCAGGGGTAAAAGGATGTTCAGTCAAAACTTGATAATAGCATGTTCTATCAATCCGATTGATCAGCAATCGCTGTGAGGAAAACTGTCACATGATACGACCCGTTCCGAAAATCTCCCAAAACATAGTGAAATGACCAAAATGCCCTTAGGTGGTCAAACAGTTGACTTTTGGGCAGTAAGAAATTTCGTATTCGATATTGGACTCTATGCGAAGAGCTCGGCGATACGAACACATCTGCGAAGACGGAATTGGATTTCGAATTGTAACGAAGACTCAGCGAGCCAAAATGCGTTTTGATGGGGAGTATAAAAGGGGGAAAACTGAAAAATTTCTTAAAAACCCTTCATTTTCCCTTTCTTCACACCAGCCCAACATACCCAAAAATACCATATGTGTCCTCACCGCCAATCTCCATTTTCCGGCCACGGATTGGGCGAACCAACTTATGAAACTTCATCTCCTCGATGATACGAACAAAGCCCAATTGGTTTTATCCCCAAATTCCAAGCGGTTTGCCGTCGGCGAGCGTTCAAAGTTTTCAAAAACTTTCTAGCGTGATTCCGGCTAGCACAGTGCGAGGTGAGTTCTAAAAGTTGCATATTAGGATTCCTTGTATTCCGTAAATGTGTTTTGATATAAAATTCATCGATTTTGGTTAAGAAATGAAGAAGTTATGGATTGTGGAGCTCGCCGGAATAGTGTTGTTGGAATCTGGAAAATTCTGACGACTGTAGTGGCGGCGGTGACGTCATCGCCGAGCTACTGTACACTGACGTGAGTTGCTGTTCATTTCGGTTAAGTTACTGTTTAGTTCCGTTACAGTTAACGGTGATACTATTCACTGCCGTTAAAGTTACTGTTCATAGATGTTGACCAAGTTTGACCGACCACTTTTCTGAGTGGAAACGACGTTCCGGACTCGATGACCTAGTCCGTTTCACCATTTGAATTATGGTTAAACTGGAATGAGCAAATCAAGGGAGGATTAGGGTTTTCGGTTAATGTTTCCGGTTTCAATTATTAACCGTGGATTATTGGGACTGTTAGGTGATCAGATTTCGAGGGATTAGTGTAACCGAACCACTCAGGCAGAAGAGGAGGAAGACGACGATCGTCCAGTGTCACTGTGAGTGGACGGCCGTAGATTTAATTGTATGATGTTGCACAGGTTGGTTTTTTGTGAATTTCCTACTGTACTTTTGCTGCATGATTATGATAGCATATGCTCATACTACTGTTTTTAAACTGTGGGGGTGATTATATTGAGTTCTTATAAATGTTTTTCACTGACATTTATTTTCCCTGTCCACTCACCCTTGTTTTTACGCCCCCTCAGGTACTGATACTGTTGTGCACCACTGTGACGAGAGGCGAAATCGGGATAGCTCTGTCGTGTTTGCTAAGAGTGGGAACCTGTTTAGCGTCTGCAGTTGTCAAACTTGTGCACGTTGGTGTTGTACTTCTCCACCTTCGGGCTATTGTTATGTAAACCATACTTCCGATGTAGATGCTCTGATACTTTAGTTTTGTTGTTTACCATTCTTTTTATCTTTTAGTTGGGTGTTTTGTCGCTTTCTTTTGAGTTTAGGCTTCGTCACTCTTTGGGGGTGATGGCCGCACCTCCTGGGCCCCACCTTCTGGGACGGAGTTTGTCATCACATGCGAAGTTTAAGGTGACCAGTCACCAAATACATGAAAACTGCAGTTTTATAAAGAACATGTTTTTCTCAAAAATGATCCTAAGTTATGAAAGCATATGCAAACGTAAATGATGTTAAATGCTGTAGAATTCTGAGAACACATCTTCACATCTTGATCTTCAAGTCAACCACCATCTCACTAAATCTAATATCTAAACATTAAAACCTAAATTGAGCTTGTGAATACAAGGTTTTTGTGCAAGGATAGCCAATTTACATTATTTTCTAAAATACAAATATCCTACACATATCCAGAAAGCTATAAAACTCCAGGAAATGAACCCACAACTGTGTTTACTGCAGTAGTTATAAAACTGGACAGCAAACTAACTAAGGTCAAAGACCTCTAAAACTCAACTAAGTCTACAAGCATGTGTGAACATGGGAGACTAAAGTTGCACAACCCTATTTCGACTCAAAGTGTATGAACTTTAAATATAAGCCGACACAGTGAAGATAAACCTTCTTCAAAGTTTTGCTTAGAATCTTTCTATGAAAACAAGCTTTGAAACTAGGTTTAACAAAGCATATAATCCTCACAATTCTTATGAAGCTTCTATGTAAGTGAACTACGAACTCAAGAAGATAAGAAGAAACCGGAGAGGATATGCAGCCAACAAAGAGAGATTTTTTGAAAATGTGAAATGTATTTTTCTAACTTCAAAACCCTAATGAAAAAATGCATGTAGGTTTGCTTAAATAGGCCCAAGGAGATAAGAAATGAATGGCTAAGAATTGTACAACAAATAAGCACTTTTTCACAAACCTAGGCAGATCAAAAAACTTAGTGGGGATAAGTTGACTACCCGCTGGATAAAAGCATGTTCGGTTAAAACACTGAGCAAGCAGTCGCTGTCAGAAAAGCAATCAGCGTCCCACGTGCAGAAAATATATGACCAGTCATGAAAAACCTTAGATCCTTATTCTAATAAAAACAGTTACAAAAACCCAAGTATTTGGAAAATTTTGACATGATTAAATAAGTACCTATGTTATAAGTATGTAAATGCAATTATGATATAATATGACTGTCATACCTGAATGTATCTTCAACAACCCATCTATCTTCAATCTTCAAGCTTCATCAATAATTCTAGAGATCTGGAAATAAAACTTAATTGATCTAATTGAGCTTGTTACAATTATTATAATGTTTTTGTACAATGACAGCCAATAAAATAACCTACATCAACGACGTCCTCTTTGGCTTCCGTCGAAAAGAGGATGAGGTGAACGTGGCAGTGTGCGGTCTTGACGTTGTGCTGGTCAAAGACGTCCTCTTTCACTTCTAGTCCCCGGCAGACACATTCACGGCTTGCTCTAGCAGTGGAGATGTCCGACCCAACATGGTCATCCCCATGATCTGCCATGTAAGTATCCAGAAATTTATAGTTTGGATATTTGTTACATAGCTTGGGCCGAAACCTAACACTTTGAGTTTTTTTTTTTTTTTTTTTTTTTTTTGCCAGGGCCTATGGGAGCTTAACCGGTGCTTCAAACAGGCAAAGGTGATGTTCGCGGCGGCCCTTGAGTCCCAGCGCCACTATGACCGCCTCTCCAAAGAGCGAAGGCGCTTGAGAAGAAGAAGGAGGAGCTGGAGAAGGAGGTCGTTGGCAAGGATGAGAGGCTTGCCCAGCTCCGAGAGACAAGGCTCAGGCAGGACCGGGCCTTGGAGATGGAGAAGAAGGCTCGGGGGGAGGCTGCTAAGGCCTGCGATGAGGCCCTCAGAATCCGGGAGGAGGAGAGGTAGGCCCGGGAGCAAGAGAGGAAAGCCCGAGTGGATGCCCAGGCGAAAGTGGCTAACGTGGAGGCCTAGCTGGCCAAACTTCAGGCCTCCGGTTCCTCCACCTCAGTTGCTGAGCCGGAGTTCTTGGCTTCGGGAGGCATCCAACAGTTTTTCAACCAGAAAGTGGAGCTTGATGACAGCTATGAGGCCTTCTTAGGGGGGCCTTTTGACCTGGTCGAGCCTTCCAGGACTTTATCGGGGTTGTGATGGTGGAGTCAGATAGACAGGAGGAGGATGAAGGGCATGTGATCGGAGGGGAGGTGTCTGAGGCTGATACTCTCATGGCGGATGCCGTTAGGGATGGAGAGGAGCCGTTCGGTGCTGAGATCGGAACTGAGACAGGGCCGGGGATATGCCGCCGCTAGAAAATGATGGTACTGGAGGTGATGCCGCCGGAGGGGATATGCCGACAACCAATCAAGCTTAAACCGGATATGGATTTTTATGTTTGCTTTGTCGCTTTGTAGTTCTTTTCCTTTTTTTTTGTGTTTAGATTCAGTCTAAGATAATTTCTGGAATGTAATGACTTTGACCGGCGCCATGAGGCAGTTTCCGAATTTGTATGGATATTACCAGCACTCGTGTAGTGATTTCCATATTTTTATAAATGTTTATTTGTTTTGATAAATGTTTTTATTTAACCAAGTCTTTCTGCCATGATTGTTCATAGAAAGTTGATAAAACTAAACAAACTCTTAGTCAGAGGCAAAATTTACAAAATGCCCAAACTCCTAGTCGGAGAGGGTAATTTTCATTCAAATAATTTTAACAAGTGATTACAATCGATCTAAAGTTGCCGGAGGCAGAGCCCGACTAGTACAAAAAACAAAAACAATCACTTATAAAAGTATTTGACATGATCAGCATTCCACAGATGGTCGAGTGTGCGGCCTCTAGAATCCTAGAGCTTGTAAGTCCCTCTGCAGCAAACTCGGAAGATCTCATAGGGGCCTTCCTAGTTAGGGCCAAGGGTGCCTTGTTAGCTGTCCTTGGTGTTAGGTTGACCTTTCTGAGGACTCAATCCCAGACTTTGAATGTTCGGTTACGGACTCGAGCATCATGATACCGAGAGATGCATTGTTTTTAGATCAGGTTCCGGGTCTGTGCCCGGTTCCTTTGCTCCTCGACTAGATGGAGGTTGATGGCTAAGTTTTTCCTCGATCTTCCTGGGCTCTAAGTTCTCAATCCTGAAGATCGGTTCTGTGATCTCGATTGGGACTACCGCCTTACTGCCGAAGGCAAGTGAGAAGGGAATCTCATCGGTGGCAGTCCGGAAGGTGGTCCGATAAGACCAAAGGACCTCATGGAGGAGATCGGGCCAACATCCCATGGTCTTGTCAAGTTTTGTCTTGAGAGTTTGTTTCACGATCTTGTTGATCGCTTCGACCTGACCATTGGATTGGGGATGTTCCAGGGATGCAAAGCAGAGGTTCACCCCGAAGTCCTTGCAAAAAGTTCGGAAGACATTGCAATTGAACTGGGGACCATTGTTGGTAATGATTGCGTTCGGGATCCCAAAGCAATAAATGACATGTCTCCAGACGAAATTTTTCATATTGGCAGCAGTGATGGTTGCCAAGACTTCGGCCTCAACCCATTTCGTGAAATAATCCACTTCCACAACTGCTGACTTGGCCTTTCCCGGCAGGCATTGGCCCAATTAGATTGAGTCCCCATTGGGCGAAGGGCCAAGGGCTTACAATTGGGGAGAGTGGTTCAGCTGGAAGATGAGGGATTGTTGCGAAGCACTGACACTTCTCACATTTTTAAACGAAGGCATGGGCATTAGCATTGAGCGTTGGCCAATAGTATCATTGTCGGATTATTTTGTGGGCCAACACACAGGCACTAGAGTGGTTATTGCAAATGCCTTGGTGCCCTTAGTCGGGGTTAAACACCGGAGGCCGGGTTCCAAGAAGCCTCTCATGTAAAGCTTCCCTTGTATGATGGTGTACCTTGTTGCCTGCCTTTGTAGGCATCACGCTTCGAGGGAGTCTTCCAGAAGCTTTCCTTCAGTCATGAAAGTTCGGATGGGCTCCCGCCAACTATTGTTAGCTTCGATTTGCAGGACACCAACTGACAAAGCACTTGGGGATGCAAGGGTCTCTACCGGGATACTCCTCCTAGCAGATTCAGAGTTGGCCAACGCCAGTCGGAAGAGTGCATCGGCGTGGCTTTTCTCAGACCTCGGGATCTGATTGATCTCATACTATTTGAAATGGCTTAGGTGGTAGGTGACCTAGGCCAAGTAGGAGGCCATAGAGTTGTCCTTGGCGGTGAAGTTTTCGGTCACTTGGTTGACCACCAGTTGAGAAGGGCTAAAGATAGATATTTTCTCCGCGCCGACCTCCTTTGCAAGTCTGAGACCAGCAAGGAGACCCTCATACTCAGAGACATTGTTGGATGCCCGGAAGTTGAGCCGTAGAGAGTACCAGAGGGTGTCCTTGTCGGGTGAGATAAGTACTATCCCCGCGCCGCAACCCTTGGCGTTAGCAAATCCATCAACATACAACCTCCAACCCATTCCTCCTGGGTTGGAGGTTTCTGGGCCTTTGACATTCGGGACCGGAGGAGGGTTCACATAGTAGACTGTAGTCGTAGCAGGGGCATGAAAGTGATGTTGAACTCACTCAGTTCCACAGCCCACCAAACGAGTAGGCCTGAAGTCTCAGGCTTTTGAAGCGCTTGCATGAGTGGGTGGTCGGTGAGTACCAGGATGGAATGGGCCTAGAAGTAGGGACGAAGCTATTGGGCGGAGCATATGAGAGCGAGTGCAAGCTTCTCAATGTCCTGGTACTGAGTCTCCGGATCAGTCATGCACTTGCTGGTGTTGTACACCGGATGTTCAACCTAGTCAACCTCCTTGATGAGGACCGAAGATACTGCCGTTCTGGAGACGGAGCGATACAAAGTCAGCACATCCCCATGCTCGGGCTTCGAAAGTATCGGGGCTTTACTCATGTATTCCTTCAACTTGCCGAAGGCTTGGTCGCACTCCGGAGTCCAGTCGACGAGCTTTTGTCCCGCCTTGAGAATTTTGAAGAAGGGCGCACATCGGCTGGTGGCCTTCAATATGAAGCGGGAGAGGGCAGCTACCCGGCCATTAAGGCTCATGACATCCTTTTGAGTCTTTGGGTCTCCATGTCCACGAGGGATTTGATCTTCTCGGGATTAGCCTCGATTCCCCACTGGCTGATCATGAAATATAAGAACTTGCCCGATCCCACGTTGAAGGTGCATTTGGCGGGATTAAGTCGCATGTTATAGTTCTTGAGTTTGTTAAACATGGTTGAGAGGTCTTCAACATGTTCTTCAGAAGTTTTGCTCGACTAGCATGTCGTCCACATAAACCTCCATGGTTTTTCCAATAAGATCGGAAAAGATGGAGTTCACCAGTTGTTGGTATGTGGCTCCGGCATTCTTAAGCCAGAAGGGCATGAACTAATAGTAGTAAAGTCTCTGGTTGATGACGAAAAGAGTGTGCTCTTGATCGTCCGGATGCATGAAGATTTGGTTGTATCCGGATTAAGCATCCATGAGGCCCAAGAGCTCATGTCCGGTAGTGGCGTCGAGGAGCTGATCGATATGGGGGAGCAGAAAGCTATCCTTCGGGCATATCTTCTTCAGATTGGTGTAGTCGACACACATCCGCCATTTCCCCCGCGACTTTGGCACGACAACGGGGTCGGCTACCCAAGTTGGGTAAATTGCTGCGTGAATGAACCTGATGGAGGACAGTTTGTCGATCTCATTTTGGATCGCCTCGTATCGCTCACCATCAAACTTCCGACTCTTTTGGCATACCGGTCATGCTTTCGGGTCGATGCTCAGTTGTGGGATATGACTTCGATTGACCTCAGCATTTTCTTGGAGGAATTTGATAAATGAGTTCTGGATGACGGGAGGAAGCTCCCGCCGAATTTCGCTTGGGATGTTGTGGCTTCATCCCTTGGATTATCAGGCCGATTATCCAAAGAAGGCAACCCAGCCGAGGCCGATGTGGTGACGGAACAAGATTCCTTGTGAACTGGAGCAGTGCCTTTAGATTTGTGCTTCACTGCTACAGAGTAGCATCCCCTCGCTGCTCGTTGATCGCTGCGAACAGTTTCGATGCCATGAGAAGTTGGGAATTTAACAAGTAGGTGGGTGGAGGGGATGCCTTTATCTAGTTGAGAGCGGGTCCCCCGAGGATGACATTGTAAGCAGTAGGGCAATCTACCACCATGAAGGTGGCTACAACACGAGTCTGTTTCGGCGCCTCGCCCAAGGTTATGGGCAGGTAGACACTCCATATTGGTTGGATGTAGTCTCTGGAGAAGCTCACGAGAGGGGTCTAGGTACGTTCCATGTAATGATCTGCAACGCTGAGGGGTCGAAAGGCCTCCATAAAGATGATGTTGACAGAGCTGCCCGTGTCAATCATCGTTTGCTTGACATCGTAGTGAGCGATCTCTGCCCGGATGACGATTGGATCATCATGGGGGTACATGATTCCTTCTTACTCTTTCTTGTAGAAGGTTATTGATCCCCAACTCATCTTGAGGACCTTCTCAACCTGGTAGTTGAGAGCCATCACCTCTCGTCCGGGATAGCAGGCTCTAGCATGTTCCTTCCTTGCTCTATTGATGTCCCCGGTTAGGGTTGTGCCTCCGGTGATGGTATTGATCTGACGGAGCTGTTTCTAAGGAGAGATGTAGCCTCGAAAGAAGTCGTCGATCTTCCCTTCCCGGGCGAGGGCCTCGACATGATCCGTTAAAACCCAGCAGTCCTCGGTGCCATGGGAATTTGGCTTGGGGGTATTGGCAAAAGACCTTGATGTTTTGGGAGGCCCTTGCGGAATTTCTCGAGAGCGGTGGTGCCTAGAGAAGGTTAGCAATGGCCGCTAGGGTAGCCTCATAGGTGGTGTTGAGCGAAGTGTGCTGCTCGTACCAAGGAATGTACTCCTTCCTTTGGTTCCGGTTCTAGGCATCGTGTCTGGGTAACGGAGGCGCTAGAGGCAGAGGATTGGGTGGTTAGTAAGTTTGGTAGACTTGCTGCCCATTTCCTCGGTTTCGCTTGTCGCGGTTGCCGAAGACGGGGTGCTCCCCTTCATTCCTCTTGTTCGGGGTGTAGGAGTTGTTTCCTTTTGAGGCTGGCTGGTTGTATGCCGTTTGGGGCCTAGCAGAAGCCGGACTGTGTTGGGCTATCGAGCTAGGAGCCGTGGGCGAAGCAGTCATTCGGCCACCTCCCGCTGTCGCATGCCAGGGAATAAGTTCCGTGAGATGTTCTACCCGAGCATGGATGTTAGCCTACTTCATCAGCTCGGAGTAGGTCATGTCTGCGTCCAAGTTGATGTGGTACAAGAATGGGCTTGATTGGAGCCCGACTTTAAATGTGTTCACAGCCGTATTATCATCCGTCTTTGGGCCCTTGGCATACTCATGGCTGAACAGGACAATGTACTTTCGTCGGGTCCTTGAATGACGGCATAAAGGTCCTCGCACGAGTAGAAAGTTGAACTCTGGCTTTGGTGCTGCTCGATGAAAGCGATTTCCATCTCGGTCATGTTGTCGATTGACACACCCCGCCCCAGAGAGAGTGGGGCCTGGGAGGTGCGGCCATCACCCCCAAAGAGTGACGAAGCCTAAACCGAAAGAAAACGACAAACACCAAACTAAAACGATAACAAGGGAACAAAGTTACAACAAACTCAATGTACCAGAGCATCTACAGCAGGAGTAACAAATTTACACAACAGTAGCCCGAAGGCGAAAACTACACAACACTTCCACATACAAGAGTCTCAACCACAATAGACGAAGACAAAGAGGCTAGTACTCTTTGTGACTCAACCCAAGCTATCCTGAAATCCGCCGCTCGTCTTGGTGGTGCTCACAGGTCAGGTCCTGAGGGGGCGCAAAACAAGGGTTCGTGGACAGGGAAAATAAAGATCAGTGTAAAACATTTACAAATCAATATAATAACCCCCATATTTTGAAAACACTCAGTAAAAGCCTTTACTATGATGAGCATGCAGCAGTAGTACAGTAAGGTATCACAATAGGCATACCTGTGCATTTTCACAATATAAACCTAAGGCCGTGATCTAATCCGACCTGGGGAATTTAACCACCAGTGACGGTGTGTGGAACAAGGGGAATTCAACCACCATGCCCGGATGTCAGGACAAGGGGAATTTAACCACCAATGCCCAGACATCGCATGCTTAGAACCCACTGCGAATTCAACCCACTGGATTCTCAGGTGTGCCATCAACTGTACTAATCATAAACACCATATGCACAAAATCCATTTCATAATCATATATATATATAAATCATATCATGCTCAAAACACATTTAAAATCAAACCCGTCCACTCAGAGAAAGGCCGAAGGATCCTCCTCGTCGTCCGTAGGCGCGGGTCGGGTATGCTGATCCCTCTGATACTGCTCACCTAGTTAAACCAACAGATCACAATTTAATAATGACAATCAACTTGAACTGTACAAACTCCAATTCTCCTTGTTTCGCTCAAATGGGGTTTAACCGTAACTCGAATGGCGAAACGGAGCTCGCCATCGAGTCCGGAACGTCGTTTCCACACTGAAAAGTGGTCGGTCAACACCGGTCAACAGCATTGACTGACGGTCAACGGCTGCTGACGTCAGCACGCCGGTGCTCACGTGGCGCTGACGTGGTGCCCACGTGGCGCTGGTGTGGTGCCCACGTGGCGCTGACATGGTGCCCACGTGGCGCTGACGTTGTGACCACGTGGCGATGACGTGGTGCCCACGTGGCGCTGATGTGGCATCCACGTCATCACAATCGTGCTGGTTTCACCGCCGCCGTGCCGGCGCCGGAAAACTCATCGGAATCTGGAAATTTCCAGATTCTGGCGAGTTCATCCACGCCGCCACGTCGCCGCCCCTACAGTCGCCGGAAATTCCCCAGATTCCGGTGACAAACTCCATTTTCTGGCAAGCCCCCAAAACACTCAATACTCAACCGTTTTCAACATGCAATATATGGAAATTCATCTACAGATCGCCAGGATTCCAAAAATCATACTCACACCACTCACCGAGGTCGGGTTTGGCCGGAATAAGCGCCGGAAAAGCTCGGACTCCGTCAAGCTCGTCGCCGGCGTTCCAGGGGGTCTCCGTCGATGCTGTTTAGTGCCCTGAGTTCACCTCGACGCTGGGAAGCTGATTTTGACCTTCGTTTCCTCCAATTGTGATCGGCATGAGGTCGCGGCATTGGAAGCAAACGGCGTCCGTCTCCTGCTCGTGCTCAACAGAGGCCCTCCACGCTGATTCTGGGTCTGGAACTTCGTGGGTGAGTTGTTGGGGATGTGACGATCTCAACCCACGTGATTAGCAAGCCGATCAGTGGCCGGCGATGGTGAATCGCCGGTGGGACTGAGTCGACTCGGTTTCACCGAGTTGGGGGCGCGCGCGTGTTTGGTTTCTCCCTTCTGTTTCTGTTTTTTACAACTTTGGAAAATTATTTTGAAGAGCTGACTTAAACCCTCACCATTGAACATCAAATAACCCCAAATGGCCAGTCTTTGCACACCACATGTCACCCTACATCCCCCTTGATTTCATTTTAGTCCGTAACGTCCTCAATTCAGCTCGGAAACCAATTTCGTCTTCGAAAGTACGTTCGTATCGTCGAGGCCTACGTAAGAAGTACAATATCGAATATGAACTTCCTTACTATTTAAAAGTGAACCATTTGACCGTTCAGGGGCATTTTGGTCATTTCACATAAATTTTGAGAAATTTCTGAAACGGGTCGTTTCAACTTACCCCCCCTTACAAAAATTTCGTCCTCGAAATTTAAAATACACCGATAGTTAAGGCACATACCTAATGGAA
The DNA here is from genome assembly GCA_033992175.1 of Spiraea crenata. NCBI lineage: Eukaryota > Viridiplantae > Streptophyta > Magnoliopsida > Rosales > Rosaceae > Spiraea > Spiraea crenata. The sequence continues at coordinate 3,544,191 of JAVBHV010000003.1, read as the reverse complement.
TAAATGGGGATAATCCTTCTGCATGTGCTCTTCCGTTTCCCAAGTGGCTTCCTCGACATTGAGGTTGTTCCATAACACTTTCACCATCGGAATGGTCCGGTTGCGAAGGGTCTTGTCCTTCCGATCCAGAATGCACATCGGGCCCTCCCCATAACTCATATCATCCTTTACCTCGAGAGGTGGGGCTTCCAAGACATGGGATGGATCCGATACATATTTTCGGAGCATTGACACATGGAACACATTGTGCACACGGGATAGCTCCGGTGGCAAGTCCAACCGGTATGCCACTTCACCGACCCTCTCAGTAATCTCATACGGCCCAATGTATCGAGGACTCAGCTTCCCTTGCTTTCCAAATCGGACAATTCCCTTCCAAGGGGACATTTTTAGAAAAACATAATCCCCAACCTGATACACTCGATCCTTCGAATGGCGACTGGCAATCCTCTTCTGACGATCCTGAGCAGCTTGAAGGTTTTTCTTCGCGATTTGCACTCTATTCATAGTCTTGTCAACCAGCTCAGGTCCTTCCAACGATCTTTCTCCCACCTCCGACCAACACAGAGGAGTCCGACACGGTTTCCCATATAAAGCTTCAAAAGGTGACATTCCAATACTGGAGTGGTAACTGTTATTATATGCAAACTCCGCCAAGGATAGATGTTTATCCCAATTATGACCGTACTATAGAGTAGATGTTCTCAGCATATCCTCCAAGGTCTGAATAGTCCGTTCCGACTGTCCATCGGTCTGTGGATGAAAAGCGGTACTGAACTGGAGTCGAACACCTATAGCATTCTGAAATGCTCTCCAAAACCGTGAAGTGAATCTTGCATCCCGATTTGAAATAATAGTCACTGGGACCCCATGGAGTTTCACAACTTCATCAATAAAGGCCTCAACCAGTTGCTTCATGGAGAAGTTTTCTCTGACTGGTATAAAATGAGCAGATTTGGTGAGTCGGTCGACTACCACCCAAATCCCATCTGATGCTCTCTTCGAGCGGGGCAACTTATACACAAAGTCCATCGTGATATGTTCCCACTTCCACCCCGGAACTGGTAGTGGTTGGGGTAATCCTGAAGGTTTCTGCCTTGCTGCCTTAACCTGTTGGCAAATCAAACAACGACTGACATAAGTGGCTATGTCTCTCTTCATTCCGACCCAATAGTAGAATGGTCGAATCGTGTGATACATTTTGTTACTCCCAGGATGCATTGCATACGTCGACGTATGAGCCTCCTCCAAAATCGCTGCCTTGACTTCCTCATTATTGTGAGGGACCACCAACCTATTGTTGAGCACCAACAAGCCATCCCTCCGTATCCGATATCCACCACCTAATCCATTCAGCACTTTTTCTCTTCTCTTTTGACATCTTCGGTCCTCCTCTTGAGCTTCTCTAACTCTATCAACGAAAACTGGTTTAACCTGAAAGTGTCCTAAAAAGGCTTCCGCGGATTCTTCAGGAATTAGGTTAACACCAGTCTTCCTCAAATCCTCCATCTCTGAGACATACGTAGCTCGAATCGGGTCCTCCTGACCACGATGCCTTCTGCTCAACGCATCAGCTACGAAATTCGCCTTTCCCGGGTGATACTCAATGGTGCAATCGTAATCACCAATCAACTCCATCCATCTTCTCTGTCTCAAGTTCAAATCCCTCTGAGTAAAAACATATTTCAAGCTTTTATGGTCTGAGAAGATTCGGAAGGTCTCCCCGTAAAGGTAATGCCTCCAAATCTTCAATGCAAAGACCACGGCAGCAAGCTCCAAATCGTGAGTCGGGTAGTTCATCTCATGTTTCTTCAACTGTCTAGATGCATAAGCTATCACTTTACCATTCTGCATCAGAACACAACCCAATCCCCTCAACGAAGCATCACTGTAAACTTCGAAGCCTCCACCTTCCTCAGGAAGTGCAAAAATTGGAGCACTAGTGAGACGATTCTTCAACTCCATGAAGCTCTGTTCACAACTATCATCCCACTCAAACTTTACCTCCTTTCGGGTTAGCCGCGTAAGCGGTCCGGCAATAGTCGAGAAGTTCTCCACAAATCTACGGTAGTATCCAACCAAGCCTAGGAAGCTCCTCACCTCGGTTACATTGGTAGGTCGCTCCCAATTTACAACTGCTTCAACTTTCTGTGGATCCACCATAACACCATGACCCGATATAACATGTCCGAGGAAGCTCACCTTAGACAACCAAAATTCACACTTACTCAACTTTGCATACTACTCAACCTCTCGCAGTTTCCCCAGGACAGCTCGCAGATGTCTCCCATGCTCCACTGCACTCCGAGAATACACAAGAATGTCATCAATAAACACGATGACGAAACGGTCCAAGAATGGTCGAAAGACCCTGTTCATCAAATCCATGAACGCTGCAGGGGCGTTAGTCAGCCCAAACGGCATCACCAGGAACTCGTAATGCCCGTAACGAGTTCGGAACGCGGTCTTGGACACATCCTCAGATCGAATACGGAGTTGGTGGTATCCTGACCGTAGGTCAATCTTCGAGAACACACATGCCCCTCCCAACTGATCAAACAAGTCATCTATCCGCGGCAAGGGGTATCGATTCTTCACCGTCACCCGGTTCAGCTGTCTATAATCAATGCAGAGACGCATGCTCCCATCCTTCTTCTTTACGAACAAAACTGGTGCACCCCACGGAGACATACTTGGCTGAATGAACCCTTTGTCCACCATTTCCTGTAACTGTGTCTTCAATTCCCTCAACTCGGCAGCTGCCATGCGATACGGTGCTTGAGAAATGGGTTCCGTTCCCGGTATTAGCTCAATAGTGAAATCAATTTCCCGGTATGGAAGTAATCCTGGCAACTCATCGGGAAAAACATCGGGAAACTCTCTAACCACTGGGACATCTTGCACGGTCATCTGTGTCTCCTGGTTTACTACCACATGAGCTAAAAAACCGACACAACCTTTGCTCATCAACTTCCTTGCTCGCACAGTCGATACCAATCCATATTGTAGAGCCTTCCGCTCTCCACGGAACTCTAGTCTCGGAAACCCCGGTCTCTCGAAGATCACTCTTTTCCCAAAGCAGTCCACCCACGCACGATTTTTGGATAACCAATTCATCCCAAGGATAACGTCAAAGTCGACGATATCCAATGGAAGGAATTCAGCTTCCAAAACAGTATCATCTACATACACAGGGCAACCCTGATAGCTCCAACTAACTACACAAGTCTCACCCCTTGGCATCCCTATGACTACATCATAATCCAAGGGGGTAGGGTACAACGGAACCATTTGAGCAAAACCAGGAGAAACTACAGAATGTGTAGCACCGGGATCAATCAAAATTCTCGCAAAATAACCACAAATATTTAACCTACCGATGATTACATCTGGGTCAATTTTCTACTCTTGCTGGTTCATTGTAAAGATTCTGCCTGGCACTTGAGCTCTGCCTCGGCCCTCACGGCCTCGATTCCCACGCCCAGCACGGTTACCTTGGCCTTCACGGCCTCCCTGAACAGCTCGATCACCCACTCCAGCTCCAGCACGGCCCTGCACCTGTCTGCCCGCCTCTCTCTCTGCTGCTCCCCTTGATTGCCTTTGGAAGCTTCTGTGTACTCTCTCTGCGCGATGGGCACTGCCGCACCAAGTGGTCTAGAGCACCACATCTATAACATGACCTAGGAGCACTCTGCTGTGCATTAGATCCTCCAGACCCGTCAGAGCGCCTAGTGTCCGAGAATCGGGAACTTCCGGACGGTCCTCCACTATAACGCGAAGCACCTGAGCTAGAGGCTCCACTGGATGAACCTGAGCTCTGAATCCTCTTAAAGGACTGCTGCTGCCTGGGACCTCCCACTGTAGGTCGGTTCCCCCTCTGCCTCCTGGAACCACGACCACCAGAACTACTATCACTCGCTTGCCCGGCTCCACTGCTACTGCCCCCGTACTCCACCTCAAAATGCTGCGGAGCCATGACTGCTCTACACTCAATGCAGCTCGAAAAACCTCTGTAAGTGTAGTGTATTGCTGACAAGCTATCGCAACTCTGATCTCCTTCCTCAACCCAGCCTGGAATTGTAGCATCATATCTCGTGCACTAGCTGCCACCGTCGGGTTATAACGGGACAGTGCACGAATCTCCGCTCATACTCGTTCACCGACATGTCCCGAGCCTGATGAAATCTCATGAATTCATCCCTCTTCCTCCACTGGTACTCGGGGCTATAGAATCTGTTGCTGAATTCATTCTTGAACTGGTCCCAAGTAACAACACAATTGGGATAAGTTCTTCGCTGGCTGTCCCACCAAACTGAAGCACTGTCTTTCAAGAAGAAGGTGGCCACATCCACCTTTCGCTCCTCAGGGCAATCCATAGTTCTTAGTACCCTTACTATGTCATCCCACCAAGATTCAGCATCCTCTCCTTCACCGCTACCATCGAAAGAGGGTGCCCCAAGATTGCGGGCAATCTCAGCTAAAGGACGTCTGTCCCAGCCCTAATTGGCCTGGTTGGCCTGGTTGGCCTGCCAGAAGTTGGCCATCATCGCAGCAAACTGCTCCATGTTCGGAAATGCCGCAAAATCTGGGGGGTTATTGGCAGCTGGTGCCTCCCCTTCTCCACGTGCACCATGTGCACCCCGTGCACCACGTCGACAAGGCGGCATAGCTCTGAACGAAAAGGCAACACAAAAGGTTCAGGAACAACACAAACCACAAGACTCAACAGGAAACCGGAAACCTAGTGCTCTGATACCAACTGACACACCCCGCCCCAGAGAGTGGGGCCTGGGAGGTGCGGCCATCACCCCCAAAGAGTGACGAAGCCTAAACCGAAAGAAAACGACAAACACCAAACTAAAACGATAACAAGGGAACAAAGTTACAACAAACCCAATGTACCAGAGCGTCTACAGCAGAAGTAACAAATTTACACAACAGTAGCCCGAAGGCGAAAACTACACAACACTTCCACATACAAGAGTCTCAACCACAATAGACGAAGACAAAGAGGCTAGTACTCTTTGTGACTCAACCCAAGCTATCCTGAAATCCGCCGCTCGTCTTGGTGGTGCTCACAGTATCAGGTCCTGAGGGGGCGCAAAACAAGGGTTCGTGGACAGGGAAAATAAAGATCAGTGTAAAAAATTTACAAATCAATATAATAACCCCCATATTTTGAAAACACTCAGTAAAAGCCTTTACTATGATGAGCATGCAGCAGTAGTACAGTAAGGTATCACAATAGGCATACCTGTGCATTTTCACAATATAAACCTAAGGCCGTGATCTAATCCGACCTGGGGAATTTAACCACCAGTGACGGTGTGTGGAACAAGGGGAATTCAACCACCATGCCCGGATGTCAGGACAAGGGGAATTTAACCACCAATGCCCAGACATCGCATGCTTAGAACCCACTGCGAATTCAACCCACTGGATTCTCAGGTGTGCCATCAACTGTACTAATCATAAACACCATATGCACAAAATCCATTTCATAATCATATATATATATATATATATTATATATATATATATATATATATATATATATATATATAAATCATATCATGCTCAAAACACATTTAAAATCAAACCCGTCCACTCACAGAAAGGCTGAACGATCCTCCTCGTCGTCCGTAGGCGCGGGTCGGGTATGCTAATCCCTCTGATACTGCTCACCTAGTTAAACCAACAGATCACAATTTAATAATGACAATCAACTTGAACTGTACAAACTCCAATTCTCCTTGTTTCGCTCAAATGGGGTTTAACCGTAACTCGAATGGCGAAACGGAGCTCGCCAGTCCGGAACGTCGTTTCCACACTGAAAAGTGGTCGGTCAACACCGGTCAACAGCGTTGAGTGACGGTCAACGGCTGCTGACGTGAGCACGCCGGTGCTCACGTGGTGCCCACGTGGCGCTGGCGTGGTGCCCACGTGGCGCTGGTGTGGTGCCCACGTGGCGCTGACGTGGTGCCCACGTGGCGATGACGTGGTGCCCACGTGGCGCTGATGTGGCATCCATGTCATCACAATCGTGCTGGTTTCACCGGCGCCGTCCATGTCATCACAATCGTGCTGGTTTCACCGCCGCCGTGCCGGCGCCGGAAAACTCATCGGAATCTGGAAATTTCCAGATTCCGGCGAGTTCATCCACGCCGCCACGTCGCCGCCCCTACAGTAGCCGGAAATTCCCCAGATTCCGGCGACAAACTCCATTTTCCGGCGAGCCCCCAAAACACTCAATACTCAACCGTTTTCAACATGCAATATATGGAAATTCATCTACAGATCGCCAGGATTCCAAAAATCATACTCACACCACTCACCGAGGTCGGGTTTGGCCGGAATAAGCGCCGGAAAAGCTCGGACTCCGTCAAGCTCGTCGCCGGCGTTCCAGGGGGTCTCCGTCGATGCTGTTTAGTGCCCTGAGTTCACCTCGACGCTGGGAAGCTGATTTTGACCTTCGTTTCCTCCAATTGTGATCGGCATGAGGTCGCCGGTATTGAAGCAAACGGCGTCTGTCTCCTGCTCGTGCTCAACAGAGGCCCTCCACGCTGATTCTGGGTCTGGAACTTCGTGGGTGAGTTGCTGGGGATGTGACGATCTCAACCCACGTGATTAGCAAGCCGATCAGTGGCCGGCGATGGTGAATCGCCGGTGGGATTGAGTCGACTCGGTTTGGGGGCGCGCGTGTTTGGTTTCTCCCTTCTGTTTCTGTTTTTTACAACTTTGGAAAACTATTTTGAAGAGCTGACTTAAACCCTCACCATTGAACATCAAATAACCCCAAATGGCCAGTCTTTACACACCACATGTCACCCTACATCCCCCTTGATTTCATTTTAGTCCATAACGTCCTCAATTCAGCTCGGAAACCAATTTCGTCTTTGAAAGTACGTTCGTATCGTCGAGGCCTATGTAAGAAGTACAATATCGAATATGAACTTCCTTACTATTTAAAAGTCAACCATTTGACCGTTCAGGGGCATTTTGGTCATTTCACATAAATTTTGAGAAATTTCTGAAACGGGTCGTATCATCGATACTGTCAGCGGGTAAACGGAAGAACCAATTGAGTGCCGCTCCCGAGAGAGTACTCAGAAAGTAGAGGCATTGAGCTTGGTCTGAAATTCTCTTGAAGAACATGTTGGACTTAAAGTTATTCATATGCGGGTTGGGGCATTCCCCGGGGCCTCCTCTGGACAGCGCGATGAGCAAAGACCGGGAGTCGATCTCCTGAAGCTCATGTGCACAGGCCAAGACCTGATCAGTGAAGGGCCCCTCCTTTGTCGGCATGACCTTCGGTCGGGCAGCCTTCTCTTGGCGCTCTTTTGCCTTATCGTTGACAAGTTCCTGGACTTGGTCCAAGAGTTGCTGGATGGTGTTTTGATTATGCTCCGGGAGTTGAACCAGGCTAGCGGTTGTCAATGCCTGAAGTCGGATACCCGGCCAGGAAGTCGCGGCCGATCGTCCTAGAAGAGGTATTACTGCCGGGATGATGGGTTGTGCCCGGGGCCTGGACTCTGCCGTTTCCTCCTTGGGTTTTGTGATGATTGGAACTTCTTGGACCGAAGTTGGCTTCGAAGGAGGTCCAAGATCAGCGGGGTTGATGTTCCTGGTTACTACCTCGGTTGCCATCCTTTCTCGGTTGTCGGTGAGGACGGTAAGCGGAATTTTCCAGATTCTGGCGACACTTTTCCGGTGAGATCCAAAATCCATAACTTCTTCATTTCTCAACCAAATCAAACAAATTTTATGTCAAAAGGCATCTACGGAAACCAAGGAATCCAAATATGCAACTTTTGAAACTCACCTCGCACTGTGCTGGCCGGAATCACACCGAAAAGCTCACGGATTCTGTTCGTCTCATTGCCGGCGTTTCCGAAGGTTGCAGCCGCCGATCCTTGGTGCTCTGTGCTCGTGGGGATGAGGGGAACATGTTTCTGGGCTCCGTGTTCCCGATCGGTGACTGGCATGAGGAAGAAGACTGTGAAGGGTGGCGTCGGTTTGGGTTTCCGAAAATGGAAGCCCACGAGTTTTAAAGCCCAACACAGTGTTGGCCAATAATTGGCTGACACTGTGGAATTGGCCAATCCTGGCCTGCCATGTGTCTTAACCCACTAGTTCACATATTCGTTTTTCATCCGTAACTTGTTCGTTACTACTTGGATTCCAATTCCGTCTCTGTGGACGCATTCGTATCGTCGAGCTCTTCGCATAGAGTACAATATTGAATATGTAAATTCCTACTGTTCACAAAGTCAGCGTTTGACCATTCAAAGGCATTTTGGTCATTTCATGATATTTTGGGAAATTTTCGAAATGGGTCGTATCACATTAGATTGTTTGAGTGACTCCACTTCTTCTTTCAACTTAAGACCATTACTATGCATGAGATTGATTGTGTACTCCGAGTTACTCAACCGATGTTTAAGGTCAACATTTTCCTTTTTAACTCTTTCAAACTCAACAGACAATTGTGAGTACATGACCTCAAGTCAAAGCCGTCGTTGAGGCGGTGAAAGTCGGACCTCTGTCACTGGGCCCTCACTTTCAAGTGGGGCCCCTTATAATTTTTAAATTTTTTTTAATGTATAAAATATTAATTATTTATATTTATAATTAAAATTATAAAATTGTATTATATATATTTAATTACTATTCTCTGTCGCTTTCCGTCCAATCTTGCACAAAATCTAAAGTTGCTTCTTCATCCTTTCGTGGCTTGCCAAACTCCAATCCAAGTTGCGTCTTCATATAGTCAAATTCAAGGTTAGTTTAATGCTTTAATTAATTATCTTAGTTGAATTTCAAAACGTTCCTACATATACAAAATTTTTCTTGATTGAATTATCATTTTTTTTACTATCAATACTTTGTTCATAGTACGCTTTGCATTGAATTTACTAAAGTTTATTAGTATATTGTGCAGTTGGTATAATTTTTTAGAAAATAGGTTGAAGGGCCTCAGTAAAATTTTAGAACCAGGCCCCTAAATTCTCAACCACGGCTCTGCCTCAAGTCTTGACCTATGCGACTGGGCATCTGCATTCTCTCTTCCTTTCCTTTATTGACCAGTGTCGTAATCATACAAAGTGAGAAAGAGTGCAGCCTTTTCCATCTCTAATTCCTTACAACGCTTTTTCAGCTCAATGCTATTAGCCTTGATCACACAAGTTTCATCAAATAAGGCATCATACCTTTCACACATCTTCTCATAGGTCTGATTCTCTAGGTCAGAATCATCATTATGAAAAACAAGACAATACATCTTAGGCTATTGGTTGTCATCAGTCATGTGCTGTGAATCCTACTCGGATTTCTCACTCGCTGAGTTGTGTTCAGAGATTCTAACAACAAAGGCAATCTCATCATCTTCATTATCTGAAGAAGAGTCAGAGTGAAGTGATTCCTCATCCTCACTATCACTCCAAGATGCTTTCAAGGCTTTATCCATGCATTTTCTACACTTTTTCCAATTGTTAGCACAATCAACAGAGATATTATCAGTCCCACCACAGGTGAAACACTTAACTTGACCCTTTTTGAACTTATTGTCTCTAGATCCAGAATTCTTTTCAAATTTCTTTTCATTAGACACTTCACCTTGTGGTTTAAATTTAAGTTCTCTCTAGTATAGTTCACACCACCCTTGTAATCCTTTCTATCCTTAAGAATTCTTCTAAACCATTTAACAAATAAGCCATGTCATCATCAACCAAAGATGATTTTTCTGATTTTGAACTTTTCAGCTCTGCATGATCAATCACACTCTATAGTGCAACACCCTTATCCTTTTTATGCAGACCTTCTTCCAATTTTAGCTCAAGTTCATAGGTCTTCAATTTTCCTACAAGTTTGGGAAGTTTTATGTCCAACATGTTTTGACATTCTTTGATTGCGGTCTTCTTCGCGGAAAACCTCTAAGGCAACACCCCTTAATATTTTTTGAATAATTGTTAACTCATCGCGGCATTGGTGACACTCTCAAGTCAGAGATAAAAGTCAGAGAGGTTCTCTAAATCAGTCATCCTAAGTTCCTCGAACTCGGAAAAGGCCATTTCAAGTTTTAGGTCACTAACCTGGTCACCACCCTCATGAATGACACACAACCTGCCCCATGCTTCCCTAGCTATTGTACAATGTTGAATATGTGAATATTGTGCACTGGATACAACAACAGCTATGGCATTCCTAGCTTCCTTGTTTCCATTAGACGCACTGACTTGGACTTGTGTCCAGTCATCTCGAGCTATATTCACCCTCTCACCGTCGACAATCCGAAACAGAGGACGCCATTTAACAGAAAAGTTTGGAAATGCAAATTCATCATACGCATCAAGAAAGATTTTGAACTTATCTCGCTAGGCAACATAGTTTGTGCCATCGAAGTATGGAGGTGAGTTCACCAAACCGCCTACTCGGTCACTCTCCATTGTCTAGACCCTTAAACCAATCAAGACCTTACTTTAAGTATGTCTAAAGCCTTGCTTTGATGCCAATTGCAGGTTGGCAATGATGGGGTATTTTAAAATAATTCCCTATACTTGAACAAACAACACAAAGAATATCACACAGATGACCAGTCACTGTTGTGATGAACCGTGACAGTTTACTTTGGATTGTTTTAGTCTTGACAGATGTTATGTGGTTAACTCCTTGACAAATATATCTTGTGTATGCTTGTGATTTGTTCAACATCACTCGGATGCTAAGCCAACTTAAGTCCTCACGGAATCTGTGAAGTTTGAAATCCGAGAGCTATCCACAACTACAACTTATTGAATCCAATAGTTAAGATGACCAGTTCGGCAATTTTGTCCTGATTGCATGTTATGAACGTTGGTGCAAAAGTAAGTGCAATTTTAGATAAGTCAAGCAGTTAACAATACACAAAGATGGACACACGATTTTGGTACTCGGATAAATCCACTAAGGGATAAAAAAACCGGGGGTCTATCAGAAGACCGGCCTTCCACTATGAAATGGCAAAAGATGCCCAATACAAGATTTCAACCAAGCTTAATATCTATGTACCTAACTTAGATGGAGCGGTCTCTTGTGCGGCCTCTTCTCAATTACTTCACTTCCAGCGGATCCTCGCTTGGTCAACACGTCATAGGGACATACACATGTATTCCTAATCCGTGGCACCGTTATATGAATGCAGTGATGATATATGACCAGTCACAGATGCATTTCCAGAAAGCTATAGAACTCCAGAAAATGTAACCACGACTGTGTTTACTGTAGCAAGTCACAAGACTGTGCAACAAACCAACTAAGGTCAAGGACCTCTAAAACTCAACTAAGTCCACAAACATGTGTGAACACGGGAGACTAAAGTTGCACAATCCTATTTTGACTCAAAGTGTATGAACTTTTCAAACAAGCCGAAACAGTGAAGATAAACCTTCTTCAAAGTTTTTTGCTTAGAATCTTTCTATGAAAAACTAGCTTTGAAATAAGGTTTAACAACGAATACAATCCTCAAAATTCTTATGAAGTTTCTATGTAAGTGAGCTACGCACTCAAGAAGACAAGAAGAATTCGAAGAGGGAATGCAGCTAACAAAGATGAGAATTTTTGAATCTTTTTCGTTAACCTAGGCAGATCCGAGTTAGTGGGATCAGTTGACTACCCACTGGATAAAAGCATATCCCGTTAATAACCATGATCAATCAATCTCTGTCATAAAAGCAGCCAACGTATCACATGCAGAAAATAAATGACCAGTCATGTAAAACCTGAGATCCTTATTCTAATATAGACATCTGCAAAAACCTAAGTAGTTGAAAAGTTTTGACTCAAATAAGTAAGGACCTATGTTAGGTGCAGACATGATGTGTAAAATGACTGTCATAAGTGAATGCATCTTCAACAACTCATCTATCTTCAATCTTCAAGCTTCATCAACAATCTTATGAATCTAGATATAAAACCTAATTGATCTAACTATGCTTGTTACAATTATTACAATGTTTTTGTACAAGGATAACCAATAAAATATCCTATACCAAGACCTACTTTAAGTATGGCTAAAGCCCTACTCTCATGCCAATTGCAGGTTGGCAATGAGGGGGGTATTTTCAAACAATTTCCTCTACTATAACAATCAGCACAAACAAAATCACACAGATGACCTGTGATGAACCTTGACAGTTTACTTTGGCTTGTTTTTATCTTCGACAAGTATTACGTGATCAACTTCTTTGACAAATTTAACTTTTGGATGCTTGTGATCTGTCCAACAACATTCAGATGCTATGCCAACTTAGGTCCTCAACGGAATCAGAGAAGTTTGAAATCCGATAGCTATCCATAGGTACAACTTATTGAATCCAGCGTTTTCTAATGCAACAGTTAAGATGACCAGTCAGGCAGATTTGTCCAGATTGCATGTTATAAGTTTGATGCGTAAATAAGTCCAATTTTAAGTTTAGTCAAGTGTTTGATAATACATAAAGATAGACACGAGATTTTGGTACCCGGAAAAATCCACTAAGGGATAAAAAACCAGGTGTCTATCAGAAGACCGGCCTTGCATTATGAAATGGCAAAAGATGCCCAATACAAAATTTCAACCAAGCTCAATATCTATGTACCTAACTTAGATGAAGAGATCTCTTGTGTGGCTTCTTCTCAATCACTTCACTTCCAGCGGATCCTCGTTTGGTCAACACGTCATAGGCACATACACATGTATTCCTAATCCATGGCACCGATATATGTATGCAGTGATGATATATAACCAGTCACAGACACATTTCCAGAAAGCTATAAAATTCCAGGAAATAGGACAGTGACTGTGTTTACCGCAGCAAGCCACAAAACTCTGCAGCAAGCCAACTAAGGTCAATGACCTCTAAAACTCAACTAAGTCTACTAACATGCATGAACATGGGAGGCTAAAGTTGCACATTACTATTTCGACTCACAAAGATATGAATTCTAACAAGAAGCTGAATCAGTGAAGATGAACCTTCGTCAAAGTTTTCTTCATATAATTTCTATGAAAATTAAACTTTAAAAGGAAGATACAAATTCTAGCAACTCGCAAAATCTTTTGATGCCTCTATATGAATGAACTACGCACTCAAGAGAACAAAGGAGAACCGGAGAGAAGTTGCAGCCAACAAAGAAGAGAGTTTTTGAAAATGTTATGAACTTGTGAACTTAAAAACCCTAATGAAAAAGGTGATGAAGTTTGGTTTATAAAAGCCCAAGAAGATAAGAAGGACCTGATTTGATCAAAACATTATGCTTTTTCATTAACCTAGGCAGATTCGAATTAGTGGGGACCAGTTGACTACCCGGTGGATAATAACATGCGTGGGTAAAGAAGGTGATCAATCAGTCGCTGTAAAAAAAAAACAGTCAACATCTTCATGTGCAAAAAATAGATGACCGATCATGTAAAAACTGAGATCCTTATTCTAATAAAAACCTTTTACAAAAACCTAAGTATTTGAAAAGTTTTGACATGAATAAGCAAGGACCTATGCTTGACTTATGTGAGTGCTAATATGAAATGAAATATGACCATCATACATGAATGCACCTTTGTCAACTCATCACTCTTCAATTTTCAAAGCCTCAATATCAATTCTATAAAACTAGAAAGAAATTCTAATTGATCTAATTGAGCTTGTTACAATTATTACAATGTTTTTGTACAAGAATAGCCAATAAAATAACCTGCATGTTGCCTATTTCAGAGGATGCTTGGCGTGATATTGCGATGGATTTCATCAAAGGTTTGCCTCCATCCCATGGGAAGTCGACAATTTGGGTTGTGATAGATCGGTTCACTAAATTCGCCCATTTTGTGCCTTTGTCTCACCCGTTGACAGCCAACACGGTTGCTGATCGGTTCGTCAAGGAGATATTTCGCCTCCATGGGATGCCCAAGACCATTGTGAGTGATCGTGACCCTATCTTCTTAAGTCAATTTTGGGCCTCATTCTTTGCTTCATATCGTACTGAATTGTTGAAAAGCTCGGCCAACCACCCACAAACTAATGGCCAATCCGAATCGCTGAATCGCGCCAGGGAACATTACCTGAGGTTCTTTGCAAGTGACAAACCCTCTTCGTGGGCTTCTTATCTTTATTGGGCAGAATATTGGTATAATACAACTTATCAGTAGACCATTTGAATGACACCCTTTCAGGCGCTCTATGGTTACCCTCCACCACCACTAGCCTCTTATATTTTGGGTGCCTCTGCTGTCAACTTTGTTGATATGGCCCTCATGGATCGGGACCATCTTCTTCGCCTTCTAAAGCACAATTTACATTTGGCTAGCAATCGCATGAAGCAACAGGCTGACAAGAAGAGAACTGAACGCAGCTTCGTTGTAGGAGATTTGATTTATTTGAAACTCCAACCATATTGCCAAATCTCCATTGACAACCTCCGTTGCAACAAATTGTCCCCTCGCTTTAATGGCCCATTCCAGATCACAGCAAATCTAGGATAGGTTGCTGATCACCTCGATCTTCCTCCTCCATCCCGCATCCATCTGGTGTTGCATGTGTCCCTCCTCAAGCCCAAAGTTGGTGACTCCACTCCGGTTTCCCCGACTCTCCCTCCATTCACAACCATGGGTGCCTTGAGTAGGCTACCTGAAGCCATCCTAGAATAGCGAATTTACAAAAAAGTGAACTCGGCTGGTACAGAGTGACTCATCAAATGGACCGGGTTGCCTACAGAAGATGTGACTTGGGAAGATGCAGCTACGATTACGGCTCCTTGCCCCGATTTTACTAATTGAGGTCAGGTCTACTCTTGAGAGGGATAGCCGTAGATGTTTTTAAAAGCTGCCGCACTTCTTCTATGGGATATATAGAAACTTATCTTCTTATCTCTACTTTTCTCTCCTTCTTACTCTAACAGTGTTTCCAGTTTAGGACTCGGGAGTTGGAAAGAAGTGGAGTTGTTCATTGAGGGAGGCTTGGATGGCAGCGTCGTAAGTGAACGGGTACAGCGGTGATCGAAACGACGTCGCCTTTTGTGAGACAAGTGACAAGCAAATTCATAATCATAACCCTCAAGATTTTAATTTTCTTTGGATCTACTTAGGGTTTGCCCAAAAAGTCATATTTATAGTAAATTCTTACATAAAAATCTATCTCATTTAAATGAAGGGACAATGAGCCCAAAGGACAAAATAATTATTATATTTATATAGTAGTCCAACATATTCAAATGTTCATCTTCAAAGACAATTAAACAATTAACTCCCAGAATAATGACTTCGTCATAAAGACCCACTCCAGCAAGCACACGCGCCTAATAAGCAAAAGAAAGAGGGCGGCATGCACTAGCAATACAGGCTTCACCTTCGTGATCTTGTACACGTGCCGCACCGACAGTGATTTGATTGTGAACTCCAAAAGTGTTGTCTTTAAACGCCATGATCGGCGCCGCCATCGGAATCTTTGGCTTGTAGGATTGGGTCCCAAGCCCAAGATGAACAAGGTCGAGATGTTCGAGGAGCGGAGTAGCGGTGCAACGTTCAACTCGACGCCGCCATTGTCGACAAGTTTGTCGACCGAGTGAGGCCAACTGAAGAAGGAGCTGTCGCTGAGTCTGGACGATTGAAGTCCTTGTAGGATTGGGTTCGAGCCCACTTTTCCGAAGTTGGGCTTGGCGACGTAGTTTGAGATGAAGAGCTGGATCGTCGTTGGCACAGTCTGGCGGGTCAGGATCTCCTTGAAATTCACCACGGTTGCGGGGCTTGTTGTTTGCTTTGGAATTTGAAACTAAGGAAAGCTAGGTTTGATTGGCTAGAAAGCGACCCTCCCTTTCTCGTGTTGTTCTCTGCGATGCCTGCCTCAGTGCCACAACGCCTGCTGCCGCACCAAATGAATTACAAATCTTGCGAAACTCATGTGGAGCGATGGACTCAGCGACAACAGAGACTGTGTACTCAGTCGATGGAGCAGAGAACTTTGATGATCATTTGACGTGTATTGCATTTGGTGGTGTGAAGAGCTTGAGGCCTGGGCAAAGTGTTCATATTAAAATACAAAATTGTTTATGTGTCTGTACAAATGTTTCTATATTCGCACTAACTGTTTCTGTATAAGTAGAATCTGTTTCTATGTTAGCCGAAATTGTTTCTGTGTTGGCATAAACTGGTTCTGTGTAGGCAAGTGTTTCTGTGCACATGGGGTCAGGCAAGATTTGTCTTTTTCTCTTGTTTTACTGTGTGCGTGGGCCGTGTAAAGTGCATCACTTGTGAAATTATTTTTTTATTGTATTAATTATTGTTTTGTCCTTGTAGGAGAACTTTTAAATTTCATGTCATAGAATAGAAAGAAAGGATTTTATGTGGACTATGGGGCCATTAATCCTTAAATGTATCAGGAAATTTTATTTGCAACCTAAATTTTGATTAATTCATCCCATTTTTGTTTCTTATAGAAAATAACATTTTAACTTTATCTATGTTGATGCCCAAAAATGGCTTGGGTCAACGGTCAATGAATGCGAGGGATCCTTGATCGGATCAGTGTGTATGTTTCGGGGAGCTAAGAGGCTAGCCCTTGATCGGATCAGTGTGTATGGTTCGGGAAGGAAGGGTGAATCTGGGGGACTTGCACAGAGAGAGAGCTAAGCTCGAAAGGGCACCGGTGTGGTACCGGCCTAGACCCTCCGATGCTTAAGTCAGCCGGGAAGAAGGGAAGTCTATAGCTTGAGAGAGAAAGTAGGTGAGAGCATTTAAGAGAGAGAGTTGGGACCCTTTGACCCTTTGCAGGGTGCCTTCAATTTATAGAGAAGGATCATGGCATCCTTGTAAATGGTGGCCAATGTGTGGTAGGTTCCCCACATTGCTCTTTCTTGGAGGCTTGTGGAAGCCTTGTGTCACCAAGGCATTGGTTGTCTAGGTGGGCTTTGCTTGGAGTGGCATATGGGCCTTGTTTGTGTTGTCTGGGCCTCAGTTGGCTTGAGTGCGAGCTTCTGGAAGGGCATTCCTGGAAGGAACGTTCCCAGAGGGTAGGCTTCTGGATAGGCTTCCGCGGATGCATTCCCGGAAGGTAAGAGTTGTCCGAAAGTCTTCCTTCTCCAGGTAACATGTGACCAGTCGGATATGGTATCAACAAGTGCACGAGGTTGGTCCCTCGGTTGGTCCCTCGATTGGTCCCTCAGAACCCTGTCTTCTGAGAGTTTCCCCTAGATGACGGTGTATCTCGCAGCTCGCCTTTGCAGGCGCCGGGCTTCGAGAGGATCTTCCAGGAGCGTTCCTTTGGTCAAGAAGTCTCGGATCGGTTCCATCCAACTGGTGTTAGGTTCGATTTGCATGACGCCAAGTGACGGGGAGCTCGGGGAAGTTAGAGTTTCGACCAGGATGCTCCTCTTGGTAGGTTCCGAGATAGCAGATGCTAAAGGGGAGAGGGCGTCGGCATGGCTGTTTTCTGATCTCGGGATCTGGTTGATCTCGTATGACTTGAACTGGCTCAAGTGGTAAGTGACTTGGGCCAAGTAGGAAGCCATGGAGCTATCTTTGACAGCGAAATTCTCGGTCACTTGGTTGACCACCAGTTGAGAATCGTTGTAGATGGATACTTTCTCCACGCCGACCTCCTTGGCAAGTCGGAGGCCGGCAAGGAGAGCCTCGTACTCGCCGACGTTGTTGGATTCCCTGAAGGCCAGCCGGAGACACTACTCGAAGGTATCCTCGTTCGGAGAGATGCGTACAATCCCCACGCCGCACCCCTTGGCGTTGGAGGATCCATCAACATAAAGTTTCCAACCCGGACTGGTGGGGTTGGTGAGTGCTGTCTCCGGGGTAGCCGAAGCAGGAGATGGGTTCACCGGCGCGGCATCAGTTGTAGCCGGGTTGGTGAACTCCGAGATGAAGTCGGCGATGGCTTGGCCCTTCTCGGATGCACGGGGTTTGTAGGTGATATCGAACTCGCTCAGCTCCACGCCCACGGACGAGTCGGCCCTAAGTCTCGGGTTTCTGGAGCACTTACCGGAGGGGATGGTTGGTGAGGACCAAGATCGAGTGCGCCTAGAAGTAAGGGCGTAGTTTCCGGGCAAAGCAGATGAGAGCCATGGCAAGCTTCTCGATGTCCTGGTACCAGGTTTCCGGATCGGTCATGGATTTGCTGGTGTAGTACACCGGATGCTCGACCTTATCCATCTCCTTCATAAGGACCGAGGATATTGGCGTGGCGGAGAAAGAGAGGTACAGAGTCAGGACGTCTCCATGCTCGGGCTTGGCGAGTATCGGGGCCTTGCTCATGTACTCCTTCAACTGGGCGAAGGCTTGATTGCACTCAGGGGTCCAAGTGACAAGTTTCTGCCTGGCTTTGAGAACTTTGAAGAATGTGCCTACACGGCCATTGAGGCTCATGACATCCTTCTGTGTCCTCGGGGTTTCCATGTCGACCAATTCCTTGATCTTTTCCGGGTTGGCCTCGATGCCGCGTTGGCTGATCATGAAGCCCAGGAATTTGCCGGATCCTACGTCGAAGGCGCACTTGGCGGGGTTGAGGAGCATGTTGAAATGCTTGAGCTTGCTGAACATCGCGGAGAGGTCTTCCACATGCTCCCGGAAGTCTTGCTCTTGACCAGCATGTCATACACATAGACCTCCATGGTCTTTCCGATGAGATCGGAGAAGACGGAGTTTACGAGCCGTTGGTAAGTGGCACCGGCATTCTTGAGCCCGAAGGGCATGACTTTGTAGCAGTAAAGTCCTCGGTAGGTGACAAAGGCGGTGTGCTCCTAGTCACCCGGGTGCATGAAGATCTGGTTATACCCGGAATAGGCGTCCATGAAGCTCAAGAGCTCGTGCCCGGCTACCCAGGTCGGGTATCTGGCTTTCCGAATGAATCTGATGGTGGATAGCTCTAGACCTCGGATTGGATTGCTTGTACCGTTCGCCAACAAACTTCCGGCGTTTCTGGCATATTGGCCGGGCCATCGGGTCGATGCTGAGTTTGTGGGAGATGATGTCGGTAGAGATACCAGGCATGTCGCTGTACGACCAGGCGAAGACCTCATCATTTTCCCGAACGAACTTGATGAGTGAGTGCCAGATGACAGGAGGCAGCTCCGCGCCGATCTTCACCTGTCGGTCGAGGAAGTCTTCCGTAATGCACACCATCTCTAGGCTTCCGGCTGGTTTAGCCTGGGTGGTGGTAGCCACGTCCCTCGGGTTGTCGCGGCTGGTTATCGAGGACAGGTACTCCTTCCGGGGTTGGAGTTGTCACGGAACAGGTTTCTCGGGGGGCAGAGGCAGTAGCGCCCTTGCCGCCTCGCTTCACTGCTATGGAGTAACATCCCCGTGCCGCTCGCTGGTCACCTCGGACGAAGCCGATGGCGTGAGGAGTTGGGAACTTGACAAGCAGGAGGTGGTTGGAGGGAATAGCCTTCATCTGGTTGAGGGCAGGTTGCCCGAGGATGACATTGTAAGCGGTAGGGCAGTCCACTACCATGAAGGTTGCGACGACACGGGGTCCGCATCGGGGCCTCGCCGAGGGTAATGGGTAGGTAAACGCTTTCGACCGGTTGGACGCAGTCCCTAGAGAAGCTCACAAGAGGAGTTTGCGTTCGGTCGAGGAGATTGTCAGTGACATTAAGGGTCCGGAAGGCCTCCATGAAGATGATGTTGACAGAGCCCAGCGTCGATCATTGTCCACCCGACATCGTAGTGAGCGATTTCCGCCCGGATGACGATGGGATCGTCATGGGGCTACATGATTCCTTCCTCCTCGTCCTCGTAGCCGGTCTTGGGGATTTTCTCTGCCCAGTAGTTGATTACCATCACTTTCCATCCAGGATAGCAGGCCCGGGCATACTTCTTCCTTGCTCAGTTGGAGTCCCCGGCTAGCGTTGAGCCGCCGCTGATGGTATTGATTTGCAGGAGTTGGTGTTGAGGAGGGGCATATCCCTGGAGGAATTCGTTGATCTCCCCGTCCCGGGTGAGAGTCCCGATATGATCCCTAAGCACCTTACACTCCTCCGTGCCGTGAGTGTTCGCCTGGTGGTATTGGAAGAACGTGCCGGTGTTTCGGGCGGCGACAGCCATGACAGCTGCCTCAAAGGAGGTGTTGAGCGGAGTGTATTGCTCATACCGGGCGGTGTACTCCTTCTTCTGGCTTCTGTTCCGGGAGTCATGCCGGGGCGCCGAAGGTCCTGGAGGAAGAGGGTTCGATACCGGGTAGGCTTGATAGACCTGCTGCCCACTCCCCCGGTTTCTCTTGTCGTAATTACGGAAGACAAGATGTCCTCCTTCTTTCCTCTTGTTCGAGGTAATGGAAGCATTCCCCTTCGGTGCCGGTTGGGTGTAGGTCATCCTGGGTGCGGGAGGACCTGGATTGTACTGAATCGTTGGACGAACTGGGTCAGAGGTAGTTGCCTGGGTATGCCGCTGGTTGAGCTCGGTAAGGCGCTCTGCCCGGGCATGCAGGTTGGCGTTCTTCATCATCTCGGAGTAAGTCAGGTCGTTCTCCAAGTAGAGTTCGTACTAGAAGCAGCTCGACCAAAGTCCGGCCTTGAAGGCGTTGACAGTCGTGCTATCGTTTGTCCTCGGGCATTTGGCGTATTCGTGGCTGAATCGTGCAACGTACTCGTGCAAGCTCTCGTTAGGTCCCTGGGTGACGGCGTAGAGATCCTTGCAGGAATAGAAAGTCGAGCTCTGACTCTGGTGTTGCTCAATGAAGGCGATCTCCATCTCGGTCAGGCTGTCGACACTTCCGTGGGCGGGACGGAAGAACCAGGTTAGAGCTGCGCCCAAAAGGGTGCTCGGGAAGTAAAGGCACTGAGCCTGGTCCGAGATCCTCTTGAAGTACATGTTGGACCTGAAGCTGTCCATGTGGGCGTTAGGGCATTCTCCGGGACCACCACTGTAGAGCGAGATGAGCAATGATTTGGAGTTGACATCCTGGAGCTCATCGGTGCAGGCTAGGACCTGGCTCGTGAAGGGACTCTCCCGGGTGGGGGCGACTCCAGGGCGGTTGGCCTTGTCCTGACGTTCCTTCGCTCGGTCGTTGACGAGCTCCATGACTTGATCCAAGAGTTGTTGAATCATGTTATGATCACTTGCCACCGACTGGGCATGAGCTGCGGTGGCCGGAGTTGTGGTCCAGTCCAAGCCCGGGTAGCTGCGATCTTTCGTTCGGGCAAAGGTGCAGCTCCGGAATGGGTGCGCGCGCCGTGGTGGACTCTGCCGTTTGCTAGACGGGTTGCGCGGTGGTGGTCGCTCGCTCACCAGAGTCGGTTGCGAGGGAGGCCACAGTCCGGCGGGGTTGATGTTCCGGGTCACTATTTCGGTTGCTCTCCCTTCTCGGTTGTCGTTGAGGAGGTCTCGAATGTCGCTGTAGGCTTTGGCTACTCCCCTCTCCGGCCGATGACCACACTAGAGAAGGACGGAGTTCCCGGATAAGATCGTTCGGGCCCTGGCTGGAACCCGTGAGGTTGCCGGCTGCTTGTCCTTGGCCGGCGGTCCAGGGAGGGTAGCCGCAATGGGCTCATCTGGAGTGCGGAGCTGAGATGAGGAGACCTCAGCATGTTCCCGGTTGCACTGCTCCTAGAGGTGGCCGATGTTGACATTAGCTTCCAGGAGCTTCCTGGGTTATGTTCTGGTAATGCTCGTTGAGGACCGCTGTCCTGGATTGAAGTCTCCGATTGTCCTCCTCCAAGGTTTAGACCCGGCTGTTCTCGGCTTCCAGGGCCTTGGCTCAATCCTCCATCTCGTTCAAGCGCTTGGCGAGTTCGTCTCGGCTGGCCTTCCTGTTCTTCTGTTGTTTCCGCCGGAGGGGGTTGCTCCTCCTGGGGGTGCACTACTTTCCGCCCGATGGTGTCGGGGACCTGGTTCATCATCGTGGTGAGAAGCCATGGTTGGTCTTGCTAGTGGTAAAACACGTAGGAATTCGGTCGATTCCCACAGACGGCGCCAAACTATTGATGCCCAAAAATGGCTTGGGTCAATGGTCAATGAATGCGAGGGATCCTTGATCGGATCAGTGTATATGTTTTGGGGAACTGAGAGGCTAGCTCCGGATGTTGGCTTCCGGGAGGGTCCGGAAGGTGATTGTCCGGGAACAGGTCCGGATGAGGAGAAGTGTCTCCTGTCTCGTCTCAGTTGGGGAAGGAAGGATGACTCCGGGGGACCTGCAGAGAGAGAGAGAGGTAAGTTCGAAAGGGCATCCGGTGTTGTACCGGCCTAGATCCTCCGATGCTCAAGTCAGCCGGGAAGAAGGGAAGTCTCTAGGTTGAGAGAGAAAGTAGGTGAGAGCATTTTAGAGAGAGAGTTGGGACTCTTTGACCCTTTGGAAGGTGCCTTCTATTTATAGAGAAGGATCATGGCATCCTTGTAAATGGTGGCCAATGTGGGGTAGGTTCCTCACATTGCCCTTTCTTGGAGGCTTGTGGAAGCCTTGTATCACCAAGGCATTGGTTTTCTAGGTGGGCTTTGCTTGGAGTGGCATATGGACCTTGTTAGAGTTGTTTGGGCCTCGGTTGGCCTGAGTGCAGGCTTCTGGAAGGGCATTCCCGGAAGGCAGATCTCCGGGAGGAATGTTCCCGGAGGGTAGGCTTCCGGACAGGCTTCCGGGGATGCGTTCCCGGAAAGTAAGAGTTGTCCGAACGTCTTCCTTCTCCAGGTAACATGTGACCGGTCGGGTATGGTATCAACAATCTACTATTATCAACAATGACACGGTATTTTTATAATTTAAAAACTATTTTATGAGTACATCTCAATCACAATTGTAAAGTCTATTAGTGTTCCCCAGCAGTTCAATTTCATTGTTTTCCTCCTTTGATCTGTGGATCTTGTTCAAAATCACAACTAAAGAAGTATTATTTGATTTGTTTTTTTTAGCTTGATTATAATAGATCATGGCTTAATTTCCTGAAAGAGATCTCGTCTCTTTCACAATTGGTAAGCATGAAAAATAAATAATATATATGACCACACTCCCTTCAATCCACATATTCCCCAACCAAGTTCCACTCCCTTCAATCCACATATTTCCCAACTAAATTCCATATTTTATTACTCCTCTATTATGAAACTTGTTTTATCAAGCAAGTAATCAATGATGTGGGGTAACTGAAGTCAGTAAATATCCGACACTCTTCTTGCTTAAACACTGAAATAGATTGCAGTGATCCTTTGAAGGTCATATATAATAAAATTCTGGATTTTAGTGTTGATGAGGGTGTGAATTTAAGGTTTATGACTTGGGGGAAATATCACCGGTGAAGATCATATACATTTTCGTTCCCCTTTTGATCTCTAAACTCCAGTCAAATTCTTGAATGAGAAGCACCCACCTAATTAGTGACGGCTTTGCTTCCTCCTTTGTTAACAAGTACTTCAAGGCTGCATGTTCAGTGAAGACACTAACTTTGGTACCAATTAAATAAGAATGAAATTTCTCAACTTCAAATATCACCGCTAGAAATCCTTTTTCAGTGATGGAGTAGTTAAGCTGTGCATCATTCAAGGTCCGTGCGGCATAGTAAATGGCGTAGGGACCTTGTCAACTCGTTTTCCTATAGCACACCACCAACATCATAGTCACATGCATCACACATTAGCTTGAATGGTAGATCCCAATTTGGTGGTCAATAATGTGTTCCTAGTTAAGGAATTTAGCATGACATCTAGCATAATGTACTGAAATAACAAAGAAAGTACAAATAAAACTGATTTGGAATGCCCTCCTTCTACAAGCTTCCTTCTCTTTCTGTGTTCAAGTGTGTTTGTGAGTGAATTGGTGTGTTCTTGAGAAGTCTTATGCCTTATTTATATAGTGTGTGGTATGTGAATGTTGATGTTATTTTTTATTTTTTGATAAGAAAAGGATAATAATAAAGTGAAAAACCTCTGGAACATCCAGAGGCCATAGTGTCAAATACAAGAGCCAAACGGGCAGAAACATGAACATATTTCTGTCAAACATACATGTTAGGTAGCCCATGACCCTGGCTGGCCACCGCATCAGCAACAAAATTAGCCTCATGAAAAATATGATTCCAAGTAATGGAGTCAAAACGAGACACTAACTGACAGATATCCTGAATAATAGTCACAGCGACCAAGAAGTCGAACAGGCATTAGTAATACAATCTATCGCAAGCTTAGATTCACCTTCCACAGAATTGCGGCCATACTGCTTTTGGTGAGCAAAAAGAAGGGCATCGCGTAAGGGAAGGGCCTCAGCTACTGGAAACAGTGCTGGCACCCACATCTCAAGCCCCAGCAAGAAGGGGAGAGCCCGTATCATTTCTTATAACAAAGCCAGAAAGCAGCTCCCAAGTCCTTGACTGAACCATCGAAGATAACATTAACTCATTTCTTCTTTTCACCTAACTTCTTCACTTAACCACTTCTCCTAACCTCATCATCTAACCTCCAATTGATGTCATTGCTTATATCACACAAGAGGGTGGTGTGTGAGCATGAAAAAAAATGAGAAAATTTTCCAATTTTTGGAAAAAAATTTGGCCTTGAACTTGGGCTTCCAAACATGAACTGTAATCATCGCATGAACCGAACAATCTTTAGTAAAACAGGCATAAACTACACTATTTGGCTCGGCTTAGCAAACCGTAAAATTATACAGCTAGCTAACATCTGTATCTTTCTAACAAATTAAGCCTCATGATCTGGTTCTCTTTGTGGTCCATTATTTATCCTATATCATGACAGATTTGCTCAGCAACTTTGATTTTAACTTACAAATTCCCTTTTTTTAAGTATTTCTGCACACTTGCACAAAATGAGTTAAATGCAACTAGTTTATGCTTAAAACACTATCAAGAGTATAGAATTGTATTGTATAACATAGTACAAATGTGAGTAATCAAATGTATTCACCTTATGTTTCTACTAAGATTGGCGATATGATTCTACATCATTCGGACACTTCATAGCTATCTAGTCTCGGTAGATCCATTATTGAAAGATTGCAACAAGCTCTACTTAATATGTATTGAGGGATCTCCCATTTTGTTTGGTGTTACGTTTGATTTAGAGCAAAGGTTTGAACTTCATCACTACCATCATAGTATGCTTTTGTATGTGCCTCCCACACCTCTTGAGCAATAGGTATGTGGACATATCGCTTTTGGATCTCAAGAATCAGGGACATGACCAACCAACTTTTGGCCTTCATGTTATAGTGTACCACCTGGTACAACCAAGTTCTCCCTTCTTCGGTGGTGGCTTTGCCCCTATGATAAACTCATGTTTATCCCCTGCTGCTATCTGCATCTCGAGTATCTGCGATCATATATCATAGTTTGACTCATCCAGTGCATATTTGGTTTTGAATCCTCCATCATCTGAGTGCAACACAATCGAAAAAGATTGCTTCTCTCCCAACACTCCTCCTTTGTTCATTGTTTCTTCCATTGGTTTGCTGCGATGTCTATTTTGCTTCTTTGCTGCATGTTGTAAGGTTTTTTTTTCCAGGTTTTGGGGTTTTGCTTCACGGAGTAGGAGCGACTATTTGGACCGGGTCATAAACGGGTTCGAGTCTGCTTCTAAACGACGTCGTTTGACAAGCATATTTGATTTTGAGTTTAACTTGGGCCGGAAAGGCCTTGTAAGATTTCAAAACACACGGCCTTAATGGGTTCTACTTGGAAGCAGGTCCAACAATGAAAGGCTTTAGAGGAAAGTTCATAGTGGCCCTGAAGGAAATTCCCAAGCGGCCTTGGAGACGAGTTGTTAGAGGCCTTGGAGGTAATTTCTAAGGAGGATAGAAGTATAGTGGCCTTACAGGCAAGGCCATAAAGATCAAGTCTTAGGGTGACTTTGTATGCCAAGTTCTTAAGGGCCTTGAAGAGGCCTAGAAGGAGTGGCCCTCAAGGCAATCCTTGAGTGGCCTAGAAGAAGTGGCCCTCGAGACAATTTCTAGAAGGCCTATAAGAAGTGGCCCTTAAGACAATTTGTAGAGGGCCTAAAAGACTGACGACCTTGAAGAAGCGAAGGCTGAGGGCCTAGAAGGTTGATGGCCTTGAAGAAGCGAAGGCTGAAGGTTTTGAAGAGATGAAAGCCTAGAAGCTGTCAAACTTTGAGGCTTGATGGCCCAAAACCCATCAACTAAATTAGGTCGTTGGGCAAAAATTAAGAGAAGTTATGACGAAATCCTCTCACCACGCAATCAGCTCCCAATCTTTGAGGCGGCATTACAACTAATCAGATTTGCAAGGCTGGAGGTCCACTCATCACAAAGTCTGATAAGGGAAGAAATCACGCGTTAATGATCACCAAAAACATCAAATCGAGACCTAATCATCCTTGACCCCGAGGAAGTGAAAGAACCCAGACCAAGAGGAGGTTCCTTACTTGGTCGCACAGTCGCAAGATCAGAAGTCAGACTTGGGCGCAAACCTCAACATCACATTCCATTTAGGCCAACTCGTGGCTTGGTGGTGGCACGCCTATGCATCCAACAAGAAGAAGGACCAAATACCCTTTCACGGCCCGGGCCGAAATGAGACAAACAACGCCTAAGCAGGTTTTGATTTGCTCCTAACCTAGGCTGATGATGCCAAGATAAAGTTTATGGAATAAATCTGTGTTTATTCTTCTCTCTAAAAAGATGTTTTTATACAAGGTACAATGGGATTTATATAGTCTTTTCCACGGTGGGACAAGAATACTAATCTACTAACTACATCTTTCCAAATTAATCCCGCGGATACATATAATTCCGAAGAATATGTGAGTGATTCATATACAGCATCTCTTTCTTTTATCAATGGTTCTACTAATTGATATGTTTCCACAAATGGGGGGGGGGGGGGGGGGGGGGGCGCGGGCGGTGCGGTGCCTAATGGAAGTTGTTATAAACACTCCAAAAATCTCAACCTACACTTCATCATATTTTCGTACTTTCTACTTAATTAATTCAACAACCCAATTTCCAAATATGCCGCTTACTTCTGATGCTAAATCCGGCCTTCTCTTTCTTCCTTTCTCTCTTAGGCCGGTGCACCACCACTCATCTTCTCTTACCATCATATAATATTACATATATAGACTTAAAAGTTGCAGATTACTATCAGCAGTAAACCAACCCAAATTGTTATCAACCTTGGGCAACAAAGACTCAAACTTTAACTCCAAAGCTCCCTACTCGGACTCAAATTCAACCTAACAAACTTGGAATTCATGGCCAAAGTGTAAGATCTCTTGTCCCCTCCTTTTTACGTTTTTTATTCGATTGTGAGGGGCTTTATGGGCTCGTATTTTGTGTACTGTATGGGCCGGTTTTGCATGAGCGGCACCGCAGATGGGTTGATTCCGTGGTAGGTTTTGATTTCATGGATTGCGGTTTTGTTTTCAGCTATTTCGGTTAGTACTTTGTGAATTTTGAATTTTTTGGGCTGAGTTGTTAACGCAAAAAAATGAGAAATTGGAAAAGAAAAATGAGCACAATTAGTTTCTCGGGTCTCTTTTGATTTGAAGGAGCTTTGGAGTTAAAGTTTGAGTATTTGTTGCTCGTGGTAAATAAGAATTTGAGTTGTTTTACTGCTGGTGATATGAAGTATATAACAATTTGAAACTTATAAGTCTCTGTAATATGATAGGGTGTGAGAGAAGATGGGTGGTGAGGCAGCCGAAGAGAAAAAGGGAGAAGGAGAAGGCTGGATTTAGGATTAGAAGTAAGGGGCATCTTTGGAAATTAGGTTGTTAAATTAATGATGTAAAAAGTAAGAAAATATAATGAAGTGTAGATTGAAATTTTTGGTGTGTATATAACAGCTCCCATCCTTATTTGTGGTTTTTATTTTTAATTTTTCGAGTTTATTGATTGTCTTGGTTGGGAAGAATTGACTCAATTGAGATTGTTGAATTTGATTGTTTAAGTTATTGCGAATTTCATTTCAGTGTGTACTAGAGCTGATTCTGACTTCTAGTCTTAATTGAGTTGTGGTTATATAATCATGAAGTGTTCCTATAAACATTGTTTAGTGTAAGAATCGTAAAGTGTTCTTGTAAAATTTGAAAAGTCTTCTTGCAAATCGTAAAGTGTTCTTGCAAAACCGTAAAGTGTTCCTGCAAAAATAATTCGTAAAGTGTTCATGCAAAAATCATTCCTAAAGTATTTCTGCAAAAATCAATAAGTGTTTATGCAAAATTGTAAAGTGTTCCTGCAAAACCATAGTGTTTCTGCAAAATAAAAAATCATGTAAAATTTTCAAAATTGGTATAAATATTAGTAAGCCCATAAATATCACAACGGGCTTGGTTGGCGTGGTCGTGGTGAACATGAAGGTCCAAGATTCTATTCCTCAGTGGAGAATGCCTAACAAATATTTTTGCTGATTTAAATGTGGTTGAATTGGTCGTCCGCTTGTGTTGGTTGTCCACTATGTTGGCTGATATAAATAGATGGTAGTGCCTCATGTAAGTGTTGGATTGTGCCCGTTAAGGCATTACCGTGGCAATACGTGACGGGAGACACGTGTCAATTGAAAGTCGAGAAATCAACAACAAGGGCAAAAATAGACACCCTCGACGGAGCGTGTGACCTAATAAGTATATTAGGGAGGCTTGCGGTTGTATGCCAGGGTGAGTCCAAGGAGAACATCGAGTGTAGGGATAGAATTATAAAGAGGTTGCGATTTGAGATACGTGCCCTACTGTCCTCGACTCCTAAAGAACGTTTCTAGCCATAGGATAGCCAGTTAGGGCTGTTGGTTATCTGTTAAGGCCAGTTCATGCCGTATTTAGTAGTCGATCTCAGACTAAGAATATATTCATATGAAATAGGCATGAAGGTACTCGTATATAGATATGAGTTCACTGAACACTAACCAACCACAAAGCGTACAAATAAAAGTTTACCTACTATGTCAATTGTACAACACTATGGCTAGTTATGGTTGCAAACTAATTCTTAGACCTGAGGCTTCACCGAATATCTCATGTTAGGAGACTTGAACTTTGACCTCAATATCACGGTTCGTCAAGAATGATTTGGACCAAGTAGGTGAGGATTGGGTGCATGAATTCAATCATGGAGATTCGTGAATGGGCAAAATGGGATTCGTCACCTTCTAGGTAATAAGTGAAGGTTGATATTCCAAGAGCCCCTTGAACATCTATTGTAGGATATTTTATGATTTGCTATCCTTGTAATAAAAACATTGTAAATTATGTAACAAGCTCAATTAGTCAAATAAGGTTTTATTTCTAGATCTTTAGGATAATTGAAGAAGCTTGGAAGATTGAAGATAGATGATGATTGAAGATGCATTCATAATTAATGATCATTTGCATAAATCTTTTGTGTCAAAACCTAGGTCCTTACATTAATAAGTCAAAACTTTTTAAACACTTTAAGGTTTTGTACTTGTTCTTACAAGAATAAGGATTTCAGGTTTTTCGTAACTAGTTATCTATTTTCTGCACGTGAACTGTTGACAGCTTTTCCTGACAGTGACCGATTGATCACTACTTTTATCCAAACATTCCTTTATCCAACGGGTAGTCAGCTGATTCCCACTAAGTTTTTGATCTGCCTAGGTTATTTAAAAAGAGGGTTTTTGAGATGAAATCTTGGCCATTGATTTCTTATCTTCTTGGGCCTTTATAAGCTAAACCTCCCCATCTTTTTCATTAGGGTTTTGAACATAATTTTTATATCTTTCAAACTCTCATTTTACTGCAGCCCTCTTTGTTTTCCTCTTCATTCTCGTGAGTGCTTAGTTCACTTATATAGAGATGTTGTTATGATTTAAGGGTTGCATATGTTTTGAACCTTATTGTTCTTGATTTTGATTCAATTCTTATAGAGGGTTTTCAAGCTAAACATCTCAAAGATTTTATGAAAAACTCTCTTTTTTTTGCTGCAATTTTCCTCTCCATTTCTTTCTTGTCTTCTTGAGTGCCTAGTTCACTTATATAGAAGCTTCATAAGATAGTGAGGATTGCTAGCATTTGAATCTTGTCTTCAAAGTTGTTTTTCTTAGAAAACACATTAAGCTAACTTTGAAAGAAGGTTCATCTTTCCTAGTTCGGCTTGCTTTAAAAGTTTCCATACTTTGAGTCGAGTAATGACTGTGCAACACTAGTCTCCCATGTTCGTACATGTTTATAGACTTTGTTGAGTATTAGAGGTCATTGACCTAAGTTGGTTTGCTGCCCAGTTTATAGCTGTAAGCAAGCAAACACAGTCACCATTTTTATTTCCTCGAGAGTTTTACAGCTTTCCTGGAATGAATCTGTGACTGGTCATAAATCACCACAGCATACATTTTCGGTGCCATGTTAGAGGAATACTTGTGCATCTCCTTGTAGTGTGTTGACCAAGCAAGGATCCGCTGGAAGTGAAGTGATTGAGAAGAAGCCGCATGAGAGACCGCTGCATCTAAGTTAGGTACTTTAGATATTGAACTTGGTTGAAATCTTGTATTGGGCATCTTTTACCATTTCATAGTGCGGGTTTTCGGTGGGGGCGGGCGCGGGCCGGGCAAGTGATGTGTGCGTATTTATACATGTTTTGGGTCATTACATACCTTACATTAAGCTGCTAAATCTTCATTATTAGTTGTTTTTACTTTGGTTTTATGTTTTGCAGGTCATTGGAGGAGTGGAATAAAAAGTCGGTCAAAAAGCCAATTTTTGATGAAAAAAAGTCAGTTGTGTTGACCGGGCATGATCTTTGACCAATATTGAGAACCAGAGCAAAAGCCACATGTTAGGACAACCACAAGGATGTTAGCTAACAGTAGGATTCGACGATTCAACAATCGGAGCTATATTGGTCATAGAAGTGCTTGTTTTACTGAAGGCTGTTCGGTCCACGCGGCAAGGATTAGTCATTTTTCAGAAGCCCAAATTCAAGGCCCAATTGTGCTCCGATAATTGGAAGACGTTTTCAGAGGTATTTCAGCATATATACAAAGTTATTTTACCCAATTACAAGAGGAAAAGAAGGCCCAGGTCCAATAGGAATCAGAAAGTCAAATCCTATTTGGAAAAGGAAAGTCACAGAAAGTCAGCTAGGGTTTCCCACGACTTTTGGGAAACCTTTGCCTATAAAAACATGCCTTTGGAGACCTGATGAGGGACTTCTTTGACTGCTGAGAATTCGTTCATCTTGGCTGCTGCTCTCCCCTTTCGTCTAAAATCGGTTTTCTCCAGTTTTATTATTTATTTATGTTTCTGATGTTAGCCATCATGTCCGGCTAATTTTCTGTAACTAGGGGCTGTTTTGAAGCCCCGAACATGTTTGATTATATGCAATGACGTTCAGTTTGTGTTCCTTATGATTCTTGATTGAAGTATTGTTTCACTGATCTTAATAACATGAATTCTGGTTTGATTGTTTAGGTGGCCAACTAGATGAGCATGCTAGGATTCTATTGTTAGTTTCATATGTGTAATACGTAATCGTTATGCATATGTACCCTGAGTAACAAAGTTAATGACCTTAACCTGTGAAACAATCTCTAGGTTCAGCAAGACTGCTCTAGTACTTGTAAACCCTAGTTTCGTCCTAGACCCTTTTTCGTATGTAATGATTCTGGATTGTTAAATCTTGCGAGCTTATGTCTTGATTGCATGTTCAGAAATAGATTAAGTGTCGAGCTTATGTACGCTTAACGATTAACTAAGAAAAGGGTAATAAACTGGTTCGAGCTTGTGAATTAGTTTGGGATGATTTCAATTGAGCTTATAAGTAATTCATTCTGGAAATTGCATGTAATTGAACGTGTTTGGTGGTGGATAATCTGTCCTTAGTTGTTTCTTATTATTGTTTTACAATCAAACTCTCAAATCCCCCAATTTACTTTATTCACTGTTTCTCTGTTTTCGGTTAATAGTTTCCAACAATCCTCTGCGGGAAAGACCCTTGCTTCGATCTATACTCATTAGCGACTGTTTAGTGCAAGGTTTATTGCCTGCTCGTTTAGGGCAGATCAATTTTGGCGCCGTGTCGCCGGGGATTGTTTTCTTAATTGTTAACTGAAAATTCGTGTTTTTACTTTTCTGTTTGGTTTAGTTTTTCTGTTTTCACTTAACTAATCGTTTGTTTTTGTTTTCTTCTACTCTTTTTTATTAGGTGCTGTGTTTATGTCCGAAGGTTGTGATCCTTTGTCCACCATAGCTGATCGCCTTGAAAGACTTAAGAATCCAAACCTTTTTCAGCAGGCGGAGCATACTTCTCTGCCACCTTCACCTAACGCTTCAAGCTTGAGTGAGGAGGAAGAGGAGCAACAACAAGAGATGGCAGCCAACGCCAACTTATCGATGAGACAACTTGTGGCGACCAATGCACCTGATACACCATTGTGTATCACCTATCCGGCCACTGGAGGTTTTGAGCTCAAATCTGGAATGCTTCATTACTTACCTATCTTTCATGGTTTTGCAGGAGATGACCCACATACACATTTGAAAGGATTTCACATGGTTTGCTTGGGAATGAAACCTGAAGGAGTGAGTGAGGAGAATGTCAAGCTAAAGACATTTCCATTCTCATTGGCTGATAGTGCAAGGGAATGGTTGTATGACCTTCCACCTGGATCAATCACCACATGGGATGAAATGCAACGCCAATTTTTGGAGAAGTATTTCCCAGCTTCCAAGGCTGCCACTTTGAGGAAAGCTATATGTGGCGTGCAACAACAACATGGGGAGCTGCTATGTGAATATTGGGAGCGTTACAAGAAGCTATGTGCTGCATGTCCTCAACACCAATTCACTGATTTGTCACTAATGCAATATTTCTATGAAGGTTTGTCTCCTGCAGATAGAGCTATGCTTGATTCCGCTGCTGGAGGAGCTTTGATTGACAAAACACCTACACAAGCAAGGACGTTGATAGCCACCATGGCTGCACAAACTCAACAATTTGGATCAAGAGGACCATCTTCTCACAAGGTCAATGAGGTCAGTACAAATAATGAATTGCTTGCTCAGATTTCTAAGCTAACTAACCTTGTGGAGAAAGTGGTGGTTCAACCAAGGCAGGTCTGTGGTGTGTGTTCGATGAATGGGCATTCAACCGATGCATGTCCAAGCTTGATGGAGGGAACGTTGGAACAAGTGCACGTTTTAAATGGTGGTTACCAAGGGCAGCAAAGGCCAAGAAATGATCCCTTTTCCAACACTTACAATGAGGGTTGGAAAAATCATCCTAATCGTAGGTGGAGTAACAATGATCAGGTGCTCCAACCACCTCAAAACGGTCCAGCTGGGTTCTACCAACTAAAGCCTCAAGCTTCAACTTTTCAACAAACACCTCAAGGTACGTCATCTATCGATGAAAAGTTGAATTTGATCTTACAATCTTCTGCTAGTATGGTGCAGTTTCAACAAGAACAGAGGAGCATAAATCAGCGCCAAGAAGGTATTAATCAAGAAACAAAGAAGGCGATTGAGAACTTGGAAAGGTCCATGAGCCAAATGGCATCTTCTCTGCATCAATTCACTCAACAAGGAGTATTACCAAGCCAACCTCTCCCAAATCCAAAGGGTGGATTCGAGCAAACAAAAGCAGTGACATTAAGGAGTGGTAAGCAAGCTTTGGAGCAGCCTATTGTGACCACAAAGGCGAAAAAAGTGTTTAGTGATGAAGAAGAGCACCCAACAAGGTCATTAGAAGAGGACAAGGCTGCAGCGAGCAATGAACAAGGGTTTCCGAGTTCTGAAATCAAGAAACCAGCCCCTTTGAATACAAAGGTACAAGGTGAAATTCCGGTTTCTACTAATGTTCCTTGTCTCCCTTTTCCACACAGATTTGCAAAGTCAAAGAAAGAGGAACATGAGAGGTCCATTCTGGATACATTTCGCAAGGTACAAGTGAGCATTCCTCTCTTAGACGCCCTTAAACAAATTCCCGCGTATGCTAAGTTTTTGAAAGAACTCTGCACCACTAAGAGGAGGCGTCAAGAAGGTGAGATCGTCAAGGTAAGCGAGAATGTGTCCGCCATTATTCAAAGAAAGATGCCACCTAAATGCAAGGATGCAGGAAGTTTCACTATCCCTTGCATCATTGGAGAAACCAGGTTTGAACGAGCCTTGTTAGACCTAGGATCCTCCATCAATGTTATGCCATATAGCATTTATGTAGCTTTAAGTCTTGGAGCACTTAAATATGATGGTGTTATCATCCAACTTGCTGATCGCTCTAATGTCTATCCTAAAGGCTTGTTGGAGGATGTTTTTGTGCAGGTAGGAGACCTAATCTTTCCCGCAGATTTCTATGTGCTTGAGATGCAAGAGGAGTCACCTGCCCATGATTCCACACCCTTGTTGCTTGGAAGACCCTTCATGCGCACAGCAAGGACAAAGATTGATTGCTATGATGGGTCATTGACAATGGAGTTCGATGGACATATGATCAGATTCAACATGTACGATGCAATGAGGTACCCTAGTGTTTTGCATACTTGTTTTTCTATTGATGTGCTTGAAGATCTGTCGCAGAAGTTATTCGAAGCCATGAACGAGGATGAATTGGAGACTATCATCACTCAAGGGCTTGAATTTGAACCAAAGAGGCGCCCAAAAAGGATAGGAAATGCAGATTTCGAACATAGTGACGAAGTGGTCCAAACTGTGGCAGCACTTGAGTCTCTACCACGTGTGCCAAGTAAGTATGATTCCTTTCTTCCTCTTCCTTTGTTGACTGATAAGATTTTTCCTTCAGTGATTCAGGCCCCAAAGTTAGAGCTCAAACCACTTCCGGATCATTTGAAGTATGTTTATTTGGGAGAGGAAAACACTTTACCTGTGATCATTTCCTCAACACTCTCAAACTTGGAGGAAGACAAGCTGATCCGTGTACTAAGGGAGTACAAAACAGCCATTGGGTGGACCATTGCAGATATCAAGGGCATCAGTCCAGCGATGTGCATGCATAAAATATTCCTAGAAGAAGGAACAAAGCCTTCTAGAGAGGGTCAACGAAGGCTCAATCCACCAATGACTGAAGTAGTGAAGAAAGAGGTTCTCAAGCTTCGGGATGCGGGTATCATTTACCCCATATCGGATAGCAAATGGGTCAGCCCCGTTCAAGTGGTTCCAAAGAAGTCCGGAGTTACCATTGTCAAGAATGATAACAACGAATTGATTCCACAAAGGTTGCAAACTGGTTGGAGAATGTGCATCGACTACAGAAAGCTCAACACAACAACACGTAAGGATCATTTTCCCTTACCTTTTCTTGACCAAATGTTGGAGCGTCTTGCAGGTCATAGTTTCTATTGCTTCTTGGATGGATATTCAGGGTACAATCAGATTGCGATTGCACCTGAAGATCAAGAAAAGACCACGTTCACATGTCCTTATGGCACCTTTGCTTATAGACGCATGCCCTTTGGTTTGTGTAATGCTCCAGCGACATTTCAACGATGTATGATGAGCATCTTTTCAGACATGGTTGAGAAGATCATAGAGGTATTCATGGATGACTTTTCAGTTTTTGGAAATTCATTTGATGTATGCTTGGATAACCTCTCTCTAGTTCTTGAACGTTGTCAGCAAACTAACCTTGTTTTAAACTGGGAAAAGTGTCATTTTATGGTTACACAAGGGATAGTTTTGGGTCACATCATTTCAGCTAAGGGAATTGAAGTTGATAAAGCTAAAATAGATGTCATGCGCTCCTTACCCCCTCCCACTTGTGTGAGAGAGGTTCGTTCGTTTCTTGGTCATGCAGGTTTCTATAGGCGCTTTATCAAGGACTTTTCAAAGATTGCAAGACCTCTAACTCAACTTTTGCAAAAAGAAGTGGTGTTTTCATTCGATGGGGAGTGCATGCAGGCATTTCAGAGGCTCAAGGAGCTGCTGTCTACACCACCAATCATTCGACCACCCAATTGGGATCTTCCTTTCGAATTGATGTGCGATGCAAGTGACTACGCTGTTGGGGCTGTATTAGGACAGCGTGTTGACAAGGTTCCCTATGCCATTTACTATGCATCTAGGACCTTGAATGATGCACAGCTCAACTACTCAACCACTGAAAAGGAACTTTTAGCGGTTATTTTTGCTCTTGAAAAATTTCGATCTTATTTAATTGGTACTAAAGTCATTGTCTATACTGACCATGCAGCTTTGAAGTACTTACTGACCAAAAAGGATGCAAAACCAAGGCTCATTAGGTGGGTGCTTCTCCTCCAAGAATTCGACATGGAGTTCAAAGACAAAAAGGGGAGTGAAAATGTGGTTGCAGACCACCTTAGTCGACTTGTCAATGGTTCGAATGATGAAGAGGACTCTCTTCCATTATGTGAAAGCTTTCCTGATGAGCAGTTGTTCAGACTTGATGTTATGGACATTTGGTTTGCCGATATTGTCAACTACAAAGTTTCTAAGCAAATTCCAAATGATCTTACACGTGCACAGAAAGATAAGCTCAAGAAGGAGGCTAAGTTCTATGAGTGGGATGATCCCTACTTGTGGAAATATTGTCCGGACCAAATCATGAGAAGGTGTGTTCCAAATTCTGAATTTCATTCTATACTGACTTTTTGTCATAGTTATGCATGTGGAGGACATTTTGGTGCGAAAAGGACTGCCCACAAAGTGCTAGAGAGTGGTTTCTATTGGCCTACCTTGTTTAAGGATGCATATGAATTCTGCAAGACATGTGATAGGTGTCAATTTACAGGTAACATTGGCCCAAGAAATCAAATGCCACAGACTCCCATATTATTTGTTGAACTTTTTGATGTTTGGGGCATCGATTTCATGGGTCCTTTCCCTTCTTCTTATGGTCATTTATACATACTTCTTGCTGTTGATTATGTCTCTAAATGGGTGGAAGCTAAAGCCACCAGGACTAATGACTCGAAGGTTGTTGTAGATTTTGTAAAAACTAACATTTTTGCAAGGTTTGGAACACCAAGAGCAATTATAAGTGATGGAGGGAGCCATTTCAACAACCGATCATTTGAGGCGTTATTGAGGAGGTACAATGTAACTCACAGAGTCTCCACACCATATCATCCGCAAACGAGTGGACAAGCAGAGGTATCAAACCGTGAAATCAAGCTCATTTTGGAGAAAACTGTGCAACCGAACAGAAAGGATTGGAGTTTGAGATTGGATGATGCACTTTGGGCATATAGGACAGCGTACAAGACACCTATTGGGATGTCTCCTTTCCGGCTAGTTTATGGAAAGGCATGCCATCTTCCGGTGGAGTTAGAACACAAAGCATACTGGGCAGTCAAGCAATGTAACATGGATTTAGATAAAGCTGGACTTCATCGGAAGTTACAATTAAATGAGCTTGAGGAAATCCGAAATGAAGCATATGAGAGTTCACGCATCTACAAGGAGAGGACTAAGACATTCCATGACAACATGATCAACCGCAAGACTTTTGTTGTAGGTCAGAAAGTCCTACTATTCCACTCACGCCTGAAGTTGTTTCCAGGTAAGTTACGTTCTCGCTGGGTTGGTCCTTTTGTTATTACTAACATATTTCCACATGGAGCTATTGAGATTCGCAGTGAAAGAACCAACCAAGAGTTCAAAGTGAATGGACATCGGCTCAAGCCTTTTCATGAGCCATTTGTGACGCACGACATGGAGGTTGTACCCCTCCAAGCACCTGCGTCAATTGTATGATTGGAGGTACCGTCAGGCTGAAGACGTAAACCAAGCGCTAATTGGGAGGCAACCCAATTCATGGAGGAGAGAACATGGCTACAATGATCGCATAACCCAGATTTGATCTCTCTGAACTCACTTTCTTTTAATTTTTATCTGCAATCTATTTGCTCCCTAGTTAGCTTAAATCTAATTATTGCATGTTATATTTCATCCATTGAGGACAATGCATGATTTAAGTGTGGGGGGAAGGCTATTCGATTTTCTGTGTCAGTTAAAAAAAAAAAAAAAACAAAAAAAAATTAAAATTCAAAAAAAAAGGTCAGCTTTCGTTTTTGTTTTGTTTTGAGTCTTAGGATCCTTCCAAAATTGATGATGAGGACTGAACTTACATGCATTAAGATGACACATAATCATTACTGAAGGTCTATGTAGTTTTTGGTTAATCTGTGTACATGATTATTATGTTTGGAATGTTGAGCACATAGCCGATAATTGACATTTTATAGGTTTAAATGACCTGAGCATATGATCACTTGGAGTAAACCCACCCCTATGTGAGATTTTGAGCCTTAATCAGAGTGTATTCATCATTATATACACTAAATTTTCATTTGGAGTGGTTGTACATGTCATGCATCTCTAGAACTTGTTTTGAGATTCTTTTTGTGACTTTTTAATCATATGATATAATTCCCAAAACTTGGATATGATAAGAGGCATTAGGACTTAATCACCATGGCCAAACTGACCTGTGTCCTATTTATATCAACTAGTTAACCCCTTGAGCCAATATTATTCAGCCTTTTCTTTCATGAAGCTACACTAACCACCTTTATAGCCTAAACACGTTACCCTACCCTAATTGATTGGAGCTAAGAGTAAAAGAGATAATGTGTCACTGGTTCGTGATTGAGGATTGCAAGGTTCAAGTGTGGGGGTTGCTATATTCTTTATTGGAGAATGGTTTCATATGTTCTTGTATTTAGCTGCTGTTCAAAAAAAAAAAAAAAAATGAAAAAAGAAAAAAAAAAGAAAAAGAAAAAAAAGAAGAAGAAAAGTTATGTTCGGTAGTTATGTTCAAGTTATTGTTCTGGTTAAATGAAGGACGAGTTTGAATTGTTCTTGGAGCTTTGATGGTGTATATTATGCATAAAGTGATGAAATTTGCCCTCAGTATTGACATTTTGTTTGGTGATCTCAGTGCTCATATGTTGTGATGCAAGCATGTCTCTTACTGTTTCATATACTCTTCAAGTATGCTCCAGTGAATTTTTGTGATATCCATATCCATTCTTTCTTTAACCGTGACCCTAAAGCCCCAATACAACCCTGATATTTGCTGAATTGATCCAAGGGGAAGACTTGATTCTGTGGAGATTAGATCGATTTACAAGCTTATGGTAGATGATGCATGTACAATGATTGAGTGGCGTGGAGTACCCTAAACACTTTGAGCGTAAACACTTGTGTGAATCTGTGAGGGGTTGAAACTGTATTTAATATGCTTTAAGTTGTTTTTGCTTATGAGGAGTTGATTAGGAGCCATTGCACACTGCATTCAAATGTGATCATCATGAACATGTATTAGCTCTTGACTATTAATGGCTCGATGTACTGCTTATGTTAGTTTTGATGCAATCATTTGTTCCCTCAAACAAAATTTGGAAGGTTAGATGTCATTGAGTCTTGATTGTTTTGTTCCGTTTTGCTCGAGGACTAGCAAAAGCTAAGTGTGGGGGTGTTTGATGTGTGCGTATTTATACACGTTTTGGGTCATTACATACCTTACATTAAGCTGCTAAATCTTCATTATTAGTTGTTTTTATTTTGGTTTTATGTTTTGCAGGTCATTGGAGGAGTGGAATAAAAAGTCGGTCAAAAAGCCAATTTTTGATGAAAAAAAGTCAGTTGTGTTGACCGGGCATGATCTTTGACCAATATTGAGAACCAGAGCAAAAGCCACATGTTAGGACAACCACAAGGATGTTAGCTAACAGTAGGATTCGACGATTCAACAATCGGAGCTATATTGGTCATAGAAGTGCTTGTTTTACTGAAGGCTGTTCGGTCCACGCGGCAAGGATTAGTCACTTTTCAGAAGCCCAAATTCAAGGCCCAATTGTGCTCCGATAATTGGAAGATGGAAGACGTTTTCAGAGGTATTTCAGCATATATACAAAGTTATTTTACCCAATTACAAGACGAAAAGAAGGCCCAGGTCCAATAGGAATCAGAAAGTCAAATCCTATTTGGAAAAGGAAAGTCACAGAAAGTCAGCTAGGGTTTCCCACGACTTTTGGGAAACCTTTGCCTATAAAAACATGCCTTTGGAGACCTGATGAGGGACTTCTTTCGACTGAGAATTCGTTCATCTTGGCTGCTGCTCTCCCCTTTCGTCTAAAATCGGTTTTCTCCAGTTTTATTATTTATTTATGTTTCTGATGTTAGCCATCATGTCCGGCTAATTTTCTGTAACTAGGGGCTGTTTTGAAGCCCCGAACATGTTTGATTATATGCAATGACGTTCAGTTTGTGTTCCTTATGATTCTTGATTGAAGTATTGTTTCACTGATCTTAATAACATGAATTCTGGTTTGATTGTTTAGGTGGCCAACTAGATGAGCATGCTAGGATTCTATTGTTAGTTTCATATGTGTAA
The DNA here is from genome assembly GCA_033992175.1 of Spiraea crenata. NCBI lineage: Eukaryota > Viridiplantae > Streptophyta > Magnoliopsida > Rosales > Rosaceae > Spiraea > Spiraea crenata. The sequence continues at coordinate 3,503,962 of JAVBHV010000003.1, read as the reverse complement.
TACGTAATCGTTATGCATATGTACCCTGAGTAACAAAGTTAATGACCTTAACCTGTGAAACAATCTCTAGGTTCAGCAAGACTGCTCTAGTACTTGTAAACCCTAGTTTCGTCCTAGACCCTTTTTCGTATGTAATGATTCTGGATTGTTAAATCTTGCGAGCTTATGTCTTGATTGCATGTTCAGAAATAGATTAAGTGTCGAGCTTATGTACGCTTAACGATTAACTAAGAAAAGGGTAATAAACTGGTTCGAGCTTGTGAATTAGTTTGGGATGATTTCAATTGAGCTTATAAGTAATTCATTCTGGAAATTGCATGTAATTGAACGTGTTTGGTGGTGGATAATCTGTCCTTAGTTGTTTCTTATTATTGTTTTACAATCAAACTCTCAAATCCCCCAATTTACTTTATTCACTGTTTCTCTGTTTTCGGTTAATAGTTTCCAACAATCCTCTGCGGGAAAGACCCTTGCTTCGATCTATACTCATTAGCGACTGTTTAGTGCAAGGTTTATTGCCTGCTCGTTTAGGGCAGATCAAAAAACGTGGGATTTAAAAATTTGTATTTGGGGATAGCTCACAAATATCCACCCCCCTAATTCCTTTGGGGGCCTAAGGTTTATTTGCATCCCGTATGTTGGTAGAAAAAACCACAAGCACCCACAATTTTTATTGTTTGGTTGTTGCTTCTTTTTTTGTGGGGAAAGCCAAAAATATTTTGGAAAATAAAAATCAGCCCAACGGGGGCGTGTCGTCGTTGTGGTGTTTGTTTGTGTTGTTTGATGAGGTAAAGAAAATAATTTTATAATAATACCCCCCCTCCCCGCCAACCTCCTTTTTCTAAGACTTCCAGTGGAAGAAAATAAGTAAAGAGATACATCAGGGGCAGTAATATCGGCATACTACCGTATTGTGTCTTGACAATGAGCATCCCTGCCCTAAATGATTTGATCAGAAGAGGAGAGAAAAGAGGAACCTATCGCCCCTGAACCAAAAAAATGCTCCCCCTCCTATGTGTATGGAGAATTTCGAAACACATTCTTGATAATACTGAGTAGCCTAGAGCCATAGCTAGATGTTACTACTCGGTTTGTGAATGATCTTCCCTATAAGGTTGAGTATTGGTAATTTGCATATTCGGAAAAATAAGATTGTTTATTGTCAGCTTTATCGGAACCTACCGAGATCAGACACACAAGACCACATGCCTTCGGGCTAATTCATGAGGGTATTTAATATAAATCAGTTTATGTTAAATAGCAAATTTATTTAAGTTGATGATTGGGTTTGAATAAAGAAATACAAGACTTTTGGGCTCAGTATTAATATTAGCACAATACAATTTGGAATGGACCAATTAAATAAATGAGGGCTAAGCCCACTAAGAGGTGCGACATCATAGGGAAACGACAACTCTAGGGTTTCTCCCAGAGTTTCCGCACCCTATTCCTTGAGAGACAAGGATTGTTGTTTAGTTGTTAAACAAGATTCTAAACCTGTTAGAAAAAGGTTCTCTATATAAAGGCTTTTTAGATATTGACCTAAAACAACTCACCTATCAGTAAAGAATCTCATGTGCTGAGAATACATTCTTTACTAAAACACAAAGTCAGAAAAATTGTTTCTCTGAAACCCTTGTGTGCCGCAAATCCTTTGAGTTGTCACAATTATTGGTGGTGCTCGTTACCGTTCGTGTCGATACTTGTAGAGGACGGATACTTGAACCTCTAGGACTTCATCATCATCATCATGGCGGGCAAAGGTTGGTAACTCTAATATTCTTTTAGATTAGGGGTGATCTTATTGGTATGCTAAGAATCACATGGCACGTCGATTAACCATACACGCGAATTAATTAATATGATTAATGGAATTCAATGTTCCGCAAACCATATATGTTTACGATTGAATTATGAATTTTATTATTGCATATGTGTCACGTCACGCTTCCGTACACGTGGAAATTTGTTCCACAACCCAACAGTAAGGTGTTAAGTATTGGGACTAAATAGTCAGATTATAGTATGTTGATATGGAAAAAAGTGAGGTATGTATTTTGATAACACTTTAATTTCCATATGCCTTTTTGGACACAATTCTTAATTTTTAATTTAAATTTAATATCTAAATCTATTAAGGGATGAGTTTTAGGCAGTTACCTAATGGTGAAACATTCAAAAATATCAAAATTATCCTTGATTTTAAAGAACCAAACAAAAACCAGATTTTTAAATTTAGAAATTCCACTAATAAAAAAATGAAAAGAAAATTTCATCATGGTAAATAAAAACCGCACCATTACCATCCAAAAATCAACCCACTACAAACTCAAGATGAAAATCGACAACATTGAAATGTGAAGTAAAGCGCTTGTGAAAGAAAAAAAAACATATCGCACATGCATAGCTAGTAAATATTAATATAAAGTGCTATAGCGGATCCCCTATATTTATTTTTTTTCAGAGTTTTTCCTTCGCATTCTCTATATTAGAGTACTAAAAGAGAGACTTTAATGTTTTTTTCACATTACTACCTAAAATGCAATTGAAGCATAATTAAAGTTTAATAACCTACCATCACTACAAAAAAACTGCACAATAGGCACAAACATTATCTGTGCCTAAAAGTATGTTCCCACGGATTATCCATGGGAAAATGCAAATAGGAACAGTAGAAGCATCTGTGGATTAACTCACCGCCCCTATCGACCTTTAGGCACCCGTTGAGTCGACTATATGTTGGCCACGGTTGTATGTTGGCCACGGATGACCCAACCGTGGCTACGTAATACATTTATTTTTCATATATAGCCGCGGATGAATTTAGGGGGCAAAAACAATATATGCAAAATTAAAATTGGGCTTATTGATCACAATAATATACCATAAACCAAATATTTTCACATTGAATTTCTCAGCAAATATATCTTTCCACTCAAATTGAAATTGAACTAGTTCCAATTGAATACAAAAAAAATCCCTACTGTTTCAAAACTAACTATACAGCAACTCCTTTATCTTCCATCATCTTACTTGCTTTCTGCCATCCTTAGACGACTTCTCCCTTGCTTGTTGATTGGTTTCTGCTTCAATGTTATGTCTCAGCACCAGCTTCGCCCAATATGCTCATGCTCAAAACCTCTAAAGTTAACGAAAACCTTCATTTTTATTCATTATCATTACAAGACCTACTCCACTATACCCGCAAATGCCTACAAAAACATATTGTAATTTATTCGATTCATTATCATTATCAGTGACACAAATCAAGCACTCCACCATGTAATCAACATATTGGGGAACATGAAACAGAAACATCCAGTACTGAAGTTGGGTTGAGAAAACACCTTATCAATTATACTTTCTATCACATCGTCTGATTCATGCCAGATTCTGCAAGGGTAGCTACTACCATTTGCTTCACCTACAGACAGAAACACAAATAAGAACAAGCTAACTGTTTGAAAGAACCAGATAAAAGCTTCCCAAATGAAGCCAGAGATAAACAAGTGTTTCTTGGAAACAAAATTATTACCTCCTGTCTTTCAATGAAGCCTTGGTGCTTGAGGTCATAATTGAAACAAAACTGGAATTTGACATTGTAAAAGTCAATTACCAAAGAAAAACACAATGATAAAGGCACAATTGATTAATACTGTATTAACTTTTAATTTCATACTCATGCGCACATGCTACAACATAGCAGTGATTAACATTTAACTGATTGATAACATCAGGATGAAACATACCATCAATACATTATAAAAAGAACATATATTCAATTTTATCGTCAATCGGAGCATTAGGATGGAAGACAAAGAGAGCTCGAGCAAACTCTTCAAAACCTAGTATTCCATTGTGATTTGTGTTAAACAAGTCAAACACCTGCAATATCAAGAAGTGGCGCCTTCTTCAATGTACTTAAGACATAACAGATGCCTTAAGATGCACAGTTTGATGGAATAAGACTACAAGTTCGATGAAGATATAATCTCACAGAGAAACGTACACGATCAGCAAACAAATTTACGATGATCATCTTTACTTAAAAAAGTGGTAGATGTAAACCAAGTTGGGGTAAAGATACCAAGGTTGTTTTAGGCGGCCGCTCACGGTGAAAGATCACAATTAATTTAGGTGCTACTGTTAGAAAAGAAAAAGTATGTGAGTTTTGTTGAAGATGTAATGGGGAAGATAGAATTCTCACAGGTTTGGCGGTCCAGAAAGGGTAAAACAGTAGTAGCAAATTGAAAATTCTTCAAGCGAAGAGACTCACCTTGATGTATTTGCATGCACACTGCACATTTGACATATTCCTACTGTTGGAAGCTGAAATAGCAACAAAGGGACAACTTATGGGTTTTTCACATACAGTGAGCAGATAAATTTTGTTGGATTATTTGCTAATTATACTATCCTGATACCTTCAATCGGCAAATGTATTCAAATTAAAGACAACTAGCAGCTGAACATTTAACTTAATGAACATTTGCTGACCACACAAATTAAACAAGAGAAAGGAATCATAATCTAAAAATTCATAGTTAGGAGTAGAGTTATAATGACCAAATTGAATCGAAGTTTTAACTCATCAAGGAAATGAAGCTAAGGAATCATAATCTAAAAATTACAGATATACTTAACCAAGGCTAAAAGTTCAAATCTGCAGAGAGGCTCATGCACATACACATGCACTTAAACCTAACCTAGAGGACACTATTCGCTCACAATCAGTGCCTATGCAAACCTCGCACACCTAGATTGACACTTCCTCTCTCTCACACACACCTACATGTCAACTGAGACTCACCACTAAGCTTCCTTCTATAGCAACAATGGATCTGAAAATTAACCATCTTCAAACCCACTCAAAGGTTCCATTAACCTCATCCAATTTGGTGATGTGAATAAAGCTAAAGTGCTGACTCTCACCGTCACAATCATCAGAACCAACGATACATACCACTTTTATTACTTGTACAGTAAGCCAAGAATTCAATACAGACCTGTGCTTTCTCCTTTGAAGCACTATTTGCTGCAATCAGAACCTGCAAGAGAACCAACAAACATGACAAGTTATATTTTGAACCAAGTCATAGCGCAAAATCAAGGAAAACCCAGCACATGTTAACACTCCCAATTGATTCAAAATCAAAACTTTATAAGTAAGTGACAAACTTTAACCAGAACCTATGAAAATGTAGCACAAAAAACAACTCCAAAACTGAAATTGGGGTTAAAATCCAACTAAAATGTTAGCAATTAACAGCTCCAGATCAAAATTTACACTAAATCAACTAAAACGCAGAACAGATAACACTCTAAAGAACTCGAACACGAAATCGACAATCGAAAACAAGAGAATCAAACTCCGAATCCTAAAATAACTTCCAAAATCAGCAAAAGAGCAATAGAAATACGAAATCCGAACCTGCTTAACAGCAAGAAGCTCGCCGGAGTCGAGATTCATGCCCAATCAGCATTAACTCCATTGAATTAACATGCAAAGAAAGTAAACCCTAAATAACAAAATTGAATTTGACTTGCACAAATCCAAATCAAATAGGTTTCACAGAGTTCAATTTCACGCACAATCGAAATTAACAAAAGTTACGGTTTTGTAAAAGTTCAATTTCACACCAATTCAAGCAAGCGATTAAGACTTAGCTCGAGAACTCGTGAAGCCCATCAGAGACGACGAACTGAAGAAGCAGACACGGAGAGCAACTACTCTGCTGGTCTTGAGATGGTGTTCGCGGTGATGTTCGCGAACTTGTTTCTGCGAACAACTCGAACCATAGCGCGAACTCCACCGCGACAATACTGCTAGACCACCGTAGAATATGAGGGTTGGAGATGAGGCAGTTGAAGGTCGGAGGCGACGAAGGTTGAAGATGGGGTAGGAGAAAGGCAGTGAAGGTTGAAGAGGAAATAGCATGGCAAGAGAGGAAAAGTAGAGGAGAGAGAAACGAGCGTTCAGGATAAGGAGGGGAATTACTATTTTGTTTTGTTAGCCACACTTAAGGAAATCCGTGCCTAAAACTACAAAAGTTCTAATATTATATTTGTTCTTTCAAAATTTTGGTGGGAAATGTGGGAAAAATTGAGTTTTCCACATGGTGGAGTGTGGGTATGCCTTATCGCCACATTTGAGAAGGAAATGTGCCTAATTGCAAATAGAGAGGCACCAAGCTTTAGGCCAAGCTTAGTGGTGCCTAAAGTTTGGTGTCTAATGTGTAGTTTTTTTGTAGTGCATAGTCATCTAATATTCAAAGTTAGAATACAATTATAAAAAAATAATATATATATATATATATATATATATATATATATATATATATATATAAGGAAACTTTTGAAGACGCTATATTGGCATAGCTCCATAAATTTAATTAAACCTAAGTTTAATAAAAAAAAAAAGAAAAAAATTAATAAGATATACATTATAGATGCTCAAAAGTGAACTTATATTTAATGCTAATAAAAAAAGGGTCCATGTCTAACTGCTTTTGTAAAACAGTGTAATACATCTCCATTTTGAATTGCAGACACCAATTGCAAAAAACTAAAAATAGTAAATCCTCAATACCTCAAATGACACCTACAACTCAACTTTTGTTACATTTAACACTCATAATTTTAAAATATCATATTTTGACACTTCCAACTCAATTCCGTTATATGTTTGACCCATTTGACATTTTTCTGTAAATACTACTAACGTGTACAAGTTTCCGTCAAAAAGTGGGGCCCAATATGTACAGTCAACATCTAACTCATCATTTTGAAAACAAAAATAAAAAATTTTAAAAAAACAATATCAAAATCAATTCGGGCAAAAAACTAAAAAAAGAAACAGAAGCTGAGCTGGAATCCATGGGTAACGAACTACCATGGAAGGGAAAAAAGAGTCGTCCATTTACATAACATTCAATATTGGCCGTACATTTCCGCAGAAAAATAGGGGGACAAACCGCATATTTAACTGTATTTTTTATTTATGAAAGAAAAGAAAAATTAAAAGGCAACTGTATAAATTTACTGGAGATTGATATAGGAGGCACAGAAGCTAAAAGCCAATATAAGCCTTGCACCCACAGGTTAAATTACGATTAATTTCCCATTAGTTTTTATTTTATTATGAATTCTTTCTCTCGTCATTCATTATTGTTCATCGTGATAAAGCTTAGCTATTGTTTGGTTCCCAAGAAAAGAAAATTCATTCCATGTTCCAGCAATCTGATTGCTGGACATTTTCTTCCTTACATATTTCTACTTTTTTATTTGTTTGTGATTGAAATCTGACTTTAATTTTGTCACAAATTCGTAGATTTGTCTCTTTTCGCTGAAATTCTTGATTTGAAACAATGAATTGCGATTTGTTGAATGGTGTTCATAGCAAATGGAAATAAGTTTTCTTGGGTACATGATTGCTCCTGAAAGCATTTTTAGTTGGAAGCTTATACTAATTTGAGGGGATTGGAACCTAACACTGAGAAATGATAAATGCTCTTAAACAACTTATTTATTAATCTTTTGTAAATTTGTGAAAACATTTAATGTTATTATAATGTTCTCTTGGTAAATGTAAATTATATTGCCAAAGTCTTGGAATATTTAAATAAGAATCGACATGATCAATGGTTTAAACTTGCAATGTATACAATGTGAATGGAAATAGTTGATGTTAGACACAAACGAGTTTGCTATATGTATCCCAAGTTGAATAGCATCTGGAATTTGAACCATTGGTTGGGTTTGAAATGCAGGAATACTTAACATTCTATGGATAACGCAGCACTTTGCAAGGTAGTTTCTGATGAGCTGGCCAGGGAGTTGCTTATTGCAATCTCTTACCCTGTGCCGGACCAGGTTCTCGACTTGAGCTTTGTGCCGGTGGACAGGGTTGCGGTGGCAAATGATGATGGACACGAGAAGTCTGTGTCGGAACTGATGTCTATCTCTACCGTGCAATCCCCCGAAATCAAAACCTGAGCAATTGCAATGGGAAACCATGAGGATTAGCAACATTGGCTGTATCGGTCATGGAAGTACTTAAAAGATTGTATATATTTCCTTTATTTCTGAACTAGTATGTAGTATGTGAATAACTCTACATGTGGAGTCCTAGTACATTTGTTGGCTCCTGGCGTCATAAACCTTCATATCAAAAAGGATGATGAGTGGAAATGGAGCTAATATTCTTAGTGTTTTCTTGCTTTGCTTCTATTTTCATTCAAATCATTTGTTGTTGAGTACCTAATATTGCTGGGAGTTAGAATATTTATTCTTATCATCTAGTTCAATATTCAGATTTCGAGTGCTTCAGATCAATTTAGAATTCTTTACACTTAACATTAGAAGATGATCTTTTACAGGTACTGTCAAGTAAACTCGGGCTTATGTTTTTCAAGTCGTTTAGGTATATATACAGTAGTTAGTAATGTTCAGAACACCATAAAGGCACAATCAGTGGCGGAGCCAGGAATGCTAACCAGGGGTTGCCAAATTGCAAGCTCTTCTTCGTTGCCAAAATGTTGCCAAACTGTATATCATCTACATGTCTGCAATAGGAACAAAACTCTTTGTAATTGATAATTGTTAAAGCTCAATTCAAAGAAGAAATAAGAACAAATGAAGAATTGTGAATGTTTACCTTTCCCATGAAGAAAGCTACGCATTAAAGGGACTTCTTTCTATATTCCTCAATCATCAATCAACTAAAATTTTAGATTAATTACTCTCAAATAAATAAAATTGAGAAATAAACCCTAAACTAAAATTGACAAAACAAAAGAATTGTGACCGAGGCTTTTGCTTAGACCATGAGAAAAACAAAGAATTGACAAAAAGAGGGTAAAAAATATGGTCACATGAAGGATCGAACCCTAACCTGGATAAAAGCATGAAAGTGCACAACCAACTGTGGAATCGATCATATCCAAGCTAACATCTATATACTCGAAATTCCAGAGTATGCTGAGGCAGCACCTCGGAACCATGTAGCTCCGCCCCTGGGCACAATTTGTTAGGATGTTGTGGTACTAGAGGCACACAATTACAACTGAAGTAGAAATGAAAATAATAAGGAAAAGTGACGAACACCACAGGCAAGGATTTTACTATGACAAAATATTACAACATCTCTCTAAAATAAGGAGAGCACAAATGGCAATATCGTCTCTCTTATAATAGGAGAAACTGAGTCCCTCTAACAAAGGAAAGACTAAAAGTATCTAGGAGAAACCTCCTTCTTCTTCTTCTTCTCTCTCTCTCTCTCTCTCTCTCTCTCTCTCTCTCTCTCTCTCTCTCTCTCTCTATGTTTCTTCGCTCAAAATGGGATGATAAGATGGTAAGGGGAGACATCTATATATAGGGGATGAATGATGGTGGTTTCTTGGCGGTCAAGTCAACAAAAACGACTTGATAAGCTTCATGGGTTGAAGAGTTTGATAAGGAACTGACTTCCTTTCCTTTAGAACTCCTTTACAACTCATCCCTTACTTTACAACTCGATGCTTGGTTGTACACAACTCATCCCTTGCTATACAACTCATGTACAACTTGATGCTTGGTTGTAGATAAAGAGTTTTACAAGCAAATCAGTTTCTTTACAACTCAACAAAGATGATCAACTGTTAGCCACAACTTCTGACCTTTAGCAACCACAATCCTACTCAACAAAGGTGGCTTTACCACCACATTCTCCCACTTAAAGCCACTTTTGTGATAGTCTTCTACTTGCCATTTCCATGCTGCTTACATTTTCGCTAGGCCACAAGAGGATCGACACCAAATAAGTGCTAATATTGATCGGCTTTGTTAGAATATCTGCTAGGTTGTCTTAAGTATAAATTTTCTATATATCCACACTTCCTTCTTCCACCTTCTCATGAACAAAGTGATATTGAACTCGTATGTGTTTCGCCTTTGAGTGAAGTTCTGGATTCTTTGCCAAGTGCAAAGCGCTCTGACTGTCACAAAACAAAGCAATCTTCTCTTGTTTGTGTTTGAGCTCCTCTAGCAGCATTTGCAACCAGATTGCCTCTTTGCTAGCTTGTGTAGTTGCAACATATTCTACTTTTATAGTAGAAGTAGCCACGATACACTGCAGTTTTGAAACTCAACTTATAGCTCCTCTAGCAAGAGTAAGCACTAGGGGTGGGCACGGGACGGGATGAAGATGATCCCGTCCCAATCCCGTTTAATTTAAACGGGATGGGATAAATGATTTTAAAGATTGGTCCCGTCCCATCCCGTCCCGTTTTAATTCGGGGACGGGTTCGGGACGGGACGGGACCATCCCATACAATTTATCAAATTCAACAAATTTCACAACACAAATTCACAAAAATACAAATTTTCCAAATGAAATATTAGTCTTCAAGTGTACTACATTAACAAATGCCAAATTCATAAACTACAAATTGAAATTCTTAAACTACAAATTTCCAAATTCATAAACTACATATCATAAGGTGAGATTGCATGTGATGAGGCACATGTTTGTTAGTATACACTTGTTTTGAGCCAATAAAATGGTGACACATAAAGGATTTTCATTATTTATTTAATACTATACATATTAAACGGGACGGGACGGGATTTCGGGATATAATTTTCTCATCCCTTCCCATCCCAAGAAAATTAAAACAGGACGGGATGGGACAGGATAATTCGGGACGGGAATTCAGGATACGGGATTTTCGGGGTATTATGCCCACCCCTAGTAAACATATATACTATGGTGGATTTACTTTTGTCAAGATCACCTGCATAATTTGAATCAACATAGCCTTTGACAGTAAAATCCAATGCTCCATAACATAATGCAACATTTGAGGTACCCTTGACATATCTTAGGATCCTCTTTACAGTTTTCCAATGCTCTTTACCAGGATTCGCCATGTATCGACTACCCGCTCCCACTGCCTGTGCAATGTTTGGTCTTGTGCAAACCATAGCGAACATTAAACTACCCACTCTTGATGCATATGGTACTTGAGACATTTCCATCCTCTCTGATTCATTTCTAGAACTCATACCTGAGGATAACTTGAAATTAATAGTAAGAAGGGTAGAAATTGACTTACAATCTTTCATATTGAAGCACCGCAAGATTTTCTTCAGATAGTTCTTCTGCGAAAGCCAAATCTTCCTATTGTTTCTGTCTCGGTAAAGTTACATCCCTAGAATCTTGTTTGATAGTCCCATTTGGTTGGAGGATGTAGATTTCTTCTTCAAGTTCTGCATGAAGAAATGCAATTATATTTTGGCATGTTAAAGAAGTCTAATTTTATCAATGATAATGAGTGTATGAAAGATGAATATATCCATGACGATTAGCATAACCTGCAAATTGAGAACAAACCTAACAAAGATACAAAAACAAAAACCCTAGAATATAGTTCCCTTCAGTTCCCACAAAGTTCACATTAGTTCCCATGTAGTTCCCACATAGTTCCATTTAGTTCCCACATTGTTCCACATAATTTCCCATTAGTTCCCACATAGTTCCCCCTTGGTAACTTGATTAATCATATGAGTATAAAATGTGCATAGTTTCCACGTAGTTCTCTCTATTTCCCACATAGTTCCCTTCAGTTCCCACATAGTTCCCATTAGTTCCCATGTAGTTTCCACATAGTTCCACATAATTTCCCATTAGTTCCCACAATCCCCTTCGTTCCCACATAGTCCCCCGTTCGTTCTCACATAGTCCCTTTTTCGTTCCCACATAGTCCTATGGTAGTTCAATAACAAGTTAAGTTAGAAAGCATTTCCAATCGAAGTGAAAAGGCAATCCTAATCAGATGACAACGTATAAAATGTGCATAGTTACTAAAATTCCCTTTAGTTCCCACATAGTTTCCCCTTAGTTTATTGATTAATCATATGAAAGCATAAAATGTGGATAGTTACTATGGTTCCCCAATAGTACAATGATTTACCGCATGACAAAGTATAAATTGTGCCTAAACCGTAAACCCTGGAAAAGTTCCCCTTTAGTTCCCTTTTAGTAAATTGGACAATCGGATGCCAAAATACAAAAACAATAAAAATGCGCATATTTCCCACATAGCTCCCTACAAATTCTCGCATAGTTTCCCGATACTTCTCACATAGTTCCCTTTCTCTTGCTCTCTCTCTCTCTCTCTCTCTCTCTCTCTCTCTCTCTCACACCGACGACGTATGAGAACCCAAACTTGCTTTGTCTTTAACCACGGCCGTTCGACAAGGCTGAAACCCTCTGATTCGTAAGTATCCATAGAGTAATTCTTTGTGGGTTCCGGTGATCTTGCTCGATTGTCGGCGTTCCGCGATCCTTCACTTCCGTTCTTGAGTATTCCGGAGAATCGATTGTCCATCAACAACGCTATCATCTTCGTCTTCATCATGGTGAGCCCATATCATAAACGCTAGAATATGGATTGTTGGGTATATATGAATTAGAATTGGGTGTGATTTTTCTGGGTACTATATGTAATTGATTGAATTTAGGTTGTCCTGGCGTAGTTGAGTTGCCGAAACCCTAGAATATGAATAGTTGGGTATCTATGAATCAGAAGTGGGTGTGAATTTTATGGGCAATTTGGGTTGTCCGTTTGCTGCCCTAGTTGATTTGGTGATGAACTCATTCTGGATTTTAAACTAATGTATTGATTTAAGTATGCAAATGGACTTGTAATTGAAGGGGTTAATGTTGTATTAAGACTATATGGATTGACAAGTGGGATGCGCGGAGCAAGCCACACATCTTAACTGCTGAAAACTGCAGATGAAAATTTACCATTGTGATAGGAATTGGTAAACTGTCTCTCCTATAAATAGTTCATGGTCCCCGTTCTCACATCATTCTTGATTTCGTGCTTGTGCTATTGATATTTGTGATATTCTGGATGTCGAGAAAGGAAGATCGGCTCATCATCAAACTATGTTGAAAATGGTTAGTTCCAGTTTTCTCGCTGTGCAAACAATTGCAATTCTGCATTTCTTCTGCAGAATTGCAAACCGAAATAGATAGTTAGTGACTTAATGAATTAGGGGTAATTGCATTTAGACAATTCCAACAATGACAACACGTTTATTTCGCTTCTGTTCAAGTATTCAGCTTTGGATTTTGTAGAGATTGGGATTATGAAGGAATACATGAAATAATCCCATTGCCGTTGTTGATTTTCTATTTCGGTTTACATGAAAGAAAATGAGGGATATAATCTGTATCGCTTTTGTAGTATGATTGGGTGTGTGAATGGAATTTCGGTTTACTAGGAAAGTTTTGGCTTCATTTTTTCATGCTATTGTATGGTATGTACAATATTAACATACGATTAATCAAATATTGGATGTGCATTGCAATTATTTGCAGGCCAGAGGTGAAGAATCAGATTTGGTTGCTTCCTAAAATGTTGTGAGAAGTGCAAAGGTTCAATGCATGTGCGGGCTACCCAAGTGTGTAAAGTAGTTAAAGAAGAACGTGGAAGTGTTTGACCAGTTCAAGAGGTCTGTCTTCGGGAAGTTTGCTGCGTTGGACGAAATTTAGTGGCACCAAGCTATTGTGCACGCATTATTGTGCCAGAAAGTGAAGGGGAAGGGGATTGATCTCAGTCAAGGGGCTGGGTTTCTAGTAAAGGATAGGATCCTTCAGTTTACCATTAAGGATTTTGCCTTAATAACAGGGCTGCGGTGTAGGTCAGTGCCAAAAGCTAAGGGTGTAGATAGTGAATTGAGGGAAAAATATTTTTAGGATAGGGGAGTGTTACAATTAAACAGTTAGAGGCAGCTGTAGAAAGTTGTGAGGATAGTGAAGACAAGTTAAGGTTAGGTGTTGTCTTATTTTGCGGAGCTTGTTTTGTTTGGGAGGGAACCGACAGGGCTAATCCACTTGGATTATCTTAAAATTGGTGGAAATTTGGATGAGTGGTTCCATGGGGATCCGCCTCGTGGACTTGTACAAATCAATCTATCCATAGGGCACTTGAGCCCTTCTACACGAAGAGAAAAGATAAGAAGGTTGCAGCAAAGTCGAAGGGAAAAGCACTGTCGAGAAAGAGAAAGACGGAAGAGGAAGATGAAATGGAGGAAGAGGAAGAAGAACCGGCAAGTTCCGACAAGTTGCAATATAAGCTTAGGGGATTTGCATATGCTTTCCAGGTATAACGTTTACATCCGTTGTTCTTGGTCTTTTTGATTGTTTGTCTATGTTTCGTTCCTAATTGCATGTAAGTTGGATGTCACTTATGTTTTATAAAACATGTATTCATGTATAAGAACTGTTGAATATTGGTATGTAGCTATATGTTTTATAGCTCTATATGTTGGAAATGATGAATATGATGAATGCTTGAGATAGCACAGTGATCCAAGGTTTCTAGTTTAGGGTTACATAGTTTGTATACTAGCAAAAATGGCAGCTGTGGAACACTTTCCTAGGTTATTTTCTTAAAAAGGACATAATTTTCAATGTTTTCATCTATAGGATACTCTACACTAATTCCCTTATAGTTCCCATGTGGAGTTGGTAGTTCCTTAGCAGTACCCTCCTAGTTCCCAATCGGTTCCCTGATGTTCCCACACAGTTCCCTGATAGTTCCCTATCCCTGGTAAGAAGCAAATTCAGCGAAACCTCTATCATAAAGCCAAGAACTAGATTGCAGAGCCACTTCTTGATAAGATAAAAGATAAGCAGTTTGTTTGCTTCTGCTTGGTTGAGCCATTGTTGGTCTTCTCGTTGACTTGAAATTCAAATGCCAACTTTGAGATCACTTAGGCCCACACTCTTTCCTTAAGTGCCAATCAGCTTTACTTCCAACAAGCACATGTATGTATATTTTAAGCAAAAGAACTATGTAACATATATTGTGTATACTGACTGGGAAGTTTCCATCATTGCAGGCTTGGGAGAAGGAGTTGGTAATCCGCCAGGCCATTGTTGGTCAACCGCGACTCCTCCATTGGCAGCAACAAGGGTCTGAGAGCTTCTTTTCGTTGTATCAGCAAGTGTTTAGTTGCTCTCAAGTATGTGTATTAGTTGTTGTGCATAAGTAAAGGTAAAACTTGGTGTTGATTGGGCATGATTTTACAAAAGCTTCAATATTTAACCAAAAACATCAGTATATATCAATGTGTATTAAATTTTGTGCCTTAATTTATAATTATATATATGCAGGTTAAAGTGGAACCCATGAGGCCAACGATGGAGGAAATGCATGAGCCATATTGGTCATGGGTCATCGTTGAAGAAGTGGAAGCAAGTGCAACTCCTGTGGGTGGCAGCGCACAATATGTTCACTCCATGCCAGCACCATTTGAAACTCCAGCCAACAATAACATGGCTGAGTGGCAAGCGCTTGTTACGAATATGGTGATCCAAATGAATGTTCTAATTTCTGAGAACAACATGTTGAAGCGGAAAGTGGACTCCTTAGAGCGTGACCTGGCATCTGCTATTGAAGACGTCAAAGATGCAAAAGCACAGATTAGTGCAATGAAATGTGCAGCAAATGAAAGGAAAACCCCTACTCCGCCATTTCAGACAGATGATGTCTTCAATGATACTATCTTGTTTGCGTCAGATATGGTGAAGGAGCAAGAGGATATTGAGCAGGATATAGAGACTCATGGTGACAAAGACAAAGAGAACATCGAGAGGGTGAACTTGGATAGTCACCATAGTCCCATGGTAGATGTTGGTGTGAGCAGTGTTGTGGAAATGTCCACCCATGTGCCGGCTGTTGATGTAGGCCGAGTTGTCTCATGCAAGAAGCTGTGGGGCTAGCGGTGTTGTCGAAATGGCCATCACTGTGTCGGCTGGTGGTATAGGCGGCGTTTATTGTCGACGAGACTGGAGAGGGAAATTGCAGCACCCCGAAGATCTGAAGTCTCCATCCCAGTATGCATTGTTATGCAAGAGGCTTGCTAGGAATTTGACTTATGCATGCAATCGCATTAAACGGCAGGCAACAACTGATGATGAGGAAGGTAATGATTATGTGGAAATCATAAGCAAAATGGCCAAGCAAACCGTCCGGAAGTCAAGGAGGATCAAGGACAACATCTCAACTAGCATAGATGAATCCAAAAGTTTGGTACCTTTTGTAGGTTCTCCACAAAATTCCCCCCCTCCGAAAAGGGACAAGAGACCAGCCGCCATATTATTCTCTCCGTTTACGGATCCGAATCCTAAATGGCAATGTCTTACTCCATCCACACATGATCCAAAATCTCCATATCCTCCAGAGGATATTGTGAATTTAGTAACACATATTGAGGAGTTTGTAGCAAAACTTTCGTGAGTTTCTAAACCACACTTTATTCTAATTGTTATGCATATATATATGAGTACTTTGTTTGTTCTATGTACCAAAAATTGATGTCTGTACAGATGCTCGGCTAGTGAGGGTGAGCTAGATGGGGTTAATATAGACCTTTTCTTTTACAAGAATTTTTTACTGGTCAACGGTTGGTTAAATTGTAAGATAAGCATGTGATGATAAAAAATCATTTTGATGCGTTTATTTTATACTGCAACCATAATTTCATGAATACTGCAACCAGAATTTCATGAATTACCATGATTTGGCAGCACGTGGACACTGCTCTGTATTTGTACCGAAAAAGACAGCAAGCTCATCCGGACTTATTTGGATCGGATTGGACAACTACAGATTGCCTTTTCTAGGTATTTTGTGTTAGGTATTTATGCGTTTGGTTTAGGTGTTTTGTTGTGTAAGTTATTTTCTGGTTTCTGGGTTTGTGTATGAAGATGTGGGATTTGTATGAAGGTCTATATGTTTATGGTTATCCAGGGAAAGTATAAGTATTCTTGATAAGAAAGAAATTGTGAGAGAAGAAAGAGAATAGAGAGAATGAGAGAAATGAGGCAATGCAAATGTTGTGAAACTCTCTGCAAATCACAGTCCAGCTATTTTCATTATGTATGCAGAAAATCTGCTTGGACCACAGTACACTTGTATTTTCCACAAATTTATGCATATATATATCCTCTTAGGACCATTATTCCACCTATCTATTACATTAGAATTACACTTGGCACGTAGCTCAAGTGGTTACACAATTCAGCACTACACTACACTTCAATTTCTTTTTTTTTTCAATTGTTCTTCAGTTGCATTACACCTTCATAACATCACAGCACATAACTTGATAACCTGCACAAAGATTATAGCTCAACATGTTAAGGTATTTTTGCAGTTTTTGTTCCTTAATTTGAGTTTACCTCTGTACCTTCTTGTGGTGGCCTTTATGCTTTAACACAAATGACATAAGGGAACTAGAAGGGAACTAAAATTTTGGGAGACATATATATATGACCGGTTTTCAGTGGTAGTGTGCAAATAAACCAAAACCGGGTGGTGGAAACCAAAACAGCTAGGCGCACCGTGGGTTGGCTCCAATTTTTACAACTTTAAAAGTCTTCATATGGCTTGAAACAAGCTCCTCGTGTCTAGAATGCAAAGTTTACTAGTTTTTTTACCTTATTTGGGCTTCAAGGCTATGTATGCAAATTCTAGTTTGTTTGTTAAAAAGTAAGATGCAGATTTGGTTATTTTGTTACTTTATGTTGATGATATTATCATCATTGGATCAAATTCATATTTGATTCAAGCAGTGATAGATGAGCTCAATGCATTGTTTGATATGAAGGACATAGGGCTACTGACATATTTTATGGGATTACATATAACGCGCAAGGCCAATGGTGATCTCTTTGTTAATCAGGCCAAATATGCTCGTAACTTTATTAAGAAGGCTTGCACAATTAGTTGCAAACAGTGTCCTACACCTTGTCTACCTAATCAACACATTTCTAAGGATGATGTCCAACTCAGTTTAGAAGTTTAGTGGATGCTCTACAACATTTAACCTTCACTAGACCAGATATCGCCTTTTCAGTCAATACTACTTGTTAGTTTATGTCTTCACCATCTGAGATACACATGGGATTGGTTAAGCGAATCATTCGATATTTTCATGGTACTATTGAACATAGATTGCACTATATTGTTGGACCTATGTTGCTTACCACATATAGTGATGGTAATGGTTCTAGAAGTTCCTTACCTCTTAGTACACTTACAGATGCAAATTGGGGAGGAGATGTTGATACTATAAGGTCAACCACTGAATTTGTTGTTCTAGAAATTCCTTAATTACCTCTTGGTAGTCCAAACGACAAGGCTCTATTGCTCTAAGGACTGCAAAATATAGGACACCAGCCAATGCTATAGCCGAGTCTTGGATTCGACAATTGTTATGTGCTCTTCATGTGGCGGTTCATGCTTCACCTTTGCTTTTGTGTGATAGCTTGGCTACCTTGGCCTTAAGCTACAATGATGTACAACATTCAAAGATTAAACATTTGGAGCTAGATTTTCATTTTGTATTGGAAACAAAATAGCAGAATTACTTGAGAGTACAATCCATTCCTACTGAAGAACATATAGTAAATATTCTCACAAAAGGCTTTCACAATCAGTTGTTTCAGACTTATACATGCAGCCTCAAGCTAGGAAATCCTAGCTGTAGTTGAGGGGGAATCTTAGTATGACACTTGTATCTATTGTATAGGCCAGTTCTATACAACTATTGTATATTGTTGTAATGTATAAAATCCCTTAGCTATGTGTTCTTATAATAGCTAAGAGAAACCGCTTATAACCAATTTTAGTCATTATCTATTAAAATACAAAAACTAACTAGAGGAACTTATAGCAATTAGTCTCTGGCGCTCATTCGAGCACCTGATTTGCATCTGTAATCTGATTTGAGCTGGTACCACTAGTATACTATAAACAAAATCAAAGAATCATAAATTACATGGCGTAGAAAGACGTGATGAACAACGACAGTCTTCTACAATGCAATATTGTGACTCTCTCTCTCTATGGGACAAGATACTCAATGAATTCATTAGTAAAATTGCTTGTAGGGACCTCGCTAATATAGTAAATCAATTAGGGTTAATAAGTCCTCCCATAAAAGACTCTAATGCCCTTACTTGCCTTACTTACATCTTGAGTAGTCCTAATTAAATTGGGTTAAATACTCAATCTTGGAGCTGGATTCCCTTTCCTATTCAACTCATAATCGGACTAAATAGTATAACAAGGTCAAGCTAATTACATTAGTCCATTACATGATCCTCAAGTAACAGATTGTCATTGTTTGATGTGAATTAGATCAAGTCCAATCTTACATCTATTTGTACATTTTCCACTATAACAACTAACTACAGGAATTGATAGCAATTCAGTCTTCGGTGTTCATTCAAGCACCTTATTTGCATCTGTAATGTGATTTGGGCTGGTACCACTAGTATACTATCAGTAGATTCGTTGCATCTGGATATGTGAATTTAAGATGGGGGATTTGAAGCCCTCGCTTTAATTGTACATATCCAAATGCAATATGTGCTTTATTCGGAAGGTAAGCTTTCAAATCCAAGAATTTTACTTATATTGCAGACTTAGGTTGTTCCAATGACATGTACTTAAACATTTGCATTTCCATTTCCATTCGAAGAACATTAATTTCAGTTTTTCTCTGTCTCTAGTCATTTGCCTATAGTCCAAATGCAATGTCCATATCACGCTACTGTCTTTAATTATATATCTTATCATGCTTGACTATAAGCCAAAATACCAAATTATTCTTGATTAATCTGCAGATAAAAAATAGTGTTTGACTATAAGCCAAAATACCGGTTGTTGAGTGCAGGCTTGAACGACTCAACCCAGGAAGTGCAATGAAGTACCTACCTCATACAAGACCAAAAGACAATAGCCTTGCAAACATTAAAAAGCTCCCATCACCATCAATATAAACCTTAAAAACACCAGGCCAGACTATCCTCCATTTGTAAAACCAAATAAATAAACATATGTTTTTATGTCCATATTCGCCGTCTTGCATGTATTTGTATACTGTTAAGGTGGATTTTTTTAAATGCTTCGTAATATTCTTCATGTGTAGAGAATACGTTTTTCTTGTAAGTTAGTGGCCTCATACTTCAAGTAGGATACCCTTTGTGTTCGAAATCATGGGATGTTTCAACGATTCAAACCAACCAATGAGGTTACGTCCCCTTTCTACGAACCTCGCAATTCCAACCTAGAGCTCCAGCATCGAAGAAGAGCTGGTTTTCATCGCCGACAACTGCGGGACAATCGAGGACCCAAATCGACGAGGCGAGCAACGCGTGGAAGCTGCCGAAAAGTTGTGGTGGAGCCGGAGCCGCTGATTGTGATATCCGGGAGATCTCCGCCGCAAAATCTTCACAAGTCGAAGATCGAAATCGCTTCCTGGTCACTCGAAATCATCCCAAATCTTCGTCCAATTAGGATTGACAGCTCATCGAGTTGCTTGAGATTTTACAATCTTCTGCGACAACATCGGTGTTGCGTGACCTTAGGGAGGAGTTGCTTGAGATTTTTTGGGTATTAATTTTTTAAGGGATAAAGGACTCACAAGTACATAGAAAAAATACATATTTCTATCATAGGGCATACATTTTAAATATTCTCCTATAAGAACAAAATATTAAAATATCTATCAAAAAAATATAAATTCAACTTTATACTCCCACCGCGCTCAAAGATGGGGACTTTACAGAAATTCAAGATGCTCGCAAGCAAGTGCGGTGTGGCCGAAAGCGACGATGTCGATGACGAGTCCAAGACCAAGAAGCACCTCCTCATTTCCTTCTTCACGACCCCAATTTCTTGCCCAACGCCACTGGAGAGCAATCAAACCGGATAACAAAATCACATGCGGTGGTGCCTCGCCACCGCCTCTAGGTATCAATTTCTCACCCGCCACTCGTCAAGCCATTCATTTTTGGAAAGAAATCTCTCGAACTTTCCATCTTGTATCAATTTGCATATATTTTCTCGGCCCCCAATAAAAACGGCACCAAAAGAAAAACTCAGAAGAAACCAAAACGGAAACAACCCCCACACGCCCTCTCTTCTTACCTTCCTCTCACTACAGAAAGCTCACGCTGTTCTTTTTTGCCCAAGCTTTTGCTTTCATCTTTAAATCCTCTTTTTTTTTTTTTTTTTTTTTTCCAATTTTTTGTGAGTTGGTGGGTGCGGCGAGGAAATTTGGGGTGTTCTGAGCAATGAATAAGAAGGAGGATCCAACGGTGGATCTTGCTACTACGCTATCCTCGAGATTCGCGGGCACTCCGTCTTCTCCGACAGATCTCATGCATATTTTAGGCATTTGGGTCCCTTAGAGCAACTCCACCGCGCACCTGTGGGCAAGCTTGAAAGCGAAGGCGATTTGAAGATTTCTTCCCGACCGATTTCTCAAACAATTCGACAGCCCAATTTGTTTCCACCGCAAATTGCAAGGGCGAGGGCGATTTTGGCTGCAAAAGGCGAAGAAAACGAGGAGTGGGTGAGGCGAAGAAAACAAGAAAGGTGATCGCCCGCAGGCGCGTCCAAAGGTGACGATCGCCTTCGCCTACGCCTTCAACCTCGAACTCGCCGAATCGCCCGTCCGAAACAGCCGCGGTGGAAGTGGATTTTCGCGTCTTCATCCAATTTTGCGTCCATTCGACTCAATCAGACGTTCGATTGAGTCCGCGGAGGAGATGCTCTTAGGTTAATTGATTTTGGGTTTGTGGATAAATTTTGGTATTTGGTGAGTTTAAATAATTGTGGTGGTGTTTAGAGAAAGCCCTTTTTTTTCTTTTCGGTGGGGGTGATCTTGATATGCATGAGATGAGTTGGTGGGGGTGATTTTAATATGCATGAGATGTTGGTTCTGAGGCCGGCCTCAAAGCTAAAAATTGTGTGGATATTTTATTGCTCTCTTTGTTGTTAAGATTCACATAAGGGTGGAATTTTTGTACCAAATACGTAAATACCAACCGTACCATATATACCGTACCATTACCCATTGGTACACCACCATTCGGTACAGTTACTGTTCGGTACGGTACACTACCACTACCGAAAACTTTGGTACGGTATTGGTATTGAAAACCCAATACCATAGTATACCGAATAGTGTATATGCATATTTTATTTAATTTTTTAATAATATTTATAATGTTTTATCCCTTTTTTTTTTCTCTTCTTCACGAGCGAAGAACAGTCAAAGCTTCTTCCCGTCCATGAGTTCTCTTTGCAAACCTCACGATGGTGGTAAATTGATTGGGGCTGTGCTTGGTAAATTATCCTGGAGCTGTGCTTGGTAAATTATTGAGATAGATGGTTGTTGGTGGTAAATTGATTATATATGGTTGTGTTATTTGTTTGATTGGTAAACTATGATAATATTGGATTTGAATTTAATTTTGTACATTGAATTTTAGTACATTAAACATGGTAGATTCTTAATATTGGCTTTCAATTTAATGTTGTAAAATATATAGATACATAGTTTGGTATTGTACCAATACCGAACACTACCGTACCGTA
Source organism: Spiraea crenata (assembly GCA_033992175.1). NCBI lineage: Eukaryota > Viridiplantae > Streptophyta > Magnoliopsida > Rosales > Rosaceae > Spiraea > Spiraea crenata. The sequence goes on along the minus strand of JAVBHV010000003.1, from coordinate 3,481,511 downwards.
CCATACCGTACCAAAACTTTGGTATACCGAAACTTTGATATGGTATTGGTAGCCATTATATAGAAACACCCTTAGTTTGGTTGGTACACAATATTGGGGGTTTGGTACGGTATACCTACCATTCCCACCCCTAGATTTACATACTCAAAGCTAAAACATGTTTCTGTATTTGATTTTTGTTTGAGTTTCTCTGTCCCAATCAATATTTCATTGGATTCTATATAATTGGGAGCTCAATAATTTGATTCTATAGAATTAAAGTTTTGATACTTGTTAGAACTATTTCTGTGTTCACATGAACTGTTTCTGTGATCGCATGAACTGTTTATGTGTTGCATGAACTGTTTTTGTGTCGCATGAACTTTTTCTGTGTTTGTGTGCCACATGACTGTTTATATGTTTGGCAGAAACTGTTTCTGTGTTGGCAGGAACTGGTTCTGTGTTGGTATGAACTGCTTCTGTATTTGACATGAACTATTATGTATTAGCAAAACTATTTTTGTGTTTGGAAAAACTGTTTCTTTGTCGCATGAACTGTTTATGTGTTTGGTAGAAACTGTTTCTGTGTTTGACAGAAACTGTTTCTTTTTGGCTTTTGCGGGTCTGTTTTTCGTTTTTGTTTTTTTTTTTTTTTTTTTTTTTTTTTTTTTTTTGTTTTTATTTTTTTATATTTTTTTTTTTTGTTTTTTTTTTTTTTTTATTTTTTATGTGTTTGTTTGGGGGAATTATATCTATTTTTATGCTAGGACATATAGTTCAAATGTTCCCCAATTAGAACAATATGCTCAATTATAAATTAAATAAATCAAACCACCCACGCGCTCAGGACATCAATGTTCGCCACCAACCCCACCCCGATCCACCACAACTAACTCTAGGCCGACCTCTTCTACAACAACGACGACCTTGCGGCCAGGAAATCGATTCTAGCGAGAAGAGAGAGGCGAAGGTGACGGAGGGGCAGGCGGTGAACACCACCTCGCCGAATTCGAGCTCGCCGGTGATTTCTCTGAAATTCAAATCAAACTCCAAGCTATGGACTCGCCGGATTCTCGTGACGAAGAGACGTCGCTCGTAGCCTGAGCCGACGATTCGCCAACCCGGACCAGAAATAGCCATAGCCGGGATGTTCACATTCTCAGCTGCGCCTTCTTGTTGATCATCCTCGCGTAACGACGCCGCCCAGAACCTCGAGACCAGTGTCAACATGGTGAGTTTTGATGTTGAAGTTTGAAAATTTAGTTGAAAATCATAACTTGGTTTTTGATTCTGAGTTAAAAGTTCGAAACTTTGCCTGGAAATTGATGCTTATGGTTTTTGGGGGTTTGGATTTTGGGTTCAGGAGGATGATTTGGACCATTTCACTTGGGATTTTGTACCCGTCCACTTCGCCAAGTCCGGCTTCGCTCTGTGATTTGGGCTCGCTCACTAGATTTGGGGACCATATCTTTTTCTCGCAATGAGTCATTCATGCATTCACATAAATATATTTAGAAGAAATTGGCGCATGCTTTCGTTTCGAAGCCCGAAATGCAGAAGGTATGAAGTTGCACACCAAGTGTTTGTTGATTTGCCTCTATGGAGTTTAGTTGCATTTGTTAGTTTAAAAGTTTCGATTCTTGTGTTTCGGTGTTTTTATTGCGAATTTTGAAGCTAGTTTTGATGGGTTTGGTTTGTGGGATGTGTAGGCTGGAATGTATCAAGAATCGAACCTGTCCAAGTTTCAAGTTGAAGTGGAAAGTTCACCAGCAAGCTAGTTTGGATGGCTTTTACCTTTTATGCCATTTTATAAATTTTGATTTGAGTTGAGCTGTTGTGATATTGGGATTTTATCGATTTTTGAAGCATTTTGCAATGCATCTTTTTTTTTTTTGTGGTTAGATATGAAATTGTTGATCATATCATTTTTTTTATATTAACTTATTCTGTGTTGTTATTAACTGTTTCTATGTTCTAATAAACTGTTTATGTGTTGTAACGAACTGTTTTGTGTAGTATAACTTTTCTATGTTATATAAAGGGTGCCAGCTTCACCCCCCAACTCTCTTCCCCACCCCCCATCTTAAAATTAATTCTAATTAAAAATATATTATTATGTGAAATTACAAAACAGTACAAACAAATGGGCCGACTCCTACCTCCTCCATCTCCAGCCTCTCTCCTCCACCCCCTCCACAACACCTCCACCGGCCGCTGCTTCTGGAGAGGGACCTGGCCGCCGGCGGAGTGGTGGCGTTATCTCATCCGATTCGAGAAAGCTCCGTCAGAACAGAATGATCCAAACACAAACACCAAAGAATCGAGAAACAAAGAATTACAATTATGCTCAACTTCAATAATGTTAAGTTACTGAATATAATCAAGCTGAACCGCAAATGCATCAGATCAACGATTCAACCAAACATTACAAGAAAATACCAAGAACCTATTCGTCGATTAGTTTTCTTTCCCGTGGTTTCTCGCCCACCAAACACAAATCACCAAATAAATATATACATATTTCTATACATATAGCATCAATTACAATTCTCTCAAGATTCAACAAAGCATCGCAACCAAACACGATTTACTGACTAAATTACCAAAGCCCCCGGAGCTTTCTCACCGGGGATATCTGCATCGCGGCCATCAACGACCGCCTTGACAGAACCGCCGCAGACGAGGACGAAGACGACAGAACCACGGCCGAGTGATTGGAGAATTGAATCGGCGTAGGCGGCGACCAGAGGAGGTTCAGAACCAGGGCCGAGAACTCGTAGAAAACCCTATATTCCTGCTGATGCTGCCTCCGCATCATCTTTTTTTCTTTCCAGAAAATTAGGGTTGACAAATCTGGGGATTTTAACAAGAAACGGTTAGATTGGGAGGATCGAAATGGAAATCGTGGGTTTTGCTAGAAACGAGGCAAATGGTATAGACAAGTTGCAAAATTCTATCTACAGTGCCATGTTTGATAGGAGAAAAAGAGAAAAAGAGAAAAAGCTTGACGGTTTGTAATAATTATAATAAGAAGTGGTGAGTTTTTAGAGGCAGAGGTTTGTTTTTTGTGGTGAGTTTTTAGAGGCAGAGGTTTGTTTTTTGTTTCGCTCATGAAATCAGAGCTGTTTGGAGCAGCGGCCGGTGGAGGTGTTGTGGAGGGGGTGGAGGAGAGAGGCCGGAGATAGAGGAGGTAAGAGTCGGGCCATTTGTTTGTACTGTTTTGTAATTTCACATAATAATATATTTTTAATTAGAATTAATTTTAAGATGGGGGGTGGGGAAAGAGAGTTGGGGGGTGAAACTAACAGCCCCCTATATAAATTAACTATTTCTGTGTTTGAAAGAAACTGTGTCTGTGTTGTAAAAATTAACTGATCTGTGTTGGTAAAAATTAACTGTTTCTGTGTTTGATAGAACTGTTTATGTGCTGTAAAAATTAACTGTTTCTATGTTGGTAAAAATTAACTATTTCTATGCATACTCGGTTCACACGTGTACTGTTCATACACATATTGTTCACGCGTGTTATTGCTCACACGTGTTACTGTTCACGCATGTGGGCTTTGTAAAAACTAAATTATTTTTTTATTATATTAATTATTAATTTGTCCTTATAGGTAAATATTTAAAATACTTGTCTTAGTATGGAATTAGAATATTTGTATTGTCTTTAGGGGTCATTGTCCCTTGTCCGGTTTTTAAAATGGGATTATTTCGTATGAATCACATGGCACAATTTAGGTCTCTGAATGGTCCTCCTGGTTCTGGCATTTCTTATTCATTTGTTTTTGGCACAAATGTGAATCTTGCGGTATCCTGATGAGGGTTGTTCTCATCAGTTTTTTATTGTCACCGGTACGAAAAGAGAAAACCTAGGAACTTTCTTTCCGTTACGTGTCAGCAAAGATGCTTTGTAAAAGATGCTTCGTTACAGATGCTTCGTTTCTTGGGCAACATAAGTTCAAAATGCCACTGAAACATAACTCAAACATAAGTCCGAAGTATATATGTACTTCAAAACAAGGTTTCTGCAAATCACTCTTCTAAGGTTCTAAAATGGAGTTGGGTTTCTGGGGTTTGGTTTTCACAGCTTCAATTGGTGGGTTTGGTGTTCTACTTTTTATCCTAAAGAGGGCAACTTTGTGGTACTTTATGAGCAGACTAGGGGAAAAGCAGATTACTCTGCCTCCAGGTGAAATGGGATGGCCTTTCGTTGGCAACACCTTCTCTTTCCTCAAAGCCTTGAAATCTGATGATCCTGATGTATTCATGTCCAACTATGTCAAAAGGTCTATCCGAGATCCTGAGTTTGATTCCTCCAACCCTCAGTATCCTCTTTTGTATCAAAACTGAAACTGTGAGATGAGATTAAATTCTAACTTTTGTATTGGTTGGTACACCAGGTATGGCAGCACAGGAATGTACAGGGCCTATTTGTTCGGAAAGCCAACAATCATTGTTACAACACCTGAATTATGTAGACGGGTCTTGTCGGACGATAGGCAATTTAAGGTTGGCTGGCCAAAATCGATGAACGAATTAATGGGAAGGAAATCATTTCTGGGACTTTCTGATGATGAACACAAGCGCCTTCGAAGGCTGACGGCATCTCCAATTGGCGGTCACAAGGCATTGGCTATGTACCATGACTACATCAAGGATGTAATAGTAAGTTCCCTGGAGGAAGTGGCCAAAGTAAAAAAGCCAGTTGAGTTCTTGACTGAGATTAAGAAGATGACTTTTAGAATAATCATGTTTATTTTCTTGAGCTGTGAAGTTGGTCCAATGATGGATACCATGGAAAAAGAATATGCTATTCTTAACCACGGACTAAGATCCATGGCAATTAACCTTCCCGGCTTCGCTTATTATAAAGCACTCAAGGTAGTTGTTGATATGATTTTGTTTCACCAAATTATAGAATCTACCAAGAAACTGAACTTAATATTTGGCATGTATTAGTCTAGAAAGAAGATGATTAAGATTATTCAAGCTGTTATCGATGAAAGAAGGTCAAGAAAGGAGGCTAATCTATCTCTGGAGAGAAGAGACTTGACGGATTTGCTACTGGAAACAGAAGATGAAAATGGTAGAAAATTAGATGATGAGGAGATCATAGACGTAATCCTCATGTACTTGAATGCTGGTAACGAATCTACTGCCCACGCCACTTTATGGGCTATTCTCTTCTTACATGAACATCCAGAATACTACCAGAAGGCCAAGGTGGGTGAATTCCAGTTCATTGCACCAGTCACATATGACATGAGCATATGCATACATTTAAGTTCTTTGAAATTTACTTCTGAACTTGTTTGTCTACACAGTTGGGTATTGTAGAGTTCCGGCCAAGGGTACCATTACTAATTGTATATCTCAGTTTCTTTTTCAAAAAAATATGAAGCCAATGTCTAGATGTTATTATGTTTCAGGAAGAGCAAAAAGAGATTCTCAAGAGGGCATCATCGGAAGAGGGACTGAACTTTAGGGAAATTAAGCAAATGGAATATCTTTCCAAGGTATGTTTTGGTACAAATAGTTGTTGAATCTTATACGTACTTCCTGGAAGTACGCATGATCTCATTCAAAAGTAAAAGCTGTAACTTTCAAATGTTGCACAAAAGGGAGGGAGCTTTCAAGTTTTAAGTTTTAACTTCAATTGTTCATGCTGCTTATAGCAATGTTAAGTCCAAAGTAACAATTCTCGCAAACAATTAGGTAATTGACGAAACACTACGTGTGGTGAACGTCTCCTTGTATAGCTACCGAGAGGCTGCAACTGATGTCAACATCTCCGGTAAACTTCTATCTACTGTTCCCAATTCTGGGGTTCGTCTGTTTCCTGTCCAGAAACTTACTTGAAGATGTTTTCTCTTGAAGGTTACACAATACCAAAGGGCTGGAAAGTAATGATGTGGTATAGAGGTGTACATCTGAACCCGGAGTATTATCCGGATCCAAAGGAGTTTAATCCTTCAAGATGGGATGTAAGCAAACATCATGACATAATCAAGTTAGATTTTATAAGTTTGATCATCTGAAAGATTGATGTGTATATTTTTTCTTTATATGCTATGTAGGAAGGTAAAGCCAAGGCAGGGACTTTCATTCCCTTTGGAATTGGAAATAGGCTATGCCCTGGAAGTGAGTTGACAAGGCTTGAGATGTCTACATTTCTACACTACTTTCTCCTTAACTATGAGTAAGTCCGTTACTTTCCGTTTTGTTCTTTTCACTCTTCTTTGAAACAACCAACCAACCTAAAGTCATATTTTATATTGTAAGCCTTATAGAGATCTAGCATCCACAATATATTGACACAAACTCATCAATAAGTTAGTCCATAAATGTTACACCTCATCCCCGGAAAGTGGGCCCAGGATGTACGGCCATCACCCGGAGGGTGACGAAGCCTATACTCGCACACACAGATGACAAAACTCAAGAAATAAAAACACAAACGATGTGACTAGGCCCATAACATTTATACAATTGTATCAGAGCAGATACAATAGAAGGAATAAAACAACTGAAACAATTGGCAACTATACTGAAAGAGAAATTTCCCTACATTCTCGGGACAGATGCAGAGCTTTCGAACTGCCTCTTCTCGCGTCTCTGGTCAACTCAGCTACTATTCCTTGAGGGGGGGCACAAAACCAAAGGGTGAGTGGATGGAAAAATAAATAATCTTTCGAAAACATTTCTGAAAATTAATACTTAACCCCATGATGTAAAAACACGCATCTGGACTGGAAATAGTATACTACTATCAAAAACCGATATAATGCGTACATCGGTCAAGCACATACGATACCCTCGGGAATCCACAGGGTAAAGCTTGTACGTATAAACAATAAACAACAAGTACCTATGATCATGTGAAAGCTGTGGTGTCACCTACTATACTCTAGATAGGCATCGGGCAAGCCATGCACCGAAAAAGAAAGGCTAGCGGATGGGGTCTTCGGTGCTGATGAACAATCACGTGAAAGCTATGTCCTACGGCCGTAGTCGGGGTATTACGAACGTACGTGCGCGACTAAGTGTACATATCAACTAGCCAATAACTAACATAAAATAACATAATATATAAATATTTGTAAAGTGCTACTATAAACCGAACTTCAATGAAAACAATCATTTTATGAAAACAAAAACCCATCCACTCACAGTGATTCCGGTCGTCAAACTCATTGGCCTAAACTGTTTGACTACAATGTCTAACTGGAGCTCAGTATTAAGAAGTTTCATGATTCAATAGTCAGAAATCCGCATTTAATAGAATTTCGAAAAACCCTAATTTCCTTTGTAGAGGTTTAACCGTATCTCGGATGGCGAAACGAAGCTCGCCATTGGATTCGAAACGCCGAAATGCTTCAAAAAAGTGGTCTATTGACTTTGGCCAACATCGGTCAACGACGTTGACTGATGGCTGACCGAATATTCCGTTAACTTTAACGAAATATTGCCTCTGACTAACGGTTGACTGATGGTCGCCATTTGCTGACGTCAGCACGTCGTTGCTGATGTCAGCGCCGCCGTGCCGTCGCCAAAATTTTCCAATTTCCAGTGACATTCCAGCCGAAGGATTTTGTGCGCTGGTTCGGGTTTCTTCTTTTGGAAACCTGGGCTGGGTTTGATTAAAACCCGGTTCGGGCTTTCCAGAATGGTCTCCAACATTCCAGCCAATCAGAACACGCCACGTGGCACTCCACTCAACACCACAAAAGCGTTTTTTGACAGTAACAGCTTCATTATAGCTTGGAATCCGATTCTATCTTCGTGGACACGTTCGTATCGTCGAGCTCTTTGTAACAAGTATAATATTGGAAATGAAATTCCCAATGGTCCAAAAGTCAATCAGTTGACTCACAGGGCCATTTTGGTTATTTCATAAAAAATCTCGGTACGGGTCGTAACAATAAACCAAATCAAAGAACCATAACATACATGGCGTAGAAAGATGTAATGAACAACGACAGTCTTCTACAATGCAATATTATGACTCTCTCTATGGGGCTAGATACTCAATGAATCCATTAGTAATATTGCTTGTACGGACCCTGCTTATAGTAGATCAATTAGGGTTAATAAGTCCTCCCATAAAAGACTATAATGCCCTTACTTGCCTTACTTACATCTAGCCTTAATTAGATTGGGTTAGATACTCAATCTTGGAGCTGGATTCCCTTTCCTATTCAACTCACAATCAGATTGAATAGTACAAGAGGGTCAAGCTAATTACATTAGTTCATTACATGATCCTCAAGTAAGAGATTGTCATTGTTTGATGTGAATTAGATCAAGTCCAATCTTACATCTATTTGTACATTTTCGACTACAACAATATCTAACTAGAAGAACTGGTAGCAATCAGTCTCTTGTGTTCAGTCAAGCACTTGATTTGCGTCTGAATGTGATTTGGGCTGGTAGCACTGGTATACTATCAGTAGATTCGTTGCACCTGGATATGTGAATTTAAGATGGGGGGTTTGAAGCCCTTGCTTTAGTTCTACGTATCCAAATGCAATATGTGCTTTATTCGGAAGGTAACCTTTCAAATCCAAGAATTTTACTTATATTACAGACTTAGGTTGTTCCAATGACAGCAATACTTAAACATTTGCATTTCCATTTTCATTCGAAGAACATTAATTTCAGTTTTTCTCTGTATCTAGTCATTTGCCTAAAGTCCAAATGCAATGTCCATATCACGCTACTGTCTTTAATTATATATCTAACTATGCTTGACTATAAGCCAAAATACCAAATTATTCTTGGTTAATCTGCTGATAAAAAATAGTGTTTGACCTTGAGGTTGTTGAGTGCAGGCTTGAACGACTCAACCCAGGAAGTGAAGTGAAGTACCTACCTCATACAAGACCTAAAGACAATTGCCTTGCAAATGTCAAAAAGCTCCCATCACCATTAATATAAACCTTAAAAACACCAGGGCAGACTATCCTCCATTTGTAAAGCAAAATAAATAAACATATGTTTTTATGTCCCTATTCGCCGTCTTGCATTTATTTGTATACTGTTAAGGTGGATTTTTTTAAATGCTTCGTAATATTCTTCATGTGTATATAATAAGTTTTTCTTGTATGTTAGTGGCCTCATACTTCAAGTAGGATGAGGTTAAGTCCCCTTTGTGTTCGAAATCATGCGATGTTTTAACGATTCCAACCAAGCGGGGAAGAAATCATAGCTATAGGTAGCCTTGAAGGGATCAGCTGTATTCATTTACAGATGTGAGTTTCATGTTCAATAAACATTCTCTTCCACGAGGTCTGAATGCATAAATGCTCCTCTTCCAACCGAGCGAAGACCAGTGAAACTAAACTCTCTGAGGTTACCGGCTAGTCCAATATCACCTCAAAAGGACTATATAGTATTGCAAGTGAGGGCTGAATGATCTGGTTTCTTATTTTTGGTTGTGTGAACCTTAACATGGAATGCAGAGTAATACAGTGGACACGAAACAGAAGTAACCAAATTCAACTTAGAGCCTGCAGTGCTTTTCATAAACATTTGACAAGAACTTATCGAACATTAAACCTTACACAGCTGAAAATCAGTTAGTTCAAGACAATTGTTTGAACATTAATGGGATGCATCTTCTTCTTCGCAGAACTTCGTGTATTCTTTAGGACCCAACAATGATTCTAGTTCTGATGGATTGCTGGGCTTAATCTTGATCATCCATCCATCTTCATAAGGGCTCGAATTGATCTTCATTACAACATACATCAAAAACAAGTTAACTTTATATGAGTCGAAAGTTTACTCATGCCAGATTATTCGTCTGAATCAAATAAATTGTTATTTGAATGGTTAGTTTTAGATTGTCATCTAACAGATTAACATATCAAATTAACGTCAAAAAATATGTTATTCTATCAACGACATGCTTTAAGAATTTCTCAAATGATTGAAAGAAGCATTCATTTGCGAAAATAGTGATGAAGTGCAAGTGGAAAGCAAGAATAATTACCAAGCCAGGGGATTCAGTAAGCTTTGAGTTAACCTCCACAACATCCCCAGAGATTGGGGAGTTCACATCACTGGTCGCTTTGACACTTTCCACAGCTCCAAAGCCGCCACCTGAAGAGACTGAGCGCCCAACTTCTGGCAGCTCAACAAACACTACTTCTCCAAGATGGTCCTGCAACAAAGCTTCATACAGTAAGCTGAGGTCCAATAAGGTATTGGCCTTTCAGATGACCAGATTAAGAGGCCACCGTAATTGGCGTTACAGAATAGTCAAATAACAGTTGCGATTGAAAAAGGCAACATTGATATTAGTACTAACCTGAGCATGATCAGTGATACCAATTGTTGCAACTGAGCCTTCATGCTTCACCCACTCATGTGAAGATGCATACTTCAACCCATCCAACACTACAGATCCAACAAATCTTAGATTATTACAAGTCTTCTCTACTCAACCACACAAAAGAATAAAAAGTGCATTACTTTTAATTTACCCCGGAATCGACCAACCTTGCGTTCACCCCCTTAATAGATACCATAAACATCTTCATAACTTTAAAAATTCAAACGTATTGCTACCCCAACCGCTATAGAAAAACCATAAACTCCATACATCTACAGAATGTAATCTGAAATATATCCTTTCTGCATTGACATTGTTGTTCGCTTTCAGTGAACGGCTAGTCCATTCTATTCTATATAATCTACAGTACACAAGTTGTTGTCTTTATCACCAACTCAAACAAATGTTAAAACAAATTCAGAAACCATAAAAACATAATATAAAGTTGAAGAAATCATTACCAGTAGAGAAGCATCTGGATAGAGAAAAGGTAGGGGATAGGTGGGATTTGGAGGCACTAGATATTCTGAGTGCATTGGCTGTAGAAGATGCCCACATTCTCAGTGCCATATTTTTTTTTGCTTTCCTCCCTAGCTAGCGTTATCCCTCTGTGTTTTCTGGTTATCTCCAATCTCAGAGCAGCAAAAATGGCAGCTATAGCACCCCTACATCGGTTCTTTACTTAAAAAGAACTCAATTTTTAAAAATTTCATCTATAGAACGTATAAATAGATGATCACTATTTCACTTACTGTAGCGTATTATCCCAAAATTTTCTCCCTCTCTCGACCAAACAAGTTTACGCCGCCATGCCCAATCCACCACTCTTCATTGTAAATCACAGAGCTTCTTCAACAAAGGAAAATGCATTCCTATAGGCCGACGAATTACTCAATTATGGTCTGCAAATCTAATCTGGGTTTCGAAATTAGATTGTAGCTAAGAAACCCCATGAGAATTCGGTAAGCATTGTTGTTTTCTCTGTCGTGAGTTGTTTTCTCTGTCGTGAGGCTGTTTATTTATGTTGGGTTAGGAAAATTGGTGAGAATTGATTTTGTAGTTGTGAATTATGCAGCAAATTTACAGAAGCATGTATTTTTCAATTGGTGTTATTGAAATGGTGCTGTGAATTGCAAATTGTATATTGAGTTTGTTGAAGTTTTGTTGATAATCCAATTGATTGCTCCATAGTCTTCTAGGCTAAGGCAGTTATGTATTGAAAGGATAGTTCTCTTTCTTGGCTTGTTGTCTTGTTAGGTCTCCTCATGGTAATGAGGATATCATTTAAGGGAACTTTGTTCCTTGTTGGTGAAATAATCCTTCGCTGGCGTCATTGTGTATGTCTTTATGATTATTGGTTTGATGAATGTCGTTGGAGTTATTTCAAGTCGGATCCTCTGCTTGGTTCAAATTTCTTTATGACATGCAAATATGTGTTGAGTAAATAATGGTACGCAATGACAATTTCCTTGTGTTGTTTGTTCAGAATTTCAGTCGTACATTTGTGATTTGAAATTTGAACTCATGTTGCTAAAACACTTAAGTCCTGTGCATAAGTATTCTTTGGAAATTAGTTCTATGTATACCTTTCCCTGTGCCGCATTCATTAAGGGATTATTGAGTAGGTATGCAGTTCTTGCTTAGGACTCGTTCGGTTGGCTTCTGCTTCTTAATTGTGTTTACCATAGCTTCTCCATACCTGTTGAGTTAGAAGTGCTCCGTTAATTTGTGGAAGAATGGATGTACTGGTAGGAAACGGGTTGCATAAAAGTTGTAGAAGCACGAAAGAATTGAATAAAAGTTGTCTTAGAGATGCGTTTTGCTTGTTCTTTTCACATGAAAGTGCTCTCAACCGGATGCCTAGTTAAGACTTTGTGATGCAAGATCGAGAGGATTTTTCTGTTTCCTCAGCTATTGTTCTCTGAACGGGTGGGAATTCGTGCTCTTCTGTTTGGATAGTACTGGTATATGTGGTTATCGGTATGCTTTTCGAACTAGTTAGTCGGTCTCTAAACTTGTGAATCTTGTGAATGAGTTAGGGAGAATTTGTGGTTAGAAATTTGGAAGTCTTGTAAGAAAGAAGAGGACCTAGTCCAAAATTTATGGATATTATGTATACCAACCTTGTGGGAACATAGAGATTCTCTTAAATCAAATAGGCAAATGAAAACTACTTGGGAGTAGAATTTCTAAATCTACCTTGCTGTTTCTGGTGTTATTCTTTAATAGAGGATGGGCATTATAGAATTTGGTAACGCCCATAAAATCCCGAGATACGAGGACATCGCGATATCGTCGTCATTGCATCCCATATTTAACCAACCACACCTGGGGGGGAAGGGAAGATTGCCCCCAAATAAGTTCGACTTTCTGCGCAAAAAAAATTGACAAAACTACCCCTTCATATTTGTCCTAGTTCCCTGTTATTTCCCATGCCGTTCCCCTGAAGTCCCCTGCTAGTTCCCCAACAGTTCTCACGCAGCTCGCCTTCGACTTCCCAGAATCTGCTGCCCTTTATTTTTGTTTCTTAGCTCAACCTAGTTCCCTGCTAGTTCCCATGACGTTCCCCTGAAGTCTCTCGCCAGTTCCCAGAAGGTCTCTCACGCAGGTCACCTTTGACCTTTGAGAATCCGCGGCCTTTCATATTTGTTTCTTAGCTCAACCTAGTTCCGTTCTAGTTCCCATGAAGTACCCTTCTAGTTCCCTGATAGTTCTCACGCAGGTCGCTTTCTATTTGTGAGAATCTGCTGCCCTCGCCTCTGATTCCGCCAGTTCCCACGTGGTTCCGGCTAGTTCCCTAATAATGCCCATACAGTTCCCATACAGTTCCCTTACAGTTCCCACACAAAAAGTCAAAATTGTAAAAGTTTCAAAAATGTGCCAAAAAAGTAAAGAGCTTAATTTTTGGGTATATTTTCGGTAATCTGCCAATAAGTTATATACTGGTAGTGAATATTAAGCTGAATTATGACACTATTACTATTTATGTTGCAGGAATGGATACATTGGGTATTGTTATATGGTGGAAGGGGGAGTGGTCTCGTGGAAAGAAGACTGAAAGTTATATTGGTGGTGAACTAGAAGGGGTTGTGGTGTCACCACGAGTTACGGATGCAGAGTTGGTCGAGAAGGTTCATGGGCTATACGAGACAAATAGCATTGATTATGAGGTGGACTTAAAGGTATGTATAGAACTATCGAGTGGGAAGTTAGTAAAGTATATGAAGATCAAAGATGATGTGAATGTTGCATACATCTTACAGCATATTTATGAACTCAAGTTAAGTGGCCAAGTCACCCCTCTTATCCCAAATGTTACTGCACGCACCGATTCTCTCAATTTTGGAATACAAGTGAGGGAATGGAGTGCAAATAGTTGAGAAGAACATGAGGTGACGAAATAGAGGAAATGAAAATACTCCCATCAATATATATGGGGGACGCTAGTGGCACTATGTACCTGTGGTATATGCTGTTTGCTTGGGTAACACAAATGTGGTGAAATGTGGTATTTCATCACCTGCCACTGAGCATGTAGAAGTGGTAATTAATTCTTATGGGGAGTCAATTGTACCTGCCAACTGCGAGTTACGAGCAGCCAGAGCAAGAATGTGTTCCCAAAGTCCGAAGAAGGGGGAGAAGGATGAAACCAAGGCCTAGGGGGGTGCTAAATTGCAGAGGGCAGCAATCAGAGGGCAGTTTCAGTACACCACCCAATATTCAAGTACGAAGCGGTTGTGTGGGGCATGCAAAGCAGTTCCATGTCCGTGGCGGGTAAGGGCAATTAATGTTGGCGATTTAGTGTTCATGATAACACAGTTCGTCTGGGCCTCACACATGTGACTTGAAGATTGTCAGTGATAAGCATAAGCAAGCCACTGCGCGATTGATTGGAGAATCAGTGAAGCGCAAGTACATGGATTGTCGCACAAGTTACACGCCCTTGGATATAATCAAAGATACGAAGGAAAATTTAGGTGTCACCATTAATTATACAAAAGCATGGAGAGCGCGAGAACACGCACTTAATGCAGTTAGGGGAAGATGGGAGGATTCGTATGCACTGCTACCTTCATTTTTCTATGAGTTGGAGAGATTGAATCCAGGCACAAAGACAGCCTTAAAGACAGATGAGAAAAATCATTTCCAGTATTGCTTCATGGCATTAGGGGCGTCTATTCGGGGATTCAAGGATGCGATGAGGCCTGTGCTAGCAGTTGATGCGACGCACTTGAAGGGTAAGTACAAGGGTGTCATGTTCACTGCAAGTGCATTTGATGGGAATAGGGGCATTTTCCCACTAGCTTTTGGGATTGGTGATTTGGAGACGGATGATTCATGGAGATGGTTTTTTTCGGAGTTGTATGGTGCTATTGGGAACTGTCCAGATTTGGTTGTGATTTCGGATAGAAATCTTAGCATAGAAAATGTGTTCAAATCAGTTTTCCCCAGTGCTGTGCATGGAATATGCTTCTATCACCTCCAATGTAACTTCAAGACACGTTTTAAGTTGAAAAAGAAACATAAACTTGTCAGGCAAATTAGAAAAGCTGCAAAAGCATATAGTGAGGCTGAGTTTGACAGTAAATTTGCTATGTTTGAAGAACACCCAGAGATGGCGGCCTATTTAAGAGATGCGGGATTTCACAAGTGGTCGAGAACACACTGCACGGCACGCAGATTCAATGTGATGACGACAAATATTGCTGAATCCGTTAATAGTACTTTTCGATTTGCCAGGTTTCTTCCTGTACAGCAGCTACTAGAGGATATTGTTATTCTCTTACAGAAATGGTTCTGCCAAAGGAGCGCACTTGCCACCAAATGTGTATCGACCCTTTGCCCAAAGTTAGGAGAGCGCAAACTTAGCAAAAGGGTTGTGGCTGCTTCTAAGATGGAGGTGCAGCAAATAGACGGTATAAGGTTCAATGTTAAAGATGGTGAGTTGGGTGGTACAATTAACATGCAATTGCGTACTTGCACTTGTCGGAAGTTCCAATTAGAGCTGTTACCATGTAAGCATGCTGTGGCTGTTGCACGAATTCTAGGACTGAATTTGTACACCTTTTCGCATCCATGTTATACGCGGGCAACATGGTTGAAAGCTTATTCTCATCCTATTTGTTCGGTTCCACCACCAGCACATTGGTCAGTGCCTTCAGAAGTCCGCAACAGGGAAGTATTACCGCCCATATCAAAAGTAATGCCAGGCAGGAGGAAGAATCAGCGTGTTCCCTCACAAGGCGAGGGGAGGATTAAAAAACATTGCTCTCGCTGTGGATCGGGTGGACACAATCGAGCTAGTTGTAAAGGTTCTATTCCCCTTAGTTATTATTCTTCTTCCTATCGGCATAGACGAGATTGAAATTGTAATCACTAATACTTTGAATTCTTATTAGCTGTCATCACCATATTTGATGATATTTTGCAGAATTTATTTTTGGTAATGGAGTTGAACTGGGTAATGGTAATGGATTTATATTATGGTGAAAGTAGTGATTTCATGCTGTATTATGGTATAACAGGTGTGATGGTAATGGAGTCGTATTATGCTAAATTTATGAAGTTTGTTTCTACCTATATTTTCGATGAAATCGTACAGGTTGAACGTCTAGTTTTTCTCTAAAAACAAACAAAACTCTGCTCGTTTTCATGTTGTTTCCTTTGCCCATGTACTTAATCACTTTACTGAGGGGGAACTAAGGGGGAACTATGTGGGACTATATGGGAACTATGTAAAAACTATGCAGTTTTTATATTTTTTCATGTGCCTCTAATCAATTTACTAACAAGGAATTATAGGGGAAATGTACGTATTTTATACTTTATCATGCGGTTAGTTTTTGTTCCCCTGTGCTGCTTCTTGAGTTCCTGAACAATACCCTCTTAATCACCAATTAGTTCCCCTGTAGTTCCCACAGGTTTCCCCTTTGATCGCTAGTAGTTCCCATGCAGTTCTACGTAGTTCCTTCATTGTTCCCACATACACCCAAAGCAGCGATTCACACATTTATATTTAATTATGGCAGCTGTAGGTAATGTAAGAGTAGACAAAGGCAATTTGATGGAATTATAGCCTCCGTGGTGCTGTGTAGTTCCCTAAGCAGGACCCTCTTAGTCCTCTGTAGCGGTTTCCCCGGGGTTTTGGCAGCCCCCACCCAGTTTTGGTTAGTTCCCCTGTAATTCCCACACAATTCTACTTAGTTCCCTAGTAGTTCCCACCGAGTTCCACCCAGTTCCTGCACAATATAGACAAGTTCAAGTACGTGGGGCAGTAGCTGGTTGTGGTAGAGGAGACAAAAGCATTATCATGGGATAATGGGGGGCTTCTGCATTAATTGAAGTGCCTAATGTGATATGACTAGCAACCAAACTAACACCATTTATTGCTTTCAATTACTCCATACTCTTAGTTAATGCATTATTGTATAAGTTCTGCCTTGTTGCCTCCCTAGTACCCTCGGGGCGCCCTACTCGGACCCCTACAGGACCCTTGAGGTTCCCAGAGCGAGGACACACAAACAGTTTCCATTTCACGCTCTTTGCAGTCCTGCGTAGTTCGTTCATCAATAGAAAACACACTAAAATGCAGAGATTTAGTCATGTACATGTCCGTATGGAAGAAGTTGTTGCTACTATTGTAAGAGAAGACAAAAGCAAGGTTAAGGGACTATGGGCTGCTGCCTTAATTGAGGTGCTCCATGTGAAATGACTAGCAACCAAACTAGTCCCCAATTTATTGCTTTCAATTTACTCTGCACTTTATGCAACCAAACTGGTCCCCTGACTCTGAAGTATGCAGTATTGTATAAGTTCTGCCTCGTTGCCTGGTGGAGAACCCCTTCTCAGGCCCGTATCCGTGCTCACCCGTCCGTTACCTTGGGGTTCCCAAGTCAGGACCCACAGACAATTCTTCATTCAGTGCCTCTACAGTCCTGCGTACTTCGTTCATCAATAGAAAACACACAAAAAATGCAGAGATTTAGTCATGTACATGTCCGTATGGAAGTTGTTGTTGCTACTATTGTAAGAGAAGACAGAGACAAGCTTAAGGGACTATGGGCTGCCGCCTTAATTGAGGTGCCCAATGTGAAATGACTAGCAACCAAACTAGTCCCCAATTTATTCGTTTTCAATTACTCCCCCGCTCCAAGTATGCAGGATTGTATAAGTTCCGCCTCGTTGCCTTCCAGTACCTTCTGAGTCCTTGTATCCTAACTCTTTCAGTGCCCGGGAGGTATGGAGTCAGGACCCCACATACAGTTTCCATTCAGTGCCTTGGCAGTCCTGCGGAGTTCGTTTGCCAGGAGAAAACACACTAAAATGCAGAGTTTTAGTCATGTACATGTCCGTATGAAAGTTGTTGTTGCTACCATCTGTAAGATAGAAGACAAAAGCAAGCTTAAGGGACTATGGGCTGCTGCCTTAATCGAGGTGCTCCATGTGAAATGACTAGCAACCAAACTAGTCCCCAATTTACTGCTTTCAATTACTCCGCACTTTATGCAACCAAACTGGTCCCCACTCTGAGTATGCAGTATTCGCAGAAGTTCCGCCTCGTTGCCTGCTAGTACCCTCTCAGTCATGTGTCCGTATGGAAGTATCCAAGGAAGGGACTATGGGCCCCTTAATTGTCAGTTCCCTTGAGGTTCCCAGTCAGTACCCACATACAGTTCCATTCAGTGCCTCTACAGTCCTGCGTTCTTCGTTCATCAATAGTAAACACACAAAAAATGCAGAGATTTAGTCATGTACATGTCCGTATGGAAGTTGTTGTTGCTACTATTGTAAGGAAAGCAAAGGCAAGGTTATGGGAGTATGGGCTGCTGCCTTAATTGAAGTGCCCAATGTGAAATGACTAGCAACCGAACTAGTCCCCAATTTATTGCTTTCAATTACTACGTTCTTTAATGCAACCAAACTAGTCCCCAATTTATGCATAATTGTGTTAGTTCCCCCCTATGCTTTCTAGTTCCCAGTCAGGGTCCATATCCGTCTCCCGGAAGTTCCCATCCAAGTACTCCTGCAGTCCTTTTATTTAATTCATCGTTACAAAGTACACACAAACGCAGCGATTTACTTATGTACCTGCACGCGTATCCAAGCGGTGATTTGCATATATAAATGGAAGGGGTCGGAGTCAGCCGTTGGCATTATAGTCTACGTGGTGACTATATATATAAAATATCCAAATTCTTAAATAATATTTCACTTGTTCGTATTTAAACCTTCACTTAAGTTCACTGTCCAAATTTCTTTTTGATTTCCATCATCGAAAACATAGGAAAACGAAGCAATGGACCATGCTACCCTCGAGGCAAACCGTGGCCCCTAAACTTACCCCAAAGGCAAACAACCGAAAATGATGTTGAGGGTGTGCATGCTTTTGACAACGGCGCCAAAGCATGCAATGACATTGCATTCGTGCAGAAGGTCGAAGCGTGGTGGAAGGAGAAGGCTGAATTCCAAGGCGATGTGTTGTATGAATTTAACAGCGCCCTCACCGTGGCCTACCGTGAAGAAGTCGAGGGTGCGGCAAAGGCAGCCTCTTGCGAGGAAGAATGTGCAAGGATAGAAACGGAGTTAAATGAGTTGAAGTATAAAGCGGTTGCTGAGTATAAACATTCACCGGGGTATAAGAAAGTGTCGCGTGGGTACTATGAGGAAGGGTTCGAGCTTGGTCGAGCATATGCTTGACTGGCTTTTCCCCAACACAAGTGGGATGACATCGACACCGCAAGTGCGCTATGTGTGCGATCGGAGTTGGACGAAAATGTTCTTGCTGCTAGGAATAAAGGGTAGTCCTCCAATGCGCTAACCTCATTCCCTGTTTTCAGAAACCATGATTGATAGTGTTGTTTTTCAATCCCCTCTGTATGTGATAGCTCCTTTTGTATTCGGATGTATTGTTCTAGTTTTTATGTTTTTTGTTTGTAGCATGTTGGTGATCCACGAGGTCGATTGGAGTTGAGAGTGTGGAATGTGGCATGTATTATGTAAATTTGTGTTGAAATCATGGATGAATGTAATGTTTAATTCATAGTTGTTGGTGTTTTTTGGGGGCATTCCTAGGGATGGGTTTGTAACGTGCATGTTTGTAATGTCTGGCTCCCGTTGATCCACATGATATGATTAAAGCCATGCTGACCACATAAACAAAGCATTCACCAAGTTCTCATATGTCAACTTTTTTATTTTGATATGCAATTAAGTATTTTGCTGCTGTACATTATGGGCGCCCACCGGTTGTACTAAATATGAACAATGGTGGAACTATGTGTAGAGTCAATTTACCATCCGCTTAATCAACCCATTTGGGGTGCTGGCAATATAATGGAGATCTGGGGGAAACAAAAATAATTCCAAAAGAATATCGTCTAGGATTCTCACTCAAAACTAAACTTAATAATGCAAACATGTCGCATAATGAAGTATTGCATTATCATATGGCATTTGGGTGCCAGCAAAAACATGAAAAAGCAGTGATGATGCATCCCTATCCACAACAAACATTAGAACTACCATCTAAATGGACATGGGTGCATCACTTTCAACCTGCAAAAAACACCAAAACAGCTTGAAATTATACATTACACCACAAATCGGTCTCCACGACGCAGCGCATCCATTGCCTTACGCAAGGTAATACTGCATCCCCAATTAGTTAGTGGGTCAACCCGTTTTAGCAAAGGCCTTGAACACCTCGAAACCCGCCTTCAATTCTGCATCCTTGATACTGCCCATTGAAGCTTGTTGGTAAGCCACCACTGCATTTGTAGGCAGCCGGGGTTTTGCTTCTTGTAGCTCTTCCTTCTTCTTCAGGGTTGCACGCAAACGGTACTGCTGTCTAATTGAAGAAGCTCGGATGATAGCGCGCCCGGCCTTCCCCTCAATAATTCGTTTTATGACTTGTTGGTGGTGGACCTCCCAAAAGAGTGCGTTGTCAACCATCTCGGATATTTGGCGCTCGCCGCGGCAGGATTATTTAGGAAGTTGGATCAAGACTTTATTGGCTTATTCGTTCCATCCGAGAAGTAGCTCGTCGACACATGGGCCTTCGGCATATACCCGTTTGGTTCCCGTAAGGAGGTTGCTGAATGGGTAAGTGGCAGGTGTGTTGGATGCCATTTTTAAGAGGTTTTGAGGTAGTTGTGATTGGATTAAAGGGCGCAGTTATGGAATGACAAGAGATAATGAATGAAGCTGAGTTAATGGGATATGGGGAGAGGGGAGAACGGAGTAATTGGGATCTTAAATAAATAAAGTGGGTACCATCAATTGTAATGGGCGGCAAAAATGCCGCGACTTTCCTTGATTAACCAACAACAATAAAGAAATGGGATATAGGGAGGGAAGTGGGTCAGTTTGGGGAAAAATATTGGGGCCCACGCTACAAACCCATATTTGTTCGTAGGGAGGGATGCAAATTGCAATTTGTTGGGATCTAACAGGAGAAGGGTCCTGAATGGGAACTTCAAGTGAACTATAATGGAACTAAAGGGAACTTGGATGGTCCTGCGGGGGGAACAAATCCAATAATCCATAAATTCAGATTGATGGGCACTATTAGGGAACTAGCCGAGAAGGGCGTGGGAACTAGGCAGAGCAGAGAGCGAGGGCAGCGGGTCCTTGGAAATTGAAACACGCAGGGTGCGTGGACTAGGGAAACTATAGGGAAACTAGCAGGGTAATTGAGGGGAACTTCATGGTAACTATTAGGGAACTAGGTTGAGCTAAGAAACAAAAATAGAGGGCAGCAGATTCTGGGAAATCAAAGGCAAGATGCAAGAGAACTATCAAGGGGTACTAGTAGGGGAATTCAGGGGAACTGCATGGGGAAATAGTAGGGAACTAGGACAAATATGAAGGGGTAGTTTTGTCCATTTTTGACACAAAAAGTCAAAATTGCAAAATTTTCAAAAATGTGCCAAAAAAGTAAAGAGCTTAATCTTGGGGTATATTTTTGTTAATTGTACCATAATTAAATACAATAAATAAGTTATTGAAAGCGCACTAAAGAGGTATTTAATCAAATCTAATATGTCCTGAACGGGGAACTTCGGAGGAACTCAACAGGGCACGGGACCGGGAACTAAACGGCTCCTAGGTCAAAAGGGCGGGTGGAAAACTAATACACCTTTGGGGACTAGTTTGAGTTGCCAGATTACATTGGGGACTGCAATTATGGGAACGGAAAGGGAATTTCAAGGATACTATAAGGGTACTTACGGGGGCCTGTGGGGGTACTAGAGTAACATGAATGAATAGAAACATCCCCAGGAACAACCTAAACTGATTAACTGCAATAGAAACATGAATAAGTACTAGAATGATTATAGCAAGCCGGCTTTGCCCTTAAACAATATTATTTATGATTCTAGCAACCACATAAGGTAACTTCCATTTTTTATTATAAGTAACTAATATAGAGGTTCATCAAACCAATAAGAATGTGCAAGCGGTGGAATGTGCAATGAAGATGAATATAGTCAACCCCAGGAACCTATGTAAGTGATTAAGCTGAATAAGAACCCAAAAGAAACGTAGGTATTACATTAATGCCTGCCTAACCTCCAAAAAAAAATTGGTTGCGGCCAATACAGATGGAGGCATATAAAATTAAACATGTACATGAAATAAGTAGTCCATGTACTCAGCCATTTTATCCCTCTTTCCTGGCAAGCAGCATTATCATTGAGTAAACGGAAGGAGATAATCCATTCATAGGTAGAAACTATGCACAACCAACAGTTCAATGGGTTTAATGTATTCTCACGTACAACCAATAAACCAACATTCGATTCTTACATATTCCCCAAAAAACAGCAACCTAAACACGATTGGCAATGTAGTCCCCAACTAGCTGCATATTCTCCTAATAATAGGCCTGCCATTTGACTACCTCACTTGCCAATTTAATGCGAAAAAATGCCACATCATTCGTAGCACAGCAATTTTCCACTGGCCGGTTAGACACAAGGTAGTTGAGAAATTGGATAGCAAAAACACCACAACTACCCCTGCATAAAAGGTTGAATATGCAATATTTAATATCAATGAACATTCGAACACTCATTAAAATAGGTAGCATTAGTTGCAGGATCTGAAATATACCCGTCCTTTTGCTGAGGAATGCTCTTCTCCGGCCAAGCAAATTCCCAACTCTTCGAATTACCCTTTGTCAATGCATCCTCGAAGCCATCGACAATGCGAGGGAGAGTTGTAGTCAAGGGTTCACACAATTTCCACAGCTTCTCTTTCGAAAACAAATCATGGCAAGAATCGTAGATGGTAATGATTTTGCAATGCAGGTCCACTTCACATAGCACCCAATGTGCGTTATCCAGATTATATGGAATGAACACTTTACTCACCTGCGACCATGCTTGACCATATTGCAAGCGGGAACCATCGACATAACGTTTGATGTAGTCTTCGTACGATGTATGTTCTGAACCAGTGGAGGGGTGAACATCCACATTGCTTAGGTACACCTGCATGCACACAGAATGTTTAGTGTAAATGTCTACGGTTTCAATCCAAAGTTGAAGCAGAAACACCCCACAAGCAACGACCTATGAGTCTATTTGCAGCAAACAGAATCGAGCATAAAACACCACCAAAAAGCATAAAAACCTAACCCAAATTACCTGGAAAACGCAATCTGTGGTTGTCCAATTCATCTCAAACAAGTCCGGGTGAGCGTGCTGTCGTTTGCGGTACAAATACATAGCAGTGTCCAAGTGCTGCCAAAAGGATGGAAAACAATAAAATTCTGGGTTGCTGCATATAATAAATGAATCCAATTTTCTTTTTTGTAATCATAACATGCTTACCATACTACTTAACCAACCGTCGACCAGCAGCAAATTCTTGTAAAAGAAAAGGTCTATGTCAACCCAATCGACCTCTTCCTCGCCATCCGGGCAGCTGTACATACAGCAACAGTTCGTACATAGAACAAAGAGAGTAGTCATATATATGCAGAACAATTATCAATTCAAAATAAAGTGTGGTTAAGAAACTCACGAAAGTTGTGTTGCAAACTCCTCAATTTGTGCTACTAAATTCAGAACATCCTCTCGAGGAATATCGGATTTTGGATCATGTACGCACGGAGTGAGACGAGGCCGTTTAGGATTCGGATCCGTAAAAGGAGAGCACAATACGGCGGCTGGTCTCTTGTCCCTTTTCGGAAGGGGGAATTCGGTGGAGAACCTACCCAAGTCACCAAACTTTGGGCGCCATCTGTGGTTGATGAAATGTTCCGTGGATCCTCCTAGACCTCCGGAGGGTCTGCTTGGGCACTGTGGTTAAGATTTGTACAGAATCACTTCCTTCCTCCTCCTGAGCTCGTGGCTGCCGTTTAATGCGATCGCACGCCTCATTCAAAATCATGCCGAGTCTCTTGCATAACAATGCATACTGGGAAGGAGAAGTCAGCTGGTTAGGGCCTTGCAATTTCCCTCTCCAAACTCTTCGATGATAAACGACTTTACCACCAGCCGGCATAGAGTTGGACAGCTCCACGACACCGGTCTGTACGCCTATGTCTTTCTCGGCACTAACTTCGCGTACATCAACATCCTGCACAGAAGTGGACAGTTGCACATCTCCGATCCCACCAATTTCTATACCGGGGATAACTTCGCATGCTCCACCAGCCGGCACAGAGAGGAGACACTTCGAAAGCAGCACTCGCACCAACTATGCGCATCGGACTCACTTGACACTGAAAGCTCTCTCCGTCGATGTTGGCTTCGTCATTTCCACCCGGTGTCTCTACCTCCGTCGTCTGAATGTCATCTTTTCACGCACCACATCCGAACCAAACGCAGCATCATAAAATAAATCATCTGATTGAACTGGTGCATGAGGGGACATCTGTTCATCAGCTGCACGTTTCAGTTCACTGACCTGTGCTTTTACAACTTTCATTTCTTCAACAGCAGCTGTTAGTCCACGCTCCAAGGCCACGACTTTTCGCTTCAGCAGATTATTCTCAGGAATTTATAGTGTTAAGCTGGTCCACCATATTTGTAACAAGTGATTGCCACTCAGCACTATTAATGGCTGATGGGATTTCAAAACGTGGTGGTATGGAGTGACCATATTGGTTGCTGCTACCCAAAGGAGTTTCACTTGGCATCCCCTTCGTCGATGCTCGCCCCATGACCAATAAGGCTCATTCATTTCCTTGACCGTTGGCCTCATGGGTTCCACCTGAACCTGCATGTATATAATTATAAATAAGGCACAATTTAATACACGTGATACATACTGAAACAATCAAAACCACCAGCTATTAGTTCACGCTCCAATTAACACCAAGTTTCAAATTTACCTATCACAGGAACTAATATACATACCTGAGAGCAACTAAAAACTTGGTGATACAATGAATAGAAGCTCTCGGGGGATCGTTGTTGCTGCCAATGGACGAGTCTCGGTTGACCAACAATGGCCTGCCGGATGACCAACTCCTTCTCCCCAAACGCAGGGAATACTTCATACGCCCAAGCCTGCATTGATGGATGGAAACTTCCCCAGTCATTATACACAATATACGTTACATAGTTCTGTTGCTTAAAATGTAAATGTGCTTGTTGGAAGTAAAACCGAATGACACTTAAGCAAAGAGTGTGGCCATAAGTGATATCAAATTTGACATTTGAATTTCAAGTCAATGAGAAGACCAACAATGGCTCAACCAAGCAGAAGCAAACTTCCTATCAGGGAACTTATCACGTGTTCTCTTCTGCAATCTAGTTCTAGGCTTTAATAGGGGTTTCGCTGAAGCTGCTTCTTACCAGGGACAGGAAACTATCAGAGGACTAGAGGGTAACCCGCGGGAACTAGCACGGAACTGATTGGGAACTAGGGAGGGTACTGCTAAGGAACTACAAGAGCCTTGTTGGGAAACTATTAGTTAACTAGTGTAAAGTGTCATAAATGAAAACATTGAAATTTATTTTGCTATAACCTAGGAAACTGTTCCACATATGCCATTGTTTGCTATAATACACACTGTGTAACCCAAAGTAGAAAATTTATCTAAACCATTCATCATATGCATCATTTCCCTTCGACTTTGCAAATTTATCTCAAGCATTCATCATATTCATCATTTCCCCAAACTATGTAACCCTAACCTCGGAAATTTATCTGAACCATTCATCATTTCCAAAATATATAGCCATAAAACACATAGGTAAGGGTTTATGAATGCATGTTTTATAAAACATAAGTGACATCTAACTTCCATGCAATTAGGAACGAAACATTAATAAACAGTCAGGAAAACCAAGAACCACGGATGTGAACGTTATACCTGGAAAGCATATGCAAATCCCCTAAGCTTGTATTGCAACCTGTCGGAACCTGCCGGTCCTTCTTCCTCTTCCTCCATTTCATCTTCCTCTTCCGTCTTTCTCTTTCCCGACACTGCTTTTCCCTTCGACTTTGCTGCAGCAACCTTCTTATCTTTTCTCTTTGTGTAGAAGGGCTCAAGTGCCCGCTGCATAGATTTATTTGTAAATGTCCACGAGGCGGATCCCCATGGATACTCATTCCAGTCATCCAAATTTTCAACCAATTTCAGATACTCCATGTGTATTATCCCTGCCGGTTCCCTCCCAAACAAAACGAGTTCCGCAAATAGGACAAGACCTAACCTAAACCCTGTCTTCACTATCCGCACAACTATCTACAGCCGCCTCTAACTGTTTAATTGTAATATTCCCCATATCCTGGAAATATTTATCCCTCAATTCACTATGCACATCCTTCAATGTCGGGACTGGCCCACACCGCAGCCCTGATTATTAGGGCAAAGTCCTTAATGGTAAACTGAAGGATTATAGCCTTAAATAGAAACCCAGCCCCTCTGACTGAGATCAATACCCTTCCCCTTCACTTTCCGGCACAATAAGCCGTGCACAGTAGGTTGGTGCCACTGAGTTCCATCCAACGCAGCAAACTTGCCGAAGACAGACCTCTTGAACTTGTCAAACACGTCAACGTTCTTCATTAATTGCTTCACACACTTGGGCAGCCCGCACATGCATTGAACCTTTGCACTTCTCACATCCGTTATAGGAACAAGCAAATCTGATTCTTCACCTCTGACCTGCAAGTAATTGCAATGCACATCAAATATTTGATTAATCATTCGGTATTATTGTATCATACCATACAATACCATGAAAACATGAAGCCAAAACTTTCCTAATAAAACGAAATTCCATTCACACCTAATTATACTACAGAAGCAATACACATCACAACTCTCATTTTCTCCCTATTTTCGTTCCGTAAACCAAGATAAAAAATCAACCAAGGCCATGGGATTATTTCATGTATTCCTTCATAATCACAATCTGTACAAAATATAAAATTGAATAAATGAACAAAAGAGGAATAAACTTTTTGTCGTTGTTGGAGTTGTCTAAATGCAACTGTTGCCCTATTTCAGATATCCGCTTGCCAACAATTCATATTAAACGGACAACCCCAAATTAACCATAAAGTTGTGACAACTCAATTCTGATTCATAGATAGGTATATCTTTTCATAATCTAGGGTTTCGGCAACTAAACTAAGCCAGGACAACCCCAATTCAGTCAATTGGATATTGTACCCAGAAAAGTCACACCCAAAAAAATGTCATATATGTACCCAACATTCCATATTAAATGGGTCTTGATATGGGCTCACCATGATGAAGACGATGATGATGGCGTTGCTCAATCGGTGGGATCGCGAAACGACAGCGGCCGAACGAGTTGAACACCGGAACCCACAGAGAATTACTATAAGGTTTCAGCCTTGTCGAACGGTCATGGTTGAAGACGTGCTGTCGTTTGGGTTCTCGCCTTCAATCGGAGCGCGCGGGAGAGAGAGAGAGAGAGAGAGAGAGAGAGAGAGAGAGAGAGAGAGAGAGAGAGAGAGAGAGAGAGAGAGAGAGAGAGAGAGAGAGAGCACACGAGAGGGGAACTATGTAAGAAAAAAATCTGGGAACTACTGCGAACAGCGGTGCGGGAGCTATGTGGGAGCAGAGCCCTTCCATTTTGTTTGGGAGGCCCTGTTTCAAAATGTAACTTGAGGCCCTTTTTTTTCTGCCCATCTCCTAGAGGTAGAAAGAGAAAGAAAGAAAGTGGTCAATCTCTATTACAATTAACAAGTACACAAGCCCATCTCGTACCCAAAAACATCACCACCAAAATCTTTAACAATTTTAATAAAGAAAAAGGTCAATTTCTAGAGTGAATGTAATCAGAACCATTTTCAAAAAGAAAAAAAAATTGCCCTTCATTTTTGTTTCTTAGCTCAACCTAGTTCCACTGATAGTTCCCATGACGTTCCCTTGAAGTCTCCTTCTAGCTTCCACTGATAGTTCTTACACAGGGTCACTTTTGAACTTCCAGGAATCTACTTATTTTCATATATGTTTCTTAGCTCAACCTAAGCTCGGTTTTATTTGGTACCATCAAGTTACCTTCTAGTTCCCATAATAGTTCTCACGCAGGTCGCCTTCGATTTCCCAAAATTTGCTGCCCTCGCCTCTGCCTTGCCTAGTTCCCACGTGGTTTCGACTAGTTCCCTAATAATGCCCATGCGGTTCCCTAAAAGTTGCCACACAGTGGCCTGATAGTTCACTATTTTTTTGAAAGCGGAGTTTGTCCATTTTTGACGGAGAAAGTCAAAATCTTAAAATTTCAAAAATGTGCCAAAAAAGTAAAGAGCTTAATTTTGGGGTATATTTTCGGTAATTTACCAAAAAAAAATTTAGCAAAAAAATCCCAAAATTTGATTTTTTTTAGGATAATTTATATTGGGCACCTTTGTACATTTTAAATTTTTCAAAAAAAACCCAAATTTTTTTGGAAATTCATCAGGGAAAATTGAAATGTACCGCCATTCAAAATTTCAATAGGCCAAAAATCTCAAAATTTTGGAATTTAGGTCGCAATTTTGAACCTCGGTTTTATATTTCTCGAAAATATATTTCGTTTGTTCGATTTTCGGATGGAAAATCGACAGAATAGTATCTTTATAAATAAAGAGAAATCTGGAGTGCTAGATGTTTTTATAGTGAAATTTGTGCTTTTTTAAAATGATCTTAGAAAAAAAGGGCAACTCCCCAAGGTGCCCAACTACACGCATTCTTGCATTACCAAATATCTAGAACCCACGAAAGAAATTACAAAACTTAAAAGAGGTACGGATATATAATTATAACTGTAAATCTAACTGATAGTGGGTCACAATGATACTATTGAGTTACTGAATACAAAGTCCCAGAAACAACATGATTTCCATGGAAAACTTAGCATTTAACAAATTGCTTTCACTATTTCCTCATCCCTTCTTTCAACTAACGCCCCATTCATCTATCAATGCCTTGCAAAGGTTGGAACCAACTTGTGTATGAAGCCAAGTACTCACACAAAACAGAGACCTAATTTCTCTATGCTTCAGGACACATAAATAGTAAGACTAGCTCAGCTAACTTCGTGATTGGCATAACTAATTATCTTCCCGGTAGTCTGGATTCTCTTTTTAGATCAGAAACCCTTTCAGGATGGGAGAAAGGGAGATGTACATTTACATAAACAGCTTTAAATGAGGCAAGGCTGAAAGGGAGAAGGAAGGTTAGAAACATGAGCAGAGGATAATTCATAATTGTTCATTAGCCCGCTTTGCTCTATACACCAACAGCCAAGAAGAACAGGTGTGGAGTAGGTTCTGGAAACCAAGTAATTGTTTTTGGACGGACCAGCATCAGCAAGAAGTTAGTCAACAGCTTGTCCCACTCGAACGCAGGGAACGGACAACGGCTTCAGATTCTCATCCACGGTCAACAACATTCTCGGCTAGCACCCAAAAAGCAGGAAATAATAAATTAACCATGAGAAAGGCCAAAATAAAAAAAATTTGGAGAAGCAGACACATAAAGAAATAAGTTACAAAACACCAACCTGCATTGCCAAAACAAGAAAGTAGAGAACATAATGATATTTCCCCAAAATGATGGCTTTCATGTCTCCGCAGGCATGCAGCCTGGCTCTATGATTCCACCCAAGGGCCGTCCTGTGAGTGGAAACATAACATATAGGAGTTAGACACGCAGGTAATGATGTTAAAGGCCATATTTGAGTAAACACTCAATACCCAAGCCGAGATGACAGGAGCAAAACATCAACCTGTACCACCCAACATAGATACTGGCGGTGAAAGTAACAAGCGGTCAGAATGATACGGTCACAAAGTTAATAAACCCTTTCCCAAATGTACTTAAAGACCTAGAGACAATTCTGCACATCCAACAGTAGCAGACAAATATAAATGAGCAGTGGACAACTTGAAGGGCAAATTAAAGAACATAACTGAAGGACTCATAAGATGCATTACACAGAAGAGAAGGCTGCCATCTTTGTAGTAATAACTTGAAAGATTCAGAAGCATGCCAGCTATTCTCGCATTGTTGGTTCCAGCACCCAGCAAAGCCCAAGGAGATCACTGCAGCCTAAAGCATCCAAATAAAAAATTAGACTTGACACTGGGAAAATGATGTCATTAACAAAGATAAAGCTTGGTTTCCTTTGCTACTTCCAAATTCAGCATCATGGCTAAGTCTGCTCAAAGTGTCCATGACATTGGCCTAGGTTAAAATCCTTGAAACTGACTTGTAATTAAGAACCTCATTACTATACGGCTTGGATTAACCTAGCCAGATAAGTACCTTTGGGATTGATATGCAGAGGAGACCAAGAGCCAAAGGAACTGCTCGACGAATATTCTGCTCTCCATCCTGCAAAAGATGCTCTAATGAGCGAATTGCCATCTCAAGTCCTAACTCTTCAGCCATTGCTATAGGGGCGATGCCAAGTACAGCAGGTCCTTGGTGAGTTTCGTTCTTTGCTCCAGATGCTGTGAACAGAGACCGAGGAGGTTTTGAACCTACATGCATACAAGTTTCCAGGCTTTAGATATGTCTTACAAAAAAACTGAAGAAAAAAAAAAAAAAAAAAAACCAGAGAACATTGCCCGTTCTAGGCATAAGCACAGGAAAGTAAAGTCATATCAGAGTGTTTTCTTATTTTTTCATTGAATGTATTAGAAACTTCACAAGTGGCCTCAACGCTTTCCTGCAAGACAAAAAGATCGACCAAAGCAGGACAAGAGCAAAAGTAATGTTAGAAAGTTTCAGAAGCTATGGCAGAATCCATAAAACGTCACAAGGAGTATTTTACCTGCTTACCCAAGAGTCCAAAAGTCCAGGGCATCAGAGGAATTAGCCGAGCAAGGGGCTCTCCCAACTCAGAGTCGCTTCTCTTCCATTAATGCAAATATGATTGCCTGAGCAACCTCTTCATTGCAGGGAACCAACGTATATTAAGCCCAATGATATCGCAGTGAATGCTACCACGTGAGATGGAGCTTTCGCATCATTAACCATAGGTGTCAGCTTTGATACCTCTCTTAGAAAAGTAGGACAGTTAGCTTTGACTGGAAACAAACACAGCAGTTCTATCCAAATTCTAACTGCCCTAAAAAACTTCAATCTACATGCTGCCAAATATAATCTCTAGTGTTCAACACATTATAGAACTCAAGGGAGCAAGTTCAAGCTCAAGCATCAATTACAAGCGTCCAAATGGTTGTTTGTTTCGAAAATCAACATCATAGGAAAAATTCACAGCAACATAAATTTCAACCAACTCAATATACAATGAACAATATACCAGCAATTTAAAATCACCAGTAACAAAATGCACAAGTCATGCTTCTCCAAAATTGCTTCAAATTCACAATCACATATTCAAATATCAACAGGATTCATCATGTCTATCTCAAACCCAACAAAGAAAACACGACACTTACTAAATTCAGATTTATGTAGGAAAAGATTCAAAGTTTAACCATTCTAACCAAACTTCTCAATTAGAAAAACCGAAATTTCTCACCAACCAAACAGAAAATCAAAATCATGTAGATCTTCAGATTTTTGTCATGGAGGGCGTGGTTCAACCACGGCGACGACTTTGTGATGTCCACAACTTCGTCTTCATCTTCAATTCGATCAATTCAGCGAGATCTGTTGGCATAGGCAACAAATTGTGACTGAACTCGAGTAAGATCTATGGTTTTCGATAAAGATGCAGGGGAGCAAAAAAAAATTCGAGAGAGAAGATAATTTTTTTGGGGAAGCTAATGCCTACAGTTGAGAGATTTTGAAAAAGGGTACTCGGAGGGTGCTGAGCTACTTTTTATATGTCCTATATATGCATACATTGAAGTATGTGTGCTTTAAAAGGAAAATGACCGGCCAAGCCGGTATAGAGCCGCTAAAACCCCTTAAAAAAGAAGACACCACTTCGGTAACTACCTTTGGTGTCACAGGCTTCACCAAAAATCATTGGACAGAAGCGCCCCTGCAACAAAAAAAAAAACTCACCACTACACTACAATTCGTATGAGGATACTATGGTCATTCTAACATAAATCAGGAAAATAAAAATAAAAATAAAGCAAAATTGATGCCCCACGATCTCCACAAGTTCGGTAAACATAAAGCAAAACTGATGAAACTCCCCACGATCTCCACAAGTTCGGAAGCTCATCGGAGAGGATGACCCACGACTTCAATGCCCATATAAACCATTTCCAACTAAATAAAAATAAATTGCTAAAGGCCATCTTTCGAATTGGATTGAAGGTTTACCCTATTATCGCCAAATCCGTTTCAATTGCGCTTTTCATCAAACTCTTGATTGAGTTCATCAATTTCTTGGGTATCTTTGTCTCCTGTCCCCGTAGGCCCTAGCATACAATTAATTATACGTTTCGTTTTATTTTGTTCTCAGTCTTGATTTTTAGTTATTACATCTTTCTTCATTATTAATTGTACTGCAGTTTTCTGTCAAGTAGGAACTGCTTCAAATTGAGATCCGTCCACTATAATCTGTTGGTGATGTTTCCTATAAACCGCACAAATTCTCTTGCAGGTTCTCCAACTATAAGCAGGTATCCTTCTTCAAGCACCACAAGCAGTAACCGTGCCATGAACCTCTACACAAAGTAACTTTATTCTTTGAAAAAGGCATCTCAATTTCTCTCTTTGGTTGGTACATGAAATCTTACAAATCTTTGATGTTGATAGTAATTCACTATTTGAGAAAGGTTTCACTGAATCACTCCTGTCACTTTTTCCTGTTATAGGAAACGCCGTCCAGAGATCTCATCGGTGCCAACGAAGGCCAATTCCGGCGGGACACAGATACACCCCACGTGTCTTCCTATCCTTTGACCAACCAAGCACATGAAATGAGTCATCATCTCTTCTAATTAAGAATTACTAGACTATTGTGCGGTTTGTAGGAAACACCACAGCAGAATATATTAGTGGACACATCCTAATTTAAAACCGTTCCTATTTAACAGTAAAGACACAATACTTTGGTTTGGTAACTACATAGAAGGGAGGAGTTGGATAATTGCTTTTGGTGTCACCGGCTTCATCAGTAATTTGTTCATAGGTCTGACTTATAAATAGAACACTAGCACTTAAGAGAGCGATTAAGACAAATGCTCAATTATGGCGCAAAAGCGCCCCGGATGCCAGAAGCCTCTCGCAGGCGCGACAGCGCGTGCGGTGAGGCTAGTATATTCTAAAGATAATCACCTCAAAAGACCTAAAAGTTCTCTTTTTAATATAACCCCCTAAAATTCTACCCAAAATTTTACCCTCGTCCATATCTTTTCACTCTCTCTTTTACGTCTCATCTACTTCATCTACTTTCCTTTTTGTTTCTCTCCTCACCCCCTTCGCAAACCCTAACTCAGGGAATTCAATCAAATGTTCAACCAATTCAATTGATTAACACTTTAATGTTTGCAAATATTCCTCTTCCTCTTTCTTCTTCAGTGCTTTAGTGTTATGTTCTTTCACTTAATTTCATTGTCGGATTGATTTATGTCCACTGTTTGATTTGTATTATGCATATGTATATTCTTTGTTTTGAAACATTCAATTGATTATCCCTTTTCAATTGAAAAAAAAAAGATCGAATTTATCCATTGGTGTACTTGCTTTTGACATTAGCACTAGTACTACCTGTTGCGTACGACGAGTGTGGAATGAGTTTTTTCAGCTATGAATATTGTGAACACTCGGTTACGCAATCGAATTGGTGATGTATGGATGAATGATTGTTTTGGTTGCATATATAGAGAAAAGATATTTTTCATAATTTAGATAATAAGGTAATTATGCAAAGATTTCAAAAGATGAAAGGTCGTTGAGGAGTACTATCTAATCATACCGAAGATGTACCAATATGAGATACTTTGATATTATAATTTAAATCTCCTTGTTATTTTGTATAAAATTATAATATTTTGGAAACTTTGTTCAAATTTTTTTACTTTGTAAAAGTACCCTGACAATAATTATTGGCTACGCCACTACCCCTTATGCCCAGAAATTCAAGACCTGTACTGCGTAGCATCCACAAATACTATTCATATTTTTTTGTGTGTGTTCTCACGTTTGCTAGGCGAATCTTTGTTTGCCCTTTTCAACAGAAATCCTTGCTTTCATGTTTGAACAGAAGCGCATGGCAATGTGTGCATTCATTTGGACTTGGGAACTTGTTCCGTGAGACTCCAAGTTGTTCATGAAAATTTCTAGCTCGATTATGAACTCCCCTTCTATTCGGTCGAGGCACGTCATTATGCGGAATGTCATTTTCATTGATGGGATGAAAGGAACCATCCTCTGCTGTAAAGGAAAAGAAAAGCAGTTAGTTTAATACTTTTGTTGTCGAATTGTTGGTTTCATTGATGATTGGAAACCATACACGAAAAAAAAAAAATGTTGTTGCACAATGTTTGTAGTGACCTTTTTTTTTAAAGAATTGGATGATCATAAATTAGGAGATTAC
Organism: Spiraea crenata; assembly: GCA_033992175.1. NCBI lineage: Eukaryota > Viridiplantae > Streptophyta > Magnoliopsida > Rosales > Rosaceae > Spiraea > Spiraea crenata. Next base: position 3,447,245 of record JAVBHV010000003.1, on the reverse strand, counting down.
CATTGTTATCGGTAGCTTGGTAAACTGCAGCCAATTGCATTGTACTGGGGGCTTAATACCTTCGTTAAATGGTACGAAGTTTTGGGAGTGAGCACGATAATTGGCCCGTTTGCGTTGTAAATGTTCTTCTCTTTCTCCTTGTGAAGTCATCAAGTTATGCCTTCTACTTTGTCGACTTCAATTTGGTTCTCTCTCACTTTGTCTCTGAAAATCTTGAACATTTTGTTGTTCTGCGTGTCCTATGTGTTTTTGTTTTCAATTAGCAATTGGAAGAAGTGATGGTAATATAGAGGAAAGGTATATGGATTTGGAATGTTTTTTCATTGCATTTATCACAATCTGTCATGAGACAAAACAATAATTGTACATTTTCTGAATGAACAAATAAATTACCAGCTGTTGCTTCTACATTTTTGTACACTTTCTTCAAGTTCGGGTTGTCCAGTTTCATTCATGTGCACTCGCATTTAATAGTACGTACATCGTCTTGTAGAACTTTGTGCCTGGTCGGTAGAATCCCTTGATTGTCGCCGTTGTCTTTGTTGATCATTCCTACGCTGCCTGTGTCCATCTGTCTGGTCAGAAGGAAATATGTTTGGACTTCCTAATTCACCTTCGATATGGCCCTGATACATATGACTGTATCAGTATGAGGTGCAGTAACAATGTAGTGAGCCAAAGTTTCAGTTTAGAACCCCGAGAATGCATGGGATGGTTATTTGAAGTGGAAGCCATCGCAAAGGTTCAGATACCTGAATGTCAAACCTGCACAAAGAAGGATGTCAGGGTAACGTTTGCCATATTAAAAAAAGCATGAGTATAATAAGGTGAAAAGAAGGAAGAATCTTCTTGACAGCAGCTTACCTTTGTACGTAATGCATTCACTCTTAAAAGCTTTCCCATACGCAAACATAATCTTAAAGTTGATCTCCATCTTCAATTCCTAATCATAGCAGAATCCAATAGGAATGAAAGCTGAAGTCTGCACAGATCTTGCAAAGAATGAAGTCCATCTCTACATGGTGTGGTATAAAAAACAGATTGAAGAACATATAAGAAGATCCAAAACTGACCTTATAAACTGCACAACCTTCTTTGGCTCCCGAAACAAAGAATAAACTGTGGTATGGCAGAGGAGAGCACTCAAAACCCAACAAAGCATCAATGCTCCGAACAAAAAAATAAACTGTGATATGGCAAAATGCAACAGAGAATTAACCAAATTGGGATGGAAAAATGCAAAACCAAAAAAAGAGAGTAGACTCTAACCCAACATAGAGACAATTGGCGTGGAAGAACCTTTTGGAAAGCCTCTTGAACATCCTCCAGGCGATATGTCGATCGAAGGTCAGGATTCCATCTGCTATCCAAACAAAACCCAAATAATCTGTGTCAGTTCGAATTGGATTAAAGCACAAAACAAAAGTGACCCCAACCCAGTTCATTTCACCATCAGCCATTTTCATACATTTTACCCAAGGAAGATCTCAATTCATAAAATACAAATACATCACAAAGACTTACAACAGAGAAATTGTTGATCAATTTTAATGATGAAGATCTCAGATCGTGATTAGAAGAACGTCTGCAAATCAACAAAATTCAGAGGCTATTAAACATGATAAGCATAAATTCGAAGAACCCATAATGAGATAGACTGAAAAGAGCGAAGCGCAAGTGGTAACACACCCAACTCGAAGAAAATCTGGGAACTTGTAATCGTATTCATCGAAAATGGTGGAAACCTTCAATCCGATTCGGAGATTGTTCTTGAAGCAATAGAAAGTGTGTTGTGTGATTTATGAGGAAATGGTTTCTACGGAAATCGAAAACGTGCGGAATCCTCTCCCGAAGAACTTGTGGAGATCGTGGGCTATTGCGACTGGAGTTTCATCACGATGATCACGATCAAACTCCTCCACGTTCTATTTTGTTTTCCGTTTTTTCTTTTTACGTTTTCTTTTTTTGACTACTTTACTTTTATATCCTTGGTAACAGTTTTAAATAGGGTGTCTTTTGTTTTTTTGTTATAAGGGCGTTTCTGTCCAATGATTTTTGGTGAAGCCTGTGACACCAAAGGTAGTTACCCAAGTGGTGTCTTTTTTTTAAAACAGAAGCGCATGGTACAAGTAATCAAACCCACAACACATGTCATCTTTTCATTAGTTATTATTGTGCTACCATGCATCCTTCACAAGTAATCAAACCCACAACTCTAATTAATATATGTCTTCTTTAAAATAATAATATTTTATAATGAATATTGATCTTGAAATAAATTTTGATCTACTTATATTAAGTAAGCATTCATAAATTTTAGAAAATGCATATGAAGTCAAACCGAACCGCACCAAACCACTAATTGCGGTTCACCGCACCACTTGAAGTTGCTAATATGTGGTTTGACTTTGGTTTGAGATTATGTTAAACCGCATAGGATGGTGTGGTTTGCGGTTTTACCCCAAAACCGCACCAAACCGCACCACGCCCAGCCCTAAATATTAATAGGGTTGGTCTTCAGTATATTTTCTTTTTAAAGTGTACATATACATTTTCTTTCTATTAAACCATGGTTTATTTATAACTATTGATTTAATAATAATAATGTTAAATTTTATTATCCTAATTTGGTCCCATGGAAACCCAAAACCCATTTCAATTTGATCACTTTTCCATAGCCGTCGTCATCTGCAAGGGGCTTCGTCTCTTGTACTAGGTGCCGTCATCATTCTTTACAGTTTGGTAGGTTGCCCACTCATCTTCTTCATCATCTCTCGTTTTCTCCGTTTGAGATGTTCATATGCATATATATCTTGTTTGTTGACAAAATCATCTATTCCGAATGCATATATATCTTGTTTGTTGACGAAAACATTTGTACCGAAGATCCTAGAAATCAGATGGAGTTGCAAAGAATAATAGAGTAGCCGCAGAAGTAAGGTCGCACAAGTGAAACAGAAGGTTTCGAAATATCAAAAAAAAGGGGGATGCTATGTGGACACGCTTAGAAAGTGTGTTCACTCTAAACACGCCTCCACGTGGCACTCCTTTAGGTCAGCCATCACTGCTCCTTTGTCAAGTCAAATTACTGCCATTAACAAATTTAAAACAATTCCACACCACCCAAATGTTTTTGGCTTTCCCTCCACATATTCCCAAATTTACTCTTTTGCCCTTAGTAATGTTATCTATTAAATTTCTTCTTTATTTTTTCGTTTTGTCTTGTAAATTATGGAGATGGCCTAGGAAAGAACACAGCCACCGCAGGCGGAAGAGGCAATCCATATCATCTGCGGTGGCGTGCAAATTTCAAGTAGCTTTGAGGTAATTTGGATATTTTTTTCTCCTGTTAAACTAAATGATACAAAATATATATTATTTGTATTCTCTTCATCCTGAACTTGGAATTTTGGAAAAATGAGGTGTATTGATATTTAACCAAAATGAACTTGAGATGATTTTGTTCTCTTTTAGTTGTTGATATACCATTATTACTCATTTTTTCCTCATTATCTTTAATTTTTTTTTTTTTATTTGTTCATATTATCTTTAATATAGGTTGAACAATGAGCCTAAATATTGATCTGAACTTACCAGTTGAAGACTTTGATGAGGAGGTTAATGAATTTGTTGATGAAAATGAGGAGGAAGTTGTATGTGTTGATGAAAATTTAACTCATGAGGAAGACCTTATTGATAAAAAGGAAGAATTGTCGGATCCTTACATCGGTATGGAATTCGATTCACACGCAGAGGAAAAATCATTTTACTGGAGCTATGCAAAGCAGATGGGATTTGGTGTTAAGCTTAGAGCTAGTCATAGATCAAAGAAGTCTGGAGAGCTTATTGACGTGAGATTTACATGTACCACGAATGGAAAGAAACGAGAGGATGAAGTCGATGAAGCAAACCCGAGGCCTTGTGCTAAAATAGATTGCAAAGCAATCTTACATGTGAAAAGAAACAACTTCGGAAAATGGTTTGTTCAAGATTTAATCCAAGAGCACAATCACGACCTTCTTCATGCTTATGCACATTATTTCCCATGTCAGAGGGGTATGTCCTCTATGGACAAAGTCAATGTTGATGAGTTACATCGGGTTGGTTTGAAGACCAATTTGATTCTTACAGTACTGGCGAAGCAACATGGGGGATATGGTAATATTGGCTTTTTGGAAAAAGATCTTCGAAATCATCTTGATAAAAGGAAATGATTGGAACTAGAATCTGGGGATGCTAATGCTATGCTTAAGCATTTCATGTAAATGTAAGAAGAGAACCCCAATTTCTTTTATGCAATGGCTTTGGATGAAAATCAGCATCTGAGAAATGTTTTTTTGGTTGATGCAAAAGGGCATGAAGATTACATGACATTTGGGGATGTAGTTTTGTTTGGTACTACATATATCACAAATAAATACAAGATGCCATTTGCTCCGTTTGTTGGTGTGAATAGTCATTTTCAATCAACACTACTTGGATGTGCTTTGCTTGCAGATGAGACTACATCGACTTTTGTTTGGTTAATGAAAACATGGCTTAGAGCAATGGGTGGAACTCCTCCAACGACTATACTAATTGACCAAGACAAAGCCATGAAAGCTGCCATTGCCGAAGTATTTCCGAATTCTCGACATCGTTTTTGTTTATGGCATATATTAGGTAAAGTCCTTGAAAAACTTGAGCATATAATTAAGAAACATGGAGATTTCATGGGCATATTCGACCATTGTATTTACAATTCATAGACCAGTGAAGAATATGAGAGAAGGTGGTGGGAAATTATTGAAGGATTCCCTTAATACTTCAAATACCCCCTCAAACTCACTTTTCACTATGCCAAAAAAGGGCTTAAACGACGATTAAAAACCATCATTAAGAGTCGCAAAAAACTATCGCATGGAGCCCAGTCGACTAAAGTAGGACTATACTCGATAGTTTTTTTCCGTCGTCTAAAAGGGAATAGACGACAGTTTTACTTACAAAATTGTCGACTATACTGGTCCAAAATCTTATAAAAGTTAGAGAATGACCACTTTAAACGACGGTTTTTAATAAAACTGTCGACTATTCTCTACTTTATTCTCTACTTTAAACGACAGTTTTAAACTAAAACTGTCGACTATTCTATACTTTACACGATAATTTTAGTACAAAATTGTCGACTATTCTGTAGTTTACATGACAGTTTTGTACCAAAAACTGTTGACTAAGCTAGGGCAAGTAATTGTTACAATTATTCAGCCGTTGCCTTGTCAATTGAATTTTTAATTGTGATGCTTGTCAATTAAGATACCTGTAATCACAATTATGATCCAAAAGTGCTCAAGAAAGTAATTTGAAACCATTCCATCTAAGATCAAAGTAAACCAAATATGTACATATATAAATTTGTGTTCAACATTCTTGAAATTCAAAAAGGCTGCATCCATGGCATTTTAATGCATCTAGAATCCTATAAAGATTACAAAGCAGTATGCTTTCCAGCAATTTGCATTTCCAGCAAGTACTTGGAAGTCTCACGAGGTAATGGCAGAAGCTCTTCGAAGTCTGAAACTCTAAAAGGCTGTCCAAGCTCTTGGAAGAAAGCTGCGAAAGAAGGAACACAAATCTATTAGATTATTGGAAAGAAATAAACACAAAAACATTGACTGTTGACTGCGTTGATCACTCTCTGCATAAGACAGAACATGCAATAATGCTTGCTAATGTTAAGTTTTGTGGTCTTACAGGTGTTTAACACTTGTGATATTTTAGAATGAGATGACATACACGTTTGACAAAAGGCATCATAAGACCAAAAAGGCATCATAACAGTTCATCTGAAACTTTCAACTTTGAAAAGCAAACAACGTACTCACAAAAATCAACGTAAACAGAAGATTAGTAGGTTCTGTCTTACGATCTTATATCGAAATCTGAACATACTGAACCAGAGAAAATTGTGCAATAATCAATAAGATATGAACATCCTAATCTGAAGTTTCCAGTATGAGATGCTTCTGAAATGAAATTACACAAAAATGTTGAGTTATAACGCAAGAACAAGCAAACCTCATTCACTTGAGCACAATTAGTGATGCGCTTAGCCCTGCTGGAAATTGAAGTGTTCCCTTTTCATTTAGTTGATCTTGCCAGTTAAGTTTATCATCAGTTGTAATACTATCATACCTGCATATGTGACAATGATTAGTTAGACAAAGTTTGACTGGTAAAAGGAGGCAAAAAGAGAAGTGACTGGAAAAATATATCTCCAAACACTCACCATATTACTAAAGATCTAGGAACTGAGGCATGCATTGTGTGGGTCAAATGGCTGACAAATTCTATCAAGTTAGGGATTTGGCTCGATGCTAACTCAACCTCCATATTGATCTGCGAGTAACAGTTATATAACACGATTGCCACCAACCAAAATACTGTGAGACAGCTCCTATATTTCCTTAAACTATTTCAAACTTAAAAAACTTCCAACGTTGGATACGATGTTAATTTGCAGAAATGGCGCTACTTGTAATATATGACCAGTAAGGCACACATCTATACTAGTTGTTGCATACAACTTACCAGCAAGCAATGTTTGATGAGAAGGGTGGAATTTCATGCTTATCACGGTGACTCCCTGAAGAAGAGTGCAAGCCACAGCCCTCGGTAGGTCATCTAAAGACCAGGAAGCATGTTGGGGAGGAGGAGGATAACTAACCTGAACATATGAAACAGGAAATTCTATAACAACTAGCAACCATAAAGCAATCTAGATCTAGGTACAGAACCACAAAAATGCACTGAAAAGTATCCAGAAATGATTCTGAGCATTAAAGCAAACAAAATACATCGTCAACAGAATCATGATCAGAACTTTGGTAATCAATCATTTCAAGTGCACTTGAAGCTGGTCTTGGATGCTTTAGACCAGAAATTGTTAAGACAAAATTATTCTGAATTACCAAAAGAGCTCAAATAAATGATAATAATATTCTGCTATATCTTAATCATTTTAACCAAACAAAACCACGATTAGCCACATTAACATATACTTCTTGTTGGTCATAGCGCACACGAAATAATTTCTTCGCATAAGTAGTAAATGGAAACTGGAGAGGGAGAAAGGTCATCCACTTGAACTCCCCACAACGTCCTTATTACCTACTAATACATAACTAGGAAATGGTAATCAAAATAAACATGACGGAGAGACCACACAATATTGTAAATAAAAATGCCAGCTCCAGAAGAATGGAAACCTCACCTTTATCCTCTCTTCCTTCCCCCCGGGATTTTGAAACAAACCGTTTTTGGGAGTACCTATAGGGTTTTGAGGTACGGGAAGAAAAGGCTTTGGGATGTTTTTTATACGATTTAAACTTTTTAGGCATTTTTGGGAATTCTTTGGTTGATGGAAATCCAAACTGTTCACAAAAATCTCCCATTTCCCTTTTCCCAAGATTCTTTTGTTTTTGAAGTTGTTTAGTCAACTTCATGTTAGTACAAAGAGAAACACCTACTGCACAAACTTCAGAAACTAATTCTCCAAAAGTATACCTATCATAAGGTATAACTCCTCCCCATCTATCTCTCATTCGAGTTCTAATTTTATCAGCAAAAAGAGGAGGTAAACCAGCAATAAACTTTTCTTTCCAAAAATCTGAATAACCATCAGTTCTTTGGAAAACCTTAACAAAGAATACATCTTTATACCATCTAAAATGGGATAAAGTACGACATCGGAGATTCATAAGAATCTCTTTAGACCTATCTTCTAAGAGTTCTGTATTCCTTACAAAGTGTAACGCAATGGTATGGACCAGAGTATTTACCGCATCTTGGACAATAGTTGGCTGACCATTTTCCTCACCTATTCTGGTTGCATTCAGAATTTGCTCTTTTCCTTCAGCGCTTACGCAGTGATCCCACCATCCTTGTAGTTGCCCCACAAAACCTGCAATTATTGCTTGGGCTATACCTTTGTCTGTATTCCCATGCACTTGACTTGTTGTGGAATAAATCATCATATGGCGTAAGGTATTTAATACCTGATAATCTGCTTGACCATCGATGTTCCATTCGACGATAGACCTCCCATCATACTGAACTCTTTCAGAATAGTCAGTTTCTTCATACTGCACATCAACAGGTGAAGGTCTACGATAATAATTACGAGTTAAAGCAGTTCTTTGAACTCGCTTACCAAAAGTAACTTTATTAATCTCGGCTGTCTGAGAAATATTTTTGAACTAGTCTTCTAGATCAGACAGGTCATCATCAACTTCTTCTTCCTCTAAAGTGGCCATCTTTGGCTCTTTTGAAATTTTTAATGTGTCCATCCTTTTTGTCAAAGCATCAATAAAGGTTTCATCCTCTGCGAGAGACTTTCCAAGTTTGAAACCTTTCAGCTTGTCAACCTGTGGCTGAAATAGTGCTGGCATCGGCTTGGACTCGTCTTGCTTTTTCTTCTCTTCGCTTTTAGAACTAGATCCCCATTTTGGGTTTCTATTTCCCAAATGGAAATAGGTGTCACCTTGGTCAACCCGGGAATAGAGTTTTCTATTCGCGTTGCCTGTTTTCCTAAAGATTGAAGAAAAAAATTAGTATAATTATTCTGCTGAATAACAACAGAGACCCCTTCAATGACTAGTTTTTCTGAATTTGAATCTCGTTGCTCTCCCAATTCTTTTTTGTATGGGACAACAAGTGTTCCTTGGGTGTTCACCTGGACCACTTTCTCCGGTGGGTGAATGCCACTCCCTGTCTTTCCTTCTTTCAGCGTGTATACCCTGAAAGGGTTATCAATAGTTTCTACAAAATATTCTTCAAAATTATATTTTTTCGCACAGTACTCAAACCAGTCAAAGAATCTAGCGTTTATCTTCTTTTTCTTTAAATAAAGACAAAATGCTCTTTCTAAAATTTTTCTTCTTTCATGACAATAGGTTTGCTCATACCAGTTTCTTTTTTCTTTGTTTTCAAGACTAAAATAATCTTGATTAATTATATCCCTTTTAATTTCAAATTTTTCTAAAACAAAAATTTGTGAATCCACATCAGACCAAGCAACTTTTGGCTGGGGTGGATTTCTTACATGTTCTTCTTCTCGATAAACAGGGATCTGAACATTTTCTAGAGTTCGCCTTAATCCTTCCAACATTGCCCTTCTTTCCTGATCCTGCAAAGATTCAACACTCCAACCGGTACTAGAATTAATTCTAGTACTGCTTCTATTGTTAAAGATCAGTTCTACTTCTCCATTAACGTGTTGGATAATTTGGCTTGGATGCCTATTTTCTATGGGCTTAGGTTGAACTGCATCGGCCAAGTTCCACCTTTCTGGCATTTGAACATCACTCCATTTGATAGTTTTAGGTATGACCATGTGAGTCTTACCTAAATTTGCTTGAAACAAGATGGTTTCTCCTTCAACACTCATAGCTTTTGCTCTGGGAACTATGATGTTCATGGCTTTGTAGGAAATCCGATATATGATCGCCAAATTTTGACTTCCTTTATCCATATTGTATCCTTGTGTATCAATACTCAAGGATAACGTCTTCAGTATGCCTGGATCTGCAAGAGCTATAGAAAAGTTGGGGAAACAATTAAAGTAGATGGGTCCTTCACAAAGAGTAGATTGAACCACACCTAGTAAAGAATCCGTAAACTCCTTATGACGCCGGTCCACCACACATAGTAACAAAAAAGTATTAAAGCCTGTTCTATTCAGAGGCTTGACAGCAACTTGGACCAAACCTATATGTAAATAGTTATGACCCTTTTGAACACATTGCTCAATTTCTCTATTTGAGAGTAATTGAAAATCTGCACTAGCGTCAGTAACAGACACTGTTTTTTCAACAGTTTTAATTGTATAATCAGAACTAAACTCAAAAGTTCCTTTATGATATATATCAGTAATTGGAATCTTAGGGATGTTCCAATTTTCAAGATCCTTTTCAACATTTAATTTCGTAGCTACCTCAGTATTGTTTACCCTCATAATGTCTGGTCGTCTCCTGCTACTAGAGCCTTCGTCACTACTGTTGTTTGATCTTCGGCTAAGTGATCGAATTAAACTGGCCATCTTTAAAGAGAGTTTCTCTATTTCTCTGTTCCAAACAAGCAATTCACCTGCTACAGCACCACTGCCTGCGACTACAAACGCCTTTACACGGCTATATTTCTCGGTACGGCTGGCTGACAGATCCTTCTTGCCTGAGTGAGAAGTTCTTGCAGAGTATCTTGATTAAAGAGACTAGAATAATCGAAAACTAGACAAAAAATCTTACCTCAGTAGTATCCCTCCTAGAGGTTTTTTTGGCTCTGATACCAGAACCTTCCCAGGTAGTTAATGCACACCTAATTATTGTATTAAATAATCTATACTATATATATATATTTAATTATATTGTTTATTTACCATTTTGCCCCTGCTGCCTAGTCACTTTCTATCCTTGCCACCTGCCCTTGTTGTGCCGCTTGCCTTATTAATCAAAGGCCACATGGCCTTTTGATTAAGATAGAAGTCTAGGGGGCTTTGGTTCGTTGGTCTGCATTAAGAAACACCAAGGAGAGCAATGGAGGGGAGAGAAACAGAGAGCGAAAAGAAATAGAAAAGAAAAAGAAAGAGCAATTGTGAGTGGGTGGAGACAAAAGAAAAATAAAAGAAAGTTTGGTCAGGGGAGTCTAACCCGTGAGGAAAGAGAGAGAGGGAAATACTTGGTGGCTGTAGGGAGCTCGGAGCTTGGAGATATCAGGGAGTATAAGCCGTGTTATGGAGTTATAAAGGTAGGGGGAATTGAATTGGGGTTTAATTTTATGTTGATTTATTGTTTCATTGATGGTTATAATTGTTTGGTTGCTTGAGTGTCTATTTGATATTAATTGATTATATGGATAGATTCTTGATTGTTATGAATTTGGTTATTGATTCATGTGATGTAATCCTTCATGATAACATGATACCATTGGCATTGCATACATCATGTTAATCATGGGATTTGAGTGAGTGGTGTAATGGAAAGATGTGGCAGATTAGTTGAATGATCTTTTATTGAGTTTGAATTTAACTTTTAGAAGGTATCAGGATCGAAGGTATGTCCAGAGTGCATTCTGGGTTTCCGGACTGGCGACGAAAAGTTAAATAAGAGAACTAACAAAAGACGGGGGGTTTAATTTATGAGTTTACGTTCACATAACATAGGGCTTCGGTTGTCTAAGCATGGTATGTGACATGCTGGGAGGACTTGATATGTTATGTGGATGGAGAGAATTGAGGAAGGTTAGCATCGCATTCATGCATGATCATCGTGCCCTAGCTTTTTTATGCATTATTGGCTTTATATATTATCTGTTTATCTTTATTGATTGTTTTCTCCCTATTGAGCATCGGCAGGCTTACCCCTACAACTCTGTGCCGCAGGTTTGGGAATAGAGATGGAGTAGAAGAGAAAATAGGAAATTTTCCTTGTTTCCATGTAATTTTGTAAACGTTTCGACCGATTTTCAATAAATAAACTTGTTATGGTTTTTGATTGGGTTTTTCGGTTTATTATTTAAATTTCAACTTATTGGGTCTCCGGACCCCACTGTTTTCTTTTTAGCCCCGGGTCCGGGATGTGACAATCAAGCTATTGGTGGATGGGTTTGTGAGGATGGAGCATATGAAGATGGAGATGGCGAAAGAGATCGAGATGACAAGGATGGAGATGGAGATGAAGCGGATGGAGATGATCTTGGACTCGTAGCCGATAATTTTTTAATTTTTTTGAATTTTTTTTCTTAGTTGGATTTTAATGGGTCCCATTTTTTTGACATGTGGCAATGTGTGGGACCCATGTGGCTGGCACATCAGCAAAATAGACGGAAAAGCACGAAAGGGGGCAACAGTGTAACAGAAGTAAGTTTGGAGTGGCAAATTATGGCATTTTGGAGTTTTGGGGGGCGAATTATGGCAAGAAGTGAGTTTGAGGGGGCATTTAAAGTATTAAGGGTTGAAAGATTTCAGCTTGATGGGGATGCATATGAATGGCTTAAGTCCCTGTTTGAAGATCATTTCTATTGGGTGCCCACGTACATGAGAAATTTTTTTTTGCCGGCATGTCTACTACTCAACACTCTGAAAGTATTAACTTTTTTTTTTTATAAATATGTGCACAAAAAGATTTCTTTGAAAGAGTTTGTTGAACAATGTGATGTGGCTTTCGGAGATATGCAAAGAAGAGAAGCTCAAGCAGATTTCAGAACATGGGAAAAAGAACCTGTTGTGAAGTCTTCATCACCTTTAAGAAGTTTAGGGAGGAAGTCTTGAGAGTTGGAGGCTGTTATGTACAGAAAGAGAATGAAAACGGTGGGATAAAAGTTTTCAGAGTTAACGACTTGGAAAAAATGTATGAGTTCTTAGTACAAACGGATGCAAGTAAAATAAGAAGAATGCAGAAGAGAATAGAGAAAACAAATAAGAAGAATTCCAATAGGACAAAAAAGGTGAGTAAGGGGAATGAGAGTTTTGTCTTCGAGAAATTGTTTGTTTCGGGTGAGATATGAATGGTATTGAATTGAAATTAGACTTCTAGGATGTGGATAAAGCTGTGTTTCGCTGAATAATGGAGTGAGATAAAAATAACTAAAAGATCTCAAAAGGGTGGAAAGGAGGGGTGCTGCTATCTACTTGATGAAGTCTATGGTCTATCGGCTTTCAGGAAAGAGGAATGAGATTCTTCTCGCTTGCTCGTCCGCGTGGTATGAGCTGAAGAGAAAGATAGCGTTTGAAAGAGAATAGGAACTGATTGGCTCTATCTGCTGAGGAAAAAGACGAATAGGAACTAATAAAGAGGATTAATGATGCTCGTGTTAAAGGACTAGAAGCGGGGATGGGTCTAGAAAGGTGGTAGGAAGGATAGGAAAGGCTCGTCGCTGGGAAGATGTAGGATCGAGTCTGCGTCGGGGGACTAGAGCTGGGTCTCGGAGGAGCCTCGGTTCGTGGAATGAGATTCTAGTATTTAAGTGATTTCTTAGGATTTGTACTTGTGGCTCTGCTGGTTAGATCGTTTGTAATCTTGCTAAAAATTTATTGAATGAAATTCGCTGAAAGGAGTATGGGGTGTCTTAGTAGCTGCGTAAAGGAGTATTTATCCGATTGACTAAGGGTTGGTAAAATAAATATGCGTGCTAATAACATAAAGGAAATTAAAATGGAAATATTTATCAGGGCTCTGAATAAAGTAAGGACGTCGGTAAAGGGAAAATGGTTAGAAAGATAATAATGAAGGAAAAGATGAAAAGAATAATATCGGAAATATGTAAAAAAGATGATTACTTAAATTTAAAAACTTCTAAAAACGGTAAATATCGAAAAAATGAAAGGAAAAAAAAGATAAAGGGAAACGATGGCGGGAAATGATCTTACAAACTTGAAAAGAAATATTGTAAAAATGAAATGAAAAGAAAGAAAAAAAAAAGGCTGAAGTGACGGGATCGGAACTGTAGGGCTGGGCTCGCTGGGAGTTCTGCTCGGGCAGGCGGTAGATGTTCAGTTTCGCTGGCGCGGCTCGGGCTCTCTGGGGGGGCTCTTCTGGGATGATGACTATCTAAGTCGGAAGGCTGGAGATCTTCTCGGTTGGCTCGGGAGTAGGAGAAGTAATCTGATTACGTCGTATAAGATACGGGTGGAATTAGATAGTGCTGAACCTTTGCTGGACGGGTACCTGCGGTCGGATATGAGAAGTAAGGACTGCGCGCGGGCTTGAGAAGCTCTCTTGAGGGAGGAATCTCTCGCGTTCGCGTTCTTCTCGTCTCGGGCGCTTTCTTGACTGCGCGCTCTGTCTTTCGGGTCTCTGATGGTGCTGTCGCGGTTGGACGGTTTAGGCTCTTGCGCGTCTATGGACTTGCGGAGGTATAGTGGGCGCGGCTCGGGGCTGCGGCGAGAATAGGCGCTGGGTAGGCGCTTGTTATTTCATAATCACTGATAAAACACAAGAAGTAATATAAAACGCGTATCGGAAAACTAAAGAAATGGCGGATAGTTAATGGATATGGGAGCTGCGGGGGCGTCGCGTCGGAGCTCTCGGAACTCGAGAGTATAGGAAATAATGATGGTGTTGAAAGTGGCGTCGGGCGTAAGGGGGGTTCGGCTCTCTCGCCTGAGGGAGCTCTCGCTCGGGGGAGTGAAGTAGTATGGAGAGTTTCTTCATAAGTATAAAGAAAAAGTGCTGGTGTCGGCGGTAAAAACTGGCGCGCTTCGGGCGGTGTTGGAGGTTGGTAGGAGGTCGCTCAGCGGGCGGGATAAAGATGACTATTAGGGGTTCTGGGCTCTCTGCTGGCCGCGCTGGGCGCTTCTGGTCGGAAACAGAGGGGAAGAGCTGGACGAGTACTTCGAGGAAGAGGAGGGAAAACTAAAGAAATGGGGATAACTAATGGATATAAGGTAGAGGCGGCGTCGCGTGAGGAGCTCTGGACTGGCCGGGGGTGTAGGAAATAATGATGGTGTTGAAAGTGGCGTCGGGCGTGAACGGTTCGCTCTTCTGCGCTGGGGCTCTCGCTGCGGGGGAGTGAAGTAGTATGGAGAGTCTCTTCATCGGTAAAAAAAGTGCTGGTGTCGGGCGGGTCGGAGGAGGGTTCTCGAGACGCTTCGGGCGGTGTGAAGAATCGTTAAAGGGGGGGACTCGCTGACGGGAGGAGAAATCGAGCTCGTCTCTCGGGGCTCTCTTCTGATTGCGATTCTCGCGCTCTGGTCGGCGCGGAGCGCGCTGGACGCTGCTTGGCTGAGGGAAGCGCTGCGTTGGGCTCTGTGGGAGCGGGGATTTGTTCTGCTCTCTGTGAGGCTGACGCTAGGCTCGCTCGTCGATGGGACGCTGTCGGGGGATGCTCTCGGCTCTTTCTCGGATCTGTCCTTGGCTCGCTTCTCGGGTTAAGAAAAGAAAAAAATCTGTTAAGTAGTGTTCGGCTTTGGATGAAATAATGCGCGGATAAGAGCTTCAAAACGTGCTTAACTCTCGTAAAGCATGGTATATGAGATCTCAGGGGAAGTTAACTCGGATGATAGCTCGCTCTCGCGTAGGTGAGTTCTTCTTCTTGCTGAAAAAAAGAGAAAAAAAGTTATGTTAAGCTAAAGGGAAGCGTATAACTCTATCTCTCGTGGGAATGCTCGCTTAGGCGGGTGGGTTTAGGGCGGCTCGGAATATGAAGACGTAGATTCTTGTTCGTCTCTGATGATTGGGGCTCTGTATCGTCTAGGATGGGAAAGGTCTCTCTCGCTGTCGGCGCTGATCGTAGGCTCGTCGTCGCTTCTAAAGCGGAATGAGAAGAAACATAGAAACGCTAGGTGAAATGATCGTTCGGGTCTGTTGAATGTCGGCGGGAACCTCGACGGCTCTGTGTTGATGAGGGCGCGCGTGGTATTACGGGAGGAGGTTGAGGGAAAAAGAACTCTGAGATGGATGGCGGAGCGGCGATCTGAAAGAATGAACGTAGTCGTGCTCTGGATCGGAGAAGTGACTCGGCTGGTCGTCTGGGAATCGTAGAAGGATTCGGGGCTGATTCTTTTCTAGAATCCGAGTGCTATCTTCGGGAAACGCCGTAGAAACGTTGGGTTATGGTCTCGGGATTTCTTTCTTCTTCTTCTTCTTCTGAGCGAGGGAGAGCTCGCGGCGTCGCGTTTTCTTCTGGTTCTCTTTATCGTGGGCTGTTTTTTCTCTTGAGCTCGAGAAAGCTCTCTTCGCTCTTCGGGCGCGATGATTGCTGAAAGTCTAAGACAGTCTAGGGAGGTGGTGCTATGAAGTCGTCTTAAGGCTGCTCTCTAATGCTGGGATTTCTAGGCGGAGGGCGTGATGCGTCGTCGTGCTTCTATGGGTTCTGGGGCTTTGACATCTAATGGAAGGGAAGATAAAATTAACTATCTATCGCGAGGGGAGTAGGAGAGAAAGGGGTCTCCCGAAAGATAAAGAAAACTAATCGATGTAGGATATAGGAAGGTCGATTTCGTTGTTTCCGCTCGGATAAATCGAGAGATAAAGAAATTCTCCTGTCTAAGTCTGAGCTGAATGAGAAATGTATTTCTAAAGGAAATGTATGTAGGAAATGGATGAGAGTGTGCGCGGATATTCTCGAAATGAGAGTTCTTTCGTATTCTCTTTGGATGTGAAAATTTTGTGAGGAAGGAATGACGGTCTATTTAAACGCTATCTAAGCGTGCTATGAAAATAACGTTTCGTTTTCTGAAATCTCTAATAAATGCGGCTTCTTAACGTCTTGTCTTACTGATGCTTCTGAAATGAAAGATTAGAAATCTAAAAAAAGAAGGAGATGTCATAAAAGAATGCTATGTAAACTGCGGCGCTGAAATTGAGGGTTCTCTCGTGCTTAGCTGTCTTATGCGTAGTCTATGTTGGGCTAGGCGCCGATGGAAATGAGGGTTTCTCGTGCTTTGTCTATGCTCGTTTTCTATGTGCTCTAGGCTGAAATTGAGGGTTCTCTCGTGCTTTGATCTTCATGGTAGGATTATGTCGGCTAGAGAAGATGAAATTGAGGGTCTCTCGCTGCTTCTATGCGTAAATATTATGTTGGGCTATAAAGGGAGTCTTATGTTGGCTGCTGGGGATGAAAATTCGGTTTTGCTTTGTCTTTATTCAATCTTATGTTGGCTGCTGGACGCGATGACATGGAGGGTTACTCGTGGCTTATCGTCTATGCGCGTTAGTCTTATGTTGGCTGATGGGGTGAACTATTGAGGGTTCTCGTGCTTCTGTCTTATGCGTAGGTCTTATGTAGAGCTATTGGGCGGATGAATTGAGGGTTCTCTATGCTTTGATCTTATGAGAGGAGGAATCTTATGCCGCTCTGGGCGCGATGAATTGAGGGTCTCTGCGCTGCTTGTCTCTGAGAGAGGATCTTATGTTGGCTATAAGCGCGATGAATTGAGGGTTCTATGTTTCGTGGCATTATCGAGCTGATCTTATGCGTAGCTTATTGCTTCGCGTATTTCTGTGAGTTGATCTATGGGCTCGCTTTTGCGCTATTGGCTCTCGTTTCGCAGCGATCTTTCGAGCCTTCGTCGTCGTAGCATCTAATGCGATTCTTAGGACTGATACATGCTGGGCCGCATCTAATGTCTACTTCCGCATCTAATGCAGTCTTTGGACGCATCTAATAAGATGTTAGAGCTTCTCCTCTGCGGCTCTTCTGAAAAGACTTGCTCTCTCTGCTTCTTCACTCTCTGCAGCTCGCAAGGAAAAGAGCGGATACATGTGCGGGATATGGGCGAAATGAAGTAGGAGAGTCTGCCCACTGGGCTTCTGTCATTCGCTCGCACATGTAGTCTGGAGGAAGCGCCGAGAGCTTCAGGCGTTTCCGACTCGTGGCCGGGCATGAGGTAAAGGGAAGCTCGACCTGCTTGGGCCTCGTTGCCTTCGCACGAGCAGGAGAACGCTGCATCAGACAAACGGGGGATCTCGGTATGGAGAGTATAGCTCTCTGCTAGTCTTAGGCTCTGCTAGGAGGGCTGTGGGAGACTGTCCATGACCAGTGACTGGAGGGCATCCTCCTATAATACCTCCCAAGGTAAGGTATATATCTACTCTCATCTCTCTTTGCTCAGCTTCCTCATTCCGCTCTAGCTTCGGAGAGTCTTAGGCGGCCGGTCCCAAGCGTGCTCTCCTTCCTTGTGCAGGTCCTCTCCAGGACAGCTCGGCAACGCCCCTGGGTTCTACCAGACACAGACTCCACGTTAGGACCCGCGTCAAATTCCTTGACATCCATTACAAGAGCTAGCCTCCGCTCACTCTGATAAAATAATATTGAAGCCTTTTTTTTTGGTCAATTTACAATACTGAAGCTTATTGCTAGACTTGTTTGTCTAATGTATAGATTATATTGATCTGGACTTATCTATTGAATGCCTACCATTTCATGAATTATGTGCCCTTATACATGTATTAATTAACAGGTAATTCATATGAATGTTGAAGTGCCGAAAAATAATCAAAGGGAAAGTTCACGAAAAAAAGAAAGATATTCATTGAATCAATTAATAATGTACATGTAAAATCAGAAAAGGGGTTTTTTCTTTTACCATAGGCCCCGTTGACATCAGAAAATTATAGCAATTCCCTTCAATCAACACCAACACAGCAGCTAGAAAACGGTATATATATTAACAAGTTCAAATGAATGTTTTTCTCATTCTTATTTTTATCAATTAAGTTACAGGTGAATATATACATAGCAACTTACAATCTGTGGTACTAATTTAACATTTTTGCAAAAGTACCTTTGAAGGTTTGGGTTTAGCCTTCTACTTCTGTATTTATAAATGTATTATCTGAAATGCTAATTTATAGACTTTTGATCTTGTTTGTAATATTCAAGTATATAGGATATAAGGTGGAACCAAAACAAAGAAAGAGACTGGATACTTATTTGATGGTGCTTCTAGTCATGTAATTTCTTTTTGTACTTGAAATTGTTATGGATGATATTATTTTGTGAGCAATGTTGGCTATAGCACCATCAAATACGTGTTACTTCTATTTTGTATTATACATTAGGTACTTTCTGTTTTTCTAGAAGAAAAATAATTTTCCTTCTGTTTTTGCCTCTTTCGCCTGCAGTGTTTTCTTGCCTAGGCCATCACCCACTTTTTCATTTTCTCCATAATTTACAAGAAAAAACGAAAAAATGAAGAAGAAATTTAATAGATAACATTACTGAGGGCAAAAGAGTAAATGTGGGCATATGTGAAGGGAAAGCCAAAAATGTTTGGGTGGTGTGGAATTGTTTTAAATTTTTTAATGGGAGTAATTTGACTTGACAAAAGAGCAGTGATGGCTGACATAAAGGAGTGTCACGTGGAGGCTTGTTTAGAGTGAACACACTTTCTAAGCGTGTCCACACAGTATTCCCCCTCAAAAAAATTCAGTGTGGTTTCTCGTAATCTCTTATGTTATAAGTTAATATTTATGTTATACTCTAAAAACTAATGTCATCCAGACAAACTGTTATTATAGTTTGTCCCTTAATGTTATCCTAATGAGCTCTTGTTATCGTTTGTCCATCGCATGGTATAACTTAATAGTTTTGCTATACGAGGAATACTATTGTCACAAAACACCTATAAAAAGCATCTCGTCATCTACATTTGAACATAGCTAGTAAGAAAAACCAAAAATCTATTGAAGAGGGAACTTCATTAAAGAATGGTCCACCTCGTCCTCCTAGAGGTAGACCACGTGGAAGTAAAAATAAGCCGAAGAATTAGAAGAGTTTAGTGGCCTAGTGATTTACCATTTGACTGTCATTCATAATATCATTCATGTATCAATTGGCATGACTATGTTTTGAACATTTGATGTCATGGTAGGTCACTTTCATTCATTTTTCTGGCAGTTTGGAAATAACATGGACATTCTGTTATAACACTTGACAATATGTGACATTGCAAAACATAAACTCGTAGCATCAAATTTCCAAAACCTATTTGATGGTAACTCATTTAGCATATGTTGTACTGGACTACCTTGGCACTGTAAATCCTCTTTTTACCATCTACGAAGGTGATTTTGTAAATCTTAACTGACATATTGTAATTGGCGACCTTTATATTGAAATAAAAAGAATGTGTAAGAGATGTAGTAAAATAGCACATTGATAGTGTTACCTTTATATTGTAATAAGAAGAATGTGTGATGGATTACCTTACATTATAATTCTATGATGACTCTATGGGCTCGTTTACTTACATTCGGGAATGGGAAACAAAATTCGGAAATGGGAATCGGGAATAGGAATCGGATACCCAAGTCCCCCTTGGGTATCCGATTCCCATTCCTTGGGGTGTTTTTACCCCTAAATTGGAGTAGGGCCCACTAAATTTTGATTCCCAACTGGCTTAGTAAACGTAGTGCAGGTTGGCAATGAAGGGGGTATTTTAAAATTAATTCCCTTTTGTTTAACAAACAGCACAAACAATAATCACAAAGATGACCAGTCACCGTTGTGATGAACTTGACAGATTACTTAGATTAAGCACTTGATAGATATTACTTGTGGATGCTTGTGATTTGATCAACAACACTCAGATGCAATGCGAACTTAATCAGTGAGTTTGATATTCACGAGCTATCCACAACTACAACTTAATCAAACCAGCGTTTCTAATGCAGCAGTTAAGATGACCGTTAGGCAGAATTATCCAGTTTGCATGTTAAGTGAATTGGTGCGAAATTAAATCCAATTTTAATTAAGCCGAATGTTTAACGATACACAAAGATGGACACGGAGTTTTGGTACCCAGAAAAATCCACAAAGGGATAAAAAACCGGGGGTCTATCAGAAGACCGGCCTTCCACTATGGAATGGCAAAAGATGCCCAATACAAGATTTCAACCAAGCTCAATATCTAATGTACCTATCTTAGATGCAGCGGTCCCTTGTGCGGCTTCTTCTCAATCACTTCACCTTCAATGGATGCTTGCTTGCTCAACACAATATACGGACATACACAAGTATTCATGTACGTGGCACCTTAGTATGAATGCAGTGGTGATTTATGACCAGTCACAGTTGCATTCCCAGAAAGCTACAAAGCTTCAGGAAATGAACATACAGTTATGAACTGGGCAGCAAACTAACTAAGGTACCTCTAAAACTCAACTAAGTCTATGAACATGGAAGACTCTAGTTGCACACTACTAATGAGACTTAAAGTAAGAGAACTTTAAAAACAAGCCGAACTAGGAAGATAAACCCTCTTCAAAGTTTTGCTTAGAATATTTTCTTTTGAAAACAACTTTGAAAATCAAGGGTTTAATAAACGCATACCATCCTCATAAATCTTATGATGCTTCTATGTAAGTGAACTAAAAGCACTCAAGAAGACAAGAAGAAACCGGAGAGGTGAGTATGAATAAAGTGAGAGTTTTTCAAAAATATTTTGAAGATTATAACTTGAAAACCCTAGCTTGATAGAAGATGAGGTTATGTTTATATAGACACAAGAGGATAAGAAACAAACGGTCAAGATTAAACCTTAAAACTCCCTTTTAACATAACCTAGGCAGATCCGAGTGAGTGGGGCACAGTTGACTGACCGGAGGGTAAAAGGATGGGTTGTTTAATCAAACTATCAGAAAAGCAGTCAACCTTCACGTGCATGAAATAGATGACCAGTCATGAAATTCCTAAAATCCTTATTCTTGTAAAAACAAGTATAAAGCCTGAAAGTGTTTAAAAGGTTGTGACTCAATAAAGAAAGGACAAAGGTTTTGACACAGAAAATCTATGCAAATGAATATTATATATGAATGCATCTTCACTCTTCAATCTTCAATCTCCAAGCTTCTTCAACAATTCTAAATATCTAGAAATAAAACCTAATTGACTAATTGAGCTTGTTACATATTTTACAATGTTTTTGTCACAAGGACAGCCAATTACAAAATAACCTACACGTAGGGTAACCAAGGAATGAGAATGATTCCCAGCGATTTTCATTCCTCCCATTTCCATTCCCCATAAGTAAATGAGCCCTATATATTGTTCAATTCTCATACCATATATTGTAATGGACTACCTTGGTACTGCAAAATGAATCTTGTTCTATCGTTGATAAGAGATTTCTCTATGTGCATTGATCAATGGAAATTCAAAATCGGTTTCATGTTCTTACATTATCATGTTGTATATTTCCTTGCTAAAAACTCGTGTTTTGTTCAATGTAACCGCAAAACTTTGGTACCGTGGTAGCCTTAACAAGCATGGTATACGTACCATTGTAATGGTATAGCGTCACAACAGAACTTCTGTTATATCTAATCTAGAGTGCAGCACGTAACATCCAACTACATCATTGTACCTTATTATCAATGTTGTAACTTTCTTGTCAAGCTTATATCAGGTGTTGTAGTATTAGAAATGTAGTGTATATCATTTTTCATACATGTACAAGCATCAAGACTTCCAATTGAAATGGCTGATTCAACACAACTTATATAGGTTGTACACGACCCGTCAAATATAAAAATACATCTAGAAACCACAAACCCATTGCCTCGTTATCACAATGGCATCCTCTATTTTCCAAGCAACCTTTCTAACTATGAAACCAACAAACCTATCATATTTTTTGTACTTCGTCTACTATTTGAAATTGCATTTTAGCAGTTATCTTGGGCTCATATCAATCATCATTTTTTCCACACAACCCAGAATCTCCTTTGCATTTGAAATATTTTCAATGTTAGGATGTTGTCCGTATTCGAACCACATTATAACACTAATCAGTATAATCTAACTCAATAGAGTATAACAACTTTTTAGTGTTATAACACAACTTTGTAACTGTAAAAGACAACAGTACATAAACAAACTTTAGAGTAACAATGAATTGTTAGTAGCGAAACCTAAACTTCATTTTCCTCTTAGTTAGTAGCAAAACCAATAGGGAAACCGCATTATAACACTAATCAATATGATATAACTCAATAGGGTGAAGTAGAACAATTTTTTAATGTTATAACACATGATTTTAACTGTATCAAACGAAAAAACTCTATAGCAATGATGTATCATTAGTAGCGAATCCTAACCTTCATTTTCCTCTTCTTTAGTAGCGAAGCCACATTATAACACTAATCAATATTATATAACTCAATAGGGTAAAATACAACAACTTTTTAATCTTATAAAATATAATTTTAACTGTGTTAGATGAACAAACTCTATAGTAATGATGTATTGTTTGTTAATAGAAAATCCTAACCATTCATTTTCCTCTTCGTTTGTAGTGAAACCAGCAGTTTGGATATATGAATCGTCATCTTCTTCTGCGAAATCATATGCCAAATGATTGTCATCATCATTATCTTCTGTGCAGTCCTCCGCATCATTGAGGTTTTCTCCCTAATCCCTTTCATAGTTGTTCTCTAAAGTCTGATCATTAGAAGTCTGACCGAAATTAGATAAGTAACAATGCTCACCCTCCACGGGACTCTTCGTCTGATTAAATTTGGCGTAGTCATTGGAATATGAGATGTCATCAGATAAGAAAGGCTCCCCACTCTCAAACATGGTGACATACAAACCCTAACAAATATTTAAGTAAAATTCAATTGATGAACATAGTAAGAATACAAGAATTAGGCATGAGAGCATGAGAACCAAGGATTTGTTCCATAAATTTTGTGATGTGCGGTAACCGTAACAGACCCTAATAAACATGTATAAAAAAATAAAATAATAAAATAAAAAACTTGGAATCCAGGGGTCAAAATAACTCTCTAACTTGATCAATGGTGTGATTAATTCAAAGCTAATGAATGGTTAAGATATATTAGGAGTTAATCTATGGTCTAAAATATTCGGCAAGTTTAATATAAATAAAATGTATTGGTGCATTTTATTTAGAAAATGAACTCAAGAATTTTCCATATTAATATTATTGAATTAATTATTTAATTAAAAATAACATATGTTAATATTTTAATGCACTAGCCTCACCGCACGCGCTATCGCGCTTGCGAAAGGCTTTTTTGCATCACGGGCACTTCGCGCCACAATTAAACATTGGTAGTAGTCGTCTCTTAAACGCTATATTATTTATAGTCAGACGCTCGGAGCAAATTGAAACCTAATAGTTGTGGAGATCGTGGCGCTTTTGAACATACATATCATGGGTTCTGAATGGATTATAAGGTCTTGAACGTTTTGTTCCTCTGCGTATCCAGTTTGTTTGTTTTTAAATTAGCAATTAAAAAGTAGAGTTGGTAATATAAAAGAAAGGTCTGTGGATTGGAAATATATTTGCATTGCATTGATCGGAATCTCTAATGAACCAAAACAATAATTGACATTCTCTGTATGAACAAATAAATTACCAGCTACTGCTTGTACAATTTGGACACTTTCTTCCAATTCGGGTTGTGCAGTTTCATTCATGTGCACCTACATTTGGTAATTCACTCAACGTCTCGTAGAACTTTGTGCCCAATCAGTAGAATCCCTTGATTGTCGACGTTGTCTTTGTCGGTCGCTCCTACGCTGCCTGTGTTCATCTGTTTGTTGAGAAAGAAATATGTTCTCCCTTCCTAATTCAACTTCAATATTGCCCTGCTACATATAACTGTATCAGTATGAGGTGCAGTAAGAATGGAGTGTAACACAAAGTTTCACATTAGTACCTAGGCATCTGTGGGACAGTTATTTGAAGTGGAATCCATAGCAAAGTGGGTTACATTTAGTAGTCATATACCTACGGTAGAGTGAAAGTGGCACACCTAAACAAAGAAGGATGTGTGGGTACTATTAGTTACAGGATCACTATTTAGGAAAAAAAAAATTTAATTCAATTTGATAAAAAAGAATTGATAGACAACAATGAATATACCCTTTTGATGCATTCAGCAGGCTAAGCATATGTAAAGCATTCCCATATGCAAATTGAATACATATTTTGAACTTGAAGCTTGAATCCTATTTGTAGCAACAAAATGAAGAGCAACAAAAACTTAAAATCAACCAAGTAGCAACGTGGAGAAATGGTGTAGAGGTAAGCAACGAGGAGAAAGTGTTCACAGAACCATTTGCTCATTCCTTTTCTACGAAGATGGTATCTTGAAGGCTATTATTTCACTATCTTAATTCAAGTCCAATGCCCCCAAAAGTCTCAAATTAAAGGCTATTATTTCAATATGTTCATTCCAGTGTAGGAGCATGTCTTTAATGTTTCTGTTTATAGACAAATGGTCTAGAGGTGTGCTTCGTAGAGAGTACAGAAAACAGGCGACGACGACCAATGCCCCCAATAGGCCCACAACAGAACCAAACTAAGCCAATTAATAACACACTTTCGCTTAAGCACCACACGATTTTAAGATCAACCCATCAAAACTGAACATTTGTTATTGTAAAAAAGAATAGGTAACTCCAAAAATGATACGACCAGTTCCAAAAATTTCCCGAAATATTATAAAATGACCAAAATGTCCCTATATGGTCAAACGTTGACTTTTGAACAGTGAAAGTTTACGTGATCAATATTGGACTCTATGCGAAGAGCTCAGCGATACAATTATGTCCGCGTAGACGGAATCGAATTTCGAGTTGTAACAAACAAGTTACGGACTAAAAACGGATAAGCGGTGTAAGAGAGCTTGCCACGTGGCAAGTTCTGATTGGTCAACATGTTGGATATTTTG
This sequence comes from Spiraea crenata, assembly GCA_033992175.1. NCBI lineage: Eukaryota > Viridiplantae > Streptophyta > Magnoliopsida > Rosales > Rosaceae > Spiraea > Spiraea crenata. Next base: position 3,422,067 of record JAVBHV010000003.1, on the reverse strand, counting down.
GGGAAGGGGGCAAGTTCTGGTTGGTCAAAATTTGAAGAAAGAGAAAGAAGAAGTCGTAACTTTCCCAAAAGAGAAAGCCGCGACGTTTCCCTCTCGCCGCCGTTCTCCCTTTTCCGGCCACAGATTGATGACGACACCAACTGGAGAAAGTTTCCTCTCGACCTCAAGAGGATATCCCCAAAGTTTCGGCGTCAGAAACCGTGTGGAACGCCGCCGGTGAAGCCAAACGCAAAACACGACCGCCGACCTTCTTGCCGCCGTCGCTCCAATTCTGGCCACTTTCTCTGAACGCCACCACCACAAACACATCTCTCGCATCCCAGAGAACATTCCCACAAAGTTTCAGCCCGAGAAACCCGTCGGAGAGTCGCCGACGAAGCCGATCGGAATCCGCAAGCTTCCGATCAATATTCCGGCCAGTACATGCCGTGGTAAGCTCCAACACCTTGATATTTGGATTCCATGGATTCCGTAGATGCGTTTTGACATAAAATTCATCGAATTTGGTTGATAAATGAAGAAGTTATGGATTTTGGAGCTCATCGGAATACCGTCGTCGGAATCTGGAAAATTTTGGCGACTGTAGTGGCGGTACTGACGTCATCGTCGAGTTACTGTTCAGTCCATTAAGTACTGTTTATTTCTGTTAAAGTTAACGGCACTATTATTCACTGCCGTTACTGTTAACAGCATTACTTTTCACATCATAAAAGGTACTGTTCACCGACGTTAACCAAGTTTGGCCGACCACTTTTCTGAGTGGAAACGACGTTCCGGATTGGATGGCGGAGTCCGTTTCGCCATTTGAGTTACGGTTAAACTGGAATGAGCAAATCAAGGAAGAATTATGGTTTTCAGTTAATGTTTCCGGTTTCCGTTATTAACCTTGGATTATTAGGATTGTTAGGTGACCAGATCCTAAGGAACTAGCAGAACCGAATTGGGCCTGCAGAGGAAGACGATGGCAACTGCTCGGTGTCACTGTAAGTGGACGGGTTTTGGTTTTAAATGTTGTTTGAGCATGTTATATATATTTATGCTTATGATGGTTCTCGCTGGTTTTGTTGTTTATCATTGATAAAGTTAGTAGCACACTTAGGTGTTATGTTGGCACGTGTGGGTCCGTGCTTTACCCACTGGGGCGTGTGAGTCCGTGCCCTACCCATTGACACGTGTGATTCCGTGTCATATCTCTTAGCACATGTGAGTCCGTGCGTTACACTAGCATGGGTCCAGTCCCTTGTTTAATAGATCACAGACGTAGATTTATGATATGTTAGTGTACAGCTGTTGTGATGTATTGTGTGGCTGACTAAAAATTACACTTGTGTTTATGTATAGTATCTGTTTTGACAGAGGGGGTTATTGGCGAATCTTCAATTGACTTGTTGTCGCTCAAATTGGTGTGATGGTATTCATTGACAAAGATTGCACGAGAGCGGCGATAAAGACGAGGAAGTGATTTCTGGTGAGAAAGTCGTGGACGTAGGGGAGAATGGTGGCGAAAGGCTTCTCCTTACCTAGCACCATCAACTATGCTGATGCTTTTAATTATTAACTTTTTAGTAACTTGACATAATAGTGGATTTTTAATTGGAATTAACTTTAAAATAGGCGGTGAGGAAACAGGATTGGGGGGTGGAAATAACATTCCCTTTTATTTATAAGAATATTGCAATTATAAAATGATCAAAGGGGACATTATTATAGAATACAATAGCAACTGCTTCCACATCCATCTACATGAATCCAATTTTCTTTTTCACCGAAGTCATCTCTCATGCTTTCGATCTCAGTTTGCAACCCACGAAATGTAGCAGAAGTTTAAGGGCAAGTGAGAAACATTGAAAAAATAAAGAAATAGGAAGAATTCTAAAATTTAGGGAGAGTAGAGAAAGATACAAAATCAAGGGTTTCTCATTGGCAAAATTCGTCTCTCATGCTTTCGATCTCAGTTTGCAACCCACGAAATGCAGCTAAAGTTTCAGGGCAAGTGAGAAACATTGAAAAAAAATAAAGAAATAGGAAGAATTCTAAAATTTAGGGAGAGTAGAGAAAGATACAAAATCAAGGGTTTCTCATTGGCGATAGTTAGTGTGAGCGAAAGGATGGTTATGGATCATTGTGAAGATCATTCTAAACCTATAATGTAAATAATTTTAGTCGGTTCTATTGTGCTTTGGTTTTGTTTATGTTGCATGGTACAATTCGAGTTTGATTTAGTTGTTCAATTCTTTTTATCTAACCATAAGACCGCTTTTTTGGTGGCCATGGATGTGCCGGCTGTGGCACGTAGGGTGGCTGCTTCCTCTCTTTATTGATCTGGACACAAGATTAAGTTTGGAAGATTTGAAAATATATATGGGTGTCTAAAGAGATAAAAGCCAAATGACTATTGGTGTACAAAGAAATGGGTGTCCAAAGAAAAAAATTTGGGTGAAAGTAGCAACCCTCTTCTTTTTTTCTTGTCAAATTCATCCTCAACCTATATCAAATGTATTTCTTCACATCCAACTCCGTTAATTTAGGAGCTGCTATGTACATCATGTTTTCTTCTCACATTATTGCTAAAGTAAAATTATCCTTGTACCCACATGTAAATTTACATCAAGGGACCCATAAGAAATAAGATTAATTTCTTAGTGTTTCTTTTATAGTTAGCTTTAACTTTTATCCAAACACCAAAAAATCTTTGAAACCCAGTAAAACAAGGAATGGAGGTCGCATCCAACCCTTCCACCGCCACCTGCTTCCACTTCATGGCCGTCGCAATGAGAATTTGTGATTTTGGTGGTAGAGATATGTTATAGGTCTTTATTGAATAAAGTTAAATGAAAGATATACTTGAAAGTTCAGTATCTAATTTGGGTGTTCAAATAACGTTGAAAATTTTTTAAATGGATGTGTGAAGAAACATGGGTGTCCAAAGAATGTTAAGTGCTGATGTATCACACGTGTACCTCACCATGTTTAATTTTTAACAAAAAAAAAAGCTAGTTATAAAAGTGATTGAAAAAGAAATAGAGGTTAAGAACCCCAACATAAAGTCACCACCCCCATCTCAACAGCCATCACGTCGGCCACTCAAGGGAAATCACTCTCCTACTTGCCCACCTCCACCTTTCATTCTCCATATCCGGACCCAATTTCTCCTCTTCCCTGACCATATTTCCCTACCTCTGCAAAACTCACCTTGCCGAATCATACCAAAACTCCATGGACAGAAGTTTGCATAGAGATTCAAATTCAATCCAACCAGAAATTTAGGTTTCTCCATTTGTCAACAATAAATAAAATAAAATAAATTGGAGGTAGTGATTTTGTGTTGTGTTTCTTATATATCCTTTACTGTTGCATAACGGGTATAAAAGTAGTGCAGTGGCGGAAAGTAAATGAGACACAGAATTTAACGAGGTTCGGCAAGTGTGCCTAGTCCTCGGGGCGGTAGTACTGGTTTCTCTCATTATATGGAAATACTGGAAACGTATACAATACAGAGTACTCTCACTTAACTCCCCCTAGCCTATACTCTTCTCTACGGGAAAAGTCTCACTTGTGCATCGAAGGAGAGGGCTCCCTCCTCATTATATAGGCAAATGATCAGAAGAGGTAGTTATAAACAAATAGGATAAATGCAAGTTGGGATGAGAGTGGTTAATGAGTGTGCAGCCACACAACCCACCCAACCATTATTCTGTAACACTCCCCCTTGGATGCTCACGAATTCACATGAATGCTTCTGAATGCACCGCCTTGGATTGTACTCATTGATTTCTTTCAAGGCTGTAACGGCACACTCAAATACTTGATTGCTCCCCCTGATGAACATCGTCACAGCTCTGCAAGTGATCCGGGAATGTTGAGGTTGAATCTGGCTGGATCCTTGAATCTCACCTTCATCTGAAGAACAAAGGAGAAGTCTGATGGATTCGAGAAGGTCCAGCGCAGGCTTATGAGAACTGTCAAGATTGGAAGCATGATATGAGATACATTTGCTTCCAATCTTCTTGATATGAGATACTCTTGCTTCTAGAAGGGATGACCGAAGTTGGCTGTTTGGACTATCGACCTCCAAAACATCGTGGTTTGATAGGGATTCGTCCTCCATCTCTGTAGGAATCTTGCAAGAACAGAGACTGAAGGGGCTTTATGGAATCAACAATAATATTGATCTCCGGGGTATGAAATGAGATACTCTTGCTTCTTTAGGCATATGAAAGGCAAATTGTGCATGAAAAGCTGATGAGTGATCATCTAAAGCAAATTGGGAATGCCTAGAGACTTCTTCTACCAAGTGCAGAATGCTGAGGATATATACAGCAGCAGGAGAATAAATGGCTGAGATGCGTTTTCTAGTTATCTCAAGACAGGTAAGGCGCACTCCTTGGGATCCGAGAATGCTTGAAAATATCTCGTGAGTGATTCAACGTCTGTTGAAATTTGTCACCCTTGGAACACGTGCGGCCAATCATCTGAAATCAGATCCGAAGTTAATGGGATATGATCTTCAATAAAGTAGGTTTACCTGTCGGGTCTCGAAAAGAGAAGATCCATTTTTCTCTACATATCCTCGGTGCAATTCATCTGTGGAAGTCACATCTTTGAAGACTTTCTCTTGCAAACTATCTCAGCTTTAGCCCTCCAATTTTCCTAGCATTTCATACCTTTCTTTCTTTCCAGTAATGGCTTCCTCCTCCAACGTTTCTCCTGATTTGACTCTTGCTCCCCCTGGAGATTCGACGCCAAGTGTTAAGATTTGGCATCCCACTTTTAATTCCAGCACAGGCCCGCTTACTGTTAAGGACTCAGTAATGCGCAATGATGGTACTGCATCAATAGTGGCCTGGAACATCTCGACTCCAGAGGACGAGATGTTGTTAGCGGGGCGTTCTGACAAAGAAGCCATGACACGTGCTATGGCTTCATGTGTCCAGAGTGCAGCACAAGTGTCAAATCTGGCCAAACGACTGGCGGCCCGAAACTATGAGCTAGACGTGCTCAAGAAGGATAACCAATCATTGAGAGAAGAGAACCGACGTCTGCATGCCATATGCACTCAGTACTCAACAAAGATGAAGGACAAACTTGACTGGCTGGAGTCCAAATCCTCTGTTCTACCGCATAAGGATTCTTGATTGCATCCATTCTGCGATAATATCAATTCCAGGACTTTGTGAAAAACTTTATATTACAAGCTTTGCCGTATGCCTTGTAATCTTGTTTTTCTCATTTTCTTGTAAAAAGACCCACTTGTAACCGTCATGGTTCACATTGGGCGAGGTTTGACAGACTGGTCCGAATATATTACAAGAAATTCAAATTTGCCTGAATTGCATGTTTCAATCATATCTCTGTATTTAGATCCCCATAGAGATATCTTGCAATCATATCCATAAGCTGCATATTCAGTTTTTCGGAAACTACCAAACTGATTAGGTAGTGGAACGTAACAATGTTCATTACGAGAGAATACATCTCATCGTAATCAATGTCAGGGCTAATGAGAGAAGCCTTTTGCCAGAAGGCGTGTCTTTACACTATTTCATTCTCATCATTATGCTTCCTTACGAAATCCCACATGTAATCTACAGGATTCACATTGGGTAGTATGGGAACTTCAGGCCCAAACACTTTTCGCTAAGGAGTCTAAATTGACCTGCATTGTTTCTTTCCATTTTCACGAATTAGTTCAACGTTGTGCTTAATCAACGGAACGCGGTTCGATATCGTCGCACTTTGTGATTCAGTGGCCACTGCATAAGCAAAGATATCATCGATGATTATCTCATTTCGATTCCATAAACTCATCCGGACCGAGATCTCTTGATCCTCGGGAATTTGGATTTGGGGTATCACCCTGGGACGTCTCCCAGGACACTTCCATAATCCTGCGCAATTTATGAGTTGGATTGGTTGAGATAGCGATAGGATTCAATTGTGCCATAGTTCTCCTCTTCTAGGGAGTGAATCCATCGAACAGAGTCTGTCTCGCTTCTAGCCGAGGACAGAGTATTGGCTAGCCGCCGATGTACCTCGTTCATCATGAACGGAACATCCTACAGGGATGTCTTGTGCGTCCTACAGGACACCTTCATTACAGGCTTGTTTGCAGCTGGTATATGTGATCTCGTCACTTTAGTAAGATCATAGAGGGTGTCTGGCTTATTTACACAACACTCTGAAGATCTAGAATATGTCGCACTTGCTTATCATATTGTGCGATGCGAGGATCAAGATGAGACATAGTGGGTACAGCCACGTCAATTCGCGTCGTTCTTCAGGAACGTTGACGTTCTTTTCTCCCCCTAACGGCGGGAATATTGTCTCATCAAAGTGACTATTCGCAAATTTTGCGAAAAAAAAAAGAGATCGCCTGTCAATGGAAGGGAAATCATAACCAACAAAGATTTCCAAATTGAGGACCCATATTGGTACGTTGCGGTGGCGCAACTGGCACTAAACTGCACACCCAACATTGCGTAAGTACGGTGAATCATGTCCGTACCCATTAACCAGCTGTAACGCTCAACATGAGTGGGTGGAGCTGGGTCTCAGGCGGACCAATATAACTGCATGCAAAATTGCATGGTTCCATGCAGAAGCAGAAAACTTGGTGCTGCACTACCAAGGCCTTGCGATCATTTGAAGGCGTTTTATGAGTGTTTCTGCGAGACTTGTGAGAACATAGGGAAAGACATGTTCAACCACAATCCAAAGGAAGGTGCAATAATCATCGAAAGCCTTCGATATAAACTCTCTGGTGTTATCCGGTCTTCTAGACTGCCACAGATAACTAGGGTGGTGAGCCCTCAACTTATGCCAGAAGTTTAGCAAATGCAGTATTAATGTGGACAGTAGTCATGTGACCAGCAAGTCGGTACATCAACCAAAACCATAAAATCTTTAAATGGTCCGCGTTTTGGTTGGAATTGTCCACAAATTTCCCTTCAATCCGCTGTAGAAAAGGAGTTCATTAAGTGTCTTTGCAGGGAAAGGTAGAGCTATACAATATTCCCAACGAGCATGCTTGGCAACGTGTATTTAAAAACACGAGATCTCTACAAACATAGGGATGCCCGTTGAAGATACTGTGCATCACATCTCGACCTGGATCCCTACCGGTCATGCGAAAGCAAATAAGTGCTCGAGTTGGCTAGCTTCATGCTATATGGCCTCAATCAAGCAAATGGTTGTGCGATCCAACTCATTTGGGAGGCATTCCAACTTCTCCAATATACGCTTACAGCCATATAAGTAGGAGGTAATGCAAAGATTTTCCTTACCATTTTCTTTTAGCGGTATCATCATGGTAATTGTTCAATCGAATGTCCTTATAACTCAACAATGTTCTACTCAAATGTGATGAGTATAATGCCTTTGTAGGTCTACATGGAGGTATGAAGTTAGTAATATATCTTCATTCAGGGAGAATATCTTGCGCAGCCGCGCTATCAGCCAGATAACTAACTTCCCACTAGGCATACCTCAACATGGATTAATTGAATCGGTCACATGATAAAGGAAACTGCTAGTTCCAATTGATTCAATTAATTGATATTCGTGAACAAAATCCGGATAAGACTGAAACTTAAATCCGGATGAGAGCAAAATCTGCCTCTCAATTAATCCCGATGACTTTCAGTCTGGATTTGATCAAGGAACTTCATGTCTTATCATGAGGATCAAAGACTTCAGGTTCCGATCTCTTGCATGTTATGAAATATCAAATAATTGCAAGACTTCATTGCTTATGCTATGGCAATGGCATCCCATATAATATGGGGAGGACGGTATAACCTGCAATGACATTTTATATAATATGGGGCAAGGCAATAAAACCACATCATCACTCCACAATCAGAATTTAAATTGCTGAAATTAAATAGCATAATTTAAATTGGTGAAATTAAATATGGAGAGGCGGTACAACCGTCCAACATCCCACAAGCAGAATTTAAATTGCTAAAAGTAAATAGCAGAATTTAAATTGCATGAATTAAATATAGGGAGGCGGTACAACCGTCCAACATCCCACAAGCAGAATTTAAATTGCTAAAAGTAAATAGCAGAATTCAAATTGCATGAATTAATTATGCTATGAATTAAATAGCATAATCTAAATCGTGCTGATAACGTGTTGGGGAACGAAAACCCCACAAAGCCGGCCGAGAATCCGTTTTCATTTCTCGATTCCGGCGACGGGAACCGCTCGGAATTCTCTGCTGGAGGATCCGGCGAGACGTGGGGGAAGTCCGAGCAGCAGGCTCCAGGACCATTCGCCGTGGATCTTCAGGATCCGGCGTTGAGCAGATCGTCGGAGCTCCGATCGCCACGACGGAGGTGAGCACATTTCCGGTGACGAAGTCGCGCGGCTTTCTCTGCGGGAGAAATCTGACGTCGTGGACGGCGACTTCGATGGTAGGAGGCAGCGGGCTGGGGTAGCCTCAAACAAACTGGAGAATAAGCTCGCGGATCGCCTGCAGGATCCCGACGACTTCTGGTCGTCAACGAAGTCCTCATCGGCGACTCTCACCTGCAAAATGGAGTGGGAAAAACCGGCCCATCATTGGTTTCCTGTTGATGTTTGCCTCTGTTTGTGATCAAAGCTCTCCCAGGCTATTCTCTGAGTTTTTGGTGAGGTTATGGAGAGAAAAATTTAGTGAGAGAGAGGTTAGGTGGGTGGGTTTCTGCCAGAGAAAATTGATGAAGAGTTGATGTGCGGTAGGTGTAAAGCAAAACAACATCAATTCTTTAATATGTGTCATGTCCACTACTGACAACGGAGCAACTCGTGCTGATAACATGTTGCAGAACGGGTATAAAAGTAGTGCAGTGGCGGAAAGTAAATGAGACACAGAATTTAACGAGGTTCGGCAAGTGTGCCTAGTCCTCGGGGCGGTAGTCCTGGTTTCTCTCATTATATGGAAAATACTGGAAACGTATACAATACGAGTACTCTCACTTAACTCCCCCTAGCCTATACTCTTCTCTACGGGAGAAGTCTCACTTGTGCATCGAAGGAGAGGGCTCCCTCCTCATTATATAGGCAAATGATCAAAAGAGGTAGTTATAAACAAATAGGATAAATGCAAGTTGGGATGAGAGTGGTTAATGAGTGTGCAGCCACACAACCCACCCAACCATTATTCTGTAACATTTACTTCTTTTTCAATCATTTTTATAAATAGTTTTTTTTTTCAGAAAAAAAAAATTTTGAATTTTAAAAAATTAAAAATGATGGAGTCCACGTGTCACGTCAGCACTTAACGGCTAAACTAATGAAGTTGGATTGGAATAATCACATTTGATACGGGCCGCCAACATTGAATATGAAATTTGATTAAAAAAAATTAATGATCATTGATGACACTATATCAATGTATCATTTGTGATAAAAACTCTATTTGTTAAAAAACTGCTAATCGCCTTAGGTTTTCTTTTGGATCCTGGGCCCACACTAAACTTACAGCATTGGACTTTTTTTTTTTTTTTGGGTCAAAATTCAGCATTGGACTCGAACCGACTGAAACCCGGTCCATTTGCACAATCTACTGTCGAATCGCTTCTGTTCCCGACTTGTTCTCCGAGTTTGACAGAGCGCCCAAATCCCAAACTCCGGCGCGGACGTCGGTGTCTGTTAATTAGTCGACGGGAGACGGGAACCGCGGGAATAATTGGGGCGGTGGCTGGTGCTTGATGTGTTATGGGTGAGATTGTTGAGGAGGAGGAGTTGATACCAACTTGTAGTAATAGCAGATACATTGGCCAAGAGAAGAAGGTGGAGATTGTCGTCAGAATGATAGGCCCAGCTCCCCCTTGTCGTCTCCAAGTCCCCTCTTCTATCAGTGTACGCATTCAAGAGACTTTGCTTGCATGTCGAAAACTTCTTGGGTTTATTTTGAGTTCTGTTCATTTTTATGTAGTTATATATGCATATTTGATTAGAATCCAGGTTAGAAATTCTTTACGATTTGAACAATGGGTTGCTCAATGGATTGCATTTGGAAATTTGTTTGGGTTAATGTGAATTCTGTTATGGTCGTAGTTTATATGTGCATAATTGATTAGAACCCGGATTCGAAACTCTTGATTATACGAACTCTGCTTTTCTCAATAGATTGAATTTGAATACCATTGGCAAAGGGAAAGTTGAATCATTGTGTCCTAGTCAAGCAATTAGCTGTTTATAAAACTTTACAGTTGTTTTGTTTTATGGACTTAATCTCTCGGTTCAGAGACTTGTGAATGAGGGAGCTGACTGAAACTAAAAACAGGGATCTTTATGCTATTCTAGCATTAAGAGAATGTATGAGATTTCAAATGGCCTAGAGAACTGTAGTTCACTAAGAGATATGACAGATTTGATGAAATTACCAGCCATTGTCCTATGAACTAGACTCATCAATTAAGGTAAAGTCTAGATTTATTGCCATGCACAACTTTTTTTCTCTTATGTGATGGCAAACCTTTGGACTAAACTAATGAAAGTATTCTCTTATAGTGAGGGCTAAGTTCTCTTGCATTGGGTGAACATTCTTACATGTAGAAAGATAACCGAGTCACTTTAACTATTGAGTTAACTATAAAGCCTTCCTCCTAGAGCAGTTTCATTTCTCATCATGTTAATCGATTGTATAATGTACAACGTGGGCATTGAAGTGTCAAATGGGATAGTGTTAGGTATTTCATGTGCTTTGGTTGTTAGAAGAGAAATGAAGTCCTACAACTAATCATAGTTACTTAAGTTATCAGTCTTTGTTAGGCACTTGCATTGTAGCTTTTGTATCCGTCTTGCTTTATTGACCAGGAGCATATGGAGAAGCTTCTTTCTTTCAATAGTGTCTGCATTTTTGGAACAAACCATCCTCTACCCTTTATATTGGTGTATGAGTATAATAGCACTGACCTTTAGATTTAAAGATGCGCGTAATCACAGATTCTTATGATCTGCTTGCACAGGTACATGACTTGAGAAAATTGATAGCTGAGAATGGCCATCTACCAATCGAGAAGTTGAGGCTCATTTTGCAAGGCAGTGTGTTGCAGGATAGTAAAAGTGGGCACAATGTCTACCTGCAGCTCAATGATGGTGGTAAGTATTGGTCTTGTCTTAACATTCGTCACCTGATTGTTAATTTACACTTTTTCAATACATTCTAGCTTTGTTTGATCTTTTGCTCACATTAGTCTAAAATTATTTGGAGTTTCATAGTTTTTTTTTTCCAGACTATTGGAGTTGTGATCTAGTTTTTAGCGGTAGCTTAACTTCATATTAGTGGTAAAAATTACATTTACAGAACTACAGCTGAATTAATCAGTTACTAGTAAGACAATTTGATCGATGAGAGTCAAATACTTCATGATTGAATAAGCATTACATCACTGTAAACATTTCTGTTACAATTTGTTTTGTTCTTGAGCGAGGTTTATTCCTTGTTTATATCTCATTTGGTGAGTGACCTTGGATTTTTTATCTGCTTTTTGTTATTGTATAGATTCCCTGATTGTTGCTGTCAAACCAAAGCCACCAGCTAAACATATTAGGGATGGATTTGATGATGATGACGACGATGATCTGGTAAGATTGAGTCAGTTGTCCCTTTGGAAAAAGTTTGCCGTTTTGTGTACTGTGACTCAACTTATGGTGTTCCCTTGATTTTTGGATTTCCAGAAGTTTCAACTTCCACAGTCAGCAAGCCGGTGGAAGAGGACATTGTACAGTTTCCTGCATGATAAATTGAAGTTTCCCGGTAGGCAGACATTAACTACAAAACTTCTTGTTATCTGACAAAAAGATAATAGTACTCTGACAGAAAGCTCTTTTATTTTATGTCTTGATAGATATCCTGTTAATGGCAATTTTCTCTCTGAGTTTGAAGATGTGGGTAGTCATCATTATGTGGTTTATTTTGGCACCAGTTGCCCACAGATGGGAAATTGGCCCTTTATATGTAAGTTTCCTCTGCTCTTATTTCGCCAACTGCGTCTCTTATGTGAGACCATAACTCTTTCTTAACAGATTGCTAACTGGCATTCAAAATTTCCACACTCTAAACCACCACTAATATTCCTCCCCATTGCTGTTTGTTACTGCTATACATTCAGATACTTGGCACCGGCTTTGTTGTCATACTCCTAAATCTTGGAAAGAAGCAGCCAGGGGATGTCAGGTATTCACTGTTTCATGAATATAATTGTTTGCTCTTGATCATGTGAATGTTGGTAGTGGTGAAAGCTAAGTTCTGGTATACCGTTTAATAGTTTTCTGGTAGTAAAGGATCTTATTTTGTGGTTTTTGAAATTGCAGTGCATATTCTATTTTCAATGAAGATTTCAGAGAGCTCCCTGGGACCCTGAATGCAGAACGTCTTGATGGGGACATACGAGCAGGTCAGTTTTGAGCCTGCTACTGCTGATTAGTTTTTGTCATCCATGATATGATGATCCTGTATTCTGTATCAGAAGAATTGCATTAAAGGTTTTATTTGAATCCAACCAACAATATCTGCATAGATTTTCTTTCGAAGCTTTATTTAGTTGCTAAGTACATAGTGTATGAATACCAGTTTTCTCGTTCTCCTGATAAACTAGAACAGCGACACCACTCTTATGTAATAGTCTTGTCTCTCAAACACTTTCAAGGTGATTTTTATGGACAACTGGAGTAATTGAACCCAAAATTTTGTAGACAGCATTAGCTTGTATATAGACCTCAGAATAATATCTTTGTATATGTGTATGCGTCCGTTTACATTGATTCAGTACAAGGAATTAAGATTGGTTAGCATGGGCTCGGAAACAGAAAGTATAACCAAATGCCAATCTATCAGTAGAAACTCGAGAAGTACTGGAGAGTAGTAGAAATTTGATAGAAAGTTTGAATGAAACTGCTTAAACTGTTCAATTAATCAAGTTTGCGCCCATTTACTCCTAAATGAACTAAAATAATATTTGTAGACACAGAAAAACGCCAAAAAGCAAACATGGAGCGACCCCAATGAGGCAAACCATGTTAGACATTCTTGGCTATTTTAACAATAGGCTGATCAGTGGATTGCAATGGGAAAATTTGTTTGGGTTAGTGAATTCCGTTATTGTCATAGTTTACATATGCATAATTGATTAGAATCCGGATTCGAAACTCTGGATCAAACGACCTCTGTTTTGCTCAATGGAACTCTCTATTGCTGAATGGATTGAACATTGGGAAATTGTTCAAAATAAGTATTTTGGACAATTCCTTGCCAAAATGTGTCGGCAGCACAACTATTTCATATTTGCACAAATACCCTTTCTTTATTTGCTCAGCCCACCTCCGCCACCACGCTGCCAGTCGCTCCCATCAACAACACCATCAACTTCGCCGACAACCAAGCTACCACCAAGCAGCCCCTGTCAATAGCGCCATTGGTGCCAACAATTGGGTCTGCCCCCATCGACGACGCCATTAAGGCCTGCAACCAAGTTGCCACCAAGTCACACCCATCAATGATGCCATCTACACCTACAACCAAGCTACCACCAAACCACCCAAATTTAAAATCAGCCCATAAAACTTTAAAAAAATAATAATAATAAGATAAAGAGGAGCGGACTGATCTATACGGGTACTATGGTACTAGCGGGTACTATGATATGTATGTATACACTAGACTACATATAGTCTATATGAATACTATGTGATAGAGAACTATAGTTTCCTTATAATACCCATTTAGTATCATAATTGTATCATTATATTCCAAAAGGATCTCAGGCAGCAAATAACAAAAGTTGTGCTTAATTTGGAAAATGAAAAGCTGCCCGCACAATTTGGGGAGAAATTTCCCAAATATGCTTATTTTAACTAATTCCCTTGGAATATTCCTATGTGTAGAAAAATAACAAAGCCACTTTAACTATTGAGTTAACTACAAAGCCTGCCTCCTATAGCAGTTTCATTTCTCAGAGTTGAGCGATTCATGTACAACATGGGTGTTGAAGTGTCAACTGGTATATTATTAGGTTTTATGCTTTGGTTAGAAATGAAGTTCTACACCTACTAGGGGTGTAATGAGCCGAGCCGAGCCGAGCACCAAGGTGCTCAAGCTCGGCTCGCACAAAATTTCTGAAGCTCAAGCTCGGCTCAAGCTCGCATAAACTTCATAGATGAAAGCTCAAGCTCGGCTCATTAAAAAATTGCGAGCTCGAGCTTAGCTCGGCTCGGCTCATTTACGATGCGAGTTCAAACGATTTGTCAAAACAGTAATTAAAATAATGACTTTGTCTTTTCTTTACTTGTCAACGATTTGTTTGTTTGTGCCTCTTCGTTGTTTTCAATTCAATGTGCATTGGTTATACAGAAGATAACTAGGGTTAAGATTTGCATGTTTTTTAATGGGCTGGGCTCTTAATTTAATTTAATATTTATAATATTAAAGTTACTAATAAGTAATATTATTAATTTATATATATTAAATTACGAGCCGAGCCGAGCTTTAATGAACGAGCCAAGCTTGAGCCGGCTCATATATATACGAGCTTCTCATGAGCTTTATGAGCCGAGCATGCCAAAGCTCAAGCTCGGCTCAATTTTTAAATGAGCCCAAAAATAAGCTCAAGCTCAGCTCATTTCTGTAACGAGCGAGCTTGAACGAGCCAAAAACGAGCCGAGCCCGAGCTAAGCCTGAGCAGCTCGAGCCAATTTACAGCCCTAACACCTACCTAATCATAGTTACTTAAGTTGTCTTCTTTTGTTAGGCACCTGCATTTAGCTCTAATAGAACACAATCAGTCTTGCTTTACATATGAGGAAGATGAAGTTGAAATGATTCAGACAGAACGAGCAAAGAGAAGCGGCCATTCGTCTTCTCCTTAGACAAGTTGGGCGACTCTCAGTCAATACCGCGGAAATCTCATCTCGACTTTCTGATAATTTCTGCGATATTACAACCTTGATTGAAATGACATCGCTTAAAAGAAATCAAAGTCGAGCAGTCAACAAAAAATCAGACCATTGGAGCTATATCCTTATCCCCAAGTCATCCAAAGTCTCCAAATTTCTTCTCCCCAAAATCAGCAAAAATATAACCGGTGCTCTCTCTCTCTCTCTCTCTCTCTCTCTCTCTCTCTCTCTCTCTCTCTCTCTCTCTCTCTCTCTCTCTCTCTCTCTCTCTCTCTCTCTCTCTCTGAAATTCCCAAACAGAAAACCCTAATTTCTCCAAATGTCTGAGGCTACGAAATCCTACTGTATCACAGTGGGCGGCAATGATGATCAACGAGATGTATGAGTTCTCCGCCCTAGAGTGACAGCGATGGTGACGAGCGTAAAGTCGAGCTATTTTGATCTGACCCATTCTGGTATCTGCGATTGATTTTTAATTAAGTGTTTGTTGATTTCTTGTCTGAATTCGGTTACTAGCTTAGATTTTTTTTTTTTTTTATGTTAGTTTTTGTTAGGCTGGGCAACTGATGGTGGAGGCAGATTGAATATGTAATTAAGGCTTTGACTAAGCGATTCATGAAACAGACCCATCAAGGTTGAATTTCGTTTAGCTTTATTTCATTTTATGTTTTTATGACTTCACCTGGATGTTAATCACAATGTGTTGTTTGTGTGGTGTGAACGAGAGCGAATATGAAATTTGCGCTCTCTCTTAAATTCCTTTGAAAATCCCGAAGAGTTCTCCGCCATGATCTTCTCCAACTGCTAGGGGTGGGAATGGACCGGATTGGATCAAATTTGATCATAATCAAGAACTGAATCATAAATATATATATTGGATCGGTTTGGATTGAATTTAGAGATAATATCAGATATATCTTATGAGGATAAAATCAGTGAATTTGAATTGTTGGGAATAGGGCCGGCCCGAAGGGTAATCTGACGAGAATGCAGTCTTGGGCTCATGTTCAGGTGCAATGGAAAGCTGGATTGTTTGAGATGCTTAAAACCTAGGTTCTAATCTTTATGAGGCACATTTTGTATTTGTTTTCTTTTCCTTTCCCCAAATTAAGTAGGTTTCCTTTTACTGAGTTGATTTTGTCAATAAGATAGGTCTCCTTGTCTATTTTGAATTAAAGGTGGTTAGTCTATTCAGTTTCTTCGGACAAGATATTCTGCTTTTGTTGTTAGCTATTCAAAGAAAGAGGAGTCAAGACTTATTTGGATAGTGATAATTTCACAGATTGACATAACCTTTCCCAGAGGCTTGCAAGTCACAAAACTAGTAATGATCACATTAATTGCATGGCTAGATGGATGGAGTTGGAAAGAAGATTGCGATTGAATAAAACAATTGATGAAGGTGTGCAAAAATAAATCAGCAAAGAGAAAGAAAATTGGAGTTGAGTACTATTTAGGATATTTGCAGTCATCAAGAACGATTGAATGGGTGAGCACTATTACCAATTGAGAAAGATTTGGTAGAACACCTAGACTATGCTAATTTAATTAGTACATTTGCGTCTAAAAATGTTAGGCGACCAATATTTAGGTAAATTTTTTTAAGTAAGTATCAAGTGCAAATGACGGAACGGTGGAAAACATATGAGACCCGAGTTTGAGCATTCGTCTTAGGCCCCTAAATTCTCAGGGCCGGCCTTGGCTGGAAATAGCCCTTATCTTATCTTTTATACTTCTTCTGTTTAGGATGCTTCATAAGCTAAGAACACTGAGATCCAGCATGAAGAAGTATTTCCATCTTTTACAGCCGATGACGAAGCACACCATTTTTCATGTAGTAAATTATGGAAAGTGGTACCAAGATTTAGTTGGGCTTACCTAGATGAAACCCAAAGCAGAGGGTAATATGAAATAAAGTAGAGGTAATTACTTATTAAGCTAAGGGTTTGGCTAGGAGCCCAATGGGCGACCCGTTGGCCCACTCCAAAGCCTGGCATGGGCCATTATGGACCATGAGCCAATCTATCCTATAGATACTAGGGTTGAACTTAGACTAGAGGGTATGAAACCCAGCCCGGTCCACTCAAGCCAATAAAAGCCCAGCCTAATTGCTCCAAATAAGTCCCGCCTGAAGGCTTACGTGTTATTACTTTTGATTTTAAAAAAGGGTTAATGAGATATAAGCCCAAAAAATTTGTATTATTTAGATTGATACCCATGTGTATTTTTTTTTTGTTGAATAAAACTCATCATTTAATAGTCTTATCACATAAGATCTATAATCAACCAACCAATTTAAGTTATTTACATGTATGCCATTTTACATTTAAAACAAATAAAGTAAAATTGAAAAAAAATTAACTAACCCTCCTTCAAGTTTGGCGTAAGTTATATTTCTTTTTAAAATGTAGGTACAAATGTATGCCCCCTCCCTAAACTATTCATTAGGTATATGTCTTTTTTATGTAAATATCGGTATATAATGTTTATAGGTGGGTATGTTCAGGTATTATAACTTAGGTATTAGTCAACTTACAGAAAACCTATAGCAACTTACAGAAAACCTAAGCCAATCCACCTTGATATAAGTAAACTTATAGCAACCTGAGCCAATTCACCTGAATATAAGTCAACTTTGGTGGTGTAGTTTAGGTAACCATGTGTTCTCTTGAGACGATATAATTTGGTTAGATTATTTTGTGAACACCAAAATCATGCCACCTAAGTATAGTCATATTATTTGATTTTGTAAACACCTAAGTCATATCACCTAAGTATGGTCATATTATTTAATTTTGCAAACACCTAAATCAAACCACCAATTATATATCTTTCTAATTATAAATAAGGGTATATTTGGTAGATAAACACATACATAAAGACAAATATGAAAAGTTTTTAAGTTGACATCTAGTCAGCGGGCTTTATTCAGAAGAAAAATGTTTGGTGGGTTTTAAATGAAAAAGTTTAAATTTTAAGTGTTTATGTCTCATTTACTATTTAAAAAATCATATTATCCTTTATTTGATAAAAATCATAATATCATTTTTTATAATTCTTATTAGAACCCCACTAATTTCAACCACTAATATCTTATACCCTCGTAAATATTTATATCCACTATCTCTTTTCTCCCTCTCTTTTCCTAATATCTTTTGAACATTGAATATTATCTTTGCTATTGTTAAATTATGTGGGGTGATTTTATTCACACCCATCATTTATTTTATTTATTAAATTACTATTTTGTCCTAATATAAAATTACACATAAAGACAAAAGAAAATAGTGAATTGACCACTACACTCAACATCATCAACATAACCCTATCCGTGTTCATCAAATATTCTCCCACTATATACGTATTCCTAAAACTCTCACATAATCTATATGGTGAGAACTACAAGGAAGCAAGTGCACTTGTGAAGAATAGAAGGTGAAATTGAAATTTTGGATCCTTCAATTGATGTTATATAGATTAATGATGAGGGTAAAAATCAAATTCAATGTTGAGTAAAAGGTACTTTTGGAACACAAAATGGGTGTAGTGATAAAATTTAAACTAGCCAAAATTGATGATGAATTTTAAAATAAGATTGGGTGTAAAGATCAAATTCATGGGTGTGGATAAAATCACCCATTATCTTTTGGAGATAACATTAAACTTTTATGTCAATTTCTATTAAATTTTTTGGTCCAGTTCCTAGAACATCCTTTTTTTGACACACATTATGTTTTAGTCAAAAACTGGGGGATTGACACGTTAAACAATTGTGATAATGTGGAAGCGGGGGCTTCCACGTGGATGGGTTGAGGTGGCTTCGGGGAAGCAAAGTACTTGAGGCGTCTTCTGGGAGAGGCGATGTCTCTTGAAGTGATCTATAAGAAAACCAAGTATGAGTCTCCGAGCACCGGTGTGGTGCCGGTCAAAGGGGCTCTGATGCTTAAGTCAGTAAGAATGACAGTGGCGGTAAATAGTAATGTGAATAGTAAAGATTAGCTACCCCTGACCCCTTGGGGGTAGACTTCCTTTTTATAGAGGTGGTGGGGATGTCACATCTTCTTTTGTCCAATGTGGGATAAGGAGTACCTGCGGGGTATTTCCTTGTGACTTTTGGATCTTCGTGTAGGGCCCACTTCTCATCGTATGGAGAAGGTCTGCGGTTATGCGGAGACCGCCGCGAGGTGGTTCTATGAGGTGTGTTCGATTTGTCGTGCGTCGTTCATGTGGGGGCCAAAAACCTTATAAAGCGTGCTCATGGGACTCACGGGATTACCCATGTGGTATTAGATTGTCCTTGCCACGTGGTGCTTGGGACCCACGAGGTGTTAGGTTGCTTTTGTCATGTGGCGCTTGGTTGTAAATTCTATTTGTCATAGGTGGGGCATGGTATAAACACATTATAACATCATTTTGTATCCATTAGATTCAATCATTTTAATGGTTGAGATTCACTCTTATTTTGACTGATTAATTTTAATTAAAAATTATTTTTCAAATGATAAATTTTCATTATTTTATTGGAAACAACAAATACACAGTATCTGATGGAGCCTCTTCTTCTTCCTCTCTGCAAAACCAAAAAAGCTCCATTTGCAATTTTATCAGAGCTTCCATCTTCCTCCATTCCTTTTCTGCATTGGTTGTATACAAGGCACTGATATCACAAAAATATGTGCCGTGCTCAATCTCACTAGCTGCAAAGGAGCAGTTTGAGGAGGTTAATTTATCTCCAGAAAATCTGACTCGAATTCAGTGTTACCTATGATTGAGGTTCTACCTATTAATTTTAACTGCCAGACTTCGAATATGTTCACATTCAATTTATATTCATCTTCACATTGTTTTTCTTTCCCATAATTTTTAAGATTGACTAAAACTAAATCCTGAAAAGTAATTTAAAGAATTTCCTAGTTAAGAAAGAAACCATTCATATCCATGTGATAGATGCAATCCAAGAGCAATGGAGTCCAGATTTTAAGATTGCTGAAGAACAAGGGGAGGAGGAAAACGAACAAGAAGGAGAGAGAGAGAGAGAGAGAGAGAGAGAGAGAGAGAGAGAGAGAGAGAGAGAGAGAGAGAGAGAGAGAGAGAGAGAGAAGTTTTGATAGTGGGGTCTCAAGTTTTCCTTAAAAAAAAAAAGAAGGGTAATTAGCCAATTTGCCCCCTTAACTTGTACCTACTTTTAATAGTGGGGTCTCAAGTTTTCCTTCAAAAAAAGAAAGTTAGGAAAATAAATAGTGGTTTGAATTAATTTTAGAAAGTTGAAAATGTATGTTTCAAAGTCATCTAAGCCATTGACGTGATTCGTAAACGGCAGCGTTAGTCTATTAAATTAATAGACGACGCTACCAAAAAAGTCATCTTTAGATTTAAATAGACGACGTTTTCTTTCAATAAAGCGTTGTCTGATAGGTCCCAAATTTGGTCAAACGAGCTAAAAGCGTCGTCTACAACGACAAAAGACGACACTTTCTAGGAACAAAACGTCGTCTATATTCCTCTGTATAGACGATTATTTTCTGAATAAAGTGTCGTCTGATGGCGTATATTTTCCTGATAGAGTCGTTTATGACATCTATAGACGGCTTTTTTGTTGATGTAGTGTCGTCTATTATCTTCTAATGGACAAAGTCTGTCTTCTGCACACTTATATAGACGATACTTTATTACAAATAAACATTGTCTATTAGTAGAATAGACGACTATTTTTGGTAGAAAAGCATCGTCTATTCTTTTTTGGTAGACGACGTTTACCTAACTAAAGTGTCAATGCTTTTTTTAATTAAAGTGTCGTCTGAGATAGAATTTGATATATTTAGACGACACTTATGTCTTTGTTTGTGTCGTCTTTAATTTTTGAAAGTGTCGCCTTATATTCAGGATTTAGGTACCAAAATCTACAAATTTTACAGCTGCATTTGGATGTAAAAATTTAATAAAACCTGCCCAAAATGTATCTAAATATGCAGCAATCTAAAGATACAATCCAACCATTTGCAATATATAATCAAAATCATTACAAACACATTACGAGTAGCCAAACAATACACAAATGGGTCCTCTAGCATACATTTGTACCAAAAAAAAACTACATAAGTACCAAAGTGCCAAAATACACTAGCTACCCTTATATTACCTAAGGCTACCAAACATACCCTTCTACTAATAAAAACTACATAATTCCCCTACCCTAGCTGCATCTTGTAGTACCTAACATCAAATTACCCAAAAATTGGTACACATGCATGGTTCATTCTACTTATCTAACAATGTTCACTCTTAACTTATCTAACCATGCACACAAGTGAAAAAGATTACATCACTCACGCATAGCATAAGAGTATACAAACCGTGCCCACTCATCCCGAACTTCATCACTATCTCTTGACAAATAGACATAGTCGGATCTCCTTGCCCACTGTTACAACATACAGAAAAGTATAATGAGAACACTTACCACCCTTGATTTATATAACCGAAGATAATAACACTTTACCACTTCATAAAATCACAACTTTCAATGAGAACGTACAATCCTAACACTTATTAAACTTTTCAAAAGTAAACTTAAATCCCTTGAAAAGTTATCGATATACAATATCATATCTTCAAGTTCAGTTCTATGTCAAAGCATCTAAACTTAAACTCAAAATACTACATCAGTAAGCTCCAAAACTTAATCATTTATAGCAAACTGAAAACAACTACTCAGCAAGCAAAATTAATGATAAATAACACAACATGTAAGCGAGAGAGTGTCCCGGTGTACCTAGTTCATTGAAGACCGTTGTATCAAATGATGACCTGTATGAAACAACACAAAATGTACAAATTCAAAAAGAATTAGGCCTAGCAAGACAAACAAAATAAAACTTGTTATTAATGAAATCGAAATTGAAAGTATAAAAAGTGAGAACCAAATATCTCAAGCAAAATCCCAAACTGACTTCAATTTCAATCCAAAACATCGAATACTAATGATAATCATTTAAATCTAAACACTGAGTAAGCAAATTAAAGAGAGCACAACAGCCCACCAAAGGATTGTTCTTTTGCCATTTAACCTACCTTTTGTGATGGTTTCTAATCTAAAGATCCTACTTTATTTCATTCTATAGGAATATCTAACAATAATCTAGTTTTCACTAAAAAGGTTAATGAGCAAGACTGAATAACGTGTGCTAAAGTTAATCCAGTTTCAACGGTTTTTATTCATATCTAAGTTGGATGGATCCCAAAGCTAGGCTAAAGCACAATCACTAGTCAATGCTAGGGTAATTTGAACAATTAAAATTCAGTCATGCAATAAAGAAGCCCTACAGTAAGAATTTCCTAAAGAAGAAACAGAATCCATTTTAGAGGTGTCTATATGAACGGAGGATTTTCCAACATTCCTGACCAAGAATGCAAAAACAGATAGACCAATCTCTTATCCCACTAGAAGAAGTTACCCAAATCCTAACAGATTAGGAAATCCCACACCTTCACCAAGGAAAGAGTACACCACTTACTACCCAAAGTAGAACGAAATCTTTCCCAATCCTAATTTTGAGCCACAATCAATACAGAAAACAAACAATGACATACCAATAGAACTTTAAACATCTATGATATATAAAACATATGAAAGCACAAAAATCACTTAGCCCGTGACCCATTCCAAAATGGTTTCCCAGCAATATTAGTCCTTAAATATCAAATACATATACAAGGATAAACATTTATTTTTAAGACAAGAAAATACCGTCTGGACAAATGTAGCAGATCTTAAAAGCTGACAAATATCGACAAAAAGTTGAACAAGATTCATTCTAAAATGGTCAAGACCATCGGGCAGCTCAGGTGTTCCTTGTTCATCATTGAACATAGGATCATCTACCTGTCAAAAAACCAAGATTCACTTTCAATGCATTATTTATCAGTAAAATCACCATTTTAATCATGTCACAACTCAACAAGAGGGACAACAAAGGAATAAACCTGAGCGCGCAACAAAAGTGCATCAAGTAATGCTGAAAATATGGGGGAAAACATGTCTTCCACTTGCTTCCTCCGTTTTGCACCATCCTCATCAAGGCCAAGAATTTAGCTTGCAAAACCGGACCTAAGAAGAATGAAATCCTCACATAGAGTAAAAACACTACAGTTTCATCCTTGGAAGTAAAGGGCACCATGCTTTAACTCCCCAAACTCTAAGAAACCATCAGAAAAACAATTTATAAACATTTCTCAGAAGAAAGTAGAGCATCAACATTTATACTTGGCCTTTTGTAACTTTCAGTCTAAGTCTTTTAGCAACTCATTTTCCATTTCATTCATTTCTACCACCTACTCTTTTTAAGTTTAAATGTAAAAACAAAATTGAGTAACCAGATTAAGAATCTGTTTTCATTATGTGAATGTACTATCGTCACGATCTATTTACTAAGTTGCAATGTGTTTTAAAGGTAAACTGAGTGGAGCAGAACCTCCAAAAAGAAAAGCTTAATTACCAGAATTGCAATGTTGAGTCTGCTATCTCCCAGTCTTCACTTGGAAACGTCACACAGCTGCTAGTAAAGTACCTAGCGATTTAGAGATATCAGTACCTAAATACTAGTAAAGTACTAAATTTTTTTAGATAGGGAGCAAACAGAATATAATATACCTTTAACACAGCAAGATGCTTTGCTCAGTCAGCACCAATTAGCTTACCCTCAAAATTCTTCTGAACCCTTTTAAAACGATTGAGGAAAGAAAGAAGACAATATTTTCTCCATTGATGGGCTGGTTAAGAAGTATTCTATTTGCACTCAAAATATCACCCTTCCAATGCCAATATATTAACTCGTGCAACAACCTCCCCAAGAGGAGGATTTCTTGAGAGGGCATTCCCAATTACTGAAAGTAACAGAACACAACTGATAGATTCAAATTACAGTCCAGCCAAAACTATGACATATCACACTATAATAAAGTTTGAACTCAAAATAATCCCTAAACACCAAGATATGTAGATGTATATATATATATATATATATATATATATATATAGGGTTAGGATCATGGAACACACTATTTTGACACACCATTTGAAACATCCCTGCTTATCCATTAATTTTGCAATTTTTTGTGGGACCCATTGATAATGGATCCGATCTAATGGACAAGAAGGGATGTTTCAAATGGTGTGTCAAAATAGTGTCCCTTGAACCGGACCCATATATATATATATATAAATGAACTCTACATTAAAATGTTATGCATTGGTCGCATTCACCTTGTTGTAGATGAAGATTGGTCCTTTCATACTAGAACATTTGTATCAAGTTCCTATCGCATATTGTAGTCAACAAGATCACTAAGGAATTTGCATCCAAAATGAACACATCATTAGGTCTTTGGTCAACTCAACTAACAAAAGATTGTAACATTAAAGAAATATGATTTCACATTGTAAACTTTAGCTTACGGAAACCTAATGCTTAATCTAACAGGAATCCCATCAAAAACATTCAAACTTTTTCACAGACCAATCATAACCCACAATGCAAAGCCAAGATTGAACAAAACCCATGTAGAAAATTTATACGAAAAATTTGAGCATGTAGACTAATCAAAATTGTAGCAGACTAACTTCAAACACCATAGAACTGCTTTATACAAAGTACTGTCAAGTTCTAGTGTATTACCAATGAATCTGAGGAGACCTCAAAGCCATTAACATCCTTAAATGGAATGACAGAGGCTTGATAAAGATAAATATGAAACAAACCGATTGTAATTTCACTCAAAATTGGATGCTTGCAATGATCTCCAAGACTGATCAAGTGCTGAATGGAACTTTGTTTCTGAATATATATCCTGCAATTTTCAAAATTAAATCATTCTTATTCCCAACTCAAACCCCACATTTCAAAACAATACAAGTTCATTCCAATAACTATCCCCTTAGCTCAAAATGCAAGTTTTTCCCACTGTTTCTCAACAATCAAACACCAAATAACTTCAACCACCAACAAGCACACCAGTACAAGAGACACACAAGTGCAAAATCTGTGATCAATAGTTGTCCAAATTCCAAAAATAACAAAAACCTATACTCAATAGGGTCGAATTAGAAAATGGGTAGCTAAGGAAAATTCAAATTCCGGATTTAAGTTTGTTGCTTTCTTCTCTCAAAAGGCAAGCTTTTCCCACTATTTCTGAACAACCAAACACTAAGTAACTTAAAAGTGATCAGTTAACTATGTTCTAATCATTCATCCAACCTATCCAAAAGGTATGCACTAATAGCATTGCAAAGAGCATGATTAATACATCACCAGAACCAATCAATCTAAAATCATACTTCAAAAATAGAGCTGGTTAAAAAGGAATCTTATCAACCATCTCAAGTACAATACACAAACAAAATACTCATAAAAGGTGGAATGCCCTATCCAGAAGATACAATTTTAAAAGAAAATAACTTACAAACACCAAAACCCACATTTTCACCATTCACAATCAGCAATCAATTACTAATGCAAAGAACTTAGTAAGAGGCAAAAGACATCATCCACAGCATTAAAACTACAAAACTGAAAAATGGTAAGAGGTTCTAACCAGTGGAGCCTCCGTCTGAAGACCCATTATGACTTGTAGCACCCGTGCCTCCATCTGCGGACTCATTATGCCTCCTAGCAATTACAAGACTGATTAAGCACACGAATCACCAAAGTCAGTAGCTAAATATGTTGTCCAAATCGAATCTCAAGTTCAAACCTAGAAATCCAAAACGAAGTAACCTTGAAATTCAACTCAAAATTAAAACCCCAACTGAATCATAAATGGAGCTAACCCCATTTGACAAAATCGGAAACCCTACAGCCCCAAATTACCACAATTTCACATACCCGACCCCAAAACGAAAACTTACAGGTCGCATTGATTTCCAACATCAAATCCAAAACCAAAATTTAATCCAAATTTGAAACCCTAGACCAATTCCAAACCCTCACTGTTAATACGAAAACACAACCCTCCATCGCCCCTCCCTCTAGAACGAAAACTCCAGATCGACAGCCTCAATAGAAAATCGTAATCGAAAACCAAAGGATTCGGAATCAAAACTGACCTTGTCATTCTCCGCCGCCGAAAACTCAAGAACTACCGTCGAAACGAAGGAGAAGGGGAAATACAAGGCAATATTGGTGAGGCTTGTGAGATTTTCAAACAGGTCTGGTAGCGAGTGAGAGAACAAACCCAGATTACAGAAGGAAATGGAGTCCGCGGAGGACGAAACCGGATAGTGCAGAAGAGGCGATGGAGAGGGAAATCGGATATGGAGAGGCCGCGGTTTAGGAAATCGGATGGATTTTGGTATCTGGGATTGGGAAATCGAATTCATGTTGGTGGTATGGGAACGGGGAGTTGGGGACAATGAGTTTCTATTGCGGACTGTTAAAGGGTTTTTTTTTACCAAATATCGATTTCAGGTTGGCGGGAAAGAGGGCGCTTTTTTTTTTTTCCTAAGATAGACGACAGTTTCAACAACTGTGTCGTCTATCACCTCCAATTTAAAGGGAAAAAACGACACTTTACATCAAAGTGTCGTCTGTATAAAATTTTTAGACGACACATTTTTATTAAGTGCCGTCTATAAATTGGATTTTAATTAAGTAGACAGCACTTTTAAGCAAAAGTTTCATCTAGAAAGTATAGACGATGAAAAAAAATAAAGAAGCGTCATCTATGTAGTGTCGTCTATAACTATTATTGGCCTAGTGGACATAAATTTAAATGTTCACTTACAAGGAAAAAATAATAATTAATACAATAAAATAATAATTTAACATGTGATGCATTTTATAGGGGCCACGCACGCAAAGTAAAACAGTAGAAAGACAAATCTCGCCTGACCCCGTCTGCATTGAAACACTTAGGGTGCGTTGGTAACGTTTTTGCTGGCCCATTTTCGTTTTCACACCCTGAAAAGGGAGCAAACATGTTAGGTAGATGATAAGTGAAAACGAGAGCGGAAATGAAGAAAATGCGGTACTATTCCATTTATGCAACTTAACACGAGAAACGCCAAAACGCCATATCGACGTTTTCGCTCAAATCCTAAAACGCCACTTTCCTCCGATTCTTCTTCTTCATCTTCTTCATATTCTCCTCCATAAGCACCGACCCTTTCCATAAGCCCTAGATCGCTGCAGCCATACCCCTGAACCCAACCCAACCCAAAAACTAGTTAAGCTCAAAACCAACCCCATAACCCAACCCACCGCCGCCAAAACCCAGAAGCAAACCATCAGCATGGAGCTCGCGATGATGGAGAAGCTTCACACCTGAACCGGGGATGGAGCAGACGTCGGGGAGAAGCTGAAGCATCTGAACCGAGGTAGCAACAGAAGTTGAGCGATGGAGTCGAGCTCGGCTGTGGCGATGGCGAGAGTGTCGGGGTCCGATCTAGAGGCGATGCGGCAAACCCAGCGGCCACGACTCCGCCGCCCAATAAATCAAGGTGACGGCGAGGTGGACACCAGAGCTGTCGGGGAGCCACAACTCGAATTTGGTCTTGTTTGATCCAACGCTCATCGATGAATCGTTGTTGAGAGGGAAGAGAAAGAGGTGGGACACCATCTGCACACGTTTGCATCGTCGTCGTTTTGTAGAGAGTGGGTGGAAGAGAAGAAGTGGGGAGAAATGGGCCGTTGTGGTGGTGTAGGCGGATGATGAGGAAGTGGGGAGAACAAGAGTGGAGCGGAGAAGACGAAGTGGAATATAAGAAAAGTGAATGAGAAGAAAGAGAAAATATTTTTAATAAACTTTTACCAAACACATTTTTAGTGTAATTATTTTCTGAAAATATTTTACTGATGTACTACTAGAACAGTTTTTCAATCTCAGAAATGTCAGATTTATTTTATTATTTTCCTTTTCTGGGTACAAATTGCGAAAATACTGTGCGAAAACGTTACCAAACAGACCCTTAATATTTCTCATAAACCGTTTCTGTGTTGGCAGAAACTGTTTTTGCCAACACATAAATAGTTTGTGTGAACATAGAAACAATTTGTGCGAATACAGAAACAATTGTGAAAACACACAAACAGTTTGTATTTTGATATAAACATTTTGCCCATGCTCCACCCTAATTTAGTCCCTGCATCACTACTCTACAATATAACCACCACAACCACCAGCTTTTCAGGTAATTGAAAATGGCGGAGAACAGTGAGGAGAGAAGTTGTTGGTCGTCGCACGGTACATCGCCAAGACATTTGGCCACAACGACAACATGGACGATGATATTTAGCAAATCTTCTCCAACTTCGACGTATATTTTCTTTAGAGAAATTGGCCTCCAACGACAAGCGGGACTGGAGCTGCGCTGAAGTCGCTGGACCATCAGATCTTGTCGTAGGTGGCAGCAGATCAGCCGATTTGGTCTGACTCGGCCAATGAGGCGTCTTTTCTCGACTCGATCGACAATCTCATCACAGCCATCCGGGATCACACTTCGATGGTCGTCGACAAGTCTGTCGACCACACTCCTTTTGCAGGCCATGTTTCGGCTTGAGGACGAGTTTCGCTCCCTGGCTGAGTGGGGCGGCGAATCGCTCGAACTCGACTGTGCGTACTGCGGCAATGGCGAGTTGTCTTTTGACTTAAACGACAATGAAGAAGAGGAGGAGGAGGAGGAGGAGATCATCACCGACTTATTGGGCGCGTGGGCTTTGCTGCAATTGGTCTCTAGTGGAACCCATTATTTTGGGAATTAATTGGTTAATTGTCCTTGCATGTGAACATTTGAAATTGTTGGATTACCATAGAAATATAGTAATTATTTTGTCTTTAGAGGTCATTGTCTCTTTTTTTATTTCAAGGAGAAAGTGAAACAATTTGAAAATTTCAGGGGGAAAGTGAGACAATTTGAAAGTTTCCGAGGATATTCCTTCAAAAAAATAGTTGTAATTTAACAATGTTAACTTTAGAAGACATCATATCAACGACTCTTTCATCAGTCGTTAACCAACTGATCAACCGTGGACCCCTCGTCTCCTTTTTCTCCCCCCCTTTTCTTTAATTTTATTTTGGCGGGGATGAACCATATACGTTGTCGTCGCCTGCGAATTTTAAATTTACTTAGTAAAAGATGGTAGCTGAGTTTGAATCGTATTGTATTAGCAGATTCCTTTTCCACCCAATTCACATTAGCAAATGAAAATATTGATTGTGGTCTTCTAATCGTGTGTTATTTTAATGCCATTTAGATTGATTCATTGAACATGTTGTTATAAATTTGCTATCATTTTCGCATCACAACTTCATGGATCATTATTTTATGTTGAATTGACTTTAACTTGAGTTAATTTGTGTTCTATCATATAAGTCACTGGCCATCTCTATCTCTCCAACCATTGTTATTGACTTTTCTTAAAGCTAAAGCAATATCCAAGAATTTGTCTCAACAGAATAATTTGGTGGTACATGTAAAATTATCTTTGTCTAAACGAGGAAACAAATATCAAAAAGTTTTACTATCTACTCATACACAAGTTGTTAGAAGAGAAATTTCTGTCAAACGAAACTCTAATCGCTATTGAAAGTCAGAGGCGATTGAAGGCAATATAAATAACCCTCTTTGCCACGGACCCCCAGTGGGCAATGGCCTTTACCCACGGATTAGCTGTCAGTGGTATTTTTAGGGGCTGTTATTTCCAATAGGTTAAGTACAAGTCGGGTCGTATATATTTTTGGTAAACTCTAACTCAATGGGCTCTATTCTCAAATAAGTTCAGCTAGTTTTGTATTTACAAAAATGGATTCGACTTGTTTGGAACCATCGTAAAACTAGTCGATTTCCCGATTTATATGACTTCATATTCAAATTATCTAGGTAGCTAGTTATACAAAGAGTGTCGTTGGAGTTTATTATTATTATGACATCATATATGTAAAAAAAAAAGACAATGATTAGTGTCCATAAAAAAATTAATTCAACATACAAACTGTCCGCTATGAATATGGTCTCTGTAGAAGAGATGTGTTGGCTATGAAGATAGTTGTCTGGTCTATCTCTTTAATAACTTTTGTTGTGGTTTTTTAGTAGGAAAGAGTGTATATGATCACCTTAAGGTTTTTAGAGAATTTAGAGTTACTACTGTACTACAAGTTATATGTATTACATATATTTTAAGTCAATCATAGAAAGTCACGTATATTACATATTTTTAAACTAGTCGAGTCGAGAACTCGTGTTTAAGAATTTTTGGACTCATTTATAAACGAGTCGAGTCCAAACTCGGACCATTTTGGAAAAAAATAATAATAAAATTAGGACACGGCTCGTTTTGCACAAAGTCGAATAATACGGTCTGAGTTAGCAAGTCGTACGACTCGTATGCCCACCCCTAATTTTCCCACCCACTTATTTTTATTTTTCCAAATTAAACCTTACAAAATATTAGTTTACCCCATTATACCAAAACTGCCCCTATCTCCTTCCCCTTATAGCCTGAAATGAACAGAGCATCTCCATGGTTGCCATAGCTGCTCATTTCATCAATTGTCTGTTCATGACTACATTATGGTCAAGAGATTTGCGCCTCTCTTCAAAGTTTAAAATATCGGAAACAACTAGACCTTTGGGCGCTTTAGCGTATATCTCAAGTTTTCCGGCCGTCGGCATTGGAAAGGAAGAGGGGAGGGTGTGTTATAATTGAAATTATATACCTCGGAATTTCCGGCCATCGATGACTATGGTCCATGAATTTATAATTGAAACGAAGGGATCCAATTTCTTGAAAGACAATGCACTTTTAAGTAATTTAGCACAAACATAAAATTTTAATAAAATAATTTTATGAAAGGTGGGTGGAGAAATAGCATTAGTGGGTTTAATTAATAGCCGTTGAGAGCCCCATATTATATACACATATATTTTTGAACTAAATTTAAATAATATTGTGAAATTAAGTTGTATAAACTCAAAATAGGGGTGAAAAATGTAATTTTTGGAGAAAATATACACCTTCTACTACTGTTTTCACCCCTGAGGTGGCACATGCGAGCTCTACCATTTTTCTATCTTTCTTCTCTCTTTTACTAACATTTAGTACGCTGCATTCACCATTTAAAAATATATAATCGTCATGCATCCAATGCGGTAAAAAAGATTTGATAAAATAAATGAAAATTTTAAAACTTGTTTTTTTAAAAAAAAATTCTATAATTACCATGGACTATAAACCTATGATTTTGTTTCTCACTCTATTTATTGCAATTTATGTTTTTCTTATCATTCAAAACCAAAAAATGGAAGAGAACCAACTTTTCCCCTTTATTTTCCTCTTCATCATTAGAAAATTGGAAATTTTATTTACACCCCAATTTTTAATGAATGCACTCCATTTTGATATTTAATAGAAAAAGTCTAATATAACCTTGTTTAAAATTACCAATAAGTACAAACTAATAAAAATCCCTTAAATTAATAAACCTAGCATATTAAATTCTCAATGCCCATCGCCGATAGCCCCACGCCCCTCACTGCTATATAATTGTGTAGTGGCCATGCTCATCGACGTGCACGCCCATTGCCCCCATGTCCATCAACATGCACGGCCATCGTCGTGCATGCCCAGGCGCTCGACGATGCCATCATCCATCGCCCATCACCTAATTCTAGATAATAAAAGTTCATTTTTGTAACAATTACACTGAACAGATTAATTAGTTATTTTCACATATTAGTTTGGTTTCCATTTAGTTTTTTTTCTCATTAAGGGTAGTTTGGGTAACATAAAGAGTTGATTAAGATATTTCGTATAACAAGAAAAGTTGATATGTAGTGAATAAATAATGGGGTGCATCCACTAAAAATTGGGGTGCAAATAAAATTTTCCTAAAAAATATGTGTTTTTTCCCCACATATTTCCCCCTATTTTTTATCCCCCAATATATATATATATATATATATATATTTTGCTTTGTGAGGGGTGGTGCCATTGGCATTGGCCACAAAGAAGTTGATCTTGTAAAGCTCTTCAATATTTATTTGTATTTTAATAAGGCCATCGCTGCCAACCATGAATTTTTTGCCAAAAAAAAAGATTTAGTTATTTAATGGAGCTGCTAACAATTTGGGGGCTCGTTTGGCACACTTCCCTGGACTGGACTGGACTGGATTGGACTATCTAAAATTAGTCGAGTGTCTATGTTTGGTGTACAGTCGGACTAATTTAATGGTGCTAAATAGCACCCGCATTTCCATTTCACCAGCTTATCTCGCCCAAAATAGCGAGCTCCTTGTGGAGCTCGCTAAATAGCACGCCCTCACACCTTCGTCGCTCGCCCATCTCGCCTTCGTCGCCGAACCAACCTCTTCGCTGTCCACTTCACATCGCCTCCATCCAATTCGAATCTCATCTGCAACGATTGAATTAATTGGTGTGGTGGGCTTCGTCAGGTCGGACTGGTGGTGGTGGTGGATGCGGACCAAATCGATCTCAAGAGACGTCAAGTAGAGAAGTGAAGAAAAGAGGGTCATCGGTGATGTTGGGCTAGCCAACCTAGGGGTGGGAAAAAAATCCCGAATCCCGCGTCCCGATCCAGATCCCGACGATCCCGATCCCGAAAATCCCAACCTAGGGATTTTGTCCCGATCCCGACTGAGTCGGGATGGGATCGGGATTTTTTTTGAAAAAAGTCGGGATCCCGACATCCCTGACATCCCGACACTATATATTATTTAATTATTTTTTATTAATGTTTTAATTCTTACCCTAACTGAAGTAGCTACAGTGATCTGATTAATCTGATTTTTTGGTATGTTATAGGAATCAAGCTAATGAACAACTTTCAAGAAGAATTTTTTTTGATTTGAACAACGTAAAGTGGTCTTCTTGGGCTCTAAACAATTCAACCATTTTCTTCCAAGTTCTACGTCTTCTCTACTTTTTGTTTCTTTTTTCGGTTTTCTCCTTCTCTCCCCACGCCAACACACACCTTCATGGCCACATGGCCTTCATGATAATAGAAGAAGCCACATACACCCTCAAGTTATTGTATTACTATGTTAGTATGTTTTATTTTCATCATGTATAAGTTGTACTTGTTAGTTTACATTATAAATTTTATGCACACAAAAAAAGTTTAAAATTTCATATTATACTTGATATTCAATTGCCAGAATTCTATCGAGTTTCCCGATCGGGATCCCGACTTAATCGGGATTTTATTGTCGGGATCCCGACTCAATCGGGACGGGATTTGGGATCATTTTTAGCCTCTAATCGGGATCGGGGCGGGATCAGGATTTTCGTAATCGGGATCGGGATTTTCGTAATCGGGATCGGGATCATCCCGATCCCACCCCTAGGCCAACCTCTTCGCCGGAGCCGCTCGCTCGCCCCACTTCGTTCGAACCAACGCGTCGCCGAATTGATCTGGGTTTTCATTCTTTTGTGGTTTTGAAGCGGTTTTCTCATCTGGGTCGGCGGCGAATTGGTCTCCAAACGCCGAATTGATTTGTGCTTTCTCATCTGGGTCGCCGAATTGATTTGTGTTTTTTGAATTGTGGGTTGTCTTGTTAGGTGCTGGAAAATGTTGAAAATTTTGATCTGTGATTTTTGATCACTGGCTCCATTCAACTTTTCAATTGCTACTAGAGCTTGTGCTTCAATTGGCTCGCCTAATTTCTGCAAGCAAATGCATTTAGCAGTGATTAAACATGGATTCGAGTCCAACCTTCCTGTCATGAATTTCGTACTAGAAATGGATTCGAGGAAGCTGATGAGAGGTATGGGGAATAAGAAAGTGGCAGGAAGGAGTTGGATTGAGGTGTAAAACCAGGTTTATAGTTTTGTTGTGGGAGATAAGGTGGGATCTCATATGAAGTTGGTATATGGAGTCGTGGAAGTTTTGGTTTGGCACATGAAGGAGGCAGAGGTCATAGATTCAGAGTGGTCTATACATAATCTAGATGAGACACCTTGAACGAGCATGATGAAACAAACATGATGCTACGCAGCATTGTACATTAGCTGCTTATTCACAATGTCGTGTTGTTGGGTTTGGGACTTAGAACTTGATACAACTTCTTAAATAGGCATACCATGTTTGTAATTAACTTGCATGGAATACTTGGTTTTCCTCTGTTAATCGTGCAACCAAACTGACCTTTAAGGTGTGTTGAAGTTTCAACCATCAAATTTTTCCAGAGTTAAAAACTTTGTACTTTTGGTTACATTCTGAATTGAGTCGTGTTAGCTTGAGGATGGTCTTTTGGTAATATAAAATGTTTGATGTGTTGGTCTTCTTGAATGCTATTGATATGAAGCGAAAACTTTGCAAACTGCCGTCAAGAGAGCAAAACCTATTGATATCTCTTCATATTAAAGTTTGGTCTATCTAGTTTGTAATCAGCTACTTTCATATATGTAATATAGTAACTACATTTTAGTTCGAGACAGAACCAAATATAGGTTATCATTATTTTGACAGGATAACTTTTTAGTCCAATGCAGCACCAAATATGGGTCGGGACTTAGTCCAGCATAAGCCAGTCCAGTCCAGTCCAAGCTAATCCCAGGATACAATCTTGTCCAGTCCTGTCCTGCGTGTCAAACGAGCCCTGGGTGTACTATTGTAGGTTTTGAGCTCTGCAGTAATTCATAGTTTCGCAATCAAGTCCTTGTAATCTTGCAAAAATTTGCTTCATCTCCTCATTGCAAAAACACAAATCATCTGCATTTAACACAAGAAGCAGCTTAACCAAATAAAAATGGATTCACAAGAAAAATCCAAGATTAAACTAACCAAAACAGAAAATCCTTAAGTGTAGTTAACAAAGCCTACCAAAAATCTGCAAAACAACAAAGAACCTTATGTTTTTTTATCAAAGGAATGCAACTTATATTAAAACTTGATTTGGAAAACGCCATACATAAGAAGTACATGGAAATAGAACATTATAAGTCCACATACCTACCAAATAACAACATAGTAGATGCAAATAATCACCATTGAAACATATCTACAAACTTAACCACTGGCGGATGTAGGCGGGGTCGGACGGGGTCGGCCGACCCCGTAACATTGAGAAAATCCCCTATTGAAGTAAAATTCTGACCCCTAAGATAACCATAATTGTCACTTTAAAATAGGATAAATAGATAAATGTGTTCATATTTAACAAGATAAGTGAGGCAGTGGGATTGGTTTTGCTGCTGGTATACTTGATGCTGCACCCAAGTTCGATCCACATTGGTGTGCAACAATTTTTATTCTTTTCTCTTGGCTTAAAAAGTCTTTACTTGTATGAATTTTTTATGTTTTCTTTTGATTTCAAAAATCTTTATTTTGATAAAATATCTTTTAGTTCTTCAATATGTCCTTCCTATTTCTTGTGCTATTCCGTTTTTTGATCAATTCTTTTACAATATTAAACAATTAAAGATGTTTTAGAGAATTTAAAAAATGGAAATTATACGAGATTTATACATAATAATTGTGTCATAATGTAATGTAGGAGTCAAAATTTTTAGAGGGCTGTTATTTCCACCCACCTAATTTAATTAATCTTAATTAAATTACATTAAAAATCATGTTAACTTTCTTATTTTAAAACTACCTTGGTTCTTCGCACTATGCACCGTTCCACCTTGTAGCCAAACAAATTGATCAAAAAACAAACAGATTTCACCCTTCAAAACCCATCAAATCCAACATTTCAACAACAAAACCCCAAAAAACGACAGAAGAATAAAACTTAGGGTAGGTTTTGGGAAGAAGGTGGAATTGGATTTGGATTTCAAATCTTAGGTTAAGGATTTCAACAAGAACTCAATCTATTTTTTTAGGATTTAACAAAGAAATAAGCCCAGATTCCGGCAACCTCCTCCGAGACCTTCGAGGCATGCTAATCAGCAAAGAGGAAGTCGTGAAGATGCGATCTCGGCCTCGCAATCCGGCAGCATTTTGACGAAGCTGTTAACTGCGAGTGGTGGTGGTGGATTGGTGGTGGTGGCGGTGGAGGAGTGATAATTATTTTATTTTTGTGGGATCTATTCACTTTTTTCTTAGTGAATTGGTAAACATAAAACAAAAGTAAAGAGTGATAATTATTTTATTTTTCTCCCATTTCAATTATCTGTAAATAAGTATGTTCTACTATACCTATACGTAGTACTGTAGAATGAATCTAACTTACTTTTCGAAAAAGAAAGTTCAATCTAACATTTATGAATATTATTATCAAATTATAGTACGAATACAGTGGTTTCGAAAACAAAATAAGTGCTGCAATTTTTATGACCATATTCCCTATTTCACAACAAATATCATCTTCCCGCCAATTGATTATTTTAAGTTGAGTAATAATCTGTTTGCACTCACTGCTATAGTCTTTCTCTACTATTGGACCGTTCGCCGGAGGGAAAATTTGCTCACTGATATCCCTCTACTGTGGCAAAACCCCCCTTTTCGATCCATATATATCGTGTTTCCCCTACAAACCTAATTTGTTATCTTAGCAAAGTTGTCATCTTACAAGCTCCGGTTATTTCTTTCTTTGTCATTCATCACAACTTCACAAGTTAAGCTTATTTTGCTTATCAACATTTCTGTATTTTGGATTTATATATCAAAAACCAATAATTCATACATAATTTTATCTCCGTCATTATATTTTTGTAGACGTTTCCTTGTCTTTTTATAACGAAGCTCATTCTAGGTATTTCTTACTAGTGAAATAAGCATTTTTAAGTTTATAAAAAACGCAGGGAGGTGCTATTACCCAGAGCTCTTGACAAGTCAAGTAACACCTATGACATTCCTTCAAATTCCAAAGCGCTTAAGAGCCTCGAGAAGCACCTAATCAAACGGGTACTTAGCTTTCGAAAAATTTGTACTTGCATTCGTCCAATATATACTTTCACAACAGGCCGCTAACCCACCTAACAAACAAGCCACAAAGGCTCCATCTTACTAGCAGCCTAACTAATAGCCATATTGTACTCGCATCCATATGAGTCGAGACTGAGACTTTCTCCAACTATAAGTTGGAGATGTGAAAGCTTTGTTTCGCCCAAAGATTCATTTGTAATGTTAAATTGCATCTAACTTGACGAATCACGTGAGGGGTTTTGATTCTGAAAAAGGAGAACATAAAAGTTGTTTTTCTCGTGAAGCATAGAAGCTATGCGCTTATAACGCGTGATCAAATTATCGTTACCCCGATAAAGCCTGATCCACGGGGCACTATGGTGTTAGTACACAATGACGTTAACCTGCACTTTCTTGTTTAAATGAATGGTTGACACTAGTTAATGGATCTGAGATCAAACGACAAAAATAATCTGATTTGAATTTGAATTTAAACGCCCAAATTTAGCTGCATTTATTTAATCTGACATCAAACGACAAAAAGAATCAAATTTGAATTTGAATTTAATCGCCGAGATTTAGACGCATCTAATTGGAGTAAAAAGACAAGTCCTAAATTTCTCTACCGAAAAGTACATAGAGTTGTGAGTGCTTATTTAAGATTTGAATCTCACTAAGTAAAATGACAAGCTGGTAAAACGTTTATGTGTAAGATTTTTAGAAGATAGAGGAAGAGGTTAGTTTCAGCCTACATTAGTTGAATTGGACCTCCGATTAAAGAAGGTAACCCATACAATGCATGCTATATATTTTTTTTTTTGAACAATTTACTAATCATGCATGATTGATTGTACTACTTATTCAGTTTTGCGTTGAGTTTTTTAACCAGCTTACAAGATATAATATGTGGTTAATTAGAAACAAGTAACAAAGTCATTCTAAATTAATATCAGCTGAGCTTCTAAGCTGTTTGCTTTGAATGCAGAACATATTTGTGAAAAGTGAAATTTTTGAATACATTAGTTAAGGGTAATGCTAGAATGACCACTTTATTTTAAATTAATTTTTAAATCATCCAATGTGGTAATTTATCAAACAATTTAATTGTTATGAGAGTACAATTAATTAAAAATCTTATGCAATCATAAAGTGATATAAACTATGATAAAAAAAAAACATGTTTCAAGACAACAAATGTTGCTAAATCTGTATTTTGAATGAGCGGATATTCTTATTATTATACACCTAAAATAAAAAAATAAACATTTATTACCCTTTTTGTCCCATGCAACTTAATTTGAGAAAACTGCAACAAATTTTTTAGGAATTTTTGTCTCATTTTCCGTTAAGTTAACTATTTATGTTAACTTTGTTGACGAAGCATGTCCACGTCAGTAAAAAAAAAATTAAAATTTTTTTGTTGTTTAATTTTTTAAAAAATAATTTTAAATTTTTAACAATTTAAAGTGAATTGCAGAAGCAAAAAAAATAATAAGTGAAAAATAAAAGGGGAAATTTTATTTACACCCCAGTTTTTAGTGAATACACCCCAATATGGTTTTCAATAAAAAAAAAATTTTAACCTTCTCTAAAATTACCAATAAGGACAAAATATTTGTGTACCTTAAAAATTATTTATGAACTTACACCACAATTATAATTCACACGGTATTCAACCTCATTCTCAAGTTCATCTTTTTAACTCCTTAAACCCTAACTAATAAACTCATGGATAATCACATTCTTTGATGATATTGTGCCAATTCCAATTTTGAAAGTATAAGTCACTTTGTTCCTTTTATCTTGGGCATCTCACTTGGGGCCTATTCTACAAAAAATTTCATAAAAGCAATAACTACTGCAGGAACTCGCACAGGCAGCATAGAGAAAGCTTTCTGCCAACACCTTGCAGTAAAGCATCCCCCCCCCCCCCCCAAAAAAAAGGATTAATAATGGGGTGCATTAACTAAAAATTGGGGTGTAAATAAAATTTCCCAAATAAGACATTGTTATGTCACACGTTCAGTTTTGTAAGGTCATAATAGTCATTTAAGGGGTAGTCAACTGAGATTAGGCCTTGGGCTTAGAGTTCAAACAGTTTTGTCCGAGAATCCAAACAGCAAAAAGGACAAAAGAGCCCCTGTAAGAGAACGCTTTTTCATCCAACCTCAGTTTTCCTCATTGACCCTACAATGAGTGACCCACCGCTTTCTATCTTTCCCTAAAGAGAAGGGCGGACCGGACGGGGACAAGATAGTCAAACCAAATATTTGTATGAATCGTTTATATATTATAATAATTAAGTATAATTTTATTTTTCTTTTACGATGATATTATCAATGTTGGATTGAATTTTCACATATCAATAAACTATAGGATCTGATCGCAATTCAACACTATTCTATGTGACCTATGTAAGGAGTCCAAAACAGCACTTGCCAGTTTTGCTTTGCTAAACGCCAGGTGTAACCGTCAACCAAGAGCCAACAACTGCACCCAACAACAAAAATAAATTTTTTGAAAAAGAAACAGAAAAGAATTGAAAAGCAATATTTCTAGAGAGAGAAAGTGTGAGTGTTTCTCCCTTTGAAAAAACGAGTCTACTACTCAACTAAATATATATATATATATATATATATATATATATATATATATATATATATATATATAATACATATATATATAAATTAAAAAATCAACACTGCCACCACTCTATCTCTCTCTCTGCTTACTTTCTCACTTTGTTTTGTTTTGCCTCTTCTTCTTTCTTTTGTATATTTTTTCCGTTTTATTTTAATGGTGCTATTTGGGTTGTTGAGCTTTGCCGGAAAATCGTGCAGGAGACAATTTTCTCGGTAGCCAAACAGAGCGGAGGGGCGAGAGTCAAATGTGATGGGAAGTGGAGTCTCCACCCTCTCCTCCTGCTTCCGGCCGGTCCACCACCGCTCCAACCACCACCATCACCCGGACCACCACAACGACGTCGTCTTCTCGGCCTCCGAGCCGCTCGACGAAACCCTAGGCCACTCTTTCTGCTACGTCCGTTCCTCAGCTCGCTTCTTGTCTCCGACGCCGTCGGATCGCTTCATTTCCCCTTCCAACTCGCTCCGGTTCTCGCCGCCTCACGAACCGGGCGCCCGAACCCGATCCGGATTGCCCGAAACCGGGTTCAAGGCCATCTCCGGAGCTTCCGTCAGCGCCAACAGCTCAACTCCCAGAACTGTCCTCCAGCTCGACAATATTTACGACGATGCCACTGAGAGTGTCCTCGGCGGCCTCGGCGGCGGAGTCCGGGGTAGCATCGTCAACGGTTTCGAGAGCACGTCGTCGTTTAGTGCACTGCCGCTCCAGCCCGTGCCTCGTGGCGGCGGCGAGCGCGATCCGTCCGGCCCAATGGAGCGCACCGGGTTCTTCCTCTCCGGCCCAATAGAGCGCGGGGCTCTTTCGGGTCCACTCGACCCGAACCCGAACCCGCCCGGACCCGACGGACGAGTCCATTTCTCGGCCCCGCTCGGCGGTCTCTACGCAAAAAAGAGGCGGAAGAAGGGCATTTCGGGGATTCGGAAGGCCTTGTATCGGAACTTTTCGGAGAAGAAGCAGCGGCCGTGGGTGGTTCCTGTGCTGAATTTCGTGGGCCGAAAGGAGGGCCCACCGGAGAACGGCGACGAGCCCGATCCCAAGAGCGAGACGAATGTCCAGTGGGCTCTCGGAAAAGCCGGGGAGGATCGTGTACATGTGGTCGTATCGGAGGAGCAAGGGTGGTTGTTCGTTGGGATTTACGACGGATTTAACGGCCCTGATGCGCCGGAATTCCTGATGGGTAATCTCTACCGTGCATTTTACAATGAGCTTCAGGATTTGTTTTGGGAGGCTGATGATGGGGACAACCAAAGTGCCCCAGAAGCCGAAGAAACCAATCACATTGTTAACCCACCAAATAATGTAGTAGTTCCAGAGAGTGAACAGGCTGTAGAGGTGAAGACGGATGGAAATGAGTCGAATTCGAATTTCTCGAATTCAAGCGCTTTGCCTGAAGCTGATCGGACAAAGAGAGTGACGTTTCAACAGGAAGGTAGAAGGCGGCGGCTTTGGGAGCTACTGGCTGAGGCTGAGGCTGAAGACGGGCTCGACCTTTCGGGTTCGGAGAGGTTTGCATTTTCTGTTGATGATGCACTTACAGTGAGCAATGAGGGTACTGGTTCTGCTGTGAGTAGACGGTGGCTTCTGCTGTCGAAATTGAAACATGGGTTGTCCAAGCACAAGGAGGGCCAGGGTCATACTAAGAAGTTGTTTCCGTGGAAGTTCGGTTTGGAGGATAAAGAGAAAGTTGAGGTTGAGAATAGAGTGGAGGAAAGGGCAGCTCCACCTGGTAGGAAGAGGAAGGAGGGTCCTGTGGATCACGACCTGGTGTTGAGTGCATTGTCAAGGGCTTTGCATGTGACTGAGGAGGCGTATTTGGACATGACCGACAAAGTCCTAGATACTAATCCGGAACTTGCCTTAATGGGGTCATGTTTGTTGGTGGTGCTAATGAGGGATGAGGATGTGTATGTCATGAATTTGGGGGATAGTCGAGCTATTGTCGCACATTATGAGCCTGAGGAAGTTGGGTCAAGCGTGGAATCAAGGGGGCACAAGGACAATGTGTTGAGTGCCGAGGATATAACTGAGGAGTCATCTGCTGTAGCCAGTGAGGCTCCTACTCAAGCAGTGAGATTGGCTGCATTGCAGCTCTCCACTGATCATAGCACCAGCATTGAAGAAGTAAGTTCTCTAATCCTCATCATGTATGCAGCTTTGGTTCTCATGCTACTATGGCCTGGCCAGTTATTGCCGATTCCTACTTGGTGGAGATTGTTTTTCTGGATGTATGAGCTTTGCCTGCCCTCAGTATTAATTCACTGAAAATTCCTGTATCAATATCAAAAGTCTCTTGAAATGTGTAATCCCAATTTAAGACATCTTAATAGTTGGGAAACGCTATCTAACAATATGCAAGCTATTTCACAGTGCCATTAGCAATTCTTAAGACACAAATAATTATGAAAAGAAGCTGAATTAACTTAACTGAAGCTGCGTTCTACAAGTTTGGTTCTTATTACTAGTTATTATGTGGTCTAATAACAAAATTATCTAGCTATTGTAGTTATTAGATCATGTTTCAATCTTTTTGAATAAGCCTGTCGGGTCATCCATTGGTTGGAGCTAGTTCTATTTAATTCCCTCAGCAATGTGACCTTCCTGGAAATGGCAGCAGACTTCAAGAACTGAAGAAGCTTCCTTTTCCCATCTATCTTTATGAAGGCGTCTTGTCATTTGCATTTATCATCAAATTTTATCCTAATGGATAAGGATGGTCCTTCCAGGTTTCCTTTTCTTGTGCCAGTTGTTAGATTTTCAATGTCCCAGCTAATGTGCAAATGTTGATAACTAGGAAGTGTTCTTTATTAATTGCCTGGTGTTTTCTGTCATTTTGTCCTCTCATTGGTGTGGTGACTATGTTTGGATGTTCTGCTTTTCTCTGATGTTGTTGGTTTAATCTGTGTAATTTCCTTTGTTCTGTCCCTTATTGTCCACTCTGGACTATCATTGGCACCTTCCCTTGGTTAATTCTCCTTTCTTGTGGATTATA
Organism: Spiraea crenata; assembly: GCA_033992175.1. NCBI lineage: Eukaryota > Viridiplantae > Streptophyta > Magnoliopsida > Rosales > Rosaceae > Spiraea > Spiraea crenata. The sequence goes on along the minus strand of JAVBHV010000003.1, from coordinate 3,379,690 downwards.
TCCCATAAATTTATTTATTTGTGTTAACAAATTCCTTTCAATTTGCAGGAAGTAATAAGAATAAAAAATGAACACCCAGATGACAAACAATGTATTGTCAATGATAGAGTGAAGGGTCGCCTTAAAGTCACCAGAGCGTTTGGGGCTGGATTTCTGAAAAAGGTTCTATGGATATACTTGTTAAGTGTACCATTGAAGTTCGCTTTTTCATTTTGCATTAAGATGATTGTAGATATTTGTCTCGTAAATGGTTGAGAATTTGACAGTTGAATGCTACCTTAATATTTCTAGTGAAGAATGAGCATGTTTTCCTTCCCTGTGGATGAGGGTATCTTTTCTAATTATCTTCTCATAACCATCCGTAATCTTTGGACATCAATTCGAGAGTTGCAGCATGATATTACTTGTTCATTAACAGATTGGACATAGAAGATTACATGTAATTGTTATATACGTCTCTAACTGTCCCTTGTTGTGCACAGTCGACTTCAATCATGTTCAATCATGTTCATATAAAAGACTTTTCTGTGTGCTTCAAGACAAAATTATGTTTCTGGATATAATAAAACAAAACCAGAATCTGCAGAGTGTTGATGAAACAGTACATTTCGTGTTTGACTTGTTTGACTGCTGCATGAAGCTTACTATGTACAAGTACTTTTTGATGTAGTCAATATGAGAATATTTTCCAGTAGCTTATTACGTGATCTGCATTGTTGGTGCAGCCCAAGTGGAATGACACCTTATTGGAGATGTTTCGAAATGAGTACATTGGTACTGCACCATACATATCATGTTTGCCTTCTCTTTGCCATCACAGACTCTGTCCTAGTGATCAGTTCTTAATCCTCTCATCGGATGGTTTGTATCAATATTTTAGCAATCAGGAAGTAGTGTCCCATGTTGAGAATTTTATGGAGAAATTTCCAGATGGAGACCCTGCGCAACACCTGATTGAGGAGCTTCTTTTCCGTGCTGCAAAGAAAGCTGGTAAGTATCTTCATTTCTCCTTCTTATTTTATTGTGTAAACGGTTATTTATGTGTCCATACATTTTATGCTTCCTTTGGTGCCTGGGGTAGTGATTGTGATAGGATACACACCCATCTTTAGCAGGATACACACCCATCTTTAGTTTGGAAACAGTCTCCCATATATAATTAAGTAGACTATTTCACCTTACAATATGGACATGTAGAATACTTTGATCATCATGATTTTCGTATCAGTGAAAAAGGTTATGTAATTTGAAGTGATATGGGCTACATTTTCAACATGGTATAAACTAGTGATCGTAACAAAGCACAACTAGTAGTATTTTCCAAACGTATTTAACTAGTTACTTTACTCAATCATTCATCTATTTTAGCTAGTAGTATTTTCCAAACGTGGAGGTTTGAGATGATAAGTGCCAATACTATTGATATCACAGAAACTACTGAAGTTCCTCTGAATTACCAGATAAAAGGTGAAACGACACCGTTTTACCTGTATTAATAGACAAAAATTTAGCCGATACTTGGCTATTTCTCCGTAGCTCTAAGTATCTTGGTATTATTAATGTGACTGGTTCCTTATTTTCATGGTCCACTTATACTTCTATGTAGCTTTGTAGTAGACATTAGATTTCCAAAGTTATTGTGCTTTGTGCTTGTGACATCCTTTATCCTGTTCTTGGATTAAAAGGACTAGTCATGGTTATGGAAAAGGACGTGTGCTCCTCAAAAAGGCTGTATGCACTCCACTACAAACAGCACTGCTGTAATGACAGTGCGATTTGCACTTCCGGCATAGGAGTACAGGAGAAGAAAAGCAGAGTGGCTCTCCTGCCAATTTGGTTTTATTAGGTTTACAGAAAATGATGTATGATCTTTTCTCGTGTTAACAGAAATTTTGCTCATTTTCTTTTGAAGGAAAAAAAGAACCGTCTTACTTTAGAAGACTTGCTAACTATTTAAGTTAGTTAAAATTCAACTGAGTAGCTTGCAATGTTAGTTTCAGTTCCATTAAGTTTAGTGGCGTTGGATTTTTGAGATTAGGTTTGTGGAAAATGTAACTGTGGGTTGGTGGTTCTGTTACTTATCTCATTTGTGAAAGGTTGGTGGTCCTTTGTCGGAATAATTCTGTTAGTTGTACTGAATTTGGTTGAATAGGTTTTGATTCTTTTCCATCTCCCGAAAACTAGGTGTTCATGGTATCTTTGGTGGATTGTGGGTTTACTGTTTCTGTTCTGATGTCTATTTGCATAAATAAAACGAAAGCACTTCTGTTTTTTTTCTGCTCTTTAGTTTATAGACTAGTTTTGGATGGTTCCATTAAGGCTTTAGTTATAGCCAACATTTTTGTTTCTACTTAATTGACTTCTTGGTGGATAACGGAGTTCACGTTGTGTTTTAGGGTTATGCATTTTAGGTTTGAAGTTAGGTTTGAAAGCTTTTGGCCACTGTAAGATATGTACTTTCAATTACATGATATCTATATGATAGTAAATAGTACTTTTTCTTCCTTCGTTCCAGCCAAAATCAGTGGGTTTGGTAATTTTCCTAAGTTAGTTGGATTTGATTTGTACTAATATTAATGTAAATGGAGAGGTTGTGTTGGGTGCAACAGACTAACAACTCTGTACATTTAGTTCCTCTTTATCTGCTATCTCTGTTTTCGAATTTCGACATAATGTACTAGCACTCTGACATAACCTGTCATCTCTTTCTACCTTTGGACCTAAACTTGGTGCTTTGCAGGAATGGATTTCCATGAACTACTGGACATCCCACAAGGAGATCGTCGGAAGTACCATGATGATGTTACCGTCATGGTTATATCCCTTGAAGGAAGAATTTGGAAGTCATCAGGAAAGTATCTTTGACAACTTTATGTACAAGCAATATCGTCCATAACAGGTGGCAATATTGCAATAACAGTTTTCGACTAGAGACATTCTGCAAGCAGTATGGAAAGCTTTGCTGCTGACAGTTCCATGGGGGTTCCATTAGGTTTTTTTTCTTTCTCTCACAGCATAAGCATATAACTAATAGGGGACGGTAATGGCAGAAGGCTGATGTTAGATTTCATCAAATACATAATAGATGCAAAATATTGGGGGTTTGGGTTCAGGACAAAATGAGATTTTGCAGATGGAGTTGTTGGGAACTTGCTCTTTAGGGGAAAGAAAAATCTTTTCTTTTTCTCCCTTCTCATTTAGACTTCATTTTTGTTGAAGAAAACAAAATAGAAAAGTTGCATAGGTGGAGGCCCTTACCTTTTCATCTGTGCCGTTCTCTTTTCTTCTTTTTCAGGAGCGGAAAATGTGTTTGTAAATTGGTGGGGGTACAGATTTACTTAGTGAACTTTGAGCATTCCCTTGTCAATACTGAGCACCTGTAATTTGAAGGTGGGTTTTCCACCGTGGCGGATAACAAGAGTTCAAAAATTTTACCAGGATTTTGAGTAGAGTTTATACTGGCTTTTTACCTGTCAAATTGGCCTCTCATTTTAGGACCAAAAAACTAGTACTCAAAAGTATGGAAACTGAACAATTTCGTTTCGCTCTGAAACTGGAAATAACAATGGAAACTGAATCCGCAACAGCCGTGCATGGTAAATTTGCAGGTCAAAACATGGTACTACTAAACACGACTCTAAATCTCATCTGAGCAAAAAAGCCCCCTGAAATTAATTTTGAACTCTGGGTTGGAATACAGGCAAACGAAAAGAGGCAAAGCTATTGTGAAATGTACAAAGATCAAAATCTGATGGTACGTTTCACATTTGAACTCTGGTGTAAACAACTAGAAATTACATAGTATAAACATCTACGCATTTGATGGAGAGTCGCTTAAGCTGTGAGTACAGGTGATCGACTTTGCGATTGCACCCACGATATTACATCCTCCCTGGTTGCCACAAAACAACCGGCTTTCTCTTCACTCTGCCTAAATGGTACAGCCAATTTCTTCACATGAGAACCAAAGGAATGAGCTAGACCTTGAGAGAACTTGTGAGTTCCGGTGCCAGTTTGAGCTGAAAACAACTCCGGCAGCGCCTCTTCACGCTGAACAATTTTGTAGAGAGTTCCCATCCACTCTTCGAGTGCAGTGTGAGCTGCACCAATGGATAGTGACCTTACATCCAAACACCACTCTCTTGCAGTCTTGTTGTGTAAACCTGGATACAACCCGTAGAGGGTTCCCAAATAGAGTAGCTCATGAGCTCTCTCGTGGTTATTCTTGTTTCGACATATATCAATCAAACAGTTACAGAAGGGTCTCCGGGATTCAACAGCCGTGGCAATTGTGACATCCCTGAATTCATCTTTAAGTGTGTCAAACCTAATTTTCTCATCTTGCAACACTTTTACAAGGGTAACCAACTTCAGGTTAGCCTGCTGCAAACAGGAAAGGACCTTTTCCTCATCCTCGGTTTTCTCACACAATGACACAACAGAGAGCAAGCATCCACAAAGCCTGTCGTCTGGTTTGACTCCTCTTTCAACTGCAACCCCAAAAACTCGAACCATATCACTGAATCTTCTAGCTTTCCCCAAACACTGAATCAAACAAGTGCAGCCCATGACATTGAGCTCAATACCCAACTCAGACATTTCTTCAAATAGCGCCATTGCCTCATCCACATTACCTCCACTTCCAAAGATGTTCAACATTGCCGTGTAACTCCAGCTGTCCGGCCTACAATGCTCCGACTGCTTCATATCCTCGAAAAGCGTCTTAGCTTCCTCTTCCAAACCGAGGTCCGCACACATGTTCAACAATGTGTTATACAAGATGAAGTCCATAGGCCATTTGCTCAACCTCATTCGCTCCCACAATTCCAAAGCATCTCGAGCCCATCTAGCCTTGCCATAGATCTTCACCAGCGCCGTAAGAGTTTTCTCATTCGGGGATAGCCCGGATGCAACCATTTCTTCGAACAAGCTTCTTGCCAAACCAGGCTTCCCCGCTTTCCCCATCGCCTCCAACAATGTATTGTAAACAACCAAATTAGGCTCCACACCAAGAGCAGCCATTTCTTGCAACACATACCTAATGCCATCATAGTCCCCCGCCTCACCAAACATCTTCCCCAAAACTGAAAACGCAATGGGGTCAGGTTTCCACCCACTAGCTCTCCCTCTCTCATACAAACTAAGCACCTCCTCAACCTTCCCCAATTTGGCATAAACATCTAAAATAGCAGAGTAGGTCACCTCATCCGGCATCAAACCGGTCTTGTACATCCTCTCAAACCACTCCACCGCCTTGTCGAAATTCTTTGACCTCTTGGCACAAGTGATAATAGTCGAATACGTAATGTTATCAAGCTCAATCCCATTGCTTATCATCTCCTCAGCAAGCTGCTCAATGAGCTGAAACTGCCTCCCAAACCGCAAGGACTTCATTGTCACATTATAGAATATGGTTTCCATGGGAAACAAATTCTGGGCCTTAACCCAATTGAAAAACATATGGGTTTTCTGCCATGGCTTCAAACTATTGAGAATCAAAAGGGCATTTTCTCGGGTGGGGGGGTGTGGGATTTCTTCAAGGGCGGCCAAGAAAGCATCTCTAGTGGCATCACAGTCATTCAGCTTGAAAGAAAATTGCCTCAAATCTCTCACCTGAGGATTGTAAGAGTAGAGAGACCGCTTCTGGCGCTGCAAAGAGAGCACAGACCGCTTCGGCTTCGCCGGGTTGACCCATATCGATTTCGGCTTTGATAGCAACTGGGATCCTTCGTCTTTGAGTGGTGGGGTGGAGAGTGTGGTCGTTGTTAATGGCTGGAGCTGCTCGGACAAAGATAAATTTGATGGGTTTTTGTTGTTGGTCTTTTTGCTGCTGTAGCTGTTGGGTTGTGATAAATCGGGTGGAGATTTTGGAGGAGTTTTGGTGGACCGGCAAGAAATGTTGAATCTTTTGGGTGGGATTTGTGTGAAGGGTGATGTGAGGAAGATGGGTCGGTTTGCTTCTGAGGAATTCACAGAAAAATGGACAGCGCTGGTAGCCATAAGGTTTCTTCAATCAACCTTAAAAGAGTTTTAAGTGTAGTGGAGCTGCTGCTACTGGTAATTGCTGAAGAAGATGTTCTCGAGATATTTTTGGCACCTTATCTAAATAACCAGCAAAATTTGAACGAACCCTAAAATGAATGGGAAATTTAGCATTGTCAGAAACAAGTGAAGAGTAAAAACGTGTAAAAAAAAAAAAATTGGGCTGTAGATCCACCACGAGGGTGGGTAGCCTTAACCGGATGTGTGGTAACAGGTAAGCTCGAAAGCTGTTCCCGTCCCTGTCAGGGGAGATGCCAACCATCTCTCCTTTCTACGAACACGGTGGACTGAGGAAAAAGCGAATATATAAAGTGTTGAACTCTATGCAATTTTGGCGATGTGGGATAACAAATTGCATAGCATTCCAACTTTTGTCTTCAACCATATCTAGATCTACAGACTTTGGATTACACTGCCAGCGGCGAATTCAACTTAGAAAATTAACCAAGTAGTGTACATGTGTTTCTCATTTACACATTACAAATTCAACATATTATAACTTAATAACAAATTTCCAGCAATCATCTACATTGATGAAAATAACGAATAGGAGAGTGCAAGAGAACGATCGAGTCTTTATTTTTCAAGTGATTCTTGAACATCTTCTGTTAACAGATTTCTGTGAATTTATAATGTTAATTTTTAGGGGCTTAAGAATATAAGGACAAGTTCAATTTACAACTATGAAATTAAGAAAGACTAGGAGTTGTCTGAATTTAGATTCCGTAGTCATTATTAGTTGTCCTGGGCAAATTACGAAACGCTTCGCGAGAGATTGGGTACATATACTTTTTTTTTATTCCCCTAGTTGAGCTAGTAGGCTAGTTCGTTGTTGATGAGTTATTTGTGGGTTTAGATGTTGGGTATGCATGACCTAGTCTCGAAAACATGGCTTTTTTTAATTATATTATTTATCAATGAATTTGTGGTTTAATAATAATAATAATAATAATAATAATAATAATAGAGAGGAAATATATGGGAGAAAACGAGGGATGAAGAGAACAGCCATGGCCAGCTGAATTTTTTGAGTAAACTTTGGAGCTTTTGTCTGCCATACATTTGACATATTTGTGTACGTTTGTGTGTTACAACTGCCATTGATGTACAATATTGGCACCAGCAGACAAAGGGCCGAAAGAGGGTAGACAAACAAGAACCAGGATATAAACAAGAAAAGAAAAATCATAAGGTGGTCTTCCTATTTTCCAATTCCCCATAAAACAGCACAAATTACAGCCCAAATTTTTCTTCCATTGACCTTCTTTTCCACTGATTTCACATCATGCCACACCTTACCTTACCGTGTAGATAATAGAAGCGATTTAATTCTAAACGCATAAACACCTACTTCATGTATATCACAAAAGATACACATCAATTAAAGATAATGTGAAAATATATGTTCATTCATGTTGTTGATCTTTAATGTGAATTCCTGCTGAAAAAACAATTTCAGAACAATGACGGGGCTCCAGTGACATTCAGGAGAAAGCAAGATCGATCTCTTTCGATCATTCAAATGCCACGACACAAACTGAGATTACAAACATTGGTTGGTGATTATACCATATCTCACCGGATACATGGCATGCTTAGCAAGCGCCATATGGATACTTTTGCAACCCCGCGAGCATATTTCACAAGGCTCATGGACTTCACATGCGACACGACACGACAAAGTAAATACGCTTCTCGAACTCAATTCATGACGACCTTCGTGTAGAACTACTAATCTGTCCCGTACGATAAACGGTGCCCTCTACACAAGACCTCAAAGGCAATACAATAAACACAGAACTAATTTGGGCATTTCATCCGACATTGATAGTGAGACCTTCTAAGATCAACCACTTCCTATATAAAAGGAGGTTTACCCTCAAGAATTAAAGGTAATTTTATTTTTTACCACTCCTACTACTTATTGCGTACTGCCTAAACATTTAGCCCCCTCATATTAATGCTAACTTAAGCATCATTGTCTCTTAGGTCGGTACCACATCAGTTAGTTTAGTTTCTTTCCTCTCTGTAGATCATTCCAAGAATCATTGACGGAGCCACTCACAAAGCTAAGTGCGCTATAGCCTAGTGAACTTTTGAGGGGAAAGACCACTTAACCTCAAATGTTTTACTTACTTTTACTATAGCCAGGGGGCTTTTGGGAAAATCGCTCATTCATCCGTACATGTTTTACTTATTTCAATGCAACCCAGTTTATTTTGTGCCCATAAAAACCTAATTCTTAGAAGATTATTTGTCTATTCTAATGATTTCTTGAGAAAAGTATTTTGTTTACATGTTAGTTTTGATTTAGGTGGGGAACTTTGGCGAAATTATTAGTAAATTGTCAGGATTGACTTTATTCACCGAAATATAGACTCTATTTTTCAAGAGGTACAAGAGACAAAAAAAATTAATTGTTAAGTTTTAAGCTTCAAGTTTCAGTCAACCCCCCTAAAAAAATTCGTGGCTCCGCCCTTGCCAAGAACCATCTGCCCCTTGGTCACTCACAATTTGCACATGTTTTTAATATCCTTTTTCTGCTATGCTCTTGGAACAACTAGGTTACATTTAACTAGTTTTATGCAAGTGTGCAGTATATAGGTCATGTGTAACACAAATGAAGCATTAGATCACAAAAGGAGCATAATGAAGCATTTTGGTGTGATTTCAGTAGAAAAGTCTGTTTGTATTGATATTGTCAGTTTGCATTGACCCCACGAGCACAAGAAGAAACATACCGAAATCCGCATGCATGACAACCACAAGGATGTTAGCTAGCCATAGGATTTTACGATTCGTCAATCCAATCTCTGAGGTGCAAGTTATGCTTATTCTACTGAATGATGTTCGGTTTGACCGGAAACTGACCAAACCCGAGTTGAAGGCCCGATTTGCACTCGGAAAATTGGAAAAAAAAATTCAGAGGTATTTTAGCATATTTTCAAGGATAATTCACCCAAATCAGAGAGCAAAAGAAGGTGCAAATCAAATAAGAATCAAATAAAGTCAAATCCCATTTGGAAAAGGAAAGTAATAGCAGGAAGTCAGCTAGGGTTTCCCACAAATTTTGGCAATTCTCTACTATAAATAAATATATGGCTTTAGGTTATAGAAAAAATAAAACAAACACGGCCATCATCCCTCATCCTTAGACGTTTCTTGCTCTGACCTCATTCCCGTTTACAAAGCTCCTCATCCGTGTCACAACCGTCTGCCACAACCACTGTGAAGACATCCAGATTCTCCACCTCTCCACCATCATTTTGTATCATGCTTGTTGTAGGATATTTGTAAATTGGCTATCCTTGTATAAAAACTTTGTAATTCATCACAAGCTCAATTAGTTTTTATTAGAACTTAGTTCTAGATTTGAAGGTGTGATGATTGTGCTTGAAGATCGAAGATTGAAGACTTGACGATGCTCATACTTTCTTATTTCATCATAATTTGCATTCATATAGATGGTTTAGGTGTTTTGTCTTTTTGCTGAAGTCAAAAGCTAGCTAGCAGCCACTTCAAATTTGCCTAGGTTTTGGGGGGAAAAAGCACATGACTTGGACAAGTTTCCACCACAAAACCTTATCTTGTTTGGCTATATATTCTAAACCTCACCCCAACTTTCTGGCACACCCCGCCCCAGGAAAGTGGGGCCTGGGAGGTGCGGCCATCACCCCCAAAGAGTGACGAAGCCTTCAACCACAAAAGAAGAAAAACGAACAACCAAAGGAAACGATAAAAGATAAACAAACGGGTCATAGCTCGGCAACTCAACAATGAACCCAATATCAGAGCTTCTACACAACAGAAGCAACAAGTTACACAAGGTTGACGTACAAAAAATGCCAAAGAGATCCCTACTTCTTGAACACAGAATATAGCTACTCGGACCTTGCCGCTCGTCTCGGTGATGCTCAACAGTGTCTGAACCTATGGGGGTGCAAAAACAAGGGTGAGTGGACAGGGAAAATAAAGTTCATGTAAAACATTTGCAAAACAATATAATAACCCCCATAGTTTGAAAACCAGTAATATGCAGATACTATAACGAGCATGCAGCAGTAGTACGGTAAGGGATCACAATAGGCATACCTGTGCATTTGACTAATAAAGTATCTACGACCGTGATCTAATCCGAACTGGGGAATTCAACCACCAGTGACGGTAAGCGAGACATAGGGGAAGTCAACCACCAAATGCCCAGAATTTGTATGCGGGGAACCCACTGGGAATTCAAACCAGGAGTCCCAAGGTATGCCAAAAAAAAACTGTACTCAAATCATAGATAACAATATGCATCCAATCCAGCAAAATCCATTCTGTAGGCATATGTATATATATATATACGAATAGATATATATAAATCATATCATGCTCAAACCGTATTTAAAAACAAACCCGTCCACTCACAGCATCCTTCTCGTCTGTCTGAGCAATTCGGCTACGCTAGTACCGAGAAACCTGATCACCTAGTAGTCCCAAGGAATATCGATTAATAAACGATTCGATCGAAAATCAGTAAAACCCTAATTCTATAAGTTTTGCTCAATTGGGGTTTAACCATATCCTGAATGGCAAAACGGAGTTCTCCATCGGATCTGGAGTGTCGGAAACCTTAAAAATGGTAGCCGGTCAAACTTGGTCAACACTGGTCAACAGTCGGTCAACGGAGTTGACTGACTGTCAACGTAGGGCTGACGTCAACACTCCGATGATGATGTGGCGCTGAGTCAGCAATGAGGTGGCATCCACGAGGCACTGAGTTAGCGCTTGCGTGGCATCCACGTCGTCACCGGTGGTGACGTCACCGCCGCCGCGACCTCGCCGGTTTCAGCAATTTTCCGAACGAAACCTCCATAGCTCAATTTCATTCAATTCTAAACCAAATTCAGCATATCTTATTTGTAAACGCATCTCCAGGAACACCGGGAGTTCAAAAATGAGGATTTGGTGCTCCGGCTTCGTCTCGACGAGCTAGTGAAGAACCTGGGCTCCGTTTCTTCCAACCGCAGTCGGTGAGAAGTCGGCGTCATAGGGGAGTTTGGCGTCGAGGTTTCTGTTTCGTTCGCCGGCGGGGTTCCTTACTGTTCCTGGGCTCGCGGCTTGGTGGGTTGGGTTCACGGCGATGTGGGGATGACGCTCCAGGCGATTGGAGCTCTAATTGGGGTCGCAGGCGAGTCGACGGCAGGTGAGGGCTTCGGCGGCTATGCGAGTTCGGTTTCTCCATTTGGGGAAAGCTCTCCACATTTGGTTCTGGAAACCCCCAAACCGACACCTAAATTAAACCCAGCACCACCCCACAATTGATGCCACGTGGCAGCCCACTCCCACTCCAAACACAAATCATTTTTCGTCCGTTACAGCCCCGATACAGCTCGAAATTCGACTTCGTCTTCAGGACGCGATCGCATCATCAAGATCTTCGCATGAAGTCCAATATTGAATATGAAATTCCTTACAAATCAAAAGTCAATCGTTTGACTATTAGGGGCATTTTAGTCAATTCACTGCTTTTCAGGGATTTTTCGCAAAGGGTCGTATCACTTTCACTAGGGTTTTGAGCATAATTCTTCATCTTTCAAACTCTCTCTTGGCTGCTTGCTCTCTCCAGCTTTCTCTTTTGTGCTCTTGAGTGCATAGATCACTTACATAGAGACAATATGAGAATTTGAAGCTTGCATGCGTTTTGATATTTTGTTTCAAAGTTTGGTTTTCAAAAAATTTCATCATATCCAACTTTGAAAGAGGGTTTTTAGAGTCAAAGTTTCTCTCATCCTTTTCAAAAATCCTCTCTAATTGTGCTGCCTCGTCTCCGGTTTTCTCTCTCAATTTCTTGAGTGCTCTAGCTTCACTTAGGCTATCTTTAGCAATGGAATTTAGGGGTAGTTTAAACACTATTAGCCCCTTTTTTGGGTAAAAAACCGCCTTTAGCAATGTGAGTGCTAAAGGTCTAAAGGGCTACAAAGGGGGCTAAAGGGCTAAAGGGGTGGCTACCCGTAGCTCTTTAGGTAGCCCCTTTTGCGGAGCCCACTGAAAACTATTGCAGCCCAAACGCCCAATTTGTGTTGCTCAAATAAAAAAACGTTCTTCACAAAAATTGTTCATTGCCTCAATTCCTAAAACATATCCGAAATTCAGACTCATCGGACATTTTGTGAATTAACGGTGTACATAAATCCAAACTTTGTTTAAGATGCTTAAACTTTTTTGAAAATGGTTCTTTGTTCAAAATTGTTCATAGTAAATGATAATCGTTACTCACCACACCAAATACGAACCACATAATACATTAAAATTAAAAAATATTAAAAAAATAGAAAACTTAGCCTTTCCTTACTAAAGATGGTAAAATTTAAGCCTACCCTAAATTATAAAAAATTATTATTTGGGGTGCTAAATTTTAGCCCAAGAGACATTTAGCCCCTCCCTTGCTAAAGATGGCCTTACATAGAAATTAAGCAAGGATTTGAGAATGGCATCCGTTTGAATCTTCTTTCTTAAGTTTAGCCTTTCATTAGCCAAACCCTATACTTAGAGGAAACAAGGTGTGAAGATGCAATGGTATAAGTTACAAAGTCAACCACAGAAGGCTACCACAGAAAGAGGATGTGCATTCAAATAAGTTCAAAAGCTAACTAGCTCGAGCTCAAGTTCAATGTCAAATTAGTGATCCAACATCAAGAAGCTGTCTTATCATCTCCAAGTTCCAAAAGTTCAATTTTCTGGGGTCCATCAATTTCAAAATTTTATGTACATGTAAAGAAAAAAAGAAAAAAGAAAGAAACAAAGATATGGGAAGTCAAAATCCAAGCTCAACTCAGGCCGTGACCAAGAAAAATGAAGAAGCAATACATCTCAAGGAAGAAGTGCACTGCAATCAATGACACACGAAGAAAGATTTTGGCTCCTCTAAGTTTCTGTCTTCCCATCCATTATGTCTTAAACCCTTAACCTAGCTAATCCGCTGTAACCGTGTCAAAGACCTAAGTGATTGGTGGGGAGGCATTCATGAACTGGTAAGTATCTTGTTCTTAGTATTTTGATTCCTTTCATGAGAACTGTCCAAAAATATGTGCCTTTGTTTCTTTACATCTGCTATGTGAGACTTTTGATTCCCTATACATAATTCTACTCACATATGCACAGGAGAGTGATCCATCCAAAAATATGTGCCTTTGTTTCTTTACATCTGCTATGTGAGACTTTTGATTCCCTATACATAATTCTACTCACATATGCACAAGAGAGTGACACCCCTAGGTTCTAAACACAGCAGTGAATCATGTAAGGACTAGAGTCGAGGTGATTTCTATCTTCGTATTTGGGTTCTGAGAACTTGACGACATGAATGCAAGAGTATGACTGTCATTCCTCGACAATGGAGACATCTTACTTGTGTTTTGTATAGTCATGATTGATTTTTGTTGTTTCATTTGAGCTACACTAACCACTTGTTTTGCTGGAGTTTGTGGGTGTCCTCACTATAAACCCTCACGAGACTTCACTCTTCCTGTGGGGATTACTTAGGGGTTTAAAAGGCTTGTTGTACATGCTCAGTTCAATCATATCGCTTATGAAAGTAGTCCTAGTTAGGTTTGCATTTTTTGTTTTGTTTTGTTTGTTCTTCTAGAATTTTGCTCGAGGACTAGCAAATTTAGGTTTGGGGGTAATTTGATCACTCACTATTTGCACATGTTTTTAATATCCTATTATATGTTTTCTGCTATGCTCTTGGAACAAATAGGTTGCATTTAACTAGTTCTGTGCCAGTGTGTAGTATGTAGGTCAGGTGTAACACCAATGATGCATTAGATCACAAAAGGAGCTTAATGGAGCATTTTGGAGTGATTTCGGCAGAAAAGTCAGTTTCTGTTGATATGGTCAATTTGCATTGACATGACTAGCATAGGAAGAACCAGACCAAAATCTGCATGTCATGACAACCACAAGGATGTTAGCTAAACGTAGGATTTTGCGGTTCATCAATTCGAGCTTTGAGGTGTAAGTTATTCCCGTTCTACTGAATGATGTTCGGTTTGATCGGGAACTGACCAAGCCCGAGTTGAAGGCCTGATTGTACTCCAAAAATAGGGAAACATCATCAGAAGTATTTTAGCATATTTATAGAGATAATTCACCTCGATCAGAGAGGAAAAGAAGGTTCAAATCAAATAGGAATCAAATAAAGTCAAATCCCATTTGGAAAAGGAAAATAATAGCAGGAAGTCATCTAGAATTTCCCACTAATTTTGGGAATTCTCTACTCTAAATACAAGGATTTAGGCCAATGAAGAAGAAAAAATCACACCCAACATCCTTCATCCTTAGACGTTTCTTGCTTTGACTTCTTTCCTGTTTACAAAGTTCATCAGCCGTATCACAATCGTCTGCCACACCACCACTGTGAAGACATCCAGATTCTCCACCTCTCCACCATCAGTTTGTATCATGCTTATTCAATACTCCTTTGTATCGTTCTTATCGAAGATGTGTAACTAAATTCTATCTAGGAATTGCGATGTAGCTCTTGCAAACTATTTTGTGCTGTTAGAATAAATGCAATCACATCTATTTGGTTCTTGTTTTCTTTCATTGATTCAAGGCTTTTTTGTACCAGAGTTCCTTGTGCTATGTCACTTGTCTCACTTTAGTGCCTGTGCTCTAGTGTGTCTCACCAGAGGTCCCTGTGCTCTAGTGTGTCTCAGCAGAGGCCCCTGTGCTCTTTCACGTGTCTCACCAGAGGCCCCTAAGCTCCAATTTTAAATTACAGGGGACTTAACGGATTGGAGTAACTTGATTCAATTATAAGGTGTTTTGTTTTGTTTATGATTGGCCATCATATCTATTGCATACCATCTTACTTAGTCATAATTAGCTTAGACACCCATGAGTAATTATGATGGACTTACGATTGGAAAGAAGAAGTTTGCTATGCAAACACAATGCCGTGTGACTCTTTGGTCCTTATATGTGTTTTCTTTGTTCTTTATGTGTTCTATCTTGTTATCTAGACTAGACAGCATAGCTAGGTTGCTGGGTAGAATAGTTGGTCATAACCGGTACACCAAACGGATGATCATATTAAAAACAAACGAATCCTTGAATTCAGATAGTACTTGTGATTGTGTGATTCATAATATAACAAATTAGGTTGTTTGACGTGAAGTCGTAGTTCCTAGGCTATTTAACATGCCTTCGCATAACTTTTTAAGTCCAAAACTAAATATTTGATCTCTGCTTATTTACAATTATGTTCTTTAAGCTTCTCTTCCCAAAATAAAAACTAAAAACCTGATTTTCCTTTCCGTTTGCTGACTTGTGCTCTTTTATATCTAGTTTTGTTTTAGAGAGTAATTTTGAGTCCTAGTCAGTCCATGTGGGTTCGACATCCATACTTGTGCACTACTATACTTGTTACACCTCGTCCTCGAAAAATGGGCCCGAGATGTACGGCCATCACCCGGAGGGTAACGAAACCTATAGCCGCACACACACATGATAAAAACCACGGAAATACAATCACAAAAGACACAACTGGGCCCATAACAATCACACAAAACAAAGACAATAGCATCAGAGCATCTATGGCAAGAGTAAAAAAAACAACAGAAACTACAGACAGTCTGAACTGAACAGGAGACACCCCTACATTCTCGGGATGGATGCAGAGCCCTCGAATTGCCTCTCCTCGCGTCTCTGGCCAACTTAGCTACTAATCTCTGAGGGGGCGCAAAACAAAAAGGGTGATAGAAAAACAAATAAACTTTTGAAAACATTTATGAAAACAGTTTAAATAACCACCTGCTGTAAAAACATAACTGTACTGAAATACTGAAAATATTGTAACATACTCTCGTAGGCGCCTGTCTGGTGCACGTAGCATATCACACATAGTGCCCTAGGACCGCGCATGGCACCGCTAGTACAAATGAATGTATAAACCCCTGTGTACTCTCCCTCACAGGTTACCCACAACACCCTGGAACACGCAGGGGTCATTGGCACCAGAATAAATAAAGCTAGCAATGGGGTCTTCGGTGCAGGCAACGCTGTGAAAGCTATGTCCTACGGCCGTAGTCTGAGTACTAATAGTGTACATGTGATTCTAAGTGCAATACAATAATATATAACTAAAAACTAATACTTATATTTCTATATATAGGCATAAAACTGCTATATACTGAACTTCAATAAAACAACACTTTATGAAAACAAAACCCATCCACTCAACAGTGAATCTCACTGCTGAAGTCATCCATCTGTACTGCTTGACTGCGGCATCTCACTGGAGCTCAAATACCTATAAAGTTTCCATGAATCATTCGTCAGAAGGTCCGTAATTAAATACCACCTTTAAAACCCTAATTTCCATATTTTGCTCAATCGAGGTTTAACTGTATCTGGGATGGCGAAACGGAGTTTGCCATCGGGTCCGAAACGTCGTTTCCAATCGAAAGAGAGGCCGGTTGACCTTGGTCAACTCCGGTCAACGGCTACTAACGTCAGCACGCCGTGCTGATGTGGCGCTGACACATTGCTGACGTGCCACACACGTGGCGCCGACGTGGTGCACACGTGGCGCTGAAGTGGTGCACAAGAGTCACCGACTTGGCACTGACGTGTCGCTGGCGTGGTACGTCGGTGTTGACGTCAGCATCGCCGCCCGTGACACTATTCCTGCCGATTTCCCAAAATCTCCAATTTCTTCATTTCTCAACCATTTTCAACGAATTTTATGTCAAAATCTATCTACACAATCCAAAAAATCCATTGAGATAGTTTTCGGGGCTTAACACGGCCTGTACTAGCCGGATAACACGCCGGAAGTTCTCGGTTCCGGTCTTGTTTCGCCAGCGCCGATCCGCATCGATTCCGGTGCTGCAACTTCGTGAAGACGATGACTAGAACATGGGGAAGATGACGGTGGTAGTGAGGACTCCAATCCATGGCCGGAGCTTGAAGATCGGCAGCGAAATTGTGGCAGATCGGGGTTTTCGTTTTGGGGTCGTCGGCAGCTCTCTGAGGTGTTTCGGCGGCTGATTCTCCATGCCTCGTGATCCCAACGTCGTGAGGAAGCCGTTGGGAATGGACTGCGTCGTGATTGGTAGCCGGAGAAGGAAGAACGGCGGTGGGGGTTTTGGCGGCGTACACGGGTTTCCTTTTTGGGAAACTCGGTGTGCGTACGAGTTTTGAAAACCTCAACTGGTTTCCAGAAGCATCTTCCAGCTTCTGCCCACTCAGACCTTGCCACGTGGCCATCAACACCACAAAACCGTTTATCGTCCGTAATGAGTCCTATACAACTCCGAATTCGATTCCGTCTTCGCGGACGTATCGTATCGTCGACCAAGAAGTCAACAATTTGACTCTTAAGGGTATTTTCGTCATTTTACTAAAAATCTCGGAATGGGTCGTAACAATACTAGTATATCGTTTGTGTGCCATTATATTCTCAACACCCCTGTAGCCAAAGCATCCCCTTGAGGCCTTCACCGAAGCATACACGTGAAGCTATTAGTTTCATCTATGCGTTGATCGACCGTTTTTATACATCAACAGTTGGTAACTTTAAGGTAAACTTTCATTTTCACCTTTTCACAACAAATCACAATCTCTCAGATACCATTAGATGACCTAGGGGAGTGCAGCCCACTCCTTCCCGAGCCTACCCCAATGCCGATCTCGGCAATCTAGATGCCATAGTCTATTTCTGACTCCCTAAACCACTCGCCTTCGTCTCCTCACACCTCCCACTCCCTCTGTAATACCTTTCTGGCCCATTTCTACCTTGGGTGAATCACCGATTTACCCTTGGGTTCCAACCGTTGTGGAACCTAGGGGTCCCAGTTCGCTCACTCGCATCCGCTTTCACTGTTTTCATCAGGAACCTGGGGAGTCTTAGTCTCGTCTGCATCGTCGGTTGTCATTTTGCTGTCCCTTCATCTATTAGATATGTCGCCATCCTTTTAAGTCTGTCGGGTTCAGCGCTAGTATGGCAATGGGTCGGGCCGGGCCTAGGGGTGGCTTTCTTATCCCTGAAATTTAAGGTTTAAATAAAATAGTAATAAAAAAATCATAATATATTGTGAGAAAAATAAAAACATGCATTAATCTATGGAGTACAACATGTCATCATCTGATCTTATCATTAAAGTTAGAAATCAGGCATAACTTTGTATTACATAGTATAAAATTAAGTAGAAAAATTAATCATTATACATATCTTGTCATATTTTAGCTAATTTGGGGATTTGGGCCAAGGATGGGTATTTGGCAGGGCCTTGCAGGGATTTTCAGGGATCGGTAAAATTGCCTTAGTTGTCGCATTGATGGCGCATCAATTAGTTCCTGCATTAATGGCGCATTAGTTAGTTGCTGCATTGATGGCGCTTCACTAACGGGTCATGTCGTAGCCTAGTGTTGCTGCCTGGTGATGCCAGTGACCACTCACCCTGATAAGAATACAACTAGGCCCATTCTCTCCATTTGGCATAACTACTCAAGCCCATACTGAGGCCCAGCTCATCCTATACTATTCTAGAGAGTTCTTCTTGTCACTAGCTAGGAAGAGCCGTTAGTAGTACATTTCCATAGCTGGCAATTGCTACATCAGCCAACCTTAGGGTTATGATATAGTATAAATAAGACATTGTAAGCATTGCAACAGCCATGAATGAAAAAGCTCTTTATTTCCTTTAATTTCTTGTTCTTCCTTACAACATTGAGAGACGAGCACCATCATTTGGTATCTAGAGCCAGGCCTTTATGTCAAAAAAGGGCGGCTCGAGTGCTATGGACTCGTCCACATCGACGGTCGTCTCTCTCGATGTTCGACACGATCAGCTCGAGGACCAGCCGCACCATACTCAAGACAATGTGTCTTCTCTTCGTGCTAATCAGGAGGTACAAGCTACCTCTCTTACCAACTTACAACACTCGGTGAATTCCATTTCCGCCGCAGTCGCACACCTCACCACCTTGCTTACCGCTGAACCACGCATCTCAAGGTCCCCCCTTTCTTCCACTTTACTGCTACCCACCACCATCCCCTTCACCAGACCATACTCGCCTTCACCAACCCACTGGCCCTTATATTCCGCCTTCTTTTCCTCTCCCACACCTTCCTCAGCCCACCTATACCTACACCACCGCCATCCCCACAACCACCTCCACTCTTCCCCAACTAAACACACCGTTACCACAGCCAACTTCCCCTTTCCAATCCCACCTGAAAACCTTCCGTCTTGACCTTGAGAAATTTTACGGCAAGGATCCTCAAAGTTGGCTCCTTTCGGCTGAAAGATTCTTTGCCTATTACAATGTTCCTGAACAAGAGCGAGTTGCCATAGCTGGGGTACAAATCTGCGGCGATGCGGCTCATTGGGTCACATGGTTTGAGTCTCGCCACCCTCCAAGTTGGCCTCTTTTTACCGACCTCTTCCTACAGCACTTCGGCGGGGCTGACTCCGGCGATTTTGAGGCGGAAGTCTCTCACATCACTCAAACCGGTACTTTGGAGGAGTATGTGGACTTGTTTACCCGTTTATCTTGCCGCGCCGTCGACTGGTCAGATTCACAGTTGAAATACATTTTCATTGGCGGGCTTAAGGATGATTTGAAACATGATGTCCAAGCCCAACAGCCCACCTTTCTCTCTGATGCGAAACGTCTGGCCCGCATATTTAACCGTAAGCTGCAGGCCCGAAAGCCTACTCACAGACCACTGTATTCCCGATACACACCACCGCCGTCGACGTCAATCCCGACTCCTCACACAACCTCCGTTCCACCTGCAACTCCCACTTCGGTGGTAGTATCCCGACGCCTTTCTCCGGCAGAAGTCAATGACAGGTGACTTCGAGGCCTTTGTTTCAACTATGACGAGAGGTTTAAGCCCGGCCACAAATGTGCCAAGCCATCTATAGCTATCATTGAAGCTGTCCATTTTGATGATGAGGCACTCGAGTTTCATGATTGTGAGCCGACATCTCCAACCCAACCGATTGCGGAATTACATTCCTCATCCACACCAACTATCCATTCACTCACCACAAACACATTACCTTCCACAATGTGACTGATTGGCGAGATTCAGGGGTTTCCCATTCACATCTTCATCGATTGTGGGGCAACATTCAATTTTCTTCACCCTCGCATTGTTAAACGCTTGCGCATCAACGTCACCGAAACAACACCCCTCACTCTATTCACGGCGAATGATCAACCGGTGCAGACCAGAGGTACAACTGAACAAATCACCGTCACAGCCCAGGGGTATTCTCTCACCTCTACTTTTCGGTTCTACCCAATAGCTAGCTGTGATTTACTGTTGGGTGCTGAGTGGCTTGAGACATTGGGCTGGTTTCAATGCAACTTTCTGGAAAAGGTTATGCATTTCAAAATCAATGACACTCCATATACTTTGATTGGTATGGAAAACCCCTCCTCTCATCTTGTGGATCGACACAATGCTGATGGCATCTTACTTACTCACAAAACCGGTATTTTGGCACTACTTATGGGCAGCGCCGCCACAATACCACAAAAGCTACCGCTTTCCGATGAAATCAACTCTCTGTTGTCGTCCTTCGCCGATCTCTTTGCGCAACCAACTGCATTACCCCCACATCGGAACATCGACCACAGAATCCCCCTCATCAGTGGCGCCTCCCCTGTCAATGTCCGGCCCTATCGATATCCACATTTCCATAAAAGCACAATTGAGAAGATAGTTCAAGATATGTTGACCTCTGGTGTCATTCGACCATCGTCCAGCCCCTACTCTTCTCTGGTGTTGTTGGTTCCAAAAAAAGACGATGAATGGCGGCTTTGTGTAGATTATAGGGCTCTAAACTCAATGACCATCAAGGACCATTTCCCAATCTCGGTCATTGACGAGTTACTTGACTAGCTTCATGGGGCCACATACTTCACAAAACTTGACTTGAGATCCGGCTATCATCAAATCCGTATGCACCCGGATGACGTACACAAGATGGCCTTCCGCACTCACGAAGGTCATTATGAATTCCTCGTCATGCCCTTCGGTTTGTCTAATGCCCCATCTACCTTTCAAAGTTTAATGAACGAGTTATTTCGCCCTGATCTTCGGAAGTTTGTACTCATTTTTTTTGACGATATACTCATCTATAGCCATTCCTTGAATGAGCATACTTGCCATATAGCCATTGTTTTCCAGGTCATTCGGCTCAACACTTTGTTTCTCAAACATTCAAAGTGTTCTTTCGGACAACCGGCTATGGAATATCTCGGCCATACCATTTCAGCCGACGGTGTGGCCGCGGACCCCCATAAAGTGGATTGCATACTTTCATGGCCTGAACCGAAAACTATCAAAGCTCTGCGGGGCTTCCTAGGTCTCACCGGCTGCTATAGGAGGTTTGTCAAGGATTATGGGATCAAGGCTTACCCACTCACACAGTTATTAGAAAAGGATGCCTTCATTTGGACTCCCCAAGCAACCACTGTATTTTCCGATCTCAAAACAGCCATGACCACAACCCCGATTCTTGCTCTTCCGGATTTCAACTCTGACTTCACCGTGGAATGTGATGCATCCAATGGCGGCCTCGGTGCTGTCTTCTCCCAAAGCAATCATCCTATCGCTTTCTTGTCTAAAGCATTGGCTCCCAAACATCTAGCCTTGTCCGTTTACGAGAAAGAAATGATGGTCGTAGTGTTCGCTGTCCAAAAATGGAGACCCTACCTAGTTGGTCACCATTTTCGGATCCTTACGGACCACCAAACTCTTCGACACTTCCTGGCTCAGCAAGTACTTACTCCGATACAACAACGGTGGCTACTCAAATTGATGGGGTATGACTACTCGATCGACTACTGCGCCGGTTCCACGAACACTGTTCCGGATGCTCTGTCACGCCGGCATGAACTGATGCCTATTGTCAGCACTTCCCAACCTGTCTTTAGCGCTATGGAGGACATCCATCGTGCTTGTCTTCTGGATCCTACTGCTGGTCCCATTATCCAGAATCTAAACTCTGGCGTTACTACACCAAAACATTTTGCCCTCCTCAACAACAAGCTTATGTAAGAGCATTTCCACCCATAGGGGCGGGTGCAAGGGTGCAAAGGGCAAGGGTGCAACCCCAAAAGCGGGTACTATTCATACAGACCCCACCCGAATTGCCCCTGCCTTTCATTTTTCGTTCCACCCCAATAGGGGCAGGGCAAGGGGCAAGTGTTGACCAACATCAATGAAATTTCCACCAATATGATGTTCAACCGTATTTATTTGTGATACGAGTCAATCCTAATTGGGTATTTATTAAAAATAATTCAGAATTTTTTCATATTTTTTTCACATTTTTTGGGTAAGTTTTTCACCCACAAATAGTCCTAAATTTTGGTACTTTGGTACTAATATTAATACATCCAATTTTATTTAAAAGCTCAAGCAAAATATTACATAATTTTTACATTTTTTTTTCATAATTTTCTGGATATTTTTTTGCATTTTTTCTCATTTTTACATTTTTTTTTTCTCATTTTCCTTTTTTTTGCATTTTTTTCTCATTTTTTCACATATTTTTTTTATAAAAAAATTTGGGCTGTTGGATTCCCAAATCGACGGCCCAAACGCTCGCTCGTATTCCCAAATCATCAGCAACATCAGCGCTCGCCGTCGCCCCTCGCCGTCCGTCGCTCATCCCTCGCCGTCGCCCCTCGCTCGAGGTCGCCATAGCTCGCGTCGCCATCGCTCGCGTCTCCATCGCTCGCCGTCGCCAACGCACCATCGCTCGCCGTCGCCAACGCACCATCGCTCGCCCGTCACGCGCCAGCTTCCCAACCCAGCACGCGCAGGACGCGCCTGCCCCGCCTGCTACAGTGAAGGGGCGAGAAACCGCCCTTTGCACCGCACCTCTGCCCGCCTCTCGTGTACAGTACCCGCCCCCGCCCCTCTGCGGTGGAACGAGTTTTTTGTGGAGAGGGGCGGTTTTCTGCTTTTGCACCCGCCTTTTGCCCCCTTGCCCCCGTCGCGGTGGAAATGCTCTAATGTATCCAGAATCTGAGCTCTGGTGTTACTGCACCAAAACATTTTGCCCTCCTCAACAAGAAGCTTATGTTCCCAAAACCTCCGATTGGCTCACCAAAGTCTTGCTGGAATTCCACAGCTCCCCCACTGCAGGCCATAGGGGATTTCACCGCACACTCAAGCGAATTCAAAGATCTTTCATGTGGTCTAACATGAGAGCGAACATCAAATCATTTGTGGCTTCCTATGACATTTGCCAACGAAACCACTATGAAGCAATCAGTCCACCTGGGCTACTACAACCGCTGCAAATTCCTGAACAAGCATGGCATAGCATAAGCATGGATTTCGTTGAAGGCTTACCATCATCGTAGGGCTTTACACTCATCCTAGTTGTGGTAGACCGTCTCACTAAGTATGAACATTTTATCCCTATGAATCACCCATACACAGCAGTTTCAGTTGCCGATTCTTTTGTTAAAGAAATCTTCAAACTTCATGGCGTTTCGGATAGAGACCCCATCTTCTTAAGCCAGTTCTGGGAAGCTTTCTTTCGGATGTATGGAACACAGTTATGCAGGAGTTCGGCCTACCACCCTCAATTCGACGGCCAAACCGAAGTCGTGAACCGAATCCTGGAACAGTATCTCCGTTGTGCAATCGGCGACAAACCCAAAACCTGGTCCTCTTGGCTTCCTTGGGCAGAGTGGTGGTACAACACCACTTACCAAAGCACCATCAAAATGACCCCCTTCAAAGCCCTGTATGGTTACTCTCCCCCTACAGTCACAGCATACTTACCAAGAACCACCGCCGTCCATGGTGTTGATATGGCATTGAAGTCTCGCGACGAGATCCTCTCGACCCTGCGCCACAACATTCGCGAAGCCCAAAATAGGATGAAAGTGTATGCAGATCGCAATCGGACAGAACGCCATTTTGAAGTGAATGACTGAGTGTTCCTCCGTCTCCAACGTTACCGCCAACAGTCCCTGCAACGCCGCCAATTTCATAAACTTTCCCCCAGGTTTTACGGCCCCTTTAAAATCATTGACAAAATTGGGTCTGTTGCATACAAGTTGGACCTGCCACAACACTCCAAGATCCACCCTGTTTTCCATGTTACGTTGCTAAAGAAAAAACTTGGAGCCACCGTCTCTCCTTCTCCGGACTTACCACCTCTTACCGATGCCGGCGAACTTGTTTGGCACCCGGAGGCTATCTTGGACCGAGGCCTCTTCAACATCAACAACAAACCAGTCACCAAATGGTTAATCAAGTGGAAGGGCACACTGGCTTCTGACGCCACATGGGAAATCGCTGCTCGTTTTCCTCAATTGACTTGAGGACAAGTCAGCTATCAAGGGGGGAGGGATGATAAGAATACAACTAGGCCCATTCTCTCCAGTTGGCATAACTAGTCAAGCCCATACTGAGGCCCAGCTCATCCTTTCCTATTCTAGAGAGTTCTTCTTGTCACTAGCTAGGAAGAGCCGTTAGCAGTACCTTTCCTTAGCTGGCAATTGCTACATCAGCCAACCTTAGGATTATGATATAGTATAAATAAAACATTGTAAGCATTGCAGCGGCCATGAATGAAAAAGCTCTTTATTTCCTTTAATTTCTTGTTCTTCCTTACGACATTGAGAGACGAGCACCATCACACCCCATCATCGTTGCCCATTGACCCCACTGATTCCATCTGGGTACCTTCTGGATCTATCGAATTTTGATGTAGTTTGTGTCGCTGATGCTCGACTGGTTTGGACTTATTCCGAATTGATTCAGCCTGTGTTGACCCAAATTGGGTCACACCCTCTATTCTTGATTGTTTCAACCAGTTTTTGTCTGGTTGACAGTATTTTTGGAACCCGGGTGGCTTCCAATCCAGGTCACATTCTACTGTCAGATTGATGCGAGGATTGACGCTATTTGCGCAAAACTTGCGAAAGTTAGCCTCTGCACCCTTGTATGGTTTTAGTCGCTTTTTGGATTTAGGACGAAGTGCAGTATCGAGAAATCTAGTGCCGTTAGTTCCCGATTGGTGCCTCGAACCATGTGACGCAGGTGGTGGTTGTTCCGTGTGTGGCCCTCGACCTGACCTTTTTGATATGAGTCAGTTTTGCTTTTGGATGGGGATGGTGTAGTGTAGTAGCAAGAAATCTTTCACCTCAAATCGACAATAGCCATGTCGATGTTTATCTTTAGTTGTTTAATGATTTATTTCCTTTTCTCGTGTTGTTTGTTTGCAGCATTACTGATGTTCTTCCCTATTATCATTTAATATAAAATTCTATCACCTTTGTTAAAAAAAAAATTAAAAATTAAAAATTCTGGGTAAACATCAACATGTCATGTGAGTGTTCTTTAGACTAAAATGTTTACACTTGCTCAAAAATGTATATTTCTTTAGCACAAACACTTCCTTAAATACTTGTTAGCTTATAAAATGTCCACTCATTATCCATTTTGCCCCCTACACTCACTTTGAGAGTCCTTTTGCCCCCTGCAACTCTATTTGTACCCCATGTGCCCCTTGCAACTCATTTTTTGGAAATTTTTGCCCCTTTTCCGTTAAGTTAACAGTTTTTCTTAACTTTGCTGACATGGACATGCCACATCAGCAAATGTGGGTCCCATATTATATACACATAAGCAAAAATAATAATTTGTAATTTTTAAAAAAATAATTTTTTTTTTTTTTAAAGACTTTTTTTTACAACTTCTTTTTGATTTTTTGGGTGCATTAATACTGACCTAGGGGCAAAGAAGTCAAATATTCATTAAGAAAAATAACAAAATAAATAATTTAGGGATAATAAAAAAGAATTAGGGATTTAAAATTGAGAGAAAGACCCCTGAGGACAAAATATACCCTCTCTTTCCATAATAGAACACCAATTTCAAATGTTCACAGCTAAGGAAAAACTGTTATTTTAATTTAAATTGGACCACTGCCCTTGCACGCCAAACCAAAATCCTTGTTGGCCGGTGCAAGCAACGTGCCAAGAAATATTTACAAAAATAAATTCTTGTCATGTTTGGCGCCCAGGAAGTTTCGATCCTTCATCGAACAAAGCCACAAACCAAGCCCCAACCACCATGATGAAGCTTTCTATTTGAAAGACTTCTTGCCCCATTCAACTTATCCGCAAAAATTAGTTATTTTTTTATTTGTTGATAATGCCACGTCTTTTTGTTAAAGCTTATGTCACTTACTTTTTATTTGTGTTACTCACACATGAACAATTGCCATAGGAATACTTTATGTTTTTTCATAAAAAGATTTTGACATAAATACTTTCTATTTTCATAGAATTACTTTATTATTCACATAAACATCTTATGCTTTCACAGAAATGTTTTGTGTGTTCATAAGAAATACTTTGTGATCACTTTATATTCTTACAAGAGTTTTTCAAAAGACACTTCCTATTTTTACAAAAAACAATTTATTGTTCACAATAGTGTGTTTACAGAAACAGTTTGTGTTTTCACAGAAGCAGTTCATGTCAAAACAGAAACAGTTTATGTCAATAAGAAATAGTTTATGTCAACACAGAAATAGTTCAGGTCAAAACAGAAACAATTCATGTCAATACAGAAACATTTATGCCAACACAGAAACAGTTTGTGCACACAGAAACTAGTTATAATATTTTTATACAATTATTTAGTTATTTTTACTCTCTTCACAGCACTTCGAAATTGAAAATGCAAATATTATGTTGCAAATATATTTATTACTTTTTAAATCATTTCAATTATTTTTAAAATTGTTTTTACAAAAGCAAAAGTATCTGAAAAACACAAAGTCCTGTGAAAATCCAAAGTGATCCGGTGAATACACGAAAGTGTTTATGTGAATATATAAAGTGTTTCCGTGGAAAAATAAAATGCTCATGTGCTGGGCAATCTTCTCAAAAATCGTGCGCATAAAAACAGTTTATATCACACAGAAACAGTTCATGCCATTACAGAAACAATTTGTGATATACAGAAACAGTTTGTGGTAATATAGAAACAATTCATGTCATACACAGAAACAGTTTGTGCCATACAGAAATAGTTTGTTCTAATACATAAACAGTTCATGTCACACACAGAAACAGTTTATGACAACACAGAAACAGTTTGTGTCACATAGAGAAATAGTTCGTGCTAATACTGAAATAATTATGGCGGCACCATTCAGGTTCAATTGTGGTTCAAATGGATTTTACAAAAACTCAACTAAAACTGAAATAAGTTGTGGGCATTATAGATCTTGAAGAAACAAGAAGATTGAAACCTCCTTAATCTATGGATGGTTAGATTTGACTAGAATCTGTCGATTTTGTCAAAAAAAAAAAATCAAGAATGTTGATGTTTCATTTTTCCTCATATACTAGTTTTCAGGTTGTAATTTTAATATCAATAAAAAATGAAGATTGATACAAATAAAACATTAGAAAATGTGGGTATGATTTTACCTCATAGAATGATAAACAAATTAATCAATAACTATAGGTGTGTATTAAAATATTTACAATGCTTATTAAAATTGTATAGCTTCGGCAGTCACTCTGATGTATAAATCCAACTTCGTCTGTTGTACGTCGTGAATGAAGCGTTATTGTGGTGGTTGGATGCTTAGTTTACTTCTGCCTTGGTGTGGGTTCTAAACACGCTAGGAGCACAAATTTTTTTTTTTTTTTCTCTTTGTGGTAGGGCTGGGCGCGGTCCGGTCCGGTAAAAAAAAGTATAGATTGACGACCCGATCCATAATTTTTTTGTGATCCAGTCCGGTCTGGGTTTTGTATATAAATTATTAGGACCGGACCTACCTCATTTTATTGCGGGACGGTCCGATCCTAAATTGCGGGTTGCGGGATCATAGTCAATTTCATACACAAGCATGCATAAATTAATATGATTACTACCAACATTACACAAATAAAAATAACTTAAGCAATTCGTAAAACATACACACTAACACTATGCATTCATCTGCAACCCGAATTCGCAAAACATACACACTAACACTATGCATTCATTCATTTCTTCATTCAAACGACCTTATAGCCGAAATTTGGACGCTCATCCGCACGAAAAGGATAGAGTTAGCTAGATAATCAATTTCCAGAATTGTAGCACTAATGATAAATTCATAATAAACACACATACTGCGTTCATTGCACAATATGGCAGGATAGCCAACACATTCCAAGTTTAGGCTCTGAGGCATAATACTTCAGTCGAGAACTATACACTACTTCAGCTGAGCAGGACTCCAAATCAGCAACTAAATTATCAGATTCAAAAAACCAATATCATCGCAGTCAAAAGAGATTAAATGAAAACAGAAGGAGGTATTAAAAGGGAAATTAGTTAATATCAATCTCATCATAAGGTTCAACATCTGGACTGAATTAAAGCAAAAATTGTTTAAACTTCCAACAAGAGGAAGCACACAAACCACTACAAGCTGACTAAGTGGTACTGATTACTTGATTAGAAAACAAACCATGGGGACTGCCAAAATTATCAGATTCACATAACTTGAGGACCGTAAACTAACCATGGGGACTGCCGGCGGGATTCTAGATGAGACGCGGCGTCAGGGATGAGGTGCGGAGTCTTGGTTGTCGCCGGTAGGAGTGATGCGGCAGAGGGGGCTGGTCGGCGATGGTTTTCGCGGGATTCTTGGATGGATTCTCGGATGAGGTGTCGAGTATTGGCCGGTAGGAGTCGCAGCAGAGGGGGCTGGTGATGGTCGGCGATGGTTTGTGGCAGGATTCTTGATGAGACGCGCGGGTGATGGTCGACGATGGAGTGACGAAAACCAAAACAAATGAAAATGCGAGTGTTGATGGAGACAGGGTTCTCAGAGGAGGGATGGGCTGGGTATAACTACATAAAATTTATTCTTGGGCTTGGGCTAATTTGGAAGTTTGGGTTGGGGTTATTTAGTTGCGGGTCAAATGGGTAATATGGGTTTGAAACATCTAGATCCGCGGCCCGACCCACAATTTCTCTTGCGGGACGGTCCGGGACGGGTTTATGTAAAAATATTTTGAACCCATCCCGATTCGCTCGATTGCGGGACAGTCCGGTCCAAAAAATGCGGGTTGCGGGTTGCGCGGGCGGACCGTGCCCACCCCTACTTTGTGGTAGGCGCGTGTTTCCCCTTGAAAGCGCGCGCCTCAGCCTACAGTAATCACGTCAGAATTTTAAAAAGTCAGCAAACAACTAATTTATTGCCATGTGTCATTTTATCCTTTAAGGAGATTCTTTGAAGTCAGTGTCTTAGGATAGAAATAGGTATTTTTCTATGTTCTTGTGAGTCATTAATCTTTTAAAATTCTATGATTTTCATTTTGTGGACCTTTTATTAGTTTGTCTTGCTAGTTTTTTGTTTCATAAGTTATTTAATGTTTTGCACATGTGATTTTTTTTACAAAAAATTAATAATTTATTTTAAAAATATTTTTTTTGCTTATGTGTATATAATATGGGACCCATATTTGCTAACGTGGCATGTCCATGTCAGCAAAGTTAAGAAAAACTGTTACCTTAAAGGAAAAGGGGCAAAAATTCCTAAAAAATGAGTTGCAAGGGGCAAATGGGGTACAAATAGAGTTGCATAGAGCAAAAGATCTCTCAAAGTGAATTGCAGGGGCAAAAGAAAAAATATATATAATTTTAAAATTTCGTTCTCTTCTAGTTTTTTTTTTTTTTTTTTTGTTTTGTGTTGTGAAGTGGAAAAAAAAAAGAAGTTCCAACCCGCTTCTTGATCACTAAGAAAATTTGGCCTATATTAAACTTTTTGTTGTAGGAATCTTTATTTGGGTATGATTGTGTAAACTAGAAGTAGGAAACCCTGATGGACTTTGTATTAGCTAAAGCCCATTCCTATTGGGATTGGTGGAAACCCTAGCTTGTTTCCCTATAAATAAAGGCACTACGAAGGAGGACAAACACACCTCTCTTCTATTCATCTATTCTATTCTCTCTTACTAACGATTCTCTGTCTCTAAGGCTTAGCAATTCATTATTACTGCAACACGTTATCAGCACGAAAGTTCTACTGCTGCGCGTTTGGAGATTGACGAATCCCCGTTCGAGAGTTCACGAAATTTACCGTTCATCCAACCGAATCCAATCACCAAGTAAATATGATTTTACCTTTTGAATTTTGTGATTTGATGAGTTGATTATGTATTGAAAATTATCAAGTTGGATATGGTTGAAAATTATGTTGAACAAAGAAGGGAAAAATCGGATTAGAGTTTTGAAACAGTGTTCGGCAGCTCCTGCCGAATGCGGCAGAGCCCAAACCCAGGTTCGGATGAAGCATCCGAACACCTGCACGCGCCTCGCCGTCGCCGCGAGTTGCGCCTTGCACCGTCGCCGTCTTCCGACGACTGGGACCAGCACCGACGACCTGCAGTCGTCACCAAGAGTCGTCGCCCGTCCCTGAAGGACAGTCGCACCTCCCAATCGGTGAAACCCGAAAGCTTCGATCGGGTTTTAATCGCAAAACCCCGACGCCGCCGGCGCCTAAACTCCGATCCAGAGGCGATCGATCCCGGAGCGGAGCTCGGATCGATCTTGCGCGTCCCCCGTGACGTCACTGCCTCCATCCTCGTCGGAATCCATCGCCGCCGTTAATGGATTCCCCGATTTCACAATCGGGTTTTCGAGGAACCCGTTCCGCGCCGCCATTGTGGGCCCTGCAGGCCACCACAGGTGTGAAAGGTCGTCGCCGCGTCGAGCCCGTGTTGCTCCGCCGCTCGTCGTCGCCGGAACCGCCGCCGGATCGTCGAAATCCTCACGGTATCCCCACGGTCAGACCGACCGGGCCAAACTCGGTCCAGACTCGGTTCGCCCCTGAACCGGTCCAAGACCCATGGGCTTGACCCATTGGGCCTGACCCCTGGGCCTGATCCATTTGGGCTTTGGCAGCCACCTTTGGGCTTGACCCCTAGGCTTTGGCAGCCGCAGGTTGGGCCTGCCCCAACGGACCTGGGCTTCTGCAGCCAGCAGACCCGGGCCTTGCAGCCCTCTTCCTTTGTTCAACAATGGGCCTTCACAAGCCTTTGGTCCAGCAGACCTATTGTTTTGATACCCAGTGGGCCTGAAGCCCATATGCTCAGTAAGCATATCAAAACGGATCCCGAAGATCCTAGACCATCAGTTGTTTATGTTTTCTGTTGGAATATTTGTATATATATGTGTGTGTGTGTGTGTGTGTATGTATGTAGGTTTTACATGAACCCGAAGATCATTAGAAAAACCTCGAACCCGAAGTTTCGAGTATATGTGAAACATGTTGTAACCCGAAGTTAGCATGTTATATTCGAGTTATGTTATAGAACCTGAAGTTCTTGAATTTTACTATTCGTAGATGCTCTTACCTGAAGTTAATAAGCACTACTAACATACTTGGTCCTGCATATCCACACATTGTTTGTTTATTTGTTTCCTTGCATTTCCTTTCGTATATTTGTATTCGTTTGAAATTGCAGGTACAATTGAACCTGAAGTTCATATTAAGTCTCGACCCGAAGTTTCGAGCGTGGACTATCATAGAAACCTGAAGTTTCGAACCTGAAGTTCCTAAAACATCACCACACAAAGTCATAACACAAAGTTATGCGCTATAACTTGATGTTATATGCTATGAGTCTACGACTCAATGTTACATGTTATAAAACCTGAAGTTTGCATGTTACAACCTGAAACCATGTCATAGAACTTGAAGTTCTTAAGTTGTTGAATGTAGATTTTGTCTAAAGCTCTACTAACACAACGTGTTCCCTCCTTACCCGAAGTAAGGACGTTGGAAGCACATATTGATCACCCCGAAGATGATCTACGTACTTGCTTGAAGCAAGACATGATTGGCAAAACTTACGCTCTCATGACTTGAAGTCTATGATTGAGTATAGTTCTAAAGTTTATGGAATCTGATCTTTCCGTTAGCTTTACAAGGATGACTTGACCAAGAATGATCTCCTGCAGAAGACCATGCCTCTAATGTGCTCCTGCAGTAGCAATATAGAGAGCAAAAGGTTACCAAGTCCTTAGATCAGGTTACTACTTTGTTGTTTGCTGAAAAGAATAACATACTTGTATCCACTCGCTCAAAACGCTCCCTTTGCCTGAAGCAAATGCTAAGCGATTTCTGAAGCTCAAACCGCTATCCTTTGGCACATGTCTGATCGGCCGGGCCGACCCGGATCAGACCAAATGCCCTCCCACCATTAGGGGGAGATAAGATCATTCCTGAAGAATGAATAATGGCGTGAGTGGGCATTAGGGGAAGGCTCAACCTACCCAAAACCAAGATTAGCCAATCATATGCTATCACTATTGTGGTACAACCATTGATCGCGCACGTGTCGTGCCCCCATCAATGTCGTTGATGAGTACCCTTCTGATAGGCAACCAATGAGACATGGAATGACTCCGTTTAGCCGAAACAACTTGAGAGTACTGATTCCCGTTAGAATCTAAATCCAAGTTTTGGTGTTTGTTTTAGTATGTGAACATCGTTATTGAATATCAATTAATTGAATCAACTGGAACCTGCAGTTTCCTAAATTATGTGACCGATTTCAATTAATTCCCGTTACGGTATGCTTAGTGGGAAGTTAGTAGTCTGGCAGACTGTGCGATCACATATGCACATTATTCTCCCCGAATGGAGATACTCCCTGAATGGAGATATATCCCCGAATGGATATATATTTATAGCTTCATACCTAAACGAAGACCTATATTGGCCTTACACTCACATGGTTCCCGAAGAACGTTATGGAGTCTTAAGGATATTCGAATGAACGATTACCACACTGAAACCTCTGAAGAGAATGGAAAGGACTATCTTTGCATTAAATCTTTCCTATACGTCAGAAAACGTATATTGGAAAAGTTAGAGCGCCTACCTAATGGATTGTATCGCACAACCATTTGCTCTATGGAAGCACATCTTGTGGCCGGCCTGAAGTCCGCCGAAATTGATGCTTCCTCGCTTTGGCATGACCGTTTGGGATACCCAGGTCACGACATGATGACCCGGATTCTGGAAGAATCACGCGGACATCTCCTAATGTCGAATAAGGTCCAGAACATTAAGACTTTATGCCAAGCATGATCGTGGGAATACTCGACCATCCCCTGCAAAGATACTTTATGCACTCCTTCTTTTCTTCAGCGGATTCAAGGGAATATTTGTGGACAATTCCAACCAATACACGGACCATATAAAGATTTCATTGTTTTGGTTGATGTACCGATTCGTTGGTCACACGTCTTTTGTCCACACGAAACGCTGCATTTGCTAAACTCTTGACCCTGATTGAGGGCTCACCACCCCAGTTATCCGTTGTAGTCTGGAAGACTGGATAACGCCAAAGAGTTTATATCGAAGTTTTTCGATGATTATTGCAGTTCCTTAGGATTGGGATTGAACATGCAGTTCCCTATGTTCATACTCCAAATGGTCTCGCAGAAACACAAGTCAGACTGGCCGGGCAGGCCCGAGTCCGACCATTTCTGCGTGGGACTATGCAATTCTGCATGCAGCTATATTGGTCCGCCTGAGGCCTATCTCCACCCACTCTTGTTAAGCGTTACAGTTGGATACTGGGTACGAGCATGATTCACCGTACTTACGCAATTTTGGGTGTGCAATTTTATGTGCCAGTTGCGCCGCCGCAACATACCAATATGGGTCCTCAATTGGGAATGGATTCCCATCTATTATGAGCTTTTACGAGCCATTGACAGACGATCTTTTTCTCGCAACATTTGCGGATAGTCACTTTGATGAGACAGTCTTCCCGCCGTTAGGGGGAGGAAAGAACGTCAACGTTCCTGAAGAACGGCGTGAATTGACGTGGCCTTACCCACTCTGTCTCGTCCTGATCCCTGGAAACAAGTGACGAGATCATACATACCAGCTGCAAACAAGCCTGTAATGAAGACGTCCCCGTAGGGCACAAAGTCATCCCCGAAGGATGCAACGTCCCGTATGACGTTCCGTTCCTGATGAACGAAGTACATCGGCGGCTAGCCAATCATCTGTCTTCGGCCAGAAGCGAGGCAGATTCGGTTCGAAGGATTCACTCCCCAGAAGAGGAGAACTATGGCACAATCGAATCCTATCGCCATCTCAACCGATCCAAACTCATGAATTGCGCAGGATTATGGAAGTGTCCTGGGAGACGTCCCAGGGTGATACCCCAAATCCAAAACTCCCGAGAACCAGAAGATCTCGGTCCGGATGAGGTTATGGAATCGAAATGAGATTATCATCGATGATATCTTTGCTTAAAGCAGTGGCCACTGAATCACAAAGTGCGACGATATCGAACCGCGTTCCGTTGATGAAGCACAACGTTGAACTGATTGGTCAAATGGAAAGAAACAATGTATGTTGAATTATGTTCCTTAGTAAAGCGAAAAGTGTTTGGACCTGCAGTTCCCACACTTTCCAATGTGAACCCTGTAGGTTACATGTGGATCGTAAGAAAGTGTAATGAGAAGAATGAAACAGTGCAATGTAATGCACGCCTTCTGGTGAAAGGCTTCTCTCATTTGCCCTTACATTGATTACAAGGAAATATATTCCCGTGCAAAGGACGTTACATGTTCCACTACCTTATCAGTTTGGTAGTTTCCCAAAGAACTGAATATGCAGCTCATGAATGTGGTTACTACATATCTCTATTGGGATCTTGAGATATACATGGAAGTTCCTGAAGAACTTGAGATAACTCGATGCTACCTCGGCCTGAAGCTCGAGCATCGAATTGATAGCATCATCGTGCATCAATCGAATTACATCCAGAAGATGTTGCGTCGCTTCATTGGAGATAAAGCGATGCCTTCGAGTACACCCATGGTTGTCCGTTCACTAGATGCCTAGCATGATCCATACCGTACTATGGAGGATGATGAGCCGATATTGGTGCCCGAAGTCTCATATCGAAGTACAGTTGGCGTTTATTGTACGTAGCTCAATGCACTAGGCCGGACATCTCATTTGTGGTGAACGCATTAACTTGGTTAAGGGTGTGGGGGGTTTTGGTTGCGATGCGTTTACACGCTACCACTGAATTGGTATTAAAGACATCTTTCGCTACCTTAAAGGTACTGCGAATATGGGATCATCTATCCCTACGCATCCCATGATGGATTACCTCTCTTAGATCCACGAAGTGATGCTTGCCTTGTTAGTTATGCTGACGCCGGTTACTTATCAAACCCGCACAAGGCACGTGCCAAGTTGGTTATGTCTTTACCATAGGGAACACCGCAATATCTTGGAGGTCTATGAAATAGACTCTTGTTGCCACCTCTTCAATCCACGCCGAGCTCATCGCTTTACATGAGGCCACGCGTGAAGGTATTTGGCTACGATGCGTTATCGAGCACATACGGCATACTTATGCTTTGTCTTCTGTTAGTGGAGTCCCCATGATTCTCCATAAAGACAATGCCATTTGTATTGACCACTGAAGAAGGGATTTATCAAAGGCGACAATACTAAGCATATTGCCCTGAAGTTCTACTTCATACATCAGCAAAAGCATCAGAAGTTTGAAGTCAAGCAGATTTGTTCCCGAAGACAACCTCGCGGATATCTTCACCAAATCTTTATCGAAGTCTACCTTTCCAGAAGCTTCTTCGAGGTATTGGATTGCGTTTACTATTTGATTTACAACGTTTGTAGTCTTCAGGGGGAGCATTGTCGAATTCAGGGGGAGTATCCCTAAGTATACTCACTTGACCTTAATGTACTCTTTTTCCCCTTAGCACAGGACAACTTTTTCCCACTGGGTTTTGTTGCCTGACAAGGTTTTTAACGAGGCACCCACATCGGGTTGGTCATACCTTTGTACGCTTTTAGTGTCGACAAATGCATGCTCACTTTTTCCCCTTCGCCTTTGGTTTTTCCCATTGGGTTTTCCTTTGGCAAGGTTTTAGTGTTAGCATTCTTCCCATGGATTCCCCGTTGACTCATGTTCCTCCAAGTGCCTGCCGCGACGACTTCATCAACCGCCTACGCTATTTGTCCGAAGATCTGATGCGCCTACTTCTTGAGTTCTCCACACTCAAGGGGGAGTGTTGTAGGAATCTTTATTTGGGTATGATTGTGTAAACTAGAAGTAGGAAACCCTGATGGACTTTGTATTAGCTAAAGCCCATTCCTATTGGGATTGGTGGAAACCCTAGCTTGTTTCCCTATAAATAAAGGCACTACGAAGGAGGACAAACACACCTCTCTTCTATTCATCTATTCTATTCTCTCTTACTAACGATTCTCTGTCTCTAAGGCTTAGCAATTCATTATTACTGCAACATTTTTGGTTTTTTCTTCTCTTTTTTTTCTTCCTGTCAGCCCCCCCCCCCCCCCCTCCCCGTTCTTTTTTTTTTTTTTTTTTTTTTTAAAAAGATATTTTTATATTAGGCCCCGCGGGACTTTTTTTATTATTTTGTTTTATTAAAAAAAACAACCCGCCCCCTTTGGAAACCTTTTTATGTTTCTTTTTTTCCCTTTTCCCAATGGAAATACTAAAAGTTAAAGAGCCCCATTCCTTGCCAAACCCCCCAAAGCTCAGGTTTATCTGGTTAACCCGAATTCACTTGTACTGTGTAAGCATATCAACCTAAAGCACACCTGAGACCTAAGTATCCAAAGGCAACAAGTTTACTTACCCGAAAAATAATAGCGACACCTAAATTCCACATCTTTTGGTCAGGGTTTAATAAGAGTTAAAAGTGAAGACTGCTCACTCCATTAATCCAAGCACTAATTTGTACACTCTGCGTCAGTTGGTCCCACTTAAAGACTAATTAAGTACTAGATCATGATCATCTAGTGAACATTCAGTAATGCTATTCAGTCACACCTTAAACACTATTAGTCTTTCTTATTTGAAAAAAAATTATCTTTAGTAATGACTGGACTAAAGAGCTAAAGGATCATCAAAGGTGTCAAAGGGCTTGAGAGGTGGCTACCTCTAGCCCTTTAAAAAGCTTTAGCCCTCTACAAAGCCAAGTTCACTCCCATTTTTAAGAAATAATTACAATTCTAGCACTCGATTTTCAATTAATTCCAGAAAAAAAAAAAACTCACCCACCCCTTTTTGTTCTTCACGGGTGCTACTTTCGGGATTAGCCGCCCAACCCTATTTTTAATACATTTTGTCTAGCCCTCAAATAAGCCCTCCTTAAACCACTAAAGATGATAAAATTTAGGAAAATATTTTTTGCATTCCAAAAAGATTATTGTGCATTTCATTTATTTTTTATTTTTTTTACATGGATGAAATACACAATGATTTTTTTTGAAGTATTTATAATAGCACATAAAATTTAAGAATACCCTAAATTTTTTTTAAAAAAAATTAAAATTTCGTATGATAGTCCTTTAGTTCCGTTATTACTAAAAATAGCCTTACATCTAAAATACAGTGAGTGGATTCAACAGAGAGTCTTCAGCTGCCACCAAAGAATGTTGGCTCAATTCCAAAAAGTTGGAGAACTAAGTAAGCACTTTTTTGAATTAGCGCATTTATTTTCCACTATAAATTCTTTTGGAGAGTGTAGGATCGAGGAAGAAGATGACACCATCGGCTTCAAGTTTGATAATGGAAAAAGTGCTTTTGTCCTACTCAGAATGATGTGGAAGGACCTTGCATGAGAAGATGACACATGGAAACCCAAATTCCCCAATCACTCATAGTTGGGGCCAAATTTCTGATATGCAAAGCCGATACTTAAACAGCATTTGTGAATCACATTTTGATTTTGTAGATTTCTATTCAGTCCAACGTATCAAATTTAATAGGAATTAAAGATAATGGAATGGTTACCATTATCTGCCAATGGTTAAAGATTATCATCTCAAATCTAACAATCACTACAAGAGCATTTGATAAAAAAAATTAAAAAAATGATGCTTTCAAGTGAACTGCATGACTACAGCTATGTGGTGTATAACAGAAAGAAACATACTCGAATTTGTGGTTTAAAGTATGAATCGTATCTTAATCACATAGATTCTTGTAAAAAATTTCTCGTGATTAACTCATTTAGAGCTATTTCTATTGATAAATAATAATCCACATGTAGAATGCTACACACAAAACTAACCAAAATGTAAAGTAGCACACAAGAAGAAAGAACAAAAAATCTAAGGGAGACCAGATGAATCCTAATTTTGATTCTTTACGTATATTAATTAAACTCTAAACGTGGCACATGAATCATATGGTAAGCAAGTTGGCGTCAAAATTTGGAATGACAACGTTTTTCCAAACACAAAAATTTGACATATAATATTAGGTCGAGATTTTGGCAAACCAAGCCCCTAAATTTGTAACTATTAAGAACACAATTATATTTAATAGGAAACTCTTTAACTTGTCAACTACAACTAGTACGAATTTATGCTATAGCAAACATGGATAGCCGCGAGATAATAGGATGAAAGAATTTTTATACTAAAACTTTATACATGATATTGGCCAGTCTAACAAACTAGGAACTTGAAAAATTATGACATGTTTATATACAAGAGAGAATCAAAACTATGAATTAGAATGAAAATTAAGTATCTTATTCTCATTCTTTTGAAAATTATTATTCATAAATAGATTAATAAATATAGAAAAACTACGGAGACAAAATGGTTCAGAATAATTCTTTTACCTAAAATAAAAAAAAAAAACATGTGGAATGCAATGGGTCAAACACACTGCCTTGTTGAAGGAGTTAACTTTCCGGTGTGAACTGAGTTCAAGTTTGTGGACGTGGGCCAATCCCATTTTGGAATTTTGTGTATGCGTCAGACAAGCAATCTTTTGAAACTTTCGGTGTATGTTGCATTTTTGGACTGTTTGGTTCCCCCAAAATACCTCTATATAAGCCCACTCCATTTCCCACTTCTTTTACTCTACTTTTCCTTCCTCTTCCATTTCTGTTCTTGACACTGACCCTTGTTCTGCCAACATCTCTTTCCGTTGGTCACATTTTTCCAACTGCAATTTCCATCCAAATCAAACAAATTTCATTTTATAACAATTTCAATCAGTTTTAACTTCTGGGTTTCTAATTTTGGCAAGTTTTTTCCAGTGAAAATATCTTGTGCATTTTCGGTTTGAGTACAAGGATTTGACACTCAAACTGTGAAATTTCAGCAATATCAGCTTTTGGGTTTTGCTTCAAAGGCTCAAAGCTTGTTGCTTTCATCTTGTTTGGGAATTAAACAAAAAATTGTGAGGGGGTTTGGTGGGGGGTGACTCATCGATCATAAGAATCGCATTTTTCAGAAGACAATGATTCTGATATACAACGGATTTACTCTGTGGAAATTTTACTCTGTTCTTGACAGGAAATCGATTTTCGCCAAGAGCTTTTATTTCTGGATTTTCCAGATCTTCAATAGATACAGTTTGGGCACTTAGCAGCTAATTCACATTCATTCATTCCTCATACTCTTCACAGGCTTTGATATAATTTTTGTTTTTAAATTTGGGATAGTTTTGATTGAGATTTGGATAATTATGGGAGGGGCATCATTGCCACCAGGTTTCAGGTTCCACCCAACTGATGAGGAATTGGTGGGATATTATCTTAAAAGAAAAATGGAGGGGCTTGAATTTGAGCTGGAAGTTATTCCAGTGATCGATTTGTACAAATTCGATCCCTGGGAGTTGCCAGGTAATAATTTCATTGCATGTTTGCTCACTGATTTGGATCAGAGATTGAATCAATTTATTTGTTATGAGGTTTCTGCAATAGTGGAAGAGACTTCTTTTTATATGTTAATGCTATTACACATTAGGCACTAGAGTTCTGAAATAGAGGATTGTGGCGAGATTAGCTCCTCAGCCAAGGTCAATGTTCGGCACAAGCTTCCACGCTTTATTGTGAAGGAGAGGGACCATCACTTCTGGGAGTTCCCTATTAGACACTATAGTTAGGATCTTCAATCAATTGTTTGGCATCTTTGTGTATGTGTTGTGTGTCTGCACTGTGTCGTCACAGAACCTTAGTTAACCTCCTGAAGTGAAATAAAATGAGGGCTTTATTGATGGATAAATGGAGTTTCTATACTAATCTGAAATAGAGAATGCCATAAAGATAATTCTTTTCATTTTTGTTTATTTGAACTTCTTTTCTTGTTCTTTATGAACTAAGCCTGCACCAGCATCTTTCCTTTCTGATTAGGCATGTGGGCTTCTTTGCTTCAAAAAGCCAACTTAATTGGCTTTAGTTATTCTTCTCTAATGATTCACATCACATAAAGTACACGAAACAGTGAATGTTGTTTCGTATGCAAATTCACATCACATAATCCAACATCCGATATAGAAAGTTCGGCAATATCTGATATGTATCCGTTATTTGTTTCAGAAAAATCATTCCTCCCGAGACGTGACATGGAATGGTTCTTCTTTTGTCCTAGGGATCGAAAATATCCAAATGGCTCAAGAACAAACAGAGCTACCAAAGCTGGCTACTGGAAGGCCACTGGAAAAGACAGGAAGGTTATCTGTCAATCCACTGTGACTGGGTACCGCAAGACCCTTGTTTTCTACCGTGGACGTGCTCCTTTAGGGGATCGAACGGATTGGATCATGCACGAGTATCGCCTCAGTGATGATCTTGCTCCAGGGCCATCAGGTCATCAAGTACGTTTACCATGTCATAAGTTTGGCTTCATATTCACATGTTTGCTATACAGTGCTTAATACTAGAATTTTTCATTGAGAAGAGCTCTAGATACTCATAAATTTCGGCATTTTGATCTTATCAACAGGGAGTTTTTGCTTTATGCCGTGTTGTTAAAAAGAATGAGCATACACAGAAGACACATGATACCCATGGAGAGCCCAATGGCAAGAGGGTTGCAAGTGCATCAAGCAATGGGGAAAATATGACCTCAACAAGAATCTCGAATGAGCCCCTGAGCGTCTCTGCGAATGCATCATCTCAAGCGAGCTACCTGTATAACAAGAGTCACCATTCAAGCCATGTTACCTCTCCATATGAAGTTAATGCAATGGCTGACTTTGAACCAGCTTTAAGAGAGATCAACCCTGCAAATTTGTGGGTTTCACCTGATTTAATTCTTGATTCTTCAAAGGTATAGAAGTTCAAGGACTAATAGTGGTCATACTTTTCGTTGTTTATAACTTTCTCAATATGTTTCCTTGGGTTTACTGCAGGACTACCCACAGTTACAACAAACTATGTCTGGTTACTTTCCGCAGTACGAGTTTCCAAGCACAATGACACCATGGCAGTCAAATGAACACAGAGAATCACCTTGTTCATCATTCTCAAATTTCACAGGAGATGTAACAATGGCCGATGATGTGAATCAAATAGGCGGCATGTCACCTTTCTCTGGACAGACAGACTACATGTGTTATTATGGGAACGAGGAAATGCAATTTGAAGGTTTTGACCAGACTAGTTCGCTCCGATATCCTACACCCTTCTGAAAAGAAAGAAACAGAAGATCATTGTCGCTCTTTGCTTTCAATGCAGGGTCTGAAACATGGGATAAGCAAACTACAATTTTCAGGCAAGTC
Source organism: Spiraea crenata (assembly GCA_033992175.1). NCBI lineage: Eukaryota > Viridiplantae > Streptophyta > Magnoliopsida > Rosales > Rosaceae > Spiraea > Spiraea crenata. The sequence continues at coordinate 3,338,035 of JAVBHV010000003.1, read as the reverse complement.
AGCACGGATGGGAGTTTGGGGGAACTTGGAGGTCTTTGTTGCAGGAAGACAATATGGTCATTGTGATCTAGGGTTTGGACGGTGCAGAATTGGTGAACCGTAGTACAATATATTTGTGTCATCCGTAAGGGCTAATCCAAGACAACGCCTTTTAACGTTGCTTCTTGGCAAGTATAAAATAATGATGACTCTTCTTTTTCACAGCGAGTGGTTTGTTTTTTCTGTAGTGAAGTCTGTTGTTTGGAGTGGTTTCAGAAGTCACTTGTGGTCTTCCCACTTTCTGTATTATGCAGTCTATTTGTATCTCCAGGGGACAATCACTTTTATCGATTTCACTTGGAGTTGGTTTCGATTAGCTTTACGATTTTACAAAGTAAGCTTCTTGAATGTAAGCTGTCGTCTGTTTATAATATACAGTGTAATTTTCCAGGCTTTTTGATCTATACGTATTTGATTCCTTATTTGATACTAGAAATTACTTTTGTCTCCCGTGGTTGATCAATTTTTACCCTTTTCTGATTGTTAGAAGGCAACGAATAATAAGTTTGTAGGTATTCAAGGTAAGACTAAAGAGAGTCGGGGAAAAACAAAGACTAAAGTGCGGGAGCATGTGAACTGAAGGCAGTACTTTCAACCAGCAAAGGTACAACTTCAATCATAATGATCTCCGAATTATTGGTGTGTTTCAAACTTAAATATTCTCTTGAGATTTAACTTTTTTTTTATCAAGATTCTCTTGAGATTTAAAGTAGGCGGTAAATGTACTTTTAAGAGTTGATAAGCCCTCCATTATAGGAAGCTACATTCGGACACATTCTTTGAACTTTCTGTTGAATGGTTTTGGTGGGGTTTACTTGGGTTTTGGTGGGTAGCTAAGAGAATTTTCACACCAAGAATTGCATCTTGTGAAGATTCACTTGATTTCTTATCTTGGCTGCTTCCAATAAAAATTATACTGTGACTTTCAGATCTTACAGCATATCTGATAGTACATGGAAAGCTAGGGCCCCTTGATATATTGACACCACCTTATCTCTTGTAAGGCTATAAGTACAGTAGTGCCTTTCGTATGGGTATCAATCAGACAATGGTATCTATCTACGAGGAACAGGGCAGTGTTTCACTCTGAAAAGTCTACCATTTGTTATTCATTAGGGAAATGGAGTAGATCAAGGATCCTTTGAAATTGAGCTGGAGAGTTTGCTGAACAAGTTGAGTGATGCATTGATCAATTAAAAGAAGGCAAATTACAATTATGTACCATGTGGTTCGGGTTAAATTTTAAAATGATACATATTTTTTTTTCTTGCATTTTAGTACCATATACTTTCAAATCCTTGCAATTGTGTTCCACTATTTTCAGAATCGTTAATTTTCGGCTGTTCAGAGATGACGTGGATGTTGTGGAGCCCACATGTTCACTCTTTCCTATCATCTGTGGTTTACAACGGGTGATACAAGTACATCGAGTAGCTTCGAGTCATTGGAGAATGCGCCTTTAATAGTTTTGGCACCATGAGTTTTGCTGCAAATACACAATAATTTACCCAAACACCAATTAATCAAACCCATAAAGTCCACATCATCTTTGAACAGCTGAAAATTGACGAATTTACAAATGGTAGAACACAATTGCAAGAATTTGAAAGTAAATGGTACTAAAATGCAAGAAAAAAAAAGTAGATATTATTTTTGAAATTTGACCCAAACCACATGGTATGTAATTGTAATTTTCCCTTAAAAGAATCTCATGACTCACGAGACGAGAAGTTGCTTGATTCTAACTTAGAACCTCATGCTCTAATACTGTGAGTAACTTTGGTGAGATGACATTATTTTTGGTTTGTCACTACCCACACAAAATCGTTGTAAGTGTTTTGCCTTAGGTTTGATTATAAGGATCCTTGAATTTGTGGCTTAATTCGGTAGTTAAGAGACAGAGGTTCTTCTGTTCTGTATGCCATAATTGAGATAACTGATGATTAGCATGAGAACAAAAAGAAAGACTGGAAAAGGAATTCGTTTCAAAGACAGTGAATTAAGGATTGTGGATGAACAGAACTCAGATCAAATTGGAGCTTCCGCTTTTGCTACCTAATTTAGTTGATGGGATTTGATATGGGGCAAAACTGAAGTTCCCCCATCAGAATTTCAACCATTCTGCCTTTGAGGTGCTTGGGCAAACCCCAAGCTCAAGATTTTAATATAAAAAGTGCAACCATTCATGGTGTGAACATTCCACTAAAAGAAACAAATGACAACTTTAGCTTGAAACATTTGATTTAATAAGAGCAGAATGCCTTGAAAAGGCCATAAAAGTTGGTATTCAGACCCAAATGAGTTTCCAATAAATGTACATGTCTCTCAACTGAAGTTTTCCAGTTGGTCACTTTATTAAGCATCTTCATAAAGAGAATTATGCCCTTGTGACTTTAAGAATTCTGTCCTAAAAGGCCTATTACTTACTCTTTTCTGTCCAAGACCCACCACTGTGTTTTCTAAATCAGATTCTCCCGCCCGGGCCGCCCCCTACTCTTTCACTCTCAGCACCTACAGGCTTGTCCTAAAGCACCGAATAAGCTCGGTGTACTTTCCATATGTTGTTCAAACAAATAAACGAGTATTCTCCACTTGATTTGGTTGAAAATGAAATGGAGAAAGAAGAATGAGCCAATGTCAATGACGGTAAAGTCTATAGCAAGTCTTATTCCTTTGCAAGTCTCTTCTGCACAATTTGGGATGAACAAAGATCGCCGATAATGATTTTGGATGCTAGGGGTCATGTATATTGGTAGAAAGCGTTACATGTAATCGCGATTATACATGATTAGCATATGATAGATTTATTAGTGAGATAAGAAGGGTGTTTAAAGAACTATTTCTGCATAGGGTCCATGACATAAAAGTCTCTGATATTGTTTACGTAAACAACTTACATCTAACATGTTTTAAAACAAATTAATCTCCTGACCCCAAAAACACCCAACCCACATAATCACAAGTTTACCATCACACTTTATTTACTATATAATTACAAATTTGCCATTGTTTTTTGTTTGAGTAGTTTTTGTTTCTGTTTTTCGTACGTAAAAACTTTTCTACAACTCGAAAATGAGATCCAACTTTGCTTACGCGCTCGTAATGATGATCACTTTGAAAGGCTTTCTTTTCATTTTCTTCTGTAAAAGCTTCACTAAATCTGAGAAATGAGATCTGACTTCATCTACTCGTAAAGACGATTATTTCGAAACAAGTCCAATACTCGTTGTCAAATTCCTTACAATTTAACAGTGGTGGTGGATAAGTAGACGTACCATAATAGAAACAGAATCATGCATCAACCGAAAAAATTTACAACATAAACAAAAATTATGCAACAATAGAAAAATGATGCAACAACAGAAACGTAAATCATGCGACAATCGAAAAATTGTGCAACGAGAGAAATAAACTCAGGTAACAATAGAAAAATTTCGCAAAAATAGAAACATAAACCATGCAACAATAGAAAAAATGTGCAACAACAGAAACAAAATAGTGCAACAGCAGAAAATATTTGAAACAATAGAAACATAATAGTCCAACCTGAAGCAAAGTATTCATGCAAGAACACCACGTTTCATACAAGAATTCCGATGTAATATTCATTAAGAGCATGTACACGAAATCAGATCTTATTTTTGAGTTGTAATAAAGCTTTTACGAAGGAAAAATGCAAAATATGAAAAAAAAAATGAAAAAAAAAGTCTTTCAAAGTAATTGTCGTTACAAGTGCGTAAGTGAAGTCAGATCTTATTTCCGAGTAATAGTAAAGTAGCTGTTAAAATAAAACAGCTGTTATTTCCACCTTTTTAAGAATTGAAAAACTTCTTCCCACTCTCCATTACTCCAAAAATGTCCTTAAGGAATTCAATAACAATTTTTTCCCTCCCAATTTCTTAAGCCTTCCGTTTCTCTAGTCCACAAAACCTAATTAAAAACACAATTCAATACCAAAACTAATATATTGAACGCCCATCTCCTTCTCGACCTTGGTGTACATATCGTGCGTGCCGGCCTTCTCCTCCATTTCCTTGAGCCTGTTCTTTAGATCCTCAAGCTCCTGAAGCTCCTATCGTAGCCCAAACGATGCCAAATCAAACAATCTCTTGCCAACAAAAAGCTAGGGCAGTCGATTTGAATCGATCATGAATTGAATTGTGAAGTACCTTGGACTTAGGGTCGTCGATGTCGTCTTGGTCCTTGTAGGTGTGGAAGGACATGCCAAAGTCCTCGCCGCTATCGTCAATGTAGGTGACGGCAGAAAGGTGGGAGAAGGGAGAATATGAATTGTTTTTCTTTTCTAGAGTTAAGTCTTTAAAAGTCATTTCACAAAAAAAGATAAATTTGGAATTAAATTTTGGGCAAATTACAATTTCGTACTCTAGAATTTGGGTCAAGTTTCGAAATAGTACATGTATTTTTTTTTCTTGCATTTTAGTTCTTGTACTTTCAAATTATTGCAAACTTATTCCATCGTTATTTGATGGTTTGATTTTCAGTAAATGTAGACTGTAGTGCCCACCCATTTCATTCTTCTCTATGTGGTTCGAAGGGTAAATCAATATTTTGTTTAATTAAAAATATAAAATAAACTCTTAAAAATCACTGAAACCACCCCACACCACCATCACTGTCCTCACTATTCTCATCCTCCATGAAAGCTACCCTACCATGACAGAAACCATCACCCCTACTCAATTGCTCATCGATCTCAACATTGGCGATATCAACTTTCTTGATCTCTACTTCTCATAATCTTCATTCTCATCGTATGGCCATGCTCGATGGATGAGTAATTTACCCTTAAATTTTTGTTAAATGGTGGGTGGGGAAATAAGACAGATGAGTGGAAATAACAGCTCCCTAAAATAAAGTGCAGTGATATACTTGTAACTAAACGATAATTTTTGATATGCTAAGAATATCACACAACTTAACCATGCAGTAGAGTGTCAAGAGCTAGTATAGAGTAAGAAATGATCGTTCATTGCCAGAGATTGAGGGTACATATGCAAATCATGTTGACACACCAATAGTTACAAAACAGGAGAAAGGAAAGAAGTACAAGTAAGATAGATGACAATTAAGGGGGGTTTTGAGGTTTATCAATTCAATGGTAAAGAAAACAACGAATTTGAGTTGTGAAATCAGATGATAAAGATGTTACGAACTTATTAATCCACCACCGATTACGATCAAAACAAGTCATGTCACCGAAATCCAATTACTTTGTCGTGAGAATGAAATCTGCCAAGAACATATCATAATGCAATCCATCTTCCCAGAATTACTTAGTCTATGTGAACACACACTAGCCAAGTCTATCGAACATGCAATCAAGGTATGTAATGCTATCTTACCAACAACAGATTCAATGCATTAAGCATACATGGAAGTTTGAATGATTATAAGACCCATACTAGTATAGAATGCTATCTAGAATGCAAATTCCAATTGCTTGACTTAACTATTGTTTTATAGTTGTCACTACTTATGAAATTAAGATCACAAAATAATTAGGTGAGTTATTATCTTAAATCTAGTTTTAGTCACATGCAACAGTTTTAAGTATGCTTCTTTAAAACAATAACACATAACATATATCAATAATCCAAAGTCAAACAATCATTCTCACACGTGAAATATAGAATTCGAATTTAGATGAACATGCTCAAGGGTTTATCACATAATCGGGGCTTCAAACCTTGCCCCTTACAAAAGGTTACTAGCCAAACATGGTTTTGAAATCCATAATTAAGAATAGGATTATTATCATGAATGACACGTGAACTTTCACTGATCGGACTATGTGATACCTGAACCTTGGAAGTGATCAATTACATACCTCAACTTTCAGCCAAAGTGGTACCCAAGTTAAATTTCCGTTAGAGTTATGTTGAACTGGGGTTAAAATGGTCAATGTCGACTTTCCTTTCAACATTTGGGTTGAAAACTTAAGATCACTGCAAATGGATGGCAGAGTTGGGGGCAAGAACCAAAGTGGTTGTCGCGGTGGGGGTTGGGACTGTCGACAGTGGTGAATAACCACTACAGAGTCTCTTTTCCTTATGTTTAAAGTTCCAACTTCCAACCAAAGTATAGATTTCCAACATAAATGGTTCTTGGCTGGGAAAATCATATTAAATGTGTACAACATTCTGGTAATCAACAATTGTAACATTCACAAAACAACAATTTCAATACGGAGATTGAATTCTTCCATTTGTCAAGCTCCTTTGAAATTTACTTCAATTAATTTGTCCAAAAACTTTAAATTGGGCACTAGGCTCACCGCGTCGCCATTGCTTCGAAACCAGAGCTTTCCATCATCATTTTTCATTGTTCTTTGCCTTCAAACTAGTTCCTCTAGGTTGCTCCAACCCAACCACGTTGACAATAATCTTTCTACTTTCAGCCTCTTCAGTGAGTCTCTCGGCATGTTGGGTTCCAATGATTTGAACAAAGTTGAGTAAAACTTCCTTGCGTTTCTTAATTGGATCAGCAAAAAAGTGTGCAAGATGTCTCCAAGTAGGTCTCCAAGCCTTGTATATATATGCAAAGGGTCAGCAAAAAGTCCTAAAATTCATGGGAAATATTAATGACCTCCTTTGACTAACTTTCCTATTTTAAATGGGATTCTCTCTGAATTTAGTCTTCTTTTCTTCAACTGATTGTGGAGAAAATAAGATGCGAATCTTTAGCTCATTGGACCATTTTAAGTTGTGAACTCATCTGAAGTACTCCCTAAGTCTTCTGATCACGATCGGGCCTTGAACTCACGCTTTAGTCAGTTTTCGCTCAGTTTTCGATCAAACCGAACACTGTTCAGTAAAATGCGCATAGCGTGGACCTCAGAACTTCAATTAACGAACTGTAAAATCTTACAATTAGCTAACATCCATATCTTTGCACTTAACTATTCCTTGTGCTCTTGATTTTCTATGAGGTATACTTTCGTGTCTGATTTCTTGGATTGTTCTGCAAATATTGACTTTTTGATCCAATGCTTCATTCACCTACGAAACATAAAACAAACATAATAGACATACAATAGTGAAGACTTAGCTACTTATTAGTAGGTAAATAACGTCAAAAACATGTATAAATATGTACACATCAATTTTGGGACTAGTTGTTCAATAAACATGAATATAATTAGAATGTTTATAAAGAGTAGCCTCTTGATACCCGCTTATGCGGATGTCAATTTGTGTTTTTATTTTTTATAATATTGAATTTTTTATTTTAAATGTAAAATTTTATTTTTACAGATTTACCTTTATTAGTTAAGTTGAAGTAAATTTAACCTTTTTATTATATGGTGGTATATTTGAAACACACAAATGAATGAAATAATTACATTTTGATACTACTTGAAGAGTAAAATATCCAAAAACACTACTACACTTTAAACATTATAATATAGTACTACTTTGGACACATGTTGAGTTTTAATTGGTTTTACACTTTTAATACAAAGTTACACTCACAAGCGCTGCAAAACACGTTCATTCTCTTCTTCGACTTTCTCTGCTCCATGATCCACGCCAGGACCCTCAATCTTTTTGTTAACCCCAACAAACTTCAAAACACTCTTTTACCCATAACTTTCTCATCCGGACTCTGTTTGACTCGAAATCAATTGTGTTGGATTTGTCTCATCGCCCTCTTTCCATAGACACCAAGATTGTAACCCCAGACCCATTGTAAAGATAGAACACGGCAGCAACGTCTTCACGTTTTTCGGCGAGATTCTCCGATTCCGGCGACAAATGGGACGAACCACCACCCAAAACTTCATCCTCACATCATTCTAGACACAGCCCAATCAACATTGAGCCTTAGTTTGCAGCAGATCATCGCCGGTGAGCCTCACATTTTGGTTGAAACTTTCCGATGAGTTTCCGGCCAAGGTAATCTTTCAAACTAGTCTAGAAAGCTTTGTTGGGTTGTTTAGATGAAGATTGATATAAAAATCGTATGAATTGATGGTGAGTCAACACAGCTTCGTCAACACAGCTTTTTCGAAGGAGTTCCTCCAAATTGAAGGAACACTTCCTTCAATTTGAAGGAACACCTTCTTTATTTTGAAGGACTTCCTTCATTTTGAAGGAGTCCTCCTTCATTTTGAAAGAACACCTTCTTTATTTTAAAGGATTTCCCTCAAATTGAAGGAAGTCCTCCTTCATTTTTGAAGGAAGTCCTCCTTCATTTTGAAGGAACACTTCCTTCAACACAGCTGTTCCTTCGTTTTGAAGGAACACCCCCTTCAAATTGAAGGAACAGCTTGAAGGATCTGTTCCTTCAAATTGAAGGATATATTTCTTCAAATCTAAAGGAACAAATAATTCAATTTTCATTCTATTATTCTTCATCTTCCAAAATAAAAAATAACTCAGAGATTTGTGAAGAAAAATTTGAGTCTTTGATAATGGCGGAAGAGAAGCGAAGTGCGGGGCGGACGATGTGGGGTGCATTAACCTCACGCGCGGGGATTGTGGTGTGCTTTTAAGTGAGCTTTGGGGAAGTAGTAGTATTTTGTAATACTTTTATTGTGGTAGTGTTTTTGGGTATAATAAAAGTGTGATAATAGTTTTTGGGTAGAAGCCCATTTAAGTAGTGTACTTAGGCTGCGTTTGGCATTGCTTTCGCGAAAGTACTTATGGCCCGAAAGTACTTTCGCGAAAGTTTTCGACCAAAAAAAGCGTTTGGTAAACATTCGCGAAAGTACTTTCGGATCATAACTACTTTCGCGAAAGCAGATTATCGAAAGCAGGTCAGGAGTAGCTTTCGAAAGCAGCTTTCATTTGGGACACGCTGGGAATTACCAAAATTTTTAATGAATTTTTTTTCTTCCTATTATACCCTTGCTTAACATTTCAATTTACATGAAATGCCATCAAACCCAATCGGCCTCTCCAACCCAGTTGACCTCCAACCCGCCGTCCCAAGTCGCCGTTGGCGTTCCAAGTCGCCGTCGCCGCCCAAGCCGCCATCCCCATCCCAAGTCACCGTCGCAACAGGCGGGACGGAGGAGAGTCGACTCCTTGGCTCTTCGGCTCTCGTCGCATGGTGGAGCCAGTGGAAGACGTCGGGGTTAGCCGAGGGGAAAGAAGACGTCGGGGGTCGCGGACGGCCGTGGCGGCCCAAGCCCGATCGCGCAACGACCTTGTCGGCAGCGCCTCCCACCGAGGCCGATCTCCACTTCGCGAACCCGAAAGATGCAGTCCAAGGTGGGTGGGGTGGGGTGGCGTTTCCGGCGGTGAGGTGGGGTGGTGGGGTGGTGTTTCCGGCGGGTTCAGAGGTAGGAGAAGAACGACGATGAAATATTTTTTTGGTTCTGTTCTAATTTTTCTTTTGGTCTGTTCTTATTTTTTTTTGGTTTTGTATAAATAATAGAACAATATCTACATAAAGGTTTATATTATAACAAATTTATATTTGATTCTATACTAATATCATAACAATAAATTATGCATACAAATTTATATTATTTCCAATATCTACATGAAAATTTAACAAAATTTTATTGGAGAAGTATTAATTTTGTGTTGATTTTTTGTGCAAATTGATGAATATATATGATATGCTATTGTGTAAATAGTTTATTAAAATAGTTATTCAATAACATGTCTGTTTTAGTCATTATTTATATCTCACAGAATTTTCCAAAAAATATTTACCAAACGCCTAAAACTGCTTTGGATCATCCAAAGCAGTTTTGACAGAATGTTTACCAAACGCCAAACCGATTATCCCGAAAAGCGCTTTCCGAAAGTAATTTCGCGAAAGTGATTTCGCGAAAGCACAGCAATGCCAAACTGGGCCTTAGTTTTAGGTACAACTAAGATTTCCCTTTATTAATATAGATAATAGGAACAGTGACCCCTAAGGACAAAAAAGGAACTATAATTCCATACCTAGGACAAGCATTTTAAATATTCACATATAAAGACAAACTAACAATTAATATAATAAAAAATAATAATTTAGATTTACAAAGCCCACGCGCATAAACAGTAACGCGCGTGAACAGTACAATTGTGAATAGTACACTGTGAACCAATATGCACTGAAACAGTTAATTTTTACCAACACAGAAACAGTTCTATCAAACACAGAAACAGTTCGTTAAAACACAGAAACAGTTCTATCAAACACAGAAACAGTTAATGCCAACACAGAAACAGTTCATACTACAGATAAACAGTTCGTTAAAACACAGAAACAGTTAAGTTCTACAACACAGAAACAGTTAACGCCGACACAGAAACAGTTCATACTACACAAAAACAGTTCATATTGCACAGAAACAGTTTATCACAACACAGAAACAGTTAATACAGAAAAAATGATACGATCAACAATTTCATATCTAACCACAAAAAGAAAAAGATGCATTGCAAAATGCTTCAAAAATCGATAAAATCCCAATATCACAATAGCTCAACTCAAATCAAAATTTATAAAATGGCATAAAAGGTAAAACCCATAAAAACTAGTCTGATGGTGAACTTTTCACTTCAGCTTGAAACTTGGACATGTACAATTCTTGAAGCATTCCAGCCTACACATCCCACAAACCAAACCCATCATAACTAGCTTCAAAGATTCGCAATAAAAAAACACTAAAATGCAAGAATCGCAACTTTTAAACTAAAAATGCAACTAAAACTCCATAGAGGCAAATTAACAAACACTTGGTGTGCAACTTCATACCTTCTGCATTTCGGGCTTCGAAACGAAAGCATGCGCCACATTCTCCAAGCTATCATTCGTAACTTCTGTAATCGCAGCCGTCATCGCCTCCACCTGCATCGTCGGAATGCCTCTGGCCTCCAAACCCCTCATCGTCATTGGCAGATTTCAACTTCTCACAATTTGAGACCCACTCTCAATCAAGCCTTAGTCTAGTGAACCTCCACATTCGTCGCCACCGCCACCTCCCGATTTGTCTCCATCGAAGCCTTCTCCACATTTCAAACACACCCAAATCTAACACCACAATCTCTAGATTTCACAGCAACCACACAATTCCATAATAAAAAGTTCGAGAACCGCGGCTTGGATCTCGTCGTCGAAACGAGCGTAGGGGCGAGCGAAGGCATCGTCGCCGTAGGCGTTGAGCTCGCGTTGCTTCTCGATGTCGTACTAGTCATACTTTTTTACGAAGGTGAGGAGGAGATGGGAGACGTCGTCATTTCTGGAGGTGGAGTTCGAGTTGGAGGAGATGACGGGAATGATAAGCGAAAAAGGAGGCGGCACCTAAATCCTTGAGCGCGTGGGTGTATAGGATTTAGTTTTTTTAGTTTAATATACAATTTGATGTTTTGTCTTTGTAGGAGATTATTTGAACTATATGTCCTATGGTAGAATTATGTACTTTTCTATGTCCTTGTGAGTCATTAATCCTAGATAATATGAGGAACTAATATGTAGTTTTCACTTCAATAGTAGGTAATATCCTTCTATTAAGTTCAGTACAAGCTTGCAATTTCAGGACTACAATATACTTCAACTTCTTTAATTGTAGCTGTAGACTCATCACCAAAAAGTGACTCCTTTCCATCCTCCCTCTTTGCATATGACAACCCTAATCTAGACTTGGCCTGCCTTAAATCGCCAATACCCGAGTTAGTATCCGGGCCGGCAAACCCGCCCATAACTGGGGCTAAAGGTGGCCCAATGAGCAGCCCGTCAGCCCCAAACTGTGGGCCGCCACGAGCATAATCGAAAAGGGCTGCACCACTGCCTCCTACTTTGGGGAGAACAATTGGGTCAGTCGTCACATTGTCTGCCCAATAGAACAGGAAAGGATCAAACGAGTCGTAGTAATCGTCTGTGCTTCGATAGCCTTCAGGGTTGAATGCACCAAACTTGAAAGACTTGTTTGTGTAGCCAATTATGGCGCATGGCCCCTTGAAGTCACAGAAATTGTGGAAATCAGCCGCACTAAATCCATCAATTGTCGCCTTGTAGCAACACTTGAGCTCCCTACCTGCTCAAAATCGTTTCAAGACTTTGAAGACTGATAGAAATAGAACTACTTAGTGTAGCCAAGTTTTACATTATGCATTCAATTAACAACTAATAATATATAATGCTAATTGCATACCCTATGTCGTTTCCCTGTAATGTAGGAGAACTTATCTACGCACAATCGTGCAAATGTATTTCTTATGACATAATTAGTCATGTGATGAGAGGGAGATCAAAAGTTGCAGTAAATATGAGATAAAATAATTTTTTTCACTTCACACGTAATAAACATATAAGTTATGACATAGTTAGTCACATGATGAAAGAGAGAGATCGAAAGTTGTAGTAAATTAGAGATAAAGATGCTTTTTTCTATTCACACGTAATAAACATATACAGGGCAAAGCCGACATTATCTTGGTATTGTATCTTTTTGGTACGAAACATGTGATTGCAGGAGGTCTTACACAGCAGAGAAGCACAAGAAGTATGAAATTCTATTAATCGTTAGCAGTGATTTCCAAGGCATTGAGAGAGAACATACCCCTTAAGAATGTTTTGTCAAGCAGAGAAGGTGGGAATGGAAGACCAGTAATTTCATGGTACTTGGTCTGAGGCAGTTCATCCTGCTTTTTATTGCCTATGTTCCAGCCAAATAAGCTGTATGTGCTGCTTCTTTTCCACCCATAAGAATATGATAGAGTGTTTGAGAAGCAGCAAGCCATGTGTGTGTAAATTCACTTGCGTCCTCACAATATATTGGACAAATAGGGAAGTACCCTTATCTGCACACTTTCTCTGCGCTTGAAATTGACATGTGTCATACAAGTATTGGAAATAAAAGCACCAATATATTTTTTGGTAAATATCCATATGCTGATTTTGTAAACCCAGTTTTGGTATGTCATGGATCGATTCTCCTAGAGGGTTATAATTGTTTGTTTGAAGTTAGATCAAACGGGTCCATAGCTCAGTGGTAGAGCATTTGACTGCAGATCAAGAGGTCACCGGTTCGAACCCGGTTGGGCCCTTTTTAGTAATCCTCTTTTTCCCTCTTTTCTACTCGTCAGTTTTAACTCTATCATTCCTTCAGTTGCATCAGCTCCTCAGCTGAAAATTCATGAAAAAGTCAGCACTCTGAGAGCAAATTTCATCAATTGGTAAAACAAATGCATTTGGTTTCTGTCATTTTAACTCGATCATCATCTGATATGAAATTATAAAGAAAAATTGTTTCAAAAATAGCTAAAGATTAATAATGTCAAATAGTTTGCTTCACGTATCAATAAGCCAGCCATTGCCAATGAAAGCATAGCAATATTCTTGATCTACATCATCTTTTTGCTTTGTTACTATTACTCAACCCCATGAGAAGGCAGTTGATTTTGAGCAACATTCACTGCCGGCCTCTCACAAGTCACAACAATGTTCTCATCACCATGTTCATACTCTTTAAAGCAAGCAATCCTTCCTAATTCCTCCACCTCCTCAATCACATTATCAAGCTTCGCCACAGTCTCCACCAGCAGAGAAGCAAAAGCAGCAAATGGAAGTGCCTCTGAAAACTCAAGGCTAGTGATGGCAATTTTGCTGAGTTGAGGCCTCAAGAACTTCCTCTCCGGCTGCTCCTTTGCCTGCTCTGCGGTTGCCCTCTTTGTTTTCCATTCCATCAGTGCTGAACTGTCAGTTTTCACGCTTGAGAGGGAGACTCCCTGCTTTTGGGTAGCATGTGCGGCGGCTAGAGCCAACATGTTGGTGGCCTGGTTGCTGTTGGACCCTAGGAAGAGTCTCGGTTGTGATTTTATGGCCGCATTGAGGTCTTGTAGTGCTTCGTGGAGGTGATCGGATAGAATTTCGGGGGAGCAATGGCGGCGGTTTCTTATGCTGTTGGCAAGTTCCATTAGTCCTTTTGATACTTCTCCAGCAAGCCGATTGCAGGGGTCCTTGAATAGAGCTCGAACTGATCTTGGTGTCTGCAGGAGAAATTTACAGAAATATATCAAATATCAAGCAAGACAAACACACAGCCAAAATGAGATTGCCTTTTTTGTTGATGCATGTGAAACTATTTCCCAATCTATTATCTGTCAGAATAACAAGTGCCATGTGACCGATAACTATTACCTGATTATGAGATTCTTTTAGTTCATCATATATCATAATTCATTACTATCATCTCTTTATAATTTTTTATTTTCTCTTGGATTGGATACCAAATAAAAACCTGTGTTTACAATACTTTTCTGGGACACTAAGCCAGATTATCTGTTTGACTAGTTGGAATGAGTTCGCTTAGACATGATTACTGAATGATTCAAGAAATGTACCTGAATTTCAGTTTGCAGACATCCATGAATAGCAACGACAGTGTACCCAAAATGTCGAAGAACGTTTCCCAATTTTACGTATTGCTGCCATGGAAACCTGTAACAGTGTCTTGAGTGCCTTGGTTCCCAACTCGCATGCAATGCCTGCTCATATTGCAATACCGTAAAACATTGAATATGCATTACAAAGATTATTTGTGAAGTTGAAGTTAATAAACAAGCGAAGTCAGAGATTTCAAGGGGCCTAGTACAGTACCATAGTTTCATCCATAGATTTTGAGTCCAAAACAGCCTTGTAACCTTGATATATCGGATCCTCCGTTGTCATTTCCTTTTCCCCTTCACTGAAGTACTCATTAACACAAGCTGCAGAATCATAAATTTTACTTCTATCATTGATTCTTTTGTCTTCACACCTTGACATAATTCACAGTATGAGCAGTATCTATTTAAATCATAAGGTGCTTTTCATACCTTCAATAGCTTTAGCTAGGCCTTCTAGCTTGAACACGGTGGAATTATGGAGCTCTTGTCCTGACCAATTTGGAAATACAAGTAGGCTCATTAACAGGCAGATAGCACAACCTATGGCAATGGTATAGAATCGCTCATGTGCAATCCTGAGGACATTGTCAACACGGTAGCTTGACACAGTTATCAGGTTGAAAGTCAAGAGAAATATCACAATTCCATAGTCATAGTTCTTCCTGATATAAGGAAAGAACCTCATGTATGTAGCTGCAGCTCCTGCAGAACGAAAAGATATCAAACAATTAGTATTCAGCTTCATTGAGCACAGATTCTTGGTCTTTCTTAGCAATATTAGAATATTCATTGAGCACAGATTCTTGGTCTTTCTTAGCAATATTAGAATATGTCATAACAAGATGTTTAGTGAAGAAAATACGAGCTTACCTATCAGAAAAACTGCAGCTCCGATGAAAACTGCTCGAAAAGTCCGACCAGATTCAGTTGCAATGTACTCAATGAAGAATGCCAATGATCCAGCTAACAGTGTTCCCAATCCTCTGTTCAGTCCTTTGCATAAAGTTGCCCCTAAAGATCAAACAATATACTTTTTGTTCATGATATACTCATGTAAGTTAAATACGATTAAAACAAAATAAATTTAGTAGTAACCTGCAGTGAACTCTAGCACAACAACCACAGTCATGACAGCCCAAATTGCATTTTGTCCAATGCCAACATACAGTGGCTGTATCAGATACAACAAGGAAACCAGTGTCAAGGACAAGCCAACTTTGAATGCATGGATCACCCTTCTCGGGTCATCACGTCCCACTGTCCACACCGTCCTCCAAATCAAAACTGGAAATCGTTTTAGTTTATCAGACAGAATCTGCAAACGCTTCTCTGCATTTCCATTGCTTCTGCCACAATCCTTGCTAGTGTTCATGTCCAAATCCATGCCTGCATGAACTTTAGGAAACATATACAAAAAAAATTGCGATTCTAATGCGACAAGATCACTATGAGTCTGATGCACACACACATATGTATATAGATTCAGTTTGAGGAAGAATAGCATGCAGCCATAATATGGGAAAAGTATTAAAAAGTGATGATAGCTTCTGTGCTTGGTTGGCTGGCTGGGAGTCTTTGTTTGTAATAAGAGGAAAACCCCAACTTTCTTTGATACAGCTTTGTGTGACTTTGTATGGGGTGAGAAAGTGAGATTGGTGACTCTTGCTGCATTTCACATGCCTAGCACAAAAGTGCACTCATATTAATTATGGGTTGCTTTCACAACTGGTAAGAGTCAATACACGTTAGAAAGCAGAATTCGTCACTAAGATTATTTGTTTACTTACTCAAGCCTCAAAAGAGGTTTATATAACCTACTATAATTAAACTCATAGCGGCATGCATATTAGAGCAGACTACTTGGTTCAAGCCCCAGAGTTTTATGTATGCATTGGAGGGACGTGCTTAGATCAGATCCCACATTTTCTATGCTGCCCTTATCACCTCTGTGGAGAACCAACGTCTTCAGTACCTAATACCAATTGATTGAGCTTCGATTCTTTAGTTCTGTTATGGTATCAGAACATTCTATCTAGGCCTAGCAGCCACACGTGCTTCAACTCCTTGATATAATTAAGGGGCGTGGTTAGAGTGCATCGATCCCAGATTGGAGAATAGAAGGCTTTGCAGTAGGGCTTGAGAGATCTTATTAGGTCTTCTTTATCTTATCATTACCATTTGATTTTGGTTCAATGTACTAATTTTAACAGCATAACGTTTGACAAGCAAAAATGAAGAAATTCGTTTCTACCAACTTTTCTTCTTCAACTTTATGACATTGGGCTCACTGACTTAGCATGAACAAACCACTCAATATGAACAAAATCTCAAGAACTTTATTCACCATGTATTTTTATTAGATCTGAATACCTAAATCAGTTGTCATGTATAGATTCCTCAACTGCCAAATCAAGCTCATAAACAGCAGGCCCGCCGCTGGTGCGGCGCAGTAGGCGCATCTGAACCAGGCCCCCACTTCAAGTGGGGCCCACCAATTTTTTTTAATTTTTTTATATAATTAATATTAACATTAATTATTTTAATTCTATTTAAATCCTTGATCCTATTTAAACCCTTTGCGTTTATTCTTTGCCGTTTCTTCTTTGTCGTTTCTTCTTTGCCTCACCGAGTCGTTGGTATCCATTCAACTTTTAAGGTTAGTTTTTTTTTATCCATTCAACTTTTAAGGTTAGTTTTTTAACTTAAGTAAATTATCATAATTGAATAATGAAATCTTCATACATAAACAAAACTAGTGTTGATTGAATTAATTAGATTTAGGTTAGGATTTCTCAAAAACTTTTGATTGAATTTTTTGAATTGATTGTTATAATTTTTTCTCAAGTTTGTTACAATTTTAGTTTCAAATTTATCTTTTTTATTAGCACATTGTGAAAAGAAAATAGGTATTACGGTATGTTTGAAGATGGATTGAAAGGCCCCAGTAAATTTTTTTACCAGGCCCCCAATTTCCCCGAGAAAAATTTTTTTTAAGGTGTAAAGCACCCCCCCCCCTGGGGTCTATATCTTCTTTTTTCTTCTTGCTTCTTCTATTTTTCTTACTGCAACCTTTTTTTCTCTGTACATTTTTTCTTAGATCTGATCAAACAAAACCCAACTTTAATCCCAATCCAAATAAATCAACTAATTGAACAATAATTGAAGTACTTGTCTTCATCAAAATGTTTGGTACAAGATGTCTAATGTACCATGCCGATGTTGACATTACCAAAAGTGAAATTTTTCGGTTGAGTCAACGGTGCACGGTGAGCTGACCAATGACTTCAATAATGCACCCTCAAGGTCACAAGCTGGTGTGGAAAGAAATGCAGCATTTAAAAGTGCAGGTAGCAGCAGTCTTCAAAGCTCACGGGGGTTTACAACTTAGTTGGAGAGCCAACTAATCGATTTGCTGAAATATCAAACCTCGCTACGAAGTTTTGTTCTGGTTAACGTTATTGTGATATATTATTATTGAACTATTTTTTTTTTGTCGATAATTATTATATGGGCAAATTACAATTATGTATCCTGTGGTTTGGGTCAAATTTCAATATGATATTTATATTTTTTTTCTTGCAATTTCGTACCCTGTACTTTCAAATCCTTGTGTTTCATCATTTGTAGAATCGTCAATTTTTTGTTGTTCGGACTTAGTTGGTTTCTTCCAAATGACTTTGTGTGTAGTGTTCCACCAAAAAGGTGTATTCTTCAACCACCGCAACTACGTTGAGGTGTTGTTCTCAAACAGCTGTATAGTTGATTTTTGTGTGAAAACTGAAAACTTGCCTTGAGCATTTCTCAACTTTCTCTGTTTGAAGCGTAGGTTTTACCACTTGGCACCTTCCCTTCATGTCCACTTGCCTCTTGGCTTGGCGGCGGCCTATGGGAGAGTTAATCCCTCAACACATGATAACAATATTGATGTGTTCACTAATTAGGAGTAAAAATAGAAGGGTGATTTTATTCAGGAAAACTAATAAAAAGTCCTTGAATTAAAATCTTTAGTATAATAAATCCTTACTTCTTCTAATGTTCTTATTAAGCCCTCATATTTTTTTTTTCAATTTTTTATTTTGCTTATTTGACTTCCTTGCCCCTAGCCCTAGTGGCTTTAAAATCCACCATCCCCACCTCACTCACCAAAATTCTCCAGCCGCACATCGACCTCCATTCCTCAATTTCTTCAATTTTGCTTCTTTTATTTGCACCACAGGACCAAGCTCGTTGGTCGTCGGTCGTCATCGCTCGCCCCATCGGCCCTCCTCATCGCTCGTCGCTCGCCCCTTGCTACCCTCTCTCTCCCTTCGCTGCCTCTCGTCGTCGTCGTCGATGGTGACCATTCCGGCACTGAACTCGACCCCAATGGTCAAATCATGCGCTGACTGAAACGTTTGTAGCAGCAAGCACAAACATACATCAAAATCAATCGTTTCCGATTACTTTAATTCCCATATTTCTCTGAAAACTAATGAGTGGGTTAAGGGAATTGCAATACTTTTTAGAATGTAATGGTGCCTTTGAATATGAGTGGGTTAAGGGAATTGCAATTGTTAATTTCTTAGATTGCAATTGTCAGTTTTGAGACTAAAATGTCTAAAAAATGAAGACCTACCTTCTGAAATAACAATTGGCAATTGCAGTTTATCTAAAACATGTGAAGAGAGAATTTTTGAAACAACAATTGCAGTGTACTGTAATTGTTCATGCCAAAGGCTTGGATCCAATTACAGTATACTAAAATTGTGTTTTAAAATTGAAAACCCGATATAACAGATAAAGGATAAGTTGTGGAATTGAAAAAAGCATCTGATTGGTTGAGCAAGGGTTTGGAGGCTTAAAACTATGCACATTTTTAGTTGGGATTTTATAAAACTATAAAGTAGTGTATAGGGGCTTAAAATTTAATACCCCATTTTATTCACACCCATTAATTCAATCTTTACACTCAATTTTATTTTAAAAGGGAGATTATATTCACACCCATCATTTTTCTCCCCCCACCCAATACTGCATTTTTATCATAAAAACTTCCCAAATTACCCTCAAATAGAAGATAATATTTCATAAGAACCAATGTGATTAGACACATACTTTCTTCATGAGCTTTTACCGAAATCAAGAAAGATACAATGAGTGTGGCAAGGTTAGTCGGGCGAGCTTTCTGTCGGGGAAATGTTTATTTGTGTTTAAATTTTATTTTAATTTTCAAATTCACGAAAATAATGTTTGTATTTGAAAATAAACCTATTAGGTTCTTATGAAATTTTCTCTATAATGGGTGGGTAATTTTAGAAGTTTCAGGGACAAAAGTAAAATGTTGGGTGAGGAAAGAGAAATGATGGGTGTGGATAACAATTCTCTTTTAAAATTCATCATCAATTTTGGTTAATTTGAATTTTATCACTCACCCATTTTGTGTTTCAAAAATACCCAATACTTAACATTGAATTTGATTTTTACACTCATCATTAATCTATATAACATTTTGCTTATTAAAAAAACATTCTTTACCAAATATCGAAGCATTGAATCCAACTGCATCCCGGAATCTTTTTAGTCCCTTTTCTTTCATTAACTGCCTCACTTTTGTTATCTCATCCCATATTCCTGCAGCTGCATATGCATTTGAAATCGCTATGTAGTTCCCCGTCTGGTTGTAAATTCAGCAGTTGATTGGATACATATTCTTCAACTTCTATGTTATTGAGTTCTCTGCAAGCAGCAAGTAATATGTGCATCAGCCTGGTAAGACATTGTGGCAATTAGCTTCATCCAAATTGCCACACCCACATAGAAGATTAACCATGCAGCCATGGTGCTCTATACTCGGAGTTATGTTGTGATTGTATGCCATATCCGTAAAAAGCTCCAAACCTTTGGTTACCTTCATGGCATGCCTATGTGCATACAAGGCATTAGTAAATGTAACGCTATCAGGTTTTACTAGTAAATGTAACGCTATCAGGTTTTACACCTTCTTCCTTTAAGAGTTGATACAGTGCAAGAGCTATCAGGTTTTACACCTTCTTCCTTTAAGCGTTGATACAGTGCAAGAGCTCCACAGCTTGACCATGCAATGCATAACTGGAAATCATTGCATTGTTGACAGGTAACTCCTTGACTGAACTTGTATCGAAGGCCCTTGTTGCTTGATCTATATGCCCACATTTAGCATACATATTCACTAAAGGGGTTGCAGTTGGAGTTGACAAGTGGCGAAAATTCCTTATCAAATACCCATGTAATGCTCTTCCAGTATGTAATGATGTCATACTTATGCAAGCCGAGAGTGCGCCTATAATGCTCACCACGTTGGGTTTTATTCCAGCTTCTCGCATCTGCTGAAATGTCAGAATGGCCTCATTGCTGAAACCATGCTGAGCCAGACTAGAGATGAGGGTAGTTCAAGTGACCAAGTTAGGCTGTACTCCAAGGGACTGCATCTGAAACATGTCTTTAGCCTCCTTAACCTGGCCACTATTCAGAAATTCTAAAATCAGAGAGTTCCATGATATCAAATTTGGCGGCACACTTTCTATACGCATCTGATAAAACAATTTCAAGGTCTTACCACTATGACCCAATCCCGCAGAAGCAGTCAGCATTGTGTTCTACAATATAAGATCACTTGTTAGTGAAGAGTTGAAAACTCTTCTTGCACAGTCAATCTTATCATATTTGGCATATATGTCACCAATGCTACTCACAACAACCACGTCTGATTCAAGATCTTATACAATAGCAATGTCCCTGCTTACAAATTGAGCATATCTGCAACCAGCCATCACAGTTTGCAAGAGCCACAGAATCAAACCTCAAGTTTTCAAGTCTCATTAGACGACACATATGGGGTGCCTTGTCAACCTTCCCACTTTGCACACATACCCAGATATGAGCAAATTCCAAGTAACCACATCTTTTTCAAGCATCCCACTAAAAACCAATTCAGCATCCTCAATCAAAACCAACCTTCGAATAAAAGTTCACGAGAGAACTGCCCAAATTAGTATTCAAATCCAATCCACAGCGAACAGCAACTGCATGTCCATGCTTACCCTCTTGCATTGCACCTAAATTAATCATCTTGATGATGTTGAGAGTCATCCATACTCCAATTGATTCATGTATTTACTAAAATTTGGTAATCAAATTTATAATTGGACCCACAAAAAAATCAAGAATCACTTTCCTTATTTTGAAAAATGGGACTCCTTGGGGGATACGGTATTGTAATTCTTGAAAATTGATTCCACATGAAGTGAAACTTTTATGCTTAAATTACCCTCATAAATTTAATGTTTTCTTTAATTGCACCTGAACACAAAAGTTGTACCCATGTATAAGAAAGAAATTTTACTACATGTAATATTTTTTATCTTCTTTCAATGCTTTGTGGATGTAAAACTTTAACTTTTTCACCTTTATGTTGAAAAAATATAAATTTCACATTGAGGGTATTTTAGTAAGTTAATTAAATGTCACTTTGATTCATGTAAATTAGTAAACAGTTTAATGACAGTCAGCTTAATTTTCACTCTGATTTTGGACAATTAGTAAACACTTCAATGGAAGTGCTTCACTCCAATTCATGCTTATTCCAATTTTTGCTTACTCTTATTTCTGCTCATTCCTACTTTTGCCTACTTCGACTCCGAATTAATAAATGTGCCATACAATGAACGCTCGATATGTTTTTGGGTGATTCTGGAATTTATGAATGTGAAAGATGTTTTTATATTTGGTACTTCTCCTTACGTGATTATAATCCTCTCAATATCATTATAGCTATATATGTGTGTGCTACTCAATGGCCAAGTAAATTACTCTATAGTTAGAGCATTTCCACGCATGTAGGCGAAAACGAAGGCAATTGAAAGGCAATTGAGAGTTTTTCGCCTTAAGGTGATGAATAGTGATCACCCTCGCCTTCTGTCAAAAACACAGTTCCACCCACGGAAGGCGAAGGCGAATGTGAAACACTATTCACATATATTTTAAATATATTTTTTTGTCAAAAAAAACATGTAAAATTTGTCATGCTTGGATACTATAATAAAATTTGTCATGCTTGGACCTTAATAAAATTTATCTGTAAAATTTTATTTGTGCTTCAAATTGAATATTACATGCTAAAAAAATTTGATATAAAAAAATTGTAAATAATTTAAAAGAAAATGTTGATTATTTATAAAATAAAAAAATATAGGATTTTTTAACTTATTTATTCCCAAACAACATTCGGCAGCCACTGCCGAACACTCCTTCCTTTTTAATCTGCGTTCGGCGGTCCCTTCCGAACACGCCAGAAACATAGACGCCGCCGCGAACCAGATGCCGCCGCCTCCGAAACCATCAATCCAAGCCCATCGTCGCTGCCCACAGCCTGCGTCGGCCAGGATTGGAAGAAAAAAAAATGGCTCGAGTGCGCTGTGATGTCACGTCGAACATCATCGCCCACAGGTGAAGGCGCGAGGGACGCCTTCGACTTCGCCTTCGCTCGAATTGCTCACCGATTGCTCGTCATTTCTTTCCCCGCTGGAGCATCAATAGTGCGCGCAGAAGGCGAGCTCGCGTCGTTGCCCTCGTTTTCGCCTACCCGGTGGAAGTGCTCTTACAGCTGTGAGTCATGTTTGAAAACAATGATTGCTTCTCGCTTGTTGACTCTAATTTCGCTCTTGCATACCCTCGGCGAATCCACTATATGGGCCATCCGAGGCTGGAGCCCATGTAGGTTTTTCATTTTCCTTTAGCAATTTTGTGGTTTCATAGCCCATTCAAAAATTTCATTTGTTTGGATATATTTTATTGGGGAACTATCCAAATTAGGCTAAGTGGACAAATCCTGTTCCAAAATAGACAACGATCAGCGGGCAATTCTACACTAGACAAAGTACTATTCATAATTTGCAATTAAAATCCCTAGCGGTCGTAGTCCACCGTAGTGTGGTCGTAGTTGCTCATTAGTATTGTCGTAGTCCACTGAAGTGTGATCGTAGTCCACTAGTGTGTTCCTAGTCCATTTTCAGAAAAGCATGGCACATGCCGCGCTACTCCTGCTTCCTCTGCTCCTCCTCTTCATATTCCTCCTTCTTCTTTTCGTACTTGGACACATGATCAACCTAATTGTCCTCCCCAAAATCTGAGCTCCATTCAAATTGTCCACAGCAAAAAGATCAAATTGAAACATCAAAAAGATTGAAACTGAAACATCAAAAATTTGCCATATCTGAAACAGCAAGAAGATTGAAACTTTGTATCAAATTGTACCAAGTTGAAGAGGGATTTTGAAGATTTTGAATCGAATTGAATGAGAATTTGGGGGCTTACTGTGCGAAGATGGTGAGGAGATCGCCTTCGGTGAGTTCGAAAGGAATGCCACCGGCGAAGTTGTAAGCAGAGTCTTTGTACTTGTCGTGCTACGAAGCACCCTCAAAAATCCCTAATTGGGTTTCTTTGGAATTGATGCTATGAATGCGCTTCACTAGGGTTAGAGGATTCATCGCACTGATTTGATCGAAATTGACCTCTTGCTAGGTGATCTTAACGGAGCAAGAGAAAGTTGCAAACTTTGAATGTAATATAGTCTCTTTTGTATAAGTGGGTTTGTTTTTGTTTTTTTTAGTTTCTTTTTCTTCCTAGCCTTTTTTTTTTAAGGGGGTGTGGTGGGGGTGGGGAGTGGTTGTTTTCCCCCCCCCTTTTGGGTTCTATTTTTCCCCTTTTCCTTTTATTTCCCTTTTTTTTTTTGGGGCTTTTTCATTGCCACCCCAAAATGGACATATTTTTAGACACAACTTAAGAGCTTTTGGGTTTGTGCGCTTTCAATGGTGGAGATTAAAGCTGACGTCACATTTGTTTGAAGTAAATAATAAATTTAATGTCGTAAATACATAGGTTATGGATGTCCACCATTACACCCCTATTATTTCCACTTTAATGCTCATCATAATACCTCCATTGAATGGTTGTAACTCATGTATTAGTGATGATAGTTAATCAATGTAACCTCCACTTATGTTGTAAATGAGGCTTTAAATTCCTTATCTTGTGCAGGTTGGCAATGAGGGGGGTAATTTTCAATTAAGTCACGGCAAGTACAAACAATTCAAACAATAGATCACTTAGGTGACCAGTCACCTAATGTGATGAACCTGATACTTTGTTTCTATACCGAACAATGTGACCAGTCACTTTGTTTTCACACTGAAATAACGTGACCAGTCACTTTGTTTCCAAACTGAACTATGTGAACTGTCTTTTAATTTACAGTTCGTGTAGGCTTGTGAACTTGTTCAAACACACTCGGATGCAATGCCAACTTAGGTCCCCAAAACAGATTCAGTGAAGATGAAATCTGCGGGCTATCCACAACTACAACCTATTCAAATCCAGCGGTTCTAATGCAGCAGTTTATAGGATGACCAGTCACTCGATATTGTCCAGATTGCATGTTAAGTCAAGTTGGTGCATAATTAAATCTGATTTTATGATTAGCCAAGTGGTTAACAAATCAAAGAGATGGACACAATGTTTTGGTACCCGGAAAAACCCCAAACGGGTAAAAAACCGGGGGTCTATCAGAAGACCGGCCTTCCACTATGAAACGGCAAAAAGATGCCCAATACAAGGTTCAGACAATGCTCAATATCTAATGTACCTAGTCTTAGATGCAGCAGTCCCTCGTGCGGCTTCTTCTTCAATCGCTTCACCTCCAGTGGTACAGATGACTGGTCATTCACTTTCCAGAGAATACACACGTATGTCTGGTCAGTGGCACCAAGAATGTATGCTGTGAATAATATGTGACTAGTCACCAGCAGAATTACAGAGAGCTAAAGAGCTTCAGTAAACCCACTGGACAACTAGGTGTTTTGCTGCAACAGTCACAAAAACTGGGCAGAAAAACATGAAGTCAAATGACTCCTAAAAATCAACCTTGTCTCAAATAATGTGTGAACATGGGAGACAAGATTGAAGACCGCTATTTCAACTTCTAAACTAAATGAGTTTTGAAAACTTGGAAGTTGAAACGGTGAAGATAAGAACTTCTTCAAGGTTTCCTTCAAAGATGAATGTTTGAAAAACCGAAACTTTGAAAGAAGTTCATGTGCTTGCCATCCTTAAGAATCCTTGTACAAACTTTATGTGAATGAAAGCTCACAAGGATATAAGGTTCAATACCGAACAAGAAGGCAGCAACAATATGAGAGTTTTTGAAATATGCAATGAAGATAATGTATGTGCAAAAACCCCAAGTGAAAATGGTGGAAGATGTTTAGCTTATATAGGCAAAGAGGATATGAAAAGAGTGGCTGGGATATCACCTAATGAGTGGCTGAGATTTCTTCTAGAGAGTTTAACCTAGGCAAGATCGAGATAGTGGGATGCATTTGACTACACAGCGGTTAAAAGCATGCTTCAGCCGGATAAAGACATGACCTGTCTAAACCGGGTAAAAGCGTGTTCTGTCAGGTGACCAATCACCAGTCGACTACACAACGGTTAAACAGATGTTCAGTCAACCCGGATAATAACATGACCTGTTAAAACCGGATAAACCACTGATCTGTCAAGCAACTGATCACAGTCGCTGTCAGGAACTGAGCTGTCAAAAGCAATGCTTAAGGTGACCAGTCACCAAACATGTGAAAACTGGAATTTGATGAAGAACACATTTTTCTTAATTTTAAACCTAAGTTTATGAAAACCTTATGCATATGCAAATGATGCTACATGTTGAATTAATCACAGTGCAACTGAACCTGTCTTCATTTCTTGATCTTCAGTTCAATCACCTATCACTAAACTTCATCCTAAACTTCTAAAACCTAAATTGAGCATGTGAATGATTTTACAATGTTTTTGTTACAAGGATAGCCAATAT
Organism: Spiraea crenata; assembly: GCA_033992175.1. Lineage (NCBI taxonomy): Eukaryota > Viridiplantae > Streptophyta > Magnoliopsida > Rosales > Rosaceae > Spiraea > Spiraea crenata. The sequence goes on along the minus strand of JAVBHV010000003.1, from coordinate 3,311,758 downwards.
TACATTAAGTCTAAGATACAAATATCCTACAATCTCCCCCTTTGGCTTTCCTTGACAAAAACAACCCGATATGCTCACATCTCTCACACTCACCAAGAATTGACTAGCAGTGACTAGTCACCAAATGTACCTGCAAGAGACACATATATATCCATGCATATGTGACTAGTCACCAAATGTACCTGCAAGAGACACATATATATCCATGCATATGTGACTAGTCACCAAATGACTGTGACCAGTCAATTAATGTTCCTGCAATTGAAACTGAAGAAATATGTATATATGTATGCATTTTCTCCCCCTAAGTACCATAACATGATATTCACAATTAAGAGAGTTAGCCAGATAAAAAATAGCAATCATGAACATGGCAATTTTTATACTCCCCCTAACTCCAAACTTACTCCCCCTTTTTGTCATGGGAAGACAAAGGATTAGCACAAACGGAAGCTTTAGACATGGTAAATATGGAGAGATGAATAAACAAACTATGCAGAAACAGAACAATGAAGAAGGCAGTGTAGTAAGAACATGACTAGTCAACAAAAACTAAGAAACTCATACATGACTAGTCAGATGAAATCAAGGTAAACATGCATGACTTAAGGAATAAGGGAAACTTAAACCATGTAGTAATTAAAGAAACTGAAAGCATAGCACCACAACCATAACACAAACACACAAAAAGCCTCAATGTCCGAGAGGGCATATTATGTTACAACCTGAGAAATACAACATGACAGACTAGACATACCACAAAACCATTGTTCAGAATGACTAGTCAAAAATATCAGCAAGCAGATACAGGCCATAAAACACCACGTTCAACAACAATGCACAGAGCAGAGAATCAATCTCGAGGCAAGTCAGATGACTAACCATATCAATCAACACATGACAGCAACCACTATCACAATTCTTCTTAACTAATCCAATCAAGACATGATACAACCATCACAATTTACCATAAGACGAATTTAGATCACATCTGAAGCATAAGAAGAACTAGTCATACACAAAGATCACTTATCATTCAAGATCAGCACGTGATGGTTCTAGTGTAAACAGAAATTAATCACTACAGACACAGACATGACTGATCACAGAAATATCATAAGATTTAAGTAGCAGACCAATCAACACACCAATCATCAAGAACTTCCCCTAATTACATTACTCACATCAAGCATGATTAGGCATACACATCAACAAAGATAGAAGGGGTCATGCAATCAAGTTTTCAAAGCACACTACATCAGCAAACACTCCTAGACAAGGACTAGGTGCAAGACATTATCAATGATCGAATGATGTATATGTTGAGGTCACATAACCAAGATTTGAAAAGCATACCATGACGACCAGTACTCCCCCTAAATCAAATACTCCAAGAAGGGTGACTAGGTACAAGAGGCAATGAATGATTAGAGAAGATAGACACATGACATAGTCAACCACTTGACGCTGTGTCACACACATGACTAGTCAGAAAGTACACAGTTCATGAAACTGAAAAATCATTCAAGCAAAACAGATATCATGCACAACAACTACTCCTCCTAAGTAAGATATATCAGAGAATATAGAACAGGGAAAGCGACATGAAGATCAAAAGACAAGGGGTCTTAAATACCAAGATTGGTGACAAGTCAACAAAGAATCGTTTGTACATGAAGAATTGGAATACACATGGCACATGATCAGACAGCCACACTGTTTCCATTGCAAACATGACTGGACATCAAGTTATAACATGCCGAGAGTCACAATAGCTAAACATCACACAAAGATATGAAGACCCACTAACATATTTGATATTTCGAAACAAACACGTTAATGATCAATATTTACTCACCGGTCAACAACTAAACATCACCAATTAGTATGACTTGTCCTAGTTAATGCTTGAACAAATATGATGCAAACATAAATAAATTAAGTAAAATGCATGAATTGTATTTTTGTATTCAAACTGATTTTCTCATTCATTTTGACACTTTCAATGACATATTCAAGAGATAAAAAAGATTCAATGACTAAGTCAAACAACATATTTGGGAAGGGGATGACTAGTCATATTGAGTGTACATTACAAAGAAAACAGATTACTATTTGAGGACTCACTATTTCATGCACCCACAACATCTTAAGACTTTCAAACAAGTGATAACTTGCACAATTATATTTTTTGAGTGTAGATCAATCATATCGATTTGAAGTAGTGGTGCAACATTGGCACATCTTTTCTTTGACTCAAGCCCAAAACCCTAATCTTTTGATTTTATTTTTCTTTTGAGTTAGGGCCTTATTGTCCTTCTCGTTTTCATTTTCGAGGAAAATCTCCATTTTTATTTTTAACTACACATCTTTTGAAAAATCAAGAGTCAACATGGTTAATCATCATCAAGTAGTAAGGGAATTAGACAAGTGTTGAAAACAAATTTAAATCAACCAACTTTAGAATATGCACTCTTTACTTCTTGATCAAGAGACGGGATTATGACCATTTGACTCAATCTAGGGCTTCAATTATATCTAACAAATATCCAATTGATAGTATCAACACAAAGAAAAACCAGTTTGAGAGGTGTTTTTCAATTTAGAGATGATGCATGATATGCAGGAATTGAAAAATACACAAGCATTAACTGTGACTAGTCACACTAGTCAATAGAGCAGATTCCAAGACTTTTGCGAAGACCAGTCAGGACCTGATCCTCCAAAGGTTTTGTGAGAATATCAGCAAGCTGTTTTTCCGAGGGCACAAATTTAAGCATTAATGTCTTTGACTCAACGAGATCTCTAATGAAGTGGTGCCTAATATCAATGTGTTTGGTCCTAGAATGCTGTACCGGGTTCTCAGAGATGCATATAGCACTCGTGTTATCACAATATATGAGGAACTGGTCCTCGACTATGCCATAGTCACTAAGCATTTGCTTCATCCAAAGCAACTGTGTGCAGCAACTCCCTACTGCTATGTATTCTGCCTCAGCAGTGGACAACGAAACCGAATTTTGCTTCTTGCTATACCAAGAAACCATGTTGTTTCCTAGATAAAAGACACCACCGGAGGTGCTTTTCCGATCATCACTACATCCTGCCCAGTCAGCATCACTAAACCCAACAAGATTGGTATTTGTGTCAAATGTATACCATATGCCATAAGACAACGTCCCACTAACGTACTTAATGACCCTTTTTACAGCATGAAGATGTGATTCTCTAGGATCGCTTTGAAATCGAGCACAAACTCCAACAGAGAAGGAGATGTCTGGTCTACTTGCAGTAAGGTACAACAAGCTGCCAATCATACTTCTGTAGAGTGTCTGGTCAACACTCTTTCCCTTTTTATCACTAGACAACTTAGTGGATTTGCTCATGGGAGTCCTAGCGGGTTTGGAAGATGAAAAACCAAATTTGTTCACAAGATTTGCAGCATATTTGGATTGGGAAATGAAGAGACCAGTCACTTCTTGCCTAACTTGCAAACCAAGAAAATAATTCAATTCACCAATGAGACTCATCTCAAATTCACTAGTCATAATCTTTATGAACTGTTGAACTTGGGATTCGGACGTGGAACCAACAACAATATCATCAACATAGATCTGAGCAACCACAACATCATTCTTGGTTCGTTTGATGAACAAAGTTTTGTCCACCGAACCACGAGTATAGCCATTTGTCAGTAGATGACTAGACAACCTATCATACCAAGCTCTAGGAGCTTGCTTCAAACCATACAAAGCCTTTTTCAATTTATACACACCATTGGGCATATGAGGATCCTCAAAGCCTTTTGGTTGTTCAACAAACACATCCTCATTCAAGTATCCATTGAGAAATGCCGTTTTGACATCCATTTGATACAACTTGAATTTAAGATAACAAGCAATAGCACACAACAAACGGACTGACTCAAGTCTAGCTACAGGAGCAAAAGTTTCCTCAAAATCGATGCCTTCGACTTGAGAATATCCCTGAGCAACAAGCCTAGCCTTGTTCCTCACTATGTGACCAGTCTCATCACTCTTATTCTTAAAGATCCACTTTGTTCCTATGACATTTGAGGTGACTGGTCTCTTGACCAATGTCCAGACTTGATTTCTCTCAAACTGATTCAGCTCTTCTTGCATGGCAAGCACCCATTCCTCATGGATGAGAGCCTCTTTGATGTTCTTAGGTTCTACTGTGCAGACATAACACACATGTGCTACTTCACTTTGGATCTGACTTCTAGTCCTCACACCTTCTTTTGCTGACCCAATTATGTTCTGTTCAGGGTGTCTAGACACTACCAAATTTGGCTTTTTCTTTGGTGGTTGACTAGACACATCTGACCCTTCAGAATCAGAACCGGATGACTGGTCATCTTGTTCTGTCTGAGTCTCACTAGAAGACTCAGTGACCTTTTCCGGAAACAAACCATCCTCATCTAAGGCTTGATCAACTGACGCATCAAGGTCGTCAATTGTGACATTTATGGACTCCATGATGGTATTGGTTCTAAGATTGAAAACTCTATAGGCTCGACTGGTCGTGGAGTACCCAAGAAAAATGCCTTCATTACTCTTGGGATCAAACTTGGCAAGGTGTTCCCTATCTCTCAATATGTAACAAGTACTGCCAAAGACTCTTAGGTGACTGATCATTGGTTTCTTCCCTTTCCAGATCTCATAGGGAGTCTGGTATGTGCCTGGTCTCAAGTAGACTCGATTGGAAATATAGCAAGCAGTATTAATGGCCTCGGCCCACAGATTTTTAGCTAGATTTTTGCTATTGAGCATCACTCTAGCCATTTCAATCAAGACTCTATTTTTCCTCTCAACAACTCCATTTTGTTGAGGGGTAATTGGAGCCGAAAACTCATGCTTTATGCCCATGCTGGCACAGAACTCAGCAAACAAGGAATTCTCAAACTCAGTGCCATGATCAGTCCTAATTCTAACAACAGAGGGGTGACCAGTCACAACCTCATTCTGAATTTGCTTGAATACCATCACAAAATTTTGAAAAGCATCAGACTTTTCTCTCAAGAAGGACACCCAAGAAAACCTACTGAAATCATCAACAATCACAAGAATGTATTTCTTACCACCAACAGACACGGTTTGAACTGGACCAACAAGATCCATGTGAATGAGTTCAAGGGGGTGACTAGTCCCAACATCCTTGACTCTCTTGTGTGCGACACGTGACTGTTTGCCCAACTGGCATGGTCCACAAATGTGTTTAGACGGCTTATCTAGTTCAGGAATACCTCTAACAAGCTGCTTTTTGGCCAAGGTGTACAAATCATTGAAGTTCATATGTCCTAACCGTTGATGCCATAAAGCAGTGGTCTTATCAGTCACAGAGTGACAGGTCACCTTGGTAGCCAGGGTTTGGCTATCAAGAGTATAGCAGTTGTCATTAGATCTGCCTGTCCTGACTAGATCCTGACCCTTGCTATCAATAATCCTACAACCTTTTGTTGACATGCAGACTTCCTCAGCCCACTGATCACACAGGTGTGATACACTGATAAGGTTGGACTTAAGGCCTTCTACATACCTTACATTTTCAAGGACTGGTAGACCCGGAAGTTTAACACTACCTTGACCAGTCATCTTAGCAGTTTCACCACCTCCAAATTCAACACAACCACCATCAAAATTCTTAAAATTTACAAAGACAGATTTGTCACCAGACATGTGTTTGGAACAGCCACTGTCAATGTACCAACGAGTTGGATCACGCACATTCAAAACAGACAATGCAACAAGACAGGTTTCATTTTTCTTTACCCACTTCTTTTGAGAAACACTGGGTGATGGGGAAGATGACTCAACAAGTTTTGCTATTCTAGTTACTTCAACTAGCAGTCGATTAACTTGTTCTCTGAGTGAATTACTGTGACCAGTCACACTCTTGTTCTTTAGCTTATTATAGTTTGGCCTAATGTGACCAGTCATTCCACAATGATGGCATGTGGGCACAAATCTAGAATTTAACAGACCAGTGGAACTTGAAGACACTTGAAGACTCTTTTTGCTAGTGCTGACTCTAGATTCCGGTGCAACAGACTTGACAGGTGATTTAGATGATGTTGCTACTGTTGCTTTTACAAACCTCGTTTGTGAAGTTGAGGGACCAGACCCAGCAGCAACAAAACCTAGACCAGTCCTATCATTGTGACTTTTCCCAACATTAAGCATCTTATCCAACTTAGCCGAACCAATTGACAGATCATTGACCTTTACTTGCAGTGATTTATTGTATTCAACCAAGTAGACATTAGATTGCTTGAGTGACTCAACTTCTTCCTTCAACTTAAGACTTTTACTATGCATGAGATTGATGTCATTTTCCGAAATGCACAATTGATGCCTAAGATCTTTGTTTTCCTTTTTAACCTTTTCATTTTCAACACACATCTGTGCATACAAGACTTCAAATCTAGATTTAGATGACTGGTCATCTGCACTCTCCCTTTCTCTATGTGAATGACCGGTCTCGTAATCCTCTAAAGCGAGGCAGAGTGCAGCCTTTTCCAGTTCCAACTCATTACAGCGCTTTTTCAGCTCAATGCTATCAGCCTTGATCACACAAGTTTCATCAAATAAGGCATCATACCTTTCACACATCTTCTCATAAGTCTGATTCTCTGGAAGAGCATCATAATCATGAAAAACAGGACAATACATCTCAGGTGACTGGTCATCATCAGTCATGTGTTGTGAACCCGACTCGGATTCCTCACCCACTGAGTTGTGATCAGAGATTCTAACAACAAAGGCAATCTCATCATCTTCATTATCAGAAGAAGAGTTAGAGTGAAGTGATTCCTCATCCTCACTATCACTCCAAGATGCTTTCAAGGCCTTATCCTTGCCTTTGTATGACTTTTTCTTATTGTTAGCACAATCAACAGAAATGTGACCAGTCCCACCACAAGTAAAACACTTCACAGGACCCTTCTTGAACTTATTCTCTCTAGACCCTGAGTTCTTTTCAAATTTCTTTTCATTAGTCATTTCACCCTGAGGTTTGAACTTTGACTCTCTAGGATAGCTTGTACTACCCTTGTGATCCTTTCTATCCCTTAGAATTCTTCTAAACCTTTTGACAAACAGTGCCATATCATCATCAACAGAGGATGACTGGTCAGACTTAGAACTTTTGGGTTCAGGATGGTCGGTCACACTCTGTAGTGCAACACCTTTGTCCTTTTTGTGCATACTCTCTTCCAATTTTAATTCCAGCTCATAAGTCTTTACTTTACCAACAAGTTTAGGAAGCTTTATGTCCGACATGTTTTGACATTCTTTGATTGCGGTCTTCTTCGCGGAAAACCTCCTAGGCAACACCCTTAAGATTTTTTGAACAACTGTAAGCTCTGAAATTGGTGACCCTAGACTCATCGCTGCATTAGTGACACTCTCAAGTCTAAGATAAAAATCCGAGAAGCTCTCGGAATCAGTCATCCGGAGTTCCTCGAACTCGGACAGAACCATTTCAAGTTTTAAATCCCGGACCTGGTCATCACCCTCATGAATGACACGCAATCTATCCCAAGCTTCCCTAGCTATTGTACAGTGCTGAATATGTGAATATTGTGCACTGGATACAGCAACAGCTATGGCGTTCCTAGCTTTCTTGTTTGCATTAGACGCATTGACTTGGACCTGTGTCCAGTCATCTCTTGGAATATTCACTCTCTCACCGTCAACAATTCTAAACGGAGGACGCCATTCAACAGACAAATACTGGAAAGCAAACTCATCATAAGCATCAAGAAAAATCTCAAATTTATCACGCCAAGCAGCATAGTTTGTTCCATCGAAGTAGGGAGGTGAATTCACCGAACCGGCTACTCGATCTCTTTCCATGACTAGACCCCTAACCAACCAGTCCCTAGACCTGCTTTAAGTATTTCTAAAGCCCTGCTCTGATGCCAATTGCAGGTTGGCAATGAGGGGGGTAATTTTCAATTAAGTCACGGCAAGTACAAACAATTCAAACAATAGATCACTTAGGTGACCAGTCACCTAATGTGATGAACCTGATACTTTGTTTCTATACCGAACAATGTGACCAGTCACTTTGTTTTCACACTGAAATAACGTGACCAGTCACTTTGTTTCCAAACTGAACTATGTGAACTGTCTTTTAATTTACAGTTCGTGTAGGCTTGTGAACTTGTTCAAACACACTCGGATGCAATGCCAACTTAGGTCCCCAAAACAGATTCAGTGAAGATGAAATCTGCGGGCTATCCACAACTACAACCTATTCAAATCCAGCGGTTCTAATGCAGCAGTTTATAGGATGACCAGTCACTCGATATTGTCCAGATTGCATGTTAAGTCAAGTTGGTGCATAATTAAATCTGATTTTATGATTAGCCAAGTGGTTAACAAATCAAAGAGATGGACACAATGTTTTGGTACCCGGAAAAACCCCAAACGGGTAAAAAACCGGGGGTCTATCAGAAGACCGGCCTTCCACTATGAAACGGCAAAAAGATGCCCAATACAAGGTTCAGACAATGCTCAATATCTAATGTACCTAGTCTTAGATGCAGCAGTCCCTCGTGCGGCTTCTTCTTCAATCGCTTCACCTCCAGTGGTACAGATGACTGGTCATTCACTTTCCAGAGAATACACACGTATGTCTGGTCAGTGGCACCAAGAATGTATGCTGTGAATAATATGTGACTAGTCACCAGCAGAATTACAGAGAGCTAAAGAGCTTCAGTAAACCCACTGGACAACTAGGTGTTTTGCTGCAACAGTCACAAAAACTGGGCAGAAAAACATGAAGTCAAATGACTCCTAAAAATCAACCTTGTCTCAAATAATGTGTGAACATGGGAGACAAGATTGAAGACCGCTATTTCAACTTCTAAACTAAATGAGTTTTGAAAACTTGGAAGTTGAAACGGTGAAGATAAGAACTTCTTCAAGGTTTCCTTCAAAGATGAATGTTTGAAAAACCGAAACTTTGAAAGAAGTTCATGTGCTTGCCATCCTTAAGAATCCTTGTACAAACTTTATGTGAATGAAAGCTCACAAGGATATAAGGTTCAATACCGAACAAGAAGGCAGCAACAATATGAGAGTTTTTGAAATATGCAATGAAGATAATGTATGTGCAAAAACCCCAAGTGAAAATGGTGGAAGATGTTTAGCTTATATAGGCAAAGAGGATATGAAAAGAGTGGCTGGGATATCACCTAATGAGTGGCTGAGATTTCTTCTAGAGAGTTTAACCTAGGCAAGATCGAGATAGTGGGATGCATTTGACTACACAGCGGTTAAAAGCATGCTTCAGCCGGATAAAGACATGACCTGTCTAAACCGGGTAAAAGCGTGTTCTGTCAGGTGACCAATCACCAGTCGACTACACAACGGTTAAACAGATGTTCAGTCAACCCGGATAATAACATGACCTGTTAAAACCGGATAAACCACTGATCTGTCAAGCAACTGGTCACCAGTCGCTGTCAGGAACTGAGCTGTCAAAAGCAATGCTTAAGGTGACCAGTCACCAAACATGTGAAAACTGGAATTTGATGAAGAACACATTTTTCTTAATTTTAAACCTAAGTTTATGAAAACCTTATGCATATGCAAATGATGCTACATGTTGAATTAATCACAGTGCAACTGAACCTGTCTTCATTTCTTGATCTTCAGTTCAATCACCTATCACTAAACTTCATCCTAAACTTCTAAAACCTAAATTGAGCATGTGAATGATTTTACAATGTTTTTGTTACAAGGATAGCCAATATTACATTAAGTCTAAGATACAAATATCCTACATCTTGTAAGCCTACAAAAGGCACATACCAATGATCAACACGACTGTACTATATTCCTTCATCTTTCTTTAGTTTGATAACACGGTATCAGCACGACTGTACGCTGGCAATGAGGGGGGTAATTTTTACGAATTCACTTCAGCTCAAAAACTACACAAAATCATACAGATGACCAGTCATCTGATGTGATGAACCTGACAGTTGAAAAATAGTTGATTTTATGAGAACAGAAGTTACGTAGTCAGTAAATTAGCAATTACAATTACGTGTATGCTTGTGAATTCTTCAACCACATTTAGATGATATGCCAACTTAGGTTCCCAACAGAGTCAGTGGAGGTTGAATACTGCAAACTATCCACAGCTACAACTTATTCAATCCAGCGTTCTAATGCAGTAGATAAGATGACCAGTCACACAAGTTTGTCCAGATTTCATGTCATTGAGAGTTGATGTGAAAATAAGTCCAGTTTTAATTCACAAATAGAAACCATGCACATATCAACACATAAACACGCATATAAACACAACCATGAGATAGGATCATATACCTAGCGGAAGTCTCATAGTCGGATCTATGCCTTGTGATTACGAACCCTCCATGATGTTTGATCACCAATCACAATCCCATGAACTCACGAACACACAAACACAGGCGCACGAAAGGATGCTTTCGTGTACAGCTTATTACGTAGGGCGTAAGTTTGGTGCGAGGAGATATCTCCAAGAGTTACACTGTGGTCTTCGCCCTCATCACAATTGGGAGAGTGTTTAGGAAAGGGTGAGAAAGCTTCTCCCAAAACTTTCTCTCTAAAAATCTCTGCTAACACTCATGTGTTGCTCCTCTTTGTTGTGTTATTAACCCTCTCCTGATGACCACTATTTATAGCTGTCAGTCGGGGTTAGATCGGTTATTTCCAATTAGCATATTCCTTAGAATGATGCCAGATTTGATTACTCAGAATTAATCAAGGATGAAGTGGATGTAGTTGGGATTCATCTGTCAAATGGATGTAATTGAGATCCATCTCCCAAATGGGTGGATCACCATATATTTGATTTATTCTTAATAAGTCAAATATCTTTAATATTAGCCAAGTGATTAACGATGCAAAGAGATGGACACAAGGTTTTAGTACCCGGAAAGACCCCAAATGGGGTTAAAAAACCGCGAGTCTATTAGAAGACCGACATTCCACTAAGAAATGACAAAAATTGCCCAATACAAATCTTCACGAGATCTGTCAGAAACTAAAAAAATTGCAGCAAGCTGTGACTCCTATAATCATAATCAATCTTGTCTACAAGAATGTATGAACATGGGTAGACAAAGATTGCACAATTCATGAATATGTGAAAATGGGAAGAGTCTGAAACAGTGAAGAAACCTTTCTTCAAAGTTTGGATATGATGAATTCAATTTGAAAACCTAACTTAGAAACCAAGGTTCAAACTATAAGCTAGAATAAAATCCTAACCATGTCTCTATGTAAGTGATCTACGTACTCAAGAGAACAAAGAAGAAAACCGGAGAGGACAATGCAGCAAAAGAGAGTTTAGAAGATGAGTGAAATTTTAGTTCATAATCCTAATCTTTCCGCCCTAAACCTAGGCATATCCGAAAGTATGTGACAATTGGTTTTGACTTTCACTAAAGGACAAAATGACTATCATGAAAGTAACTGACATAAACTGCTATTAGAAAATGTTCACATGAGGGAATCAGATGACTAGTCATGTAAAACATGAAAACTTCAGATTTTATGAAAACCTTTCCCAAAAACCTAAGTTAACAAACCTATATGAATGTCTATAATGATAAACTGTGACCCTGTGAGCTTAATAAAATCTTCAATCTTTGATCTTCAAATTTAGAGCTAAGTTCTAATTAATCTAATTGAGCATGTGAATATTTACAATGTTTTTGCGCAAGGATATCCAATAAAATATCCTACAATCTCACCCTTTGACTTTCCTTGACAAAAACTACCCAATGTGCTCACATCTCTCAACACTCACCGAAAAACTAAAGTAAGCTGGAACTAATCATCATAGTTGTAGCTGCAATCAAGCTCTAGAAATATCCAACATATATCCAAAATTTCCCCCCTCAGTAGATTATCCAAGATGTTATTTTTGTATCAGAGCATATTATTTTTCTCCAAAAGCCTTGAGTAGCTTGGCGGTGGCTTCCTTTACAATTGCTTCAACAGTAGCAGAGAGGGATGCCTTAAACACTGGTCCCAAAGTCAGTTTAGAACACCTAGCAGTCTTTACTGCATTTTCACTCTTTTGCACAAGATCCTCAGACATGGGACCCTTAGGGGACATGAAAATGTCCTCGGGATCAGTCACATTGACACCAGCAGACTCAAAAAGATGATGAATAAGACATGAAAAAAGTATTGAACCAGGTGACGCCTCTAACTTCCCACTATTCCGAGTCTTAAGACACTATGGAATCATGGATCATATGACCAATAGGAACATGAAATCTATACAGTAACAAAATGGCTAATCGGGCTGCTTCAACACGCGATAGCCACTTTCAGTGACTATCATCTTAGTGGCTACTTGATCACAAACTTGAACTAACGCCGTGCAGGAGTTCTGGGGAGGAGGTGGATTTCCTCGGATTTGCAGTCAACTTCCGCTGCCCATTGGTCTTCTTCTGGGCAGAGACTCGATGTCAAGAGGAAGTTGGTAGGGGGGTTTTGTGCTATCCATCTCGATCTCGGTGAGAGGTTCATGAGAGGCAACAAAATTTTCATCCTTCGAATCAGAGTGAAACATGATGTGAACCAAATGAGAAAGAAACAGTGTCATCATCATCTTGTCACAGACGAAAATTTGGATCACATAAGGGTGTTTTGATTTTGGAAGTTGTGGTGTTCAATGAAATTGTGGAGACAAGGGAAGAATAAGGCATTAGTGCAAGAAGTTATGGAGGATAAGAAAAAGTAATCGAACCCTAGGAATTAATGGCCTCAAAGACCACCCATAAGGCTGCCATGGAAACCTGAAAGAAGACTTCAGTCCATGAACTAGACCACGTACACGTTACTATAAAATTTTATGTCTTTTACGAAGGCTAAAATTAGTCAGAAAAGACTCAGTGCAGGTTGGCAATGAGGGGGGTAATTTTTAATTAAGTCACGGCACGTACAATTAATTCACACAAAAGATCACTTTCAGGTGACCAGTCACCTAAAGTGATGAACCTGATACTTGTTTCAATACTTGGATCATGTGACCAGTCACGTAGTTTCCAAACTCAAGTATCTGACTAGTCACTTAGATTACAGATTGTGTATGCTTGTGAATTTGTTCAACCACACGCGAATGCTATGCCAACTTAGGTCCCCAGAATAGATTCAGTGAGGATGAAATCTGCGGGCTATCCACAACTACAACCTATTCAAATCCAGCGGTTCTAATGCAACATTTTATAGAATGACCAGTCACACAGATTTGTCCAGATTGCATGTTAAGTTAAGTTGGTGCATAATTAAATCTGATTTTATAATTAGCCAAATGATTAACAAATCAAAAAGATGGACACAATATTTTGGTACCCGGAAAAACCCCAAAAGGGTAAAAAACCGGGGGTCTATCAGAAGACCGGCCTTCCACTATGAAATGGCAAAAAGGTGCCCAATACAAGGTTTCGACAAGCTCAATATCTAATGTACCTAGTCTTAGATGCAGCAGTCCCTCGTGCGGCTCCTTCTTCAATCACTTCACCTCCTGTGGTACGGATGACTGGTCAATCACTTTCCAGAGAATACACACGTATGTCTGGTCAGCGGCACCAAATATGTAAGCTGTGAAACTGTATGACCAGTCACCAACAGAGTTACAGAGAGCTACGGAGCTTCAGTAAATCCGCTGGACAACTGAGTGTTTCTGCTGCAACAGTTTATAGAAACTGGGCAGAAAACAACTGAAGTCAATGACTCCTAAATATCAACCTTGTCTTATAAAATGCATGAACATGAAAGACAAGATTGCACACAACTATTTTGGACTTCTAACTATATGAGTTTGAAAATCATGTAAGCCAAAACAGTGAAGATAAGAACTTCTTCAAAGTTTCCTTCAATATGAGTTTATATGAAAACCGAAACTTAGTGAAGAAAATTCAAAACGCATGCCATCCTCAATATCTTACAAAGCTTCTATATAAGTGAACTAAAAGCACTCAAGAAGACAAGATAGAATCGGAGAGGAAAAATGGCAGCACACTTGAGAGGTTTTTGAAAATGATATGAAGTTTTAGAACATAAAAACCCTAATGAGGTGAGAGAGGAGGTTTAGGCTTTATAGAGATGAAGATATGGCATGTACGGACCAGATTAATTCATACAAGGAACTTGAATGGACAAGATTAATTCAAACTAATGAAACATAGCTAAATCCGAGATAGTGGGATGTAGTTGTCTACCCAACGGTTAAAAGCATGCTTGACCGGACAACAACAGGATCTGTCAAAACTAGTCAAAACCGAGATAGTGGGGTGTAGCTGACTATCCACCAGTTAAACAGATGTTCAGTCAACCCGGATAATAACATGACCTTTTAAAACCGGATAAAACAGTGATCTGTCAAGCAACTGATCACCAGTCGCTGTCAGGAACTGAGCTGTCAAAAGCAAAGCTTAAGGTGACCAGTCACCAAACATATGAAAACTTAGTTTTTTATGAAGAACACATTTTTCTCAATTTTAAACCTAAGTTTATGAAAACCTTATGCATATGCAAATGATGCCAAAAGCTGAATTAATCACAGTGCAACTGAACATGTCTTCATTTCTTGATCTTCACTTCAATCACCTATCACTAAACTTCATCCTAACCTTCTAAAACCTAAATTGAGCATGTGAATGATTTTACAATGTTTTTGTTATAAGGATAGCCAATATTACATTAAGTCTAAGATACAAATATCCTACACTCAGAGCCATCACAAATGAGCTTTTTTGAGGGCAATAGGTGGTCGAATGTCGTCGAAAAAAGTTTGGTCAGAAAAAGCTTTTTTTTTTTTGTGACGGTGCATCGGAACAAGTTTTATTTGCAAGGGGAAAGAAACTATGATGGGGTTCAGCCATCATCTGATCCTTCTTAGTTATCCATATTTTCAACACTCGGTAAGTTCATTGGGAAAGGCGAATTGAAGGAGATGAGCTTCGACCTTAAAAAGGCTACTACACATTATATCTTAACCAATTGTGACAAGGCACAACCTTTTGTTCAGTAAGAACTCTTCATCTCTTAATAATTAAAAGTATAGTATATTATTATAAATCATGTGTGCAGGGAACATAAGAACATTTTAGTTCATGATACGACCCATTCCGAAAAACTTCTCAAAAATTATGAAATGACCAAAATACCCTTATGGGTCAAACACCAGACTTTTGAACAGTAAAAAATTTCGTATTCGATATTGGACTCTATGCGAAGAGCTCGACGATACGATCACGTCCGCGAAGACAGAATTGGAATCCGAGTTGTAATGAGGACGTTACAAACGAAAAACGAAAATTAAATGTTGTGGAGTGCATGACACGTGGCAGCTTCTATGTGGCTGGATTGGGGAAGATATTTTTTGGGTGGATTTTAAAAACCCAGTTTTGTGAGTCCAGTTTCCCAAAAAGGGAAACCGAACCCGCGCCTAAGCCGACGCCACCTCCCACCACCGTTGACCCTTAGCCGGCGACGGATCAAGATGGCAACCACCTGCATCAGCTTCACCTCATCCTCACGAGCACGGAGCACCAAGGATCGGAACCAGAAGCCGTCGAAATCACTGGCAATGAGCTCAGCGAGCTTTCCGGCGTGATTCTGGCCAGCACAATGCGAGGTGAGTTCTAAAAGTTGTATTTTTGGATTCCGCAGACGGATTTAGACATAAAGATTGCTTGATTTGGTTGAGAAATGAGAAAGATAGAGGTTTTGGGGAATCGACCGGAAAATTCGCAGTTTACTGCCGACCGATGATGTCAGCGCCACGTGGATTCCATGTCAGCCCCACGTGGATGGCACGTCAACGCCACCTGGCGACACGTCAGCCCTACCGTTGACCGACGTTGACCAAGTTTGACCGGTGACTATTTTGAGGGTTTTCGACGTTCTGGATCCAATGGCGAACTTTGTTTTGCCATTCAAGATACGGTTATACCCCATTTGAGCAAAACATGGAGAATTAGGGTTTTACAGTTTTTCGTTCAGTTCGTTTATTAATTGATATTCTTTGGGAATGTTAGGTGAGCAGGTTCCTTGGTAGCAGTGTAATCGAACCGCTTGGACAAAGGAAGATGACGACGATCGCCCGGTGTCACTATGAGTGGACGGATTTTGGTTTTGAATGTTGTTTGATCATTCTTACGTATATGTATATATTTATGCATGCAATGGTGATATGTTGGTTGATGATGCGATGGTTTGATATATGATGGTTGTTTTCTGTTTGGGGCATGCTATATACATATATTGCTTCTAAGATGGTTATGCTACTTGTTGCTGGTGATGGTGTTGTTTATGTATTGCTCGGTATTGTCATTTGCAGCTGTATATGATGTTGGGGTGAAGTCCCCTTACCCTTTTTGCAGTGGTTTGGGGTGAAGTCTCCTTACCCTTTTGTAGGATATTTGTATCTTAGACTTAATGTAATATTGGCTATCCTTGTAACAAAAACATTGTATAATTATTCACATGCTCAATTTAGGTTTTTAGTAATTAAGTTTTAAGCTTAGTGATAGGTGATTGGTTTGAAGATCAAGAAATGAAGACATGGTCAGATGCATTGTAATTTAATCAGCATCTAACATACATCATTTGCATTTTCATGAGTTTTTCATAACTTAGGTTTAAAATTGAGAAAAACGTATTCTTCATAAAAAACCTTGTTTTCACATGTTGGTGACTGGTCACCTTAGCTTTGCATACGACAGCTCAGTTCCTGACAGCGACTGCTGATCAGTTGCTTGACAGATCATGCTTTTACCCGGGTTTGATTGAACATCCTTTTATCCGCTGGGTTGTCAACTGCACCCCACTTTCGGATCTGCCTAGGTTGCACGTGATTGTCTAGTCACACTAAGCCCTAGAGTCATTTGTGTCCACTCAAATCTTATCGTCTTTTCTTATCTTCTTTTCCTATAAAGCCTAAACCTCACCTCTAACCTCATTAGGGTTTTTGAACTAATTTTCTCCATCCTTCAAACCCTCTCTTTGCTGCAGCCCTCCTTGTTTTTCACTTTCTCTCTTGAGTGCTCTATCTCACTTACATAGAGATATCATAAGAATTTGAGGCTTGCATGCGTTTTGTTTCAAAGTTTCATTTTCAAAAGATTTCATCATATTCAAACTTTGAAGGAGAGTTTTGGGCTAAATTATTTCACTCATCTTTTTCAAAATCTCTCCTTGGTTGTTACCTTGTCTCTCCGGTTTTCTTCTTAGAGCTCTTGAGTGCGTAGTTCACTTATATAGAGACTTTGTAAGAATTTGAGACTTGCAACCGATTTGAAACTTTTGTTCTTAGTTTGGTTTTTCATAAAACTCATCTTATCCAAACTTTGAAAGAGTTTATTTCACTGTTTCGGTCTCTCTCTAAAGTCATACATCATTGAGTCGAAATAGTAGTGTGCAATCTTGTCTTCCATGTTCACGCATTTTTAGAGACAAGATTGAGTTATAAGGAGTCCATTGACTTCGGTATTTTTACCCAGTTTTTGTAACTGTAGCAGAGTACCCCTAGTTGTCCAGCAGTCCTTGCTGAAGCTTCATAGCTCTCTGCAACTCTGTTGGTGACTAATCACATAGTTTTCACTGCTTACATAATCGGTGCCGCTGAACAGAAATACCTATGTATTGTCTGTTTAGTGAATGACCAGTCATCTGTACCACTAGACGTGAAGTGATTGAAGAGGAAGACGCAACGAGGGACTGCTGCATCTAAGACTAGGTACATTAGATATTGAGCATTGTCTGAACCTTGTATTGGGCATCCTTTTGCCATTTCATAGTGGAAAGCCGGTCTTCTGATAGACCCCCGGTTTTTTACCCTTTTGGGGTTTTTCTAGGTACCCAAACATTGTGTCCATCTCTGTGATTTGTTAACAAGTTGACTAGTTATAAAATCAGATTTAATTATGCACCAACTTAACTTGAAATGCAATCTGGACAAAACTGTGTGACTGGTCATCATATTAACTGCTGCATTAGAACCGTTGGATTTGAATAGGTTGTAGTTGTGGATAGCTCGCAGTTTTCAATCTCACTGAATCTGTTGAGGACCTAAGTTGGCATAGCATTTGAATGTGATTGAACAAATTCACAAGCATACACAATCTGTCAAGTAAAGAACTAGTCACTTAATTCAGTATAGAAACAAAGTGACTGGTCACATAGTTCAATATAGAAACAAGTGTCAGGTTCATCACTTTAGGTGACTGGCCACCTAAGTGATCTGTTGTGTGAATTGTTTGTACTTTCCGTGACTTATTTGAAAATACCCCCCTCATTGCCAACCTGCACCTTTACAGCGGTATTGGGGTGAAGTCCCCTTGCCCCTTTACATTGGTGTTGGGGTGAAGTCCCCTTACTTTTTGATCATGGCCGTAGATCCTGTTCGTATGTAAAGTGTATGTATAACTGTGTGACTGTTTGTTGTTCCTAATAGCATGGTGAGTTGTGTATTGCTGCATGCTTATTATGGTATGGTCGTATATTACTGTTTTTAACTGTGGGAGTTATTATGTACTTTGTAATTGTTTTACACTGATCTTTATTTTCCTTGTCCACTCACTCTTGTTTTTACGCCCCCTCAGGACTTGATACTGTTAAGCACCACAGAGACGAGCGGTAGGAGTCAGTATAGATTACTTGTAGACCCAAAAAATAATTCAATTTAGAGACCAAACTTTACCTGCTTAACTTGTAGACCCAAAAAATAATTCAATTCACCAATTAGACTCATAATCTTAATGAACTATTGAACTTGATATTTAGAAGTAGAACCAACCATAATATCATCAACATAGATCTGTGCAACAACCACATCATTTTTTAGTCCGCTAATGAACATGGTTTTGTCAACAGAACCACGTGTATAGCCATTAGACAAAAGATGACTAGACAACTTGTCATACCAAGCTCGAGGAGCTTGCTTCAAACCATACAAAGCCTTCTTTAGCTTGTACTCACCATCAGGCATATAAGGATCCTCAAAACGTTTTGGTTGTTCAACAAACACATCCTCATTTAAGTATCCACTTAGAAACACCAACTTGACATCCATTTGATCCAACTTGAACTTTAGATGACATGCAATATTACATAACAATTGAGACTATCCTTCGACTTGAGAGTACCTCTCCAGTTTAGCTACGGGTGCAAACGTTTCCTCAAAGTCAATCCCTTCGACTTGAGAGTACTCCTCAGCAACAAGCCTAGCCTTGTTCCTTACCAATCTCATCACTCTAATTCTTAAAGATCTACTTAGTGCTTATAACATTAGACTTGACTAGCCTTTTTACTAAAGTCCAGATTTGATTCCAGAAAACTGATTGAGCTCCTCTTGCATTGTAAGCACCCATTCTTCATGGATTAAAGCCTCTTTGATGCTCTTGTTGGAGTTGTGCCCTAAATGCTAAATATTTTGTAATATTATAAACAACTCAACTATATATAAAAGTGCAAGGATTTATTCATTCATGAGCGCGGCTTTTATATTATAGAGATAATATGCTATAAATGAGTCTATTGGATTGAGCTATGACTGCAATGTCCTAAATGTTGTTAGGGTAAGGAGACTTCTAGGGCATAGTACTTCATCCACAAAATGTTCCTAGCCAATGGAAAGTCAATTGGGCGTCGACTATCTTGTGAGGCCGGTGTATATCGCATTAGGGTTAGCATGGTCTCGTGCTACACATATTGGATATGTGATAGATATATAGGTGCTTGTCATTGACCAAGTCCACCAAACATGACCGCCCAGAAGCTTAAACGTATGAATGCTTACCACATATTAAGAGTTACAAAGCTTCCGGTTGTAGTATGTAAGTAGTCCTTAGACCTGAGGCATCTTGGGAAATCTTGTGCTTAGCATCATAAACTTTGACTTTATTTCAAGGTCGCTACATGGTTCAGTGACCCCATGGGTAAAAATTGGGTTTAAGGTTCTAAGTATGAAGGTACATGAATGAGCAATATGGAATCTATCACCTTCTGGTAACTAGTTCAATGGAAGGCGATATCCCTCAGAAGCCACTTGATGATCCATCTTAGAAATCTCTGCGCAGAGTGTTTATTGATCAAGTGTCGGTTTGTAAGAACCGCTTCATCAGAGATGGATCTTGGTGATTGAGATTCTTTATAGTGATTTGACAAATCTCCATATCACTCACATCTCAATCGGGATATAGATGATAGAAGGGCCTGTAAACACGAATTTCCTGCGACAAGTGAAACAAGAACACGTGTACAAAATAAATTTGTATTTAATTCAATGCGAAAGGGTTACAATCTCTGTTTAATCCTCTGATTCTATCTCCAATAACAAATACAAAGCAATGTAAAAAGTGTAAAAAAAGGGTGTTTCGTTTGACCAAGGGCCGTAGAGGCTTGATCTTGATCAAACGTTTAAAATGAAGAACCGGCACTAAAGCTTGTTGATTCTTCACAAGTGTGTGGAGGGATTTTGGTTTCTTCAATTTCGGGTTTGCGCGAAATCGAAGTCTAAGTGTGGAGGGAGTTTGGTTTCTTCAATTTCGGGGCTGCGCGAAATTGAAGTCTAAGTGTGGAGTGCCGAAGTCTGAAGTTTGGACGTGTGTGTAGTCCAAAAATCCGAAATCTCCATCCCCTTCCTTTGGTTTTGAGGCTTGTATTTATAGGCCTCTGTGGAATCTTGGCTTTTAATGTCTTTGATTTCCGGAACACAATTCTTGGGATTTGACTTCCTGTCATTGAAGCTTGTTTTGTGCGCGCTTTGTTTTGCCCTTTTTTGTCTTCATTGAACCAAGACATGTTTCCTGACTGAATTCTTTAGCCGAA
Organism: Spiraea crenata; assembly: GCA_033992175.1. Lineage (NCBI taxonomy): Eukaryota > Viridiplantae > Streptophyta > Magnoliopsida > Rosales > Rosaceae > Spiraea > Spiraea crenata. The sequence continues at coordinate 3,290,888 of JAVBHV010000003.1, read as the reverse complement.
TCAGCATGCTTGATCTTATTGCCACTCCATTATTCAAGCGGTTTGATTTTGTCTTCTTTGCTGCACGTGATCTTGCCAAACAGGTGATGAGGTCCCTTGATTTGGAAGCTTGAGTTTGATTTTGATGTTCTGTGGAATTGATTGTCAGAATGCCATAAGACCATGCCGATTAAAAAACAACTGAACTTCATTATTTTGGCATTTACTAAACCAATCAACTAGTTCTCATTGAATATTGGTTTTATTACTTGTTATTTGGGTGAAAGTCAACTCTGAAGTTCAATCTTGTCCTTTCTTGGTGAGCATATCTGACCAAATTGTATCTCCATCAAATCACCCATTGTCAAGATTTAGGAATGCAACCAATTGCTGGCTAAACAAATCGGATCCCATTATCTGGTGACTCAATCAAAATTCATTTAATTGATTTCACCAATTCTTGACTTATACCAACACTCAAAAATTACTCATAGATACTTGCGATTTACTCAATGTGATTAATGTATCCTGCCATTTCATCTCTAGGATCTGCTTTGGCTTGGCAACCTATGTGGCACAAAATTTCGGTGTCTACAAATGCCCCCACTTCAAGTGCGTTGTAGGCACGTGCTTGTTGCGTGACGAAGACGTGGCTTGAAGTCCCTTCATCTTTATGTGCATCTTGGACTTTTTGTTTGGACATGTGACTGAACCCGATGATTTCTTTTTTTTTTTTTTTTTTTTTTTTTTTTTTTTTCTTTCTTTTTCGAGCTGCCTACGTGTACTGGATTCTAACTGGAGTAGCTCGACGCCAAGACGTCATTTATCTCATAAATTCTGCCATGTTCAACTAGAAGAGCTGAGGAGGGAACAACATGACTTGGAAGCAAAAATCCACAACCTTAGTCAATCTTTTCCTGAAATCGCTCTGACCATTTAGATGAGGCATGATGAGAAGTTGAAGGTACTGCTTGAGGGTTATGAAGGCCAAGTTGATGAGCTTAAGAATATGACTTGGGAATGACCTATGTCATGCTTGTACCTTTTTTCTTTCCTTCAAACGTTGTAGCAAGATCAGCATATGTGTGTTGGAATCTATAGTTATGGAATAAAAGTACTTCAATTCTTCATAAGCAACATCATGTTCCGATATTATGCACTACCTTGGTAACCTCATATTTTTTTTTTAACCTGCACCGCTTGTTTTCTTTGTTGCAAGCAACTCTAAGCTTTGTCTGCTTGTGGTAGCGTCTCTTATGGGTGCGGACCTGCACCGCTTGCTCATTACTTCCTTTTTGACTATGTCATTCCAAACTTGTCTTCTTGTGACATCTTTGGCGAACAAATAATTGTTTTCTTTTGGTCTGCACTTATTTTGTTTTTGACAATCGAGGCAAGAACCATGCTGATCACATGTTATCTTCGGTTTACTGACGATAGTAGCAAGCAAATTGACTTTGACTTGTTATTGGTGTTGTCGTCGTGCTTTCTTCTTGACAGCAGCGAAATGAGTGTTATTGTGAGGTTGGTCACGGCTCTATCTGCCTCGGTACTCTTCTGTCTCCTTCATGTTCTGGCCCCCATTTTATTTGTTTTGTTTGTGTGACTGAACCTGGAGTTGCATGTCCAAGCTGCCTACGTACCCTCTTTGACAAGGGATCAAGTCATGACGTAGTTCAAAAGTGTGGTTTTGTGGCACTGTTTTCAGTTTAAACTTGTGCAGGCCAGTAGTATTTGATGGATTTGATTTCATTGCCGTTTAGGCAAGCAACCTCCAATCGATTTGATGTCGTCGCAGTTTCGGCTCGTACGAACAAGGAGCTTTTGATTTGAATTTGGTGTTCGCAGTTTCGGCTCGTGCAAACAAGGAGCTTTTGATTTTGTCTTGATGTCTCGTAGTTTTGGCTCATGCGGACAAGGAGCATTTGATTTGGATTTGGTGTTCGCAGTTTCGGCTCGTGCAAACAAGGAGCATTTGATTTTGTCTTGATGTCTCGTAGTTTTGGCTCATGCGGACAAGGAGCTTTTTTGTGCCTTATGCAGTTTTAGCTCATGCAGGCGGTAGAGCATTGTGTGCCTTGTGCAGTTTCAACTCGTGCAAGGTAGTGGAGCATTGTGTGTAGACTTGATTAGGTGGACTTGTTGAAGCCTTGATGTAGCTTCCCTTGAAATGTCTTGCAGCATGCCCCCAGACGTTGCGGTAAAGGCAATGATGTTTGATCAAATAACTCGAACGTGGCAGTAGTATGACTTGATTCTACCCCATCACCTAGACCGAAGTCAATTAATCCTTCTTGTGCTAGCTTCATGATGAGGTCTTTCAACACGAAACACTTCTCCACTGGGTGACTAACGACGCGGTGATACTTGCAGTACATTGGATCATTGATGCAGTTTATTTCTCCATGATGCTTTGACTCAGGTAGCTCGATCATTTTCTTCTCAAGTAAGTCTTCCAACATGCCAGCTACATCGGAATCAGGAAAAGGATACTTCTTCTCCACTTTCCCTTGAAAACTTTGTCGTCGCCAATTTTCAGTTGACTCGGCTTTCATCGCATCTTTGTTGTTTCTCTTGGAGAACTTGAGTGGAGCAGTGCTGACTACCATTGACTCCATGACTGACTTCTTTGCAGTGCTTGTTTCATTACCAAATGTCTTTCCATTGAAGTGAGCACCGACTGAGCTTTCCTTTCCATCTTCATGGCTTGCAATACTTAGCTCCATGTCGTGAGCTCGGGTAGCCAATTCTTCAAAGGTGCGAGGCTTGAGTCCTTGGAGAATGTAGAGCAAACCCCAATGCATTCCTTGTATGCACATCTCCACTGCTGATAACTCCGAGAGACGATCTTTGCAATCCAGGCTTAGTGAACGCCAACGATTGATGTAGTCTACCACTGGCTCTTCCTTTTGTTGCTTTGTGTTGGTGAGCTCAAGCATGCTGACTATGCGGCGAGTGCTGAAGAATCGATTTAAGAAATCACGCTCCATTTGTTCCCAGCTATCAATACTTTCGAATGCCAAGTCGGTGTACCAATCAAATGCAGTCCCTCGAAGTGATCGAACAAATTGCTTAACTAGATGGTCTCCTTCTGTGCCTGCACTGTTGCATGTTTCGATGAAGTGAGCGATGTGTTGCTTTGGGTTACCTCTTCCATCGAATTGTAGAAACTTTGGCGGTTGATATCCAATTGGCATACGCAGGTTGTCCAATCTCTTAGAGTAAGGCTTGGAATACAATGGGTTGTCCAGGGATGGTCCACCATACTGAGCCTTGATGGTGTTGACGATCATGTCTTGGAGCTGTTGGATGGATAGTGAAGCCACCGAAGTAGATGCAGACTTAGAGTGCTCCTTTCCATTGGAGGTGGATCCTTGATGTTTCTCCTTTTCACAACCCGGGCCTTGAGTGGAATCACCAATTTGTTGTTGCGCCAACTTGCATATGAGGGATGCGATCTCCATGTCCTTTTCCTCAACGGCCTTTGTAAGCTTCTCGATCATTTCAGCCATCTTTGTAATTTGGACTTGTTGTTCCTCACTTGAAGTGACTCCTACCATCATGACATGCACATCCATGGAAGGCGGTTTCATGTGGGTTTCCTCCAATCGGTCTTCAATTGGTGATCCATGGTATGACCGCGTACTTGAATCAGTGTCGAACACGGGTGACGGCGATCGTTTCCTTGAGTTGTGCGCAAAGAAGTCTTCCTCATTCCCTTGAGAATTCTTTTCATCACCTTGATTTCCTTGCCTCTTTGCAGCCAACGGTTCTAGGCATATAACCGGTTCACGATTTCGATGCGCACCTTGAAGCTTGGTAGCAAGTTGCAAAAGAGTGGCTTGTTGATTTGCCGACCCTTGCTTTGCTTTTCCTCTTGTGACCATGCCAATAGAGTCGCTACTTGAGATGGAGTTGCCCCCAACATTCTTGCTTATACTCTTTGTCGCGGTTTGGATCTTCTTTGGAGCCATTAGGCTATCACTAATGACCAACAAAAGGCTATCACCAACTTAATGGATCAAACCAACCGAGAAGATAAGCAGTTTCCGTTGGCAGCTTCAACAACGAGGAGATTAAGGACCCACAAAATGCTATCACCAACTCAATGGATCAAGCCAAACTGACGGTTTGGACCTTCTTTGGAGCCGTTAGTGTTGGATCTTATATTGGAGAAGGAGATGAGAGGCAGAGAGGTCCCACTGGGCGTGCCAAATTTGTAAACACGAATTTCCTGCGACAAGTGAAACAAGAACACGTGTACAAAATAAATTTGTATTTAATTCAATGCGAAAGGGTTACAATCTCTGTTTAATCCTCTGATTCTATCTCCAATAACAAATACAAAGCAATGTAAAAAGTGTAAAAAAAGGGTGTTTCGTTTGACCAAGGGCCGTAGAGGCTTGATCTTGATCAAACGTTTAAAATGAAGAACCGGCACTAAAGCTTGTTGATTCTTCACAAGTGTGTGGAGGGATTTTGGTTTCTTCAATTTCGGGTTTGCGCGAAATCGAAGTCTAAGTGTGGAGGGAGTTTGGTTTCTTCAATTTCGGGGGCTGCGCGAAATTGAAGTCTAAGTGTGGAGTGCCGAAGTCTGAAGTTTGGACGTGTGTGTAGTCCAAAAATCCGAAATCTCCATCCCCTTCCTTTGGTTTTGAGGCTTGTATTTATAGGCCTCTGTGGAATCTTGGCTTTTAATGTCTTTGATTTCCGGAACACAATTCTTGGGATTTGACTTCCTGTCATTGAAGCTTGTTTTGTGCGCGCTTTGTTTTGCCCTTTTTTGTCTTCATTGAACCAAGACATGTTTCCTGACTGAATTCTTTAGCCGAATCAGCATGCTTGATCTTATTGCCACTCCATTATTCAAGCGGTTTGATTTTGTCTTCTTTGCTGCACGTGATCTTGCCAAACAGGTGATGAGGTCCCTTGATTTGGAAGCTTGAGTTTGATTTTGATGTTCTGTGGAATTGATTGTCAGAATGCCATAAGACCATGCCGATTAAAAAACAACTGAACTTCATTATTTTGGCATTTACTAAACCAATCAACTAGTTCTCATTGAATATTGGTTTTATTACTTGTTATTTGGGTGAAAGTCAACTCTGAAGTTCAATCTTGTCCTTTCTTGGTGAGCATATCTGACCAAATTGTATCTCCATCAAATCACCCATTGTCAAGATTTAGGAATGCAACCAATTGCTGGCTAAACAAATCGGATCCCATTATCTGGTGACTCAATCAAAATTCATTTAATTGATTTCACCAATTCTTGACTTATACCAACACTCAAAAATTACTCATAGATACTTGCGATTTACTCAATGTGATTAATGTATCCTGCCATTTCATCTCTAGGATCTGCTTTGGCTTGGCAACCTATGTGGCACAAAATTTCGGTGTCTACAGGGCCGTATTACATTGTAACTATAAACCAAGGTTCGGAAAAGGTAAATATGATTTAGTCACGTTCACTTCTATTAATCTAGGTAGCCATGACATGTTGCTAGGCGTCAACCATGGTTTGTGGAACATATAGTTTCACTGCTGGCTTTAGTTAGAACCTAAGAGGTCACACACTTAAGGTAGTGCTGACGGAATTAAAGGATGATGGATTATGTAATTAAATGTTAATTATATATATATATAATTAATTGTTAATTATATATATATATAATTAATTGTTAATTATATATAGGGGTCTTGTGATTTTAGCCCACTACTGAAGACAACTTTCAAAATCAACCCTTTTCAATATATTATAAATGTAAATCCTACTCATCATTACAAATAGTATGAAATAAAAAAATATTAGTACGTTTAAATCCATCATATTTCCATGAAATTACCTATACTGCCATTGAATTGAAATCTCAAAACCATTTCGTAACGGCAATAGTAAATCATCGACTGTTTCAATTTTAAAAAAAATTCAAAATGGTGGCAATTGTTTGTATATATCTACTGGAGGTCTCTTCGGGTGGGTGGTGGGGTTTGAATTCAAACTTGTGGTTTGCTCCCCTATATTGTATGTGTTGATTTTGGAGGAAAGTGCAATCTACAAACCAATCTTTTTGCCTCTTCTTGTCTGGTGAGTTTTGTACACAGATAGTGGAGGGGAAAGTGGTTCTCCTCATCAGGTGAATTGGAGGGACAGTGGGGGTTGGTTGGAAGCGGGTGTAGGTGGTTTAAATCACCAGGCTTCAAACCATTTGGGGCCAAATTGCTAAGCAAGCCATAAGAACATGGCCTTTTCAGATGGGAAAGTGGGAGGTGTTGGGGATTCTTGAGAAGAGAGGTTGGAATCCTCCCATAGCTACCTAATTCTATCATAATTCTATCCTACCTGGTGTATAGGTTAAAAGCATAATCATAGGTTAACCTCAGGTATGGAGGATCTGGTGACCCGGTTTGGCGATCAAGTGAACCTCATGAAAGAGGAGGAGGAGACGGTGGTCGAAGTAGGAGAGGAGTCTGACTTGCCGTCTACCAATTTCTTTCTTGTAGGGAAACTGTTATCCTGAAAAGACGTAAATCAGGGTAGCTTTATCAACACCATGCATAATCTGTGGAGAACCAAGGAGGAGTTCTATGCTGGGGAGATTGGGGTGGACATAATTTTGTTCACTTTTCGGAATCATAATGATAGAAAGGCGGTGCTGAATAGGAGTCCTTGGACCTTTAACCAGGCTCTGTTGACTCTGAAGGAAATTGGCTACTGGAGGGAGGCAGAAACGACGAGCGTAACTACACAAGACTTCTGGATTTGGGTGCATGGTGTGCCTTCTTTCCTCCAATCACTGCAGCTAGGGCTGCAAATTGGACAGCATGCGAGCCAGTTCATAGATTTTGATCGGAAGCATTATAAACATGCCAATGGTGACTTCTTCCGAGTAAGAATGCACATGGATATATCGAAACCTATCCGTAGAGGTATCAAGATACGTCTTGCACCTGAAGAGGAACCGGTGTTTACAACATTCCAATATGAGAGGTGCCCTCGCTTTTGCTCCGTTTGTGGGAGTTTTGACCACATCAAGACAGAGGGATGCACTAGGGGAGCGTACAAAGATCATGTGGAAAACTATAGTAAGTTGCTGAAGGTTCCAAAGAATGAGTCACCACTGAGACGCATGGAATCGTTCGGAGGATCGGGGCTAAAAGTCTCATCTCGTGGTTCGAAGTTGGGCTAGTCCATGAAGTTGGGTTCGAGGAAGAGGATGACATTCAGAACCCTTACCGCAGCCGAGCAAACGACGGAGACAAGGAGACCGACTCCGACAACGGCGATGCCCGGAGGAAATGGCCAAGAATGGAAAATACTAGGGCTTTCAATGCATTAAAGACGAGTGCGTGCTTAGCGGGTGACCACGAAGACTCTTGTTGGAGGAGGAGTCACTTTGGCATCAATGATCGCAAAATTGAGTGGCTAAGAGGAGGTGACTGTAAAGGAGAAGTGTAGGAAGAAGGGCTTGACCGGAACTCTTAATGTGGATGGGAGGTGGTGTGAAACCACTTCCGAAATGGGGGAGGTCTTTTGTCGGTATTTTAATGAGCTTTTTAAGTCTGACCATAATGGTTTGTCACAGGAAATTCACGAGGCTATCCAACAAGTTGTCACAGCTGAACAAAATGAGATACTTGTAAGGCCGTTTGTACGAGTGGAACTTGAAGCTCCACTTAGCTGAACTTAAATCCAGGCCCGGATGGACTACCAGCGTTATTCTACCAGAAATTTTGGAACATTGTGGGTGATAAGGTGACTACTACTTGCCTAAGAGTGCTAAACGAGGGAGCTAGTGTTGAGAGTTTCAATTCAACCCTAATCTTCCTCATCCCGAAGAAAGAGTTAGCCTGAGAAGTAACGGATTTCCGCCCAATCAGCCTATGTAATTTTCGGTACAAAATAATCGCCAAGACCATTGCAAACCGATTGAAGCAGGATTTACCCTCGACAATCTCAAGCTATCAAAGTGCCTTCGTCCTTGGAAGAACCATACATGATAACTGTATAGCAGCTTTTGAGACAATTCTTTCCATAAACAAAAAGCGACGAAACAAGAGGAAGAAGATGGTTGTCAAGCTAGACATGTCTAAACCATACGACGGGGTGGAATGGAACTTCTTGGAAAGTATCATGGGCCGGCTAGGATTTGATATACGAGTTATATCATTGTTGAAAAATTGCGTTTCTACTGTTAGTTAGTCTGTGCTTTGCAAAGGCCAGCCTTTTGGAAGAATTCAACCTACCCCTGGATTGCATTAAGGAGACCCGCTCTCCCCGTGTTTATTTCGGATTTGTGCGGAGCAAGAGTAACGAGACGCGCTCCATCCATATCCCATCTTTTCTTCGTCGATGATGCAATGATCTTTTGCGATGCCTCTGTCGACGATTGGGCACAACTGCATGGCCTCCTTCTAAAGTATGAAAGAGCATCGGGTCAGAGGGTTAAATTTACAAAACTAGCGGTGGTTTTCAGCCCAAACACCCCATATGACATTTAGAACATGGTGACAACAAAGTTACGTATACCAATTGTTCAGTGCCACGCGAGATACTTAGGGCTTCCCACTGTCGCGGGCAGGAGCAAAAAGGTGCTTTTCCGAGGTCTTCGAGACAAGATGGAGACGGTTCTACACTCTTGGAGAAGCAGGACGTTGTCTTCAGCAGGTAAGGAGGTGTTGATTAAAACAGTTGCCCAAGCAATTCCCTCTTATAGCATGGGTGTCTTTCGACTACCCACGTCTATATGTCAGATGCTTAATTAATAAGCAAATTATGAGGCATTGATGGGGTAACAGCAGCAAAAAGTGGATTCCGTGGAAGCGATGGACTTAAATGTGTAAGCACAAGGAGGACTTACATGTGTTCATACCATACCCAAACCGTCCACATGTCATCCTAGCAAGAGGCCACCAAGGCTTCCACAAGCCTCCAAGGAAGGGCAATGTGGGGAGCTCACCCCACATTACCCACATATTACAAGAAGGTCCAAACCCTTCCCTATAAATACTTGTCAACCCTCACAAGTCAAAGGTATCATTTACTACACTCACCAAATACTCTCTACTTGTCTTAAAGGCTCAACCTCCTCTTAGCGCTGACTTAAGCATCGGAGGGTCTTAGGCCGGCACCCCACCGGTGCTCCTTCGTTACTTCTCTGTGCAGGTACGCAGACGATCCGGGAAGACATCCACCTGGCCGGGACAGAACCATCCGAGAACTCCTTCATCCGGCCAAGTCCCTCCGTGGCCGAACCTCCCCCTCCTGGACAGGAACCGTCCATCATCACCCAGAGCTAGCCTCCTAGCTCCTCGACACCGCAAGACCGACCGAATTCACCCCTTCACATTGACCGTTGACCTGAACCATTTTCAGACATCAACAGTTTGGCGCCGTCTGTGGGAATCGACCGAATTCCTACGTGCTTTATCACTAAGCGAAGAACAACCCATGTCTTCCCATCACCGCGAGGAGGAACCGGAGGATGGCGTTACGCGTCCCCGACATCACCGCTCGGACACGGCCGGTGCCCCTGAGGAGTCACCTCCCCAGCCCGACCAGCAAAAGAAGGCTAAGAGGGCCAGCCGAGATGAGCTCGCCAAGCGCCTTGAGGCGATGGAGGCAAGGGCCAACGCTTTGGAGGCCGAGAACGGCCGGATCCAAGCTTTGGAGGAGGACAACCGCCGACTCCAATCCCGGAGTGCCGTCCTCAGCGAGCACTACCAAACAATGACGCAAAGGCTGCTGGAGGCTAACGTCAACATCGGCCATCTCCAAGAGCAGTGCGGCCGAGAGCTGAACGACGTTTCGGACTCCCAACTGCACACCCCGGATGTCGCTCCCACGGCCACTCAACCTCCACCGCCCGCCAAAGGAAAGCAGCCTGCTACCTCTCGCGCGCCTACCACAACCCGGACAATCCTGTCTAGCAACTCCGGCCCCTCTCGGCCGGCCAAATCCGGCCCATCTCGCCTGGTCAACTCCCGAGTCTTCATCGGCCGAAACAATGGAGTGGCAAAAGCCTACAGTGAGGCTCGGGACCTCATCAATGACAAACGGGAGCGGATGGCCACCGAGGTGGTCACCCGTAACATCAATCCGGCCGGCATGGGACCTCCTCCACTACCAACTCCGATCCAGATAGCCCCGGTAGTCACTCTCCCCGAGGAAACAGCCGAATCCAGTCATAGGGCACACCCCGGCCGAACCGCGACTCTTGCTACCGGCCGGGCATCTCTACCCGCTCGGCAACCCCGAGGAAAAGCCGTGGTCGCACAAGAGGCGACAAGCGACCAGAGCATGATCTAGCAACTCTTGGACCAAGTCGAAGAGCTTGTCAAGGATAGGGCGAAGGAGCGCCGAGAGAGGACCAGACGGCCAGCAGCCACTCCTACCCGGGAAGGACCCTTCACGGACCGGGTCATTGCCTGTACGCCTGAGCTCGCCGAGATCGACTCCCGCTCGATCCGGATCGCCCTCTACGACGGCGGCCCGGGAGAGTGTCCCAACGCCCACATGAATAGCTTCAAGTCTAACATGTTCCACAAGAACATCTCCGACCAAGCTCAATGCCTCTACTTCCCGAGCACACTCACGGGAGCAGCCCTCAACTGGTTCTTCCGCCTGCCGGCGGACAACATAGACGACATGGCCAAAATAGAGGCCACCTTCATCGAGCAACACCAAAGCCAAAGCTCCACTTTCTACTCATGTGAGGACCTCTACGCCATCATACAGGGCGAGAACGAGAAGCTATGGAAGTACGTGGCCCGATTCAGCCACGAATACGCCAAGTGCCCTCGGACGGACGAACCGGACGGCCGTGAACGCCTTCAAATCCGGGCTCCGCCCCTGCCAACTCCTATACCAACTCAACTTGGGGACGGACTTGACCTACTCCGAGTTAATGAAGACAGCCAACGTCCACGCCCGAGCCGAACATCTGATGGAACTGAATCCGAGGCACGCGACAGCCACTCCGCACAGCCCCAACGCCCAACTACAGCCAGGTGCCGACTCCAGCCGCCCACTACCCTCCGGCTCCGGCCCGGACATCAACAGCATACAATCAGTCGGCCCCGAAGCAAAACCCCTTTTCCTCGAACAAGAGGAAGGAAGGTGCCCACCCAGTCTTCGGCAACCGCGACAAGCGGAACCGGGGCGGCGGCCAACAAGTGTTTCAGGCCTACCAAGCACGCAACCCGCTCCCCCCGGCCCCCGAGCAGCCGAGAAGGAACGATCGGGCTCGGAGCCCCGGCAAGCAATATGCCCCCAAGTACCAGCAGCACACCCCCCTTATCACCACCTACGAGGCCCTCCTCCCGGTCATCGTAAATCTCCTCCCGGCACCACCACCATGGAGAACAGCGGGGAAGGCCGTTCAAAACCCCGGCGGCATATTCTGCCAGTACCACCAAGCAACCACCCACGGCACCGAAGAGTGTCGGGTCCTCAAGGACCGGGTCGAGGACCTTGTCCAGGCCGGGCGGATAAACGACTTCCTCAGGGACAACAACCCCCCCCCCCCCAGCAGCAACTACGGCAGATCAACACCATCAGTGGCGGCACCACCCTGGCCGGCGACTCCAACCGAGCCCGAAAAGAGCACGCCCGAGCTTGCTATCCCGGGCAAGAGGTTTTGGCCCTCAACTATCGGGCCGAGAAGGTCCCCAAGACAGGATGGGGCTCCATCACTTTCTACGAGGACGAGGAGGAAGGCATCCTATACCCCCATGACGACCCGATCGTCATCCGGGCAGAAATCGCACACTATGACGTAGGGCGCATCATGATCGACATTGGCAGCTCGGTCAACATCATATTCCTGGAGGCCTTCCTATCCCTCAACATGGCCGACTGCTACATGGACCGCACCCGCACCCCCCTCGTCAGCTTTTCCGGGGACTGCATCCAGCCAATCGGCAGCGTCTACTTGCCCATCACCTTGGGCGCGGCCCCGCTGCGGACTCGCGAGGTAGTCACCTTCATGGTCGTCGACTGCCCGACGGCCTATAACGTCATCCTCGGGCGACCCGCCCTCAATCAGATGAAGGCCATCCCATCCTCCCACCTCCTTCTGGTCAAATTCCCGACCCCCCACGGAATCGGCAGCGTTCGGGGCGATCAGCGGGCGGCGAGAGGATGCTACTCGGTAGCAGTACGGCACGGCGGCAAGGGCACCACAGCCCCACCTCCGAAGGAGTCTTGTGCCATCACCACTACAAGCTCCACAAAGGCACCGGCCCCGGACAGTTGCCCAGATGACCCGCGAGGCGAGGCCTCCACCTCCCAGGCCAAGCCCGCTGGGAACCTAGAGATGGTCTGCGTCTCAGAGGAACACCCCGACCGGCAAGTGATGATCGGCGCGGAGCTCCCTCCTAACATCCGGGCTTCACTCATCAAATTCCTCCGCGACAACGCCGAGGTTTTTGCCTGGTCATACGCTGACATGCCGGGCATCTCCACCGACGTCATCTCCCACAAGTTGAGCATTGACCCAAAGGCCCGGCCAGTAAGCCAGAAGCGGCGCAAGTTCGACGGCGAGCGATACGAGGCCATCCAAACGGAAGTGGAGAAGCTTTCCTCCATCGGTTTCATCCGGGAAGTGGAGTACCCGACCTGGGTTGCCAACCCCGTGGTCGTGCCAAAGTCGGGCGGGAAGTGGCGCATGTGCGTGGACTACACCAACCTGAACCAGGCATGCCCGAAGGACAGCTTCCCATTGCCCCATATCGATCAGCTCATCGACGCCACAGCTGGCCATGAACTCTTAAGTTTCATGGACGCCTACTCGGGCTACAACCAAATCTTCATGCACCCGGCCGACCAAGCGCACACAGCCTTCGTCACCGACGGGGGACTGTACTGCTACAAGGTCATGCCCTTCGGCCTCAAGAACGCCGGTGCAACCTACCAGCGCATTGTGAATTCCATCTTTTCCGATCTAATTGGCAAAAGCATGGAAGTTTACGTGGACGACATGCTGGTCAAGAGCAAGGCGTCCAGCGCACATGTGGACGACCTGTCGGCCATGTTCGCCAAGCTCAAGCACTACAACATGCGGCTCAACCCCGCCAAATGCGCTTTTGGCGTTGGATCCGGCAAATTTCTGGGCTTCATGATCAGCCAGCGAGGTATCGAGGCCAACCCCGAGAAAATCAAGGCCCTCGTGGACATGGAGACCCCCAGGACTCAGAAGGACGTGATGAGCCTCAATGGCCGGGTAGCCGCTCTCTCCCGTTTCATCTCGAAGGCCACCGACCGCTGTGCGCCTTTCTTCAAAGTCCTCAAGGCCGGCCAGAAACTCGTCGACTGGACCCCGGAGTGCGACCAAGCCTTCGGCCAGCTGAAGGTGTTGATGCCCAAAAATGGCTCGGGTCAACGGTCAATGAAAGTGTGTGGATCCTTGTTCGGATTGGAGTGTAGGCTTCCGGGAGCTGAGAGGCTAGCTCCGGATGATGGCTTCCGGGAGGGCCCGGAAGGTGACTGTCCGGAAAGGTATGTCCGGATGAGGGGTGATGTCTTCTACCTAGGCCCGACCTGGGACGGAAAGATGACTCCGGGGAGGCGCTCCGGGGGGACCTGCACACAAAGGGAGGTAAGCACAGAAGGGCACCGGTGTGGTACCGGCCTAGATCCTCCGATGCTTAAGTCAGCCGGGAAGAAGGGGTCTCTACAGGAGAGAGGGTTTTAGAGAGAGGAGGATGACCTTGTGTTTTTGGGGACCCTTTACCCTTTGGAGGGTGAAGGGTATTTATAGAGGAGGGCGATGGCGCCCTTGTAATTAGTGGCAATGTAGGGTAGATTCCCCGCATTGCCCCCCTTCTTGGAGGCTTGTGGAAGGCATGTGTCACCAAGGCATTGGTTGCCTTGGTGGGCTTCTAGGAGCTTTGATGGGCCTCTGGGGGCCTTGTTGGTGCAGTTTGGGCCTGAGTCGGCATGAAGGTAGGCTTCCGGGGAAGGACTTCCGGAAAGGGACTTCCGGGGAAGGACTTCCGGAAAGGGACTTCCGGGAAGAGGCTTCCGGGAAGGCTTCCGGGAAGGGCTCCGGGAACCCCGGGGATGCACTCCGGAAGAAAGGAGTTGTCCGAATAGCTTCCTTTCCCGAGTGACATGTGACCGGTTCGGGTATGGTATCGACAGGAGTCCCCCAAGTCGTCGGTCAAGAGTGCTTTCTTGGGTGGGGACTTGCGCTAGTCGCCCGTATCGGTTGCATGTCACTCGGTAAACCGATGTGGGGTAAGTAGGAGTCCCCCAAGTCCCGGGTAAGGAAGCAGGAGTGCGATGTGCTCAGTTTTGGAACTGTCGGGAGGATCTAGTCGGGTTGTTCCGGGTGTGTCCGGGTATGTGGGAGAAACACGAGGTTGATCCCTCGATTGGTTTCGTCAAACCGGGTGCCCGGTTGATCCGGAGGTGGCACCCGGGTTTCAGGGGAAACACGAGGTTGGTGCCTCGATTGGTTTCCATAAGGACCGGGAGCCCGGTTGTAATCCGGAGGTGGCTCCCGGGTTTCAGGGGAAACACGAGGTTGATCCCTCGATTGGTTTCCATAAGCGGGTGCCCGGTTGAGGTGGCTCCGGGTTTCAGGGGAAACACGAGGTTGGTGCCTCGATTGGTTTCCATAACCGGGAGCCCGGTTGATCCGGAGGTGGCACCCGGGTTTTTGTTGGAGATGCCGGACGTTGTGCCTTTGGCGAAATGCTTCGCTGAACTGAGCTCTTGGTTGAGTTGGCTACATGGAGGACGCGTGGCAGAGTGTGGTGGTGCCACGCCGTGCAGGGCCTTCCACGCGGCAAGCATGCAGGGGTGCACGTGCCGGTAGGCAGGCGAAGGGGTGCCGGGTATGTGAGGAGTCGCGAGCATTGATGAGTCGCAACGCTTCGGGAGAAGTAAGGAGGCGCCGGAATGCGAAAAGGTGTGAGCATTTATGAAGTGTGACTCCTCGGGTTGCGCGAAGCGTCAGGTGGGCGAGTATATAAGAGGAGAGCAGGACTTATTTTTCCGTTACTTTTGCGAAAAATTCTCCAAATCTCTCTCAAGCACTCAGAGCCCGGCACACATTCCCGGCGAATCCGGAAATCAGCAGTTCGCGTCCGGAAGCAGAATTTCATCCTTTCAAGGTAAATTTCCGAACTGTTTAGATCAAACATAGGAATTTACTTGAGTTTTGCTTTGAATCTGGGATGAACAATGAAGAACATTGATGAACTTGCTTATCCCGGGTAATTTTGATCCATTTTGTCGACGTTCGGATTAGGAATGCTGTTTTTGGCCGGTAGTCGCCCGGCTTTCCGGGCATGGGGGGAGCCGGTTAGGAAGAGTTGTATATTTATTTCCCGTTTTTCCTTTTGTAGTGTAAGTGTCTTGCGAAAAAATGTTTGGCATGTCTGGAAACAGTGGGAGTGACAGCTCGGACTCCGTCCAGGAGATTCATCCGCTGAACTATGCCCCACTCCAAGTTATTTTCCCTGAAGATGAGCAGGCTCCGGAAGAGGTCGGCAGCAGTGAGGTGGTGCCTCAAGGGGGAGGCTGGACCGTCCGGGCCAACTCCTGGTGCCGGAAAGGATTTTGGCCGGATCTTCCCGGAGCGACGGGAGGCGGAGGCGCTTGCCCGGGAGATGGCGGGGGCGATCCCAGGATGAGGATGTCCCGGAAAGGTGAGGGCGACCAGGAGGAGGGCGACCAGGAAGAGGAGGAGGAGGAGTGGGAGATTCCGGATGATGGGGCGGAAGATGTTCCGGAAGAGGAGGAGGAGGTCCCGGAGGCTGTGCCCGTGCCGGTTTCGGGCTCCAAAGGCAAGAAAAAGCAGAAGGCCAAGTCTCGGAAGGGCCTGGCGACTCCCACCGGTCACTGGATCGACCGGGGGTGGCTGGTCAACGAGATGACCGAGAAGAAGTTGGTCCAGTTAAGGGAGGAGTATGACATCCCGGACTTCGTGAAGCTGCAGATTCCGAAGTATGATCCATCCGGGCAGAAGTTCTTTTCAGACCCGGAAGGTGGAGAGGCCCTGGTGTTTGCGGATGCCTTTGGGTATGGGTTGCGCCTGCCCATCCATCCTTTCCTTCAAATGTTTCTGCATCATGCTGACTTGGCACCGGGGCAGCTGGGGCTGCATGGTTGGGCGCGGTTGATAGCGACGTACATCCTGTTCATGGAACATGGGCTGGATCAACCGTCCTATAACCAAATCCGGACGATTTGGGGCATCATACCTTCCGGCTTCTACCAGGGGATGGTTGTGCTCTCGTGCAACCTGGAGGTGCCCGGTGATGAGAAGGCGCTGATGGCGGAGGCGCACAGGAGGTTCGCTGCCGATTCGAGCAAGGATCTGGGGGAGCACCGGTCGGCCATCCTGAAGGATTTCCCGAAGTTCATTGCCGGGATTCCCAATACTCATAAATTCTGGATGAGAAGGTTCTTCTTCGCGTCCGGGTGGAGGGCGGCGCCCGGGGTTGAGCCGCCGTATCCCGTCCGGTCACAGTGGCAATACGTGCCGACGGGTGTGTAGAGATAGGATTGCCTGTAGTATTCATTTTGGAATCGGTGGCCGGAGACTAACAGTTTGCTTTTTTTTTTTTTGTTTCAGGCAAGAAGAAGAGACCGGTGTCTGAAGAGTTTCCGTTGTCAGCTGAGGAAGGGGAGGCCGTTGAAGTGCTGAGGAAGTTACCGCGTGAGGAGAGGCAGTTGGATCTGCTGTTGATTGAAGAGTTGTTGGTCCGGTACAATTTTGTGATAGGTAAGTATCATTCCCGGATGGTGTTGTGACCGGAAGTGAATGACCGGAGATGATGACTTGATCGTTTCCTTGTTTGTTTCTTTTGCAGCTGGAGGAGGTGGTGATCGCTCCCATGGCAAGGGGAAGCATGACAAGCATGACAAGCAGGAGGGGCATGCGGGGAAGGACGGGCGGTCTAGCCGGGAGGGGCGTCAGGGTGAGGAGCCCCGGGGGTCTCATCCGTCCCGGCAGCGGGGGGAGAAGAGGGCGGCGCCCGGCAAGGAAGGCGGCCGGGAGGAGAAGGAAGCCGCCTGGCTGAAAGTCCCCAAGACGACCGGGAAGGGTGGATCGTCCGGCGCCCGGGAGAGGGTGTCTGGTTCCGGAGGGAAGGGGGTTCCGGAGCCCCGGGAGTCTTGGGACAAGCTCCCGGCAAAGGCTGCCGGGAAGCGGCCGGCAGCGGCGGAGGCGGTGCCGCCATCCGGGAAGAAGTCCCGGACAGGGGATGCTGCCGTGGCACCGGCTGCCAAGGCACCTTTCCCGGTGGCGGGGATGGAGAAGATTCTGGAGGCTGCTGACCCCTTTGAGGCTGCCCGGAAGGTGCTGTGGGGGAATACGGACCCCCTCTTCGGGCATGTCGCGCCGGAAGATCTCCCGGCCCGGAAAGAAGAGCTGGACGCTCTGTTCGAGTGGTTCCAACCACTAGAGTCAGTGGAGGCTCCCTCCCGGCGCCGGAAAGATAAGGAGGTGAATGTGGCTGTGCCTCCCGGTGATGTGGACTTTATCAATGACATCCTTCTGGCAGCCGGTGAGGAAATGTGTTCCGGCTGGCTCCGAGGCGCGTCCGGCCGAACATGGCGATCCCCATGATGGCACATGTAAGTTCCCGGATACCGACAGTTTGTATTTTTGTTCATACATGTATTTTGTGACCGGAGAGTAACACTCTGTTTCTTTGTGTAGGCCATGTGGGAGCTGAATCAGGGCTTCAAAC
Organism: Spiraea crenata; assembly: GCA_033992175.1. Lineage (NCBI taxonomy): Eukaryota > Viridiplantae > Streptophyta > Magnoliopsida > Rosales > Rosaceae > Spiraea > Spiraea crenata. The sequence goes on along the minus strand of JAVBHV010000003.1, from coordinate 3,273,200 downwards.
GGGCCAAAGCCATGTTCTCGGCGGCCTTCGAGTCCCGGCTCCACTACGACAAGCTCTGCAAGGAGATGAAGTCGGTAGTGGAGGAGAGGGAGAAGCTGGAGAGGGCCCTGGAGGAAAAAATTCAGACCATCATAGGGCTCCAGGCGGCGAAGGAGCGCAAGGAGAAGGAGCTTGCCCGGGAGAAGGCGATGAAGCAGGAGGCCATGAGGATCCGGGAGGAGGAGGCTGATGCCCGGGCTCAGGCTGAGGAGAGGGAGGCCAAGCTGATTGAAGAAAATGCCGCACTCCGTGCCCGGGTGGCGGCACTTGAGGGATCCAGCTCCTTCGCCCCGGCTGCTGATCCGGAGATCCTTGCTTCCGGGGGGTTGCGGGTCCCGGTTTGCTGGTACAAGTTTTTACAGGGTGTGTTCAACAAAGGTGTTGAATTGGACGACAGTTATGAGGCTCACTTCGGTGGGCCTTTTGACCCGGTTGAGCCCACTCGTGCAGAGATGCAAGCCTTCCGGGACTTCGCCGGCATAGTAGTGGAGGACGATAGCCCGGAAGAGGAGCAGGTCGAGGAAGGGGCCCCCGCCGGGGATGAAGTCCCGGTTGAAGAGGAGCAGGATGGGAACGGGGCCCCTCCGGGGAACAGCCAGCCGGGGACGAGCCAGGGGAGCCAGGGGAGAGCCAACCAAGGGAGATGCCGGAGACAAGCCAGCCGGGGGGGATGCCGCAGCAGGAGATGAGCCACCACCGAAGGAGAACTGATCCGGAAGCCAACAGTTTATTTTTTTTTCTGCACCCCCCTTTTTTTTTATATATGCCTTTGCATGAGACAATTTGATTTCCGGTTTGTAATAACTTTAATCCGGCGCCATGGGGCGGTTTCCGGATTTGCTTTCTTTTCATTCTTGCATGGATATTTACCGGCGCTAGCATAGCGGTTTCCGGGTTTTAATAAATGCTTGCTTTTTGAATAAGTGCTTATTTTTACCAAGTCTCTTGATCGAGACGATTAATAAAAGTGAAACCACCTCCTTGTTCGGAGTGAATGGTTGCGATCAGATGTTACCGGGGCCGACAGGCTGTCTCCGGGTTTGATATGAATAGCATGTTTATTTTGCTCCTTGTTCGGAGTGCAAGAAAGTAAACCATTAAGATGGTATATGCAAAAATACCCGGGCTCCTTGTTCGGAGGGGGGTGATTTCATTCAAAAGATTTTTAACAAATGATTACAAACGATCTAAGGTTGCCGGGAGCAAGGGCCGGGCAAGTACAAAAATCGGACATAATCACTTGTAAAAATATTTGAGGTGGTCCGCATTCCATGGGTGGCCGAGAGTGCGGCCATCGGAATCCCGGAGCTCATAGGTCCCTCGGCGGCAGACCCGGGTGATCTCATAGGGGCCTTCCCAGTTAGGGCCGAGGGTGCCGAATCGGGTTTCCTTGGTCGATGGAGAGACCTTTCTGAGGACCCAGTCCCCCACTTTGAATGTCCGGTTGCGGACTCGGGCATCATGGTACCGGGCGATGCGTTGCTTGTAGATCAAGTTCCGGTTGGCCCGGTCCCTTTGTTCCTCGAGCAGATCGAGGCTGATGGCCAGGTTTTCCTCGTTCTGCTCGGGTTCAAAGTTCCCAACCCGGAGAGTAGGTTCGGTGATCTCGATGGGCACTACCGCCTCACTGCCGAAGGCGAGTGAGAAGGGAGTCTCATCGGTGGCAGTCCGGAAGGTGGTCCGGTAGGACCAGAGGACCTCATGAAGGAGATCAGGCCAGCACCCCATAGCTTCGTCCAGCTTGGTTTTGAGGGTTTTCTTGATGATTTTGTTGATGGCCTCAACCTGGCCGTTGGACTGAGGGTGTGCCGGGGATGAGAACCGGAGGTTCACACCGATGTGTGTACAAAACGCCCGGAAGACTTGGCAGTCGAATTGAGGACCGTTGTCGGTGATGATTGCATGAGGTATGCCAAACCGGCAGATGACATGCCTCCAGATGAAGCTTTTCATTTTGGCAGCAGTGATTGTAGCCAAGGCTTCGGCCTCGACCCACTTCGTGAAGTAGTCCACGGCCACGACTGCAAACCGGACTTGGCCTTTCCCGGCGGGCATGGGCCCAATGAGGTCGAGGCCCCATTGGGCAAAAGGCCAAGGGCTTACAATCGGGGTGAGTGGTTCAGCCGGTAGGTGAGGGATGGTCGCGAAGCGCTGGCACTTTTCGCATTTCTGGACGAAGGCGCGGGCGTCGGCACCGAGGGTTGGCCAGTAGTATCCTTGGCGGATTATTTTGTGGGCCAAGGCTCGGGCACCATAATGGTTGCCGCATATGCCCTCGTGGACCTCTCGGATGACCCGGGAGCCCTCGGCCGGCGTTAGACACCGAAGGCAGGGTTCCGAGAAGCCTCTCCGGTAGAGTTTTCCCTGGATGACAGTGTATCTCGCAGCCCGCCTTTGCAGGCGTCGGGCTTCGAGAGGATCTTCCGGGAGCATTCCCCTGGTTAGGAAGGTCCGGATTGGTTCCATCCAGCTGGTGTCAGGTTCGATTTGCATGACGCCGAGCGATAGGGAGCTCGGGGAAGTTAGAGTCTCAACCGGGATGCTCCTCCTGGCAGGTTCGGAGATAGCCGATGCCAAGCGGGAGAGGGCGTCGGCATGGTTGTTTTCTGATCTTGGGATCTGGTTGATCTCGTACGACTTGAACTGGCTCAAGTGGTAGGTGACCTGGGCCAAGTAGGAGGCCATGGAGCTGTCTTTGGCGGCGAAGTTCTCGGTCACTTGGTTGACCACGAGTTGAGAATCGCTGTAGATGGATACTTGCTCCGCACCGACTTCCTTGGCAAGCCGGAGGCCGGCGAGGAGAGCCTCGTACTCGGCGACATTGTTGGACGCCCGGAAGGCCAGCCGAGAGAGTACTCGAAGGTGTCCTTGTTCGGAGAGACGAGTACAATCCCCGCACCGCATCCCTTGGCGTTGGAGGATCCATCAACATATAGTTTCCAACCCGGTTTGTCCGGGTTGGCGGGTGCTGTTTCCCGGATAGCCGTGGCAGGAGATGTGTTCACCGGCGCGGCATCAGTTGTAGCCGGATGGGTGAATTCCGAGATGAAGTCGGCGATAGCTTGGCCCTTCTCGGCTGCCCGGGGGCTGAAGGTGATATCGAACTCACTCAGCTCCACAGCCCACTTGACAAGGCGACCCGAGGTTTCGGGTTTCTGGAGCACTTGCCGGAGGGGATGGTTAGTGAGAACCGAGATGGAGTGCGCCTGGAAGTAAGGGCGAAGCTTCCGGGCAGAGCAGATGAGAGCTAGGGCAAGCTTCTCGATATTTGGGTATCGAGTTTCCGGGTCAGTCATGGATTTCCTGGTGTAGTACACCGGGTGTTCGACCTTATCCACCTCCTTGATAAGGACCGAGGATACTGCCGTGGCGGAGACGGAGAGGTATAGAGTCAGGACGTCTCCGTGGTCAGGCTTGGCGAGTATCGGGGCTTTGCTCATGTACTCCTTCAACTGGGCGAAGGCTTGATCGCACTCCGGGGTCCAGTCGACGAGTTTCTGCCCGGCCTTGAGGACTTTGAAGAATGGGGCGCACCGGTCGGTGGCCCGGGAGATGAAGCGGGAGAGAGCAGCTACCCGGTCGTTGAGGCTCATGACATCCTTCTGTGTCCTAGGGGTCTCCATGTCGACCAGGGCCTTGATCTTTTCCGGGTTGGCCTCGATGCCGCGTTGGCTGATCATGAAGCCCAGGAATTTGCCGGATCCCACGCCGAAGGCGCACTTGGCGGGATTGAGGCGCATGTTGAAATGCTTGAGCTTGTCGAACATGGAGAGAGGTCTCGACATGCTCCCCGGAGGTTTTGCTCTTGACTAGCATGTCGTCGACGTAAACCTCCATGGTCTTTCCGATGAGATCGGAGAAGACGGAGTTTACGAGCCGTTGGTAAGTGGCACCGGCGTTCTTGAGCCCGAAGGGCATCACTTTGTAGCAATATAGTCCCCGGTCGGTGACGAAGGCGGTATGCTCCTGGTCACCCGGGTGCATGAAGATCTGGTTATACCCGGAATATGCGTCCATGAAGCTCAGGAGCTCATGCCCGGCAGTGGCATCGATGAGCTGATCAATGTGAGGAAGCGGGAAGCTGTCCTTCGGGCAAGCCTTGTTCAGGTTGGTGTAGTCGACGCACATCCGCCATTTGCCTTGTGATTTTGGTACGACGACGGGGTTGGCTACCCAGGTCGGGTATCGGGCCTCCCGGATGAACCCGATGGAAGATAGCTTCTCGACTTCGGATTGGATTGCGTCGTACCGCTCTCCGTCAAACTTCCGGCGCTTCTGGCATATCGGCCGGGCCTTCGGGTCGATGCTGAGTTTGTGGGAGATGACGTCGGTGGAGATACCGGGCATATCGCTGTAAGACCAGGCAAAGACTTCGGCATTTTCCCGGAGGAATTTGATGAGTGAGTGCCGGATGGCAGGTGGCAGTTCTGCGCCGATCTTCACCTGTCGGTCGGGGAAGTCCTCTGAAATGCACACCATCTCCAGGCTTCCGGCTGGTTTAGCCTGGGTGGTGGTAGCCTCGTCCCTCGGGTCGTTAGGCCGGTTATCGGGGACGGGAATTCCTTCCGGGATTGGGGTTGCCACAGAGCAGGCTTCCCGGGGTGCAGGGACGGTTGCGCCCTTGCCGCCCCGCCTCACTGCTACGGAGTAGCATCCTCGCGCCGCTCGCTGGTCGCCTCGGACAGAGCCGATGCCGTGAGGAGTCGGAAATTTGACTAGCAGGAGGTGGGTGGAGGGTATGGCCTTCATCTTGTTGAGGGCGGGTCGTCCGAGGATGACATTGTAGGCGGTAGGGCAGTCCACCACCATGAAGGTTACGACGACGCGGGTTCGCAGCGGGGCCTCGCCAAGAGTGATGGGCAGGTACACACTCCCAACCGGTTGGATGCAGTCCCCGGAGAAACTCACGAGAGGAGTTTGCGTCCGGTCGAGGAGGTTATCCGCGACATTGAGGGTTCGGAAGGCCTCCATGAAGATGATGTTGACAGAACTGCCGGTGTCGATCATCGTCCGCCCGACATCGTGGTGGGCAATTTCCGCCCGGATGACGATGGGATCGTCGTGGGGGTACATGATTCCTTCCTCCTCATCCTCGTAGAAGGTGATGGATCCCCAGCCGGTCTTGGGGATCTTCTCGGCCCGGTAGTTGAGTGCCAGCACCTCCCGTCCGGGGTAGCAGGCACGGGCATATTCCTTCCTTGCTCGGTTGGAGTCTCCGGCTAGCGTCGAACCGCCGCTGATGGTGTTTATTTGCCGGAGTTGCTGTTGAGGAGGGGCATACCCCTGAAGGAGCTCGGGGATCTTCCCGTCTCGGGCGAGAGTCTCGATGTGGTCTTTCAGCACCTTGCACTCCTCCGTGCCATGGGTGTTGGCCTGGTGATATTGGCAGAAGGTGCCGGTGTTCCGGGCGGCGCTCGCAGGATTTTGAAATTTGGGTGCCGGAATGAGGTCGGCGACGGCCATGAGAGCTGCCTCGAAGGAGGTGTTGAGCGGAGTGTACTGCTCATACCGGGCGGTGTACTCCTTCTTCTGGTTTCGGTTCCGGGGTCGTGCGGGGCGCCGAAGGTGCCGGAGGAAGAGGGTTCGGTGCCCGGTAAGCCTGGTAGACCTGCTGCCCGTTCCCCCGGTTTCGCTTGTCGCGATTACCGAAAACGGGATGCCCTCCTTCCTTCCTCTTGTTCGAGGCGTAGGAAGTGTTCCCCTTCGGTACCGGTTGGGTGTAGGTCACCCGGGGTGCGGCAGGAGCCGGATGGTACTGAGTTGTTGGATGGAGCGGGTCAGAAGGACATGCCGTTGATTGAGCTCGGTGAGGCGTTCTGCCCGGGCATGCAGGTTGGCCTTCTTCATCATCTCGGAGTAAGTCAGGTCATTTTCCAAGTTGAGCTGGTACAAGAAGCGGCTTGACCGAAGTCCGGCCTTGAAGGCGCTGACAGCCGTGCTATCATCCGTCCTCGGGCATTTGGCGTATTCATGGCTGAACCGCGCGACGTACTTGTGCAAGCCCTCGTCGGGTCCCTGGGTGATAGCGTAGAGATCCTCACAGGAGTAGAAAGTCGAGCTCTGACTTTGATGTTGTTCGATGAAGGCGATCTCCATGTCGGTGAGGCTGTCGATGCTTCCCGGGGGCAACCGGAAGAACCAGTTGAGAGCCGCGCCCGAAAGGGTGCTCGGGAAGTAGAGGCACTGCGCCTGGTCTGAGATCCTTTTGAAGTACATGTTGGACCGGAAGCTGTTCATGTGGGCGTTAGGGCATTCTCCGGGACCGCCGCCGTAGAGCGCGATGCGCAATGACTTGGAGTCGACGTCCTGGAGCTCGTCGGTGCATGCTAGGACTCGGCTCGTGAAGGGACTCTCCCGGGTAGGGGCGGCTCAGGGCGGTTGGCCTTGTCTCGGCGCTCCCTCGCCCGGTCGTTGACGAGCTCCATGACCTGGTCCAAGAGTTGCTGGACTATGCTTTGATCGCTTGCCGCCGGCTGGGCATGAGCCGCGGGGGGCTGGGAGTTGTGGTCCAGTTCGTGCCCGGGTGGCCGCAGGCTTACGTCCGGGCAAAGGTGCAGCTCCGGGAATGGGCACTGTCGCGGGACGGGTTGCGCCGGTGGCTGGACTCCGCCGTCTGCTCCACGGGTTGCGCGGTGGCAGGTGCTCGCTGAACCGGAGTCGGTCGGGGGGAGGCCCCAGTCCTGCCTGGGTTGATGTTCCGGGTCACTACCTCGGTTGCTCTTCCATCCCGGTTATCGTTGAGGAAGTCCCGAAATGTCGCTGTAGGCCTTAGCCACTCCCTTGCTCCGGCCAATGATCACACGGGAATTGGCGGGGCGAGAGGGACCGGAGTTTCCGGACAGGATCGTGTGGGTCTTGACTGGAACCCGGGAGGTCGCCGGTTGCTTATCCTTAGCTGGAGGTAAAGGCAGGGAAGCCACGATCGGCTCGTCCGGAGTGCGGAGCTGGGACGAGGAGACCTCCGGCTGTTCCCGGGCACATTGCTCCCGGAGGTGGCCGATGTTGACATTAGCTTCCAGCAACTTCTGGGTCATGTTCTGGTAGTGCTCACTGAGGACTGCGGTCTGGGATTGGAGCCTGCGGTTGTCGTCCTCCAAGGTCTTGAGTCGGTTGTTCTCGACTTCGAGGGCTTTGGCTCGCTCCTCCATCTCGCTCAATCGCCTGGCGAGTTCGTCCCGGCCGGTCCGCCTGCCCCGCTGCTGCCTCGCAGCCGGTGGGGGTTGTACTTCCGGGGGCGCAATGCTTTCCGCCCGATGGTGCTGGGGGTCCGACTCGTTATCGGGATGTTGAGAAGACATTGCTGTTCTTGCCAGCGGTAAAACACGTAGGAATTTGTTTGATTCCCACAGACGGCGCCAAACTGTTGATGCCCAAAAATGGCTCGGGTCAACGGTCAATGAAAGTGTGTGGATCCTTGTTCGGATTGGAGTGTAGGCTTCCGGGAGCTGAGAGGCTAGCTCCGGATGATGGCTTCCGGGAGGGCCCGGAAGGTGACTGTCCGGAAAGGTATGTCCGGATGAGGGGTGATGTCTTCTACCTAGGCCCGACCTGGGACGGAAAGATGACTCCGGGGAGGCGCTCCGGGGGGACCTGCACACAAAGGGAGGTAAGCACGGAAGGGCACCGGTGTGGTACCGGCCTAGATCCTCCGATGCTTAAGTCAGCCGGGAAGAAGGGGTCTCTACAGTAGAGAGGGTTTTAGAGAGAGGAATGACCTTGTGTTTTTGGGGACCCTTTACCCTTTGGAGGGTGAAGGGTATTTATAGAGGAGGGCGATGGCGCCCTTGTAATTAGTGGCAATGTAGGGTAGATTCCCCGCATTGCCCCCCTTCTTGGAGGCTTGTGGAAGGCATGTGTCACCAAGGCATTGGTTGCCTTGGTGGGCTTCTAGGAGCTTTGATGGGCCTCTGGGGGCCTTGTTGGTGCAGTTTGGGCCAGTCGGCATGAAGGTAGGCTTCCGGGGAAGGACTTCCGGAAAGGGACTTCCGGGGAGAGGCTTCCGGGAAAGGCTTCCGGGAAGGGCTTCCGGGAATCCGGGGGATGCACTCCCGGAAGAAAGGAGTTGTCCGAATAGCTTCCTTTCCCGAGTGACATGTGACCGGTTCGGGTATGGTATTACGAGTGTAAGGGGAGTGTCCGGGGCCCCCCGCCTTCGCGAGGGTGTGGACCGGCTCTCTCCCCTCCCTGTCTGTGTTTGCCGTCGCGCCTCTCCTCGGCGTTGTAGTGGGAGTGGACGACGTTGTGCGCCCCCTGTGCGCTTGGCTGGCTCGCTCGCTGGCCCGGCACCTTGGTCTTCGGAAAGCTTGCCCTCCCCCTCACCTCCTCTGCTCAGGTCCCTCCCCCTCTCCTTTGTTCCCTCCCCCCCTGCTTCCTCACCTCTTATGCGCACGTTGTGGGTGTTCCTTCTGTATGTGTGGGGCGGGGTCGCTTGTTTTATGTGTTGTGTTTGTTTGTGGGTTTTTTGTCACCTTCTAACCTCCTAGATCTTTGGGGAACGGCCCGCCCCCCGCCTTCTTTCTTCGGAGTTTCCCTCCCCGGCAACGGCTGTTGCCGTCGGGACGAAGCCCCTTCCGGCCTCTACAAGCCGCGGCGGGGGTGCGGCGCGGGGTGCGGTGCTTTTTTTTTTTTTTTTTTTATTTTTCGATTGAGCCGGGCGCATGCGCGGGTGCGCTATGCCGCTGGCTCGATGCAACGCCGGCAGTGCCAAAGCGAGCGCAGCGCATCAATGGGAGACCAGCGAGACAACACACCCGAACCCGCACACGAAACCACCCATGCAACACCACAACCCGCCAACTACCAACCCCGACGGAATGGGTTGGAAACTGTACATGGATGGATCGGCCAACTCCAAGGGATGCGGCGCGGGGATAGTACTGATTTCACCCGACAAGGATGTCCTCGAGTACTCTCTCCGGTTTGCTTTCCCAGCCTCCAACAACGTGGCCGAGTACGAGGCTCTCCTCGCCGGCCTCCGACTTGCTAAAGAGGTCGGCGCGGATAACGTCTTCATTTTCAGCGACTCTCAGTTGGTGGTCAACCAGGTCACCGAGAACTTCGCCGCCAAGGATAGCTCCATGGCCTCCTACATGGCGCAGGTCACGTACCACTTGGGCCAGTTCAAGCGCTTCGAGATCAAGCAGATCCTCCGATCTGAAAACAGCCATGCGGATGCCCTCTCTCGGCTTGCCTCGGCCATCTCCGAGCCGGCCAAGAGAAGCATCCCGGTCGAAACATTGACCACTCCAAGCACACTCGCCCTCGGCGTAATGCAGGTCGAGCCGGACACCAGCTGGATGGCTCCTATCCGGACTTTCCTAACAGACGGAAAGCTCCCGGATGATCCCCTCGAAGCCCGACGCCTCCAGCGCCGAGCAGCGAGGTACACCATAATCCAAGGTAAGCTGTACAAGAGAGGCTTCTCGGAACCCTGCCTCCGGTGTTTAACCCCGACTGAGGGCACCAAGGTAATCCGGGAAATCCACGAGGGCATCTGCGGCAATCACTCCGGCGCTAGAGCGTTGGCCCACAAAATAATCCGACAAGGATACTACTGGCCAACACTCAACGCTGACGCCCATGCTTTCGTCCAGAAGTACGAGAAGTGCCAGCGCTTCGCCACCATTCCTCACTTGCCGGCCGAGCCTCTCACCCCGATTATCAGCCCTTGGCCCTTCGCCCAATGGGGACTTGACTTAATCGGCCCAATGCCCACTGGGAAGGGCCAGGTCAGGTTCGCGGTTGTGGCCGTTGACTATTTCACTAAATGGGTGGAGGCCGAGGCCCTGGCTACCATCACCGCGGCCAAAATCAAAAGCTTCGTCTGGAGGCACATTGTCTGCCGATTCGGCGTCCCAAATTCAATCATCACCGACAATGGCCCCCAGTTCGACTGCAAGATATTCCGAACCTTATGCAAGACCTTCGGAGTCAACCTCTGCTTCTCTTCCCCGGCACACCCCCAATCCAACGGCCTGGTCGAGGCGATCAACAAGATCGTCAAGCGAACATTAAAAACCAAACTTGACAACGCCAAGGGATGCTGGCCGGACCTACTCCATGAGGTCCTCTGGTCTTACCGGACCACTTTCCAGACTGCTACCAATGAAACCTCCTTCTCGCTGGCCTTCGGCAGCGAGGCGGTGGTTCCCATCGAGCTCACTGAACCCACCCTCCAGGTCGAAAACTTTGAGCCCGAGCAAAACAAGGAGAACTTGGCCATTAACCTCGATTTGCTCGAGGAACAAAGAGATCGGGCCCAGGACCCGGAACCTTATTCTCAAACAGCGTATTGCTCGGTACCACGATGCCCGGGTCTGCAACCAAACATTCAAAATCGGGGACTGGGTCCTCAGAAAGGTCAACCCGACTACCAAGGACAGCCGACAAGGCACCCTTGGCTCAAATTGGGAAGGCCCCTATGAGATCACCCGCATCTGCCGACGCGGTACCTATGAGCTCCGGGATACCGACGGCCGGACACTCGGCCATCCATGGAACGCCGATCATCTCAAATATTTCTATAAATGATTATTCCCGATTTCTGTAATTGCCCGGCTCTGCCAACGGCAACCTTTGATCGCTTGTAATCATTTTCCTTAGAAATTATTTGAATGAAATCACCCACTCCGGCTAGGAGTTAGGGCCCCTTTTTGCACATCACAATGTTGTTCCACCACTCTACTTTTTCCAAAATTTTGTCGAAGGTCACCTTCCCGGCGACCGGCCTCTGTTATCGTGCGAGGGCCCAATCCCTTCCGATAACAATGGGCCGGGAAGGCTGCATTCCAAAATTTTGTCGAAGGTCACCTTCCCGGCAACCGGCCTCTGTTATCGTGCGAGGGCCCAATCCCATCCGATAACAATGGGCCGGACACCGCATATTCCTGGGAAGAAACAAAAAGAAACAAAAAGAAGCATATACAAAACAGCCATAACATACACAAACAAGAAATCAAATAAAATCCGGAAACCGCTACAAAAGCGCCGGTAAACATCCAACATAAAAGTACGGCCGGAAACCGCTACTTGGCGCCGGACAAATTATTACAACATAAATTGTTCGATCAAAAGTTAAACGAAAGCAAGAAAACAAAAGGAAAATGAAACTTCGGTTGATCGGCAGACTCCCGGGCTAAGGCTGAGCGGCGTCGGCTGGAACGGCATCGGCGGCCGGAGCAGGCTGGGCATCGGCTGGAGCGGCGTCCATGGGCACAGCATCGGCATCGGCATCGGCTGAGGGCTCGTCGGTTGGGGCAGCAGCTTCCCGGCTCTCCTCCTCAGCCGGGCTGTCAGACTCCACCATGTCCACCCCAATGAACTCCCGGAACGCGCGCAGCTCGGCAGGGGAGGGCTCGACAAAGTCATAAGGCCCACCGAAATGGGCCTCATAGCTGTAGTCCAGCTCAACTCCCTCGTTAAACATATACTGGCAGTACTTGTACCAGCTCACTGGTACGCGCACACCGCCGGGAGCCAGAATCGGGGGATCCCGGGAAGAAGAACCGCCGGCCCGGAGCTCGGCAAGTTCGGCCTGCAGGCCGGCCATATCAGCCTTAACGGCCGCCACCTCTTCCTCTGCCTTGGCAGCCCTGGCCTTCGCTCGCTCCCAGCCGGCCTTCGCCCCTTCAAGCTCAGTGAGGGCCTCCTCCCTCTTCCGCCGCTCCGTTTCCTTCTCCTTCTCCAGCCGGGCCTTTATCCCTTGGAGGTTCGCATGCCTCTCGCCCAGCTGGCTCAGCTCCCTCTCCACCTTCTCCAGCTTGGAGGCCGTCTCTCCCGCCCCGGTGGCCAGCTTATCGTAATGCAACCGGGACTCCAAGGCGCACACAAACATGCGCTTGGCCATTTTGTAGCCCCGGTTGATCTCCCATAGAGACTGTAAAAAGCAAAAATTCAAAATGTTAGTTCCCGGCAAAAAGGCGGACATCCTCAAAATCAAACAGAGAAACTCCAAGTACTAGTTCCCGGATACGTACATGCGCCAGCATGGGGATGGCCATATCCGGCCGCACGTCGCCGGTCCGCGAGCCGACCGTGAAGGCGTCGCCGGGAGACCGGAAGCCAAGAAGTATGTCGTTGATGAGATCAACGTCCGGCCCGCGGACGGCGACGTTCACCTCGGACTCCTTACTCCGGCGGACCGGAACCTCCTCGGCCTCTAGAGGCGAGAACCGCGCATAGAGGGCCTCAACATCCTCGTCTCGGAGCCGCGAGTCGCCAGCCGGGATGCCGTTGAACAGCGGATCCGTATCCCCGTACAGCTGTTTCCGGGCGATGATGAACGGATCCACTGCCGACACGATCTCCTCCAGCACAGGAGAACTCTGCCTGGCCGGCCGCTCGGCCCGGGCGCGCTTCCCAGCCTGGATCTCCTCCGCCCGCTCCGCGAGCGGCTGGTCCTCAGTCCGCGGCCTCTTCTCGGCAGAGCCGCCATCGCGCACGTGGGGCACCTTCCGCAGCGCGCCGGCCGACCCACTCTTCCCGGCGATAGGCGGCGGCCCCTTGCTCGGAACCTTGCCGACCCCGTCCCTCGACTTGAGGACTTTCAGGATCTCGGCGCCAAACTTGGACCGAGGAGGCAACGGCAGCTCCTGCCGGCCAGACTTGCTCCCCCCCGGCGGGGTGCGGGGCTGACGTGAGCCCCGCCTGTCATCAGCCGGGTGCTCCTCCAGCCGCTCGGCCGACCGGCCGCTGTGCCGCCCTTGCCCGCCATGGCCGCTTTGGCCGCTCTGCTGCCCTTGGCCGCTCCGGGCGCCCTGCTGCCCGGACCGTTGTTCGCTACCGCCACCGCCAGCTGCAAAAAGAAAAATCCCAAGTCATTTTTCCCGGCAGAAAACTTAAACAGGGACAAAAATCAAATGCAATCCGGGAAAAACGCCTTACCCATTATAAAACCGTACTCCTCAAGTTTTGCCGGGTCGAGCAGCACCTTTGCGTCCCTCTCGGTGCGAGGGAGATTGCACAGCCGGTTGATTGCCTCAACCTCCTGCCGGGTAGCGACGGTCCTTTCCTTCTTCTTTCCTGAAACAAAAAATATGCAGCTGTCAGTTCCCGGCCAAATAAAAATATGATGCAAAAAGGATCTATTTCCTAAGTCTACCCACCCGTCGGCACCCATCGCCATCCTGTCTGAATCTCATACGGCCGTTCACCCGGGGCACCCCTCCACCCGGACGCCATGAAAAACCGTCGCATCCAGGACTTATGGCTGTTCGGGATCCCGGCGATGAACTTCGGGAAGTCCCGGACAACATCCTTCCGGTGCTTTGCCGGCGTCTTCTTTTTCTCGGTATCGGCCTTTACCCGCTCGGCCACCAACCCTTGGATGGTTTTCTCATCTGGGTCAACAGTTAGCCGGCATGTCAGGGCCACCATCCCGTCGTATGGCTTGGTGGAGGTGAACCCCCAAATGTGCCGAATAGACTCATAACTTGGCTCGGGAAGACCTTGTTCCCGGAACAGCACGTATGTAGCCAGGAGTCGGGCCCAGCTATGAATCCCCACTTGGGCCGGTGAGATGTTCGCTCGGGAAATGAACATCTGCAGCCACGGATGAATCGGCAGCCGCAGCCTGTATGCAAACGCCTCCGCCCAGACGATAGTAGCGTCATCGGCCGGGTCCGAGAAGTGGACATTCTCATCCGGATTGTATACCGGGATCCACATCCGGACGTAATCCGGGATCTGAAAGACCTCCCTCATCCGAGTGAGGTCATCATCCTTGAACTCGTTCCGGATGAACGCCTGGTCAACCCAGAACCCAGTTGGGGACTCCAGCGAAGCTTGAGGAATGGCCTCCACAACGTCCACCTCCTCACTCTCTCTGGCCGGCAACGCCAGTGTCACCCCGGCCGAATCGCCGACACGGCCACCCAACCCCTGCCCCCCGGCCTGCTCTTCCCTTTCCTTCCGGCCGGCCTCGTACACCCTATCCCAGGGCTTGCCGGCCCCATGCCCTCTCCGGGGAGGAGCAACGCTGGTCAGGAGGATGTCGCCGACCTGCACCCCCTCTTTCAGGTCATCAAACTCCTCATCAGACTGCTCAAGTCCCGCTTACCGGGCTATGCTAGTTCCCTCCCCACCGGCAAGCGTGGCCGTACAAGCGTCCACCTCCAGACTTATGCTATCCAGGATGGACGAGACAGACTCGGCCGATGGGGCATAGTTCGGCGCTTCACCAAAGCTCCGGCTCCCACTCCTTTCTGACCCGGACATACTTGAATGACTCGACATCTACAATTTACAAAAGGAAAAGTAAATTCCCAAACTTACTTTTCCCGGGTTCTTTCCCGGTCTTTCCCAACTTCCCGGACAAAGCAAAAACCCTACCTCTACCCGGGAGACTCACCCAAAACAGATCAAACTCGTCCGGGAATGAACAAATTCAAACATGTTCATCACGTTCTTCGTTGTTCATCCCCAGTTCTTACAAAACTCAAACAAAAACACAAGTTTGATTAAAAAAAGGCATGAATCTTACCTTGAAAAGCTGAAATTCAGAGCCGGGGCGCAAGAAACTTCTTTCCGGATTTTCCGAGAACTCAAGCCGGGAATGACAAATACTCTGATCTCTCGCAGAAGCTTTGAAGACTAGGTAAAGTGAAAAGTGAAAATGACTTCGCCTTTTATACCTTCACCCACGACGCTTCGCACTCCCCGAAGCGTCGAACTTGCAATAAATGCGATTGACGTTTCGTCTTCCCGGCACCCCTTCGCATTCCCCAATGCCACCTCAACAACCCAGCGATTGCCACGTGTTGGTTTTGCCACGTGGCTCCCCCGCATTCAATGCATGTGCTGACTCAGCACGTCTCGCAACCCACAGCTCAGTGGCCGGCAATACACCCAGCCGATCTTCAGCTCCCGGGAAGCGACCAAGCACCAGCTGGTTTCCAAGTGGCTCTTCCCAGCGATCGACCTCCGAAATCGCGCGAGGGTCAATCCCAGCCGATCTTCAGCTCCCGGGAAGCGACCAAGCACCAGCTGGTTTCCAAGTGTCTCTTCCCGGCAACCGATCTCCGAAATCGCGCGAGGGTCAATCCCAGCCGATCTTCAGCCCCCGGGAAACGACAAACCACCAGCTGGTTTCCAAGTGTCTCTTCCCGGCGACCGATCTCCGCAATCGTGCGAGGGTCAATCCCAGCCGATCTTCGGACCCCTCCGCCGGCCTAAGCATCCAGTTCCCGGGTCAACCTTTCCCGGCCAACGCACTTCCCGGGCAAAAAGAAGTGGCTCTTTCTGCTCCCTCGCCCGGGGACTTGGGGGACTCCTACCCCACATCGGAAGGCCGCGGATGACATGCGACCGACATGGGCGACAATACAAGTCCCCGGCCAAGAAAGCATCCTTAACCGATGACTTGGGGGACTCCTGTTCATACCATACCCAAACCGTCCACATGTCATCCTAGCAAGAGGCCACCAAGGCTTCCACAAGCCTCCAAGGAAGGGCAATGTGGGGAGCTCACCCCACATTACCCACATATTACAAGAAGGTCCAAACCCTTCCCTATAAATACTTGTCAACCCTCACAAGTCAAAGGTATCATTTACTACACTCACCAAATACTCTCTACTTGTCTTAAAGGCTCAACCTCCTCTTAGCGCTGACTTAAGCATCGGAGGGTCTTAGGCCGGCACCCCACCGGTGCTCCTTCGTTACTTCTCTGTGCAGGTACGCAGCCGATCCGGGAAGACATCCACCTGGCCGGGACAGAACCATCCGAGAACTCCTTCATCCAGCCAAGTCCCTCTGTGGCCGAACCTCCCCCTCCCGGACAGGAACCGTCCATCATCACCCGGAGCTAGCCTCCTAGCTCCTCGACACCGCAAGACCGACCGAATTCACCCCTTCACATTGACCGTTGACCTGAACCATTTTCAGACATCAACAACATGAGATATTGATGGGGTAACAGCGGCAAAAAGGAGATTAGGTTCAGTGAAGAGACGCCAAGCCATCTTTGCTAGCATCGCTCTATTTTGGAAGTCTCGAAAACCAAGTCTTGAAGTTGGGGACAAGGTCAGCTGGTTTTTTTTTTTTTTATAAGAAAGGAAGCTACAATGTGAGATCAGGATATAGACTAGCACTTAGCCTCGATGAAAGCATGCAGGAGTTGGGAAGTTCGTCGTCGCCGGCCAAAACGAGTGTTTTTTGAAGGAAACTCTGGCGGGCTGCTGCACCCCCAAAAGCTCGTCTCTTATTGCAGAGAGCATGCCAAGACATGTTGCCAACAAAAGTCAACCTTGCTCAAAGAAATATGGATGTTGACCCCTTATGTCACAGGTGTTCGAAAAGACCGGAAAACGTACTTCATGCAATATGGGAATGCAAGAAAAGTCGTGCGTTTTGGACAATGTCGGGCTGTACAGATCTTATGGAGGAGAGTTGGGTAAACCTTCCCGGAGTTGATCCGCAGTCGGATGGGGGATTGTTGGGAAAATTTATGTTCGTCTCGTGTCATGTAGATGTCTCAGAGTCTCCAGAGCGTCTAAGTCCCACAATGATGAGCATGACGATGTGCAAGGGTATGCCTCCGACTCGGAAGGGAGGAGCCCAGGCTCGGGAAAGAGCAGTCCGGACATGGCCTTGGTTGTGGAGACCGGAGAGCAGGCATTGGCAGTGACGGTGATAGGGTCTCTTGTCCGGATGCCACCAAGCCCAGGTAAAGATTTTGGGGCAATTCTCCGGGCACCGAGGAGTGCAGAAAGCGAAACAATGGAGCCGGAAGAAGGGGGTGAAGAGGATCAGCCGGGCGATGATGAGGATGAGGACATGCCGGAAGACGAAGAGATGGACGACATCCCGGAAGGAGTGCCCGTCCTACCGGCTTCTGCCGACCGAATTTGTTATTGTCTGGGCGTTTGCAGAGAACTAAGGGAGGAGTGCCAAGTTCCAGATTATGTCCGGATGTGGATACCAAAGTATGACCCAACCGGACAGGTCAACATCTCCAAGCCAGAGGATGATGCGACTTTGATATGGGCGGACGTTTCTAAGTATGGCGTCCGGCTGGCTCTACATCCATGGCTGCAGGAGTTCCTGTTTCACGCCAACTTGGATCCCGGACAGTTGGGAGTCAACTGCTGGGCGCGGCTCATTGCAACTTACATCCTGTTTCGGGAAAAGGGGTTTCCGGAATCGAGTTTTAACCAGACCCTGAAGATTTGGCATTTGCCTTGAACGGGTTTTATACCGGAGTGGTCGTTCACTTGCCCGCTATCAGTGCCGGCGGACGACGACACTTTGAAGGAGGCAGACCTGAGCAAATCATTCGCAAATCACCAGAAGGCGATCCTTAAAAACTTCCCGAAGTTTATCGTCGGGATCCCCAACACCAACAAGCATTGGCTTGAGCGGTTCATTATGGTTTCCGATTGGAGGTGTCCGCCCCGGGATGAGGTACCATTCCCGGTCCAGATAGCGCTGGAGCATATCCCGCCGGGTGGGTAGAGATAGGGAGCTTGTTTGTATCCTCCTACCTAGAGCTAGATACTAACCATTTGTGTTTTGTTTTGTTTCAGCCAAGAAGAAGAATTTGGGGTTCAACTTGACGACGGACGAGGAGGCTGTTGACGGAGGAGAATCTTGAAACATACGGTTTTGTGATGGGTAGGGATCATATCCGGCGCACTTTGTGTCTTTGTTTGGTGCGGAGCCGGACATTTCAACTCAACGAATTTTGGTTCTTTTTGTAGCTGTAGGAGGTGAACCGAGGAGGGGTGACAGGGGAGATCCGCGAGGAGTGGGAGAGGAGGAGTGAGGAGGAACGACGCATGTCTAATGGCGGCGACCAAAGCCAGGCGAGACTCAGCTGCCGGAGTTCTCCTTCCCAGATTAGCGAGGTCCTCTCGTCGAACGATGTCTTTCACACCGCCCGGAAGGCTGTGTGGGGGTCGAAGGACCCACTCTTTGGTTGTCTCCAGTCAGAGCACCTGGCGGTGTTTGACCGAATGATGGAGAAGGGGACTGTCCATGGCTGCTTCAGCCCTCCGGAGGCGAGGAGGCGCCCGGACAGTGCAAGAAGGAGGCAAATGTGGTTGTTCAAGCCCGGGATGTGCTGCTTGTCAATACCATTATGGACGGCTTCCGGAGCCCTCTGGCCGACTTTACCGAAGGCTCATTGTCGGGTGATGTCGGCCCCGGCAAGTGCATTGCCATGATGAGCCATGTGAGTTATCCGGATAATTTGACTAGGAATTCAAAAGTTTGTTCCCGGATGCTGACTGTTTGAATTTTGATGCAGGTGCTGTATTAGGTGAACAAGCTCTTGACTCAGTTGGCCTTGATGTTTGGCTCGACCCTCCAATCCCTGCGCCACTATGACAGACTTTACAAGTCCATGAAGGACGTGGTGGCTGGGAAGGAGGCCTTGGAGAAGGACGTGGCCAATCGGGATAAACATCATTGATCAGATCCGGGGCGAGAGGGATAAGGAGAGGCGGCATGCCAGGAAGGAGATGGCCGGCGGATGGAGGCCGAAAAGAAGGCGGCCAAGTTGGTCGAAGAAAATGTCGCTCTCAACGAGGAGTTGGCCCAGGCCCGGCGGGCGCAGGCTCCGGATGCCGGAAATGTTGTGATTGATGTCGGCACGCCGGATGCTGGTGTGGTAGAAGGAGGCGGCGAGCCGGAGGCTGGTGCGATTGGAGGAGATGGCGAGCCGGGGATTGAAGGGACCGGAGAGAACGTCTTGCCGGTCCCCCGGCTGTTTGATGTTTTAATAATTTTTATTTTCTGTTCTCAAGACAATATTTTCTTTCAGTTTGTAATGACTATATTCGGCGCCCTGGGGTGGTTTCCGGTTTAATTTTCTTTACTTTTGTTCGGATATTTACCGACGCTCAAGTAGCAGTTTCCGGGTTTCAATAAATGCATGTTTTATTCTTGATATGTTTATTTCATTGCCATGCTTTTGCCAGAAACTCACTCTTTGTCAGAGGAAAGAGTATCAAAATGTTTGGACTCCTGGTTGGGGGGGATGTTGTTCGACTTTTCGGAGCCGATAGGCTGTTTTCGGAAGTTGTGCTTTTATTTAGGTTGATTTCAAGGTTTTGATATTGGGCGCACTTTTAGTTTACCAAGTCTCCTATTCAGGGTGGGATTGATAAAATAACCTCAAGCCGGGGTAGAATATGCAAAAATGCCCCATAATCCTTGTCGGAGGGGGTGACTTCATTCAAATAATTTTTAGCAAGTGATTACAAACGATCTAAGGTTGCCGGAGGCCGAGCCGGACAAGTACAAAAATCGAAAACAATGACTTGTAAAATTACTTGAGATGATTTGCATTCCACGGATGGCCAAGTGTGCGTCCTCCGGAGTCCCGAAGCTCGTAAGTCCCTCTGTAGCAGACTCGGGTGATCTCATATGGCCAAGGGTGCCTTATCTGCTATCCTTGGTTGTCGAGTTAACCTTTCTAAGGACCCAGTCCCCGACTTTGAATGTTCGGTTCCGGACACGAGCATCGTGAAACCGGGAGATGAGCTGCTTGTAGATTAAGTTCCGAGTTTGCGCCCGGTCTCTTTGTTCCTCAAGCAGATTGAGGTTGATGGCTAAGTTTTCCTGGTGCTGCACGGGTTCAAAGTTTTCAATCCGGAGAGTTGGTTTTTCGAGCTCGATCGGGACTACCGCCTTGCTGCCGAAGGCAAGCGAGAAGGGAGTCTCATCGATAGCTATCCGGAAGGTGGTCCGGTAGGACCACAAGACTTCATGGAACAGATCGGGCCAACATCCCTTGGCTTTGTCGAGCCAGGTCTTGAGAGTCCTTTTGATGATTTTGTTGATTGCCTCGACTTGGCCATTGGACCGGGGATGTGCCGGAGAAGCAAAGCAGAGTTTCGTTTTGAGGTCTTGGCAGAAAGTCCGGAAGATTTAGCAATCGAACAGTGGACCATTGTCGGTGATGATTACGTTTGGGATCCCGAAGCGATAGATGATGTGTCTCCAGACAAAACTCTTCATTTTGGTAGCGGTGATGGCTGCTAGGGCCTCAGCTTCCACCCACTTTGTGAAGTAATCAACCGCCATGACTGCGAACTTGACTTGACCCTTTTCGACGGGCATCGGCCCTATCAGGACAAGCCCCCACTGGGCGAAGGGCCAAGGGCTCACAATCGGGGTGAGTGGTTCAGCCGGGAGCTGAGGGATGGTTGCAAAGCGCTGACACTTCTCACACTTCTGGACAAAGGTATGGGCATCGGCATTGAGCGTTGGTCAGTAATATCCTTCTCGGATAATCTTGTGGGCCAAGGCCCGTGCACGGAGTGATTGCCACAGATACCTTCGTGGACTTCCCGGAGAACCTGAGTACCATCTGCCGGAGTGAGGCACCGGAGGCAGGGTTCCGAGAAGCCTCTTTTGTAAAGCTTTCCTTGCATGATGGTGTACCTCGTTGCCTGCCGTTGGAGGCGTCGGGCTTCGAGGGTATCTTCCGGGAGCTTCCCCTCAGTCAGGAAAGCTCGGATAGGTTCCATCCAGCTGGTGTCAGCTTCAACTTGCATAACGCCAAGTGAGAGAGTACTCGGGGATGATAGAGTTTCCACCTGAATACTTCTCTTGGCGGGTTCAGAGATGGCTGATGCCAAGCAGGAGAGGGCATCGGCATGACTGTTTTCGGATCGAGGGATCTGATTGATCTCATATGACTTGAACTAGCCCAAGTTATATGTGACCTGGGCCAAGTAGGAGGCCATGGAACTATCTTTAGCAGCGACGCTCTCGGTCACTTGATTGACTACGAGTTGGGAGATAATGATGCACAGAAGCAAATCTCGCGAAAGTGAGTCTTAAATACCCAGATGGTGATAGGTCAGCAATGAATCATTCCGTACATGAAGTAATGGAAAGCACATGGCATATGATCAGGCATACACATTGTTTTCTTTACAAACAAAACTGAACTTTTAGTTATAACATGCCAAGAGTCTTAAGAACAACGAGAATCAACTACAACGTTCAAACATAATACATTTAACATTAATGAAGATTCTCATAACAAAAATCCTAATGATCAAAGATGTAAACCGAATTAACAACAATGTGATGAACACAATATGTCTACTCAATAGTTAGTGCTTGACAAATGAGAATGAGACAATGTATAAAAATGCATGAGAGTTAATTTTTGTAATCAGACTTGTACTCACTTTTGAATTCAAACTTCCAATAACATGATTAGAGAATAAAATTGATTCAATGTTTAAATCACATGACATATTTGGGAATGGGAAGTCTAAATCATATTGAGTAAAAATTGCAATGTACATTGATTACCATTTGATTACACACTAAGTCATGTACCCACAATACTTTTAGATTTTCATTTTTGTCACAACTTGGAAAATTAATCTTTTTGTGTAGTTAAGTGACAAACACATTGAAATTCAAGGAGTGGTGTAACATTGACACATCTTTATTTTGACTCAAGCCCAAAACTTTTATTTTTATTTTATTTTTCTTTTTGAGTTAGGGCCTTATTGTCCTTCTCGTTTTCATTTTCGAGGAAATTCTCCATTTTTGACTACACATTTCTTTTGAAATCACAAGAAGTTACACAAAAGATCATCATAAAGAAATAAGAGTTTTTAGAAAAGTGAAGTGAACAAATTTAAATCAATCATACTTTAAAAACTCACACTCTTTACTCTTTTTGACAAGAATCGGGGTTATGAACATGTAACTCAACCTAGTGCTTCAACTTTATTCAACAAGCATCAAATTGACAGTAAGAATTCAAGAAGACTAGTCTGATTGTAGATTTTCATTTTTCATGATGCACGATATGCAGAAACTGAACTAAGTACAAGCACCGACTATGACTAGTCACAATTATTCTAAAACACAGATTCCAAGACTCTTTCGAAGACCAGTTAATACCTGATCATCTAAGGGTTTGGTCAAAATATCAACAAGTTGTCTTTCCGAAAGCACAAATTTGATCATTAAGACCTTTGACTCAACGAGATCCCTAATGAAGTGGTGCCTAATGTCAATGTGCTTAGTTCTAGAATGCTGCACAGGATTTTCAGATATGCATATGGCACTAGTGTTGTCACAGTAAATGGTGAACTGGTCACGAATAATACCATAGTCACAAAGCATTTGTTTCATCCATAGTAACTGTGTGCAACAACTTCCTACCGCAATGTATTCAGCCTCGGCAGTAGACAATGACACAGAATTTTGTTTCTTGCTATACCAAGAAACCATGTTATTGCTAAGGTAAAACACACCACCGGAAGTACTTTTCCGGTCATCACTACAACCCGCCCAATCGGCGTCACTAAACCCAACCAAGTTAGTATTAGTATCAAAAGTATACCAAATACCAAATGATAGAGTTCCACTAACGTATTTGATGATCCTTTTCACGGCATGCAAATGAGACTCTCTAGGATCACTTTGAAATCGCGCACAAACTCCAACAGAAAAGGAGGTGTCTGGTCTACTGGCAGTAAGATACAACAAACTGCCAATCATGCTTCTGTAGAGTGTCTGGTCAACACTCTTGCCCTTCTTATCACTAGACAGCTTAGTGGTTCTACTCATGGGGGTCCTAGCAGGTTTGGCAGAGGAGAAACCAAATTTGCTAACAAGGTTTGCAGCATACTTGGATTGGGAGATGAAGAGACCAGTCTCTTCCTGTTTAACTTGCAAACCAAGGAAATAATTCAATTCACCAATTAGACTCATCTCAAACTCACTAGTCATAATCTTTATGAATTGTTGAACTTGAGATTCCGAAGTAGACCCAACCACAATATCATCAACATAAATTTGTGCAACAACCACATCACTTTTAGTTCGCTTGATGAACAAGGTTTTGTCAACGGATCCACGAGTGTATCCATTGGACAGAAGATGACTAGACAGTCTATCATACCAAGCTCTAGGAGCTTGCTTCAAACCATACAATGCCTTTTTCAATCTATAAACACCATCCGGCAAATGAGGATCCTCAAAACCTTTTGGTTGTTCAACAAACACATCCTCATTCAAGTAACCATTTAGAAAAGCCGTTTTGACATCCATTTGGTACAACTTGAACTTTAGATGACAAGCAATAGCACACAACAACCTAACCGACTCAAGTCTAGCAACAGGTGCAAATGTTTCCTCAAAGTCAATCCCTTCAACTTGAGAATACCCTTGAGCAATAAGTCTAGCCTTGTTCCTTACAATTTTCCCGGTCTCATCACTCTTGTTCTTAAAGATCCACTTAGTCCCAATGACATTTGAAGTGACTGGTCTCTTAACAAGAGTTCACACTTGGTTCCTATTGAACTGATTTAGTTCTTCTTGCATAGCAATTATCCATTCCTCATGGACAAGAGCTTCCTTAATATTCTTAGGTTCCACAGTGCACACATAGCAAACATTTGCAATTTCACTTTGGATTTGACTTCTAGTCCTTACTCCTTCCTTGACTGACCCAATGATATTATCTTCAGGATGTCTAGACACTACCCAATTTGGTTTCTTTTTCGGTGGCTGTCTAGAACTCTCTGACTGTCAAAGTCAGAATCTGATGACCCATCATCATTTTCTGCCTCAGTCTCACTAGCAGACTCAGTGACCTTTCCCAGAAACAACCCATCATCATCTACAGCTTGATCAATTGATGCATCAAGATCATCAATTGTGACATTAATGGATTCCATGATGGTATTGGTTCTAAGGTTGAAGACTCTATAGGCTCAACTAGTCGTGGAATATCCAAGGAAGATGCCTTCATCACTCTTTGGATCAAACTTCGCTAAGTATTCCCTATCTCTTAGAATGTAGCAAGTGCTGCCGAACACCCTAAGATGACTAATCATAGGTTTCTTTCCCTTCCAGATCTCATATGGAGTCTGGTCCGTGCCTGGTCTCAAGTAGACTCTATTCAAGATATAGCAAGCAGTGTTAATGGCCTCGGCCCACAGATTCTTGGCTAGATTTTTGCTATTTAGCATCACCCTAGCCATCTCAATCAAGACTCTATTTTTCCTCCCAACAATCCCATTTTGTTGAGGAGTAATTGGAAGCCGAAAATTCATGTTTGATCCCCATGCTAGCACAGAAATCAGCAAACAAAGAGTTCTCAAATTCAGTACCATGATCAGTCCTAATTCTGACAATAGAGGGATGACCAGCCAACACCTCATTCTGAATTTGTTTGAACACAGTCACAAAATTTTGAAAAGTATCCGACTTTTCTCTCGAGAAGGACACCCAAGTATATCTAGAGAAATCATCAACAATCACAAGAATGTACTTTCTACCTGCTCCAGACACGGTTTGAACCGGACCAACTAGATCCATGTGAATGAGTTCAAGAGGATGTGAAGTTCCAACATCTTTGACTCTCTTGTGTGCAACACGTGACTGTTTTCCCAATTGACAAGGACCAAGATGTGCTTTGACGGCTTGTCTAGCTTAGGAAGACCTCTAACAAGTTGTTTCTTAGCCAAGGTGTACAAATCATTTATATTCATATGTCCCAACCTTTGGTGCCATAAGGACGTGGTCTTATCAGTCACAGAGTGACAGGTCAACTTGGCAGCCAAGATTTGACTATCAAGTGTGTAGCAATTGTCACTTGACCTACCTGTTTGAATTAAATCATGACCATTGCTATCAACAATCCTACAACCTCTTGTAGACATGCAGACTTCATCTGCCCACTGATCACATAAATGTGAGACACTAATGAGGTTGGACTTAAGGCCTTCTACATACCTTACTCCTTCGAGTAGAGGCAAACCCGGAAGTTGAACACTTCCTTGACCAGTCATTTTTGCTGTTTCTCCTCCCCCAAACTCAACAAAACCACCATCAAAATCATTAAGCTTTACAAAGACAGATTTGTTACCAGACATGTGTTTGGAACAGCCACTATCGATGTACCAACGAGTTGGATCACGCAAATTCAGGACAGACAAGGCAACCAAACACTTTTCCTTTTTCTTTACCCATTTAGTCTTGGACTTACTAGGTGGTGAAGAGGATGACTCAACAAGCTTTGAAATTCTGGTTACTTCAACAAGCAACAAATCAACCTGTTCTCTAAGTGAGCTATTGTGTTTTGACAAACTCTTGACTTTTAGCTTACTGCACTTAGGTCTGATGTGACCAGTTACTCCACAGTGGTGACACGTGGGTACAAATCTGGTTCTTGTGTGAGCAGTGGAACTAGACAACACTTGGTGACTCTTTTTATGATTATTTCCCCTAGGTTCTTGTGGAACTGTGATGACCAGTGACTTCGGTGAGTGTGGCTCACTAGCTTTGACAAACCTAGGTTGAGAAACTGAAGTAGATGACTCACCAGCAACATATCCTAAACCAGTTTTATCATGAAAACTTTTTCCAACATTAAGCATCTTGTCTAACTTTGCTGAACCGATTGACAGGTCATTAACTTTTTCTTGCAGTGATTTATTGTACCCAACCAAGTAGACATTAGATTGTTTGAGTGACTCAACTTCTTCTTTCAACTTAAGACTCTTACTATGCATAAGATTAACACTGTGTTCCGAGTTACTCAACTGATGTCTAAGGTCAATATTTTCCTTTTTAACTCTTTCAAAATCAACAGACAACTGTTCATACATAATCTCAAGTCTTGACCTATGCGACTGGGCATCTGCATTTTCTCTTCCTTTGCTAGACTGACCGGTCTCGTAATCTTGCAAAGTGAGACAAAGTGCAGCTTTTTCCAACTCTAATTCATTACAACGCTTTTTCAGCTCAATGCTATCAGCTTTGATCACACAAGTTTCATCAAATAAGGCATCATACCTTTCACACATCTTCTCATAAGTTTGATTCTCGGGAAGAGAGTCATAGTCATGAAAAACAGGACAATACATCTCAGGTGACTGGTCGTCATCAGTCATGTGTTGTGAACCCGACTCGGATTCCTCACCCGCTGAGTTGTGATCAGAAATTCTAACAACAAAGGCAATCTCATCATCTTCATTATCTGAAGAAGAGTCAGAGTGATGTGATTCCTCATCCTCACTATCACTCCAAGAGGCTTTCAAGGCTTTATCCTTGCCTTTGTTAGACCCTTTCCTATTGTTAGCACAATCCACAGAAATATGACCAGTCCCACCACAGGTATAACACTTAACTGGACCCTTCTTGAACTTGTTATCTCTTGATCCAAAATTCTTTTCAAATTTCCTTTCATTTGACCCTTCACCCTGTGGTTTGAATTTTGACTCTCTAGGGTAGTTCGCACCACCCTTGTGATCCTTCCTATCCTTGAGAATTCTTCTAAATCTTTTGACAAACAAAGCCATGTCATCATCAATCGAAGATGACTTTTCTGTTTTTGAACTTTTCAGCTCAACTTGATCAGTCACACTCTGCAGTGCAACACCTTTATCCTTCTTATGCATGCTTTCTTCCAATTTCAACTCAAGTTCATAGGTTTTCAATTTTCCTACAAGTTTTGGAAGTTTTATGTCGGACATGTTTTGACATTCCTTGATTGCGGTCTTCTTCGCGGAAAACCTCTTCGGTAACACCATCAATATCTTTTGAACAATTGTTAATTCTGAAATAGGTGCTCCTAGACTCATCGCGGCATTGGTGACACTCTCAAGTCTGAGATAGAAATCAGAGAAGCTCTCTGAATCAGTCATCCTGAGTTCTTCAAACTCGGACAGGACCATTTCAAGCTTTAGGTCCCTAACCTGGTCATCACCCTCGTGAATGACACGCAACCTGTCCCACGCTTCCCTAGCTGTTGTACAGTGCTGAATATGTGAATATTGTGCACTGGAGACGGCAACAGCTATGGCGTTCCTAGCCTTTTTATTAGCATTTGATGCATTGACCTGAACCTGTGTCCAGTCATCTCTAGGTATGTTCACTCTCTCACCGTCAACAATTCTAAACGGAGGACGCCATTCAACAGACAAATATTGGAAAGCAAACTCATCATACGCATCAAGAAAGATTTCGAACTTATCTCGCCAGGCAGCGTAGTTTGTGCCATCGAAGTATGGAGGTGAGTTCACCGAACCGGCTACTCGATCTCTCTCCATTGTCTAGACCCTTAAACCAACCAACCCAAGACCTTACTTTAAGTATGTCCAAAGCCCTGCTCTGATGCCAATTGCAGGTTGGCAATGAGGGGGGTATTTTAAATTATTTCCCTCTTAATTAACAAACAGCACAAATAAGGATCACACAGATGACCAGTCAAGTGTGATGAACTTTAACAGATTAAGTACTTGACAAATATTACTTGTGGAAGCTTGTGATTTGATCAACAACACTCAGATGCAATGCCAACTTAGGTCCTCAACGAAATCAGTGAGTTTGATATTCGTGAGCTATCCACAACTACAACTATATCAAACCAGCGTTTCTAATGCAGCAGTTAAGATGACCAGTCAGGCAGAATTATCCAGTTTGCATGTTAAGTGAATTTGTGCAAAATTAAATCCAATTTTAGTTAAGCCAAATGTTTAACAATACACAAAGATGGACACAGAGTTTTGGTACCCGGAAAAATCCACAAAGGGATAAAAAACCGGGGGTCTATCAGAAGACCGGCCTTCCACTATGAAATGGCAAAAGATGCCCAATACAAGGTTCAGACCAAGCTCAATATCTAGTTACCTAACTTAGATGCAGCAGTCCCTCGTGCGGCTTCTTCTCCTTCACTTCACGTCCAGTGGATCCTCGCTTGGTCAACACGCTATACGGACATACACATGTATTCCTATACGTGGCACCTTTAAATGAATGCAGTGATGATATATGACCAGTCACTGACAGATGTCCAGAAAGCTACAGAGCTTCAGAAAATTTGGCAGCAACTGTGTTTGCTGCAGCTAGTCACAAAACTGTGCAGCAAACAAACCACGGTCAATGACCTCTAAACTCAACCTAGTCTACTAACATGCATGAACATGGGAGACTACTGTTGCACACTCCTAACTCGACTCAAAGTGTATGAACTTTAAAACAAGCCGAACTAGGAAAGATGAACCTTCTTCCAAAGTTAGCTTAATGTATTTTTCTAAGAAAAACAACTTTGAAGACAAGATTCAAATGCTAGCAATCCTCACTATCTTATGAAGCTTCTATATAAGTGAACTAGGCACTCAAGAAGACAAGCAAGAACCGGAGAGGAAAATTGCAGCAAAACAAAGAAAGTTTTTCAGAAAATATTTGAGATGTTTAGCTTGAAAACCCTCTATAAGAATTGAACCCAAATCAAGAACAATAAGGTTCAAAACATATGCAACCCTTAAATCATAACAACATCTCTATATAAGTGAACTAAGCACTCAAGAGAATGAAGAGGAAAACAAAAGGGGCTGCAGTAAAATGAGAGTTTGAAAGATATGAAAATTATGTTCAAAACCCTAATGAAAAAAGATGGGGAGGTTTAGCTTATAAAGGCCCAAGAAGATAAGAAATCAATGGCCAAGATTTCATCTCCAAAACCCTCTTTTTAAATAACCTAGGCAGATCAAAGTGAGTGGGGATCAGTTGATTACCCGTTGGATAAAGACATGGGCTGTTTAATCAACTGTCAGAAAAGCAGTCAACTTCACGTGCAGGAAATAGATGACTAGTCACAGAAAAACTGCAATCCTTATTCTTGTAAGAATAAGTACGAAACCTTAAAGTGTTTAAAAGGTTTTGACTTAATAAAGAAAGGACAATGGTTTTGACACAGAAAATCTATGCAAATGAATATTTATGTATGAATGCATCTTCACTCTTCAATCTTCAAGCTTCTTCAACAATTCTAAATATCTAGGGATAAAACTTAATTGACTAATTGAGCTTGTTACATTTATTACAATGTTTTTGTACAAGGATAGCCAATTATAAAATAACCTACAATCTCCCCCTTTGGCTTTCCTTGACAAAAACAACCCCATAACTCACATCACTCACACTCACCAAATCTATGCTAAGTTGACTAGTCAAAGTGTACCTGCAAGTAAGCTTAAAACAATATGCAATATGATATAATCTCCCCCTATCTAGCATAATAAAATCAGAGTTTAAGCATATGCTAAAAATTACTCCCCCAAGTGATAGAGCATGTGAAAGTAGTATTTACTCCCCCTTTTTGTCATGGCAAGACAAAGGATATGAAATTAGAGTATAATGAGCAACGGAAGCAAAAGCAAACTACTATCAAACAATGTAACCAAGGAGCAATGAGAGAGAATAAAGCACAAACGGAGCAATATAAACATATAAGCAATAATGGGAAACACTCCCCCAAAATGTAGCAACTAAACACACAAGCAAACACAATTTAAACACATGATTAGTCACAGCAGAATAAGCCCAAAAGTTCACAGTGGGCATAATAGAGTACAAACCAGCAACATTAAACAGATAATTGTTCATGACTAGACACAAAATTTAAAACAGAAAGCAGACTAGAAAAAACATGCAACAACCCAACACAACAATCATCAAGAACTCCCCCTAACTACATCACTCATAGCAAACATGACAGGCGTACACATTAGAGATCAATAGAGATAGATGAGATCATGCAATGAAGGTTTCAAAGCACACAGGACCAACAAACACTCCTAGACATGGACTAGGCACAAGAATTAATCAATGATCAAACAATGGACATGTTGAGGTCACAAAAACAAGGTTGTAAAAGCATATCAAGATAATCATCACTACCCCTAAATCAGATACCCCAAGATAGGTGACTAGGTACCAGAGGTAATAATGATCAGAGAAGATAAGTGACCGATAACTCAGTTAACCAATTGACATTTTGTTAGACACTTGACTAATCAGAATGTACATACTGTCCATGAAACTTCAAGGTAGACAACATGCATAGCAACAACTTCCCCTAAGTAAGATAGATCACATCATATAGAGCACGGAAAGTAGCATGAAGAGCAAGAGGCAAGCGAATGACAAGCAAAATGATTTTACTCGTAGTACTCCTAACACAAACTTATACCTCAATATGTCTTGACTGATCAGAAGAAGTTTTCATAAAGTTCTCAAGCGACACATAAACTACCTTGAAAATCATCACAAGGAGAGGCAAAGAGAGAAATAATAGTCCACATTTTGATCAATTTTCAACTCAATTCAACCTAAAGTTATTTCGAAGATGCAAGTTTCAAGATTGAATGAGATCAAAGTGGAAAACTGATAATGATGCACAGAAGCAAATCTCGCGAAAGTGAGTCTTAAATACCCAGATGGTGATAGGTCAGCAATGAATCATTCCGTACATGAAGTAATGGAAAGCACATGGCATATGATCAGGCATACACATTGTTTTCTTTACAAACAAAACTGAACTTTTAGTTATAACATGCCAAGAGTCTTAAGAACAACGAGAATCAACTACAACGTTCAAACATAATACATTTAACATTAATGAAGATTCTCATAACAAAAATCCTAATGATCAAAGATGTAAACCGAATTAACAACAATGTGATGAACACAATATGTCTACTCAATAGTTAGTGCTTGACAAATGAGAATGAGACAATGTATAAAAATGCATGAGAGTTAATTTTTGTAATCAGACTTGTACTCACTTTTGAATTCAAACTTCCAATAACATGATTAGAGAATAAAATTGATTCAATGTTTAAATCACATGACATATTTGGGAATGGGAAGTCTAAATCATATTGAGTAAAAATTGCAATGTACATTGATTACCATTTGATTACACACTAAGTCATGTACCCACAATACTTTTAGATTTTCATTTTTGTCACAACTTGGAAAATTAATCTTTTTGTGTAGTTAAGTGACAAACACATTGAAATTCAAGGAGTGGTGTAACATTGACACATCTTTATTTTGACTCAAGCCCAAAACTTTTATTTTTATTTTATTTTTCTTTTTGAGTTAGGGCCTTATTGTCCTTCTCGTTTTCATTTTCGAGGAAATTCTCCATTTTTGACTACACATTTCTTTTGAAATCACAAGAAGTTACACAAAAGATCATCATAAAGAAATAAGAGTTTTTAGAAAAGTGAAGTGAACAAATTTAAATCAATCATACTTTAAAAACTCACACTCTTTACTCTTTTTGACAAGAATCGGGGTTATGAACATGTAACTCAACCTAGTGCTTCAACTTTATTCAACAAGCATCAAATTGACAGTAAGAATTCAAGAAGACTAGTCTGATTGTAGATTTTCATTTTTCATGATGCACGATATGCAGAAACTGAACTAAGTACAAGCACCGACTATGACTAGTCACAATTATTCTAAAACACAGATTCCAAGACTCTTTCGAAGACCAGTTAATACCTGATCATCTAAGGGTTTGGTCAAAATATCAACAAGTTGTCTTTCCGAAAGCACAAATTTGATCATTAAGACCTTTGACTCAACGAGATCCCTAATGAAGTGGTGCCTAATGTCAATGTGCTTAGTTCTAGAATGCTGCACAGGATTTTCAGATATGCATATGGCACTAGTGTTGTCACAGTAAATGGTGAACTGGTCACGAATAATACCATAGTCACAAAGCATTTGTTTCATCCATAGTAACTGTGTGCAACAACTTCCTACCGCAATGTATTCAGCCTCGGCAGTAGACAATGACACAGAATTTTGTTTCTTGCTATACCAAGAAACCATGTTATTGCTAAGGTAAAACACACCACCGGAAGTACTTTTCCGGTCATCACTACAACCCGCCCAATCGGCGTCACTAAACCCAACCAAGTTAGTATTAGTATCAAAAGTATACCAAATACCAAATGATAGAGTTCCACTAACGTATTTGATGATCCTTTTCACGGCATGCAAATGAGACTCTCTAGGATCACTTTGAAATCGCGCACAAACTCCAACAGAAAAGGAGGTGTCTGGTCTCCTGGCAGTAAGATACAACAAACTGCCAATCATGCTTCTGTAGAGTGTCTGGTCAACACTCTTGCCCTTCTTATCACTAGACAGCTTAGTGGTTCTACTCATGGGGGTCCTAGCAGGTTTGGCAGAGGAGAAACCAAATTTGCTAACAAGGTTTGCAGCATACTTGGATTGGGAGATGAAGAGACCAGTCTCTTCCTGTTTAACTTGCAAACCAAGGAAATAATTCAATTCACCAATTAGACTCATCTCAAACTCACTAGTCATAATCTTTATGAATTGTTGAACTTGAGATTCCGAAGTAGACCCAACCACAATATCATCAACATAAATTTGTGCAACAACCACATCACTTTTAGTTCGCTTGATGAACAAGGTTTTGTCAACGGATCCACGAGTGTATCCATTGGACAGAAGATGACTAGACAGTCTATCATACCAAGCTCTAGGAGCTTGCTTCAAACCATACAATGCCTTTTTCAATCTATAAACACCATCCGGCAAATGAGGATCCTCAAAACCTTTTGGTTGTTCAACAAACACATCCTCATTCAAGTAACCATTTAGAAAAGCCGTTTTGACATCCATTTGGTACAACTTGAACTTTAGATGACAAGCAATAGCACACAACAACCTAACCGACTCAAGTCTAGCAACAGGTGCAAATGTTTCCTCAAAGTCAATCCCTTCAACTTGAGAATACCCTTGAGCAATAAGTCTAGCCTTGTTCCTTACAATTTTCCCGGTCTCATCACTCTTGTTCTTAAAGATCCACTTAGTCCCAATTACATTTGAAGTGACTGGTCTCTTAACAAGAGTTCACACTTGGTTCCTATTGAACTGATTTAGTTCTTCTTGCATAGCAATTATCCATTCCTCATGGACAAGAGCTTCCTTAATATTCTTAGGTTCCACAGTGCACACATAGCAAACATTTGCAATTTCACTTTGGATTTGACTTCTAGTCCTTACTCCTTCCTTGACTGACCCAATGATATTATCTTCAGGATGTCTAGACACTACCCAATTTGGTTTCTTTTTCGGTGGCTGTCTAGAACTCTCTGAACTGTCAAAGTCAGAATCTGATGACCCATCATCATTTTCTGCCTGAGTCTCACTAGCAGACTCAGTGACCTTTCCTGGAAACAACCCATCATCATCTACAGCTTGATCAATTGATGCATCAAGATCATCAATTGTGACATTAATGGATTCCATGATGGTATTGGTTCTAAGGTTGAAGACTCTATAGGCTCAACTAGTCGTGGAATATCCAAGGAAGATGCCTTCATCACTCTTTGGATCAAACTTCGCTAAGTATTCCCTATCTCTTAGAATGTAGCAAGTGCTGCCGAACACCCTAAGATGACTAATCATAGGTTTCTTTCCCTTCCAGATCTCATATGGAGTCTGGTCCGTGCCTGGTCTCAAGTAGACTCTATTCAAGATATAGCAAGCAGTGTTAATGGCCTCGGCCCACAGATTCTTGGCTAGATTTTTGCTATTTAGCATCACCCTAGCCATCTCAATCAAGACTCTATTTTTCCTCTCAACAATCCCATTTTGTTGAGGAGTAATTGGAGCCGAAAATTCATGTTTGATCCCCATGCTAGCACAGAAATCAGCAAACAAAGAGTTCTCAAATTCAGTACCATGATCAGTCCTAATTCTGACAATAGA
This sequence comes from Spiraea crenata, assembly GCA_033992175.1. Classification (NCBI taxonomy): domain Eukaryota; kingdom Viridiplantae; phylum Streptophyta; class Magnoliopsida; order Rosales; family Rosaceae; genus Spiraea; species Spiraea crenata. Next base: position 3,239,630 of record JAVBHV010000003.1, on the reverse strand, counting down.
GGGATGACCAGCCAACACCTCATTCTGAATTTGTTTGAACACAGTCACAAAATTTTGAAAAGTATCCGACTTTTCTCTCGAGAAGGACACCCAAGTATATCTAGAGAAATCATCAACAATCACAAGAATGTACTTTCTACCTGCTACAGACACGGTTTGAACCGGACCAACTAGATCCATGTGAATGAGTTCAAGAGGATGTGAAGTTCCAACATCTTTGACTCTCTTGTGTGCAACACGTGACTGTTTTCCCAATTGACAAGGACCACAGATGTGCTTTGACGGCTTGTCTAGCTTAGGAAGACCTCTAACAAGTTGTTTCTTAGCCAAGGTGTACAAATCATTTATATTCATATGTCCCAACCTTTGGTGCCATAAGGACGTGGTCTTATCAGTCACAGAGTGACAGGTCAACTTGGCAGCCAAGATTTGACTATCAAGTGTGTAGCAATTGTCACTTGACCTACCTGTTTGAATTAAATCATGACCATTGCTATCAACAATCCTACAACCTCTTGTAGACATGCAGACTTCATCTGCCCACTGATCACATAAATGTGAGACACTAATGAGGTTGGACTTAAGGCCTTCTACATACCTTACTCCTTCGAGTAGAGGCAAACCCGGAAGTTGAACACTTCCTTGACCAGTCATTTTTGCTGTTTCTCCTCCCCCAAACTCAACAAAACCACCATCAAAATCATTAAGCTTTACAAAGACAGATTTGTTACCAGACATGTGTTTGGAACAGCCACTATCGATGTACCAACGAGTTGGATCACGCAAATTCAGGACAGACAAGGCAACCAAACACTTTTCCTTTTTCTTTACCCATTTAGTCTTGGACTTACTAGGTGGTGAAGAGGATGACTCAACAAGCTTTGAAATTCTGGTTACTTCAACAAGCAACAAATCAACCTGTTCTCTAAGTGAGCTATTGTGTTTTGACAAACTCTTGACTTTTAGCTTACTGCACTTAGGTCTGATGTGACCAGTTACTCCACAGTGGTGACACGTGGGTACAAATCTGGTTCTTGTGTGAGCAGTGGAACTAGACAACACTTGGTGACTCTTTTTATGATTATTTCCCCTAGGTTCTTGTGGAACTGTGATGACCAGTGACTTCGGTGAGTGTGGCTCACTAGCTTTGACAAACCTAGGTTGAGAAACTGAAGTAGATGACTCACCAGCAACATATCCTAAACCAGTTTTATCATGAAAACTTTTTCCAACATTAAGCATCTTGTCTAACTTTGCTGAACCGATTGACAGGTCATTAACTTTTTCTTGCAGTGATTTATTGTACCCAACCAAGTAGACATTAGATTGTTTGAGTGACTCAACTTCTTCTTTCAACTTAAGACTCTTACTATGCATAAGATTAACACTGTGTTCCGAGTTACTCAACTGATGTCTAAGGTCAATATTTTCCTTTTTAACTCTTTCAAAATCAACAGACAACTGTTCATACATAATCTCAAGTCTTGACCTATGCGACTGGGCATCTGCATTTTCTCTTCCTTTGCTAGACTGACCGGTCTCGTAATCTTGCAAAGTGAGACAAAGTGCAGCTTTTTCCAACTCTAATTCATTACAACGCTTTTTCAGCTCAATGCTATCAGCTTTGATCACACAAGTTTCATCAAATAAGGCATCATACCTTTCACACATCTTCTCATAAGTTTGATTCTCGGGAAGAGAGTCATAGTCATGAAAAACAGGACAATACATCTCAGGTGACTGGTCGTCATCAGTCATGTGTTGTGAACCCGACTCGGATTCCTCACCCGCTGAGTTGTGATCAGAAATTCTAACAACAAAGGCAATCTCATCATCTTCATTATCTGAAGAAGAGTCAGAGTGATGTGATTCCTCATCCTCACTATCACTCCAAGAGGCTTTCAAGGCTTTATCCTTGCCTTTGTTAGACCCTTTCCTATTGTTAGCACAATCCACAGAAATATGACCAGTCCCACCACAGGTATAACACTTAACTGGACCCTTCTTGAACTTGTTATCTCTTGATCCAAAATTCTTTTCAAATTTCCTTTCATTTGACCCTTCACCCTGTGGTTTGAATTTTGACTCTCTAGGGTAGTTCGCACCACCCTTGTGATCCTTCCTATCCTTGAGAATTCTTCTAAATCTTTTGACAAACAAAGCCATGTCATCATCAATCGAAGATGACTTTTCTGTTTTTGAACTTTTCAGCTCAACTTGATCAGTCACACTCTGCAGTGCAACACCTTTATCCTTCTTATGCATGCTTTCTTCCAATTTCAACTCAAGTTCATAGGTTTTCAATTTTCCTACAAGTTTTGGAAGTTTTATGTCGGACATGTTTTGACATTCCTTGATTGCGGTCTTCTTCGCGGAAAACCTCTTCGGTAACACCATCAATATCTTTTGAACAATTGTTAATTCTGAAATAGGTGCTCCTAGACTCATCGCGGCATTGGTGACACTCTCAAGTCTGAGATAGAAATCAGAGAAGCTCTCTGAATCAGTCATCCTGAGTTCTTCAAACTCGGACAGGACCATTTCAAGCTTTAGGTCCCTAACCTGGTCATCACCCTCGTGAATGACACGCAACCTGTCCCACGCTTCCCTAGCTGTTGTACAGTGCTGAATATGTGAATATTGTGCACTGGAGACGGCAACAGCTATGGCGTTCCTAGCCTTTTTATTAGCATTTGATGCATTGACCTGAACCTCTGTCCAGTCATCTCTAGGTATGTTCACTCTCTCACCGTCAACAATTCTAAACGGAGGACGCCATTCAACAGACAAATATTGGAAAGCAAACTCATCATACGCATCAAGAAAGATTTCGAACTTATCTCGCCAGGCAGCGTAGTTTGTGCCATCGAAGTATGGAGGTGAGTTCACCGAACCGGCTACTCGATCTCTCTCCATTGTCTAGACCCTTAAACCAACCAACCCAAGACCTTACTTTAAGTATGCTAAAGCCCTGCTCTGATGCCAATTGCAGGTTGGCAATGAGGGGGGTATTTTAAATTATTTCCCTCTTAATTAACAAACAGCACAAATAAGGATCACACAGATGACCAGTCACAGTGTGATGAACTTTAACAGATTAAGTACTTGACAAATATTACTTGTGGAAGCTTGTGATTTGATCAACAACACTCAGATGCAATGCCAACTTAGGTCCTCAACGAAATCAGTGAGTTTGATATTCGTGAGCTATCCACAACTACAACTATATCAAACCAGCGTTTCTAATGCAGCAGTTAAGATGACCAGTCAGGCAGAATTATCCAGTTTGCATGTTAAGTGAATTTGTGCAAAATTAAATCCAATTTTAGTTAAGCCAAATGTTTAACAATACACAAAGATGGACACAGAGTTTTGGTACCCGGAAAAATCCACAAAGGGATAAAAAACCGGGGGTCTATCAGAAGACCGGCCTTCCACTATGAAATGGCAAAAGATGCCCAATACAAGGTTCAGACCAAGCTCAATATCTAGTTACCTAACTTAGATGCAGCAGTCCCTCGTGCGGCTTCTTCTCCTTCACTTCACGTCCAGTGGATCCTCGCTTGGTCAACACGCTATACGGACATACACATGTATTCCTATACGTGGCACCTTTAAATGAATGCAGTGATGATATATGACCAGTCACTGACAGATGTCCAGAAAGCTACAGAGCTTCAGAAAATTTGGCAGCAACTGTGTTTGCTGCAGCTAGTCACAAAACTGTGCAGCAAACAAACCACGGTCAATGACCTCTAAACTCAACCTAGTCTACTAACATGCATGAACATGGGAGACTACTGTTGCACACTCCTAACTCGACTCAAAGTGTATGAACTTTAAAACAAGCCGAACTAGGAAAGATGAACCTTCTTCCAAAGTTAGCTTAATGTATTTTTCTAAGAAAAACAACTTTGAAGACAAGATTCAAATGCTAGCAGTCCTCACTATCTTATGAAGCTTCTATATAAGTGAACTAGGCACTCAAGAAGACAAGCAAGAACCGGAGAGGAAAATTGCAGCAAAACAAAGAAAGTTTTTCAGAAAATATTTGAGATGTTTAGCTTGAAAACCCTCTATAAGAATTGAACCCAAATCAAGAACAATAAGGTTCAAAACATATGCAACCCTTAAATCATAACAACATCTCTATATAAGTGAACTAAGCACTCAAGAGAATGAAGAGGAAAACAAAAGGGGCTGCAGTAAAATGAGAGTTTGAAAGATATGAAAATTATGTTCAAAACCCTAATGAAAAAAGATGGGGAGGTTTAGCTTATAAAGGCCCAAGAAGATACGAAATCAATGGCCAAGATTTCATCTCCAAAACCCTCTTTTTAAATAACCTAGGCAGATCAAAGTGAGTGGGGATCAGTTGATTACCCGTTGGATAAAGACATGGGCTGTTTAATCAACTGTCAGAAAAGCAGTCAACTTCACGTGCAGGAAATAGATGACTAGTCACAGAAAAACTGCAATCCTTATTCTTGTAAGAATAAGTACGAAACCTTAAAGTGTTTAAAAGGTTTTGACTTAATAAAGAAAGGACAATGGTTTTGACACAGAAAATCTATGCAAATGAATATTTATGTATGAATGCATCTTCACTCTTCAATCTTCAAGCTTCTTCAACAATTCTAAATATCTAGGGATAAAACTTAATTGACTAATTGAGCTTGTTACATTTATTACAATGTTTTTGTACAAGGATAGCCAATTATAAAATAACCTACAATGGTCGCACTCCGGAGTCCAATCGACGAGCTTCTGTCCTGCCTTGTGGATTTTGAAGAAGGGTGCACATCGGTCGGTGGCCTTGGAAATGAAGCGGGAGAGGGCAGCTACCTGGCCGTTGAGGCTCATGACATCCTTCTGCGTCCTCGGGATCTCCATGTCGATCAACGCCTTGATCTTTTTCGGGTTGGCCTCGATGCCACGTTGGCTGATCATGAAGCCTAGGAACTTGCCGATCCCACGCCGAAGGCGCATTTGGCAGGATTGAGCCGCCTGTTGTAGTGCTTAAGCTTGTCGAACATGGCAGAGAGGTCCTCGACATGCTCCCCGAAGGTTTTGCTCTTGACTAGCATGTCATTGACGTAGAGTTCCATACTCTTCCCGATGATATCGGCGAAGACAGAGTTCACGAGCCGTTGGCAGGTTGCCCCAGCGTTTTTGAGCCCGAAGGGCATGACCTTGTAGCAATAAAGTCCCCAGTCGGTGACAAAGGCGGTGTGCTCTTCATCGATGAGCTGGTTGATGTGTGGGAGCGGTAAGCCTTGTTCAGATTGGTGTAGTCGACACACATTCGCCTCTTCCCTTGCGATTTCGCCACGAGGACGGGGTTGGCTGCCCAGGTCGGGTACGTGGCTTCCCGGATGAATCTGATTGAGGATAGCTGGTCGACCTCGGTTTGGATTGCTTCGTACCGTTCTCCATCAAACTTCCTGCGCTTTTGGCATACCGGTCGCGCTTTCGGGTTGATGCTTTGCTTGTGGGAGATGACATCAGTGGGGATTTCGGGCATGTCACTGTACGACCAACCAAAGACCTCGGCATTTTCCCGGAGGAATTTGATGAGCGAGTTCCAGATGACGGGTTGGAGTTCCGCACCAATCTTCACCTGTCGGTCATGGAAGTCCTTCGAGATGCAGACCATCTCCAGGCTCCTGGCGGGTTTGGCTTGGGAGGTCATGGCTTCATCCCTCAGATCGTCAGATCGATGGCCCGGGGAAGGTACCTCAATCAGGGCTGCGGTTGTGACCGAGCAAGTTTCTTTGGGAATTGGCGTGACGGCCTTGGATCAGTGTCTCACCGCAACAGAGTAGCATGCCCTCGCCGCTCACTGATCACCTCGAACTGAACCAATGTCGCAAGGAGTCGGGAATTTGACGAGCAAGAGGTGAGTGGAGGGGATGGCCTTCATCTGATTAAGGGCGGGTCACCCGAGGATGACGTTGTAAGCGGTAGGGTATTCCACCACCATGAAGGTTGCTACGACACGAGTGCGCATCGAGGCCTCACCGAGAGTGATGGGCAGGTAGACACTCCCAATTGGTTGAATGCAATCTCCGGAGAAGCTCACGAGAGGAGTTTGTGTCCGATCGAGGCGATGATCCACAACATTGAGGGTCCGGAAGGCCTCAATGAAGATGATGTTGACAGAACTGCCTGTTTCGATCATCGTTCGCCTGACATCATAGTGGGCGATCTCCGCCCAGATGACGATTGGATCATCGTGGGGGTACATGATTCCTTCCTCCTCGTCCTCGTTCAAGGTTATAGATCCCCATCCGGTCTTGGGGACCTTCTCGCCTCGGTAGTTGAGTGCCATTACCTCCCATGCGGGATAGCAGACCTGGGCATACTCCTTCCTTGCTCGGTTGGAGTCCCCGGCTAGCGTTGAACCACCGCTGATCGTATTGATTTGGCGGAGCTGCTGCCTGGGAGGGGTGTGCCCCTGGAGAAATTCGTCGATCTTTCCTTCCCGGACAAGGGCCTCGATGTGATCCTTTGAGACCTTGCATTCCTCCTTGCCATGGGAGTTGATCTAATGGTACTGGCAGAAAATGCCGGTATCGTGGGCGGTTTTGGCAGTAGGCCGGTACGACGCCGGCGCTGGGATGAGGTTTCCTACGGCCGCGAGAGTTGCTTCATATGTGGTGTTGAGCGGGGTAAATCACTCGTACCAGGGGGTGTACTCCTTCCTCGTGTTCCAGTCCCGTGCATCTTGTCGGTGAGTAGAGGGGTGCCGGAGGTAGGTGATTAGGCGCCTGATAGGTTTGATAGTCTTGTTGCCCGTTTCCCCGGTTTCGCTTGTCGCAATTACCGAAGATGGGATGACCTCTGTCCTTCCTCTTGTTCGAGGTGTAAGAGGTGTGTCTTCGGGGCCGGTTGGGTGTAAGTCACCTTAGGTGCGGTAGGAGCCGAGTTCTACAGAGTCGTTGCACGGACCGGGTTGGAGGTGGTTGTCGGGGCGCCTCCAGTCTCGGCAAGCCGTTGATTGAGTTCGATAAGGCGCTCCACCCGGGCATGTAGGTTGGCCTTCTTCATCATCTCGGAGTAACTCAGGTCGCTCTCCAAGTTGAGTTGGAACAAGAAGCGGCTCGACCGAAGTCCGGCCTTGAATGCACTAACAGCCGTGCTATCATCCGTCCTCGGGCATTTGGCGTATTCGTGGTTGAATCGCGCAACGTACTCGTGCAGGCTCGCGTCAGATCCCTGGGAGATGGCATAAAGATCCTCACAAGAGTAGAAAGTCGAGCTTTGACTTTGATGTTGCTCAATGAAAGCAATCTCCATCTCGGTCATGTTGTCGATGCTACCCGCAGGCAAACTGAAGAACCAGTTGAGGGCTGCCCCTTAGAGGGTGCTCGGGAAATAAAGGCACTGGGCCTGGTCCGAGATCCTCTTAAAGTACATGTTAGACCTAAAGCTGTTCATATGGGTGTTGGGGCACTCTCCCGGGTCCACCACTGTAGTGCGCGATCCGCAATGACTTGGAGTAGTCATCCTGAAGCTCGTGGGTGCAATCCAGGACTTGCTCGGTGAAGGGTCCTTCCCTTGTCGAGGTGACTCTTGGTCGAGTGACCTTGTCCTGACACTCCGTCGCCCTATCATTGACGAGCTGCTGGACTTGAATCATGCTATGGTCCAACTCGGGCCCGCATAGTCGCAGTTTGTCGTTCGGGCAAAGGTGCGGCTCTCGGTAGGGGTGCCGCTGTCGAGACGGGTTGCGCCCGGTGACTAGACTCCGCTGTTTGCTCCTCGGGTTGTGCGGTGACGGGTGCCCGCTGAAGCAGAGTCGGCTGCGGGGGAGGTCCCAAATCGGCGGGGTTGATGTTTCTGGTCACTACCTCGGTTGCTCTCCCATGTCGGTTGTCATTGAGGAGGTCTTGGATGTCGCTGTAGGCCTTGGCTACTCCCTTGCTCCGGCTGATGATCACTCGGGAGTTGGCCGGGCGAGAGGGGCCGGTATTGTCAGACAAGATCGTCCGGGCTGTTGTGGGGATCCAGGAGGTTACCAGTTGTTTTCCCTTAGCCGGCGGTGGAGGTATCGTAGCCGAGATGGGGTCATCTGGAGTGCAGAGTTGGGACGAGGAGACCTCGACCTGGTCTCGGGCGTGCTATTCCTGGGAGGTGCTGCATGTTGACCCGGGCTGTGATCAAGTCCCGTGTCGCCTCGATGTAGCGCGTGCTCAGAACGTCGTCCCGGGCCTTGAGTCGGCGGTTCTCGGCTTCGACAGCCTGAATTCGGTGATTCTCGGCTTCTAGGGCATTGGCTCGTTCCTCCTTCGCGTTTAGGCTTCCGAGCCTTCTTTTGCTTTTCGGCCAGAGGAGGTTGCTCCTCCGGGGCTGTGCTAGTCTCCGCTCGAAGGTGTTGGGGGTGCGGTTCATCGTCGTGATGATGAGATGACATGATCGTGCTTAGTAGCGGTAAGACACGAGGGAATTTGTTAGTTTCCTACAAACGACGCCAAACTATTGATGCTCGAAAATGGAGTCAACGGTCAAGGGTCCGAGTCAGACAAGTGAATGTTTCGGGGAGCTGTGAGGTTAGCTGGGAAGTGTCAGGATCCGGACTGGGTGTGTCGTGCCGAGTCCTGCCTTGGTCCGGAAAGGGGAAGTCATCTCCAGGGCGAAGTGACCTGCACAAGGAAGGATAAGCACGGCTTGGGCACGGGTGTGGTACCGGCCTAAGACCCTCCGAAGCTTAAGTCAGCTGGGAATGGGAGTGAAGTCTTAGAGGCCAGTAATGGGTGTAGGTGAGAGAATTGAATACCTTTGACCCATGGTGGGTAGAGATGTATTTATAGTGGGAAGTAAAGACCTCCAAGTTGCTTGTGATCAATGTGGGACAAGTCTCCCACATTGATCCTTCCTTAAGGCTTTGGAAGCTTTAAAGGCTAAGGCATGAGTGGCCTGTTGTTCGCCAAACTTTGAAACGTTGCACGGACTTTGATACTCGTCGTATGGAGCGGGTTGGCGGCTCTATGCGAAGGTGTCCTTGGATAGGGGTAATTGCCTAGATGGCGCTTCCTCAGGATGACATGTGGCTGATTCGGATATGGTATGAACAAGATGAGGGACTCCTTATTTTCTATTCTTGTTGATGAATCTTGTGATATATCAGTAAAGGAGCAGATGGTTGTTATGTTTCGTTATGTTGACAAGAAGGGGTGTGTGATCGAACATTTCATTGGTATTGCACATGTTGTTGATACCACTGCTATGTCACTAAAGAAGACAATTGATGCATTATTGGTTAAATATAAATTGAGTATATCTCAATTACGTGGTTAGGGTTACGATGGGGCAAGTAACATGAATGGGGAGTTCAATGGTCTCAAGACACTCATTATTAAAGAGAATCCCTCTGCCTTTTACATTCATTGTTTTGCTCATTAGTTTCAGTTAGCTCTTGTGTCAGTGGCGAAAAAGAAAAATCTGATAGGTCCTTTCTTCGCTTCAGTTAACAATGTAGTAAGTATAGTTGGTGCATCATCAAAACGTCGTGACATTCTTCGAGATAAACAAGCTCGAAAAGTTATTGAAGCACTCAACACTGGTGAGTTCTCATGTGGGCAAGGGTTATAAATCAAGTAACTGAGGTGAAGGGTTCATTCGATACACGTTGGGGATCAAACTATGGTACGTTGATAAACTTTCTTACCATGTTCGCATCTATAGTTGATGTACTGGAGGAAATTACAAATGATAAACTGGCTGCTGAAACAAATATGCTGCATTTATTATGGTGGTGCTGCTGCAAACATTTGATTTTGTATTCAGTTTAGGTTTGATGAGGAGCATACTTGGAATCACAAATGAGTTATCACAAGCCTTACAAAGGGATGACCAAGATATTGTCAATGCAATGGATTTAGTTGAATTAGGCAAGAGTAAGTTGCAGAACATGAGAGACAAGGGATGGGATTCTTATTGGAGCAAGTTTCCCGCTTCTATGTCACTACGCCAAAAACCCGTTTAGACGACGGAGAAAATCCGTTGTCTTTTGACAAAAAAGCTGTCGTTGTGTAGATTGCCGTTTTTGAACTTGGAAAGACAATGGATTTTCTCCGTCGTGGAATGATGCATAAGGCGACAGAAATCTACTAAATCTGTCGTGGTTTAAAGAGTTTCAACGACATAATGTAACTAAATCCGTCGTCTGATTGCATGATTTTGTCCAAATTTATGCAGATTAATATCCTGCCAATTTCTGCAGATTCATAATCCAAATTGACCCGTGCAAATAATCCATTGCATCCATAATCCATTTCACAAATTAAGACCATAACATTGTCAATATATACATAAACTGTCATACATTCTACATTTAATCCAAAATACAGGGCCTAACTTAAATTGCCCAGAATTCCCTACAAGAACTATAGCAACTCTTAAAACTGGCCTGCAAATCCCTAGAAATCTATGACAACAAATGCACCTATGATCCTAACCAAAAAGACCTTGATCAGTACCAACATTTTGCAATCTTCACTCATCTTCATCAGGAAGGTTGTCAGACACCCAAGTAGCCCATTCAGAGTGCATTTCATTGATGTGTGCTTCAGTATATGTGAGACCTGTTTTGGTAGCCCATTGAAAGAAAAAATGTCATAGTCACTCTTCAGGCATACGGGAAAAAAATTTAGATTACGAGGGCTTTTTTCGCCCTTTCAAAAAACCAAAATACTGAGTAATGGAAGATAAAGGTGAATAACTCTATCTAACATACTGTTTTAAAGATGAGTAACTCTAACATACTATTTTCTAATCCTCATTCACATTGCTGCACAAATACCATCATTATCGAAATTTCTAACAGCGACGGGACAAATGTGAAGAACCAAACTCTATATATATATATATAGATATTTTCCCGAGTTACTACTGAAACAGAGTGCAGAAGAGAGTGAAACTCACAGGCTAAGAATGTGAGGCATTATATCATCAGCTAAGCTCATTCTCGAATCAAAATCGCATGCTCCTTTGCAGCACGCTTCCCTCCTCTCATCTTCAGATTGAAATGAAACTCAGCATATGAAAATCTCGAAAATCTCTCATTTGTGGACAACAAATACAAAGGAACTGCATTTCTGGTGTACATTGTCACCTGTGCAGCAAGCTAATAGAGAACTGATCTCAAGTTAAAGCTTCAACTTAGCTACAATTTCACTACACAACTGATACATTTCCATAATTCTTGTATGTTAAATACGAAAACTACCTACTCTAGTTTCCATTGTGCATTTGTTTCTTACTTTGAAGGAAAGATGCTGAACAAGTGATCAAATTTTGGGTCCTATAGCAACCAATTATCCCCTAAACTTCTCAAAAAATAACACCTTCTGATCTATGCAGCATAGTATGTTACTCATACAGGGATTATACCATTATGTACATGTCCCAAACATTCAAAGTACTGATATTTCACCCAATACGCACCTCAATCATATGAACTCAAGTATGTTACTCATATGAACCCAACAACTAGAATATGATACAGAGCTTGGTGTAATTCGTATGAAGACTGATAGGTATCAAACACTTTTATCCGCATCAAAATACAGAGAACTTTTGAACAGACCAGAATACAAAAATTAATATGGATTATGTCTGTATAAGGAAGAGGACATTAGAGCAACTGAAGGGAACTGAACTATACCAGAAATCAAACCGGTTATCCTCCGACAGGAACACAAACCGGTTATCCTCCAACAGGACTAGCCTCTCAATGTCCATTCCCAAGAGCTGTCCTCCATCCTTAATCTTCCGAACCTGCTCCTCAAGGAACGGCACTCTCCCCATCTTGTATGTCAACATTTCATCCCTCTTTGTCCACAAAACGGAAAATTTACACACTTTCAGCAAATTCAAGCAGATGAGTGATATAGCTAAATACAGTAACTAGTTATGCAAGCAAACTTTCTCCGGGGTTTTCAAAAGACTGAGCTGAAGAGATCGAGTAGATCTCAGTAGCTCTGACGGAGACGCGCGAAACCATCGGAGACTCGCGAAGCCGTCGGAGAAAAGAGTAGCGAGCTCATGACGGAGACGATGAGGATGGGAGGTGACGAAGCTTGAAGGTGGGGTTGGAGAGGAGGCGTGAAGGTCGCAAGAAAAAAAGAAGTGGTAGGGAGGAGATGCTGAGAGAACGAGGAAATGTAAGAAAAATGAGCCTTCAAAAAATATAACGGGACACGGAGGTAATTATTAATTTGTTATTTAAGTTCATTGCACGACAGTTTTAAGAAATTCGGTCGTCTGAATAAGTCTTTACACGACAGATTTTATTAAAACTGTCGTCTGATTTCGAGGTTTTATTCAGATGACGGATTTTACTATGTCCATCGTTGTATCACTGTCGTTTGATTGCATTTTTGACGTAGTGTGTGCAGCAAAATATTGATGTTCCCAGCATGGAGGATAAGTTTGCAGCTCGAGGACGATCACGACGTAGGGCAGACAAAATTACAAATATACATTATGACCGTGTTTAACTTTTCTACAGTGTCATAGATTTGCAACTTCAAGAGCTGAACAATTGTTTCACAGAGACTACCACTGAGGTGCTACTTTTTTTGGCATGTTTAAGGGCTGATTTGGTAGGGCTGAACTTATTTTTAAAGCTGCTTCAAAAATAAGTTGTTTATAATTTAAGAATATGCTGCTTTAAAAAAAAGCTGTGAAGTGTTTGGTAAACTAATTTGCTGAAATGACTTTAAGTTTTAAAAGTGTTTGGTAAAATTTTATTTACAACTTGTATGAATGTATATAATGACTAAAATATCATAATACAAAATATATGTGTAATTTCTCTTTATTTATTTATTTAGAAAAAGGAAAATATAAAATATCATAATACAAAATATATGTGTAATTTCTCTTTATTTATTTATTTAGAAAAAGGAAAATATTTTTTTTTTCCTTTTTTTGCTTTGCAAATTACATTACATAATTTCATCTTTGCGCCAAAAATTAAGAGTTGAGAGATCCACAAATTTCGGAGGAAATCAAATCACAACTGCACCAAACATCTACAAAGTGCAAACAAAACCATTGAGGTCCTATAGTGAGAGGACAAAATAGAGAAGAAATTATAATGGGGACATGCAATGTAAATAAAGAAAAAGTAAAGGTTATTTTATTTGGATATAAAAGGGAAGTCTCAAACTTCAAGAAGCTTAAAGAAAAAGCTCCGGTTTTGGAGCTTTTAAATTTGTAGTTGTGGAGTGGCTTTTATTTAAAGTGGCTTCAATAAAAAACCTCCCTTTTTCTTGTTACCAAATACCAAAAATCCCCATTGTGCTTAAAAAAAAAAGGTGTTTTTTTCCACTCAAAAGCCATACCAAACTACTACTAAGTCAAATAACTCATTCTCTGCTTTTGACAAGCAAAAATTGGTGTGCCTTGCTGAACTTTATAAAAGTGATTTTACTCCTCAACAACTCATGGAACTTGAAGATCAACTTATGAATTACATTGTGGATATGCATTCTAACACGAGGTTTCAAGATTTGCATGGAGTTTCCAATCTAGCAAAGAAATTAGTTGAGACAGGAAAGCATAAAGTCTATCCACTAGTTTATTTGCTCATAACATTGACATTGATACTTTCATTTGCTACCGCTTCTGTAGAAAGTGTTTTCTCGAGCATGAACTTTATCAAGAATCGGTTGCGTAACCGAATGGGTGATCAATTAATGAATGATAGCTTGGTTGTATATCTAGAGAAGGACACTTTCAACCCTATTGATAATGATCTTATTGTTAAACGGTTTCAAGGCATGACATCCCGTAAAGGGCATGCGTAAATGTATTGACTATATATGATATGAAAATTTTTTGGAAACTTAGTTAATTTTGTGAAGCCCCCACAAAGATGTAATCCTGGGTCCGTCACTGGGCACCGGTGTGATTGTGGTTTGTATGTTGTACTCCTTGTTTTGGCCCATTTGGTCAAACCTTTATCATTCAATAAAACGTGCATTCCTTTGATAAAATATATATATATATATATATATATATATATATATATATATATATATATATATATCAACAATGTGAAGTTTGCTAAAGAAAATGGATGCAAGATGCCCAACAATTCGTATCGTCCGTTCAATTGCTAAAACTTTTTAAATTAATTTTAAGTTAATGAGAGCAAGTAGGTTTATTAAAATTTTTGTTCTAAACGAGAGGAAGAAAGTATTATAGGGTACTGAACCAAAACAACACAAATCTACTCAGGCCAAACATTAAAAATCAACAACACATGGTCAACATTTTATGTTTCAAGCTAAACAAAAAGCAAAACATATCAACAATGTGAAGTTTGCTAAAGAATTTTTTTTTGGTCAAATTGAAGTTTGCTAAAGAAAATGGATGCAAAATGCCCAACAATTCGTACCGAAGCAAATGTGATGGGTCCAACTCAGACGACCCATCACGAGAAATGATACTCCAAAGTTGGAACGTGCGGGGGTTGGGAAACAAACGCAGGTTTCGGGCCTTGAAGTCAATCACCAAGGTCAAAAAACCAGATTTTATTTTTCTTTGTGAAACTAGACTCCAAGTCAATAAGTTGGGTGAGTTGAGAAAGCAACTTGGTTTTGATAATTGGTGGGCGGTGGACCAAAGCGGGAAGGGGGGCGGATTGGGATTTATATGGAAGGATGAATGGTCCGTTTCAGTTTTATCATCATCAAAAGGGCATATCGATCTAAGAGTGAAGGAGAAGAATGGTACTTTTCGGAGCCGCTTAACTTGCTTCTACGGTAATCCGAAGGCACATCTAAGGGAGCACTCTTGGGACCAGTTGGAACGGCTTTCGAGTACTGTCTACAATGAAAATTGGTTAGTAGCAGGTGACTTCAATGAAATTCTCGAAGATAAGGAGCAGGAAGGTGGGACCAATAGGCCGTTACAACGAATGCAGCATTTCTCTAGGAAGCTCTGACAGCCTGTGACCTTAAGGGTATCAGAACATCGAGGTATGGATTCAGTTGGAACAATTGTAGGAAAGGAGTGGCGAATATTAAAGCAAGACTGGATAGGGCTGTCGCCAACCGAGAATTTCAGCTCGCCTTCCCTTATGTCCTCGAAGACAATTGCGAACCGCTTGAAGCTAGTCCTTCCGTCGATTATTTCACCCTTCCAAAGTGCTTTCATCCCAGGTAGATGCATCCACGACAACATCATTGCCGCATTTGAAACCATTCACACCATAAACCAAAAGAAGAGGAACAAGAAGAAAAAGATGATATTAAAGTTGGATATGTCTAAAGCCTATGACCGAGTATAGTGGAACTTCCTGGAATCTATAACGAGACGAATCGGTCTTGATGGGAGGGTCATAGATCTTCTAAAGAACTGCTACACATTAGTGTCGTATTCAGTGCTTTGCAGAGGTCGGCCTTTTGCAACAATTCAGCCAACGCGAGGCTTGCGCCAAGGAGACCCATTGTCGCCCTACTTGTTTTTGATATGTGCGGAGGGGCTGAGTGGCCTCCTTACAAATTCTGATGAGTTTGGATGACTACATGGAGCAAGGGTTTCCAAGGGGCACCTTCCATCTCACACCTGTTTTTTGCCGACAACGCAATGATTTTTGGAGATGCATTTGTTGAGGAGCGTATGCAATTGCAGTGTATATTTTCAGAGTATGAGAGAGCATCAGGCCAACGAATCAACTTTACAGAATCGGCAGTGGCCTTTAGCCCGAACACCTCAGATGAGGTTAAGAACCTAGTGGCCGATAAGTTAGGAATCCCTGTGGTTCACTGTCACAGCTGGTACCTTGGCCTACCTACTATAACAGGAAGGAACAAGCACGACCTATTCTGTCATCTAAGAGAGCGAATGGCCGGAGTACTTAATCAATGGAGTAGTAAGATGCTATCGGGTGCGGGTAAGGAAGTTTTGATTAAAACTGTGGCTCAAGCACTTCCCTCTTACAGCATGGGGGTCTTCCAACTTCCCATGTCAATATGCAGGATGTTAAATAAGCAAATTATGAGATATTGGTCGAGCAAAAGTGGAAAGAGAGGGACCCCGTGGAAGCAATGGATCTATATGTGCCAGCACAAGGAGGATGGCGAGTTGGGTTTTCGGGATTTCTGTTGCTTCAATCGAGTGATGTGGCCAAGATAGCTTGGAGGCTACATACGAAACCCAACCTTCTTGTTGCAAAAATATTGCAGGCGAAATACTACAGAAACAAGGAATTCTTGTATGCGCCGAAGAACAATGGTGGTTCCTACGTTTGGCAATCGATAATGTGGGGAAGAGACCTGCTCCGAAAGGGGATGATCAGACGAATAGGCAACGGACGAGAAACAAGCATTTTGGGGTTTTGAGGGATACCTCTGGGTCTGAATTATAGACCACAAGCCTCCACCCTTTTGCCACAAACATGGAAGGTATGTCAACTTATCACCAACACAGGAGGATGGAACGAGGAGCTGATAGAGTCCATGTTTAGTGCCGAAGAGGTTGCTGCTATTTTTTCGATGGTACCAAGCTTAAGCCAAGGTGATAAAATCAATTGGTTTTTCGATCAGAATGGATGTTACAATGTTAAATCTGGCTGCCGTGTTGCAGTCAGTATTGATAAGTCCATCCATGAGATAGGGGGTCCGTCCTCTATGGCCGAAACCAATCGTTTTTGGAGGAGTCTTTGGAAAATCAAGGCACGACCAAAAGCACATCTTTTTCTTTGTAGGGCATGCCAAGATATCCTGCAAACAAAGACAAATCTGGGTCAGAGGCAAATGGATATCATCACTCTTTGTCACTCGTGCCAAAAACGCCCAGAGAACACAATGCATGCTCTTTGGGAGTGCATGAAGAGTTTGGAGTTTTGGAGGCAGTCAGAGTTTGCAGGTTTATTGGAGGAGATAGGCCAAGCTTCGGGGCTCTTGTTGACAGTATATTGAAGAGTGATGGTGCAAAAAGGGGTGGAAATATTGCTTTCTTCTGCGGCACTATTTGACAAGAGAGGAATCAATTACTTTATGGGCATAAGGCCTCGGGTTTACATGCATTGTTAGAGATGGCTTCGAGAAGACATACATATTTCAGACATATTGATATGGGACAGCCCACGAGACCAAGAATAGTACTTGAGTCGAAAGACCCTGTTCATCATATCCATGAATGCAGCGGGGCATCGGTTAGTCCGAAGAGCATCACAAGGAACTTATAATGCCCATAACGAGTTCAGAAAGCGGTCTTGGATACATCATCGGGTCGGAGACGGAGCTGATGACACCCAGACCTGAGATCGATCTTCGAGAACACACATGCTCCTCCCAATTGGGCAAATAGGTCATCGATGCAAGGCAAGGGATATCGGTTCTTCACCGTCACCTGGTTCAGTTGTCGACAATCAATGCACAAACGCATGCTCCCATCCTTCTTCTTCACAAATAAGACCGGTGCGCCCCACGGAGATGTACGGCTGAATGAAACCCTTATCAACGAGCTCCTGCAACTGAATCTTTAATTCCCTCAACTAGGTTGGAGCCATTCGATAAGGTGCCTGAGAAATGGGTTCAGTACTCGGATTTAAATCGATAGTGAAGTCAATTCCCTAAAAGGAGGCAACCCTGGTAGTTCATCGGGAAAGACATCCGGGTAATTCTTTACCACAGGTACATCCTGTACCGTTCTTGGTGTCTCTGAACGTCAAAGTCGATAATATCCAATGAGAGAAAATCAGCCTCCAAAAGAGCATCATCTATAAAAACAGGGCAACCCCTATAACACCAACTCACCTCACACAACTCACCCCTCCACATTCCAATAACTATATCATACTCTAAGGGGGTAGGGCTCGCTTGAACCTCATGAGCAAAATTAGGAGAAATTATGGAGTGGGTAGCACCCGGATCAATCAAAAGTCTAGCCAAACACCCAAAAATATTTAACGTACCAATGATTACATCCGGGTTAGCCTGTGCATCCGGCTGATTCAAGGCATAAACTCTCCCCTGCGCCTGACCTCTGCCTTGGCCTTCACGGCTCCAATAACCATGCCCAATACAGTTACCCTAGCTAGTACGGTCACCCACTCCAGCTCCAGTCTGGAGTT
The DNA here is from genome assembly GCA_033992175.1 of Spiraea crenata. Lineage (NCBI taxonomy): Eukaryota > Viridiplantae > Streptophyta > Magnoliopsida > Rosales > Rosaceae > Spiraea > Spiraea crenata. The sequence goes on along the minus strand of JAVBHV010000003.1, from coordinate 3,221,536 downwards.
GTCCCTCAGTCTAGTTAGGTCCACCACTGTTCCCACTAGTGCTTGCTCCCTGCTAAGAATTTTGATTACCCTTGGAAGCCTCCGCATCATCATTCTAATTGAAGGGACACTCTCGTTGCCAATGGCCCTAATCACCACAAATGTATCATTCAAAAGAAGTGGTAGATCGTCGAGCATCAGAGAAACGAAAGCCCCCAGAAGGCCCTCCCCTATGACGAGAAGTGCTCGAGCTAGAAGCCCCACTCGAAGATCCGAAGCTCTATGTCCTCTTAAAGGACTGCTGCTGTCTAGGGCCCCCCACCGAGGGTCTGTTCCTCCCTTGTTGTCTGGAACCACGACCACCTGTACGGCTACCACCTCCCTGACCAGCTCCACTGCTATTGTCCCCATAATCAATCTCAAAAAGCCGCTGAGCCATGGACTGCTCTACACTCAGAGTCGCCAGAAAAATCTCGTTGAAAGTGGTGTACAGTCTTCCAACTACCGCGACTCGGATGTCCCTCCGCAATCCATACTGAAACTAAACCATCATGTTTGCCGAACTACTAGCCACTATGGGGAAATAACCAGAGAGCTCCCTAAATTTCTGCTCATAGTCATTCACGGACAGCTCTCTTTGATGTAAGCTCATAAACTCGGTCCACTTCCTAAGCTGGAACTCGGGGGTGTAAAACCTGTCACTAAAAATGCCCTTAAACTGGTCCCAAGTAAGTGTACCCTCAGGATGTGTGACTAGCATACTACGCCACCAGGCTGCGGTGTTCCCTGAAAAGAAGAATGAAGCCACGTCAACTTTACGCTCTGGGGGACAATTCATAGTCCGTAACACAACCTCAATCCGATCCCACCAGAACTCGGCAGCTTCACCACCACCAAGGCCATCAAATTCCTGTGCTCCCAAGTCGTGGGCAACCTCAAGTAAGGTGTGTCCGCCATGCCCCTGGTTAGCTTGGAAGATATTCGCCAGAACAGTGGTGAACTGCTCTAGACCAGGAAATCCACCCACATTTGGAGGGTTATCAGCACCTTGTGCAACCCGTGCACCGCGCGCACCACTTCGTCGAGGCGGCATAGCTCTGAAAAGACAAAACAAGGTTCAAGACGACACTGACCAACAAAACACTTGATAGGAAACCGGAAACCTAGTCTCTGATACCAACTGACACACCCCGCCCCCAAAAGTGGGTCCCAAGGTGCGGCCATCACCTGGACAAGGTAACGAAGCCTTAACCGACTAAAGAAAAACGACAACAGACGAAACGTTACGACAAATATGAAACACCATCAGGTTGTAACCTGCCACAATAGTAAATACATAGTATCAGAGTGTCTAAATAGCGGAACAAATATTACACAACAGTATAGCCCCAAGGGCTGAATAAAATACAATTGAACAACATACACAAGCCTAAAGAATGACAGATGACAAAGAGCTCATACTCTTTGTGGGCTAGAATAGAGCTATCCGGAAAGGTCTCGCTCGCCACGGTTTAGGGTTTAGGGACAAGGGACTCCAACAGTACAACCGTGATCTAAAGGGGCAAGGGACTCCAACATTACACAACAGTACAGTTAGTAGAACCTAGGGCCGTGATCTAAAGGGGCAAGGGACTCCAACCACATGCCAGTCAATATGGCAAGGGACTCCAACCACATGCCAGACATGCTATACAAATAACCCACTGGGACTCCAACCCATCGGTCCACAGGTGTGCTACTAACTGTACCAGACAATAACCACAAACACAACAACCAGCATGAACATCATAACACCATTGTATACATATGTATATATATATATATGTATAGAGAGAGAGAGAGAGAGAGAGAGAGAGAGAGAGAGAGAGAGAGAGAGAGAGAGAGAGAGAGAGGTAACATGCTTAAACAACAATTTTTAAAACAAACCTGCTCACTCACAGAAAGGTCGGGTGATCGTCGTCGTCCTCGTCTGTATGCTCGGTTCGGTGGAAGTTGCTCACCTAGAAGTCCCAACATTTAACGGTTAATAACCTGAAATGAAACATTTATCGAGAAACCCTAATTTTCCTTATTTTGCTCAATAGGGGTTTATGCGTATTCCAAATGGCGAAATGCTTCGAAAAAGTGGTGTTGACTGACGACGGTCAAGGGTTGACTAATGGTTGACTAACGGAATATTCCAGATTATGATGAAATATTTCAGATTCTGAGCAAAATTCCCTAATATAACGGCGTCGTTGCCATAGCACCGTCGCCGGATCCTGTGAATTTTCTGTTAATCTTTAAAAACTCTAACTTCTTCATTTCTCAACCATTTTCAATGAATTTTATCTCAAAACGTATCTAATAAGCCAAGGAATCAAATGGGACATGTTGATGCCCAAAAATGGGTCAACGATTAAGGGAGCTGTGAGGCTAGCTCGGAATGGGATGTCAGGATCCGGACGGGGGTCCGGACGTGGAGTGTTGTGTCGGGCAGAATCCGGATGTGGTGTGTCGTGCCGAGCCCTGCCTTGATCCGGGAGAAGTGACCTGCACAAGGAAGGATGAGCACGGCTTGGGTACCGGTGTGGTACCGGCCTAAGACTCTCCGAAGCTTAAGTCAGCTGGGAATGGGAGTGAAGTCTTGAAGGCAAGTAAAGGGTATGAGAGTAGGGTATTGATTACCCCTTACCTTTGGTAGGTGGAGGTGTATTTATAGTGGGAGGTGATGCCCTCCAAGTCACTTGTGGTCAATGTGGGACAAGTCTCCCACATTGACCCTTCCTTAAGGCCTTGGAAGCCTTAAAGGCTAAGGCAAGAATGGCCTATTATTCGCCACACTTTGAGACGTTGCCCGGACTTCGATACTTGTCGTATGGAGCGGGTTGGCGGCTCGTTGCGAAGGTGGCAACGAGGTGGTCCCAAAGCATGTGTTCGGATGGTCGGCCCGATCCTCATGTGGGGTCCACGAGCCTCGCAAAACGTGCCCTTAGGTAGGGGTGCTTGCCTAGATGGCGCTTCCTCAAGATGACATGTGGCCAATGCGGGTATGGTATGAACAGAAGTCCCCCAAGTCGCCGGTTAAGGATGCTTGCTTGGCCGGGGACTTGCATTGTCGCCCATATCGGTCACATGTCATCTGCGGTCCTCTCCAGTGGGCCGATGTGGGGTAGGAGTCCCCCGAGTCCCCGGGTAAGGAAGCAGAGTGGAGGAGGCGAAGTGTCCTTGTCAGGAAGAGGCTCGCGGTATGGGATGGTGTTGGGCATGTAGATGCCTGGGCCTAAACAGTGCCGGGCATGAAGGTGGCGGGGGTCCGGAAATAGTGCCAGGCATGAAGATGCCGGGGGTCCGGAAGTAGTGCCGGGCATGAAGATGCCGGGGTTCCGGAAAGAGTGCCGTGCATGTAGATGCAGGGTCCGGATCGGGTACCGGGTACGAAGGGGCTGGGCCGGGCATGAAGATGCCGGACCTGGCCGATAGGTACCGAGTATGGCCGATAAGTGCTGGGCATGAAGGGGCTGAGTCGGGCATGTAGATGCCGAGCCTGGCCGATAAATGCTGGGCGCGGGAAACCAAAGAGGTGGAACCCTCGAGTGGTTTCCAAGCCAGGGCGCCGGATAGGTGCCGGACATGAAGATGTCCTGACCGGGCATGAAGATGTCGAGTGGAAGCCAGTGAGGTTGAACCCTCGAATGGTTTCCATGCCGGGTCGCCGGATAGGTGCCGGACATGAAGATGTCCTGACCGGGCATGATGATGCCTGGGGGAAGCCTGTGAGGTTGAACCCTCGAATGGTTTCCACGCCGGGTCGCCGGGGGCCGACAGAAGGAGTCGCCGGATAGGTGCCGGACATGAAGATGTCCTGATCGGGCATGAAGATGCCGAGTGGAAGCCAGTGAGGTTGAACCCTCGAATGGTTTCCATGCCGGGTCGCCGGATAGGTGCCGGACATGAAGATGTCCTAACCAGGCATGAAGATGATGTGCCGGGAGATGTCCTGACCGGGCATGAAGATGATGTGCCGGGCGTGGTGCCTTTGGGGTTCTGAATAATTGTGAATCGTTGTGTTCATTTGGGATGCCACGTGGGAGTCGTGGGGTGGCCGACGTGTCAAGGAGGAGGGCAAAGGTTTGCCGGGAATGCCAAAGGTTGTGTTCATTTATTAGGGGAGGCGTTTTGGGAGAAACGAAGCGTCGCACATTTAATAAGGGTGACGCTTCGGGGGATGCGAAGCGTCGGGTGGAGAGGTATAAATAGGAGGGCGGGGGGGTCATTGCTTCTTTACAAAGTTTTTCGGCATCCAGAGAGCAGAGGCAAAGAGAAACCCTTGACGATTTCCGGCAGAAATATCCGGCGCACGTGCATTCATTTCCGGTGATTTCCATACATTTCCGGTCCTTAGGAGCAATATCCGGACGCTCAAAACTCAGATTTCAGAACAGCGAAGGTAAACTTCTTTAAATTTCTGGTCGGATGCTTGCTTTTGATGAATGTCCGGTAGGTCTGGGTATGAACAGTCGACGAATGTCAAGGCGACTGTCCATATCCGGACATCGTGTGATTAGCTTTTTTGTTTGAGTCCGGGTCGGGGGGTGGGTGTTGGGTGCTACTGTCCAGGCCCGGACTTGTTCTGTGGCCGGATAGTGAAAGTTTGGAAAAATTTATTTTCGCCTTGCCATGTAGATGTCTCAAAGTCCCCAGAGTAAGTCCCACAGTGATGAGCACGACGACGTGCATGGGTATGCTTCCGGCTCAGAGGGAAGGGGCCCAGTATCCGGAGGGAGCAGTCCGGACGAAGCAATGGCGGTGACAGTCATAGGGTCTCCTGTCCGGCAGAGACCAGGTCCGGGCAAAGATTTTGGAGCAATAATGCGCGCCCGGAGAAGCGAAGAGAGTGGGCCGGCGGAGCCGGAAGAGGATGAGGAGGACGAGCAGTCGGACGATGATGAGGAGGAGGACGGGCCGGAGGAAGAAGAGACGGCTGACGTCCCGGAAGGGGTGCCTCTCCTGCCGGCTATTGAGAAGAAGAAGAAAAGGAAAGGGAAGGGGGTTCCCCTGAGATCCATGGATACGCCAACCGGGTTTGTCATTGACCGGGCGTTTCCAAAAAACGAGCTGCCTCCGGATAGCCTCGCGGAGATGAGGGAAGAGTGCCGGGTTCCGGACTATGTCCGGATGTGGATCCCCAAGTACGATCAGACCGGAAGGATCCACTTCTCCGATCCAGAGGGCGACGCCACCCTGATGTTTGCGGATTCGTTCAAGTACGGCGTCCGGCTGCCTCTTCATCCATGGCTGCAGGAGTTCTTGTTCCGGTCCAACCTCGCTCCCGGACAGTTGGGAGTCCACTGCATGCCCGACGCCGGATACTAATCGTTTAATTTTGTTTTGTTTCAGGCAAGAAGAAGAACTTGGGGTTCAACTTGACAACGGAAGAGCAAGCTACCGTCCGGGAGTTGTGCGCGCTTCCCCGGGAAGATCGGCATATCGACCAGCTGCTGACGGAGGAGTTGCTGGTGAAGTACGGATTCGTGATGGGTAGGGCTCTCATTCGGCGCACATTTTTGTCATGGCGTGGTACAGAGCCAGACAATGGGACTTGACGCCTTTTTTGTTTCTTTGCTTTTGCAGCTGGAGGAAGCGAACTGAGGAGGGGCGACCGGGAGATCCGCGAAGAGCGGGAGCGACGGGCGGAGGAGGACAGACAGCGGTCCCAGGGGGGCAACCGGAGCGAGCCTCGGCCGGGCGCTAAGCCGCAGCAGAAGAAGCTGCCGAGCTGGAAGGAGCTTCCGGTCGGCAAGGATGGCGCTTCCGGCTCCGCTGGGGCCGGAAAAGAAGGTGGCGGTGCAGTCCCGGGTGCCCTGGCGGGCGGTGGCTGCCACCAAGAAGGTGCCGGAGAAGAGGCCGGCCGGGGCCAGCCAAGAGGGGGAAAGGTCCCCCTAGAGGACCCGGACAGAGGGGGGTGGCCAGCTGCCGGAGTTCTCCTTCCCGGTCAGCGGGGCGCTGTCGTCGAACGACGTGTTCGACAACGCCCGGAAGGCGGTATGGGGGTCATAGGACCCTCTCTTTGACGGTCTTAACACCAAGCATCTGGGTGTTTTTGACCGGATGATGGAGAATGGGACTCTCCTTGACTACTTCACTCCCCCGGAGGCGGAGGAGGAGCCCGGAAGGCGAAGGAAGGAGCCGAACGTGGCGGTTCACGCCCGGGATGTGCCGCTCGTCAACACCATAATCGATGGTTTCCGGACTCCTCTGGTTGAGTTCGGGGAAGGTTCCTCGACGGGCGACGTCGGCCCCGGCAAGTACGTCGCCATGATGGGCCATGTAAGTTATCCGGCCGTTTGACCTTTAAATTTGCCGGATACGGACTGTTGCCGGATATTGACTGTTTGTATGTTTTGATGCAGGTGATGTATGAAATGAACAAGCGCTTGACCCAGTCGGCCCTAATGTTCGGCGCAGCCCTCCAGTCCCGGCGCCACTACGATGGGCTTTGCAAGTCCATGAAGGACGTGGTGGCCGGGAAGGAGGCCTTGGAGAAGGCGGTCGCCAGCCGGGACAACACCATCCACCGGCTCCGGGGCGAGAGGGACAGGGAGCGGAAGCTCGTCTCGGCGGAGAAGGCCGGCCGGGTGGAGGCGGAGAAGAAGGCGGCGAAGCTGGCCGAGGAGGTTGCCTCGCTGAAGGAGGAGCTGGCCCAGGCCCGGCGAGCGCAAGCTCCGGGTACTTCTCAGGATCCGGACGCTGCAGGTGGTACCCGGGTTCCGGCAAAGTGGTTCAAGCACTTCATGCTGGAATTCCACCCGGGTATGACTTATGACGACGGGTACGAGATGTACTTCGGCGGCCCCTACTCCCCGGTCGAGCCAACCGAGGAAGATCTCCAAGCCTTCCGGGATGAGATAGGGTTCGTCATCCCAGAGGAGGAGCCTGTCCTGGAGGAGGAGCCCGAGCCGGTCGAGGGTGCCGGAAACATGGTGATTGACGTCGGCACGCCCGGTGCAGAGGCAGCTGGAGGCGCTGGGGAGCCGGAGATTGAAGGGTCCGGAGAGAATGTCTTGCCGGGGGATGCCCCGGCTGTTTAGTCTTGTACTCTTTTTCCTTTCTGTTTTTATTTCGGCAAAGACAATTTTTTGTAGTGACTATTTCCGGCGCCATGGGGCGGTTTCCAGCTTATATTTCTTTTCCTTTGTTTGGATATTTACCGGCGCTCGAGTAGCGGTTTTCGGATTTAAATAAATGCTTGCTTATTTTGATACGTTTTCCGGAAATCTACTCTTTTGTCATGCCTTTCTTAGCTTATTTTGCTTTTGCCGGAAACCTGCTCATTGTATGAGGAATGAGTTTCGGGGGAGATGACTGTGCAACCTTCCGGAACCGGTAGACGGTGTCCGGGAGATGCCAGTATTCCGAGCCGGATTGAGAACGACTTCCGGATTACGAATGTTGCCGGGTTTGGAGTGTTGATAGCGCACGCACATTTATTTTACCAACCCTTAGTCAGGGCGTGATAGATAAAATAGACTCGGGTCATGGCAGTGTATGCAAAAAGGAACCCCATACTCCTTGTCGGAGGGGGCGAGTTTCATTCAAATAAACTTTTAGCAAGTGATTACAAACGATCTAAGGTTGCCGGAGGCAGAGCCGGACAATTACAGAAATCGGAAAGAATCACTTGTAAAAATACTTGAGATGATCTGCATTCCACGGATGACGGAGTGTGCGTCCTCCAGAGTCCCGGAGCTCGTAAGTCCCCCGGCGGCAGACTCGGGTGATCTCATATGGGCCTTCCCAAGTCGGACCAAGGGTGCCTTGTCGGCTATCCTTGGTCGTGGGGCTGACCTTTCTGAGGACCCAGTCCCCGGCTTTGAAGGTTCGGTTCCGGACACGAGCATCATGATATCGGGAGACGCGCTGCTTGTATATTAAGTTCCGGGTATGTGCCCGGTCTCTTTGTTCCTCAAGCAGATCGAGGCTAATGGCCAGGCTTTCCTCATTCTGCTCGGGTTCGAAGCTTGTGATCCGGAGGGTTGGCTCTTTCAGCTCGATCGGGACCACCGCCTCACTACCGAAGGCAAGCGAGAAGGGGGTCTCATCGGTCGCTGTCCGGAAAGTGGTCCGGTAGGACCATAGGACTTCATGGAATAAATCAGGCCAGCATCCCTTGGCCTTGTCCAGCCGGGTCTTGAGAGTCCTTTTTATGATCTTGTTGATGGCCTCGACTTGGCCATTTGATTGAGGGTGTGCCGGGGAGGCAAAACACAGCTTTATCCCGACATCCTGGCAGAAGGTCCGGAAGATTTTGCAATCGAACTGAGGGCCATTGTCGGTGATGATTGCGTTCGGGACCCCGAAGCGGCAAATAATGTGTCTCCAAACAAAACTCTTCATCTTGGCGGCGGTGATGGTTGCCAGGGCCTCGGCCTCAACCCACTTCGTGAAGTAATCTACCGCCACGACTGCAAACTTGACTTGGCCCTTCCCGGCGGGCATTGGCCCGATCAGGTCGAGTCCCCACTGGGCGAATGGCCAAGGGCTCACGATCGGGGTGAGTGGTTCTACCGGGAGATGAGGGATGGTGGCGAAGCGCTGACACTTCTCACACTTTTGAACGAAGGTATGGGCATCTGCGCTGAGCGTTGGCCAGTAATATCCTTGTCGGATAATTTTGTGGGCCAAGGCCCGGGCACCGGAGTGGTTGCCACAGATGCCTTCGTGGACTTCCCGGAGAACCTGAGTGCCTTCCTCCGGAGTTAGGCACCTGAGGCAGGGCTCCGAGAAGCCCCTCTTGTAGAGCTTTCCCTGCATGATAGTGTACCTCGTTGCCCGCCGTTGGAGGCGCCGGGCTTCGAGGGTGTTGTTGGGAGCTTCCCTTCAGTCAGGAAAGCTCGGATGGGTGCCATCCAGCTGGTATCAGTCTCGATTTGCATGATGCCGAGGGAGAGGGTACTCGGGGATGAAAGGGTCTCCACCGGGATACTCCTCTTCGTGGGCTCCGAGATAGCCGATGCCAGCCGGGAGAGGGCGTCGGCATGGCTGTTGTCGGAGCGAGGGATCTGCCGGATCTCATGTGACTTAAACTGGCTGAGGTGATATGTGACTTGGGCCAGGTACGAGGCCATGGAACTATCTTTGGCGGCGAAGCTCTCGGTCACTTGGTTGACGACGAGCTGGGAATCGCTGATGACGGAAATCCTCTCCGCGCCAACCTCCTTGGCGAGTCTGAGGCCGGCGAGGAGGGCCTCGTATTCGGCAACGTTGTTGGATGCCCGGAAGTTGAGTCGCAGAGAATACTCGAGGACGTCCTTGTCGGGCGACACGAGCACAATTCCTGCACCACAACCCTTGGCGTTGGCCGACCCATCGACATATATCTTCCAACTCGGCTCCGCCGGGGTTGGTACTTCCGGATCTGTGACAGTAGGGGCCGGAAGAGGATCGGCGGAAGGACTCTCAGCAGCCGCCGGGTAGGTGAATTCCGATATGAAGTCGGCGATGGCTTGCCCCTTCTCGGCTGCCCGAGGCTTGAAAGTTATGTCGAACTCACTTAGTTCCACTGCCCACCGGACTAGTCGGCCGGAGGTCTCGGGCTTTTGCAGTACTTGGCGGAGTGGGTGGTTGGTGAGGACCAGGATGGAATGGGCTTGAAAGTAGGGGCGAAGCTTCCGGGCAGAGCATATCAGGGACAGGGCGAGCTTCTCGATGTCCGGATACCGAGTCTCGGGATCAGTCATTGATTTGCTGGTGTAGTACACCGGATGCTCTACCTTGTCCACCTCCCTGATGAGTACGGAAGAGACCGCCGTTCCGGAGACGGAAAGATACAGTGCCAGGATGTCCCCCTTCTCGGGCTTGGCAAGTATCGGGGCCTTGCTCATGTACTCCTTTAATTGGTCGAAGGATTGGTCGCACTCCGGAGTCCAATCGACGAGCTTTTGTCCCGCCTTGAGGATTTTGAAGAAGGGCACACATCGGTCGGTGGCCTTGGAGATGAAGCGGGAGAGGGCTGCTACCCGGCCATTGAGGCTCATCACGTCCTTCTGTGTTCTCGGGGTCTCCATATCGATCAGCGCCTTGATCTTCTCCGGGTTGGCCTCGATGCCGCGCTGGCTGATCATGAAGCCCAAGAATTTGCCTGATCCCACGCCGAAGGCGCATTTGGCAGGATTGAGTCTCATGTTGTAGTGCTTCAGCTTGTCGAACATGGTAGAGAGGTCCTCGACATGTTCCCCGGAGGTTTTGCTTTTGACTAGCATGTCATCGACGTAAACTTCCATGCTCTTCCCGATAAGATCGGCGAAGACGGAGTTCACGAGCCGTTGGTAGGTTGCCCCGGCGTTTTTGAGTCCGAAGGGCATGACCTTGTAGCAATAAAGTCCCCTGTCGGTGACGAAGGCGGTGTGCTCCTGGTCGTCCGGATGCATGAAGATCTGGTTATACCCGGAATAGGCATCCATGAAACTCAAGAGCTCGTGCCCGGCGGTGGCGTCGATGAGCTGATCAATGTGTGGGAGCGGGAAGCTATCCTTCGGGCAGGCCTTGTTGAGATTGGTGTAGTCGACACACATCCGCCACTTCCCTTGTGATTTTGGCACGACAATGGGGTTGGCTACCCAAGTCGGGTATTTTGCCTCCCGGATGAACCCGATGGAGGATAATTTGTCGACCTCGGTCTGGATCGCCTCGTATCGCTCTCCATCGAACTTCCTGCACTTCTGGCACACCGGTCGTGCCTTCGGGTCGATGCTCAATTTATGGGAGATGACATCGGTGGAGATTCCCGGCATGTCGCTGTACGACCAGGCAAAGACCTCGGCATTTTTCCGGAGGAATTTGATGAGCGAGTTCCGGATGATGGGAGGAAGCTCCGCGCCAATCTTCACCTGTCGGTCAGGGAAATCCTTTGAAATGGAGACCATTTCCAGGCTTCCGGCGGGTTTGGCTTGGGAGGTCGTGGCCTCGTCTCTCGGGTCGTCGGGTCGGTGATCCGGAGAGGGTACCTCAGTCAGGGCTGGGGTCGTCACCGAACATGATTCCTTGGGAGTTGGGGTGGCGCCCTTGGATCCGCGCTTCACCGCCACGGAATAGCATCCTCGCGCCGCTCGTTGATCTCCTCGGACGGAGCCGATGCCATGAGGTGTGGGGAATTTTACGAGCAGGAGATGAGTGGAGGGTATGGCTTTCATCTGGTTGAGGGCAGGTCACCCGAGGATGACGTTGTAAGCGGTAGGGCAATCCACCACCATGAAGGTTGCTACGACACGGGTCCGTAGTGGAGCCTCACCGAGAGTGATGGGCAGGTAGACGCTTCCGATGGGCTGGATGCAGTCCCCGGAAAAGCTCACGAGGGGAGTCAGTGTTCGGTCCAGGTGGTGGTCCGCGACGTTGAGGGTCCGGAAGGCCTCAATGAAAATGATGTTGACAGAGCTGCCCGTGTCGATCATCGTTCGCCCGACATCGTAATGGGCGATCTCGGCCCTGATGACGATCGGATCGTCATGGGGGTACATGATTCCCTTCTCCTCATCCTCGTAAAAGGTGATGGAACCCCAGCCGGTCTTGGGGGCCTTCTCTGGCCTGATAGTTGAGGGCCATGACTTCCCGTCCGGGATAACTGGGCCCGGGCGTACTCCTTCCTTGCTCGGTTGGAGTCCCCGGCTAGCGTCGGGCCGCCGCTGATGGTATTAATTTGGCGTAGCTGCTGCCTGGGAGGGGCATATCCCTGGAGGAATTCGTCGATCTTCCCCTCTCGGGCGAGGGCCTCGATGTGGTCTTTCAGAACCTTGCACTCTTCCGTGCCATGGGAATTGATCTGATGGTATCGGCAGAAGATGCCGGTGTCGGTGGCGGTCTTGGCGTTGGCCCGGTAGATCGGTGGTGCCGGGATGAGGTTTCCCACGGCCTCGAGAGTTGTCTCATACGTGGTGTTGAGCGGGGTAAATCGATCGAACCGAGGGGCGTAGTCCTTCCTCGTGTTCCGGTCCCGCGCATCTTGTCGGTGCGGCTGGGGGGCCGGAGGTAGACGGTTGGGTGCCTGATAGGCCTGATACACTTGTTGCCCATCGCCTCGGCTTCGCTTGTCGCGATTACCGAAGACGGGATGGCCTCCATCCTTCCTCTTGTTCGAGGTGTAGGGGGCATTCGCCCTTGGGGCCTGCTGGTAGGACGTTTGGGGCTTGGCAGGAGCCGGGTTGTAGTGGGCTACCAGAGCAGGGGTAGCGGTTGATCGGGTGTTCCCTGCCGGGGCATGCTGAAGGTTGAGCTCGCTGAGGTGCTCTGCCCGGGCATGGAGGTTAGCCTTCTTCATCATCTTCGGAGTAGGTCAGGTCCGTCTCCAGGTTGATTTGGTATAGGAATTGGCTCGATCGGAGCCCGGCCTTGAAGGCATTCACAGCCGTGCTGTCATCGGTTCTCGGGCATTTGGCGTACTCGTGGCTGAACCGGGCGATGTATTTCCTCAAAGGCTCGTTTGGCCCCTGAGCGATGGCGTAGAGATCCTCGCACGAGTAGAAGGTCATGCTCTGACTTTGGTGTTGCTCGATGAAGGCAATTTCCATGTCGGTCATGCTATCGATATTATCCGCCGGGAGGCGGAAGAACCAATTGAGAGCTGCCCCGGAGAGTGTGCTCGGGAAGTAAAGGCACTGGGCCTGGTCCGAGATCTTCTTCGAGAACATATTGGACTTGAAGCTATTCATGTGCACGTTAGGGCACTCTCCTGGACCCCCGCTGTATTGCGCGATGCGCAGCGACCGGGAGTCGAACTCTTGAAGTTACTGGGTGGAAGCCAGGACCTGCTCGGTGAAGGGCCCTTCCCTTGTCGGGGTAACTCTTGGTCGAGTGGCCCTATCCTGACGCTCCTTCGCCCGGTCGTTGACGAGCTCCATGACTTGATCCACAAGTTGTTGAATCATGCTCTGGTCGCTTGCCGCCGGCTGGGTACGAGTCGCGGTGACTGGTCCGGGCCGAGTCCGAGTAGTAGCGATCCTTCGCCCGGGCAACGTCGCAGCTCCGGGAACGGGTGCTGCTGCCGGGACGGGTCGCGCCCGATGACTGGATTCCGCCGTTTGCTAGGCGGGATGCGCGGTGGTGGCAGCTTGCCGGACAGGGGTTGGTTCCGGAGGAGGGCCCATGCCGGCGGGGTTAATGTTTCGAGTTACCACCTCAATCGCACGCCCTTGTCGGTTGTCATTGAGGAGGTCCCGCATGTCACTGTAGGCCGTGGCCACTCCCTTCCCTCGGCCGATGATCACCCGAGGGTTGGCTGGGCGAGAAGGGCCCGAATGGCCTGACTGACTTGTCGTGACGGCCGTAGGGATCCGGAAAGTTGCCGGCTGCTTGCCCTTGGCAGGCGGTGGAGGTACTTTGACAGGGATGGGCTCGTCCGGAGTGCGGAACTGGGACGAGGAGACCTCGACCTGGTCTCGGGCATGCTGCTCCTGGAGATGTCGCATGTTTACCCGGGCAGTGATCAAGTCCCGCGTCGCCTCAATGTATTGGGCGCTCAAGACTTCGTCCCGGGCGTGGAGTCGGCGGTGCTCGATCTCAACGGCCTGAAGCCGGCGATTCGTGGCTTCCAGGGCGTTGGCTCGCTCCTCCATTGCGTCTAGGCGCTTGGCGAGCTCCTCCCGGGCACCCTTCCGGGTTTTCTTTTGTTTGTTGGCCGGAGGAGGTTGTTCTTCCCCGGCTGTGCTGTTGTCCGCCCGAAGGTGTCGGGGGTTGGGCTCATCGTCGTGATGAGGGGATGACATGGTTGTGCTTAGTCGCGGTAAAACACAAGGGAATTTGCTCGATTCCCACAGACGGCGCCAAACTGTTGATACCCAAAAATGGGTCAACGGTTAAGGGTCCTTGTCGGACGGGTGACTGTATCGGGGAGCTGTGAGGCTAGCTCGGAATGGGATGTCAGGATCCGGACGGGGGTCCGGACGTGGAGTGTTGTGTCGGGCAGAATCCGGATGTGGTGTGTCGTGCCGAGCCCTGCCTTGATCCGGGAGAAGTGACCTGCACAAGGAAGGATGAGCACGGCTTGGGTACCGGTGTGGTACCGGCCTAAGACTCTCCGAAGCTTAAGTCAGCTGGGAATGGGAGTGAAGTCTTGAAGGCAAGTAAAGGGTATGAGAGTAGGGTATTGATTACCCCTTACCTTTGGTAGGTGGAGGTGTATTTATAGTGGGAGGTGATGCCCTCCAAGTCACTTGTGGTCAATGTGGGACAAGTCTCCCACATTGACCCTTCCTTAAGGCCTTGGAAGCCTTAAAGGCTAAGGCATGAATGGCCTATTATTCGCCACACTTTGAGACGTTGCCCGGACTTCGATACTTGTCGTATGGAGCGGGTTGGCGGCTCGTTGCGAAGGTGGCAACGAGGTGGTCCCAAAGCATGTGTTCGGATGGTCAACCCGATCCTCATGTGGGGTCCACGAGCCTCGCAAAATGTGCCCTTGGATAGGGGTGCTTGCCTAGGTGGCGCTTCCTCAAGATGACATGTGGCCGATGCAGGTATGGTATGAACAGGACAAGTTTTAGGACTCATCTCGGCCGGAAAAGTCGAAAAAGTCAGATTCCATCAAGTCTTCGCCGACCCCGATTTACCGCGAGTTTGGGGACGCCGTTTGTTGGAGGAGGTTCACATCGCCGTTGCGCACACGATCCAGGCAGTGGGAGGTCCAATCTGCGGCCAGCGGAGGGTCAACGGTGTGAGGAGGCGTCGACGATTTTGGGGTTTCCCTTTTGGGAAACTCGAGTTCGGTTTGGGTTTGCCCAATCGGTCCCAAATTCCCCAAATATCAAACCTCCTTCCCAATTCAAGCTTGCCAAGTGGCAAGCTCTCCTACAGCACAAACAGGGCACTGCTTGTGTTTTGCTTCTGCCCACAAATGAACCATAAAAAGTTCAATGCAACTCCATCCAAAACCCGAAATACAAAATTTAGCCTAACATGAACAGAATTACATGTAAGCAGGGCTCACAAAGCACACTACATTTAAGCATAAAAAAAACGAAAAATTACGAAATTGAGGACACTCACACTTAGCCCAACATTAGCATCCATTAGAAAATCGAGCACTGCCGTCATGGTTTTCTTACAACTCCATCAAAAATTACAAACACAACTCCACAATTTCCCCAACAAAAAAAAAATCGAATCTTTAAATTCAATTACCTTTTTGTGGCCGTCGCCGGCGTTGGAGAAGCCGTAGACGAAGTCGGGGTGCTGAAACCCTAACTAGCACTAGGCCATGGCGACGTACTCAGATGCCGGCTAGTCCCCTGGGCGGCGCAGTCGCTGACTTGTACCTCCGTCGCGTCGCAGATATGGAAGTTGAGGCCGTCGGTGTTTTTCCATAACTATTGTGCTGTGCATCTAAATTACTAAAAGACGAATAAATTCCTGCTCAATTACAAGCAGTTTTTGTGAAGGGGAAATTTTGCAAGGACGAGGGCAGCCTCAGTGGGGAGATGAAAATTTGGGGTTTAGGGTTTGGAAATTTGGGAGATTTTCAATTAGGGTGCAAGATGTAGAACCAAAGGAAACTCAATTGCAGATGTCGGGCGATGGAGAAGGAAGAAGAAGGCTGAAGAATAAATAAGCGAAAGAGAAGTGGAGTTTCGAAGAAGAAGAGAAGAAAAGCAGAAAAGAGCGAAAGAGAAGTAAGGTCGCGAAGGAAAACAGATCTGGGTTAAGAATTTGAGACTTAGGTACTATTTGGTTGGGCGTTTGGGGAGGTGGGAATGGGAAAGCCATTCCCATTCCCACGTTTGGGAAACAAAAAATGGGAGTCGGAATCAAAAACCATTCCCGGGCCCACGGAAAAAATGGCGGGACCCCCGGGAATGGGAATGAAAATTCAATCCCACCTTGGAGGTGGGTTTTGTATTCCCGGGCCTAAGGAAAACAAAAATTTACCCATATTTTACTATTTTACCCCTAAAAATCATCTATATTAAAAAAATCTAAGGATATAATGGTAAAATTAACACATTTATTTCTAATTCCAACACACATTCCCATCCATTTTCCCATTCCCACTCAACATAACCAAACAACGTAATTAATATTTTTTTTTTCCATTCCCACTCTTTTGTTCCCAATAATCATATTTCCATCAATCTTATTCCCATTCCCATCAATTCTATACCGTGAACCAAACGCAACCTTAGAGAAATCCCGCTCGAATAAACAAAAAAGAGTTTCTAGGGGGAAGTTCAGTATTTTCAATTTTTTTGCGTCAATATAAACGACACTTTCATTAGAGTGTCGTCTATCTCATTATCATTTTTAGGGTTGGGTATGGTAGGTATACTGTACTAAGCGTATTTCTACAAAATGACTACCAATACCGTACCAAAGTTTCGGGTATACCAAAGTTTTGGTACGGTATGGTAGTGTTTGGTATTGGCACAATACCAAACTACCTACCTATATATTTTACAAAATTAAATTCAAAGCCAATATTATCAATCCACCATGTTCAATGTACAAATTACATAATTCAACTTCAAATTCAAATGCAATAATAATCTCAAATAAAATAAAACACACTCAAGAGTTTTTTGAGCGGAAAAAAATAGTAAGGACACCATATTTCAAGGCTCTATATATGCGGTGCGGCGGATGCTTTTGAACTTCCAAGTTGGCTTGAACATCTGGGTTGGCTTGAAGAAAGTCCCATTGTTTGCATAACTACATATAAAAAGATATCATTAGAATATGAAATAATAGTAGGGTAGGATAAAAACAATTCTTTTAAAATTTAAATACTTACATCTTTCTAGTTCTTCACATTCCTTGTAATATTAGGGTAGAATTAGGGGTGCAAGTTGGATTGGAAATTCTAATCCGAATGGAAAAATTCCGATCCGATGCCAAAAAATTCCGAATCCGAAGAATTCCGAAAGAAGTTGGACAGAAATTGGAACGTGCTTTTCAATCCGAAAGTTCCGACTTTCCGATCCGACTTATTTCCGAAGATTTCCGAACCTATTCCGATAAAAAAATAGAATGCATTTCATATGTTTTGTAATAATTTACTTATTGTATAGTTCATAATATATTTTAGAATAAATAATATTTACTTCAATTTTGCTTATTCTTACTCGTAGACACATTTATTATTTGCTTTAGACTATGTATTCATCTCGTAAGCGTAGTTTGTATATTATTTTATCTTATTTCATCTTGAGAACCTAACAATTCCGAATTATTTCTGAAATTTCCGATATAATTCCGATCCGAAAAATTCTGAATTTTTTCCGATTTCCAAAGATTCCGAATTTGGAACTAAAATTTCATTCCGAACTTTTTTGGAACGGAAATTGGAACCCTCGTTTCCGATCCGATCCGTCCGAAAATCACCCCTAGGTAGAATATGCATTATATATGTTATTAAAAAATAAAATAATATATATATAGAATTCGGTACTTGGTATACCATGGTATTGGGTACTCAATACCGTGTACCGTACCGAATAGTAACTATACTGAAATTGTACCGTACCAATGGTATGGTATGGTATGGTATGAGACGTATTTGGTAGTTGGTATTAAAATGCCATTCCTAATCATTTTACACATTCAATGAGTATTTCTTCTAATTTTAGAGTATTAGACGACGTTTTAAAACAAAATTGTCATCCAAAGTTTTTTGACGACAGACATTTTGAAGAGTGTCATCTTCCCAGTGTCGTCCATAGCAGTTTTTGGCATAGTGAATGGCTAAAGCAAATAGCACTGACATAATCGTCCATGGAAACAAACAATTTACAGCCAGATGGTACTAATAATCCAATTGCAGATATGTAGATAAAATAGTGTGTTGAATGGAATTGTGGATACCTATTTGGAATCACGTCATTAGTTGGAATGAAGTAGAACTTATTTGAACACCACATTTCTTGTGAATACGTGACCTTGAGACTTGTTAATAGTGAATGAAAAGCTGAATTTCACAGGAAATTGCTTCCTGTTAAGTATAAATGGGAGTCCTGCAGTTTTAATACTCTTTAGCGGGATTCTTGACATAAACACCCTGGTTCCTGCACCTTGTCCACTGTGAATTTCAGCATCAATAATATTTCGGTGACATCCAAGACATAGTAATCTAGTCCCATTACACAACCCCAATTTTGGATCAATATTTCTCAATAGCATGATAGGAGCACCTCTCTTCAATGTCAGCTTGTGTGGAGGCAAACCACCAATCGACATTGAGTTTAAGAATTCTGGCTGATACAAATTTCTTGTGTCATCATCCACTGAATCGAATGAATACATAGTTGCTTCAGAACCGGGAAATTTGCTTGTTATTTTTTCATTCAACTTGTGAACATCTTCATTTGTAGGAGTTATCAGTGCTCTTTCCACCATGTATCTTGCATCATCTATGGATTGCTCATGCTCCCATGGGACAATCATGCAGCTCGGTATCTATATCATTTCGTCCAGAACCACTGGTTCCTCCCCATCACCAATGCGAAGCAAATATTCTGAAAATTCTTGATCATTGAGGGATCTCATATTCTGTCTAAGTTAGAAGATCTTGGTTTGGGACCAAAATAGTACTTTCACTATACTCACCTGGATTAATTAAGACTTGGTGCCCTGCGGGATGACAGGCAAAACTTGTCGAAAATCTCCTCCAAAGATCATTATTTCCCCCCCAAACGGTAAATCAATATCTATTAGGTCTCTGACAATTCGATCCAATGATTCAAGGGCATGACGATGCGCCATTATGGCTTCGTCCCAGATGATTTCCTTTGCCTTTTCCATAAGTTTTGCTAGATCAGATTGCTTACCAGTGGAACAGGTTGATGATGCATCTGGAGGGGAATCTAAAACCTTGAATGACTGTCAGTCCCCCAGGTAAAATCATAGCAGCTATTCCAGATGTTGTTGTTGCTAATGCAATGTGTCCCAATATTCTTAAGTTTGCTAAGAGAACACGATATAAGTAAGTTTTTTCAGTTCCACCTGGACCATCAACGAAGAATATCGAGTTGTCACCTCTTTCAATTGCTCCCATTATAGTGGTGTATGCAAACCGTTGGTCTTCATTTAGACATTCGATCCCTTGAAAGTCTTCTTCTCCAACAATAATGGAGAGCTCATCCTCAATGCATCGCGGCATTGGTGACAGTCCATTGACTATCATCTGAGGCAAATCAAACTCTGTAATACTCTTATTGAATTTCCATAAGAAGGCCACTTAATTCCAAGTCTGTTGATAAGAGCAATATTTCTTATGTTCATTGCGGATGCTAAATCTTCAAGCATGAAAGGGTGAAACTCATCCCATAATGCACGAACACCAGTAGGTTGACAATATACCAAAATGGTCACGAACAATCTTCGTAAAGCCATTGGCATTCTGATTGTAGAAGCCTCTAATAAGCATTAGCGAATACTGTCATCTCTTTCTAACAATTCGTGAGCCTCTGCTGCTTGCTTATAAGTTGGGTGGACTACACCTTCAAATATCATTAAATCTTGAAAGGATGTTGGTCCTCTAACATGATTAAGGAGGATGCGCAAGTAAAATTTTTCACCCTCAATAGGTGAAACTGTATATACACGCCCAACAACCATATTCCGATTCTTCCGTTTCGTCCAAGCTCGATCTTTGTTAACCCATCTGTAATATATTGGAATTTCTCTATACAAATATCTTCTAGCTTCCGCTTCTCTAGAATTGAGAGTGAAAAACTCAGTTAACATTGTTTTTGTCTGCCTCACATCCTTCAAAATTTGACTTAGAGTGTGACCTGCGTCAAATCGAATTTGGTGCATATCTGGAAGATGTATTTGTAGCCGCTGAACCGTTGGATACATTCGGTACATTGTAAATTTGAATATTCTCCAGAATGCCTCAAGTGCACAAACCCATTTTCATCCACATATTGTTTGATTTCATCACATATTGGATCATGTCGAACTTCTAAAGCCACTCTATCTGGACTTTTGTATACATACTTGTGTAGGTATTTGACGCTTTATATGCTACTACAGATTTCCACATTGATATGGTACTCGTAACGTAGCAGCAACCATGGATTACAGGGAATGACCCAACCGTTATCGACCACTACATCTCCTTGTTGGTCAAGTGGGATAGGAAATTGGTTTGCTCGTCTTCAATAAATTGGATAAGAATCATTCCCTTGAACAGTGGCAAATGCAAATGCTTTAGGGTACTTTCTCTTACAACTCTCATTTTTCATACAGGGGAAATGTGGATTATGCCTTCCACATGGACCATGAATCATATACTTTAGTACAACATTGTAGAGTTGTGGCTCTTCATTTTTGCATGGTATTTCAGTTGTCACAATCTGGTCATAATTCTCTGGGCTATTCAACTTGTCACTTTCATCTAATATCACCAACATATGCACATGTGGAAGACCCCGCTTTTGAAATTCAATGATATACGCATATGCGACAACTGTCCCTAATACCCCCTTTTCAATGATGTCCACCTTTAGTTCCTCAAGTTTTGCATGGGAAATTCTAGACAGTAAGTCTAGACGATCTTGCGGTGTTTCTCCATGAAGTAATTCTCTCCTAATCTCTTCCCAATTTGGGTTGCATGTCATGGTGATGAAAAGATCTGGTCTGCCATATTGTTGAACCAAAGGCATTGCGTCTTGATATCGTTGGTACGTATCACGAAGGATGAAGGCATAACCATTCGACGTTGAACATTATCTAGTTGAGAGTCATTTTCTTAGTATGGACTTGTAATGGAAAGAAATAGTAAGGTAATAATGTGAAGATACGTACCTGCGTTATTTTCCTCAACATTGAGGTTGTCTCGAAGTCCTTGGTATAGCTCTGCTTGAATTTTGTTTTGATTTGAGTGTAGCCACCTCATTTTTTGCAATTCAATTTTCACATAATTGTCAACAGCAAATTGTTGTAAGAAGCGCCCTCCTCGAAGAAACAATGAAGTATCATCTACCCTAATCTGCAAAACCAAAACTTAAGCATGTGGTTTGAGCTATTACTGATTACATATTTTCATGTAATTAACTATTTTGTACTGACCTGAAGTGCATATGAATAGTAGTCGCAACATGTTATTTTTTTCCACGATTGTCACGACTATTACTATCCCACCCGTACGATCCATATGGTAACAACAACGGGTCACTATGCCAAAAAAGGTCTTAAACGACGGTTAAAAACCGTCACTAGGTGTTGGAAAAAACCGTCGCATGGAGCCCAGTCGACTATACTCTTAGTATAGTCGACGGTTTTTAACTGTCGTCTAAAGGCACTTTAGTCGACAGTTTTTTATAAAACTGTCGACTATTCTCTACTTTAAACGACAGTTTTTGTAATAAAACTGTCGACTATTCTCTACTTTAAACGACAGTTTTTTCTAAAACTGTCGACTATTCTCTACTTTAAACGATAGTTTTGTTCTAAAACTGTCGACTATTATATGCTTTACACGACAGTTTTGCACTTAAAACGGTCGACTAATGTGTTCAGAGGTTTTCTTAGAATGAGCAAAAATGTGCCGATTTTTATGCCAAAAAAGACACAGTTTATCTGCAGGCATTCCCAATACAGTGGTAACACAAAAAAATAGATACAAAAATTGAATTTCATTGATTGAAAGACATGTTACAATTATTCCAATAAGTATGCGTTCCACCAAATCTAGAGTACTCCCTAACTATCTAGACTAATAACTCAAAAAATCAACTTCTAGTTATGAAACAGTCTTCCTCAAGATATGTTTGCAAATCCAGCTTCATTCAAGCTCCACAACACCCTGTCCAGCTCCTCCTCCCAAGTCGAAAAGTATTTATCAACTAACCTGTTATAAACTGCTGAACAAGGTAGTATCATTCCTTAAGAATCTCTCACAATCTCTAAGAATAAAGCTAAAATGCAATTTCAATAGTCCATGAAAGCATTTCTTGAAGTCATTAAATAAGTAATAGAGTGCAGGGAAAAGAAAACAGAAGTTAAGCACATAAGAAGAAAACGAAAAATGGAACCCTCTGTAGGAGGATTAAATTCAATCGATTCGAACATAATCTTACACTAAAAGCCTTAAAGCTTTCGCAGTCAAACAAACTTACCAAGAAAAGAAGAAAATCCTTATAATTTAAGGCTCCAACACAATTTACAACCCATACACAACGGTGATCCATTTTTAGTACACACCGCCCACCTGCAAGTTGAAACAAAAATTCAGTATAACGTTATGCTCTTATCCATAGACAAAATAACATAGAAATAGCAAAACAAAACAAAAGATACTATGAAAATTTCAAATGACTCACAAACTGAGCAATGGTGGCAACAAGGTGGTTTGAGCTGGTTGCACTTTCAGCAATACCAGATTCTCTGATTAGATGGGTCAGGCTGCAACACACTAAAATTCGACCCAGTAAATGGGTCGGCCTCCCCTCTCCTTTCCTTTATCAAAACCCAAAATTCACATCAGAATTCACATCAGAACAATCTATATACACTACTACATAAACAATAGAATACCTATGCAACCCCTTTGCAGTAGGAAAGCCTCCATTACATCAAACCCCTCCTCAGCAATTGCCTCCTTTATTCTCCTCCTCAGCCACAAAACCGGCTCTTCCTCTTCTAACAACTTCAATGAGTCCCTAATCCTGGCAGCTTCTTTGTAATCCTGATAACCAAACAAAAAGATTAAACTTTAATCCTCTGTTTGACTCCCAAGCAAAAAACGCAATTGAAAAAACAAAGCAAATTCCAAAATTACCCACCTCCGATTTGGCAGCAACTTCCAAATTGAAATCGGCAGATCTACATAGACAAAAGCAAATGATTAGAACGGTTCACAATCCCTCATCGTAACAAAATGTATGTCATCTAAAACTAGTTTAAAAGATTAGGGACACATAAATTGAACCAAACACCAAAACTTGATTCCGAAATGACTTGGCCAAGCAAACCTGCAAACACAGCCGAAAAGCAAAGCATTTTTGCATAAGGGTCACTCTCTACTTTTACTCAACTGCACAGAAAATTATGGTTATGAACAATGAGTCAAGTGGTTGGTCAAGCATGGAGTCTTACTTGTTCAAGAACAAAGTTACTGTCCCTGCCCCTTCCAACTGTGTCTCGTGTTATTCTCCACACAAGCCTCACATCAGCATCTTTTCAAATATGGAAAATTTAAGAAAGCAAATATTCAGAGAGAGCCACAGACAGTGCCCAAGTCAAAAAGGTTATGGGCTTCTCCTCATACAGAGACCATCACATGAAACTAAGTTGAACAAGTGCTCTACTCATACAAATGGAAATGGTTATACGCTATTTATAATGAGAAGCACAACAATGCCAGTGGTAAAGGACCAAACGAACCAAAGTGAAGGCTTATTAATCCCTGAAGTGTTATTTCAGACCTAGTGTTAACTAAAGAAACAAGTGGCTTGATTACCAACCTCACATTGCCCAATCAAAAAAACTAATCACAGTTATAACAACAACTACAAGTATATGAATAGAAGACTGTCATATAATATTTGATCACATTGTTTGCAGGTCACCTTAATGAAATTGATAAACGAAGACGATTAAAGATGCTTACTTGTGTGAAAGCAATATCCTAACAGAACACATTCATGGTCACCATATTCCAGAACACATTGATGATTCCAGCAGCGTGTGTGACCTTGAGGTTCCATACATCTGTTAAGTATGCCATGGTCGTCCGGATGGCGTAAACGGCGAGTAAATCTGCCCATATCAGGACTGCAATTGAAGAGCAGAAGGAAAAGATTGGCCCAAAGATGTGTCTGCTTACGATCAACTTGCATTAGGTTATTGAAGTACATGTCCACAATGACTGGCCCTTACTTCTGCAGAATTGAACCCTGTGCAATGAGATGACCATAATGTGATACCACCAGCAAACACAGAAAAGCTGAGTGGTTTTGTTCATTGCAGTAGAATGATGGAATCCAAAAGTGCATACACAATGGAAGCTTTCAGTCAAATGAACAACTACAGCTTAACAAAGAAGCAAAAGTGCTCATAATCGCCATATGTTCATACTAACTTCCTCTCTTCGCATGGAAAAGGCTATGAAACACGCTAGATACTCATCCACAAAAGGAAAAGAAAATGATATCTCAGACAACATGTAACAATAACCACCTCTCCATAACTGCAAAACATACGTCTAACATAGCAACAGATTGATAATTTGAAACCTCATTTCGGGGCACTAAACTAAAATTGCACAAGAAGAATGCAAGCTCTCCCAAACCCTCAATCCTTTTTATAACCCCTCTCTCACAATCCTCAGATTTATCCACAAAATCCCTCCTATACCACCCTTCACAAACCCCATTCTCTCTTTCCTCCATGCTTTCGGCTTTTGCAGAGTGCGTGAAAGAAACATCCTAACAGAAAAGCCTAAACTTTCTCATCTCAGCTTTCGTGAATTCCTCTATCAGAAGATCAAAACCGAACCTTTACTAACTAGTTCCGAAAACAACAACATTCGGAGACTCGGATTCATTTCGCAGACTAATCAAATCAATTTTAAGAACTGATAAGTAAACTAACAACATACAAACACAAAATCAACATCCACAATGGCATATGCCGAATTCAAACCCAATTCGAAGAAGAGAAGATGAATTCAAACCTGATGCTTCTTCCTTATCTCGCCCAAACTTCCTCAGGTTTGAATTCAAACCTGATGCTTCTTCCTTATCATGTTGAACCCACTATCTCGCCCAAACTTCCTCACGCAAATTCAATCTTCCCCGGCAAGAAGAGAGACGACGTGAAGAACACAGCAGCCGCCTACAGCCCAAGTGAATTCAAACTCGTTTGGTCACCGCCCACAGTCGCCTACAGCCTCCGCTGCTCCAATATCGACGCTGTCGTCACAACCCACAGTCGCCTGAGGCGCGTTTTTTAAAACATTGGTAGAAACTACAATAAAGTTGGGAAATTTACCAAGGTGTTCGGACAACGCACTCAGAGAAAGAGATGGGTCATTGCGCCTTGAAGCTCGAAACCCATCGGAGACCAAAACCAAACTCGTCGGCCTCTTGACCTCCTCCGCCTACTTCCTCATCCTCAAATCGGCGCCGAAGAGCCAATCGAACCGAGCATATCGACTGCGACTGTTTCGCGATTTGTTCAATTGAATCCGAGTTTCGGACAAGATACGGAGTGATGGAGATGGGTAGTCGCGGTGTGAAGCTTGGTGGGAAAAATTTGAGTATGGCAATGGTTAGATCTAGGGTTTTGCAGAGAGAAACGCGAGGAATAAAAGAAAGACCAAAGAGAGCCAATGAAGATGACGAAGAAGCCCATCGCGAAAGAAATTGAGGAAAAACTTTCAGTGTTAAAGATCTAGAAATTTTAGGGTTTTGGTTTGAGATTTGGAGAAGGAGGAAGGAGGAATCGGGATGAAGAGGAAATGAGTTTTGAGGCTGAAAGAGTAAAGGCAAGAAGGAAAAGCGGATAAGGGGAAGGAACAGTGTCTTCCGTGTTTTGAAGGAACGATAGTTTTTACAAAAACCGTCGTCCCATTTTCCATTTCTTACAAATAAACGACAGTTTCGAAGTGAAAACCGTCGTCCCGTTTTTTTCATTAAACTCAACGACGGTTTTTTCAAAAACTGTCGTCTGGCAAGTGTCGTCTATCACATTTTTTGGCTTAGTGGGTATTGCAAAGGATCATAGTATCCGACAAGTCGTAGACTTTAGAAAGTTGTCCACCAATTGTCTGAACAATGATATCTCTTCCATTGCGATCAATATTTTCATCACCTCCTACTATGATGACCGTGACTTGTGATGCAGATGGTAGGCTATATTGTCGTTGATCTTTTGGTTGCTCTTTTAGGATGAGCTTACAGTTTGGCAAATCCTCACGCTGTCTGAGGCTTCTAAATGTATGTACAAATGGATTGAATTGATTCAACAATTATTGTATCTTTGTAACCACACTGCTATCCAAAGCTTGATTTTCAGACATTCGATTATCCATTTCATGCTCGGTGTCACATATGTATGACTGAATAAATCTGGGTTTGCTTCCTTCACATGGTAAGAGAGTACCAATTTTATGATAAATTGCACCTTGGTCACGAAATGTGTAAATGCCACGTCCAATATTTATTCATTCATCAACTTGTACACCCATTGAAGTGAAAGCGAACACATGATTGTATGCTCGAATGTTTTGCCTGAAGTGTCTTCCCACAGATGTTTGATCGGAGAAAAGATCCACCTTTTCTTGTGAAGATGGTATTGGAGATAAAACCATTGTACCATTCCCACAACACCTATAGCTTTTCTCTCTATGGAATAGTTTTGCCTTACAGTGCTTGCACATATGTGGTGCGGGTAATTGGCAGGTTACAATCCCCCTATTTTCATGATAATCTCTGGCACAATTGTGATTTCTCCTTACCCTTCCTATGTACTGAAGTGGTTGCACATCATTGTTCTATTCAGCTTTAGAATCAGTGGGCATATGGTCAGATATTTCCGCCTATTGTACATAATTGTTTCCTTCATCTTCAGAATCAAAGGACATATGGTACAGTACTTCTAATGGTTGAGCATCATTGTGACATTGGTCTTCAGAATAAGTCAATATATGGTCAAATACTTCTGGTATTTGCGAATCTACATTCAAATTATAGAAGAAAAATCTCTTAAGGTGGCTGACACATTAAGATTTAAAACAAATAAGATTGAGTGCTCACCGATTGGAGCGGAATTGAAGTTATTCCCTCCTTGCATTTGCAAACTATTTGAAGGTGGCGGTTCTTCACCACGGTTGAACGCATTTGTTGGATATGGATGTTGGTGTTGTACATGCTCTGTGGAGAAGGTATGAATTTGTTATTAGGTGGAGATGTATGAGTACTTGCAGATTTATGAACTCCACGTGAAGAAAGAGCAGAAAATTTTGAAGTAGTAAAGAGAATGTCTCACTGTGAGATTTTGTGTATATCTTGATCTAATGTCGAATACCTCACTGAAGCTTTATGTTAAGTGCAAAATTGAAGGCTCATGCTGCAATTAAGTACCTAAAATTTGTTGTCCAATATTGTAAGGGCCCCTCGATGAGCGACGGTGTTCTGCATCTACATCATCGGTGCATATTTGCTTTTCTCTTGCTATAGCATGTCTACGTGCTAAATAAGCTTCATGTTGTTCGGGGCTCAATGATTCTCGCCAAAGTCGAGTAGTACTACTACCTGCATTCTCCATCAGCGTGGTTACAGCACCTTTAATGAATTTAAAGTTTCAGAAATTGCCTCCTTCATCATTCTGCAGTTTCAAAAATAAGTTAGAAACTTTATAAATCACAATTATTGACAGTGGTTAAGAAGAATGAGATTGTCCATCGAATTTTGAACGCACTTATAGTTTGTAGTACGTGACTTCGACGGTTTTCATAAATGTTAGAAAAACAAACCCAAAACTTGTTTGCTTACCTTCAAGTTCATGTAGCGGAGGGAGTTAAAAACATAGGAATTGCCCAGTTTTGCTAAAGTTTATTTTGTTAGGAAATCTTGCAGAAGTTGGAATGTATAGAAGATGGGTTCGTAACGTGGGGATAAAAGATGAGAGTGATCACAGAAGTACTATTGTTCGCTATGACATTTATTAATCTGCAAGTTTACATAGAGTGATCTCTTAAAAAAATGAGTAGTATGAAAACAATCGTTTTGTACACATTTGATTTCTACAAACGCCGAATTTTTCTCACTTATGTAGAGCAAAGAATCTAATACACATTTAATAGTGGAAGAGGACTAAAAAAAAACCTAAACTCAAATCAGCCAAAATGAAGACTTTATCACAGGCAAAGCCAGTTTTGTACTCGTAAGCACCTTTCCCATCTTTAGCATATGATGTAGGAGTTCTTGGGAAGAAATGTAAACAGTAACCTGAAAACAAACATAAGTCTGAAACTTTATAAATCACAATTGTTGACAGTCACTCATGTTCTGATTGCCAAACCGCAGTGATATTTTGATTGGCAAACTCACATATGCACAACCAACACTAGGCCACCAAAGGCCATACATAACACCCGAGAGATAACAAAATCTTTGAAAACTGTTATCCTTGTACATAGACAACACTTTGGTCTTTCTTTTGTTATCTAAACCGTCTCAAAACCAATAAGCCCACAAAACAGATGACGGTTTATCTCAAAATCGTTGTCTGAAACAGAAGCGGGAATCGAATACCAAAACACGAAAGATACTATTCACCATTAAAATTGTTTGCTAAAATTCCCTCCGTGTCCCCTTTATTTTTCGTGCTGTTTTATACTCCTTGTCTTCTTCTCTCTCTGCTTCGTTGCTTTATCTTCGCCTCCTTTCTCTAGGCCGCGCGACTTTCGTCTCGTACTCTCCAGGCGATGATCTTCATCGCCTCCTCTCCAGGCCACGCGACTTTCGTCCCCTCCTCTTCGCAATTTTCTGTTTTCGTTGAATTCAATTTGCTGTTAGAGGCACAATTTTTCTAATTTCCAAAATTCTCAATTTCTAGGGTTTCGGATTTAATTTCGTTCTCCTCGTCGATTTTGATACGGAGCGAAGGGAAGAAGAAGAAGGGAGCTTCGAATGGTCAGATTCTGAGCTTCGAATTTGATCTTCCTAGTCAATTTTGTTCGGTCCGATTGTTGAAATCGAGTCTCACTGAAACTCGTTATTTTTTTTGTTTCCTCATGTCGTCGCTCAAAAATAGAAGGAGGTGGAGATCACCGAGCAGGACTCGCTTCTTCTGGTAAGAATTGACGATCTCTCGAAGTTGTTGTTTGTATTTTTTTTCAAAATTTCGAGTTCGTCGTGTCTTGTTTACTTGAATTTCTATCTATTATCGTTTAGTTTTCTTCCGATTCGAGCTCAATCTCTCTTCAATTTTGTTGATGTTGCTGGATTTTTTTATTCGACTTCAATTTTTGTTTGTGTTGTGCGAGCTTTTTAGGCGGATCTGGGAGCACGGCCCGTCTTTCAAGCGGCAGGTAAATTTTCTTTCCCTAAATTCTCAACCCGCTCTCATATTCGGTGCTTCCAGTTTTGTGGTTGTTGCTTTGTTCTGCGAATCCACGAGCGAAGGCCATTGCTGCCAAGCTCGGTTCGTACCTTTCGATCTCTCTTGAAATCTCAGTGGTAATAATCTCTGGGTATGAATTGTCTTCAGGCTTTGTTTCCTTTGTATTATGTAATGCAAATTTTTTTGCTTGAATGACTGTTTTTATCTCTGTAAAGTTCTTCAATACTCTTGGGTAGTATGATTTCGAAAACAATTGGGTACTTCGATACAGATGCCTTCAACACGCGATAGTGTTTAATTGGATTTTGGTTTGTACTTTTTTTTGTTGCATTTTTCTTTTCACTCCTGTATTTTGTTCATGATTTGTACGCATGTTTTTTGGCTGTTTGGAAGCTGGCCAAAGCAGCTGGGGAAGCAAATCATCAGGCCAAACTAGAAGATGCAGAAGTGGAGACAGTTGTAGTAAGTGGCATCGATCGTGAGGTTTTCAACGCTGCAAAAAAAGGCAAAATTGATACTCTTGAAGTATATGGAGAGCATCTTAACCAGATCCTGATTGCAGCCGCCAATACAGTTCTCCATATTTGTACAGCATAAACAAACATGCCAAAGTTAAGTCCTCAAATTATGTGCTATGGGTGAAATCTGGCAGCACAGACCCAATTGCGTAGAGTAGCCTCTTGCAAATCTTCATTCCTTTTCTTACTAAATTGTTGACTCTATTTGTTTATTGGGATTTTTTTCCTCATTGTTTTCCAAAGTTGCTTTCTGTTCTGTTTGCATTTGCAATCTATTTATGGTTTAGCCGAAGAGAAGAACTTGGTTCTAAATTCCGAAATCTCTTCTTTTTTGGTTTTTCAGGAACTTCATGCAGTTGGTTTTCTCTGCCGAGTATACTGGGAGGGTCTTAAAATACAATCCAACCACAAAAGAAACCTCTGTTCTCGAGAGGAATCTCCAATTTCCAAATGGTTTGTCTCTAAGTAAGGATGGTTCCTTCTTTGTTTTCTGTGAAGGATCTGTGGGCAGGTGAGCTTGTATCTTTTTATTAGCACATTCAACTTTTGATGATACGGGCACTCTAAGTTAATTCTACCCTTGTCTTGCTATGGGTCAGGCATGCTTAGTAATGCATGAAGAGAGTTTTTATATGGATAATTGTTATTCGTATGATACTATGAATGATGTATACACATACTTCAAATAACCAAATTTTGAGCTTAAAGAGCCCTCTGCAGTTTTTGGGTCTTAAGCTGTTGAGAGCTTTAAGAAACTGAAGTAAAAGTGTATAACAAGTACGACTGAACAACACCTAAAACACTCCATAAAGTACATGAAAAATACCTTAACTTGATTAAGTCCTACATAAGTATGACACATATATCAGGTTCTAGAGGGGGCTCTATAATGTATGTCAAGAACAAATGAACAGTGCATTAGTGATATCTTTCATGTAATCTGAGACATGCTATCTTCACGCGTCTTAGAAACCAAGTACACCTTTTGGCTCTTGGAGAATCTATATGAGATTCACAGTTCACTTCAAAAGTTGCAGGAGTGTTTAGAAGAAACTCTAAGCTCCATACCTTAGCTTGGTCATTTTCCTTGTAAGGAAGTGTGTATAAGAAATTAAGCGCACATTCCTTAGTACTTTCTTGTAGTTATCTTAATCTGCTACAATAATGTTGTTGGCAATCATTCTTTACCTAGTAATTAAAACCCATTTGTTTGTTGACGTAGATTACGCAATCATTCTTATTACAGAAATGTCTGTGTGAAAAGGAATGGCTTCTTTAGATACAATTAGAGGGAAATCAAATATTCCAGCGTATCAGATGAGGAATAGAGTGTACTAGCATTTCAAGTGCATCAACCAACACATTCTCTATGGGGTTAGTCTAGTAGTGGCAGCCGGTTGGGTGATGAATAAGTGTAGGTTATTAAGTCCTCAATTAGTTGTGTTACATAAACCAGCGGTCAGTTCTTTTTGATGAGTTTTAATTTCAACTAATTGGTTTGTTTGGCTGATCATTTGTACAATATGTTCATCAATCACTGAATCCTTGGGATTTGGTTATAATTTGATGTAAATTGGAAGTTGGGTGTGAGTAAGGGTTTGAATTTGATAAGTTTTAATGTCAACTAATTGGTTTTTTTGTTGTTGATAATTTGTTTAGTATGTAACTTAATCACTGAATCATTTGAAGTTGGTTATGATTTCATTTGAATTGGGAGTTAGGTGGGAATTAGGATATGAATTGGGTATTAGATAGAGATATCTTATAGCTGGCCTCAATCTTCTTTTGCGATTTTGAGATGTTCATTGAGTTATTTACAAGGACATGGATCTGATTTTACTGGTTATGGTCTTTAGAATTTTATTCGCTTTGTTAGTTGTTTGGAAAGGAGGTGATAATTTTGTCGTAATTAACGTTAATTATAGTTGTTCCTGTTCATGATGTTGATTATGTGTAATGCACATTGCTTACTTTTATTTGCAATGTTATTATTTGATATATGAAATTTAGGAATATTTGTCTAGTTGCTTAGGAACTAAGGGAGAAGTTAACTTTTGGTTATGGTTTCTTGCTTGCTCATTACAGTACGCAATTGGGACTAACAGAGCAACTGCAAGGCCTGTAGTGTTTTATTATTGGTAAAAAGTTTCAGTTTTATTCAAAGAAGTCTCAAGGTGTAAGCACTTATGCTAGTATTTATATTGGTAGCTAGTTCGAATGTGTAAAGTCATGTGCCCAAGTTGCGCTTAGCGTTCATTTGGAGGTCTGCTAGACCATCAAAGTAGGAGTTCTTTGAATGTGAAATGTTGTTTTCTAAACTTGAACTTCTTTTCTCTAGAAGGAAGAAGCCAAGAGATACGCTGCACAATCTGCTGCTTATCTATCTACTCCAATAAAACCAAGCTTCAATCCAACGGCTGAAACGCATATGATGTCGCATACTGTTCGTTTGATTACAACGGACAAACCAATTCAACCCCAGGTGCTTTGATATTCACTCATTTTTTGTTCTTTCTGATTTCAATTGTGTTTTTGAATTTCAGCACAATACGAAAGATTCATATTTAATTTGAGTTTTGACTTCTGCGATTGATGTTTTTCTTCATTGTGTAATTTTCCTTTATATGCTGCTGTCAGTGATCAATTTTTGCTATTTGGTTGCTGGGATATCTAATTCTTGATGGGGGATTGTTCTGCAAGTTCTGGGTTAATCACTGTTTGATTGGATTTTGGAGATATCAACTAGTCTTTGAGAGTTCCAGTATTTAGATATTAATGTGGAATAAGCATATGATTCTTTTGTCCTTGAGGATATGGTGTTTTGTATGCTGGTGTGTAATGCTTTTGTCTTGATTTGATTTTTTTGATGTACCCGTCGATGCTAACTGGTATAATGTTTTCCAGTGTTAAGTATCAGCATGTAGCTTAGTAAATGAATTAGGCGCTGAAGTATCTAAGTACTTGGGAAATGAATTCTTTTTCAGTTCCAGTACTCAAGAAAATAGTTTGTTCGGTTGAGGGTTTTCTTCTGTTTCACATTCCTATGTCAAATGAAATATGCATATTTATGAAAGATGTCAGATTCCTTTCTTTTTCCATCTATTTGTTTTTACAGTTCTATAGCTGAAAAGATTTGATCATGGAATTACAGTGATCTCAAGTGCATTGGGTGTTAGTATTTATTTGCCTTATGTTTCATTTCAGTGGGAGAAGAAGAACAATTCAACATACACCCAGATGCAGATTGATGAAGTTCGAAGTGAATGGGCATACTTCTTGAGCAGTTATCTATGAAGAGCCTGAACTTGACTTAGGAAGATGTGGTAATTTTTTGCAGAATTTGGTGTCCTACATAACAACATGAACTTAACTTAGGAAGATTTTTTTTGCAGAATTTGGTGACCTACAGAACAATATGGTTCACTTATGGTATTAACTTAGAGTAGCATTTCTAGGTGCATTTTCTAGCAATTTTTTGTGACTTTTGATGATTGCTGGGCAAATTGTACCCAAATAGAGATGGAATAGTTTGGATTAATAATTGTCAATGATATTGGCTTTATTTGTGAATGGTAATGGTTGATGTTAAATACTTGTGGATTGTGAATTATGAATTAGATAGGTTAATGAAATTGTGGATCCCAAAATTGGACGCCTATTACAATTTTCAGGTTTTTGTTGAATCATTGTACAGAAAACAAAACAGACAATGATTTATACCAATAAACCACTGTTGTCTACAATTTTCAGGTTTTTGTTGAATCATTGTACAGAAAACAAAACAGACAACGATTTATACCAATAAACCATTGTTGTCTACAAAAGAGAAGACAACGGTTTTAACATACAAAATGTTGTCTCATAAGCAAAAAGATCACGTTGAAAAAATGATAGTGTTGTCTATTACCATACTAGACAACGGTGTATCAAACCAAATGTTGTCTTAAAATAAGAAAGATGACAGTGAAATCAACGAAACTGTTGTCTATTATAATACTAGACAACAGTTTTAAGTTGTATATCGTTGTCTATACAATACCTAGACAACGGTTTTCCACTGTTATCTAATCATGGCATCAAGGATTACACTGGTTTTCTTAACGGTTTCGGTTATACATAGACAACGGGTTTCCACCGTTGTGTATGGCCTTTCGTGGCCTAGTGCAAACACAAACCACAATAAAAACCAAACTAAAAAAAAAAAAAAAAAAAACCTACAAAAGAAATAAGTGAACGCTCATACTGCACTTGGTAAACTAATTAGAGGATAACTTAGAGATTCAAGGTATCATACTCACCAAAATCACAGGATCTCGATTTTCATTAATTTGAATGTGTGAATGCACATAATAGTGAACCTTCAAGGATCTCAGGGAGGGGGATAACATACCATAAGAAGATTAATGAAGTTCCATGAATTGTTGTGAGGTATATGACAATATGGTCATTGAATTGAACACAACTACCATACATTTGTGATTTCAAGCTGCCTCATGTAAAGTATGGAAAAGGATTTCGAAATTTATGCAACCAAGCTCTTCAAGTTGGTGACTTTCTATACAATGAAATGATCCTCAAATAAAGGGCAAAACTTAAAGTAAGCAAGCCAATAAGATAATGATTGACAGAGACAACGAAGAATCAAATTATTGATAAATTGTAGCTTAACATTTCGAAAACAAACAGAAAATCTGAACCGCACACCAATATGTGGTCAGTCTCTTCCAACTATTCCAACCATAGCCCTAAACAACTTAATCAACTACTCTAAATTCCTTCCAAATCTACAAAGCCCATGAACAATTAGACCCGCATATTTCCAAGTGCTAGGAGAATATGAATAGGAACTTATGAAAAAAGCAATCGGAAAAGTACAGAAAGTCGGAAGAAGACATGCAGATTGAGTGGAAGTCTGCATTCACTCAACCCCACAATAAAAGTAATTAACACAAACTGTAGTCCAAAAATTCTTAGTCCACATGTTAGATCAAAAACAGCAAAAAAAACAAACAAAAGATATCTAAGGAAAATAGACAGAATTCAATCAATTGAGAAACTAAAATCGAGTGGAACAGTAGTAATGAATTGGAAACACCAATGGAAGCAAAAAAAACAAACAAAGAGATATGAATGTAGGAATGAGGAATTTTACCAAAATTATGACAGTCGTGAATTTCTTCTCCGCCCCTTCTCTGCACCAAAAACCTTGAAACAACGGAATCACATAAAATCCACAAAATTAAAACGGCGCGGCCAAACCCAATTGAAGTTGAAGTACGGGTATATTACGAATGGAGAAAAAGAGAGAGAATTGAAACCTGAAGTGAGGCAAATCAGAGAAGAGCGGAAGCTGAAGATCAGAGGAGAGTTGGGATTCCGCTAGTGGGCAAGAACGTTCGAATTTTGGGGAAAGATTAGGGCTTTGGATCTTTGTTCGCTTTGCTCTGCCTTCGGATTGCTGTGTGGGAGGTGGCAAGAATGGAGGAGAAAAAGGCGTGTTACTCTTATTAATTGAGAATATTGACAGTTTTGCCCCTATTTTTCCAACAACTGCCATTTACATTGTTCTGTGCATTTAGGGATATTTTCAAATTTACATTAAATTTCACAATTTAAACTGTTTTTGGGGTGTTTCCTTCGTGCCAAATGTGGCGTGTAAGCGTGTGCAGTGAGGTTAGTTAATTTATAAAATCGACCTCACTTTGGGTCCATAGCCTTCTCTTCACCCAACGGTGACCACGGCAATAGAGGCTTCTCTTTTTAACCCGGGCAGCACCAACAATTCAATGCAGTGCAAGCATATCTTTTTAAATTATTTAATATATCAATCAATCTAATTATTTAATATTTAATAAAATAATTATGAATTAAAATCATATAAAATTCTTACTTATCGCATAAAATAGTTTTGAAAATAATTTTAAAAAAACATTGGTTCCTTTGATAAAAAAAAAAACTATTTTCTGTTTTGCATGCCCTCCTCTTATTATTCTTCCTTTCTCTCTCTCAGCTTCAGCAGCAAAGAGCACAATAACCAGACGCCGATCGCCACCAATTCCATGTGAGTTTCTCGCAATCTTTCATTTCGGTCGTTTTCATATTTGGATGCGATTTCTCTGCAACTATTGACGCCTTTTAGTTTTGACAATTTTCGTTTTCGATTGTTCTCTCAGCCTATAGATACAGAAATTATTGTGTATTTATTATAGCAAGACTAGCCACAGAAATGGGTTGCACTGTGAGAGAGAAGCATATCCGCACAAATCGAAAGCCCCGATCTTCGAAACCCGATTTTGATTATTGTTGCCACTTCGATAGAGCATCGATCTCCAAATCTATACTCGAATCGGGCTTCAAACCCTTCAATCACCATCTGGGTTCCTACAACGATTCGACCCAGAACCCTAAATCAGTCCCAAACCCCAATTCCAATTTCGACGAGACAGGGTGGGGTTACTGCACTGAGGAACAGTTGGAGGAAATTCTGTTGAAAAATTTAGAATTTTTGTACAATGAGGCCATATCTAAGCTAGTTGCGTTGGGGTATGATGAGGATGCTGCGTTGAAAGCGATATTGCGAAACGGGCATTGTTATGGCGGCAAGGATGTGTTAACCAACATTTTGCATAACTCACTGGCTTATTTGAATAGTAATTGTGGTGGTAGTAGCAGCAACGGCAAGTCAAATGAGCCTGAGCTGGTTTTTGCTGATTTGAGGCAGGTAGAGGAGTACTCACTGGCCGGTATGGTGTGTATGTTGCAACAAGTTAGGCCACATTTGAGTAAAGGTGATGCCATGTGGTGTTTGCTTATGAGTGATCTTCATGTGGGTCGGGCAAGTACCATGGAAATTCCTGTACTTCCTGGCGGAGTTAATGATAATAGTAGTCCGGCATCTGGTAATGCCGAGTCTGGTAGTAATGAAAATCATCAAGTTGGTGTTATGGCTCCGGCGCTTTGTAAGTTTCATGGTGGTTGGGGGTTTGGAAATGGGGGAGGCTCAGAGTTTCCTATTCATGGGTTTTTCTCATATGGTACTGAGTTGACATTGCAAAGGGATATTGAATGTCCTAAGAGGTTTAACCTTTCTCCATCAATGAAGTCTTTGTTAAAAAGGAATGTTGCAATGTTTGCAGCTGGTTTTCGAGCAAACTCAAAGCAGTTAAATGCACAACCGCAGCCTTGTCTGAGCAATTTGACGAGCGAGGATGGCCTGGTCGGACCGGCGTCTGAAGTTGGGGTTCATCAGTCTGAGGATTCACAAAATCCAAAGAACCAGGAAGGAGTTAATTCAGTGTTGAATAAGTTTCGTGATTTGAATCTACATGAGAATTTAACTGTGGGTGAAGATCAAAAGAATGAGGTCATAGTAACTCTACTTCATCAGGTCAAAGAACTTGAGAAGCAAGTTAAAGAGCGGAAGGAATGGGCCCACCAGAAGGCTATGCAAGCTGCGACAAAGCTAAGCCACGATCTGGCAGAGCTTAAGATGCTTAGGCTTGAAAGGGAGGAGACTCAAAGGTTGAAGAAAGGAAAGCAATCTCTTGAGGACACAACCATGAAAAGACTCTCGGAGATGGAGAATTGTCTAAGAAAAGCCAGTGGTCAGGTGGACCGGGCAAATGCATCTGTGAGACGGCTTGAGGCTGAGAATGCAGAAATCAGAGCAGAGATGGAGGCTTCTAAACTGAGTGCATCAGAGTCAGTCAAGACCTGCTTGGAGGTTGCAAAGAGGGAGAAAAAGTTCTTGAAGAGGCTTGTGGCCTGGGAGAAAACAAAAGCTAAACTGCAGGAAGAGATTGCAGAGGAGAAAGAGAAGATTTCAGAACTGCAACAACATTTGGCTCGGGTGAAGCATGATCAGAAACAAGCTGAGGTTTGTGGAAATTATCTATTTTTGCTTTGCAAAAGGATACACATCTCACACTTGGGTGTTTACATAAATTGGTGTTTTTGTGATTTGAAATTACAGGGTGTTAATCAGTCTGGCTACATAAATGTTTTTTCCTTTCATAGGAAGTGAAGACATCCCTTGATGAAAAGGCAGAACCAAATGTTTAAGGACCCTTTGGTTACCATTTCGTATTTAGTTTTTAGTTTTACTTTATGTGTTAAAGATAAATGGGAAATACAAGGGAGAGAGGATGAAGGTGGAGAAAGGTTGGTGGGAGGAGGTGGGAGAAATGGGTCTATTTATGTACACAAAAGGAAAGCTAAAACCCAAAACTGAAAACTGTTTCAAGTTTTATTCATTTTCTTGTTTTTGTCTGATATATTATCTACATTTCTTCCCTCCCCCTGCCGCCCTTCATCTCTCATTTCTCCCACATATATACCCATATCACTAGCTCAAAAAATGAAAACTAAAAGCTGAAAAAGGAAAGTGGCTATCAAGTGGTGTTTCATGTTAAGGTTTGCATGGTACAATATATATGTGGAAGAATAGTTTGCATGGTACAATATATAGGATTCAGGCTCCCTGTCTTGTTAAGGTTTTGGATTTTGAAGTTTGATTTATTAAGAAGTCAGGGATCATAGTTTCATAAGGTTGCAGTTTTTGGTCTATCATCTGTTTGCTTTGATTTTATTTTATTTTTTTCTGCTTCAGCACTGTGTAGAGGTGGTCAAATTACTCTGATTTTGGTATCATCTGTTTGCTTTGATTTTCCTAACTTTTATTTTGTCCCTTATAATCGTCGTCCACCAAAGAAGCCACTTGTGCAATGAACGATCTAGGAATCACTTGCGTAATACTGAACTATTGTTGTAGTTCCTTGGATGTTTGAAATGCTTCGATGATCTTACAAAGTCTTTTGTATAACCTGGTTCCTTGGCAGAGGTTTGTTGACTTCAAATGTTTCATAGTAAATCATCTACTCTGCCTGACCTTGATACTTTTTTGTGGCTCATTTTAAATCCTTGATATGTTTAGGTTGGTTATTTAATTCTTATGTGTTTACTATATGCATTACCAGTTTTATGTATCACTTTCCTGTTATTGTTGCTGCTAGATATTGTAGCTGATTAGACTATCTCCTCAGAAAAATTTAGTTTCTTATTTTGTCTCAAACTGCTTAGTCTTATTGTAGTAGACTAATCAGAATCTAGCTCATTTCAGTACTTACGGAAATTCAGCTGTGAATTTTAGGACAAACTCAGTGTCATTGGTTGAGTAAGTAATTCTGGAGACTACGCTGGAAGGTGATGTAAAATTTGTGTTTTGCTCTGTTGCTCTATTGATGTTAACAATTGTCAATGGGCCAATAGTCTTTCACTCAAGGGGGAGAGATTGAGAGAAGATATCTGTGTTGGACCTATCTTTAGTTCCTTAACTATAGGAGATTAACACTTTGTCTATTTCTTTGTGGGGTATGGTGGAAGATTTGATGAAATGTAGCAGGGAATAAGTCAAAATTCGAGGAGCTGATATCTAAATTTTTGAACCTTCAAAACCTCCTCTGGAGACTTTGGCCATAATACTTACGCAATGAAATGAATTCAGTCTTTCAGAAAGTATGAAAAATTTAAGTCATGGAAACTTTGCAATTATTCTCCAATTCTAATTATCCCTGAGTATGTTGTCCTGGTATAACCTAGATGATTAAGCATACTAACTTTCCATTTTATTTATCAGATTGTTGCATTTTTCTTTGTACAAGTGTGGAATTAATCTATTAGAGAGGAGATGTTTTGAGTTCAAAACTAGCAAATCCATGGAAGGATATGCTAATAATCATATTTAGCTGCCTATATTTCTGTACCATGAATGATAGCCAGAAGGTAGTTCTATTTGAACCGCAGTTTTGTTAACTTGACCCATAATTGTGTTTTTTTTTTTCAATTGAAAGATTACTTCCTAAATCATGTACAGATTTTTCCTTGGGCAGGTTATATTTATGACTGAAACTTCATTTTGCTTTGGATTGTGGGTTGTCTTTGGACATTTGCTAACATCAACATTGTCTCCATAAGACAAATGAGTACTCAGCCTTTTGCTTCCAGCATGTACCTTCTGAGTTTTATATTTTAACTAAGTTCTCCATCTCTGTCCTTCAATCAATTTAGTCTCTTTCTTATGTTATCCCTTTCTCTCTGCATTCTTCATGAGCTTTAGGTGATAGGATGGATGTTAGTTTAATCCTTAAGAGCTCAGGGGGCCTGGTTGTTTCTCTGTATGGCTCTCAAGTTGGATTCGAGTGGCCAGAGGTCTAACTTACGTAACTGCAACAAGTACTAATTCAGGATTGTCGTTGACAATGTTGGTACATTGATTATATTGCATGTACCCTTATTTGTAGCTATGGTAATAACTGAATAGGGTCTCACATTCACATTTCGAAAAGTTTGTATTTGGTTGTTAAGCATGTTCCTTCAGTCTTAGAGGCTTAGTGTGAGGGACTGAGATACCCCATTTCTAATTCAATTTGTTATTCTTAGTTTCTAAACTTACAAATGATCAGTGTGCTAGATTCTGGCACCTCTTGGGTGGTAGGTGGGAGGCGGGTGAAAGATTTTTTTCTCCTCTAAATTTTATCATTCAGTTTTTGTTTTTAAATGGATCTATCAACTACAATAGAATAAAACGGGTCAAGTGAGGAATTTTGTGATTGCATTTTTACAAAGAGGGGGAGGCTCATTTTGGGTTCTCCTTAGAATGTTGCTCTATCTCAGTTGCCTTGCTCTATTCTCCTGTGGTAAAGTTGTCTTAAACGACCGTATCCCATTACATGTAATATTTCTTTATTGAGCATTCAACTTTCTTTAACATATTTTTGCCCAAAGTACAGGTAAAATTGTTTTCCATTGATGTGCCCATATTTCTTTATTTCTAGGGCAAACTTATTTATTTGGTCTTCACACTTGTTTGTACTTGTAAATTAGTTTCATTTTGAAATGATCCTCCTATTTTATGTAACACATCAATTCACCAGTTCTTTGTGCAATTTTGTTGTTGCAGGTGAAATGGAGGCAGGAGTTGAAGGCAAAGGAAGCAGCTTTGTCACAAGTAGAAGAAGAACGACGTGGTAAGGAAGCAGTTGAGGCTAGTAATAAAAGAAAGCTTGAGGCTTTGCGTCTAAAGATAGAAATAGACTCGCAGCGCCATAAGGATGACCTCCAAAGACTTGAGCAGGAACTCTCACGTCTGAAAGTATCTGCCCGGTCTACGGAATTGCTTAATCCATCCAATGTGTTACCAAAAGGAATCTCCTCGGGTGCAAAACCGCAAGGAGAAACTATTGCTAAGTTGCTTCACGAATTAGAGAACCTTGAGAATTCAGCTGAGAAAGAAGTCAGCTGTGATAGGGAATGCATAATCTGCATGAAAGATGAAGTCTCTGTTGTTTTCCTGCCGTGTGCTCATCAAGTTCTTTGTGCCAATTGCAACGAGGATTATGGGAAGAAAGGTAAAGCCACGTGTCCATGCTGCCGGGCTCCAATTGAACATAGAATTCGTGTTTTTGGTGCAAGTTCTTAGATTGTCTGGACAAGGATTTTGTCTTTTTCTCAAGAATGACTTTTTCAGGTATACCAAATAATATACATTTTCATTTTATTTCCTTGGGCATTCAGGCTACTTGCTGAGCACATCTGCAACATAGATATGTACTTAAATAAAAGAAAACTTCTTTCAGGCTTGTGCTTTTTCAGTTTCCATCTGCTTTTGTTAGCAGAATACGGTTTTCACACTACTTGTAGTTAGGGCTGGGACATGGGTCGGGTCAACCCATAGTTGACTCATACCCAACCCATCTTTTCTAGACGGGTTTTAACCCATCTCCCGACCCATAGTTGATGGGTCGGGTGCAGGTCGGTTATAACTATACATGGGTAGGGTGCGGGTCGGTTATAACTTGTTTAATGCTTCTTGATTTGTTATTCATTTGGATTTGTAGAGATGATAGCAATGCATATTAACCCTCAAGTTTCATCAACATCAATGTTTCCCCCGAATTCAACAAGTGGTGATCACTTTGAAGTGAGTCAAGGGACCACTTCTTCCTTTCAAAGTTCCACTAATGCATATTTGATATTTTTTTGTATGAGCAGCTCAATTGTATACGACTAAATACATAATTCCAAACTATAAAAAAAAAGTCAAAAAAGATGGGTCGGGTCAAAACTCAACCCATAATAGTTGGGTCGGGTGCAAAACCCAACCCATATATAGTCAGGTTCATTAATTATAGGTCGGGTTGAATTATTATCAATATGGATTGGGTCGGTTATTTGGCAATACGGATCGGGTTTCAACCCATTCCCAGCCCTACTTGTGGTACCTGTTATAGAGCTCAACGAGAGATTAGGTGTTTCTTATTGGCTGTAAGACGTTGCTGGCTCGGATCAAAGCATGCCGTACTGCATGATGTATTGGTTGAAGATTGATCCCTTGTTTGACATGATGTGGGATACTTTTCCTTAAATGGAGAATTAAAGATGGCAATGTTTTCGGTAAAAGAGTTCTCTTGAGAAAATAGACTTTTTTTGTTGATACATATTGAGGGGAGGGTGGATGACTCAAATTAGGAACCTCATGGAGTTACCTACCGAATTACAACTAGACTTTTCCTCATGAAGTCTAACCACCCTGGGTTCGTTTATGGAAAAACACAAAGTACGCAATCACGAAGAATGCAAAGAGCATCGGCACGAGAGCAAGAGCCACATTTCCTGCATCTCCCTTATCTGAAAATTATATTAGGAAAGGTTGGTTCAGATCGTGGGAAAACTTTTATAGGTCTCGCAACTCAAAATGACAGAAACAAAGCATGATTTGCAAACTTGCGATTGCATCAACAACTTGAAGAGAAAGTAATTACTTGTACTTCTGCTTAAAAGGTTACATCATTCCTCTTCGGAGTTTTTATACGTTCAACAGTTTATAATCTAATCTAATCTATGGAAACTGGGAGTGAAACTCGGGGGCCGGTGGTAAAGGCTTTATAACTAATTTGGTTAAGTTTGTAGAAGAATGGCTCTCTATAGAAGAAAAACGGTAATATATGAATGGCTCTATAGACGAAAACCGGTAATATATGCAAATTCACATGGACAGAGAAATACACGTATAAAAACTTGTCATTACCTTCCATCTCGAGATCTCAAATCTTGACGGGACTGGCTACCCTGGACGAAAATTGTAATTGTTTACGAATAGTACGGCTGAAATTTCATATTAGTTAGTAGTTACTCATCTTCCATATATGTATACAGACATTGATCTGATGTTATTAAATGAGTACCATTGTGGACATACATGGAGATCGATTAATTTAAGATTTTTTTAGCATGCCATTATCACAAAGCATGCCTTGAGAATTACTGAAGGATCAAGGTAGTGAATTGACGCAGCACAAGCTATCAAAGGGATTACAAGCGTAACCCTAGTAGAACAAGAATCCGGAATCCACCAGAAAATATGAGAGAAACCTCAATATTATTGATAATTCATCAAAAACTGCAGAAAGTCTGCTATAAAGTTGTTTAAATACTAGCTAACAAACCCTAGGGCTGAACCAAATGTCCAACTTAGCCCATAAGGTTAAAAGAAAGCCCAAACAAAGTCAACTTGAAATAAAATGGAAAGTTTAAACTAGTACAGATATTAAAAGGCAATTTCCTGAAGTGTTGATGGTCTGCCAAGAGCCCAAAATTGTCTTACGGGCCTTTGGCATTGCTTGGACTCCAAACGGGTATATCCTTGCTTCTTCCACCTTTCTTTCTCGCCATTTCCTCTTCGATCCATTCTGCCAATTGTTCTACATCAGTCCCCTCCACTTCAGAAGAACTCGACCCCGAGTTATCATCTGGATAAAGGTCTTCATCATCCTTGAACTCATGCAGATCAGCTACATTGAAAGTTTTAGAGATTCCCATTGTTTCTGGCAGATCAATTATATATGCATT
Source organism: Spiraea crenata (assembly GCA_033992175.1). Taxonomy (NCBI): domain Eukaryota; kingdom Viridiplantae; phylum Streptophyta; class Magnoliopsida; order Rosales; family Rosaceae; genus Spiraea; species Spiraea crenata. The sequence continues at coordinate 3,178,100 of JAVBHV010000003.1, read as the reverse complement.
GTCATTAATTCTCTTGAGCACCTTATATGGACCATATTTCCGTGGCTGCAGCTTGTTATACTTTCCCACTGGAAACCTCTCTTTTCTTAAAAACACCATCACAGAATCTCCTTCTTGAAACACTTTTGAGCGCCTACGCTTGTCGGCTGCTGTCTTAAACTTCGAATTAGTCTCCTCAAGTTTCTTCTTTACTTCATCCCGTACAGCTACCGCCTCTTCAGCCATATTTTCAGCAGCAACACTTACACCACATCCCCTTGGAAGCTTCACTAGATCGACTACATGATTAGGGACAGCAGTGTAAACCACAGAAAATGGTGATCTTCCAATAGAGCTATGAAAAGCGCTATTGTAAGCAAACTCAGCCTGAGGTAAAGCATAGTCCCACTGCTTCGGCTTATCTCCACAAATACTTCGAACCATGTTTCCAAGAGTTCTATTTGTAACTTCCGTCTGCCCATCAGTTTGAGGGTGAGCTGTACTACTACGATTCAAAGTAGTCCCAAACATTCTCCATAAAGTAATCCAAAAGTGACTCAAGAACTTCGTATCACGATCAGATGTGATAGACTTAGGCACCCCATGCAAACGAACAACCTCCCTGAAAAATAGTCTCGCTATATTAGAGGCATCCGCTGTCTTCCTACAAGCAATGAAGTGAGCCATTTTTGAAAACCTATCAACCACAACAAAGACCGAGTCCACTCCCCTTTGTGTTCGAGGTAAGCCTAACACAAAGTCCATCGCGATATCCTACCAAATATCATTAGGAACAGGTAGGGGCATATACAAACCAGTATTTTGTGCTTGTCCTTTAGAAACCTGACAGATATAACACTTCTTCACAATAGCTCCAACATCTCTCTTCAGCTGGGGCCAAAAGTAACGCTCTTCCAAGCTGGCAATTGTCTTATCACGGCCCAAGTGTCCACTCAAACCTCCTCCATGCAAATCCCTAATCAACTTCTCTCTCAAGGAAGATTGAGGAATGCATAGCTGATTCCCCTTAAACAAGAAACCTTCATTAGTGTAGAAATCTTCCACCGCTGCATGATTTACACACTTGGCCCATACTTCCTTAAAATCTTCATCTGTCACATACAACTCCTTTAGAAATTCAAACCCCACAATTTCTTGTGACATTGTAACCATCAAGGAAGCCCTTCTGCTCAATGCATCAGCTACACGATTAAGAGTTCCAGATTTGTGCTTAATAACAAACGGGAACTTCTGCAAAAAATTAACCCACCGAGCATGCATCTTACTAATATTTTTCTGACTGTTTATGAACTTCAAGGCTTGGTGATCTGTGAACAACACAAATTCCTTCTGAATCAAGTAATGTTCCCATTGTTTCAAAGCACGAACAACTGCATAGAACTCCTGATCATAGGTACTCCACTTTTGCCGAGCTTCACTCAGTTTCTCACTAAAGAAGGCAATCGGCCTCCTCTCTTGAGAAAGTATAGCACCCACGCCCACTCCACTAGCATCACATTCGACCTCGAATACTCTCTCAAAGTTCGGAAGAGCTAGAACTGGTGCAGTACAAAGCTTTTCTTTTATCAAGGCAAAGCTCTCCTCTTGCTCGTCACCCCATTGAAATTTCCCTTTCTTCAAGCATTCAGTAATAGGTGTCGTAATAGTACTGAAATCACGCACAAACCTTCTATAAAAGGTTGCCAAACCATGAAAACTTCTCACTTCACTTACAGATTTAGGAGCTGGCCACTCTCTTATTGCTCGCACCTTATCTTCATCAACATGAATCCCCTCTTCGCCCACAACATAACCCAGAAACAGTAGCTTACTAGTACAAAAAGTACACTTCTTTAAGTTGCAGTATAACTTATTTTCCTGCAGAACTGTCAAAACTTGTCGTAGATGTACCAAGTGTTCTTCTTTGGTTCGACTATAAATCAAGATATCATCAAAATAAACCACCACAAAAGAACCAATGAAAGGACGAAGAACCTGATTCATCAACCGCATAAAGGTACTTGGTGCATTTGACAATCCGAAAGGCATCACCAGCCACTCGTACAAGCCATCCTTGCTCTTGAAAGCAGTTTTCCATTCATCTCCAGGCCTAATACAAATCTGATGGTAGCCACTTCGAAGATCTATCTTCGAAAACATCTTCGAACCCTCCAAGCAATCCAACATGTCCTCTAATCGTGGTATAGGAAACCTGTATTTGACAGTAATCTTATTTATTGCTCTGCTGTCAACACACATACGCCATTGGTCACTTCCTTTTTTCGGAACCAAAAGGACTGGAACTGCACAAGGACTCATGCTTTCACGAATGAACCCCTTTTTCAACAATTCTTCTATCTGCTCCCTCAAAATCTCATTTTCTTTTGGACTCATACGGTAGTGAGGCAGATTGGGTAAGCTTGCTCCTGGAACCAGATCAATTTGATGTTGTATGTCTCTCATAGGTGGTAATTCATTGGACAACTCATCAGAGATCAACTCCGGAAACTCTGCCAATATTTTCTTTACTTCCCTCGGAATGACAACTTCTTCTTTTACTGCAGACATCAATCCTTTCACCACAACCGGGTAAAAAGCTTCTGATTACCTAATGGCTTCATTCATCTCATTCTCATTGCTTGTGAGAGTCAAGAAACTCGAACTCTCTACCTTTGGTCCACTCGGTTTTCCATAGTGTGTTAAAGGTGCCATAGCAATCTTATGAGAATTCCAAGTAAATAACACCACATTGTCACGCCCCTTATGTGTAAGATCCACATCATACTGCCACGGTCTCCCCAACAGAATATGACAAGCATCCATATCAAGAACATCACAAACAACATCATCTTTGTAATGCTTACCAATGGAAATGGGCACCCTACAAGTCTTTGTAACTCGAGCGGAAGGTCCTTCCTTTACCCAACCAAGTGAATAAGGACTCCTATGCACTTTCGTAGGTAAATTCAGAGCATCTACCACCTTCTTTGCCACAAAGTTTTCACAGCTTCCATTATCCACTATCACATTACACACTTTGTTATTGATGGAACAAAGTGAACGGAATATGCTATTCCGCTGCCCAACATCCTTTGGAGATAAGAGAACTCGCTGCAACACCAAGTTCAGTCTATCCAACCCCTCCTCATGTGCAAATTCGGCTCCATCATAATCATCATCTCCGCCATCGTCTTCTTCCTCTTCCCCACAATCATCTACTATCACATTGGCTTGCTTATGCTGTGGGCATACATTAGATTTATGTCCTTGCTTATTGCAACGATAACAAATATCAAGACCAGGTTTGGGATAAGTCGTAGGCCATGACTTTTGATTTCGATTCTGTCCACGGCTCCCTTCTCCCACTCCTCGAGTCTGAAAACTGGACGTTTTATTGCTAGCATCCGAATCTTGCACACCTTTACCACTGTCAGTGGTCATATTGCTAGAAACCTCTGCTGAATTCCTCCGAAAAGGGGTAATACGCTTCTCTTTTTCAAGAAGCTCCGCTTTCAAGGCAAAATTCGTGGCTTCTTGGACAGTTCACACAGTTTGCAATCCAATCTTCTCCTGAATGGAACTCCTCAAACCATTAATATATCTTGCAACCATCTGGTTTGGAGTCTCATTCAATTGGCAGCGCTCAGACAAGCGTAAAAACTCATCACTATACTCCGTAACACTTCGATTTCCCTGAACACAACTAATATACAATCGGTACATATGTTGTTCATAATCAGAAGGTAAGAACCTGTCCATCATTAGTTGCTTCATCCTACGCCATGTCTGAATAGGTCTCTTGCCTTGTCTCTGACGAGTTTTTTGTAACTGATCCCACCATACAGCAGCACTACTTTTCAAACGAAAAGCAGCCATACGGACCTGCCGTGTCTCTGGTACCTCCATAATTTCAAAGAATCGCTCGACCTCCTCTAGCCAATCAAGAAAATCCTCAATTTTCAAGTGACCAGAAAATTGCGGAATATCAGCCTTCATCCTAAAATCATTGTTCAGATTATAGTTATTGTTGCCCTGATGATTTCCCGGATCTATTTCACGAACATCTTCCTCAGAATCTGAATCACTAGCTCCTCCCCTCTCTGGTTGTCTAGGATTTGGTGGTGGGTTGGGCCGATTGTTCATATTCTGCAGCAAGGTACGGATTTCATCCAATTGCGTTGACAAAGTGTCAATACGTGTGTTCTGAGCCTCCAAATCTGCCCGAGTAACAGGAGCATTTCGACCTTGATCACCCATGATAAAGCCAAAGATAAACAGAGGGGAGAAACCCAGGCTCTGATACCACTTGACGCAGCACAAGCTATCAAAGGGATTACAAGCGTAACCCTAGTAGAACAAGAATCCGGAATCCACCAGAAAATATGAGAGAAATCTCAATATTATTGATAATTCATCAAAAACTGCAGAAAGTCTGCTATAAAGTTGTTTAAATACTAGCTAACAAACCCTAGGGCTGAACCAAATGTCCAACTTAGCCCATAAGGTTAAAAGAAAGCCCAAACAAAGTCAACTTGAAATAAAATGGAAAGTTTAAACTAGTACAGATATTAAAAGGCAATTTCCTGAAGTGTTGATGGTCTGCCAAGAGCCCAAAATTGTCTTACGGGCCTTTGGCATTGCTTGGACTCCAAACGGGTATATCCTTGCTTCTTCCACCTTTCTTTCTCGCCATTTCCTCTTCGATCCATTCTGCCAATTGTTCTACATCATGAATCATCGTTAAAAATAAAAAAACCAATTTCCCTAAATTCATTCCCTAGCTAATATAATTGGATTAATCACTCACAAGAACATAAATAAACACATAATTCTATGCTAGTACATGTAGTTCAAATATTCACCAATTAGGACACAACACTAAATTATAAATTAAAAAAATAAAAGGGAAATATAACTTTCCACGCGCTCAAAACAAACTTTCGCACCATCCGGTCATCGTCTTCTCAGCACCACGCCCATGACCGCAACAGAGCCACGGATCGAACTTGTTCGTTGAGTGTTTGAGCTCCTCGTACTTGAAGATCTGCGGGAGGAGGGAGGCGGTGGAGGAACATGGTCATCGGGTCTTCGTCCGCGGCACTGATGTTGGAGGAACAGGGTCTGAGTCTCGGGCCCGCCCGGGTTGCGAACATCGGAGCAAGGACGGACCCAGGCTTTGGGCTAACTGGGCTCAAGCCCAGGTGACTTTTTTTGGGGCAACCAAGAGACTTCTTAATCACCTTAGACATCATGGACCTCTCGCAGACTTTCGTGGGTGAAGCCCAGGTGATTTTTTTAGCGCAACCAAGGTACCTGTCTGTGGTCTTTTTTTTACCTTGCTTTTGCCACGCTTTTAATGGTTGGAGAGTTGAGAAATAATGGTTGGGATGATTTTAAGGAGGGTTTGCTATCATTTTGTGAGCAATATGGCATAAGTGTTCCTAATATGGGTGCTCGTCATACAATGGGTACAGATGGTTCTTGTCAGCAGTATGATTTTATTACAATTAGACGTTATTACCATTTAACAATGCTAGATTCCTAGAGCAAACAGTGGAACTCCTTTATCTTAGCTCATCATTGGATTCACGTAACACTATCAAGCGATTTAACACTTTCGGTTGATTCTTTTAGTGTTGACCCTTCTTGTTTCTATGGCTACTATTTTCATCTAGATTTATCAAAAATCGACTTCGGAGCGACATGGAAGATGAATTTCTTGCTGGCAGTATGCTACTTCACATTGAAAGAGAATTAATTAATAGTATCGATAATGAATCAATAATCAGTGATTTTTTGGCTATGGGGTGTCGAAGGGCGCAACTTATGTAGTGTTATCTTCTATGCTTATTTGTTAGTCTTTTACGAATAAAGCATTTTGCGGGTATGTCCTAGATTCATTTTTGCGGGTAAGGCTTTCTACATCCCTGTTATATGTAACTTTTTTGGTTATCAATTAAGTGCATTTGTACTTGTAACCTTTCAAAAAAAAAAAATTATTGGTAAGGAAAATGCAGCCCCCTCATTTTGAATTCCTGGATCCGTCCCTGCGTCGGAGCAACGGCGGCGATCAGAACCAGATCCCGAACTCCAGCGACATGTGCTCAGAGGCGCAGTGCTCCCGCAACCCCAATTGCCGATGGTGCCGCAGCGACGCCCTCGACGAGGTCGCAGGCGGGGAGGCAGAGCACCTGCCGGACCCGATTGCCTCCGGCGAGTTGAGAGTATATTGGCAAGAGACGCCGTCGAGTTTGAGGTCGACAAGATTCCTGGGTTCGTACTCTATATCCTCTTTCAGTTGTGATTGAATTTATGGGTTTTGCTTTGAATTCGACTCTGCTATATATATGTTAATTCATTCATTGTGCCTATTTGAAATTCGATTTTCGTTATTCTCTATTGGGTTTTGATTAGAATTTTGATTTGTTGATGGTGCTGTATGAATTTGAGTAAATTGTTTTGAGTGATTGGAGGAAAGTGGCAGTGTTAAAGCTGCTGAGTGGAAATGTATTCGAGTTCCAAATTGGTTGTAGTAATTGTGTTAATTGGTCTTGAATTGAGGCTTGCCTTGGAATCTTTCAGATCTGATGGCGGTCGGCTCAAGGCAAAGGGAACAATCTACTTGTCAAATGTCCGGATGGTCTTTGTTTCGAGTAAGCCCGGTGGGAGCTTAACCGCTTTCGTTTCGAAGCCCAAAATGCAGAAGGTATGAAGTTGCACACCAAGTGCTTGTTGATTTGCCTCTATGGAGTTTTGATTGCATTTGTTAGTTTAAAAGTTGCGATTCTTGTGTTTTGGTGTTTTTATTGCGAATTTTGAAGCTAGTTTTAATGGGTTTGGTTTGTGGGATGTGTAGGCTGGAATGTTTCAAGAATCGAACTTGTCCAACTTTCAAACTGAAGTGGAAAGTTCACCAGCAAGCTAGTTTTGATGGGTTTTACCTTTTATGCCATTTTCTAAATTTTGATTTGAGTTGAACTATTGTAATATTGGGATTTTATCGATTTTTGAAGCATTTTGCAAAGCATCTTTTTTTTTTTTTTTTTTTGTGGTTAGATATGAAATTGTTGATTATATCATTTTTTTTCTATATTAATTGTTTCTGTGTTGGCGTTAACTGTTTATGTGTGAAACTATTTATGTGTTGTAGAAATTGACTATTTATGTGTTATAATAAACTGTTTCTGTGTTTTAACGAACTGTTTTTGTGTAGTAGGAACTGTTTCTGTGTTGGAGTTAATTGTTTCTGTCTTGTAGAAATTAACTGTTTCGCGTTGGCAAAAATTACTTTTGTGTTTGATAGAAACTGTTTCTGTGTTTACAGAAATTAACTGTTTATGTGCATACTTTTCACGGTGGTTACCATTCACGCGTGTTACTGTTCATGCGTGTGGGCTTTGTAAAGCTAAATTATTTTTTTATTACATTAATTATTAGTTTGTCCTTGTAGGTGAATATTTAAAATATTTAAAATACTTGGTTGTTCAATCTGTTTCCATATTGGCACTAACTGTTTCTGTGCCCATGATTTTTGAGAGGGGGCGCGATGACTTTTTTTGTACGTGTGAATTTGTTTTGTTATTAGAGGTGATCCCCATTATTTTTTTTTTCTTTAGAAGTGAACCTTCAAAATTATTATCCTGTCATATAATTAGGGGGTCTATTTTGTCCTTAGAGGTCATTGTCCCTTACTAATAAATCTTATATGGTAAAATCTCCACAAATTCATATTATAGGGATCAGGACAATTTATGAATTTATTAAGAATATTCCTTTATACGATTTAGGCTACAACATGCTTGAGAAGATACAAATATTTTATGTTCAACAACAAAATGTCTATGTATGTAGCCCAAAAGCCCAAGTAGAATGAACTTTAACAATTAAATCATTGTTGCAAATAACTAAAGAAAAATATTATATTTTATCTAAGTTTTTATAGTAATATTGTTTTCTATCTATTTTGGAAATTATGAGTTTATAGAGCTAAATTTAGTACGATGAGACCTAAAAAAGATAGGGACAAAGACTCCTAAAGACAAGATAAATCCCTTTTTTTTTAATGATACGGCAAGAATTTCAAGGACAAAATAATTAAAACCTCATTCATTGAATGTCACTTGGACACCACCTAAGCATAAACTCCACTTTCACTTGCCTCCACACGAATGCAAGTTTTCGTTTTTTTTTTATTAAAAAAAAAATCATTGGTGCACAAACCCATGCTCATCAACAAATTGTATCAACATAGAAACAGTTCTCGTCAACACAAAAACAGTTCAGGCCATACAAAAACAGTTTGTGACACATAAAACAGTTTCTGCCAACAGAGAATTAATTCCTACTAATAGAGAAACAATTTGCAATATCAATTTCATCAATTCAAGCGACAGAATAATAAACTAGTCGATTTGTTCAAACTGACAATCACGACAACTCATTTTAAGCATTAGAATTTAACATTACTCAAGTGAAAACAATAATTACAATTCCTAAAAAAAATTAGAATAAAGTTTACAATATAAACAAAGACTAATAAACACAAATATGGGTCATCGTTCTCACCCTTTGCGCCAATAGGCTGTCCAACTCAATTGCCTTGTTTGCATCCGAAACAGCCCTGCACACAGAAAAAAAAAAAAAAAAAAAAAAAAAACCCCACACCAGAAAATCAATCAGAAACCCATATGAAATCTAATCAAATTCTAGGAACTGAATCAATTTTTCACTTCGTGGATTTTTTTCATGAACCAAAAACAAGGAACAAATAAAAGCGTAAAAGCCACGAAATTTTAAGAGAATGATAAGACCCGATAGAACCTAAATTCCGATCTTTGCAATATGAAAATTACATCTTCAGCAAGTTCTATGTGTTGTACGTGCATCAGATACTTCTTTCATTACACTTGGCACTTTGTAGGTTATTTTCTAATTGGTTGTCCTTGTGACAAAAACATTGTAAAATATGTAACAAGCTAAATTAGTCATTAAGGTTATATTTCTTAGGGGTGGGCAAGAATCCCGGACCGGCATGGTCCCGTTTCGGACCGGAATGGTCCCGTCCCGGAAAATGGAAGATCCGAATGGATCATATGAATTTTGTCCCGGTCCCGGTCCCGAACCGATTTGTACCGGGACGGTACCGGTTTCTCAAATTTTAGTCTCGAACCGGACCGTTTGTCCCGAAATTATAGCAAATACACATGTCATCCCAGGATTTGTTATTATTGTCAAGTACACAATATTTATGTACACTTGACACATTGGATAAAAACAAGGGTTAAGTCAAACCCTTATCACTTTGAGTCAAAAAAGGAAAACTTATCATCTCTTTCTTCTTTCTCATCCGCCGAAAACTGCTTCATCTTTTTTTTTTTCGCTACGACTCCATCTTCTTCTTCTCCAGACTCATTTCTCTGCGGAAACTCCCCCTTATCCTTCCCCATCTGAAACCCTGCGAAAGCTCATTTCTCTCTGATCTCCTTCTACCCAAATTCGCAACAACCAAATCTCCATCCTATTTCTTTTTTGACTTTTTCTATTTATCTTCTTCAACCAAATTCGCAAGAAGAATGACGAGATCGGCCCCAATACTATTCTATTTGAAGGGTGTGATTGCAACCACTGGCGCATCATCATGGATTTCCCGAGATCGGCCCCAATCTCTCAGTCTCCTTCCTCTGCCTCCCGTCCTCCATCTCGCCCAAGTCGTCGGCTGCCTCCATAGTAATTTGTAGATCTATTTTCTATTGCTATTGATTATTGATTATTGGTTATTGATTGTTGAGTTTGGTTGGTATTTGTAGTTGATTTGTATTGGCTTTGAGAACATTGAAACAGATTTATAGTTATTCCTTAGTTTTCTTCCTTCTGCATTTCTTTCAAACCGGGAAAACATGGTTCCGGACCGATTCGTCCCGGTTCCGAATAAGAACGGGACATACCGGGACAAAGAGGTGTTCCGGACCGGTCCCGGACCGTTTCAACTAACCGGGATCGGGACCGGGACTAGGGCAATCCCGGACCGTCCCGGACCGTGCCCAGCCCTAATATTTCTATATCTTTAGAATATTGAAGAAGCTTGGAAGATTGAAGATTGAAGATGCAATCATATATAACATTCATTTGCATAGTCCTTCTGTGTCAAAACCTTTGTCCTTTCTTTATTTAGTCAAAATGTTTTAAAACACTTTTAAGCTTTGGACCTGTTTTTACAAGAATAAGGATTTTAGAATTTTCGTGACTGGTCATCTATTTCATGCACGTGAAGGTTGACTGCTTTTCTGACAGATTGATTAAACAACCCATCCTTTTACCCTCCGGTCAGTCAACTGTGCCCCACTCACTCGGATCTGGCTAGGTTATGTTAAAGTAGAGTTTTAAGGATTAATCTTGGCCATTTGTTTCTTATCCTCTTGTATCTATATAAACATAACCTCATCCTCCATCAAAGCTAGGGTTTTCAAGTTATAATCTTCAAAATATTTTTGGAAAGCTCTCACTTTGTTCATACTCTCCTCTCCGGTTTCTTCTTGTCTTCTTAAGTGCTTTTAGCTCACTTACATAGAAGCATCATAAGATTTATGAGGATGGTATGCGTTTATTAAACCCTTGATTTTCAAAGTTGTTTTCACAAGAAAATATTCTAAGCAAAACTTTGAAGAGGGTTTATCTTCCTAGTTCGGCTTGTTTTTAAAGTTCTCTTACTTTAAGTCGAATTAGTAGTGTGCAACACGAGTCTCCCATGTTCATACATGTTTGTAGACTTTGTTGAGTATTAGAGGTCATTGACCTAAGTAGGTTTGCTGCCCAGTTTGTAGCTGCAAGCAGTAAACACAGTCATCGGTTCATTTCCTAGGAGTTCACTGCTTTCAGGAAATGTATCTGTGACTGGTCATAAATCTCCACAGCATTCATACATCGGTGCCATGTAAGAGGAATATATGTTTATGTCCTTGTAGCGTGTTGACCAAGTAAGGATCTGCTGGAAGTGAAGCGATTGAGAAGAAGCCGCACAAGAGACCGCTGCATCTAAGTTAGGTACTTTAGATATTGAGCTTGGTTGAAATTTTTTATTGGGCATCTTTTGCCATTTCATAGTGGAAGGCCGGTTTTCTGATAGACCCTCGGTTTTTTATCCCTTTGTGGATTTTTCCGGGTACCAAAACTCTGTGTCCATCTTTGTGTATCGTTAAACATTCGGCTTAATTAAAATTGGATTTAATTTCACACCAATTCACTTAACATGCAAACTGGATAATTCTGCCTGACTGGTCATCTTAAATGCTGCATTAGAAACGCTGGTTTGATTAAGTTGTAGTTGTGGATAGCTCGCGAATATATAACTCACTGATTTCGTTGAGGACCTAAGTTGGCATTGCATCTGAGTGGTGTTGATCAAATCACAAGCATCCACAAGCAATATCTATCAAGTGCTTAATCTAAGTAATCTGTCAAGTTCATCACAACGGTGACTGGTCATCTTTGTGATTACTGTTTATGCTGTTTGTTAAATAAAAGGGAATTAATTTTAAAATACCTCCTCCATTGCCAACCTGCACACCTCACATAAATGTTTTTCCCCATATAATGCTTGAGACTCCCGATAATTTTCAGTAGGTGAGCATCATATTATGGATGCTTGAGGCCCATGTTCACCATGATCTCCTGTATTCAAACTTATGGGTTGAAGTTGTGCGGACATACAAGTGGAATTCTCTAGTTTACTACCATCACCCTTCACAAAATCACAAGAACTAGCTGGATTTGGTAAATTGTTGGAATTGGTTGAGGAATGAGAAGAGCTGGTAGAGCTTGTTATTCTGTCATGATAAACACTGCTTCCATGTTGCTTGCTCCGGAACTCCCCCATTTGTAGATAGATTTCACCACTTTCAGCAATCAAGAGATTTCAATTGAAACACCTCCAAATCTTTACACCCTCCATCCTTGTCAGCAATTTTTGGGTGGTAGCCTATCTTAGAAGCGGTATGAACATGTCCACATGAGTGCGGTAATTCGTCTAACACCTGGTGTGCAAAAATCTAGCTAAGAATTTGTGGGTTGAAGTTATTAATACTGCATGCTATATATCGAATCGAGTCTACTTGAGAATAGGCATAGAGCAGACTCCCTATGAGCTACGGAAAGGGAAGAAATTGACGATCAGTCATTTGAGAATCTTTGGCAGTACATGCTATATTTGAGGGATAGGGAACACCTACACAATTTTGATCCCAAGTGTGATGAAGGCATCTTTCTAGGGAATTCCACGACCAGTCTAGCCTATAGATTTTTCAACCTTAGAACCGACACCATCATGGAGTCCATAAATGTAACAATTGATGACCTTGATGCGTCAGTTGATCAAGCCTTAGATGAGGATGAGTTGTTTTTTGAGGTCACTGAGTCTGGTAGTGAGACTCAGACAAAACAAGATGACCAGTCATCTGGTTCTGATTCTGATGGTTCAGAAGAGTCTAGTCAACCACCAAAGAAAAAGTCAAATTAGGTAGTGTCTAGACATCCTGAGGAAAACATAATTGGGTCTGTGAAAGAAGGTATGAGGACTAGAGGTCAGATCCATAATGAGATTGCACATGTGTGCTATGTGTAGGATATTTGTATCTTAGAAATTCTGTAAAATTTGCTATCCTTAATCATTCACAAGCTCAATTTAGGTTGTTAGTGTTTAGTTATAGACTTTGTGATATGGTGTTTGGCTTGAAGATCAAGATATGAAGATGTGTTCTCAGAATTCTGCAGCATTTAACATCATTTACATTTGCATAAAGTTTTCATAACTTATGATTATTTTTGAGAAAAATGGGTTCTTCATAAAAAAAAATGCAGTTTTCATTTATTTGGTGACTGGTCACCTTAAACTTCGCATTTGACAGCTCACCTTCCTATAGCGATTGCTGATCAGTCTCTTGACAGAGCATGCTTTTATCCACTGGACAGTCAGCTGCACCCCACTTCGGATCTGCCTAGGTTGCACGTGATTTTTTGGTCAAACAAGTGATTTGTGTCCACTCAAATCTTATCTTCATTTCCTATAAAGCCTAAACCTCTCCTCTCACTTCATTAGGGTTTTTGCATTCAAAATATCATTTCATATCTTTCAAAAACCTCTCATTGTGTGCTGCCTTCCTTCTTCGGTTCTTACTTTGAATTCTTGAGATCTTTTAATTACATAGAGTCTTTGCAAGAATTCTAAGGATGACATGCTTTTGAATTTCTTCTAAGTTTCGGTGTTCACTTAAACTCATTATTGAAGGAAACCTTGAAGAAGTTCTCATCTTCACCGTTTCAACTTCCTTGTTTTTAAATCTCATTTAGTTAAGAAGTTGAAATAGTGGTCTTCAATCTTGTCTTCCATGTTCACACATTTTTGAGACAAGATTGAGTTATAGGAGTCTTTTTGACTTCGGTAATTCTGCTCAGTTTTGTAACTGTAGCATAAGACACCTAGTTGTCCAGCAGTCCTTGCTAAAGCTTCATAGCTCTAGGCAACTCTGCTGGTCACCAGTCACATAGTTTTCACTGTTTATACAATCGGTGCTGCTAAACAAAAATGCCTATGCATTGTCTGTTTAGTGAATGACCAGTCATCTGAATCACTAGACGTGAACTGATTGAAGAAGAAGCCGCACGAGGGACTTCTGCATCTAAGATTAGGTACATTAGATATTGAGCTTGTTTGAACCTTGTATTGGACATTTTTTTTTGCTATTTCATAGTGAAAGACCGGTCTTCTGATAAACCCCCAGTTTTTTTTACCCTTTTGGGGTTTTTCCGGGTACCAAAATATTATGTCCATCTCTGTGAATTGTTAACAAGTTGACTAATCTTAAAACCGGATTTAATTATGCACCAACTCAACTTGGAATGCAATCTGGACAAAACTGCCTGACTGGTCATCCTATAGCTGCTACATTAGAATCGCTGGATTTAATAGGTTGTAGTTGTGGATAGCTCGCAGTTTCAATCTCACCGAATCTTTTGAGGACCTAAGTTGGCATAGAATTTGAATGTGTTTGAACAATTCAAAGCATACATAAATTGTCAAGTAAAGGACTAGTCACATATTAAAGTTAATTCTACTGTTTAAACAAATTGTCAGGTTCATCATATCAGGTGACTGGTCACCTGTGTGATCTGTTGTGAAAATTGTTTGTGTTTACCGTGACTTATTTGGAAATACCCGCTCATTGCCAACCTGCACTATGTCTGCACAATTGACCCCAGAAACATCAAAGAGGCTATCATCCATTAAGAATGGGTGCTTGCAATGCAAGAGGAGCTTAATTAGTTTGTATGGAACCAAGTCTGTACTCAGGTAAAGAGACCAGTCAACTCAAATGTCATAGGCACAAAGTGAATCTTCAAGAGCAAGAGTGATGAGACTGGTAACATAGTGAGGAACAAGGCTAGGCTTGTTGCACATGGATACTCTCGATTCGAAAGGATTGAATTTGAGGAAACTTTTGCACCCGTAGCTAAACTTGATTCAGTTTTTTTGTTGTGTGTTATTGCTTGTCATCTTAAGTTCAAGTTGTACCAAATGGATGTCAAGACGACATTTCTCAATGGATACTTGAATGAGGATGTGTTTGTTGAACAACCAAAAGGCTTTGCGGATCCTCATATGCCCGATGGTGTGTATAAATTGAAAAAGGCTTTGTATGGTTTGAAGCAAGCTCCTAGAGATTGGTCTGACAGGTTGTCTAGTCATCTTCACTCAAATGGCTATACATGTGGATATGTGGAAAAAACCTTATTCTTTAAGCAGACCAAGAATGATGTGGTTGTTGCACAAATCTATGTTGATGACATTGTGGTTGGTTCTACGAATTCGTAAAGATTATGGCTAGTGAATTTGAGATGAGTCTTATTGGTGAATTGAATTATTTTTTGGGTTTACAAGTTAAACAGGAAGAGCCTGGTCTCTTCATTTCGAAATCCAAGTATGCTGCTGACCTTGTTAGTAAATTTGGATTTTCGTATGCCAAACCCGCTAAGACTCCCATGAGCAAATTCACTCGAACAGGACTTGTGAGGGCAGCCTCGATGAGTCGGTCAACCCTGACCCATTTCCCAACGGATCACCACTTAGGCCATTCAGCTCCTAAGCCATATGCCATATGCTACCCCAGGCAGAGTGGGTCCCCCGCCTTAACCTAGAATGAACTGTACAATGTTCTCCATCACAGTACTAAGCTAAACTACGCCAGTTACTGCTGCTAGACTGGGGGGTTATAGGCACCATGTGCCTCCCCTGTACCATGTGCACCACATGCACCCCTTGCCCATGCTAACGAGACGGCATAGCTCTGACAAGACCAAACACAGAAGTCCAAGAATGACACTGACCAGCAAACCTTCCCAAGAAAACCGGAAACCTAGTGCTCTGATACCAATTGACACACCCCGCCCCAAAAAGTGGGGCCTGGGAGTGCGGCCATCACCCCCAAAGGGATGACGAAGCCTTAAACAACTAACAACTACAAAACTGAAGAAAAGAAATACAAAAATAATATCAGAGCATCTATACAGCGGAAGGAACAAGTTTACACAACAGTCCCGAAGGCGGAGTAATACACAAGTACAGCTATGTATACCAGTCTAACGAACAAAAGACAGATGGCAAAAGAGTCTCCCACTTTTTGTGGCCCAGAACAGAGCTATACTGACTCCTGCCGCTCGTCTCTGAGGTAATCAACAGTATCAAGTCCTGAGAGGGCGTAAAAACAAGTGTGAGTGGACAGGGAAAATAAAGATCAGTGTATAACATTTACAAAGTTCATAATAACCCCCACAGTTAAAAACAGTAATAAACTACCATACCTCAACAACCATGCAGCAACAACCCAATACATCATGGACAATAAACAATCACACAGATACTTATGCACTTTACATACAAAAAGATCTACGACCATGATCAAAAGGTAAGGGAACTTCACCCCAACACCAATGTAAAGGGGCAAGGGGACTTCACCCCAATGCCGTTGTAAAGGGTAAGGGGACTTCACCCCAAACCACTGCAAAAAGGGTAAGGGGACTTCACCCCAACATCATATACAGCTGCAAATGACAATACCGAGCAATACATAAACAACACCATCACCAAGCAGCATAACCATCTTAGAAGCATATACGTATATAGCATGCCCCTAATAGAAAACAACCATCATAGATCAAACCATCGTATCATCATAACACACACACACACACACACACACACACACACACACATATACCTAAGCATGCTCAAACAATGTTTTAAAACCAAAATCCGTCCACTCACAGTGACACGGGCGATCGTCGTCGTCTTCCTTTTTCCGAGCAGTTCGGTTACAATGCTACCGAGGAACTTGCTCACCTAACAGTCTCAAAGAATATCGATTAATAAACAAACTTAACAAAAAACCGTAAAACCCTAATTCTCCATGTTTTGCTCAAATGGGGTATAACCGTATCTCGAGTGGCAAAATGAAGTTTGCCATTGGATTCGGAAGGTCGAAAACCTTAAAAATAGTCACCGGTCAAACTTGGTCAACGGTAGGGCTGATGTCAGCACGCTGGTGCTGACGTGTCACCACGTGGCGCTGACGCGCCATCCACATGGAGCTGACGTGGTGTCCACGTGGTGCTGACATCATCGCCGATGATGACATCATCACTGCCGCACCAGCTGGAAACTGGGAATTTTCCTGCCAATTCCCCAAAACCACTATCTTTCTCATTTCTCAACCAAATCAAGCAATCTTTATGTCTAAATCCGTCTACGGAATCCCAGGAATCCAAAAATACAACTTTTAGAACTCACCTCGCACAGTGCTGGCCGAAATCACGCCAGAAAGCTCGCGGATTCCGTTGAGCTGGTTGCCTGCGATTCCGACAACTTCTGGCTCCGATCCTTGGTGCTCCGAGTTCATGGCGACGTGGGGAATGTGATTTTAGGCTTTGACTTCCCGATCGGCGGCGAGGGTACTTCGGCGTTATGCGGCTTTCTTTTTTGGGAAAGTCAGGATTGGTTCTGGGCTTTTCAACCCAGTTCCAATTTTCCCAAAATATCTCCACCCTCAACCTATCACAACATGCCACGTGGCACTTCTTCCACAACACCACATGTCCGTAAAACGTCTGTAACAACTTCGATATCGCTCGGAAACCGATTTCGCCTTCGCAGACGCGTTCTTAGCCACAAGCTCTTCGCAAAGAGTACAATGTCGCATATGGAATTCCTTACTACAGGTTGGCAATGAGGGGGGTATTTTAAAATAAAACCCTTTATTTTAACAAATAGCACAAACAAGATTGCAAAGATGACCAGTCACCGTTGCAATGATTCCTTACGGTTTACTTGAATTGTTTTGATCTTAACTTATGTCCAAGAAGATTAATCACTTTAACAATTAACTTGTGGATGCTTGTGATTTGATCCACAACACTCAGATGCAATGCCAACTTAGGTCCTCAACGAAATCAGTGAGTTAGATATTCGCGAGCTATCCACAACTACAACTTAATCAAACCAGCGTTTCTAATGCAGCAGTTAAGATGACCAATCAGGCAGAATTATCCAGTTTGCATGTTAAGTGAATTGGTACGAAATTAAATCCAATTTTAATTAAGCCGAATGTTTAACGATACACAAAGATAGACACAGAGTTTTGGTACCCAGAAAAATCCACAATGGGATAAAAAACCGGGGGTCTATCAGAAAACCGGTCTTCCACTATGAAACGGCAAAAGATGCCCAATACAAGATTTCAACCAAGCTCAATATCTAAAGTACCTAACTTAGATGCAGTGGTCTTTTGTGCGACTTCTTCTCAATCACTTCACTTCCAGCGGATCCTTGCTTGGTCAACACGCTACAAGGACATACACATGTATTCCTCTAACGTGGCACCGATGTATGAAAGCTGTGGTGATTTATGACCAGTCACAGATACATTTCCAGAAAGCAGTAAACTCCCAGGAAATGAACCGATGACTGTGTTTACAGCTTGCAGCTACAAACTGGGTAGCAAACCTACTTAGGCCAATGACCTCTAATACTCAACAAAGTCTACAAACATGTATGAACATTGGAGACTAGTGTTGCACACTCCTAACTCGACTCAAAGTATGGAAACTTTAAAACAAGCCTAACTAGGAAAGATGAACCTTCTTTCAAAGTTAGCTTAATGTGTTTTCTATGAAAAATAACTTTGAAAACAAGATTTCAAGATTCAAAAGCTAGCAAACCTCACAATCTTATGGAGCTTCTATATAAGTGAACTAGGCACTCAAGAAGGCAAGCAAGAACCGGAGAGGAAAAATGCAGCTAGACAAAGAGAGTTTTTCAGAAAATATAAATGATGTTTAGCTTGAAAACCCTAGCCGTTTTAGAAGATGAAGTTATGTTTATATAGACACAAGGGGATAAGAAACAAACGGTCAAGATTAAACCTTAAAACTCTCTTTTAACATAACCTAGGCAGATCCGAGTGAGCGGGGTGAAGTTGACTACCCGCTGGATAAAAGCATACACTGTTTAATCAACTCTGTCAGAAAAGCAGTCAACCTTCACATGCAGGAATTGGATGACTAGTCACAGAAGATTTGAAAACCTTATTTTTGTGAAAACAAGTACAAAACCTTAAAGTATTTTAAAACTTTTTGACTTGAAAACATGAAGACCTATGTTTTGACAGAAAATATCTATGCAAATGAATCACTAAATATGAATGCATTTTCAACCATCATCTATCTTCAATCTTCCAAGCTTCTTCAATTTTCCTAAAGATCTAGAAATAAAGCTTATTGACTAATTGAGCTTGTTACATTCTTTATAATGTTTTTGTGACAAGGATAGCCAATCATAAAATAACCTACACGTACTGTTCAAAGGTCAACAGTTTGACCCATAAGGGTATTTTGGTCATTTCACTGTTTTTGGGGAAATTTTCGGAACGGGTCATATCATTTGACTCCTAACTATATGAATTTAGGAAAGAGGAAGTCAAAACAATGAAGATAAGAACTCCTTCAAAGTTTGCTTCAAAATGATTTTATGTGAAAACCGAAACTAAGAGAAGAAGATTCAAACGCATGCCATCCTTCAAATTATTGCAAAGACTCTATGTACGTGAGCTAAAAGCACTCAAGAATTCAAAGAGAAAACCGAAGAAGGAAGGCAGCACAATTTAGAAGTTTTCGAAAGATATGAAATGATAATTTATTTTTTAATGCAAAAACCCTAATGAAGTGAGAAATGAGGTTTAGGCTTTATAGAGAATGAAGATAAGGTATGAATGGACCAGATTAAATCAAGACAATGAAACCTAGGCAGATCCGAGTTAATGGGGTGCAGTTGACTACCCATCGGATGAAAGCATACATGGTTAAAAGACTGATCAGGCAGTCACTGTCAGAAAAGTGAAACTGTCACATGGGAGACTAAGGTGACCAGTCATGGAAGATATGAAAACTGTAGCTTTTATGACGAACATATTTTCTGAAATAAAACCTAAGTTATTCTAGACCTATATGAATGCAAATGACAGTAATTGTAACCATATGATCACCACGCCTTCAAGCCTTGATCTTCAAACCAATCATCACACCATCAAGTCTAGAACTAAGTGCTACTAACCTAAATTGAGCTTGTGAATGATTTTACAAAGTTTTTGACTCAGTCATTGAATCATTTCTATCTTTCGAGTTTGCTATTGGCAGTGACAATAAATGTGAGAACTAGTTTGGGTCCAAAAATATAATTCATGCATCTCATTGATTTTAGATGTGTTCGGATCATATTGTGTCAAGCACTTACTATAGATGATCTTACTGTTGCAATAATAATTATTCGCTAAGCCTTAGAAACAGAGAATCAATAGTAAGAGAGAATATAATAGATGAATAGAAGAGAGGTGTGTTTGTCCTCCATCGTAGTGCCTTTATTTATAGGGAAACAGGCTAGGGTTTCCACCAATCCCAATAGGAATGGGCTTTAGCTAATACAAAATCCATCAGGGTTTCCTACTTCTAGTTTACACAATCATACCCAAATAAAGATTCCTACAACACTTCCTAATTAAATTGCCTATTATTGTTGATCTGTAGTTACTGTTCAGTCATTAAGATTTTTGTTTCGAGAACTTTGATGTGTGAGTGGCTCTTAATAATGTTGCGTAAAGGTTGACTAGTGTAGACCTTCATAGTAACCGTTACATTTTTGAAAGGGTATATGGTCACATGAACAGTTTCCTTCATGAATAAAATATACTCCCATGTTGTCCAGTTTGTTGACACGTGTACTCTGGTAATGAACCAACATGTTCTTTCATGGCCTTGAGGCAAATTTTCAGATGAGTGACGTTAGTGGGTATTTAATTCTACGGTTTGATCATCTTTCATTCTGCTCTTTCATCACTTTGCGCCACTACCTCTTTTGCTCTTAAC
Organism: Spiraea crenata; assembly: GCA_033992175.1. NCBI lineage: Eukaryota > Viridiplantae > Streptophyta > Magnoliopsida > Rosales > Rosaceae > Spiraea > Spiraea crenata. The sequence goes on along the minus strand of JAVBHV010000003.1, from coordinate 3,157,661 downwards.
CTTCACGAAAGTTCATCACACCCACACTTCCAAAACCAATTTTAGTTTCTTGATTAATTCTTGTTTCACCATCAAGATGTTTATTACTCTTCTTCTTGCCTACACGGTCAACATCCACTTTGATTCTGATTCCGATGATGAGAACCACGTTCTCTCGCTTGATCCACTTGTCGAAATACGAGTGAACACCTTTGAACCACCTGCCGTGTCTTCATCTCGACCTTCCTCTGCCCAGAAAACTTTGTTGATGCATAAAATGGTATGCGCAACGGTCAATGTGTGAAGTGTTGGGATCGGGTCGATCTGTATGTTTCGGGGAGCTAGGAGGCTAGCTCCAAGTGTTGGTGCACGACTCTAGGTCCAGAAGGAGGATGAATGGCCAAGTCCGGATGCCATCCTCAGGATACCTGCACATGAAGGATAAGTATCGAAGGCACAGTTGGGGTGCCGGCCTAAAACCCTCCGATGCTTAAGTCAGCGTAATGCGGGTGTGGGTGTAATGTTTAGGCGGCAAGGGTGTATACCTGAGAGTGTATGTTGGAATCCGGAAGAGGTCCCAGGTCGGGAAGGAAAGGGAAGAGAGATCCCAAGGGGAAAAAGGCCATCCTTGTCAGCAGGGAAAAAAGGGATCCTTTGAAGGAGGAGAGTGGTCTCCTTTTATAGAAGAGGTGAGGATGCTCCAAGCCACTCTTGGTCGATGTGGGACAAGTGCATGCTTGCCAAGTGGTTTGTCCACACTTTGAGGCGATGCACAGACTTCGATACTCGTCGTATGAAGCGGGTTAGCGGCTCTGCGCGAAGGTGGCAACAAGGCGAATCCATAGAGCGTGCTAACAAGGTCGTGCTGCAATCGGTGTCGTGGCGGTGAGCCTTGCAAGCCATGCTCATGAGAAGAGGCAAGTAGCCTATGTGGTGCTTCATGAGAGTGACATGTGGACGATAGGGGTATCGTATCAACAAACTCCATCTCCAACCACGAAGAAGACTAGTGGACGGACAAAGGTCATTGCAAATTGGTGCAAATCCATATCAACCACCAACAACCGAGTGCCAAGTCAATTCATGTTCGTGAATAAGGAGGCCAAGAAATACTTTGAACAAGTCTCCAATCGGATGATTGTGACCAAACATGATTACCCAGTGCTACATTTTTCTTCGGAAGTAGTTAGTGCTCTAAATTTGGGGTGGGTTCATGATATTATTCGTAGCCTACACATAGAGGGTATGGTCTCGATGTCTCCAAGTTCATTTAAGTTCAATTTGTTGGTTAGAGAGTTCTATGCCAATTTTCCGAAGTTGGAGGAGTTTGAATTTGGTGTTGATGTCATCGTTAGAGGAATGTTAATTAGACTAAGTCCCGATCTCATCTATGATTACTATTCTTTGCCGAATCATTCAAATCATGATGACTATGAAAATTACATTGAAGAGGCAAATAGGTATTACTTGCATGATTTCTTGATGATAGCTTTTCATGATTCCTAGTTGATTTTAACCCATGGTGATAAACCTGCTCGATCTCACTTGTCATCAAGTTTTAGATACCTTTTGCACTTCATTATAACCAGCATCCTTCCCACCGACAATGGAGCCACTGTCACACATGAAGCGGCTCGTTTAGCAATCCTTTTATATCGTCACTTTCATGTTCAAATTGGTCACCTGATCTATGATGCTATAGTGTCAAAAACTAGGCATAGGGGGAAACTAGAAGGGTCTCGTGCTTCAATTGTCTTTCCTTGCTTTATCCATAATTTGTGTGAGAGTGCTGAAGTCAACATGACCAATCCTGAGGACATTTTCATGTCCCAAAAGGGTCTCATGTCGGAGGAACTTGTGCGCAAGAGTGAGAAGGCCATGGAGACGTCTCAGTGATCTAAACTGAATTTAGGATCAGTCTTAAATGCATCACTCTCTGCCACCGTTGAAGCTGTTGTCAAGGAAACCACTGCAAAGCTTCCTCACGCTTTCGGTGTAAAAGGATGAAGAAGACGAAGAAAACCTCCAAGAAGGCTCCTGGTCAGGATTGATTATGCGTTGCATGTGTGTTTTGTTGCTGGTAGTTATGTCAATGTACTAATTTATGATGGTTTGTTTCAGTTTTCTATTGTATCCTCATGTGCAGGTTGGCAATGAGGGGAGTATTTTAAAATAATTCCCTCTACTTTAACAATCAGCACAAACAAAATCACATAGGTGACTAGTCACTGATGTGATGAACCTTGATAGTTTACTTTAGATTGTTTTTATCTTGACAGATGTTATGTGATTGACTTCTTGACAAATTTAACTTGTGTATGCTTGTGATTTGTTCAACAACACTCAGATGCTATGCCAACTTAGGTCCTGAACGAAATCAGTGAAGTTTGAAATCCGAGAACTATCCACAACTACAACTTATTGAATCCAACGTTTTCTAATGCAACAATTAAGATGATCAGTCAGGCAGTTTTGTCCAGATTGCATGTTATGAACATTTGTGCAAAAGTAAGTCCAATTTTAGTTAAGTCAAATAGTTAACAATACACAAAGATGGACATAAGATTTTGGCACCCGGAAAAATCCACTAAGGGATAAAAAACTGGGAGTCTATCAAAAGACCGACCTTCCACTATGAAATGACAAAAGATGCCGAATACAATATTTTAACCGAGCTCAATATCTATGTACCTAACTTAGATGCAGCGGTCTCTTGTGCGGCTTCTTCTCAATCACTTCACTTCTAGCAGATCCTCGCTTGATCAACACGTCATAGGGTCATACACATGTATTCCTAATATGTGGCACTAATATATGAATGCAGTGATGATATATGACCAGTCACATATACATTTCCAGAAAGCTTATAGAACTCTAGGAAATGTAACCGTAACTGTGTTTACTGTAGCAAGCTATAAAACTGTGCAGCAAATCAACTAAGGTCAATGACCTCTAAAAACTCAACCAAGTCTACTAACATGCATGCACATGAGAGACTAAGGTTGTACAATCCTATTTCGACTCAAAGTGTATGAACTTTTAAAAGCAAGCTGAAACAGTGAAGATAAACCTTTTACAAAGTTTGCTTAGAATCTTTTCTATGAAAAACGAACTTTGAAACAAATTTTTTAAACGCATACAATCCTCACAATCTTATGATGCCTCTGGGTAAGTGAGCTACGCACTCAAAAGAACAAGGAAGAACCGGAGAAGATATGTTGCCAACAAAGAGAGAGTTTTTGAAATGATAAGTGAAAATGTTTACACTAAAAACTGTAATGAAAAAGTTGAAGAAGTTTGCTTTATAAAGCCCCAAGAAGATAAGAAATGGACGGACAAGATTTGATCAAAACATCTTGCTTTTTCATTAACCTAGGCAAATCCGAGTTAATGAGGATCAGTTGACTACCCGCTGGATAAAAGCATGCACGATTTAAAACAATGATCAATCAGTTGACTTAATATTGATTGTATAGATACAGGCATGCCTGATTTTTGGCTGGAGTGGTTTGGAATCCAATTCCAATTTGAAAACTTTCGGAATAAAACTTTTCATTCCAATTTCGAAATTTCAAAAATCAGCAAATTTTCAGATTATATCGGATCAAAGTTACTTTGGAATTCTCTAAATTAATAGGTTTCCGAAGTGAAAAGATATGAAATCATACAATATTCACTCTTAAGGAACAAATATATTCTCTAGTACTAGCGATATTATTGTCATTTTAGTATATATATAAGAATGAGTATAGAAAATAAAAAATAAATGACATATAATAGTAAGAACGAATGCAACAGAAGTAAACAATAGATTTTCTAAAATATACACCATGTAAATTATTATAAAATATGAGAAATATATGTCATGCTTGGATCAGATTAAGTTTGGAAGTATTCGAAAAAAGTCGGATTGGAATGTTATGTTCCAATTTTCATTCAAATGTTTTGAAAATTTTTGAATTCAAAATCTTCGAATTATGGATTAGAATTTATGGGTTTGAATCGAAATTTTCTATCTAACTTTAATTCCTAGATAAAGGTAAACTAAACTTTTATGAAGTTCAAAATAGAATTATTGTGGGTCGCTTGTCTGGGCTTTTATCATAGCTTTGGATAAAGTGAAACTGGGCTTGGGCTAGCTTTACAGATCAAAGAAAAGCCTGTATGCACTCTGGAGCCCAAAGGAAGCCATCTTTTTCTTTTTCTTTGTTTTTGGTTTTCGTTTTGGGTTCCCACAAGTTTACTCACAAGTCTAAGCTTCTCCAACTGACCTCAAGGTAAGAATCTTAAGCTTGTATGCTTTTCAACGTTAGGCTAAAGATCGATTCTGCAGTTTTTGATTGTATTCGGAAGTTGTGTTTAGCTAGAACTGACAATTACAACTGGGTTGCTGTTTTTCTTTAAATTCTTTTGTTGATTTTGGTTTGATTTCTTTCAGTACAACCTTTCTGGGTAGAAGCTATTGCACTCTCATAACGTTTCTATAGCAAGTCAAATTTTGTTTGTAGTTTGAAAAGCAAGTAGTTTGAAAATTTTAATTGAGAAGTTAGTGTGGTTTTTTGCAAATCAAGAAAAATGTTACACGTAAGTTTAGTCGGAGGTGCAAATTTATAATCTGATGGTTAAGCTCTCCAGGCTGGAAACTGGTTCACACGAAGATGATGGGTGATAACACGAGTATGAGAAATGGGTTTAATCAAAGCAGTATAGATCAGAAAACAAATGTCTATATCTGGGACATGGATGAGACTCTTATACTGCTCAAGTCTTTGTTAAATGGAACGTATGCGGAGGCTTTCAATGGGTTGAAGAATGTACAAGAGGGTGTTGAAATTGGAAAGATGTGGGAGAACCACATTCTTGCGTTGTGTGACAATTATTTCTTTTATGAACAAGTAAGTTCGGACATCACAAACAACGACCCATTATTTTTACAGATGTGCATATATCATGTATGTTCTAATTGACTTTACAATCTGAATTTTGAATGTTGGTATGGTGGTGCAGATTGAGAACTACAATAAACCTTCTCTTGATTCCTTGAGTCAATATGATGATGGGAGGAATCTCTCTGATTATGATTTCAACCAAGATGGGTTTGGTCCTCCTTATGACGATGCCAACAATAGAAAACTAGCTTATAGGCACAGAGTCATAGCAGATAGATACAAACAGGTATGTAGCCGCTTCCTATTTGCGGAAGAAGTTTTTTGAATCTTGTTGTTTTTTTACTTGTAAATTAGTGCATATAGTGGCAGTTGTCGTAAAACTTTCTACATCAATCAAGGAATATTTTTTAGATTTTGGATTGCACATCTGAGAATAAAGTGTTTTAGCCGCAATAGAGATGCATTGGTTTCTTTGTTTCAACCTGTTCTGGGGCATGATGGTTATGAGCAATCTTTATCAGTTTGTTGTATGTTCTAGAAAACATAAGTGGCCCTGTATGCTTTTAGAATCGGAAAGAACACGCCTAAATAAAATAAAACTCCTAAAAGAGATACAGCATGACTATTCCTTGGCTCATAATGTACTCATTGCTCCTGCTTAAAAATTGACGTAGATAAGAAAAATGCATTTTCTCTTCCATCATGCATGCAAATGCAAGTATATAAAAGTTGTGCTTCGGGAAGATTGTTCCTCTAATAGGTTTAGCCGTACAAGGATATTCCTTTCAGGGACTCAAAGGGATGCGTAAACCACATAACTAGAACACTTAATCTTCAATATTTTGAATGATATATTATCTGGGAAATCTAGCACTTATAGAGATGATTCATTGCGAACTCATGCCAGTTTGAACCCTGAGAATTTCGCTTGAGGAAAGATTTTGTGTGTGTGTGTGTGTGAAACCCTGGTTGCGGATTTACAGGGTTCTGCAGGGCTGGCTCCTGGTGGGTTTACTAAGTTGCATTTCATACCAAATATCATATAGAAAAATTTATATTGAGCCAATCGTACTGGTTTCACATCTGTGTGTTTATTCATTTGTATAGAACTAGTATGCTTTTGTTTTCTGCATAATAAAGCTAGCTAGGCTTCTGTTAAATATTTTCCATGTCTAAATGTTAAACTAACTGTAAAGTATCTCAAACCTTTTCTCTCATTACAGGGTTTGCACAGCTTTCTTAGTCAAGAGATGATAAAGGACTTAGATGAGTTGTACGATAAGACTGATAACTATACAGATAGATGGCTCTCCTCAGGTATGTTGTTTAACAGTTGTGCAGCTTCAAGAAACTGTTATCATTTGTCGTGATTGTTGCTCATCCGATAAGCTTGTGGTTTACTACTTTGATTGTTTCCTTTTCCTAGTGATGTACTCCACAAGTCTTGGCCTTTTTCCCAGTGTTCTAGATTGCAGAAATCAATAAATACTGTCAACTATCTAGTAAAGCAATCTGATTGATGAAAATTGAATGATAGTACAGTTCGTAGGTACATCAGAACCATTGCTAAGAAAGTTTTTGGCAATTTTTTAAGTTTGTCAATTTAATTTCATTGACGGTATCTTGATATTTAGAAGAACTTATGTTCATATGAAAGTTTCGGAGGCAATTATTCAAAGGTCTATTTCCAAGTCCAGCAGGTCATATGTATATAGTTTACAATTCATTGTTCCCATTCAAGTGGTTCTCTTCCACTTCAAGCACAGTGATTGCAGAGGGGCAACATGGAAATGTGAGTTAAGGTTTTCTTAGTAATAATTTGTGTCTTGGTGTACTACAACTATAAGAAAAACTTGTACAACAATGGTGGAAAAAGAAGCCATCAGAAAATAAACGAGTTAGCATGAATTGAATGCTCTACTACTACTGATAGTTTTGTCTTGGATTGTCTAGGAAAGTCAAAAGGATGCCACCTCCTTAGTAGGAAAATAGCAATTTTAGTAACTATCATATTCCTATTAGGCATTAACTGATTGGTAGACATAACTTGTAGTAGCTATTGAGCACAATGGCAAAAATTGAATATTTCTGATGATCTATCGGGTATATGGAAGATAGAGCAAGTATCTGTTCTGAACACTGTCTGAAAAAGAATGTTTCTACCCTTAGTAATTGTCTATTATCATTTCTTTATGTTTATACCCTTAGTAATTGTCTATTATCATTTCTTTAGCGCTCATAAATTCATGCAACTCCAGATAAGGATTGATGCAACTCTCCAGTCTTCTGCTTGTCCATTCTGTAACCTCCTATGATGACGATCTACCATCCAATATAAGATTATGTTACCTTGTTTCTAAATCGAGATGCACTTCTCTTTGTGCCTGGGTTTTGTTTTCTTCCGTTCTATAACATTCTTCAGTAGCTACTGAATATCATCTTCCTTTATGGTATTGTAGCTCGAGTCTTATTGGAAGAGTGTTCTACTGGGCACAAAGAATCGTCTCTTGTGGCTGCTGATGGGATCAATGAGTCTTTTACTTCAAAGTATCAGCATGTTCATCTTCTAGTAACATCCGGATCATTGATTCCCAGCCTTGTGAAATGCTTGCTCTTTCGACTCGACAATTTGATAGCATATGAAAATGGTTAGTAATACTTGTCTCTTTAATATTTACTAACTTATTGTTGGCATTTATGAAGCTTGGTTTAGTTCATTTGTTAAACATTCAAGCTTTTTTCTGCTATTTTAGATAGTTCGCCGTGTTATAGCTTGCCTTTCGACATACTGGATTCTATAATTAATCAAACAAATGGGAGCCTCAACGTGCATCCCTCCCCCACAAGCCATGCCACCATACTTGTAAATTATTTATTTAAAGTCAAATGACTAAAGAATTCCTGGATTCCCATTCCAGATAGTCAATTACCTCATTCAATGAGAACTTTTCTTGAATCCATACTTACAAAGGTTCCATATAAGTTAGATGAGAGCACTATGGCTAAAGAAGGTGACAGTAACTTTCTCCTTAATGAGTATCCCTTAATACTACTGCAAATATAAACGCTCAAGACAAAAGCCTGGTAGTGTGGCAAATCTGCTCGTGTGATGGAAGCTGCTTTTTGAGATTCTATCCTTCTTTAGGTCAACTACGGTGATTTCCACTTTGAATGTCGTCAATCATTCTCCAATCGCAAAGAAGGTCAAATCTATAATATAGTGAAGTTAGGACATTTTATTGGTATTTCTAGATCGTTTAGGGTTTCTTTTAGTTGATTGTATCAGGATCCACCATTAACTGCCTAGGATGAGGGAGTCGTAATGACTTAACCAGTATCTGCAGATCAATGTTATTTGATGGTCTAGACGCTCATTAATTGAAGTTTACCCCTTCAATGAAACATAGCGTGGTGGAATAGTTTCTAGTTTCATATGTCCTTAATAACAATATATTAGTACTAAGAGTCAGCTAGTAGGAACCATTTTAGTCTCGTATGTCCTAAATAACAATATATAAGTACTAAGAATGAGCATTCATGTCACCTGATGTAGTTAAAATTTTATTGAAAATGTTGATTCGATTTTATATATGCTAGACGTGGACTCCTGACATGTTACATAGTTTCTTTTGTTCTAGTTCTCTGAGTTTTGGTGATACACAAATAGACGCTTGTTGTATGCATTAGTGGGGCTATGACTGACAACTTATTCATAAGTTGTGAGAACGGGTATTCATCAATCTATTATTCTTTATTCAGTCTATAGTTCGTGGGAAGTGGGGAAACTACAGTGTTTTCAGCAGATCAAGGCACGCTTTGACCACCCAGATGTTCGCTACTGCGCAATTGGGGATGGATGGGAGGAGTGTGAAGCTGCAGAAGTATTGCGATGGCCATTTGTTAAAATTGATATCCCACCAGGAAGCTCTCACAGGTTTCCAGGCCTCACATGCAGGACCCTCGGATTTTACTACTCTGTTGTATATGGAAGTTCTGATGCTGAGGATGAAAAAGAGTAACTCGCTGGATCTGGAATTGGCTGTTCTTGGGATATTTGTCTGTACATAAAATGAGACGAGTGGGTTGAAAGAATTTTTATCAAGCAACTCATTTAGATGAAGATAGCACCTCATTGAGCCAAATTGATTGCATTAGTTCTTGTTGATTACCTGTGGTTGTATAAATACTCTTATAAATGAATCCTTATGTTAGAGGATTCATTTTTGCTCACCACCACCTCATCTATTATCATTAGATGTGTGAGATTACTTTACAATCTCGAAAATTTGATGGTGAGCAAAAATGCACTCTTTGTTAGGAGGCAATTTAGGTCCTGCAGAGAATGACCGAGTTGAGTGGGGAAGGGATTGATGACCTCCCAGACGGGGGAACGGATCCTCTGTTGATCCTTCCCTCTGTTGGTCCGGTGTTGAGCCGGCCAAATGGTGTGGTTCCGGTCACTTAATCAATGATCGGAACCGTTGAGTTTGAAGCTAATATAGTCAAGATCATCTCCACAAAAAATGAATCAATTCCGACATCGTTTGATTACCTAATTGTGTGAAACATACACCGAATATACGAACGGTCAACACCGGACTAACAGAGGCTCCATGAACAGAGGAGCCGGACCCCCCAGACGGGGCCTAAGTTGGTGTAAATGTTATAAAATAAAACGGAAAGGAGTTTCTGATTGCAGACATCGTTCAACATTATGAACGTAAGCATGACACAGAAAAGAGTGTCATCATCGTACTTATAGTTCTCCCTTCCCCGCCCTACTCTTCCTTCTTTGAATTAGCATCCCCAAGTCTATGGTAAGGCCCAAAATTGTGGTTCAAATTTGTTTAGTTATACGAATTCTGGTTTTGAGATTTTATCTGTGGGCAGCACATCGATTCAGGATACAATGTCAGCATCGGATGTGATGGTGTTGCAAGGTCGACAAAACTAATTATGTTCTCATTTTCCTCTGTTGGTGATTGATATTTATTACTTTACTTTTCCTTTTTTGCTTCTGTTCGTTGTTCAAAGTTTAAACTTTTGTTTGCCCTCTGCTGCGAAATTAAGGGCCCTCGTCAGTTAGAAAAAGCCAGAATCAAACTGCGGCTAATTTTCTATCTATCCCCTATCTGAACTCGAACTATAAAAGTATGTTGACGTTGACAGCATAGGCCAATAAGTCCAAGTCTTATTTTTCGGCCGATTTTATCCCATCCTCCTAGGCTGATGGCCTTTGGCATATTGGCATCACATACAAGTGCCACAAGTTGGGGGGGCTTTCCAGATTATCACGAGATTTTATTTGAGGTAGGTGCCAACTATCTTTCACTGTCCTTCATTAATTAGTCTAATAATGTGGTTTCATTTGATCAATTTTGATGTGCTTAAGAAGTGGCTGGTGTTAATACACATTTCCATATCTTTGTTTGGTGATCTATATATGTTCTAACAACTTTGGGATAATTTTTATTCTGAATCTTATCCTAAGCATTGTTTTAGGATTAGTACACAAACTACCAGCCAAGGTAGACAAAATCTCACTAGATTAGATTAGATCCCAACAAAAGTTGAAATAAAAAAGTTGGGTAGCAAGGAAAAATGAGTAGCTCTGTGTGCTTTGTTTGGGAGCGAAAGCACATTTGGTCCACAGTTGAGGCCCCCTAGTAAATTGGATAGATGGTGGTTGGTCGTTTTGATATCAACAAATGCAATTCAAACATGTTTTTCTCATGTAAACTTGCATTTGCATGTATGTTTGATAATTACTTTAGTTGTTTTTGTTCAGAAATGTCAGCTTTTCAGGCTGGCTTGTAAAGGGTAATAGTACCTTCAAACGAAAATTGTTGCTCTAATCGATTCCCATGGGGCCATAACCTTTCTTGCACCATGCCTGTGTATTACTGGTGATTGGCACAATGGGATAATTAACTTTTGAAATAACCCATGCTGAGGTTCATCAAAGAAATTGGCAGGCTGAGTTGAGTTTTCAACGACTTACGTTAGCAAGTTGAACACCGTTGACATATATACACCCATTTGAGGAAAAGTGTTAACATGAACTCTGCAGGTGAAAGACATATTATAGTGATATATATTTTTTTTTTTTACTGAAACTGAAATTTCTGATATAATTTAGGCCAAGAGAACTTCCCCAAAAGCGAATTTGCTAGATGATGTAGCGCCAAATTTGAATTATTGAAGAAGTTCTCTAGAACATTGATGGTAGGAATATCCACTTGGGATCAAGTCTAGAGAGTGGCGGAAAGCCAATACAACAATACAATGCGGTCCCTCTCTTCGTTTGCAAACTTATCTATGGACCCTGCAATCGTTTTTTGTAATTTTCCCTGGACCCCATTTACAATGGCTACGAGTACCCCATACTTTCAGAACATATAGGTACATGGTACATTAACTATAGACAATGGCACATTAATCCCTATATTAAAAATCTCCACATGATAGGGACCATGATCAATCGATGTCAAATAAAGTCAGGCGTCAATGTCATAGAGTTACCTGTTTGGATCATGACTCTCTTCATCGTGAATTGATCTAAAATTAAGATTACACGGGTAAAACACCCTTTGGCGTTTGAAAAAGGAACGTAGTGTCTAGTGTCAATAACAATCTTACCGTTGATTTTCGGACGGATTGAATAGGAAACAAGGGTTTCAGCTTGCTTTCCAAAAAAAATTCAAAATCAAATTTTCTTTCCAAATTCGGCATGGAAATACTTCGGAATATTTCAAATCGAAATTATATTGAGAATTTTGGAAGTAGCTCGAACTTTTAAGTTCTCAATATGAAATAAAATAAAATAATATAATAGTTACGCTTACAAGATAAACATATATGCTAAAGTAAGTAATAAATAATGAACCTGCAAGAACAAAATAGACCCTTTAGTTCTATGGTAGACAAAATGGGGACCCTAATTATGACTGTTCACTTTCAAAGACAAAATAATTGGGACCACTTCTGACATCCAAACAAAATCCATTTCCACAAAAAAGTCATCGCGCAAGTAGGACCCTTTCTCAAAAATCACGAGCACAGAAACAATTTGTGCCAATACATAAACAGTTCGTATCAACACATAAATAGTTCGTATAAACAAGTAAATGGCTGGACCACTCATTCTATATCAGCCACCTATCTTTTTGTCCTTCAATGGGAGCATTTGAATTTCATGTTCTATGAACAAAAGAGGTCTATAATTATGGACTATTGTTCATTAATCTAATAAATATGTATGTGAGTATGAATGAGCAAAATGGAAATAAATATGATTATTATAAACCATACAATAAGTCAATTACTATGAAACTTATTATATGTATGACCTTTTTTTTATCGGAATAAGTTCCAAAATATTTGAAAATAATTTGGATCGGAAAGTCGGAATTTTCAAATTGGAGTGGTATATTTCAATGAGGCTCTTACGAAAAACTACTATGTGGGTCTTAGTATTACCAAAAACACTACACTTTTTTCTTACAATATACTATTATTGTTACACTTTAATACCAAACCAAAACCAAGAATCTCATCACAGCTCACGTGCGTGGGGCTCTCACACCCCACATACTTGAATTGAAAAAAAAAAATTATTTGAAAGATATAATAATTTGAAGGAACACCTCCAAATTTAAAGGATTTGTTCCTTCAAATCTGAAGGATCCTTCAATTTGAAAAATCAATTTTTGAAAGGTGGGGAAAGTGACGTTTGGTTGCCAACTGAAAGGGTATGGAACAACTCGTTCAGATTTGAAGGAACAGTTGCTTCAAATTTAAAATAACATATACTTCAAATTTGCAGGTGTTACTTCAATTTAAAGGAGCTGTTCCTTCAAATATGGGAAAATGTTGGGCATTTTTTAAACTGTTCCTTCAAATATGAAGTTGTTCCTTCGAATTAGAAACTGTTCCTTCACTTTGAAGGAACGGTTCCTTCAAACATAATTCAGAATTAAAATATGAAGCTGCCTTCATTTTGAAGGATTAGTTCCTTCAAAATTCAAACAGAATCTAGATTTTGAAAGGCTGTGTTCCTTCAAACTTATGGAACTGTTCTTTCAAATTCTGGAATAATTTTGTTCCTTCAAATTCAAGTTTAGTAGAAAACTGTTCCTTCAAATTAGTTAGTGTTCCTTCAAATTTGTGGAATCGTTCCTTCAAATTCAAGTTCAATTATTTAGTGTTCCTTCAAAATCGGCAGTGTTTCTTCACATTTATGAAACTACTCCAGTGCGTGTGTGTAAAGTTGTTATTAACAGTGTACAAGCCAATTAAAAATCGACATGTGTTAAAGTAGTACTATATTGTAATGTTTAAAGTATAGTACTGTTTTTGGGTATTTTGCCCTTCAAGTAGTATCAAAATGTAATTGTTTCTATTTCAATTTCCATTCAACTTCTTTTTGTTAGATTCGGAATTTTCGAACATCAATTTGAATTTCTTATGCTCATAATTGAAATTTTCAATCCAATTTGCACCCGTGAAATCATGAAAACTAGTATTAGTATTATGCAACAGATTGAAGCAGAGGTGTGTACACAAGTTATCTCGTAAAAAAAAGGGTTAACTACATATAAGCACACAAACTATGAGGTCAATTTCAAGTTGGTACCCCAACTTGTAAAACTTTACAAACACATATCCAAACTTTACCAAACCTTACAAGTTAAGTCTTCCGTTAGTAAATCCGTCAAAACTGCCGTTAATTGCTGACTGCTATGCCTAATTGGCAATTTTTTGCTGACGTGGGCTTTTGACTGACCCCAAAACTTCATTTTCCCGCCCTTTATGATTTAGCCCCACAATGAAATATAGCTCCTTCATGTTTGTTATCAAGCTCTATTTCCAAAATTAAATACCACAATATACACAGCAGATATGCATCTTAAAGACCAATTTTGATTATTAGTGCAGCCAACACAACCTGATTTCATTACTACACAAAAAGAGTTTCAAACATAACTCAAAATGGCTCCATCAATGACCACTTAATGAGTTTCATACACAACTCAAAAAGATAATTACATATGATAATTCATCACATATCACATAATCAAAATAGACATATTTAGAATACCATGGTACCACAAATACCAATCTTTCCCCAAAAAGTTGTGGCCTGGAACATTGCTCACAATAATCACTTCCTACCATCTCCAGTAGTTGCCTTTGGAGCAGAGAAATGAAGCTTTGGGGTCAGTCAAAAGCCCACGTCAAGCAAGAAATTGAAAACTGGGCATAGGCAGTCAGTAATTAACGTCAGTTTTGACGAATTTACTAACGGAGGACTTAATTTGTAATGTTTTGTAAAGTTTGGATATGTGTTTGTAAAGTTTTACAAGTTTGGGTACAAAATTGAAATTGACCGTATAATTTATGTGCTTATATGTAGTTAACCCTAAAAAAAGGAAAAAAAATACACAAGTTCTACTCTCAACTGCGTAAGAAATTTCCAAAGTGCCCATAGTGCTGCAGGACCACCAATCTAAAGGTACTTTGCGATTTCACGGCCTCGATTATTCCTTTGACTGACGTGGTTGAGTCATAGCCGTTCAATGCCTCATGAGAAACTGGAGCGTGTTGCTGATTGCACCACTCACGTGCATGAAACGCACAGCCACAAGAAGGAAAAAGAGACAGAAAGTAAGGGGTTGTGTGGGTCCCATTCTGCCTGCTAAAGTTGATCTTGATATACCACCAACGGCAATGGAATGGGAATTAATCATCCCATGAATATACTGGATTTTCTTTCAGTTTTAAAATCTAAAACAAAACTGTTATACAATCATAAGATTGAGATTATATGAATTTTATAGAGATTATTCTTTAAAAGAGGTGGGACTAAGAAAATTAATTTCTTACGTAATTTCTTTTTTCTAAAGTTTTCTTACCTAACCAACCTTATATGAGTTTTTTCCCTATTACGGGAGTAAATTTAGATTATATTATTTGACATCTATTAATATCGAGTTTTTTCTCACTTGGCTTCCGGAAAAAGCAGCCATGAAACTCAAGCAATCTCTGATCTTATACAACAATGGATAAATATTTAACTTCATCTTAAATTTTTATTGTAGTATTAAATACTATATTTTTTTTGTCTTATTATAATTATGACTATATGGAAGCAAATTTTTTAGAACTGGACTCCAAAATTAGATGAAATATGACAATGTGATGGTTATTCCAAAATATAATTGGTTCCGAGTTGGGATCAAGAAACTTTATGATTATATGAAGATTATAACATTGTAGAGTATGTTTATATGAAGGTTTTACTGTACATCAATACCGTTCAAAATCGTTGCTGCCTTGTAGTGCGATTTTGTTTTCAGACTATCAGCATATTACTGAGGGCATGTTTACTAAACAAGAGTGAAAACAAAAATACTAAGAGTAATTCTCATTCCGGTGATTTATGTGTTTACAAAAAATTTAGGAATCAAATTTATGGTGGGACTTATAACAAAATCAGCAATTACATTCTTGATTTTCAAGGAATGAGACTTACTAGGTTGAGGTGGTATTGAGATTCCGGAAGTTTGACTCCATCAGTAATGAAACTTTTATACCTAAATTATCCCTATAAATTTAATATTGAAAAAAAATCTTAAATTTTGCATTGAGTGCATTTTAGTAATGTAATTGATTTCCACTCTAATTTCTGAAAATTAATAAATAATTTAATGGTAATAAACTTAATTTTCACTTCGATTTTGGGCAATTAATAAATGCTTCAACGGGAGTGATTCACTCTGATTTCTACTCATTCTGATTCACGTTTGCTTTGTTTCCTATTCATTCTGACTACTACTCAATTCGATTCCGAGTTAGTACACATGCATTGTTTGGTCAGAAAACTAAATAAGGAGTACATACATATACAAATTCAAACCGGGGTCTCGTTAGTAAACATGCATTGGGTGCTGATATACTACAAGGGGAATTCACTCCCTCAATATTGAATGTTAATTTAAACTGACCCAAAAAAAGTTAATTCAAGGAAAGTTTGTGAAATTGTTGTAAAGTAAAGAAGAGCAATAAAGATGGAGATAGAGCATCTACAATGGAGACCCTATTCATTAAATTTGACTACAATGTTAAGTTTAAAGAGCCATGCCAACAAGGCATCTCCAGGAACTCCCCTATATGCTTTCTAACTTTGAATACTTGATCATTTTAGGTAGATTTTAATTGCATTGATTTCTTTTGTGGTTTCTTATAGAAGTTTGCCTAGCTGGTAGTGCTAAAAATAAGTTAAATGCATCTTTTCGTATGTTCAATACAAGGAGTCAAGAGAGAGAACCCTAAAGAAAATTTTAAATGTAGGGGATCCGCTAGAGCACTTTTGGTCAACATTTACATCAAATTTAACTTAAAAATTGTTTTAGGAGATCCAATGAGCATCTACAGTGGACACCCTATTATTTTCATTGAATTTGAGTGCAATGTCAAGTTTAGAGATCCATGGCAAAAAGGTGTTTTTAGTGCCTCCCATTATACTTTTTCTAACTTTGAATATTTGAGGATTTTAGTTAGGTTTGAATTGAACTTTAATTATGTTTCAATTGAATTTATTTCTTTTGTGGTTTCTTATGAATAGCTAGTTCTTTAAATATAAGGAGTGAGGAGGGAGAACTTTAAAAAAAATTATAAATATAGGGAATCTACTGGAACACTTTTTGTCCGAATTTACATCAAATTTAGGTTAAAAATTAATATAGGGTGTCCTCTATAGGACCAAGAAATGTAACGTCGACTTTGACTTGGATGTTTGTATAGATGCCATACGTTATGTTTCAAAAAACGTTGTACTTATGCAATGTGATTGCATTTATGTTAGGAGACTATAATCATGCATTGTCTACCCAGAAACCATTTATCATATTGGTGATTTTTCACTTTTACAAACCTAGTAAACCATTCTGGGCTATATCTTTCAGGATTTGAAATCATAGGTCCAAAATTACTAAGTACGTTTTATCCAAAAGAAATGGAATTACATATGTCCTTCTTGGCCAATGATTAATCTCTATGTCAACATACATGATAAAATGTGGTCCTAGCTCAATCATTTAGGTAGCTACATTATACAATGATAATCATCAAGCGTTCTTAATTTTTGATTCCACTATTGTCATTTGCATATATGCAATATTTTTCGTCTTTGGGTACCCATGCCTCTAGACTTCATTATCTCTTATAGGATAATATTTACAAGAATATGAATTATTAACATATCTCACTTTGTTTACTTGGGTATGCATGGACACTATCGAGTGGTCTCCATTTCCAGAGAGTTTGGAACCTATACAAGTGTCACGCATCAGACGAGATTCATTTATTGCCATGTTCATGGTTAGTCGTATGTGATCTTAACTTATGTGGCGTGTCAATTAAACTACCGAATTACACGATTTGCATTAAGCTACCTATATAAATACGTGAGTAGAAATGTTTGCATCAATAGCTACAACTAGTCGATGTTCAAAAGTCGTTGACATTAGTTTAACTTTAGTTTTAAGCAGAGTCACAACCAAGGAACAAAATTTCCATCAAAATTTACCCAAATTTACCGAAAATTACCGAAGTTTACTGAAATTTCCATTGAAATTTTCATAATTTTAGCTATCAAAATTTCCATCGATACCGAAATTTTAATCCTTGGCCACAACCTTCCTTTTCCCAGCAAAGAGTGATGTGCACCTCCTGACGCTAGCCTCCCTCCCCATCATCTCATCATCTCGAAGAGTGAGAGTGAATTAGTCCACCCTCGACCTTAGTTGACACCCAATAATGGGAATCCTTGGCCTTTCTTATTCGGCCAATTATCACTGAATATCCTTGTGGTGAGCACTCACTATCAATTTCACCCCTATGGTAAAAAAACTATCAATTGCACCCCCGTGGTGGGTTTCCATTATCAATTCACACCAAATACCATTTCTGTTAAGTTTTCCATCCAAATATGAGGGCAAAATCGTCTTTTTCAATTTTTTTGCAATTTTTTATGGCAAAATTTTTTTAATTTGTTACCCACTATGTTAAACTTTTTTGAAAAGTCTATAATACTATTTTCATCTTAAAACACCAAATACATTATCACAAGAGATTACAAATAATGGGTGAAAGGATTAAAAAAAATTTGTAAAAACAAAAAATTTTGCAAACAATAAAAATGAAAATGAAAAAAAGATGATTTTACCCTCACATTTGGATGGAAAATTTAACAGAAATAGTGTTGGGTGTGAATTGATAATGGAAAGCCACCACGGGGGTACAAGTGATAGTTTTTTTTTTACTACAGGGGTGAAATTGATAGTGAGTGCCCACCACAGGGGTACTGAACGATAATTGTCCTTCTTATTCAATCCAAGCCCACAAAATAAACAATGTGGTCTTGCCTGCAACCGAAACCTCAACTCGAATAGCCTCAAATTGAGCCTGGGAAAAACCAAGCCCAACACCCTACTAACAAAAATGGCCAGGCTTGGAATAGAAGCAACACCCACAATTTGGTTAGATTGAGACATGCTGGCGACAGATGAACATCCAACAACAAATGTAAACAGGCAAAGATAATGATAGTGGCGACGCACAAGCGGCGAAATCAGCCTTAATTTGGAAGGACTCCAAATCTTAGGAGGAAGAGCACATAAGCGATGGCGGGAATAGACCTGGATATTAATGTGGAAAACCCCATCCGGTTTAGGGGGTCGAGCTAGCCTAGGACCCACGGGGATCTAGGGAAGTGGTGGCTGTGAGCACGGGATCGGGATAGATGCGGACGATGAGGGATGCAAGAGGAAATGGTGGCAGGGAACAAAAGGTCTAGGCTTGAGCGAAAGTTGGTGGCGGTTGATAGGTGAAGAGCGGAGTAGAGTGGAGGCGGAACTGTTACGACCCCTTTCATATAATTTCCCTTAAAATTGTAAAATGACCAAAATACCTCTGAATGGTCAACCGTTGACTTTCAAATAGTACGATTGTTACGATCCGTTTCATAAAATTTCCCGTAAACTTGTGAAATGACCAAAATGCTCCTAAATGGTCAACCGTTGACTTTCAAATAGTACAAAAACCTCCTAACCAATGTTGTACTCTATGCGTAGGGTTCGACGATACGAAAGCGTCCGCGAAGACGGAATGCGAAAAACGATTGTGTGTGTATGTGTGGGAGTTGACATGTGGCAGCGCGTGATTGGGCCAGGGTGATAGTGCTGGGCAATTATTGGTGGATAATTTTGGGGTTGTTTTAAACCCCCAACCGCAGCCTAGTTTCCCAAATGGGAAACCGAACCCGAGCCAAACCGCGGCCACCTCTCACCTTCGATTCTTCCACGCCAGCAACAAATCGGAGAGACAGAGCCCGGAATCAGCACCCTCGCATCACCATGAACCCAGAGTACCCCACATCGTCCTCGAAAACTATCGAAACCTTCGCCGACGAGACAAAGGGAAAACATGACTTTCCGATCGTTTTTCCGGCCATGTCCGGCCTTGGTAAGCTGAACCTTGATTTTTGGATTCCTGGGATTGAATAGATAGATTTAGACATAAAGATCGTTGAAAATGGTTGAGAAATGAAGGTTTTAGGATTTTTGGGAATCAGCCGGAAGAATCGCCAGAATTTATCCAGATTCCGGTAACGGCACGGTCGCACCAATGACGGCGCAGCTGCGCTGATGTCAACGACGGTGGTGCTGATATCAGCAACGACGTGCTAACATCAGCTACCGTTGACCGTTAGTCCTCCGTTAAAGTTAACGGCGCACCGTTAACTTTAATGGCCGCCGTTAGTGACTGTCTGCCAACGTTGACCGGTCAAAGTCAACGATGACTGCCGGTCAATGCCGTTGATCGGCCGTTTACCGGAGTTGACCAATGGCGAGCTCCGTTTCACCATTTGAGATACGGTAAACCCCTATTGAGTAAAACAAGGAGAATTAGGGTTTTAAGGTTTTGTTTCAGTTTCGTTTGTTAATCGATATCTGTTGGGACTTATAGGTGATCAGGTTCCACGGAATCAGCGTAACCGAGCCGCGTCCGCAGAGGAGGACGACGTCGATCATCCGGCCTTTCTGTGAGTGGACAGGTTTTGATTTGAAATATCGTTTGAGCATATATATATATGCTTAAAATCGTTTTGTCGGTTATATGTATGCTGTTAGTATAGTTAGTGGCACACTTATCGGTCGAGCGATAGATCACGATCGGGTGGTAAGTCCCTCGTCCATGCATAATATCACGATCGGGCAGTAAGTCCCTTGTCCAATAGATCACAACTGTAAATTTATGATATATTGTGTATATATATTTGTGATTTGCTTCGTGTGACAGACTAACTGTTATACTATTTTTGGCTATGTTTGTAGTATAGTCATATACTACCGGGTTTAACTATGGGGGTTATCATTGATAAATGTTTAAACTGTGTTTTACACTGACATTTGTTTTTCCTGTCCACTCACCTTTGTTTTTGCTCCCCCTAAGAACCTGATACTGCTGAGCACTAGCTCTATTCTGTTCCACAAATAGTAGGAATCTATTTGTTGTATGTTATCCACTAGACTTGTGTACGTGGTTTGGTTATATTTATTCCGCCTTCGGGTAGTACTGTTGTTAAATTTTTCCCTTCCACTGTTAGACGCTCTGATATATTGTTGTGGTTGTGTTTTTTGGGCTTCGAGCCGATTTGTTCAATTGTTTGCCTTTTCTTTGTTCGTTTATCTTTTTGTGTTGGTCAAGGCTTTGCCACCTCGTTTGAGTGATGGCCGCACCTCCCGGGCCCCACTCTTGGGGTGGGGTGTGTCAGTGGAATAAACCTAGTGTCAAAGACGACATCAACAAACTTGGGGGAGGCGTGCCACTTTCCAATCTTCTCCATATTTTTAATAAGGGAAAATTGCACAAAAATCACCCGAATATCTTAACTTTTGTGCATTTACCATCTAGACTAAAAAAAATCACACAATTAATCACATGAACTCTTATAGTATTGACAAAACATCACCTCCATCTATTTTTCATCCAATTTGTCATTAAACTGGAGAACAATGTCCTTTGAGGTGCCAAGTGCTAAAGAACAATGCTCAGGATTGGATACAGAGGCTGAGCAACTACCTCTTTTTCCTCAGATTGAAGTTTTATGAGAGCAAAGTCGTGCTATCAGAGTCTAAATAGGGCGATGGACGAGATGCTGTACAAGCTGGGGCTAGAGAACCACTACCTCAATGCCATTCAGAAGATGCATAGGGAATTGTTGGAGAGAGGGTCAAGGCGTTTAGACAATGCACTGTCATGTACCTCTCCAATGAGCGGCGGCTAGCAAAAGCGGTGTTCATCGAGTACTCGTCGATCACCTCATCCCTGTTCAACAACTTGACCAGAGGAGTGGTGATTCAAGATGTTGTTTCTAAGTGGCCGACAGAGAAGCTTAATAACAAGAAATAGCCAAATTCAATCAACCGAGCATACAAACAAGTGTAAGGAATCTACTTCAATTCTTGAAGCCCACATCAATCTGAATTAGCTGAATCAGTATATCAACCCCAATCAAACATACCCAAATTTAATCAACCAAGCATAAATACACACAAGATAGAATCTACGTCAATTTTTAAAGCACGTAAATTCAAACTGAATAAACTTAATTTCAATTCAAAGCAAGAAATTTCAACTGTCTAAGAGTCCCGCACGTATCCAAACTACTAAAGCTAACAAATTCCAAATTAGCCTCGAAAACGAATTCATTAAACTCTCTGCAATCAGAATCATCCAAATAGGAAAATAGTAAATCGAGCTTTGGCATTTAAAATTGCGGTACCTTCCGTTTAAGCTTTTAACGCTGTTCAGATTTGTCACATCTCTGGATCGGCTCCGCCGTAACATGATATTGTCCGCTTTGGGCACTCTCCTCTCTGGCCCTCAAGGTTTTGTTTCTGCGAACTCACGAGCACTTTCCCAGTAGGTCACACCTCCTGGGATTGCTCTAAGCCCAACCTCGCTTAACTACAGAGTTCCTATGACTCCGAAGGTGGTGAGCTCCCAAAAAGCGTCGTGGTAGATGGAGGTGGGCATGTACATATAAGAAACATCACCCCCTCTCCGTTGGTCGATGTGAGATCTTCCAAGATTCTCCTCAATTTTGCGTAGGGGACATCAATTTTGAAGTGGTCGGCAGAGAAGCGAGCAACAACGCAATTATGAATAGAGTACCGACACTCTGATGAACCGTCTAGGCAACATCCAACACTGGGCGATGTTGTATCTCGAGGAAGAATTTCATACTCACATGGTGAGCTTAACTGCAAATTTGATGAAAAAATAGATGGACGTGTTGTTAGAGTTTAGGTGGTTAGTTGTGATATTTTTTAGTCTGGATAGTAAATGCATAAAAGTGTAGAAGGTTAGGTGGTATTTGTGCAATTTGCCTTTTTAATAAACTATTTTTGATATGTGTCAAATTAGGACAATTAATTTTAGTGTAGGACAATAATTTTGAATATTCACCTTCAAGGATGAAAATAATGGGGACCACCTCTACTAATAAAACAAACTAGGGGTGGGCATTTGGGCCGAAAACCCCGGATCGTACCGCAACCGTACCGGAACCGGCACCGAAAAATAGCGATTGACCAAAAAGTCAACGGAACCAGGACCGAAACTGGATCGAACCGGCCATTTTTAGGTAAGGATTGGTTCCCAGAATGCAGAATCGGCAGGACTCCCGGACCGGACCGGATATTAAATTAAATAATTAATTTTAATATATTAAATTTATTAACCCTAAAAAACCCTTCTATTCTCTTTCTTTCTTCTGTTCCCCACGCCTCCATCCTCTGTGTTTGCAAAACCTCACCCGAAATCCCCAAATCCCGATTGCCTCTTCTCCTCGCATCACCCGTCTCCTCTCGTTTGTCTCACCGGCCTCCAATTGATTTGCATCGACATCGACATCTTCGACATCGAGAGTCTCCCGGAAGCATCAACAACATCTACATCATCACTGACAACGTCGGCATCGACATCAACACTAATCATCCATCACCGCCACGCCAACATCGACATCGATGAGCTCGGATCCACAAGGATGTTGAAACCCAGACCTCCTTTTATTCTGCTTCTCCACCAATCTCCTCTATTGTTAATTTAGTTAAATTGATTGTGTATTGAGTTGAATTGGTTGTTAATTTAGTTGAATTGGTTGTGCATTGAGTTGAATTGGTTGTGAATTGGTTGATCGGATTGAGTTGAATTGATGTTGTTGTTGTTGTTGTTGTTGTTGTTGTTGTTGTTGTTGTTGTTGTTGTTGTTGCTGATCGGGACCTTCTTCTCCTTCTTGTTGCCGATCAGGAGTCTCTGAGACAAACCAGTCTCGAATCAAAATTTTGGGTTCCCGAACACTTGGGTTCCCAAATATACCGATCTAGTCCAGCTGCTCAAATTTGCCATACCCGAAGATCCGGTCCGGGAGTTGGGTTTGGGCTCTCTCTGGACAAGACCGGACCGAGCCTAGCCCTAAAACAAACCCACGTGCACATAAATAGTTGTGTCACACAGAAACAATTCATTCTAACACCAGGAACAGTTTGTGTCACACATAAACAGTTTATGCTAGCATAGAACAGTTCATGCCGAAGCAGAAGCAGTTCATGCCAACACAGAAACAGTTCATGCAATACAGAATAGTTCATACCAACACAGAAGGATTTTATGCCAACACAAAAACAATTCATATCAGAATTATGAAGGTTCAATGGTGGTTCAAATGAGTTTTATAAAAACTCAATCAAAACTAAAAATAAGTTGTGGGCATTGTAAATCTTGAAGAAACAAGTAGATTGACATCTCAATTGACCTTGGGATGGCCGAATTTTGACAAAAATAGGTCGGTTTTACTTGCAAATGTTGAAAATATTGCTATCTCGTTTTCCTTCTATACTAGTTTTAGCTTGCGATCTTAGTATAAATAGAAAATAGAGATCCATACAAGTCTAATGCAATTGGCCTCACATCAATTGGACTCTGAATGAAAGAGTTATGATTAAAACAATTCTATGGAAGTATTAAGAGCAAACTTGAAGGAAAAAAGGAGGGCGCGCGTGAAAAAATGAAGAGGAGAGACCAATGTAATTATGCCACATGACTTTTTGTCATTGTATGAGAACAATTGAATTCATGTCTTCTAATAAAAAGAGGGGTTAGTACATAGATTATGATGTCATTAATATTTTTATTCTTATGAATACTTTTCTTTTTGCTGTTGTAAACATTGGATGCCCTAAAGCCTTTTTTCTTTAATGAAATTTGATTTCATAAAATAAATGAGTGATCATGTTTTACCAAAACTAGAGATAAAGAAAGTCTAATTGAACCTTAAAGAAAAGGTAACAAATCTTGCTGTAACACAACTTTTTTCACTCTTCATAATCAATTTACTGCAAAGGTTGAACTATATCCTCTTTCTCTCTCTCTCTCTCTCTCTCTCTCTCCCACTTGATCTGCAAGTGGCAGAGGCATGTGTTTGCCCCACTTAAGACTCCTCAGCTGAATTCCCATAGCTCATTGCATACTCACTTGTCATCCTGCTCTTTCTGGGCATCTTCATTTAAAACTTCAGGTAGTTTCATTATCTAAGTATGGCCTTTTCGGGGCCAGTTTAATGTAGCTTTCCATCCAACTGTATTTGATAATTAGCAATTGAATTGTTGGCAATGCAAATCTCTGTGATTTTCTTCCAATTGACATCAGATTGAATACTTATGTGTAGTTCTCTATTGTAAGTGTTCTCTTGAACTGAATTTTCTAATGCTTCTTTTTCCCTCTTTCCAGGTATAGTAAATAATGTGATGTCCCCTGCATCTGAGGCAGATAGCTTTTAGAAGCTAAAGAGGAGCAAGAGTGAAAGAGTTTCGAGATTGAGTTGAGAATGCCAGTTCCACTTGCTCCATATCCAACCCCTCCAACACCATACGCACCACCACCACCTGCAAATGGTATCAATCCCAAAAAACTGTCCCTATTTCTGCTTCATAAAAATGTCAATTTTCTGTCTCCTTTTGCTGCTTAGAAAATGAGGAACTGATATACTGAGAATTCTCTAACCAATTACAAGTTACAATTTTTTTTTTCCTTGTAATTTGGTTTTTGAATGCTTATCGGCAACACCTATATGTATAAATGGTTCAATTACCTTCCATCAATCCACTGAAAAACTTTGATGTTGTTCAGGTGCACAGAGCCAGCTTGTGTGTTCTGGATGTAGGAACCTTTTACTCTATCCGGTTGGAGCCACCTCCGTATGTTGTGCTGTTTGTAATGCCGTTACGGCTGTGCCGCCTCCTGGTATGTTCTTTTCTATGTACATACATTCCCTGACCACGTATTAATATAGCTAGAGTATATGGTGTAATTAGTTTTCCAAATCCATTTGATCAAAATTCTCGACCTTCAAATTTTAGCAAAGTTTAATTGCAGTCAGATTATGTTTAACTCTGAACAGGCACAGAAATGGCACAACTGGTCTGTGGAGGATGCCACACCCTGCTAATGTATATACGTGGAGCGACTAGTGTACAATGTTCTTGCTGTCACACTGTCAATCTAGCCTTGGAAGGTATGGGATCATTACGGATAAAGCACTTTCTGATATACATTATTTGCTTTCCTTCTTCAGTCATATAAGTCTCTTTTGCAGTAAATAAACTTAATTTCTGAACAGGGTTCACTATGAATTGAGTTGCTACTACAAATGGACATAATTAAGAATCAAATGTGCATTTGTGACAGCAAATCAGGTGGCACATGTCAATTGTGGAAACTGTAGGATGCTACTAATGTACCAATATGGAGCAAGATCTGTCAAATGCGCGGTCTGCAATTTTGTGACATCGGTTGGGGTGAGTGCATAGTTCATTCAACTCAGTGGATGTTAATTGAAGTCATGCGTTTCTGTTCTTATATGTTTTCAAAATGAGGTAAAACTAGAGTCATGACAAGTTGACAACTAAATTAAACACAGGTTCAGGGCTTTTTTGCTGCTACTCAAAGTTAATGACTGAATTTTTGCAGAATTCATTTGGTAAGGTTCAAGAAAATGAAAAGAAAAGATTGATCATAGCAAATAAAATTCGTAAAGAAATGTTCAGAGCTTAACTGGACTGCAAACGCAGATTGGTAGAAAGACGAAAAGCTAAAAACTTATGAAACTGATTGTCTTATATGTTTTTTGGATTAAACACCCTCTGATACTCCTACACATTGCCTCATCATTTGTGTTACAAATTACTATGTACTGTCGTACATTTATCAAACGTATTAGCATTCATTTTATTGTGAGTGATGTTAAGTGGGATTTTCAGGTCTCGGCGAGCACTCCAGAACAGAAATTCAGCAACTAAATTTTACCATACACTAAAAAGATGGCTAGATGCTACAACTTCGGCATTGCAACTTACATCAGTTTTTTCTTCCAAGATTGCGTCTCAGTGAAAACAGAATTTTCCTGCTGCTGATCACCTTGTATAGAGTTCATTTTTTTTTTTTGCGCGCGATCCATTTACGAATAAGTAAGCCATGTCAAGATTGGATGTATGAGAAGAATTCCATAAAACAAAAGACTATTAGTGTTAAGTGCATTTGAAAACTCTTTGGATAAGATAAACTTCGCTTTCAGTTACTTTGAAATGTCTGTACCACTTCAAGTACAAGGTAAACTTTTGTCATAAATACCCTTTTTCAGCTTTTCAGTTGTCAAATGTCAAAAATCATCCAGAAGTATAATTAATTAGCAGTCAATTAATTTGATGCCCAACGATCTGATCCAAGAAAGTAAAACCCATTTGGGACCAGGAGATATTTTAAGAGAGTTAACCGGAGGTGAGGATTCATCAAATTAGGAAATGTAATTATATGGTCCTAGTGTATGATTTTGACTGGAAGTCCCAATCAGTAACCTCAGAGCATTTCCACCCATGTGGCAAAGGCAAGAGGCAAGAGCAAAAAAAATGGGAAAATCTTGCCTTTGCCAAAAATTGTGTTTCCACCCTTGCTAAAGTTGTCATTTACTGTAGAGATGGGAGAGGAAAGAGGCGGGGCAAAAGGCAGAAACTTGCCTGCCTCCCTGCCTTCAGGCAAGTTGACGTCAGCCCCATGTGGGAAAATCTGGGGCGTCCATTTTACATCCAATGGGTATAAATATTCCGGATAGAAAATTAATTTTTTTTCCTGTAACTACTCAATTCAATTTTTATATTTCCCACATTAAAACATCACAAGTTCTTTCTTTTTTTTTTTTTAAAAAAACTATTTTATCGGTGCGAACTATCTTAGTTCATAAAAAAAAAAAACAAAAAATGAGTTTTGTGAATAGTAATTGCCCTTACACTTGCCCTTTTGCGGTGGAACAAAAAACGAAAGGCAATTACTATTATCGTGGTGTAAACTTCCATGAATAAACCTAAACATGGACTCTTGACATGATCTAACATCCACAAACAAAAGCACATCCATAGGTTAGTCCAAAAGCATAAACAACATGAACTATGCACTGTACCTTGTCTTGGCATCTGATCAGAAGACCTGATGAATGGCGTTGGGATGAGCTAGGTCTTCTACAAGGCAACACACTGATTCTCTTCTATGGGGCAGAATTAGTGAATCAAAGGTTATCGTATTGCTTGTAGGGACCTTACTTATATAGTAGTGCAATTAGGGTATTAGGCCCACCCATAATAGAATCCTAATCCCTAATTGATTTAACTTGCAACCTAAGTTACAGTCCTTCAAGGACTAAGACAAGTCAGGTTAGACACTTCCTAATCAATATCAATACCATATTGACTAGGATAATAAGTATAGGAAATCCACGTAAGTTCTTACTTGAACCTTAAGTAACATCTATATAGTGTTTATGTGTTTAGTCATAGGGTCCGATCTTACAGGTGGATCATATGTGAATAGTATCCACCTTTTGGGACTATTCCCTTGCCCTTGCCTCTTGCCCCTTGCCCCTTGCCTCATGGGTGGAAATGCTCTCAGAGGTTTGATAGATTGTGAATTCCAAAAGGAATCTTTTCAATGGAACAAGAGTCTGCTTGTTTTACCAATTTTGGACAAACTTTAGATTTCTCATTATTGGAGAATTTGAACCTACCTGCGAGTGTATATAATTACTGTATGCGTATGTAGAGGTCTTTTCTTGCTCATTTTTTAGGTGGGGCCATTAGGTGTGAACACAAGTAAATGAAGAAGATGATGCTGCAGCAACATTATCAATTTTGGAGAGATTCTATGTATACCATATTTTCTTTCTGGTCACTCGTGTTTCTTCGCACACCTAGTTTAAATTTTTTTAATATTCTTTAGACACCCAATTTAGATATTGAACTTCAAATATATAATTAATTTAACTTTATTCAATAAAAACCTATAACATTCTCTTCCACCAAAACCACAAATTTTTATCGCGACGGTCATCGAAATGAAAGAAGGTGGGGGTGGAAGCGTTAGCTGCAGCTGTCATTCGTTGTTTTGCTCGGTTGCAAAGAATTTTTTTGCGTTTGGATATAAGTTAAACCTAATTTTAAAAGGAACACTAAGAAATTAATCACATTTCTCATAGGTCATTTGATGTAAATTTACATGTGGGTATAAAGGTAATTTTACATTAAAAAAATGTCAGGGTGTCCAAAGAAGAAAATATGGTGTACATAGCAGCTCTCCATTTTTTACGTCTTCAAGAGCCGCTGCCATTCCACCTAGGATTTGAACAGTTTGGTTGAAGGGTTTTTTGCTATTATCACTACGGACTTTGAAGTTATTTGGGGCAAATCTATTTGCATCTAGAAGTGCCATTAGATGCGGAAAAGTAAAGAAATCTGCCCCTAAGCCTAGGAGCGGCGGATAATGGAATTGAAGCTAGAAAAGGCGTAGGTAGTAGTTATTAGGGGCAAATGTACATTTAAAACCGCACCTAATCTTTCCTATGACACGTAGGCAATCTGAAATCAACCCCTCTCAATTTCAAACAGTAGTGGCGTTTGTTTCTGCCCCCACTTCCATATAAATATTATTCAATTATTATTAAATTAAGGCATATTTAAATACCACTATTAAATTTAATATTATTCCTAATTAATAGCCATTAAAAATTCGTTCATCCGCTCCTCATGTATCGATTTAGAATCTGCCTTGCTGCACAGTTTTCGTTTTTCAAATTCATATTCTATGACGTTTTTCAATTTCATATTCTAAACATAGAAGATTAAATGTAAAACATAAAATACATATGCATATTTCATATAAGTTCTACATAGATGTTCACATAATAGAGAGAAGTACCCAGTATCTAAAACCAAAGAGTAAAGACATATCCAAAGCCTTTTCAGATACTACATAACCAAATATAAAAAGATTACTAAAGACCCCAAAGCCACTTCCAAAGAGCATCAGCAGCCTAGTCTTGATCTGGACGACAAGTCCTCTGAGCTTGATCTGAATATATGAAATTATGCATAAATTCTTCAAGAAGCATCTCATGTAAATTCTCCAAAAGAGCAAGGCACTGGAGGGTACACTCAGTGTTGGTTGTGTCTCCACCACCCAAGGCACCATCTTTTGTGTCACTGCATCTCCACAACCGCGAACTCTTCCATGGGTCTCAAGACCTCGAGTAGATATATATGCTTGCAACCTTTAAGTCTGGAGTCTCCTCACCATGGGAAGCAACAGGTTGGGTTAATTCTTGTGAGAGCTTAGCCTAACCAAGATAAAGAATTTGTTTAAGCACTTAGTTTAAAAAAAAAAGGGAGCATTATAGACCAAGAATTTAATAATAATGAAGTTTTAAACTTACTCTTCATTTGCTCTGATGCATCATCCACCCAACTATTGTCTTTATCATTTCTCTTGTGCAACATATCAAAAGTTTCAATAGGATCAGGTGGATGACCATGCTCTTTCTCACATAACATGCAAATCATCAAATAAAGCATCGACAAGGAAAATGGTAGTGGACTTATAATCAATTACACCATTGTCACTAGCATTTGAATTAACACCAGTCTCAAAGTATTACCCTCTACCTTTTCCTTTTGCTCTTCTGTTTTTATGAATACCAATACCAACTTCAAGCAATTCATAATTCCAACTAATGTATAAAGTTTAAACTAAATAGCACCCAAACTTTCTGATATCTTACATATAGATGCAATTACTTACATATTCAGCATGATACCGAGCAAAGCTACCACAAAACGTATAATTGAACTCAGATCACAAATCAACAAATGCCACACAATAACACTTCTCAACAAAACCAATTCGCACAAAAAAAAACTCAGAAAAACACACTATAAAGTACCTGTTTGAGACTTGAAGCTTAAAGAAAGGAAGATTATCATAAAAACTCACTATAAAGTAAATGACAGATACTAGAAAAATTTAACTTTTTTACCTCAGCTTCAATTTTGTAGAGGACGGTGAGCAAACTCTAGACCGGCTGAGGCTGCAAAATCATAGCAAGGATCTGTTACAACCTGAAATTCAACCCCAGATTTATTTTTTACCCAAGGAACATAAATTATAATACCGAGAACATAAAAGAAGCAATACACAAGTTAATATTCATCGCAGAAATAAAGCTCACAGGATAGAACTTCAAACCAACAATCTGTACACCGAGTAAAACACTATCAGCAAAGAAAAGAAGCAGTTAAAGGTATAAGAGGAGAACTCACGTGTTCCTGATAGTCAAGACTTCCTTTGTCTGCCCTTCTCACCCATTCAGTAGCTGAAAGAAGATACAACCCCAGCATTACACATTAAAAACTGATGCTATCGGTCCACAAAGAAACGTATTAGACAAATTATGAACCAAAACTAAGCAAGGTGAGTACAATACGCTATGAAGCAATTCATCTTTAACTGCTAATCGATTCATGCAGGAAAAGCAACCATTCCAAATCAATTACACACGTATTGAATTCACAAGCTCCAAAAACGTAAACTTTCAATTCGAAAAGCAACAGAACAATTCACAAGCTCCAAAATTCCACATTCTTATGCACAAACTCAAGCTTCTCCGCCAGCCAAATCAAACAATTAGCAGAATTAATAAAATCGATCAATAAAAATTCAATCTTTTCCCCTAAAACTTTCTCAGCAACCAATCAACCAATTAACACAAACAAATATGCACATATATATATATATGATGGACTCACCAACTGAAGAAGAGGCGATGGGCGATCCATAACCGAAGGTCTTGAAGCAAGCATCGACGATCCCCGTCCCACCGTCGGATCGGTCTTACCGCAAGACTCCGGAAGCGAAGCGAAATCGATGATCTGCATATCCCAATGAGACTTTTAATTGAAAACCCAGACACCGAAAAGAAAAGCCATGAAAACCCAGTCACAATTTCACCATCTCGTACACAAATTCTCAAGGAGGAATTTCTAGGGTTTTCAGAGGCTGGCTATATCGTGGCGACCAGAGCGGCGGCGCCATCGGAGGCATGAAGCCGCCACGGTAGAAGACCGTGCGCCATTGTTATTAAATCAGATCTGGAAATAGAATAAAAGTTAGATATGGTGGAGATACAGGGTAGAAGACGGCAAGGTTGGGTTGGGGGGAAAGGGAAGAGGTGCGGCTGATAGTAAGTGCAGTAGGTTTAGAAGAAAAATTACAATCTATTTCTTTTTTATTATTTTTAATGGTTAAAAAATAACAATTATATAGCCACTTGAAATATATTATATGGCTTAATTGATACAAGTGCCAGCTGTATAAAATTTGGCTCCAACTTCCCTCCGAATCCCGCCAAACTTTAGAGGCTTTTACATCTGCCCCTAATAAGAATTGGGCCCGCCAAAAATTTAGTGACTTTTAAATTTGCCCCTAATACTACTAATAGCAACAAATAAGCTTATCCGCCTCTGTTTCTTTAGAGTAGCGACGAAAGACATTTATTTGCCCCTAGAGAAATGCCCCTAATAACTTCAAAGTTGGTAGTGTATTTTTCTTAGTTGGCAATCCACGTAAGACTTGGTGTATTGGATGGAGATGCTCTAAAATGGTCCGAAAATATGTGCTTGAGCTCGTGGGATCCTTCTAACCACATATGGTAGGGAACTACATATGAATAAAATGACTGCATTGCATTATGTTTCAACCACTATTCATGAGTCACCACACTACCAGTCCTCTTTTCTGTGCCATAAAGTGATCACCTGTACAAACTTTCTATTACAATCTCAATAATATATTGTCTATACAAAAAACTTATTTCAATTCTATTGAGACTATACTAATTATATGCGAAAAAAACCCTAGGAGAGTGAGAGTTGCTGCTATAGCCGCTGTAGAGTAGGCGAGAGCATGAGCGATTGACTATGCTGTCAAGTTGGTCGAGTAGTCGTGCACTATCCCTACCCATTGCCACCCTTGTTGTGGTCGCTTATAGCTGCCATCCACTCGATCTCGTCACTGGGATTTGATCTATCTTACACAGTTTTCACCGTCACTGCCCTCTTACTATTGGATCTCGCTATTGTACTAGTCAACCATCGCCTTCAATCTATTTGGCAAGGGTCACTCTCTATGCCTAATTATCGCCATCGTCATGCACCATCCTTTACTAGCACTTGTTGCCACTGTTAGTCCTCCTTTAGTCCTGGTTGTCGATGCTTGTTGCCTTCACAAACTCGTCACCATTGTCGTTGTTCTGACCAAGGGCCTCCCCCCAGTAAGGCTTGTCTCGCACGGACGGCCGCCTAAACC
This sequence comes from Spiraea crenata, assembly GCA_033992175.1. Lineage (NCBI taxonomy): Eukaryota > Viridiplantae > Streptophyta > Magnoliopsida > Rosales > Rosaceae > Spiraea > Spiraea crenata. The sequence goes on along the minus strand of JAVBHV010000003.1, from coordinate 3,124,986 downwards.
AGCTTTAATCTAATATGGTTGCAACCAAACTGACCTAGCCGATTGTGAAGTCTATTTTGAATTGGACATATTTGGCCCATAGGCTACTAGGGGTTCCTTCATGTCAGGTCTATTGGGTTTTGTTCCTAAGGTGGTGCATGAAATATATTCGGTGGAGAATCCTGCTTCCGTCCAGCCTCCCACCGATTATTAGCGCCTACGGAGGTATAAAGGGCTAAGGAAGGCCAGGGGTGCATCTACTTCCAGTTAGGTGATCTCAAATTGAGTAGGATAGATAATTGCTTATAGCTGTGTATATGGATATCAATTATTGTTACACTATACTGATGACATCATCCATAATATTTTCCGCCTTTGTTTAAAAAAATAATTCTTTTGAGAAGGCTTATGAATATAAGAGCTCATTAAAGCATTTCCACCCATGTAAGTGAGGGCGAAGGCGATTGAGAGTGGTTTCGCCTATAGGTGATGAATAGTGATCACTCTCGCCTTTCGTCGCCCACGCAGCATCCACCCACAGAAGGCGAGGGCGAGGGCAAAATACTATTCACATATTTTTTAATATATTTTTTTGTCTAAAAAATATGTATAATAATTAGCATCAAGTCAAGTATCCTGATTGTGGTACGTGTCTATATATATCAAATTATGTCACAGTGAAATTTTAGATTTTTGTTGATCCATTCCTGTGCTGACAGGTGTCCATATCTATCAGATAATCTGAATGAAATTTCAGATTTGATTTCCTTTTACTACTGTGATGACACGTGTCTTATCTTATCGAACAACTCAGAGCAAAATTCTCCATAAATGCAGACTCAGTCTGCATCCTCTTCTCACAAATAACTCTTCATCTGCCTCAATCTCATATTTCTCAGCTTTCTTTTGTAGAAATTTCTTATTTTCCAATGTTGTTCGTTAGAAGATTGCTGGCCAAAAGGGCGAAGGATGCTGAAGAGCGTTGAATCAATGATGCCATAGAAGATGAGGAAATGGAAGAAGAAAAAATGGAACTTGTTGCAGCAGTTTCGTTGATGGAGCAAGAAGGCCAATCAAGTGGTGGGTCAAGAGCAGGTCGTGCTCCGAATCTTGACCGAAGAAGGCATGCTCGAGGTGCAAATCTCCAAGATGATTACTTTATCCCAGCTCCAATTTACCCAAAAGATGTTTTTTGAGCGCGGTATAGAATGTACCGTCCTCTCTTCTTCCACATTATGACGGATCTGTGCAACCACGACAAATATTTCGTAAAAAAACCAGATGCTTGTGGTGTTATGGGTCTACTGCCGGAGCAGAAGTTAACAGCTGCCCTCCGAATGCTTGCATATGGAGCAGCTGCCGATCAAGTGGATGAGATAACTAGGTTAGGAAAGTCTACTGCACTAGAGGCCTTAGATTATTTTTGTGATGGAATATATAAAGTCTATAGCAAGAAGTAATTACGCCGCCAAACAAGGGCAGACTTGTATAAACTGCTCAAAAGAGGTGAGGAAAGGGGCTTGCCAGGAATGATAGGGAGCATTGACTGTATGCACTGGGAGTGGAAGAATTGTCACACTGGCTGGGCCGACGCATACCAGAATCGGAAAGGGAAGAGGACTATAATTCTCGAGGTTGTGCAATTACTTGGATCTGGAACGCGATATTTGGATGTCCAGGTGCCCAAAATGATATCAATGTTCTCCATCAATCTGACGTGTTTGTCCTCGTAGTGAGTGGACATGCTCCTCAAATTAACTATAATATCAATTGGCGAAGCTTTTCAGGTGCTTATTATTTAGTTGACAGGATTTACCCACAATTGGCCACAGTTGTGAAATCAACATCACACTACGCCAAAATATCCTTCAGACGACAATTTTCAGTTTTTATGTCGTCTGTTAATATTTTACGACAGTTTTTAAAAAACTATCGTCGGATTGCTTAACATTCCACACTTCAGTTTTGCTCAGTTAATTACACGATAGTTGCCTGGTTAAAACTATAGTGCGTTGCCCAAAAAAAAAATGATCTGTAAATTTCCCCCTAAAAATTTCGCTGAATTTCCCTTGACTCTTAAAACATAAAAGGGTTTTTACTAAAACTCAACCCGACATCAACACTTAAACAAAATTTCTCTCACATAACTTCTTTCACATAACTCCCACAAACTCAACTCTTCAACCTCACTGAACCCACATCTAAAAATCTCACAAGCCATCTAAATTCCAGAAAATCTGTCATCAAATTGTAGATTCTTGAGCTATCAATAGGAGAGATAATCAAGGTGAGTGAGTTTTCTTCTTCTAAATTAGATTTTGAGTCTGGGTTTTCAAGTTGAAATTTTCGCCTTGTTGAGTGGAGGAGGTCAAGGTTTTGAGTCTGGGAGTTTTCGAGTGTTCAACTCTGGGTTTTCGTATTGAACATAGATCTAGGGTTTCAAAGGGTGGGATTTCTAGATTGGAAATTACTGAAGGCTTGGAATTTTCACCTTGTTGAGCTATCTATATCAGAGAAGGTCACGGTTTTGAGTCTGGGTATTCGAGCTGGAGTTTTCTAGTCTGGAATTTCAGTGTTCCAACTTTGGGTTTTCGTATTGAACAAAGATATAGGGTTTCAAAGGGTGGGATTTCTTGACGGAAGATTACTGAAGGTTCAGAATTGCTCTAGGGTTTGGGTTGGGAATCAAATTTTGCACCACACTTGGGTTTGGAATTGGTGTAGGGTTTCAAATTGGAATTAAAATTTAGGTTTCAGTTGGGGTTGGGCTTGGGGACGACTTGGGTTTGGTATTGGTTTATTGTTTGAAAATTGGATCAAAATTTGGGTTTTGGTTGACATTGGGAATCAATATGACTTGGAAAGTTTATGATTTGGATTCTGGGTTGTAAAAATTGTGGTAATTTTGGGTGTTTGGGTTCTCATTTTGTTGATTTAAGATGGTTCTCTTCTGCTTTAATTTGATAAAGATGTTGGGTATTACTGCACTATTTTGATTCCAGTTACTTTGTTTTGGGTTTGTATTTGGGATTCACTTGAGTCAACACTTTATACTGATTTAGTTACTGGCTTTGGTGATGCTTGTGCTTAATAAATCTTGTAATTGGCTCTGTAGATACTGCATTTCTTTGAATACATTTACAGATTAGTACTTGAAGTGGTATTTTGTGTTTTTTTTACAGGTGGTGATAAATTTGGTTGAGGCATTAAATTGGAGCATACGTTGGAGCATCCAGTAAGTACAAACTTCGGTATATTTATATTTTATTTTTATATAACATGTTTATATGTAAGTTTACTACCTTGTGGTGTTTCTTTGACTGGTGATTGGTCTGTTATGATGGTGTGATTGCTAATATGTGTATGTCGTGTGGCTTTAAATACTTTTGTAGTCAATGATGGATAAGACTTGGATGTTGGCTGATAGAAGATCAGAGTTGTACAAGTTAAGAGTTGACAGATTTCTTAGGTTTGCCATGCAGTCGATAAAGCTAGAACTTCTCTGTTGTCCTTGTTTGAAGTGTGGGAACAACAAAAACTTGAGTCCATTTGTTATAAAAGAACACCTTTTTTTTAATGGAATTGATACTAGTTACCAAAATTGGATTTGGCGTGGGGAAGCTGCTCATTTAGGTGACCATTCTAGCAGTGATAGTGAATCAAAAAATGTTTCAGGTGGTGTTGAGGTAGATACGGATGATGATGTAGAACTTGTAGGAGATTTGAATAGTGATATTGATTTCACTGGTGATGAGGAGTTCTCAAAGGAATTTGAAGACTTTAGGGATTTTGTTGATGATGGGTGTAAAGCCTTGTATCCTGGATGCACAGAATTTACTAAGTTGAGTGCTCTTGTTAAAATGTATAATCTTAAAGCAAAGAACTCAATCACTGCTTTGAAGATATGCTAATCATGATAGCAGAGTTCCCACCAGAGGATAATGATATTCCCACTTCTGCATACGGGGCAAAGAAGATCTTGTCTCATTTGAGAATGGGATATAATAAGATACACGCTTGCCCGAACGATTGTATTATGTATAAGAATGAATATGTCAACAACACTAGTTGTCCAACATGTCAAGCTTCTAGGTGGCAGCTAACTAAAGATAGGAAACACATAAAGGAAGGGACTCCAGCAAAGGTCATGTGCTATTTTCCACTTATCCCTAGGTTTAGGAGAATGTTTCAGTCTCCTAAAAAATCTGAATATTTGAAATGGCATGGTAAAAGAACTGTGACAGAAGGAATAATGAGTCATCCGGCGGACTCTCCTGCTTGGAAATTAATTGATGATAACTGGCCCACTTTTGGTCATGAGATGAGGAACCTTAGGCTTGCCCTATCCACTGACAGATTCAACCCTTATGGCTCTATGTCTAGCAAACATAGTTGCTGGCCTATTATAGTTGTCACTTACAATCTTCCTCCTTGGTTAACTTTCAAAAACAGGTACATGATGTTAAACACCATAATATCTGGTCCAAAACAACCAGTAAATAATATAGATGTATACTTGCAAATACATGTGGATGAGTTGAAGATTTTGTGGGAGGGAGTACCGAGAGTATACGATTCAGAGTTAAATGAACATTTTACCCTTAGGGCAGTCCTTATGTGGATAATTAGTGACTTTCCTGCTTATGGTAACTTGTCCGGTAATGTTGTCAAAGGTTACAATGGGTGTCCTATCTGCCTTGAGGACACCACACCAATCAGATCAGAGAAATGTAAGAAAGTGGCTTACCTTCGAACTCGAAGATTCTTACGACGTAATTACCCATACTGAAAGAAGAAGGCAGAATTTAACAACATGATTGAAACAGAATCTGCTTCCGTGCCCCTAATTGGAGAACAAGTGCTTGAAGGGTTTCAAGAATTCATTGTGTGTTTGGAAAAACGCATAAGCCCCCTGTCAATAAGGGTGTTGATGGTCTAGATAGACCATCCTTTAAGAAGAAATCAGTCTTCTTTGATTTTTTTTATTGGAAGTTTCTCCTTGTGCGACATAATCTAGATGGTATGCACATTGCGAAAAACTGTTTCGAAGCCTTGTGTGGTACATTATTGAATCAGCTTGGGAAAACAAAAGATGGGGTAGCAGCTCATTTAGATTTAACTACATTAGGCCGGAAAACTGACTTGAAGGCTCCGGAGGGAAACAAATTGCCATTGGCCTGCTGGAATTTGACTGCAGAAGAGAAGAAAATTGCTTGCATCTCTTTGTATGGAGTGAAACTGCCAGAAGGTTATTGTTCCAATATACAATCACGTGTATCATTGGATGACAATAGGCTTGTTGGCATCAAGTCTCATGACTGCCATATTCTGACGCAGCAACTATTACCTATAGCTATTCGATATGTGTTAAATGAGCCTGGTAGATATGCAATTATTAGATTTTGTCATTTCATCAATTTCATATGCTCAAAAGCGGTTGACTGTTCAAAGCTGCACAAGTCACAAGAGGATCTTGTAGAGACACTATGCCTACTTGAAGTATATTTTCCACCCTCTTTGTTTGATATCATGTTTCACTTGACGTTACATCTTGTCCGAGAGGTCGAATTATGTGGACCAGTATGGTTTAGGTGGATGTATCCATTTTGAGGGATTTTAAATCCTTGCTGACAACTTCATATGTCCTGCCATACTAGGATAGACGTGATTTAATAAAGATGCCTCCAGGTGACTTTCCTTGGATTGAGCAGGATGACTGGGACATCTTCGTTGCTAGCAAAGCAATGCCACATTTTTTGGTAAGGTTCTATAATTGAAAGCTTGTACTATTACTTGTTTAAATGTTTCAACATATCAGTTTTTGCTTTATAGGAGGTACATGACAAAAACCAACGTGAGAGTTAAATAAGTATGCTCATACCATGTCTCGAAAGGGATATGCTGGTTTAGAAGTGGAGCTAGTAAGTAACTTTCACTTTTTGATTTCCTCATATTATGTTGTATACAATGTTGAATTATAGTGGCATATATGACACTATTGATTTGTCCTTCTCTTGCAGTCTACCTCAATGTCCGATAAAGAACTAGACAGAGCTGCACTCTGGGTTGCAGCTCGTACAGAGAAATCAGGAAACTTTAAAAATGCTGAGGTAGAGGCTACCGCAAAAAAAGTGTAAGTACAAGCTCTAACCCATTGCACCAGGTGTTTAAATTATTCGTGGTATGTATAGACTAACCAACTCTTTTGTTTTGCGAACATTTTAGGAAGAGCTGAAGCATGATCAAGACCGTGTTTGCATCACTACAGCTATTAAGCCAGATGCAAAGCATCCTTTTCCTAAAGGAGAGCTCCAAACTGTTGAGGATGCAGTTGGAACATTTTTGAGACCTGCCGATAGCTCTACTTCCATCAACGAAGAGTAGGAGCTCTTCGTTATCTTTGTCGAGTAGGTTATGAGTTAAGTTGTACAGCCGTTGTATCCGCCCTCGGGGCAATTGTAGTTGTGTTTCTCTTCCATTGTAGATGCTTTGATATTATATTGTATTTTGTTTCTTCTGTTTTTGTCATTTTTAGTTGTTTAAGGCTTCGTCACCACGTGTTCGTGATAGCTGCACTCCCGGGCCCCATTTTTTGGGGTGGGGTGTGTTAGAGACTAAAGAGTGTGTAGCACCCGGATCAATCAAAACCTTCGCTAGATAACCACAAATATTTAGCGTACGCATAATCACGTCAGGGTTGGCCTGAGCATCCTGTTGATTCACTGCAAAGACTCTTACCTATGTGTGGCCTCTGGCTCGGCCCTCACGGCCTAAATTTCCGAACCAACACGGTTACCCTGACTTGCACGAGCACCCTGGGCAGCTCGTCCCCCCGCTTCGGCTCCAGTCTACTGGTGCCCACTCCCTACTGAGCATTCTGGTTCCCTTAGGAAGACTCCCCATCTTCATTTGTCAAGTTGAAGGGACATTGACGCTACCAATGGGTCTAATCTCCACAGTTGTAGCATCCAGCTCCATCATCAGATCATCAAGAGCCCGAGAAACGACAGCCCTCCTAAGGTCCTCCATTATGGTAGGATGCGCTAGAGCTAGAAACCCCACTAGATGAACGTATGCTCTGAGTCCTCTTAAAGGACTGCTGCTGTCTTGGGCCTCCCACTGAAGGTCTGTTCCCCCTCTATCGTTTGAAGCCACGACCACTTGAGCCACTGCCACCTGTACCACTACCACCTCCCTGTCTGGCTCCACTGCTACTGCCCCTAGTCCATCTCAAAAGGCCTCTGTAACATGGGCTGTTCTACAACTAGAGCCACTTGAAAGACTTCCTCAAAGGTGGTGTGAGATCCAGCAGCTACCGCAATCCTAATGTCCGTCCTTAGCCCAGACTGAAATTGGAGTCTCATCTCCCTCGGATTACCAGACACTACTTAGCAATAACGAGAGAGAGCCCGAAACCTCTGCTCATAGTCGTTCACAGACATCACTCCCTCATGTAGGCTCAAGAGCTCGTCCCTCATCCGAAGCTGGAACTCAAGGCTGATGTATTTGCTGCTGAAGGTACCCTTGAACTCAACCCTAGTGCAGATACCTTCAAGGTTCATGGCCCGCACACTACGCCACCACCTTGCGGCGTTCTCGAAAAAGAAGTATGAAGCCACCTCTACCTAATTCTTTGTGGGACATTCCATTGTCCGTAAGACTACTTCCATATGATCCAACCAGGATTTGGCAACTTCACCACCACCAGAGCCATCGAAAACAGGTGCCCCCAGATTGCGGGCAATCTCCGGTAAAGTACGTCTACCTCGGCCTTGGTTGGCCTGGTTGGCCTGGAAGATATTGGCCGTAACAGCAGCGAAATGCTCCAGACGAGGAATACTTGCCAAATTAGAGGGTTATCAGCACCCTATGCCTCCCCTGCTCCAGGTGCACCACGTGCACCCATTGCACCACGTCGACGAGGCGGCACAACTCTGACTGAAAAGACAACACAAGAGTTCGAGAACAGTACTGACCACAAGACTCGACAAGGAACTGGAAATCTAGATCTCTAAAACCAACTGACACACTTCACCCCAAAATTGGGCCTGGGAGGTGAGGCCATCACCCAGACGACGTGACGAAGCCTTAATTGAACCAAACACAACAACCAAAACCAGTAAAAGACAAACAACTCACAAATCGGGTCGAAGCCCGTTAAACACCACCACAACAGTATACTAGACCATGTAATAGCGGAAGGAAAATTAAACAACAGTACTGCTCGTAGGCGGAATGATTACACAAATACGATAACGTACACAAGTCTATCGAACAATAGACGGAACACAAAGAGACTCCTACTATTTGTGACACTAAAAGAGCTACCATGAATCTTGCCGCTCGTCTCGATGGTACTCAATAGTATCTGGTCCTGAGGGGGCGCAAAAATAAAGGTGAGTGGACAGAGAAAATAAATGTCAATGTAAAACACATTTTAAAACATTTATCAATAAATATAACCCCCATAGTTAAAATAGTAATATACGACTATACAACAATGAGTATGCACCAACAACCCAACTCACCACTTGATTGGGGACAATAAAGAGTCACACAAATAATTATGCACTTTACATATAAATAGAATCTACGGCCATGACCTAAGTTGGCAAGGAGACTGTATTTGAAATACCAATGTAAAGGGTAAGGGGACCGTACCCGCTTACCACTGTACAAAAGATGGGGACGTACCCGCTTCCCTGTAGAGCTACAAGTAACCCACTGTAGAGAAGATGGGGACCATACCCGTTTCCCTTGTACAGTGTACTATCAACAGTATCACAATAATATACAACAACAACTATCAACCACCAGCATAACATTATTGTATATATATAAATATATAGCATGCTCAACAGACATTTAAAACCAAAACCCGTCCACTCACAGAAAGGTCAGGCAATCATCGTCGTCCTCGTCGTCGTCTATCTGGGCGGTTGAATTATGCTAGTACCGAGGGACCCGATCACCTAATAATCCCAATAAATAATGCTTAATAAACGAAACCGAAAAAATAATCGTAAAACCCAAACGCTCCTTGTTTGGCTTAATTGGGGTTTAACTGTATCTCGGATGGTGAAACGGAGCTCACCATTGGATCCGGAACGCCGTTTCCACTCGGAAAAGTGTTCGGTCAATGCAGGTCAACATCGGTCAATGCTGGTCAACGATGTTGACTAGAGTCAGCATTTGCTGACGTCTGCACGCCAGCGCTGATGTGGCCCTGACGTTAGGACACCGGCGCTGATGTCACAACCACCAATGCTGATGTCATCACCGTCGCGCCGACGATGGGGGAAACTGAGAATTTCCCGACCGATTCCCAAAACTTCATTTCTCAACCATTTTCAACGAATGTTATGTCTAAATTCATCTACAGAACGCGAGAAATCCAAAAATGAGGGTTTGGGGACTTACTTCGAACTGTGCTGGCCGGAAACACGCCGGAAAACACTCATTTTCTGTCGGCCTCGTCATGGCTGTTCCGCGCGTTTTTCAAGGGCGAGCTTGGGTGTTCCGAGATCGCCTCATTGAGCTGGTGCTGATGGCGGAGTCCGATTTCCCGATCTGTGGTCGGCGGTGTGTCGTTTACGGAGAGAGAGTGGCGGCTGTTTGGGTTTTCATTTTTGAAAACCCACAGGTTTTCTTCGGGTTTTCATTAGGCCACGAAATGGAATACTTAACACTCGAGAGATAAAAAAATCTTTGAAAACTGTGATCTTTATACATAGACAACACTTTGATCTTTTTTTGTTATCTAAACCGTCTCAAAACCAATAAGCCCACAAAACAGATAACGGGTTATCTCAAAATCGTCGTTTGATACAAATGTGGGAATCGAAAACCAAAACACGGCAGATACTGTTCACCATTAAAATTGTTTGCTAAAATTCCCTCTGTGTCCCCTATAATTTATCATGCTCTTTTATATCCTCCAAAACACTTTTTCTCTTTCTCTCCTTCGCTCCTTTATCTCCGCCTCCACTCGCCAGGCCGCGCGAACTTCGCCGCCTACTCTCCAGGCGATGACCTTCGTCGCCTCCTCTCCAGGCGGCGCGACTTTTGTCGCTTCCTCTTCGCAGTTTTCTATTTTCATTGAATTCAATTTGTTGTTAGAGGCACAATGTTTCTAATTTTCATAATTCTCAATTTCTAGGGTTTCAGATTTAATTATGAACTCCTCGTTAGATTTGATAAGGTTTCAGATTCTCTTGCGTATATTTGAATTTTTGAACTGAACCTAGCAAGATCTTCTTCTTCGTTCGTAGATTTATAAAATCTTTATGGTGTTTTGGTGGTCTATGTCGCAGTCGTCGCAATCTCCATGGCCTCTATTCGATTTTTCCCGACCATTGATTCTCCTCTTAAACACTGTCCCGAAGTCCTACTGCTTGGGATGGCACATATAAATGTAATTTATTAGTACCTTATGTTTTAAATTGCTGATTTTCCTTGCGCTTTCTTTTGGTTGATTATTTGCATTGCTTATTTCACACTGCGTACAACCTGCTGCAATATGAGGTTTCTTTTATTGTTTTCCCCTAATAGTAAAAAGTGCCACGGGCAGTGGCATGATTAACCACCTTTGGCATAATAACACTTCTCTGGTACTGCGGGGATTTGTGGATGCTCACAATAGTGACCCAGATAGCATGGCTAAAATACTGGATATCTGTCAAGAGCTGAAGGTAAGTTTGAGGTGGATTTGTTAATTATCATCTTACAAGTTCTCTGTTGCTTTTGTTGCTGTATAATGAGAAGCAAGATACCGCGTGTTCCATCAGTTTGGTTCTTTTTAAAAATTGACATTTACATCCTGGATGTTCTTATATGTTTTGTAGATTCTGTCATCTGTCTTAGAGATGATTCCTTCCCCCTTTAGTATCAGATTGGTAGCTCTTGCTTCCAAAAAAGAGCTTGTAGATCATGAGAAGTGGCTGAGTAGTAATTTGAATACATTCAAAGATACTTTCTTTGAGGTAATGTTGTTTTGGTCCTCCATCTCCTGCTAACATAACATGCCTAGTTTGGCTACATATTATGCCACTGTATGCTTTCAAGTACACTAAAGAATGATGCGGATCACTGGATTTTAAACATAATGCAAATTATTAGGATTGCATCAAGTTCTTAAAGGACATTCAGTTTGGTTGATCCCAAGATTTTTCCACCAGACCTTTCCATCATTCTGGTGCTGTGTCAAATCTTTATGTGGACACTGCTACTACCTTCTCAAAGGTTCTGCAACTTGGCATGCTGTTTCATTGTTTCATATTATGATGGTTTTCATAATCTTTCTTGCAGAAATTCATCGTCTATATGTTGATTCTAGGTTCTGAAAGCTCATGTTGGCTTGATGGCCTCTAGCCAACTTACTTATGAGCTGGAAAGGTTGCCTTTGACGATTATGGATTCTAATCCAAGGTTGCAAAATGGTGGCACTATAGAGTCATCAACTGATGGATATGTCGATGATATTGAAGCTGAAGCAAATTCTTACTTCCATCAGATGTTTTCTGGTCAGTTGTCAATTGATTCAATGGTCCAAATGCATGCTCGATTTAAGGAATCTTCTGTAAAAAGGCATTATCCTTTCCATCTGGTTACTTTAATCTGATTACCTACAACTTTGTATCTGTTCCCTTGTGATAGTACAATATATGAAGTACATATAATTCTAAGATTTTCTGTGGTCCAACTTAGATTTACTTTTGTAAGATATGTACATTTGAGTTTGAACATTTTGTTGACCTCCTCCAACTGATTACACATCCCAAATTTTGTTGCATATACAAGTAGATTTGATTGAAGAAACGTGTTAGGTCTGTTGAAATCTCACTCGTACCACTAGATTTAGATGATTAGGATAATGAAATTGTCACTAGTAATGAATTGATTCTAAATTATGATTTTTTTTTTTGGGGTTTGATTTGAGCTCAGATGAGAAACCTGCTTCGTATTTCTATATTCAATATCTGATACATTAGATGACTTCTCCCAGAGAAGTACTTTAATGGGTAAGTCTGTTCCAGCTCTAGGTAATTTTGTTGATAATCCAAGCGTGTATAGCTTTCTTCATGATTTTGAATGTCGGTTGATGATTTTCTTTGAAATTTTTTGACATCTTACATTAGAGATGAAGATAAAAAAGCTAATGCCTATGGATGCTAAGTCTCGCAGACTTATGGATTGGATGGAGAATGGTACAAAATTGTTGAACTCACTGGGCATTGATTTTTTGTGCCTTTATATCAGTTCATTTAGTTGAAATTTGCTATGAGATTTTGGTTTTATATGTCTTGTTTGGTTATGAACTCTTATGTCTTACATAATATATTTGTAGGTGTATGCGAAACAGTTGAAGGGCAAGTGATTGAAGAATACACATGTTAGGCTTTAACAAAAACTAGTTGTCTGCTGATTGTATGACTTTAACTGTAGTTAAGGTGTAATTGGAAATGTATTACGTTCCCTGCTGGTGGAATTTTGGTTGCCAATTTTGTGTCTAAATTGTGTTTTTTGTGGTTCATGTTCAGAATCTTGAACTTGCAGTTTCCTGTATGGTACTGCTCGTTTGATAAGTTAGGTAGTTCAATTTGTTATATTTGGTATTTTCACTCTATTTGCATGTTAAGCCTTTCTTTCAAGTATCTTTTGTAGTGGTTACAAATGGTTCTGGGTCCCTGGTTCATCCTAGGCACTAGGCAAAATTGTTATATGCTGAGATCTATCTTTCTAGAGAAAATATTCAAACAGGTGTTCTGATACAGAAATGTTAAGAAAAGAATGGAGAGATTCCAAGGGTTCTTCAGAACTATACATCTAATAAATTCTCATCCTTTGGAGAACTAGCAGTAATGTAAATTAATTATTTCTCCCTTCTTTCACTCTATTGGTGCATTAAATAATTCTATTGATACGACCCGTTGCGAAAAATCCCCAAAAAGCAGTGAATTGACCAAAATGCCCTTGATGGTCAAACAGTTGACCTCTGAGCCTAAAGGAATTTCATATTCAATATTGGACTTCATGCGAAGATCTTAACGATGCGATCGTGTCCGCGAAGACGGAGTCGAATTTCGAGTTGTATCGGGGCTGTAACGGACAAAAAATAATTTGTGTTTGGAGTGGGAGTGGGCTGCCACGTGCAGCATTTGTGTGGTGGTGATGGGTTTAATTTGGGTGTCGGTTTGGGGATTTCCAGAACCAATTGTGGAGAGCTTTCCCAAATGGAGAAACCGAACTCACATAGTCGCCGAAGCCCTCACTTGCCCGATGGCCCTAATCGGAGCTCCGACCGCCCGGAGCGTCATCCCCACATCACCGTGAATCCAACCCACCAAGCTACAAGCCCAGAAATGATGCCGGAAGCCGTCGGCAAACCAAAACAGAGAAGCGACGCCGCGGCCTTCTCGCCGCGGTTCTCGCTGTTCCGACCACCGGTCGAGGATGCCGTCACCACCAATCAACTCCTCGCATCTCAGAGAGCTTACCCATAAATTTCCAGCTCAAAAGACACAGAGGTTGGCCGCCGACGAGAATGAACGAAATCTGAGTTTTCCTATCCTAATTCCGGCCAAACTAGGCTGAGGTAAGCTTCGAAAAATCATTCCAATAGATTGCTGGAGTTGTGTAGATGGATTTTGATATAACATGCATCGAAAATGGATGAGAATTGAGTAAATTGGAAGTCGCCGGAATCCGTCGCCTTTCAGGGCTTTTTCCGGCCAACTCCGGCGACAATGAGTTACGAAATCCTCATTTTTAAACTCCTGGTGTTCTGGAGATGTGTTTACATATAATATTTGCTGATTTTGGTTGTGAATTGAAGGAGATTGAGCTATGGGAGGTTTCAGCCGGAAATTTGCAGAATCCGGTGACGATGGCCGCGGCGCGGCAGCAGTGACATCACCACCGGTGATGACGTGGATGCCACGTCAGCACTACGCAGCACCATGTGGATGCCACCTCAACGCCACCTGGTCGCCACATCACTGCTGAATCAGTGCCACATCAGCCCCGGAGTGCTGACATCAGCCTGTCGTTGACCACGTTGACTGACCATTGATCGGTGTTGACCAAGTTTGACCGGTGATCATTTTTAGGGTTTTCGACGTTCCCGGATCTGATGGCGAACTCTATTTTGCCATCTGGGATACATTTAAACCCCAATCGGGCGAAACATGTAGAATTAGGGTTTTACGAATATCCGTTCGGATCGTTTATTAATTGATTTTCCTTGGGATTTCTAGGTGAGCAGGTTCCTCGGTACCAGTGTAGCCGAGCCACTCAGACAAACGAGGAGAATGACGGGGACCGCCCAATGTCACTGTGAGTGGACGTTTTTCGGTTTTAAATTCATTTGAGCATGCTATATCATATTATATATATTTATATGTTGGTAAATGATTGGTTGTTGGACGATATGTATATTGTGATTAATTATTAGTACAGATAATGGCACACCTGAGAATCCAGTGGGTTAAATTCCCAGTGGGTTCTAAGCATACGATGTCTTGGCATTGGTGGTTAAATTCCCCTTGTCATACACACCGTCACTGGTGGTTAAATTCCCCTTATCCTGACATCCGGGCATGGTGGTTAAATTCCCCTTGTCCTACACACCGTCACTGGTGGTTAAATTTCCCAGGTCGGATTAGATCACGGCCGTAGGTTTATATTGTGAAAATGCACAGGTATGCCTATTGTGATACCCTACTGTACTACTGCTGCATGCTCATTATAGTAAAGGCTTTTACTAGGTGTTTTCAAACTATGGGGGTTATTATATTGATTTGTAAATGTTTTACACTGATCTTTATTTTCCCTGTCTACTCACCCTTGTTTTTGCGGCCCATAGGTTCTAATACTATTGAGCGCCACCAAGACGAGCGGCAAAGTCCAGAGTAGCTCTATTACGTGTTACAAAGAGTAGGAGTCTCTTTGTCTTTTGTGTAATTCAGACTTGTGTAAACTCTTCACTCCGCTGTATAGAAGCTCTGATATTGTGTTTACTGTTGAGTTGTCGAGTTACGTCCAATTGTTTTATGCTTTGCTGTTTCTTTTGAGAGCTTCGTCACTCTTTGGGGGTGACGGCCGCACCTCCCAGGCCCCACTTTCTGGGGCGGGGCGTGTCATCTATTATAGTTTCCTGCGAGCTGAGTACATTATGTATGAAGGAATTTCTTGCACAAATTTAGCCTCTGTTCTATCATTGTAGCAGCAGGGGAAATGAAATATGCATATTTCTGAAAGATGTCAGATTCCTTTCTTTTTCCATCTGTTTGTTTTTACAGTTCTATAGTAGAAAAAATTTGATCATGGTATTACGTTGATCTCAAGTGCATTGGGTGTTAGTGATGCTAAAGGCTTGACTTGTAATTTTTTACAAGTTGCGGAAATGCTCTTAGGCTGTTCTACTGCAGTTTAGTGCAGAAATCCTTATCATTTGTAGATAGGGTATGACTCTTCTTAAATGATAACTTGTGAAGATTTTGCTTTGCATGACTGTTTTGGATTGAGAGGTGTATGCTAATGGAGGGCTGCTTGGTTGATTAGATGGGAGGGAGACTTTGAAGTTGTAGGTTCTCATACTTTTTAGGAAAGCTAGGAATTATTGTGTAAGACTTGAGATTTGTGAATAATGTGAATTTATGTTAAATATTTGGTGTGGATTGAGATTTGTAAAGGAATTTGGATTATGTGGATGAATGAAATAAATTGTTTGTACCAATACAAATGTGTACATATGTATCAATATAAGTATGAATACAAATGAAAAAAATTGTTGGCTATCATCATACTAAACAACAGTTTAACAAGAAATTTGTTGTCTATATCATCATACTGGACAACGGTCTTCTTGTTAAACTGTTGTCTCTCATCATTTTAGACAACAGTGGAAAACTGTTATCTAATGTGGGCAACAAGGATTACATCAGTTTTCTTAACGGTTTTCCACCGTTGTGTATGGCCTTTTCGTGGCCTAGTGTTTAAAGCCCAAAATAAAAGCCACCAATAATTGGCTGCCACTGTGGCGTTGCCCAATCAGGGGCTGCCACGTGTCAAGCCGCCCACACACTTGAAATCGTTTATAGTCCGCCACGTGTTCGTTATAGCTCGGATTCGGATTCCGTCGTCTCGGACGCGTTCGTATCGTCGAACCCTACGCATAGAGTACAACTTTGATCATTTACTGATTGGACTATTTAAAAGTTAACGGCTGACTGAACAGAGGCATTTTGGTCATTTCACAAATTTTTGGGGATTTTACAGAACGGGTAGTAACAAGTTTTTGTTTCTCTCATTAGTTCTAGTGCTGCTAATAGTCAAGCTTATTTAAGCTACACGCCATGTGGCAACTTGGTCTTTTAATGAAATATATATGCATCTTTCTCAATCATGTTAGTTTAGGTTCGCTTCGTCAAAGATCAGTAAAGAGAAGGGATTTGGGTCCATCAGTTAGTGCACAAATGCATCGTGCATCATCAATTGTCACACAATAGTACCTAATTTGAGGCTGAACACACGGTTTGTTATTTGATGTACTCTGAAAAGCCGATACGTGGTTACTAATTGCTCTGCGAATTATAATAGCCTGGTATAAGTCACTTAGATGGAGCTCCTCTCATGAATTATGATGGTGAAGTTGCAAAGAGCAAAAAGGCCTACAGTTGCCTATTCGAAAGTCAAGACGAACCATCATGCTATATAGACTGCAAGAAATGTAATGGCCTCAAGTGGCCTAATGTGGTTTGTTATTTAAGTTTCTTGGAGCCATACATTAAATCATATTTTCTACTGGAATGATTGCTAAATTTGAAGTAGCCGATCATGCTTAATATCTTAGCAGTTTCACCGCAACACACTGTTTAGCGAAGGGAGATGATGAAAATAATTGTTCATGAAGTTGAAAGTTGGTTGCTTTTCACAGACTCATCCACAAGCCAGAGCCCAGCAGTGGCCGGTTTGGTTTGCATTTATCAAACCAATCAACTTAAGTCAAGTTGTGATTATCATATGTTTTCATCTGCACAATCATTATTCTTGAGTCAGGTTTTATTACCTTGTTGATTGGACCAATTGGCCTGCTACGCAAAGGACTTGTTCGTCATTATAGTTTCCAAAAAGTTCGCCCAATTCATGTTTGGACCCGCTTTTGCAAAGCCTACTCTAATTTGGGCTTAATCGGACTGTACAACAAACGTAGTCATTAATGATCAAGTAGTGTTTATCTCCTTTGTTATGTCGTCGCTAATCCGTGGCTTGTTTCTCAAGGAATTAAAGCGGTCATGTCCTATTGCTTTAATGCAATAACCTCAAAGATCCAATCATGTAGCTAGCCTTGAAGATTGGTATAAATTTGTATACCATACAAATAGATATCGTATCTAGCAGACTTCAATTACAAATGGTGTCGTGGCCTGCAATAATAACTTAATACTTATTTCCTAGAATCTGTCACCATAAGATCAAGCTAACTTGTGGCTTTCAAGAGACAGACTTGGACTCGAAGTAATTAAGCAATGTCGCCTATGTGTAAGATTTCCCCAACTACAGAGAAAATCAAGTAGAATCCAAAGTAGATTGGGTAAAGGATTTCAAGGAGCCAAGTTAGGGAAGGACTTGGAATAGCATTCAAGATAGTAATCAGATTTGGAAAAATTCTACATCCACAAGGAACCGCCTTTCCTTGCTTCTCAAATTAAGGCCAAGCATCACCTATATAAAAAAGAGTTCAAGCACCAAGTTCAACACACATCTCTTCAAACACAAACAACCCAGATATCTCAAACGGATTTCTAAACAGATGTTGTCGAAAGGTAAATAGATTTCTTTCACGTTTCATTGTTGTTATTGCTTTGGCAAGAATCCTCGGTAACGATACACAACTGACACGATATCTTGGTTTTTTGTTCTTTGTTTTTCTTTCCGTTATTCGTTCAATAAAGAAACCATTGTTTATTCCATTTTAGTACTTTGGAATTAGGATTTCTTATCATTCGAGGCGTAGAAAAGAACTAATTTGGCTATTCATACTGTTTCTTGTCGAGAGCACAATCATTTTGATCAAGAGGTCATGCGCGCATTTACTCAACAGATCACAAGTTCAATAGACCTTTAAGGTGCAATTAGTGTCATGCCTGAACAAATAAAAAAGATTTCCCTTACGTAGAATTCGGGATCAACAGCAAGCAAACAAGTTGCAAACATGGGGCAAACCCACCCACCAAATTGGAAAGCATAAACGTTGGCCTTGGGTTCAATGGAATCTACCACCAACATATATCTCCAACCCCCACGGCCATTCTTCGAACCACCGTTGTGATTTCATGGGGAGAGGCGGCAACAACAAAGGTGGACTTTGGTGGTGATGGGCTGGTCGGTGATCGGATAAAATTGTATGAGGCATTTCAAAACTAGTTATTTTATGTAAGGATCAAATAGTTTTTTTAATATTTGAGGTTGCATGCACTAAACAGTGGAGTATAAATAAAATTTCTCTTATAAATAGGTACATAACTATGGTGAGTAACAAATAAGTTTGAGCATCATTTCTATTTTCTTTTGAATTCTCTTTCTCTCTACGTTTCTTTAGTTTTATAACACGTCATAAGCATGAATATTCTTCTAAACCATTAGCCGGTCATCTGTGTATGTGATCAATAGCATTGGAGAAACTGGAGTCAAGCATTGAAGTCCAAATGGAAATGGCGAAATGGGTGTTTTAGTGGTTGTGCAGGTCATGCATGCAAAAAAAGGGTTGGCGAGGGTTGTTGATGAGGGGATGGGGGGCCAATTTAACTCAGAGGAAGCGATTCGAGTTACACAAGTCGGGCTTAGTTGTACAGTTAGTGAGATTGCTAGGAGGCCATGTATGGAAGAGGTGGTAAAGTGCCTTCCTATGCTACCACCATAGGAGATTGCACACGAGCTTTCCTATGCTACCACTATCTTGATAATCCACCTAGTAATATTTAGAGGATGGAATAGACCTAGAAATCTGATCGTCTAGGATAAAAACTACTATTATATTCTGATCATCTAGCGGACCATCTATAGGACAAAAGCATATCTTGTCTATCTGCAAGTCGCTTACATGTTTTACCATGAGTTGCCGGAATTCATAGTTTGTTGGGCACTCACTTTTAGACTATGTTTATACCGTCCAATTCTATATTATTGATAGTGTTTTGAGCATAAACTGGTTGCATTTAATCCATTTTATGCAAGTGTGCAGTACATAGGTCAGATGTTACATAAATGACGCAATAGATCACAAAAGGGAGCTTAATGGAGCATTTTGGTGTGGTTTCAGCAAAAAGTCAGTTTCCATTGAAAAGTCAGTTTCTGCTGAACAATCCAAAAAATCGGACAAGAACATTGACCAATATAGAGAAGCAGACCACAAGAAATAATCAGTGCAAAGATATGGATGTTAGCTAATCGTAGGACTTTAGCTAATCGTAGGACTTTACGGTTTGTTAATCGAAGCCCTGTTGCCCGCTCTATGTGCGTTTTACTGAACGGTGTTTGGTTTGACCAAAAACTGACCAAGCCCGGCTTGAAGGCCCGATTGTGCTCCGAAAATTGGGAAATGTTTTTTGAGGTATTTTAGCACTTAAACATAGATAATTCTCCTAAATCATAGAGGAAAAGAAGGCCCAAATCAAAATGGAATCAAATAGAGTCAAATCATATTTGGAAAAAGAAAAGTGGTAGGAAGTCAGCTAGGGTTTCTCACGAATTTTGGGAATTCTTTAGGTCAGAGACGAGATCATCCACGCCTAGCCTCCTTCATCCTTCAGCCTTAGATGTTTCTTTCTGTTCCTCAGCCGTGTCCAACCGTCTGCCGCACCACTACATTGAAGACAACCAGATTCTCCTCCTCTCCACCATTAGTTCGAATGCTGCTTGTTCAATACTCCTCTGTATCGTCCTTATCCATGATGTGTAACTAAATTCTATCTAGGAATTGCGATGTAGTCCTTGCAAATTGTTTTGTGCTATTATGATGAAGGCAATCATATGATATCTGATTCTTGTTTTCTTTCGTTGATTCAATTATAAGGTGTTTTCTTTTGTTTATGATTGGCCATCATATCTATTGCATATCATCTTACTTAGTCATAATTAGCTTAGACACCCATGAGTAATTGTGATGGACTTATGATTGAAAAGTAGAAGTTTGCTATGCAGACATCATGCCATGTGACTCTTTGGTCCTTATATGTGTTTCCTTTGTTCTTTATGCGTTCTATCTTGTTATCTAGACTAGACACTATAGCTAGGTTGTTGGGTAGAATAGTTGGTCACAATCGGTACACCAAAAGATGATCATTTAAAAGAGAAACAGACCCTTGAATTCAGATAGTAATTGTGATTGTGGGAGTCATAATATGAACAGACTAGGATGTTCGTGGTAAAGTCGTGATTCTTAGGCTTGTTTTCTTGTATTTACAAAACCACTTTCAACTCAAATACGTACTATTTGACATCTGTAGATTTATTTTTATGCACTTTAATTTTCTGTTTGCAAAACCAAACCGAAAACCTGATTTCCCTTTCCGTTTGTTGACTTGTACGATTTCATACCTAGGTTTGTTTTAGTGAGTAATTTTGAGTCCTGGTCAATCCCTGTGGGCTCGACATCCGTACTTGTGCACTTCGTTTGTGTGCGATTATATCCTCAACATTTGTCGATTTCGTTTAAGTAAATTGCCTAATTTTAGCAGAAGGTTATGTAAATAGCAGACAAAATATAGCACATTTAGTATACTCCCTACATTTTTCTGCATACTGCAAACAAAATTTTCATGTTTTCTAAAATGGCGCAAACTACCCAGGTAAGAAGTTAATAGCAATGCTGACAAGCAATATAGACAGAATACGTAGCAAACAGGCAATTGAAACGTATCCACTGCTTATCAACCAAACTAGTGACAGATATCTTGTCATTATTTCATTTTTTGAGTTAGAAAATAAACAGCTATATTGAACAAGAATGAATTACATAGAGGTTATTCTGGAAGGATTGATTTAAGCCATGCAGAGCTGGTCTGATCCAAAGCAAACAACCAGTACAACACAAACCAAGTTTTTCTTATAACATTACGGAGGCTGCTTCACGATGGAGTAGAGGAAGTTACATACCAGGGTAGTGAAGATGGAAAGCTACAATTATGGGGACTGAAGAAGATAAGATTTGCATGTTTTACTCAGAAGACCCGAATTCCCAAAATAAATGCTCTACATTTCTTATTCATCTCCCAAAGCTAACTCCAATGCATAATCATCTCTTTCCTGCATCATGACCAGATTGTACAAGTAATATAGCATAAAGTCAGTTTCTTAACGCTAACTTAACCATTCTTCTGTCTCCTTCCCCATGATATTTCTCCATCTGTGTTCAACCATGACGTCCTTCTCACACATTTGATGTATTAAATAAAGATGCGGAAAAGTCTGGAGGATGAGGAACTTACAATTGGTCCACGTGCAAAATATCTCCCAAATTGAAGCCAATATACCTGAATATGTGAGGATTTGAGATTTAGATGATGGAAATTGAAAGACAACACATATGG
The DNA here is from genome assembly GCA_033992175.1 of Spiraea crenata. Classification (NCBI taxonomy): domain Eukaryota; kingdom Viridiplantae; phylum Streptophyta; class Magnoliopsida; order Rosales; family Rosaceae; genus Spiraea; species Spiraea crenata. The sequence goes on along the minus strand of JAVBHV010000003.1, from coordinate 3,103,417 downwards.
CTCTATTCTGGTGGCTGACAGTGATTCGATTGTGGAAATTTAGGGACCATGCACAATGGTCGTACAGAAGGAATTCCATATAATCAAAGGAGTAATTGCGTCAATAATCTGGAACTGAAGCTCTTCAGATGACACATTAAAGACACAATAGAGTGACACTAAAACCAAAAGAAACTTAATTCGCATCCTATTTGGAGCTGAATTAATGAATTTCTTGACATCAACCAGGAACTATAGATTTCCTGAAAGAGAAAAGTAGGTCTGGGTACATCACCTCATCCTCGTCTTGAGTTTCAACTTCAAGATCAGATGACGGATAGCCCACACACAGAAGTGCATAGCCCTGCATTACAGACAAAACTAGAATCACTGAACTTTTTCTAAAGCCCAAGTGCCTCTTCATTTCAGACAAAATTAGAACATTCCAATCTTTGGTACATAACTAGGCAGACACTCAACAAATAGTAATCCTTCACTTCATCTCTTATTCCCTATGATTTCTTTACAGAAACAAAGCAGCCTTAAGAGCGCTCGAAAAAAAATATCTTTGAACCAGGACACTTAGTAGACATTAATTAAATCAAAGTCATCAAACTGGTGGAAAAAAAAAAGTTCAAAAAGATGCATGCCTTAGACTTCAATTCGGCAGAGATGCCTAGTGCCTCAGGCTGTCTAAGTTCTCCAGATTTTACACGTACCGCACAGCTAGTACAACACCCTGCTCATTCAAACCAATTGGAATTCCAAATCAATTGGTACTTAGCAAAATGAATTTGAGTCCCCTAATTAAGCACATTATCCCTGAAAATTGATATATCGAACAATACCGTGCCTGCAAGCGAATGGAAGAGTAATGTCCTGTGCCTCAGCACTGTGCAATATGTACTGGTCCTGAAATTTCAACACATCGACTCAATTTTCCAGGAAAATGGACAAAATTTTCTCAGAAAGTTACCTCTGGTACGCGGAACTCGTGGACGACACCTCGTTGCCTGTCGTGAACAGTGACTTTGTGCGTCGGAATTGAACCGGTGTACCAACCGGGTCGGGCCGTGACACCAGCCGCCGTTTGGAGCTCCGACGTTGTTCTGCGGCGGCGACATTTGGTTAAACGGGAATGGTCAAGGTTGGTCTTGGGGCAAGTGATTTTCCGGTGGAGTGGTTGTAGCCTGTAGATGGAAGTGCAGGGAATTGTAAAGTCCATGGGATTATCTCTTTTCTGATTCTTGGTTTGCTAGCCATGCGCAGGGAGGAGGATAAAGATAATGCGTGGTTATACAGTGTTGTGGGTTCCAGGAAGTAGACGTGCAGATGAGCTACGCATCATTAGATTGTGGTTACTGTTGGATGACTGGATCAGATGTTTGGTCCAAACGAGTCCGACATGAAGCAGATATGTCAAGATTCTGTCCAATCCCATAAGAACTGTTATATAACCCGATCTCATCCGATAATCTAATCTAACGATGGAAACCCCGACATGAAACCCGAGACCAGCCCCAAAAACCCTCATGATTCGGTCTTATTGCTAGTGTCATTGGGCCGGGCTTTTGCAAGGCCCGAATAAAACTTGGCAATGGTCGGGCTTTGAATTTTTAGGCCTGTTGGGGCTTCCAAATTTGTTGGGTCGAGTCGGGTTTTAATTGGTTAGAATTCGGGTCGGGCCCGGATCAGGTCGGATAAAACCCGATCAATTTTCAATTTATGCAAAAATCAACTTCCAATTGCAAAGTTTTCATGTATATCACAAAAGCTTGAACCTCAGAAAATCACCAATCACTTTTTTACAAACTCAATTGGTTTCAAAATTGATCAACATATGGCTAGCTCTCCTATGCGCCTTCAACATCCCTGCAACCCTAGAAGTTGCGCCGGGGGGTGGGGGGGCTCGTCGTCTCGGGCGAGGTGGTGGCAGGTTGCGTGTGCTCGTCCTCAGTGGCTTGGGCTCGTCATCAGCGGCCTGGGCTCTTCGTCACGTCCACGGCCTGGGCTTTTCTGACAGATTGATCACTGCTTTTAACCGGACATGCTTTTATCTAGTGGACAGTCAACTGATCTCCACTAACTCGGATCTGCCTAGGTTTTGTAAAAGATGAGTTTTTGTGATTAAATCTAGCCGTCCATTTCTTATCCTTAGGAGCTTATTTAAGGTTAACTCCATCATTTTCGGCCAGGGTTTACAAGTTCAAAAGTTCGAAAACACTTTTAAAACTTTCATCTTTGTCGACGGTTCATCAATCGGAGCCCTGGCGTCCGCTCTACGCCCGTTTCTCTAAACGTTGTTCGGTCTGGCCGAAAACTGACCAAGCCCAAGTTGAAGGCCCAATCGTGCTCCAGAATCTGGGTAACGTTTTCACTGGTATTATGGCATAATGATGACCCAATTCAAAGGAAAAGAAAGCCCAAATCAACAAGTGCATCAAATAATATTCTGACACAAGCATGGTTAATTTCTGTCAGAAGCATGGGCGTGGTATGCTGAAGGTATGAAAAGTCTGTCAAAGTATGGGGAAGGGTCTGTCACAAATCTTGGGCATTCTCTACTATAAATACAAGGCCTTAGGCCAGAGAAAAGATCATCCATGCTCAGTCTCCTTCATCCTTCAGCATGAGAAGTTCCTTTCTGTTCATAAAGCGTGTCAAAGCCCTCTGCAACACCATCATAGTGAAGACAACCAGATTTTCCATCTCCACCCTCATCAGTTCATATCATGCTTGTTCTATACTCCTCTGTATTGTTCTTATCTATGATGTGTAGCTAAATTCTATCTAGGAATTGCGATGTAGCCCTTGCAAACTGTCTTGTGCTGTTATGATGAATGCAATCACATGATATCCAATTCTTGTTTTCTTTCATTGATTCAATTAAAAGGTTTTTTGTTTCGTTTATGATTGGCCATCATATATGTTGCATATCACCTTACTTAGTCATAATTAGCTTAGACACCCATGAGTAATTGTGATGGACTTATGATTGAAAAGTAGAAGTTTGCTATGCAGACATCATGCCATGTGACTCTTTGGTTCTTATTTGTGTTTCCTTTGTTCTTTATGCGTTCTATCTTGTTATCTAGGCTAGACACCATAGCTAGGTTGCTGGATAGAATAGTTGATCACAACCGGTACACCAAACGGACGATCATTTAAAAGAGAAACGGACCCTTGAATTCAGATAGTAATTTGGACTATGGGATTCATAATATGCACAGAATAGGTTGTTAGTGGTGAAGTCGTGATTCTTAGGCTTGTTTCCTTGTCTTTGCAAAACCATTTTGAACCCCAATTCCCGCTTACTGTCAAGGACTCAGTAATGCACAATGATGGTACTACATCAATAGTGGCCCGAAACATCTTGACTCCAGAGGATGAGATGTTGTTAGTGAGGCGTTCTGACAAAGAAGCCATGACACGTGCTATGGCTTCCTGTGTCCAGAGTGCATCATTAGTGTCAAATCTGGTCAAACGATTGTTGGCCCAAAACTCTGAGCTAGAAGTGCTCAAGAGAAAACCAAACACTGAGAGAAGAGAACCGACATTTGCATGCCATACGCAATCGGTACTCAACAGAGATGAAGGGACAACTTGACTGGGTGGAGTCCAGAAGCTCTGTTCTACCGCATGAGGATTCTTGATTGCATCCATTCTGGGATAATATCAATTCTAGGCCTTTGTGAAAAACTTTGTGTTATAAATTTTGCCATATGCCTTGTCATCTTGTTTTTCTAATTTTCTTGTACAAAGACCCATTTGTAACCTACATGGTTCACATTGGGCGGGGTTTAATATACTAGTCCGAACACACCTCAAGAAATTTAAATTTGCCTGAATTGCATATTTCAATCATATCTCTGTATCTAGATGCCCATAGAGATATCCTGCAATCATATCCATAAGCTGCATATTCAGTTTTTCAGAAACTACCAACTGACAAGGTAGTGGAACGTCATTGCATCCATTACGAGAGAATAAATACATCTCATCGTAATCAATGTCAGGGCTAATGAAAGAAGAAGCCTTTTGCTAGAAAGCGTGCCTTCGCACTATTTCATTCTCATCATTATGCTTCCGTACGAAATCCCACATGTAACCTACAGGGTTCACATTGGGTAGTGTGGGAACTTCAGGCCCAAACACTTTTCGCTTTAGAAGGAATCTAAATTGACCTGCAATGTTTCTTTCTATTTTCACCAATTAGTTCAACTTTGTGGTTAATCAAAGGAACGCGGTTCGATATCGTCGCACTTTGGGACTCTGTGGCCAATGCGTAAGCAAAGATATCATCGATGATTATCTCATCTCGATTCCATAAGCTCATTCGGATTGAGATATTCTGGTTCTCGGGAATTTGGATTTGGGGCATCACCCTGGGACGTCTCCTAGGACACTTCCATAATCTTGCGCAATTCATGAGCTAGTTCGGTTGAGATAGCGATTGGATTCAATTGTGCCATAGTTCTCCTCTTCTGGAGAATGAATCCTTCGAACCGAGTCTGTCTCGCTTTTGGCTCAGGACATAGGATTGGCTAGCTGCTGATGTACCCCATTTGTCAGGAACGGAACGTGATACGGAGACGTTGCAGCTTTCGGGGATGATTTTGCGTCCTACAAGGACACCTTCATTACAGGCCTTGTTTGTAGGTGGTATATATGATCTCGTCACTTTGGTTTGATCATAGAAGGCATCAAGCATATTTGAGCAACACTCTATATTCTAAAGATCTAGAATATGTCGCACTTACTTATTATACTGTGTGATGCGAGGATCAAGATGAGACATAGTGGATGCATCCCCGTCAATTTGCGTCGTTCTTCAGGAACGTTGACGTTCTTTCCTCCCCCTAACGGTGGGAAGACTGTCTCATCGAAGTGACTATTTGTAATTGAGAGAAACCATATCCGACAAAGACATAGCCTATCAATGGATGGAGGGAAATCATATCCGCCAAAGATTCCCAAATTTGAGGACCCATGTTGGTACGTTGCGGCAGCGCAACTGGCACATAAACTGCACACCCAAAATTGCATAAGTACGGTGAATCATGTCCGTACCCAGTAACCAACTGTAACGCTCAACATGAGTACGGTGGAGATGGGTCTCAAGCAGACCAATATAGCTGCATGCAATATTGCATAGTCCCATGGAGAAAACGGGAAACGTTGTGAACATCATCAACTGGTCTAACCCAGGTCTACCCAGCCGGTCTAACCTGTGTTTCTGCGAAATCATTTTGAGTATGAACATAGGGAATTAAATGTTCAGTCTCAATCCTAAGGAACGTTGTAGGATATTTGTATCATAGACTTATTGTAAGATTGGCTATCCTTGTAACAAAAACATTGTAAAATCATTCACATGCTCAATCTAGGTTCTAGAGTTTAGCCTTAAGCTTAGAGATAGGTGATTGATGTGAAGATCAAGAAATGAAGAAGTGTTCAGATACATTGTGACAAATCAGCACCTCATATCATTTGCATATGCATAAGTTTTCATAACTTAGATTTAAATTGAGCAAAATGTGTTCTTCATCAAAAACTCAGTTTTCACATATTCGGTGACTAGTCACCTTAGATTCCGCATATGACGGTTTGGTTCTCTGACAGTGACATTAGTCACTTAACAGAACAAGCTTTTACCCGGTTTAGACAGGTCATGTCTTTATCCGGCTAAAGCATGCGTTTAACCATTGTGTAATCAACTGCATCCCACTATCTTGATTTTGCCTAGGTTAAACTTGCTTAAGGAAACCTCAGCTGCTCACTTGATGAAATCTTAGCCGCTTGTTTCATATCCTCCTTGGCTATTTATACTAAACCTTTTCCTCCATTTTGAGTTGGGGTTTTTGCATAATCTAATCATCTTTCACATTTCAAAAACTCTCTTCTTGTTGCTGCCTTCTTGCTCGGAATTGTATCATGCATCCTTGTTAACTTTCGTTCGCATAAAGTTTCTACAAGGATTCATAAGATGGTAAGCACATGAACTTCGTTCAAAGTTTCAGTTTTTCAAACATTCATCCTTGAAGGAAACCTTGAAGAAGTTCTTATCTTCACCGTTTCAGCTTCCAAGTTTTTCAAAACTCATTTAGTTTAAAAGTTGAAATAGTGTTCTTCAATCTTGTCTCCCATGCTCACACATTATTTGAGACAAGATTGATATTTAGGAGTCTTCTGACTTCGGGTTTTTCATTGTTAAATCAAAAGGTAACCGGTCACGCATTTCATTGTTAAATCAAAAGGTCAGGCTCATCACATTAGGTGACTGGTCACCTAAGTGATCTATTGTGTGAATTGTTTGTACTTGACGTGACTTAATTGAAAATTACCCCCTTCATTGCCAACCTGCAAACGTGCGATAATTATCGAAAACCATAGATATAAACTTTCCAGCAGTATCCAGTCTTCTAGACCACAACGGATAACTAGGGTGGCGAGTCCTCAATCTGTGCCAGAAGTTTACCAAATGCAGCTTTTGAAGTGGACAATAGACATGTGACCAGCGAGTTAGTACATCAACCAAAACCATAAAATCTTTATATGGTCTGCGTATTGGTTGGAATTGTCCACAAACTTCCCTTTTCAACATGGTAATTGTTCAATCGAATATCCTTATAACTCAACACTGTTCTTCCGGAATGTGGTGAGTATAATGTCTTTGTACATCTACATGGAGGTATGAAGTTAATAATATATCTCCATTCAGGGAGAATATCATGCGCAGCCGCGCTATCATCCAAATGATTAACTTCACATTCCTCAACATGGATTAATTGAATTGGTCATATGATCAAGGAAACTGCTAGTTCCAATTGATTCAATAAATTGATATTTGAGAACAAGATCTGAACAAGACTGAAATTTAAACCCGGATAAGAGCAAAATCTAGTTCTCAATTAATCCCAACGACTTCTAGTCTGGATTTGATCAAGGAACTTCATGTCCGATCATATAATGACGATTAAGGAACTTCATGTCCAATCATATAATAAGGATCAATGAACTTCAGGTCTGATCTCTTGCATGATATAAAATATCAAATATTTGCAAGACTTCGTTACTTGTGATATTGCACTGACATACAATATAAAATGGGAATCAGTAAAACCGTACCATCATCCCACGACCAGATTTAAATTACAGAAAGTAAAAAGCATAATTTAAATTGCTGAAAGTAAATGGTGGAATTTAAATTGCTTAAATTAAATATGGATTGGGCGGTAAAACCGGACCGTCACCCCTCAAGCAGAATTTAACTTTCAGAAAGTAAATAGCAGAATTTAAATTGCAGAAAGTAAATATGGAGAGGCGGTACAACCATCCAACATCCCACAATTGCAGAATTTCAATTGCAGAAAGTAAATATGGAGAGGCGGTACAACCTTCCAACATCCCACAGTTGCAGAATTTAAATTTGCTGGAAGTAAATATGGGAAATGGGGGGACATCCACACCATTAACCTACAAAGTTAGGAATGTTAGATTTCTAAGTTAGAGGTTAAAACTATCAGATTACTAAGTTAGAAATGTCAATTCAATATTAGTAACTTTTGGTTTTGAAACTTCGGCTTTCATTTGAAACTTCGGGTTCGAGATTTATTGTGAACTTCAGATTCACTATGCATGCCAGCACAGTATTAACTTCTGGTTATGAAACTTTGGGTTCGATTATAATTTCACTTGAAATAATACTGTGGCTAAAAAGTCCACAGCCCAAACAAAAGGTTTGGGTACGCTCGAAACTTCGGGTTCGATATATGATGAAGTTCATCTTCAATCAAAATTGCATATTTTAACAAGTATTATACATGGACCAAACAAAGGTCTCGAGTCTTCTGGACTCGTTTTAATATGTTGGATATTGCTCTGGGCTTTAGAAAACTATCTTGGCTCAATGGGAATAGCAAACAGGCTTCCAGGTCCATGGCCCAAAGACAAAAACAAATCCAACCCGAAAACAGGAGAAGGCCCAATTTAAAAATGGCCCAGGTGGGCATTCGACAGGGGCTTCCGAACAATGGCGCCTGCTTTCTTTGTTTGTTCGGTGATGCTTTCCGAACGAAATCTTGCATATGCAGCCTGATCGGTTCGGTTTTGAAACTGAACTGCACTCCAAACATTGCCGACTGGGGTCAACGTCAAGCAAAACAGGGTGCCACAAAAGGGATTGATCGGCGGCCTGGATTACCAGTGGCGGAACCAGGATTTGAAACTCACCCGGGCTAAAATTTAAGCTTAATTTTTTTTCCTTTCATCAATGAAGATATGTCCTCCAATTTCCCAACTTTCTAAATTTCAAATACATTGTACTCATATAAATTTCTAAGCAAAACTTGACGGTGCGAGTGAATTTTATTGATAAATAAAAAAGATACATCAAGTCAGGAGGCACGTAGTAAGCCTCTCCAATACATATTATAGATTACAAAAAAAAAATAACAAAATACAAACAGGAATGACAAATGCAATACAAAATTAAACAAGTTTAAATCCTACACTACGATTCTTCACAAAAAAAATCATCAATTATCGAATTTGAATCAATATCATCTAACCTCTTTTCCAAGAAAATCTCCTCCAATGCGCTGTATCATCAACTATAATTCCCAAGTCACAATCGAAACTACAAGAATAAGATAGACATATTAGTGGTCAACCCCCAAATTTAATCCCTAAAACGTCCAATCCAAACGCTTGAAAAACATACGAATACTAAGTAAAGAAATATAAGAACCCAATCCCGAACTGAAAAACATACTATATATTCTGCAGAAAACGAACTAAATTTCTGCACTCTGAGCAGATTTTGTGGCTTCTTTTCACCTATCAAAACTTATCGAAATTAAGCCAAAGGGTATGCGCTGCGAAGCTGGTTATACCCTCTTCGAAACCATATAAAGATAGCAGAAATCAGAGCTGTAAATTACAAGATATCGACATGTCGAGCAAGACTTGTAAAACTGGAATCCTGTTCTTGACAGATTCGTAACCCAACTTCCCTCATCCAAATGGCTAACCAAAACTCAACCCAAATTCAATGAAACCAACTGGGTTTTGTTCATGAACAAGTCAACTTTGAAACTAGGTAAATGTCATTCCAAACGAAGCTTTAAACTAAGAGAAATTCAGAGACAAACTGGGCCATCCGAATTTTGCAGTTTTCTGAAATTTCATATTCTCTTACTCAAACTTTAACCAATTTCTAATCAAAGGAAACCCTAAACATGTTATATAAATTCTAAATAACATCAAAAAAGTGTCAAAAACCTAAAAGAAAATTGATGATTTACTTGAAATTACCTTGTCTTTGATGAAATTAGCTAAACATAGAGGCATAATCAAGAGAGGATGTTGAGGTTACACCGTATTTCATGTTGGGTTTGTTGAATCGTGGGAAGAGGGAATCCGGCCTGTTAAATAAAGAAATTGAGAGGAGATATGAAATTAAATACGATTAAAAACGAGATTAGAAGAAAGAATGAAGATGATCTGAGCAGAGTTACCAGATAATCGTGAGAATTTCTTGGTGGAGAAGAAGATAGAGAGATGGATATGCAAATGGGAAAGAGCTGTGGAACACGGGAAGAAGAAGTTCACGGAAGAAGAAGAACTTTAGGCTTTTTAATTAATACTACTAGTAGTTTTTTTTTTTGGGCTCAAATTTGAACACGGGCTGAAGCCCGGTCTAGCCCTCTAGTAGTTCCGCCCATGTGGATTACAGTGATCCAAGCTGCTGGCTAGAAATCATCGTCGCCGTGGAACGTTCGGATCCAGCGGATTGCTTCACTGCGACCGACGGCGACTGGAGGTCGCCGAAGCAGAAATTCCGCGACGAGTACTGCTCCGTCGTGTTCCGAACTGGAGCTTCGCAATCCGGTGAGAGCTGCTCCGGCGTGACTACGAGGGGACCAAACAGAGGCCATCCATGGTGGCCTAGCTCGTCGTTTTCTCGAGCGCTCTTGGGGCTTCGCCTCCCCGGTTTGGGTTCGAATCCTCGACGTCGAGCTTGACAGCTCGTTTTGGAGAGGCAGAGTCAAACTGGACACTGATCTGGTTGGCAATCTTGAGTTGTTGACCTCTACGAGGTCGATGGCCACCGTCCGAATCCTTTGCGATCATCACGCAGCGAGCTCAACGTCCGAGCTGCAAGCTCAACGTCCGAGCTGCAGGCTCTAGGACGCGATTGCCGTGGGTCGCCTTGGTTCCTCACAATCTGGCGATGAAGGCGTTCGATAGCACCTCCAAATATCACAGCCAGCATACTACCTTCCCAACCTTTGATCTTGTGAGGTTTTGTCAACCTCTCAACCACAAGAATACAGGGAAAGGCAGTAGAGGAGAAAATGACGATTGTTTTGATGCCTTAATTAATTTACATCAAGTGTAAAGAACTGCAGGTTCTTTATTGGAGCATATAGTTGAGAGTCTTCAGGTTATCATTCATATTTTGGTATGATTGTTTGTATTGCCTTTTCCAGTAGAATAATAGAGCGTGGTTTGCGGTAAGTAAAGCAAAGTAACATCTCATATTATTATTCTTCTCCGCCTCCACCACTGATACTTAAACGAGAGCAATTTGTGCTGATAACGTGTTGCAGTATTGACAGAAAATAATAGCAATGGCGGAAAGTAAAGGAGACACAATATTTAACAAGATTCGGCAATGGTGCCTAGTCCTCGGGGCGATAGTGCTAGTTTCTCTCATTATATGGAAATACTGGAAATCTACAATACAGAGTATCCTCACTTAACTCCCCCTGGCAATCGCCCTATATGCTATTATACTCTTCTCTTCGGGAGAAGAGATAGCTCATACTTGTGTTGTGTGTTGAAGGAGAGGGGCACCCTCCTTTATATAGGCATCATTGTTAGGTATGATGATAAACAATCTCATTGTGGTGCATGAGTGTATAGACACTCATGAATATTCTACAACATACATTTTGTTGTTTTGATATTCCAAGCTACCATTAGTTTGCGTAATAGTACATTCAGTTCCTTGATTTCATTTGGTAAGAGAACCCCGAGAATCAATATTGAGATGCTTTTCAAGCAATAGAGTTGCAGAAATGCAACCCTTGTGCATCAAAGTTGTCAAAAAGGATGCTTTTGGGTAGGCTTGGGACATGGGTCGGGTCAACCCCATAGTTGACCCATAACCAACCCATTTTTTCTAGACAAGTTTAACCCATCTACCGACCCATAGTCGATGGGTCGAGTGCGGGTCGGTTATACTATAAATGGGTCAAACTCATCTTACCCATCTTTTTTAAGGGTATTTTGGTAATTATTCATTAAAATTACTATTTTGTATAGGAAATAATGGATTTGAAAACAAAAAAAATGTGGCTCTTATTTAAAAAATTGAAACTCCATGCTATTCTCTCAAACAAGTAATTGCCGCTCGCAACCAAAATTTCATGCCTCTTTTCATCATCCTTCTCGCCGCCAACAGAAGACAACCAAATTTCAATACTTCATGACAGGTAAGCAACTCTGATCCTATTCTTCTTTTTCTTCTTTGGCCATGACATGGGGCTGGATAATCTGATTGGATTTGAGGGTTACTGTACCTGAGGGTTATTCATAGTAAAATGAGTTTTTTTTCTCAGTCAATGAATAATCTTGAGCTTCAATTATGATTTTAGAATGCAAAACCATATTTTCGATTGTTTTTGTGGTTCACTGTGTGAATTTTTGCCTAAGCAAGTTACCTCCTTTAGCTTTGAAGTTCCAAGAGGCTTCTTTTTGTGCGTGCTATAAGAGGCTTCTTTTAACTATTATAACAACTTGTAATTTGTTTAGTTTGTAATTTTGTAACAGCCCGTAAATTATGAATTTTCAATAACCGTTATCATTTACTATTTATCAATTACGGGGATAAATATATTCCTTCAGTAATTACCATTGTGACCTCCGGTTTTACGATAATTGCAATTACGCCTATGGTTTGATAATTATCAAACCCTGCCGCCTCCCTTTGTTCTCTATCTCTTTATTGAATTAGCAGAAGGCCATGTGGCCTTAGGGGGAAGCCCGGTGTGTATGTGGCAGAAATGCGAAAACCAAAAGAAAAAACGAAAAAGAAGAAAATAAGAGGCGGGGAGGAAGGAAAAAAATGTCTGCCCTGTTCAGAGCTCGAAACGCCCGATTTCCATTGCTCAAATTGAAAAGTGTTCTTCATGAAAGTTGTCCGTAAGGTCGATTCCTATAACATATCCAAATTTCGGATCCGTCGGACCTCTGTAGCTTTCCTAATCTGAGATAAAAGTCCCGAGACTGTCCTTGTCCTTCCTCCAACTTTTTGTCCGTCAGTCAGATGGGGCGGCCAAAACTAATGGGCTCATAAGCATCACTCAGTCTGTTATCCTTGGAGTCTTCTTAAGGCCCACTGTTTTTGGCCCAAATGCTATTTTACTTGTTCTTGTTGTGTAGTTGGACCTATCTGGATTATTATCGTTGTCTAGCCTTAGCTGACAATGTACCTGCACGTTCTCTAGGGTTACCTTAGTATAAATGTAAAGTTTTGATGCTTGTGGGTGGCTATGAATGAAAAAACCTTGTTTATCTTTTATTTCCTCTCAAATGCATAACAACCAGAGCACAAGCTCTATCATTTGGTATCTAGAGCCAGGACGTATGTCCAAGAAGGCCGGCTTTGACCCCATGGACTCATCCTCGGTTGTGGTTTCCATTGATGTCCGTCATGAGCAGCTCGAAGACCAGATTCACAGTACACAATACATGGTGTCCACCTTCCGCTCCCATCAGGAAGTCCAGGCCGCCTCTCTTGCACACCTCCAGCAATCGGTGGACTCGATTTCGACGGCGGTCGCCCAACTCACTTCCTTGCTCACCACAGACAATCGGCTCTCAAGGTCTCCTCCTTCAACTGCCCCACTACCTGGTCCGATTCCCCTCACCAGACCGTAGTCCCTGTCCCCAACATACCTGCCGCTATACTCAACTTTTTTCTCTTCCCCAGCACTCACATCGGCCGTACCCACCCATCCCACATACACATATACCTCCTCTACCCCATCCGCCTCCCATACACCTATTTCATTAACCACCACCTTTCCCCAAGCCACCTCCTTTCCTCAAACCACCCCCTTTTCCCACACCAACCAACAAACAACCCACAATCTTAAGCCTTTCAGACTTGACCTTGAGAAATTTTATGGCAAAGACCCACAAAGTTGGCTGCTTTCCGCTGAAAGGTTCTTTGCTTGTTACCATGTTCAGGACAACGAACGAGTCGCCATTGCCGGAGTTCAAATTTGTGGTGAGGCTGCCCTGGTCACCTGCCCATTGGACATGATTTGCTGATCTCTTTTTACAGCATTTCGGAGGTACTGACTCTGGCGATTTCGAGACGGAGCTCTCCCATGTTACTCAGACCGACACCTTGGAAGAGTATATTGACACCTTTACCCATCTTTCCTGTCGGGCTATCGATTGGTCTGATTCCCAGCTCAAGTTTATCTTTATTGGAGGTCTTAAAGATGACTTGAAACATGATGTCCAAGCTCAACAACCAGCGTTTCTTTCGGATGCTAAACGCTTGGCTCGCATCTTCAACCCCAAATTACAAGCACGCAAACCACCCAACCTCCCTTTTTATCCCAGATAAACTTCTCCACCTCTGCCATCCTCCACAGTTTCCCAACCTATAACACCTCCTGTTGCAAACCCACAGGTCAGCCCCTCACGCTGACTTTCCCAAGCGGAGGCCAATGAATGCCGCCTTCACGGCCTCTGTTTCAATTGTGATGATAAGTTCAAACCTGGACACAAATGTGCCAAGTCGTTGATCGCTATTATTGAGGTCGGTCCATTCGATGATGATCAACTGGAATTTCATGATTGTGAGCCTACCTCGCCCACTCAACAGCTCACCGAAGTTGTTCCCTCATCAGGACCTACTATACAATCCCTCACCACACCTACTTTTCCATCAACTATGCGGCTCATTGGCGAAATACAGAACCTCCCAGTTCACATCTTCATTGACTGTGGCCCCACTTTCAATTTCCTCCACCCCCGAATTGTTAAACGGCTTGGCCTACCGGTTCGTGACACCGTACCGCTTACTTTGTTCACGACAAATGACCAACCAGTTCAAACAAGAGGCTGCACCGAACCGGTTACGGTGACAGCTCAGGGGTATTCGCTGGCTTCGGCTTTTCGAATTTATCCTGTGGCCAGTTGTGATTTGTTGTTGGGTGCCGAGTGGTTCGAAACTCTGGGTTGGTTTCATTGTAATTTCTTGGAGAAGATTTTGCACTTCAACATTAAATGGTTTCCTTACTCTCTAGTTGGTATGGAACCCCCTACATCCCAAACAATGGCTCGGTCCAGTGATGCTGATGTGTTAACTACTCATAAACAGGGAGTGTTAGCACAGTTTATCGGCAGTGCTGCGGTTATATCCCATGCCAAATTCCGGTTCTAGATGAACTCACTTCCTTGTTAGCTGACTTCTCAGACCTTTTTTCTCAGCCCACCACCACTTTACCACCGCATCGCACCGTCAACCACAAGATTCCCTTGATATCCGGTGCCTCCCCGGTCAATGTCCGACCATACCATTACCCCCATTTCCACAAGAGCACAATTGAGCGGTTTGTCCATGTGTAGGTTATTTTAGTATTGGCTATCCTTGTACAAAAACATTGTAATAAATGTAACAAGCTCAATTAGTCAATTAGGGTTTATTCCTAGATATTTAGAATTGTTGAAGGAGCTTGAAGATTGAAGATAGATGGTTTGTTGAAGATGCATTCAAATGTGACAATCATATTGCATATCATATCTGCATATTAAATGGGTCTAGCATAAAGTTCTTATATTATATTGTCAAACGTTTTCAAAATACTTAGGTTTTTGCAAAAGGATTCATTAGAATAAGGATTTCTGTTATTTTGTGACTGGTCACCGATTTCATGCACGTGGGTTGTTGACAATCAGTGACAGAAACTTTTTGATAAAGTAATTTAAACAGAACATACCTTTACCCAGCAGTCCGGTCAACAGAACATGCCTTTACCCAGCAGTCCGGTCACAGTTAACTCTTTTAACTGGTTTTTTTATTGTAAAGTGATAAAGTGGTTTTGTGTTGTCCAATTCTCAGCCGTTGATCTTCAAGCCCTTATCCTCTATTTAAACAACCTTAAACCAGTTGATTCATTTAGGGTTTTCAAGTTATAATTCTCAAAAACTTTTTGAAAAACTCTCACTTTTGTTCATACTTTCCTCTCCGGTTTCTTCTTGTCTTCTTGAGTCCTTTTAGTTCATTTACATAGAAGCATCATAAGATTTATGAGGATGGTATGCGTTTATTAAACCCTTGATTTTCAAAGTTGTTTTCAAAAGAAAATATTCTAAGCAAAACTTTGAAGAGGGTTTATCTTCCTAGTTCGGCTTGTTTTTAAAGTTCTCTTACTTTAAGTCGGATTAGTAGTGTGCAACTAAAGTCTTCCATGTTCATGCATGTTCATAGACTTAGTTGAGTTTTAGAGGTCATTGACCTTAGTTAGTTTGCTGCCCAGTTCATGACTGTAGCAGTAAACACAGTTACTGTTCATTTCTTGAAGCTTTGTAGCTTTCTGGGAATGCAACTGTGACTGGTCATAAATCACCACTGCATTCATATTAAGGTGACACGTATAGGAATACTTGTGTATGTCCGTATATCGTGTTGACCAAGCAAGCATCCATTGGAAGTGAAGTGATTGAGAAGAAGCCGCACAAGAGACCGCTGCATCTAAGATAGGTACATTAGATATTGAGCTTGGTTGAAATCTTGTATAGGGCATCTTTTGCCATTTCATAGTGGAAGGCCGGTCTTCTGATAGACCCCCGGTTTTTTTATCCCTTTGTGGATTTTTCCGGGTACCAAAATCGTGTGTCTATCTCTGTGGATTGTTAAATACTTGGCTTAATTAAAATTGGACTTAATTCAGCACCAACTCTTTTAACATGCAATCTGGACAAATCTGCCTGACTGGTCATCTTAACTACTGCATTAGAAACGCTGGATTTAATAAGCTGTAGTTGTGGATAGCTCACGAATATCTAACTCACTGATTTCGTTGAGGACCTAAGTTGGCATAGCATCTGAGTGTTGTTGAACAAATCACAAGCATCCACAAGTTATAGTTGTTAAGTGATTGATACCTTAAAACATCTGTCAAGTCAAATACAATCTGTAAGTTAACTGTCAAGCCTGACCAGAACGGTGATTGGTCATCTTTGTGTTTCTGTTTGTGCTGTTTGTTAATTAAGAGGGAAATAATTTAAAATACCCCCCTCATTGCCAACCTGCAATTGGCATCAGAGCAGGGCTTTAGACATACTTAAAGTAAGGTCTTGGGTTGGTTGGTTTAAGGGTCTAGACAATGGAGAGAGAACGAGTAGCCGGTTCGGTCAACTCACCTCCATACTTCGATGGCACAAACTACGCTGCCTGGCGAGATAAGTTCGAAATCTTTCTTGATGCATATGATAAATTTGCTTTCCAATACTTGTCTGTTGAATGGCGTCCTCCGTTTAGAACTGTTGACGGTGAGAGAGTGAATATACCTAGAGATGACTGGACACAGGTTCAGGTCAGTGCGTCTAATGCAAATAAAAAGGCTAGGAACGCCATAGCTGTTGCAGTTTCCAGTGCACAATACTCACATATTCAGCACTGTACAACAGCTAGGGAAGCATGGGATAGGTTGCGTGTCATTCACGAGGGTGATGACCAAGTAAGGGACCTAAAGCTTGAAATGGTCCTTTCCGAGTTTGAAGAACTCAGGATGACTGAATCAGAGAGCTTCTCTGATTTTTATCTCAAAGTTGAGAGTGTCACAAATGTCGCGATGAGTCTAGGATCACCTATTTCTGAGTTAACAATTGTTCAAAAAATATTAAGGGTGTTGCCTAAACGGTTTTCTGCGAAGAAGACCGCAATCAAGGAATGTCAAAACATGTCCGACATCAAACTTCCCAAACTTGTAGGAAAATTGAAAACCTATGAACTTGAGCTAAAATTGGAAGAAGGTATGCATAAGAAGGATAAAGGTGTTGCACTGCAGAGTGTGACTGATCATACTGAGCTGAAAAGCTCAAAATCTGAAAAATCATCTTCGGTTGATGATGACATGGCCTTGTTTGTTAAAAGGTTTAGAAGAATTCTCAAGGATAGAAAGGATTATAGAGGGGGTGCGAGCTACCCTAGAGATTCAAAATTTAAGCCACAAGGTGAAGGGTCAAATGAAAAGAAATTTGAAAAGAACTTTGGATCTAAAGATAACAAGTTTAAAAAGGGTCAAGTTAAGTGTTTCACTTGTGGTGGGACTGGTCATATATCTGTTGATTCTGCTAACAATAAGAAAAAGTTTAACAAAGGCAAGGACAAGGCCTTGAAAGCTTCTTGGAGTGATAGTGAGGATGAGGAATCACTTCACTCTGACTCTTCTTCAGATATTGAAGATGATGAGGTTGCCTTTGTTGTTAGAATCTCTGAACACAATTCAGCGGGTGAGGAATCCGAGTCGGGTTCACAACACATGACTGACGATGACCAGTCACCTGAAATGTTTTGTCCTGTTTTTCATGATTATGACTCTCTTCCAGAGAATCAGACCTATGAAAAAATGTGTGAAAAGTATGATGCTTTGTTTGATGAGACTTGTGTGATCAAAGCTGATAGCATTGAGCTGAAAAAGCGTTGTCATGATTTAGAGATGGAAAAGGCTGCACTCTGTCTCACTTTGCAAGATTACGAGACTGGTCAATCTAGCAAAGGAAGAGAGAATGCAGATGCCCAGTCACATAGGTCAAAACTTGAGGTCATGTATACACAGTTGTCTGTTGATTTTGAAAGAATTAAAAAGGAAAACATTGACCTTAGACATCAATTGAGCAACTCGGAACACACTGTTAATCTCATGCACAGTAAGAGTCTTAAGTTGAAAGAAGAAGTTGAGTCACTCAAGCAATCTAATGTCTACTTGGTTGGTTACAATAAATCACTGCAAGAAAAAGTTAATGACCTGTCAATTGGTTCTGTAAAATTAGACAAAATGCTTAATGTTGGAAAAAGTCATAATGATAGGACTGGTCTTGGATTTGATGCTAGTAAGTCTGTTGCTTCAACTTCACAACCTAGGTTTGTCAAGGCTAGTGAACCACACTCACCGAAGTCACTGGTCACCATAGTTTCACCAGAACCTAGAGTCATTGAAAAGAAAAAGAGTCATCAAGTGTCCTCTAGTTCCACTGCACCCATAAGAACCAGATTTGTTCCCACGTGTCACCACTGTGGTGTGACTGGTCACATTAGACCTAAGTGCACTAAGCTTAAAATCAGAAGTCTGTTTAATCATAACAGTTCACTTAGAGAACAGGTTGATTTGTTGCTTGTTGAAGTAACCAGAATTGCTAAACTTGTTGAGTCATCTACATCATCACCTAGCAAGTCCAAAACTAAGTGGGTAAAGAAAAAGGAAAAATGTTTGGTTGCCTTGTCTGTTTTGAATTTGTGTGATCCAACTCATTGGTACATTGATAGTGGCTGTTCCAAACACATGTCTGGTAACAAATCTGTCTTTGTAAAGCTTAAAGATTTTGATGGTGGTTTTGTTGAGTTTGGGGGCGGAGAAACAGCAAAAATGACTGGTCAAGGAAGTGTTCAACTTCCGGGTTTGCCTTTACTTGAAGGAGTAAGGTATGTAGAAGGCCTTAAGTCCAACCTCATTAGTGTGTCACATTTATGTGATCAATGGGCTGATGAAGTCTGTATGTCCACAAGAGGTTATAGGATTGTTGATAGCACTGGTCATGAGGTAATTCAAACAGGTAGGTCAAATGACAATTGCTATACACTTGATAGCCAAACCCTGGCTGCCAAGTTGACCTGTCACTCTGTGACTGACAAGACCACTTCCTTATGGCACCAAAGGTTGGGACATATGAATATAAATGATTTGTACACCTTGGCTAAGAAACAACTTGTTAGAGGTCTTCCTAAGCTAGATAAGCCTTCAAAGCACATATGTGGTCCTTGTCAATTGGGAAAACAGTCACGTGTTGCACACAAGAGAGTCAAAGATGTTGGAACTTCACATCCTTTTGAACTCATTCACATGGATCTAGTTGGTCCGGTTCAAACCGTGTTCGTAGCTGGTAAAAAGTACATTCTTGTGATTGTTGATGATTTCTCTAGATATACTTGGGTGTCTTTCTTGAGAGAAAAGTCGGATGCTTTTCAATGTTTTGTGACTGTGTTCAAACAAATTCAGAATGAGGTGTTGACTGGTCATCCCTCTATTGTTAGAATTAGGACCGATCATGGTACTGAATTTGAGAACTCTTTGTTTGCTGATTTCTGTGCTAGCATGGGGATTAAACATGAATTTTCGGCTCCAATTACTCCTCAACAAAATGGGATTGTTGAGAGGAAAAATAGAGTCTTGATTGAGATGGCAAGGGTGATGCTAAATAGCAAAAACCTAGCCAAAAATCTGTGGGCCGAGGCCATTAACACTGCATGCTATATTTTGAATCGAGTCTATTTGAGACCAGGCACAGACCAGACTCCCTATGAGATTTGGAAAGGGAAGAAACCTATGATTGGTCATCTTAGAGTGTTTGGCAGCACTTGCTACATTCTAAGAGATAGGGAACACTTAGCAAAGTTTGATCCCAAGAGTGATGAAGGCATCTTCCTTGGGTATTCCACGACTAGTCGAGCCTATAGAGTTTTCAATCTTAGAACCAATACCATCATGGAATCCATAAATGTCACAATTGATGATCTTGATGCATCAATTGATCAGGCCGTAGATGAGGATGGGTTGTTTCCGGAAAAGGTCACTGAGTCTACTAGCGAGACACAGGCAGAAAATGATGATGGGTCATCAGATTCTGATTTTGACAGTTTAGAAGAGTCTAGACAGCCACTGAAAAAGAAACCAAACTGGGTAGTGTCTAGACATCCTGAAGATAACATCATTGGTTCAGTCAAGGAAGGGGTGAGAACTAGAAGTCAAATCCAAAGTGAAATAGCAAATGTGTGCTATGTGTCTACCGTTGAGCCACTAGGCCAATAAATGGATTTTACAACGAAGGGTAGACAACGGCATGGCTGAAAACCGTTGCAAGATGAAGAAAAAGCACAATAGACAACGATTTTATCTATTTTTGTTGTCTGTAAAGTTCTAAAACCGTTGTCTTTAATGATCTTAAATATCGAAGACAACGATTTTCAACTTACCGTTGTGATTGGAAAACACGGAAGTTACTGTGCACTAAGGGGGAACCAAAACTCAAAATTCCCTCCGTGTCCCCTCTAATTTTGAACGCCTGCTTTCAACATCAAAACCCTTATCTCTTCGATGCCTCCTCCTTGACATCTCCTCTCCACCCCCATCTTCAACCTTCTTCAACAGCCACTACCGTGAGAATTTTTCCAATTCATTATTCCTCTTTTCTAACCCTAATTTTTTTATTTGAATTTGGATCTGGGTAAACCAAATTCGATTTTCGGATCTATCAATTTGTCGATTCCTCACACACTCTCACCACAAACTCCACTCGCCTTTATATCACTATGATCATATTAATCTACGGATGTGATCTAATCCATCAAGGGGAATCTAACCCAATGACGGTAGGTGGAACATAGGGGAATTTAATCTCTGATGCCCACACATCGAATGCGGCGAACCCACTGGGAATTCAACCCAGAAATCCCAAAGTATGCCAATAACCGTACTAACAATGACTACAACATGCATAATATCCAACAACATACCATTTACCAATATATAAATAAATATATTATAGCATGCTCAAGTGTATTTAAACCGAAACCCGTCCACTCACAGAGAGGCTGAACGATCCTCCTTGTCGTCCGTAGGCGCGGGTCGGTTACACTGATCCCTCTGATACTGCTCACCTAATTAATCCAACAGATCACAATTTAATAACGACAATCAACTTGAACTGTAAAACCCTAATTCTCCTTGTTTTGCTCAATTGGGGTTTAACCGTATCTCGGATGGCAAAACGGAGTTCGCCATCGAATCCGGAACGTCTTTTCCACTCGGAAAAGTGGTTGGTCAACGCCGGTCATGACACACCCCACCCCAGAAAATAGGGCCCAGGAGGTGCGGCCATCACCCCCAAAGAGTGACGAAGCCTTAAACCACAAAAGAAGGCAACAACTACCCAAAAGACACAACAAAAGGGTACACCAACGGGTCGTGACCTGACATCTCAACAGTAAAAACAATATCAGAGCTTCTATACAGCGGAAGTAAACGGTTTACATAAGTCAGAAGCAAAAAGAGACAACAACAAAGAGATTCCTTCTCTTTGTAACACGAAAGGGAGCTACCCTCAACCTTGCCGCTTGTCTCGGTGGTGCTCGATAGTATCAGAACCTGTGAGGGCGCAAAAGCAAGGATGAGTAGACAGGGAAAATAAAGTTCAGTGTAAAACATTTGCAAAACAATATAATAACCCCCATAGCTTGAAAACACCTAGTAAAAGCCTTTACTATAATGAGCATGCAGCAGTAGTACAATAAGGTATTACAATAGGCATACCTGTGCATTTTCACAATATAAACCTACGGCCGTGATCTAATCCGACCTGGGGAATTTAACCACCAGTGACGGTGTGTAGGACAAGGGGAATTTAACCACCAATGCCCAGACATCGTATGCTTAGAACCCACTGGGAATTTAACACACTGGATTCTCAGGAGTGCCATCATCTGTACTAATCATTAATCACAATATGCATATCGTCCAACAACCAATCATTTACCAACATATAAATATATATAATATGATATAGCATGCTCAAATGAATTTAAAATCGAAACCCGTCCACTTACAGTGATACCGGGCGGTCCTCCTCATCCTCACCTGAATGCTCGGCCCAGTTGTGCTATTTCCAAGGAATGCGTTCACCCTGAACGTCCCAATAACCACAATTAATAACAATAATCGAATTCAAATCGTAGAAGCCCTAACTCCCACTGTTTTGCTCAATTGGGGTTTAACCGTATCTCGGATCGCAAAACGGAGTTCGCCATTGGATCCGGAACGTCGAAAACCCTAAAAAAGGTCACTGGTCAAACTTGGTCAACGTTGTTGACTAACAGTCAACGTAGGCTGACGTCAGCACTAGAGTGCTGATGTGGCGCTGACTTGGCTCTGATGTGGCGGCCACGAGGCACTGAGGTGGCATCCACGTGGCGCTGAGTCAGTGCTGACATGGCATCCACATCGTCATTGGTGGTGACGTCATCGCCACAGCGCCGCCGCCGGATTCTGCAAATTTTCCGGCCGAAACCCCCATAGCTCTAACTTGCTCAATTCTTAACCAATTTCAACGAATCTTATATTAAAATTCAACTACGGAACACCAGGAATTCAAAAATGAGGATTTCATAACTCAATGTCGCCGAAGTTGGCCGGAAAAAGCCCTGAAAGGCGGCGGATTCCGGCGACTTCTAATTTCCCCAATTCTCAATCGTTTTCGATGCATGTTATATCAAAATCTATCTACACAACTCCAGCACTCTATTGGAAGGGTTTTCGAGACTTACCACGGCTGAAATCGGCCGGAGAACACTTCGGAAGATCCTGTTTTCCGTTCTGCTTCATCGGCGACTCCTACCTCCATTTCTGACGCTGCAATCTGGCAGGTTCTGTTCATGTCGACGAGAGGAAGCTCTTGGGAGTAGTATCAGGTCCGATTGGTGCTCGACGGTAGCAAATCGGAGGTGAGGAGCTCTCGGCGGTTCAAACGGGTTTTCTGTTTTGTTTTTTTGGCAAACTGAGTTTGGGCTGCGGGTTTTAATCAAACTGGCTTAACCAAAAGTCAACCAATCAACCAATCCTTGCATGCCACGTGTCACTTAACCACACCACAACATCGTTCATATTTTTCTCGTCTGTAACGCATCGAATACAACTCGGAGCTCGGTTTCGTCTTCGCGGATGCGATCGTATTGTCGAACCCTTCGCATAGAGTCCAATATTGAATATAAAATTCCTTACGGACCAAAAGTCAATTGTTTGTCCATCAGGGGCATTTTGGTCAATTCACTGCTTTTAGGGGATTTTTCGCAACTGGTCGTATCAGGTCAACGGTTGCTGACGTCACATGGCATCCACGCAGCGCTGAGGTGGTGTCCACTTAGCAGCTGACGTCAGCACCGCTGTGTTGTAACCTCACCGCCGCGTCGGCGTCGGTGTTGGTGTCGCCGTGCCAGCACCGGAAAACTCATGGGAACCTGGGAATTTTCGGCAAGTTCATCAGCGCCGCCGTTGCAACAATCTCCGGAAAATCTGCAGATTCCGGCGACTAACCCCGATTTTCCGGCGAGCTCTAAATCACACAAATCTCAACCAAAATCAACATGCAAATATGGAAATTCATCTACAGGTCACCAGGATTCCAAATATCATACTTACAACACTCACCGAGGTCGGGTTTCGCTGGAAAAAGCGCCGGAAAAGCTCGGACTCCGTCGAGCTTATCGCCGGCAATTGTGACAGTCTCCGCAAGTGGGGTTCAGGGTTCTGGGATCGCCTCGACGTGGGGAAGCTAATTTCGAGCTTATCTCCCCCAATTGGTGGTCGGCGTGGGATTGACGATGTCGAGGTTTGCGGCGTCGGTTTCTGTCCAAGTTCAGCAGTGATCCTCGGCGATTCTGAGGCTGAAACTCTGGAAAAATGGTGCTGGGAGCGAGGTGAGCACAACGCAGGTGGTCAGCGGGCCGATTGGTTACCGGAGATGGTGAATCGGCGGCGAGACTGAGTGGACTCGGTATTTTGGCGGGTTCAATGCGCGCGGCTGGTTCTCTGTTTTCCTTTATGTTTTTCCTTTCTTCTTTCAACACCACCGAACCTGAATCAGACTTAATACCCCATGTAGTGACACCTCAACAACAATACACCTGGACCAACCACAACATGCCACCTGTCCATTCATCCAATCCCATTAATTTCGTTTTTGGTACGTAACGCCTTCGTTACTACTCGGAATCTAATTCCGTCTTCGCAGATGCATACGTATCGCTAAGCCCTACGCATGGAGTATAATATAGGTTAGATGATTTTCACACTATTCAAAGTCAACCACTGTCCCACAAGGGTATTTTGGTCATTTCATAATGTTTTGGGAAATTTTTGAAACGGGTCGTATCAACTTACCCCCCCTTACAAAAATTTCGTCCTTGAAATTTAAAATACACCGAATGCTAAGGCACATACTTAATGGAACAAGTGGGGATGATTCTTCTGCATGTACTCTTCCGTTTCCCAAGTGGCTTCCTCAACATTGTGGTTGTTCCATAACACTTTCACCATTGGGATGGTCCGGTTGCGGAGGGTCTTGTCCTTCCTGTCCAAAATACACACCGGGCCCTCTCCATAACTCATATTAATGTCGAGAGGCGGAGCGTCCAAGACATGGGACGGATCATAAACATATCGTCGCAGCATCGACACATGAAAACCATTATGCACCCGTGATAGCTCCGGTGGCAACTCCAACCGATAAGCCACCTCACCGATCCTTTCAATAATCTCGTAGGGCCCACTGTATCGGGGACTTAGATTCCCCCGTTTCCCAAACCAGACAACTCCCTTCTAAGGGGACAATTTGAGAAACACAAAATCCCCAACCTGATACACTCGATCCTTGGAATGGCGACTGGCAATCCTCTTCTGACGATCCTAGGCAGCTTGAAGATTTTTCCTCGCAATCTGCACTCTATTCATAGTCTTGTCAACCAGTTCAAGTCCTTCTAATGGTCTTTCTCCCACCTCAGACCAACACAATGGAGTTAGACATGGTTTCCCATATAAGGCCTCGAAAGGTGACATCCCAATACTAGAATGATAGTTGTTATTATATGCGAATTCCGCCAAAGACAAATCTTTGTCCCAATTGTGACCGTACTGCAGAGTAGATGTCCTCAGCATATCTTCCAAGGTCTGAATAGTCTGTTCAAACTGTCCATCAGTCTGAGGATGGAAAGCAGTACTGAACTGAAGCCGAACACCTATAGCATTCTGAAATGCTCTCCAGAACCGTGAAGTAAACCTCGCATCCCAATCAGAAATAATGGTCACTAGGACCTCATGAAGTTTCACAATCTCATCAATGAAGGCCTCAACCAATTGCTTCATGGAGAAGTTTTCTCTGACCGGTATAAAATGAGCAAATTTGGTGAGTCGGTCGACTACCACCCAAATCCCATCTGATCCCCTTTTCGAGCGAGGCAACTTATACACGAAGTCCATCGTGATATGTTCCCACTTCCACACCGGAACTGGTAGTGGTTGTGGTAATCCTGATGGTTTTTGCCTTTCTGCTTTAACCTGCTGGCAAATCATACAACGACTAACGTAAGTGGCTATAGCTCTCTTCATTCTGACCCAATAGTAGAATGGTCGAATCGTCTCCTCGTCTAATGCGCTTTCCTCATCTTCTCTGCCTATTTGGTCTTCTCCACCTTTCTCGTTTCCTCGTCTTCTCGGCCATTTCGCCCTCGCCATCACCCTTGCTTTTTGACACACCCCGCCCCCAAAAGTAGGGCGTGGGAATGCGGCCATCACCGACACGTGGTGATGAAGCGTTAAACAATACAATTACAAAAAACAGAAAAAAAGAAATGCAAAATAATATCAGAGCATCTATACAGCGGAAGGAACAAGTTTACACAAGTCTGACTAACAACAAAAGACAAAGAGACTCCCACTCTTTGTGACAAAGAATAGAGCTATCGTGACTCTTGCTGCTCGTTTTGGTGGTGCACAACAGTAACAGGTCCTGAGGGGGCATAAAAACAAGGGTGAATGGACAGGGAAAATAAATGTCAGTGTAAAACATTTATAAATAATCAAAATAAACCCCCACGGTTAAAACAGTAATATACGAATAATAAGCATGCAACAACAACCCAATTCACCATGTGATTGGGGACAATAAAAGTCACATAGATACTTATGCACTTTATATATAAAACAGGATCTACGGCCATGATCCGAAAGTATGGGGACTTACCCCAACCTCAACGTAAAGGGATAGGGGACTTCACCCCAAAACCACTGAAAAGGAGTAAGGGGACTCCACCCCAAACCACCGTAAAGCTGCAAATAAGTCACAATACCTCGTACAGACAAAGAGGGACTTCACCCACTTTCCCTTTACAATGCACTACTAACATTACTAGATAAATCACACCAACACACTAACCAATAACAACCAGCATAACCATCTCATAAGCATAGCATGCTCCAAAACAATACAACCATCATAGATCCAACAATCACGTCATCATATCATATATATATACATACGTAAACATAAGTATAAAGCATGCTCAACAGACAGTTTAAAACAAAACTCGTCCACTCACAGTGACATAGGGTGATCGTCGTCGTCCTTCTCTGTATGCACGATTCGGTTACGCTGGTTCCTCGAGAAATAATCACCAAACAGTCCCATAATCCAAGGTTAATAAACGAAGCTTAACGAATAACCGTAAAACCTTAATTCTCCATATTTTACCCAATTAGGGCATAACCGTATCCTACATGCGCTTCATCTGATTGGAATTTGAAAATTGTGGAGTTCGGTTAGTTGCTGGAATCGGCCGTTGTGGCAGTTTGAAAGATTTTGTTTGAGGAACCTTGTACACCATATTTATTTGGGTTACGACCCGTTTTAATAAAAAATAAAAAATAAATAAAAAAAATTGGTGAAATGACCAAAATGCCCTTACTCGGTCAAACGTTGACTTTCAAATAGTTCGAAACTTAAATAATCAATATTGTACTCTATGCGTAGGGCTCGACGATACAAAGGTGTCCGTGAAGACGGAATCGAATTCCGAGTTGTAACGAACAAGTTCCGGTTGAAGAACGAATATGTGGTGTAGTGGGCTTTGCCATGTGGTAGCCAATTATTGGGCAATCTGTTTTGGGTTATTAAACCCGGGTTTCACCTGTGGTTTCCCAAAACGGAAACCACAAAACTGCCGACGCCTTCCACCACCAACGATGCACCGCCGACCACAGATGGGAGAAACGAAGCTTGGAATCAGCACTAGCTTGTAGAGACGAACTCGGAACACCCAAGCTCACCCTCGGAAACCATCCGGAATAGCCCCGACGAGGCAAACAGAAAATCAACTTTTTCGATCGATTTTCCAGCCGATTTAGTCCCCGGTGATCGAATTCTTCGTGTACCAGTGTAACCGAACCACCCAGATGGACGACAACGAAGGCGACGATCGCCTAGTAAGTCCCTCATCTACGCACTATATCACGGTCATGCGGTAAGTCCCTCATCCAATAAATCACGGTCGTAGGTTTATGATATGTTGCGTATATGTATATATGGTGGTTTATTTTGTGTGACCGACTAATTGTATACTGTATTTGGCTATGTATGTAGTATAGTCGTATACTACTGCTTTTAACTGTGGGGGTTATCATTAATAAATATCTAAATTGTGTTTTACACTGATAATTGTTTTTTCTGTCCACTCATCTTTATTTTTGCGCCCCCTCAGGACCTGATACTGTTGTGTGACAAGTAGCAAGACTCAGCATAGCTCTGTCCTTTTCCACAAAGAGTAGGAGTCTCTTTGTTGTCGTTTGTTGTTCATCAGATTTGTGTACGTAGCTGTGCTATTATTATTCCGCCTTCAGGCAGTACTATTGTTTAACTTTCCCTTCCGCTGTAGATGCTCTGATATACTGTTGTGTTGTATTCATTGGGCTTCGATCCGAGTTGTCTTTTATTTTGTCTTTTTGTTGTTCAGTTGTCTGTTTCAGTTGGTTAAGGTTTCGTCAGCTCGTTCGGGGTGATGGCTGCACCTCCCGGGCCCCACATTTTGGGGCGGGGTGTGTCAATTTGAGTATGTGCAGGCTGGTAATGAGGGGGGTAATTTCAAATAAATCCCTTTAACTTAGTCAAACAGTTGAATCAAATCACACAGATGACCATCCACGTGATGTGATAAACCTGACTGTTTGCTTACACTTGATTTTAACTTAATAGAAGTTCTGTGATCAGTTCCTTTACAATCATTAATTAGTGTATGCTTGTGAATTGTTCGAACACACTCAAATGCTATGCCAACTTAGGTCCTCAACAGATTCAGCAAAGATTGAAATCTACGAGCTATCCACAATTACAATTTTTTCAATCCAGCGTTTCTAACGCAGTAGTTAAGATGACCAGTCACGCAGATTTTTCTAGATTGCATGTCAAGTTAAGTTGGTGCATAAATAATTTTACTTTTAGTCGAATGGTTAACAAAAAAACCAGGGGTCTAGAAGAAAACCAGCCTTCCACTAAAAGGTGGTAGAAGCCGCACAAGAGACAACTGCATCTAATTAAGTCTTTACATATTGAGCTTGGTTAAAAACTTGTATTGGGCATCTTTTTGCTATTTCATAGTGGAGTGTCGGTCTTCTGATAGACCCTCAATTTTTTTATCCCATTTTGGGTTTTTCCCGGTACCAAAATTCTGTGTCCATTTCCGTGTACTGTTAAACACTTGGCCAAATTAAAATCGGTATTATTTACGTACCAACATTAATCAACAAGCAATCTAAACAAACTTGTCTGACTGGTCATCTTAACTGCTGCATTAGAACGCTGGTTTGAATAAGTTGTAGTTGTGGATAGCTTGTAGAATTCAACCTTCACTGAATATGTTGGGGACCTGAGTTGGCATAGCGTCTGAGTGTGATTGAAAAGATACACAAGCATACACACATTTGTTACAGTTGTTGTTCAGATTAAGTCAATTGTGTTCGTTATTTTGTTCATCTCATCTAGTGACTGGTCATCTGTGCGATCTGTTTATGCTATTTGATTGTATTGAAGAGATTAGATAAAAATTACCCTCCTCATTGCCAACTTGCAAATATTATTCTTAGGTGTTTCAACTTCCCTAGTTCGAAGTGTTCTAACAATTTCTCTTCCATTCCTAGGAGTGATAACAGATTCAACATGATCAGAAGCAACGTCACAGAAATTAACACTTTTTGGATTTGGTTCTGTGTTTGAAGGAAATCTATCTTTTTCATTCATAATAATTGGTCAATTAAGAAAGCTGACTCCTAATTTCCTTAGTTTCATCACCAAATTTATCAAAAAGATGATCATACCTCTGATTTTGCTTTTGTTGCTTTTGTACAAAAGATTGGATGGTGTCCTCCAAAGATAGTTTGGCAATGAAAGGTTTATGTGTAAAATAGTGTTGGTTCGGGAAACTTACCTAAGGTTGTGCCTTGTTCCTCCAACAGTAATCATTCAGATTTCTCCCTGATGGATTGAAAGAATTTGGAAAAGAAGAGTATGGTGTCTGGTAATTCCCAGCACACCTTTATTCATACATGCCTTTCATTTCTTCCAAAAGAGGACAATTTTTAGTAGAGTGACCAATATCACAGCAAACATCACAAACTTGATTTGTATCAGCATGATAAACAGATTCAAGCACACACCAAGTTTTGCAAGTTTTAAAGAAGCAACCTTTCTAGCTAATTTATCATATTTTAGTTTCAAATCATCCTCTTCTCTTAATAGAGAAATTCCCTTGGCAAAAGATGTGCCAATTTTAGAACTATCTGTATTGTCTAGTGCACTAGGTCCATTCCATTAATTTGACTTTTTAGCAATTTCATCTAAGAACTCTAAAGCATCAGATGATTCCTTAATCATATACTTCCCATTACACATAGTCTCTACAAACTGACTTTTGCGAAGGAGAAGTCCCTCATAAATATAACTAGCAAGTCGCCAGTCTTCAAAACCATAATCTGGACACAAAATTAAAAGCTCTTTAAATCTTTCCCATGTTTGATACAAGGATTCGTGGTCCTTTTGAGCAAAATTAGAAATTTGTTTCTTTGAAGATATAGTCTTATGGTCAGGGAAATATTTTTGAAAGAACAATTCAACCATATCCTTCCAAGTCGTGACAAATTGAGACCGCAAAGAATACAACCACATTTTTGCCCTATCCTGCAAAGAAAAAGGAAACAGTTTAAACATTACAACATCAGTAGGATTAGTAGAACACGTTGACCAGTTCTTCAAGTTCCCTAATATGTGCGTAAGGATATTCACTCTCCATACCATGAAAAGTTGAAATGTAATGTATCATTCCCGGTTTTAGGTTAAATTACCCCATATTAGCAGGAAACACGAAACAAGAATGAGATGCAGTATGAGTTGGGTGCAAATACTCTTGAAGAGTTTTTGCAGGAGGGGCATCCCCCTCATTATCCCAAGGAATAATGCCACCCATGATTTTTGTTTCTGGCAAATCTCCCTAGGTGATCTCTGTATCTATTGGGCATGCAACACAAAAAACAAAACAAAAACTAACCTAATAATCACATAAATTAATCTAAAAATAAGACAAATAACAAGAAATGAAATGAAACGAAGTAACACAATGAAATTCTGCACTCTTCGTCAAGCGGCTCCCAGAAATTCCCAAATCGAATTCTGCTACGACATGTTTCGTATTTTTCTTGAAAGATTGCAAAATGACCAAAATGCCCCTACAGGGTCAAACATTGACTTTTGAATAGTATTATTTCACATAACCAATATTATACTTTATGCATAGGGCTCGTCGATACAAACGCGTCTGCGAAGACGAAATCAGATTCCGAGCTGTAACGAACGCGTTACGGACGAAAAACGAAAGTAAAGTGTTGAAGAAAATGACATGTGGCGAACCCTGATTGGCCATTGCTACAGTGTCAACTAATTATTGGTCAGTTTGTTTTTGGGTTTATATAACCCGGTTTTGAACCGGGGTTTACCAGAAGGGAAACTCGTGACCGTCGAGGCCCTGGCCGCCTCCTTTCCTTCGCCGGCCATGGATCGGGTTGCCGACCACCACCATCGGAATCTCCTCAACACCACGATCACTGAACACCAAGGTTTGGCCCGGGAAACCCGATGAACCAGCCCTGATGAGATCGAACAGAAAACCAAATTTCCGATGCAATTTCCAACTTATTCCGACCGAAGTATCAGATTTCACGGAATCAGTGCAACCAAACCGCATAGACAGACGACGATCGCCCGGCCTTTCCATGAGTGGATGGATTTGATTTAAACTGTTGTTTGAGCATGTTATGTATATATATATATATATATAGGGTTCGGTTCCCATGACACACTATTTTGACACACCATGTGAAACATCCCTTTTTGACCGTTGATTTTGCAATATGGATCCGATCCAACGGACAAGAAGGGATGTTTCCCATGGTGTGTCAAAATAGTGTCCCATATATATATATATATATATATATATATATGCTTAAAATGGTTTCGCTGGTTATGTTGTTTATTGTTAGTATAGTTAGTGGCACACTTATAGGTCATCTGTATTATTGTTGGAGCGTGCTAGAGTCTGTGCTATACTTATTGGCATGTGGTATAGTCCCTTGTCATATACACAAGCAGGCAGTAAGTCCCATGCATAATATCACAGTGAGCGGTAAGTCCCTTGCCCGATAGATCACGGCTGTAGATTTGTGATATTATAGTGTACATGTTTTGTGGTTGGACCTGTGTGACCGACTAACTGTTATACTGTTGTTGGCTATGTTTGTATAAAAGTCGTATACTACTAGTTTTAACTGAGGGGGTTATTAATGATAAATGTATAAATTGTGTTTTACACTGATATTATTTTCCTTGTCCACTCACCTTGATTTTGTGCCCCCTCAGGACCTGATACTGTTGAGGACCACCGAGACGAGTGAGATCTTTTAGGATAGCTCTGTTCTGTGTCATAAAGAGTATGGGTCTTTTTGTCGTCGTCTACTGTTCGTTAGACTTTTGTGCGTTGTTTTAGTGTTATTATTCCGCCTTCGGGCAATACTACTGTTTAATCTTCCTACCGTTGGAGTTGGCAATCGCAGATAATACTTAATTGATTGCGCGGCTTGAATGGAAATGCAATTCAACATAAGCTTGGTTAAGTTGGTATAGAGTTGAATTTGATAGGGATTCAATTGGTTGAGTTGAATTTGAAATTGAATTTGATAAGAATTTGACACACCCCGCCCCAAAAGTGGGGCCCGAGAGGTGCGGCCACTACCCGAACTAGGTGACAAAGTCTTAACCGACCCAAAAAGTACAACTTAACAAGGAAAAGACAAACAACTAAACAAGTCGAGTTGAAACCCAATAAAATACACACAACACTCTACCAGAGCATCTACCACCAGACTACGCTAATAAAACCAATTACGATTCCTGCCGTACAATATCGCAGCACAACTGTCGCTGCCCCGATGCTGAATCTGTCTTTTCTCCACACTCAATAACAATAGGACACGGAGAGCGACACAGATAGAGACGCGATTTTGGGAGAAATGGAATCCTTGCTTTCATCTCGTCGCTAAACCAACAACAAAACTTAAGGGTATTTTAGTATTTTAAATTGGTTTACACTTTATGTTGAGTACATTTACGAATTTCTCATCCATATATGACGAAATTTTGTGGCTAGCCAAAAATTTTTTTTTTTTTTGGTTTTGGTGGGGGTGAGCTTGACAAAAATTTGCTCCCAATAGGTGTATTTGGGATGTATTTCTTGGGTGATATTTGGGATTGTGTCAAAATTATGGTCATATTTGACTAAAAATTTGACACAAATCTCATATGTGGAACCCAACATCTTGTGGCTCACATTTGGTGACCGTTGGACCTTAAATCATGTTTTTTTATTTTAGTTAAATCTAACGGTCTTCATTACACCTAACACTACCAGAAAAATCGCTTTTTGCGACGGATAAAATCCATTGTCTGAAGCAGGGTCGTTTCCGTTGTTAAATCGCCCGTCGAGTATTGAGGGCCTTTAGACGATGGATATTATCCGTCGTCTAATAACGTTTCACACAACGGCTAACATCAAGAACTGTTGTAAAAATGGGCTTCGGAATGGAAAAAAAAGTCGAAAGCACAAAAAATTATACAATATATTCTAGACCAAATAAAAGCATAAGATGACATGGCATGTTATGGTCCACTAAATTATTTGTTACACTAAAGTATATTCAAGTGACAAAAGCAACGGCATAAGGACGTGCCCATGTGGCAGAAGAATTGAAGGAATTTCATCCTGGTGGCAATATGGGAGATTTTCAAATCTATTGAGCATCATCTATCTGACAAAGAGAATATCCAATTATGTAACAACATTTATCTCATAGGATAAGGCTCTCTTATTAACACAAAACAGAAGATTGGTGAATAACGATTTCTGATAAGTCGAAGATGGAAATGTGGGGAAAAAAGCTATCTTATCCAACAGAAATTCAAAGAAGTGCGTGGGATCATTATCAGATGTTGCATTCAAAATTCAAAGCAATATCCATCTCTAACAGATTATCATCTCAAGTAGCCTATAAATAGAGGCTTAAAGCTCATAAATGATGGACGGAAGAAGAAGAGAACAGAGGAGAGGAACATTGACGAGGAGCTGCCATTGTCACCTTGCAAATACAGAAGTTCTGACAGGCTGACGATTGGAGAGCGGAAACCAACCAGAAGCT
The DNA here is from genome assembly GCA_033992175.1 of Spiraea crenata. Taxonomy (NCBI): domain Eukaryota; kingdom Viridiplantae; phylum Streptophyta; class Magnoliopsida; order Rosales; family Rosaceae; genus Spiraea; species Spiraea crenata. The sequence continues at coordinate 3,069,797 of JAVBHV010000003.1, read as the reverse complement.
TCAGCACGAAGGACAAGGTGAGAAGTTTTGACAGGCTGACGATTGGAGAGCGGAAACCAACCAGAAGCTTCAGCACGAAGGACAAGGTGAGGTCCGGCCGGTTCTTCGACTCTTCTCTACAATCCCTGCAACACAAGAAGAGTGGTCATGCGAAATGATGGTTTTGAATTTGTTGTGACTGCACTCGAGAAGTGGTCTCGAGTTGCCTACGTATCCATCGAGGAATCAAGTCACTCGTAGTTCAAGATTCTCAACAAGCGAAAGGCTTTGTTTGAAAAGGATTTGTGTTTGGGCCTTTGAAACAATTTGGATTTTAGGCTTTGAACAATTTTTGGATGAAGAATTGGATGAATTTGGAATAAACCAGGGATTCGATTTTGTGTTTGGATTTGGCGGTTGCATCTAGATAAATTTAGACTGCCTACGTACCCTTTGCGGGATCAAACCAACGTAGTTCGGAATTGGGAATTTGGTGTTTGCAAACAATGAAGGCTTAAAGCCTTCGATTTGATTTGGAGATTTGAATTTGACATGTCTCGATGGTTGGACTTTGTAGCAGAGGTTGAGACTTGCTAGGTCCGTATTTGATTTCTTTTGTTTGGTTGGACTTGGTAGCAGCGGTTGATACTTGCTTGGTCCGTCTTTGGGTTCTTTTGTTGGCTTCTACCCACTTGTCTCTTGTTTCGGACTTGGTACAAGTTGGCGACTTAGGAGTTTGATGAAGCTTCATTTAAATCTTTGGGAGTTCAGAATTTGGGCTCGATGATTTAGAAATTGGCCTGCTGGTTCTTGCATCTGCGGAACCGGTCTGTTGATCATGCCTCTGGTTAGCCCATCATTGCTTAGAATTAATGGGATTGGCCCACTAATTATCTTGAGCCCAAAGGCCTTTTTTCCCTTTGTGCATGCTGATGTGGCTTTGCTGCATCTGAACACTCCTTTTTGTTTTGTTTTGGAGACCCCACCTCTTTGGTTTCAAGTACGATTGCAATTCCTTAGCTTTTTGACCTCATCTGAACTTTTTGACCTCATCTGAACGCTCTGCCTCCATCTTTCCTTTCTTCTGGAAACAGAACAGTTTGCTTCCGAATGCGATTGAAATTCCACAGCTTTTTACTTCGATTGCAACTGGCTGGAAAGTCTTTGAGATGGGCTTGGCTTCTTTAATTGGAGAAGACTATCTCCGTATAAATTCCGCGTCATTCTGTCTTCAAGTACCTCTCACCATTACGTCTCCGAAAGCATCGACGTTGCTAGGTAAGATTCGAACTGCAGAACTCTTATTGTTGATTCCTCTAGCTCCTCTGATTCCGCTGAAATATTTTGTTTCCTTTTGGACAAGTGGGCTGCTACCTCTCGTGAGCGACGCGCTTGACAGGAAGTTGATGATCTTGACGGGGAACAGATCTCCTGCAGGTACATCTCCTTTCCTTCAATTTGTGCATCATCTGAGCTTTTCAATTATCTGCAAATAAATTTAATTTGATGTTGATTCCTTCTGTATTTCTTTGTTGAGGAATGCCCTATGACTTCGTCTGCTGCTCCTTTTGACTTGGAATTTTGCTAGACTTTGACTGTACATCTTCTGACAAAGCATGTTCCATCTTTGACACTTTCTCCATGTAGTTTGTGATAGGCAAGGTCTTAGCTTGGTTGGACTTATCTCCACCACACGTACTAGTTGTCTTTTGTTGGATGCATGCTATGGTATGCTCTTATGCGCTGAACATTTTTGTTGATTAGGACATCCCCTTTTTGTTGTCTTCTCCGCTTAGGAAGGTCAGAGGCTCCATGGCTTTTGTCATTGGTCTCCCTGCTTCAACTTAATGTAGAAATCTTCCTTGACTGGCATCCTTTTGCAACGAACTTGTTTTGATGGACAGAGATTTGTCTTGCTTTCTCCACTTTTAAACCTGCAGAGTTAGCGATTTCTCTACCAAATGCTCTCATGCATTTATAAGAGGAATCATAGACATGGATAAATAAAACAAGGGAAATGACCACTCTTCTTGTGTTGCAGGGATTGTAGAGAAGAGTCGAAGAACCGGCCGGACCTCACCTTGTCCTTCGTGCTGAAGCTTCTGGTTGGTTTCCGCTCTCCAATCGTCAGCCTGTCAGAACTTCTGTATTTGCAAGGTGACAATGGCAGCTCCTCGTCAATGTTCCTCTCCTCTGTTCTCTTCTTCTTCCGTCCATCATTTATGAGCTTTAAGCCTCTATTTATAGGCTACTTGAGATGATAATCTGTTAGAGATGGATATTGCTTTGAATTTTGAATGCAACATCTGATAATGATCCCACGCACTTCTTTGAATTTCTGTTGGATAAGATAGCTTTTTTCCCCACATTTCCAGCTTTGACTTATCAGAAATCGTTATTCACCAATCTTCTGTTTTGTGTTAATAAGAGAGCCTTATCCTATGAGATAAATGTTGTTACATAATTGGATATTCTCTTTGTCAGATAGATGATGCTCAACAGATTTGAAAATCTCCCATATTGCCACCAGGATGAAATTCCTTCAATTCTTCTGCCACATGGGCACGTCCTTATGCCGTTGCTTTTGTCACTTGAATATACTTTAGTGTAACAAATAATTTAGTGGACCATAACATGCCATGTCATCTTATGCTTTTATTTGGTCTAGAATATATTGTATAATTTTTTGTGCTCAACAGATGCCGCCTCAAGCATTGCATGTGAAATACTTTTTTTCGCGTGCAAGGCTTGATTATAATACTAAACCTTTTTCTATCTCCTGCAGGAGATGAATTCAAGAAATCTACCCCGAATTGTGAGAGCTTCTGAAAAGCAGAGTAAGGAAATGGGAAAGATTCACAAGACAGACAATGTCAAGCGTCCTTACTCGGCAGATGGCCGCGATGTGGATCGTAAGCGGGTGCAAATTGAGGAAACTCGTGCCTTCAACAGTGCGCCTACAAGGAAAAATGGTCACCCTGAAACTGAGTATGATTTCGCCAAAAAGCCCGGGTGCTCCACCAGGGGTAAGGGGAATAATATTGTCGTAGAAGATCGTCCTAATAAGCGTCCAGTAGCCCGAAAGCTTGGGACCAAGGATCCTGAGGCAAAATCTAATCATTCGGCGTCAAGTGAAGAAGACGTTCAGCTTGTTGAAAAGAATGATATGGAATTTGAAGCAGTTTCATTTACTGGATCTCCTACTTCCCAACCACCAGCAAAGTCTCTTTATGCTCTGGTTAATTCTGAAAAGTTCGAGCTTAGGCGTGCTTATCTGATTGATGAAGCACATAATATTTCTAGCAAACTTTCCCATTCTCCAGGAGACACTCTTGCTTCCAGGGATGAAATTATGGTTTCTTTCAACATCATAAAATCTGTGATTGGTCACCTTGAGCTTGGGGAAGTTGAACTTGATTGGTTTTCCAAAACTGTTGCTCGGACACTTGAGCTGGCTGAACATTTAGAAAATGAAGCTGTCTCTGAGAACAATTCTTCACCAGACTCCAATTTGACACAGGACTTGATGAAGTGTCAGAAAGCCATCCAAACCCTTGATTCTCAGCTGAAAACTCATGAGCAAAAGTTTGCAGATTTGAAATCTCTCCAGACAAAAGTTGTATGCAGCGAGGCTAGAGTTAAATCTTTGCGTGAAGAACTTGAAGCTGTAGAATCTGAGGTTCGCTCATTGCAAAAAGAGCATGATGATGCAAAGAAATCAATTATTGGCAAGATTAATGGAGTGAAAAAATCTTTGGAGGAGAAGAATAAACTGGGTCAGACACTTCAACTGCAACTCGATGCGGAAGTAAAGAAAAATGAGAACAGGATCAAAGCCCAAGAAGTTGAATTTAAAGAGTTGATACTTTTTATGTTGTGCTTAACCTTTTTATACAACATATTGTTTCTATGTCTGTTGTTTCACATCTTGTCCAACAACAGTTTTTGGTGATTTCTGTTGTTGCATTAACTTCTTAATTTGTTGACTTTTGATGTTGACTTTAAAACTGTTGTTAATTGACTTGCATAACAATAGTTCCAAATCAAAATGTGTTGTTTGAATAAGCATTTTTCAATGATCTACCACTTTTCAATTGCTCAAAACAGAAGCATTCACATGAAAATACACATTAAATTCATAAAAAACCACAAACTTCATACCTAAAATGGTTCATAACCACGTTCCATATAAATAAAATTGTTCAATACAAGAGTTCTTTCCTGCATTTCTTTCTCGCATTCTTTCTAGCATTTCTTTCCTATACATCCATATATACCCTAAAACTATATATCACAGATGTATAATGATACGACCCGTCCCGAAAATTTTCCCAAAATATCGTGAAATGACCAAAATGTCCTTAGATGGTCAAACGTTGGCTTTGTGAACAGCAGAAATTTACATATTCGATATTGGACTCTATGCGAAGAGCTCGACAATACGAGCGCGTCTGTGAAGACGGAATTGAATTCCGAGCTGTATCGGAACCGTAACGGACGAAGAATGGTTATGGGTTGTGAGTGGGTTGCCACGTGGCAGCGTTTGTGTGGTGGTTGGGCTGATATTTTGGGAAGTCGGTGGAACCGGGTTTTAAAACCCGAACCAGCCCAAGTTTCTCAAAAGGGAAACCCGCACTCGCTCCAAAACCGCCGAAACTTCCCACCGCCGTCGACCCTTCGCAGGTGACCGCCTGCATCTCCTTCCCCTCGCCGAGACGAAGCCGGAGCACCAAGGATCGCAGTCAAAAGCCATCGGGAACGCCGGCAACAAGCTCAACGGAATCCGAGACTTTCCGGCGTCTTTTCCGGCTGATTCCGGCGACGGTGAGTTCCGAAAACCCCATTTTTGAGTTCCTCTCGTTCCGTAGATGCGTTTAGACATAAAGATCGCTTGATTTGGTTGAGTATTGAAGAAATTGGAGTTTGGGGGAAGCCGGCCGGAAAATCCCCAGATTCCGGCCGGCGCTGTAGTGCTGACGTCAGCGACACGTGTGAGCCACGTGTGATGCCACGTCAGAGCCACGTGGAGGCCGAGTCAGCGCTGCGTCAGCACTGTGTCAGTGCCACGTCAGCACGCCGGTGCTGACGTAAGCAGCCGTTGACTGATGTTGACCGACCACTTTTCTGAGTGGAAACGACGTTCCGGATCCAATGGCGATCTCTGTTTTGCCATCCGAGATACGGTTATACCCCGATTGAGCAAAACAAGGAAAAGTAGGGTTTCTCGGTTATTCGTTACGTTTCGTTTATTAACTTTGGATTATTGGGATTGTTAGGTGATCAGATCCCGAGGAACCAGCATAACTGAATTGTGCCTGCAGAGGAGGACGATGACGATCACCCAGTGTCACTGTGAGTGGACGGGTTTTGGTTTTAAATGTGGTTTGAGTGTGCTATGTTTCCGTATATTTATACTCTTAGATACGTATGCTTATTAAATGGTTTTGCTGGTTGTTATTGCTATTGTTGGTTAATTGGTGTGCTATGTTGGTTTGATATTAGTACTGTTAGTGGCACACTAGTTGGGACGGGTGATATGACCCTCGTTCATGAGAAGTATATCTCGGTCGGGTGATATGGCCCTCGACTACACATTATATCTTGGACGGGTGATATGGCCCTCGTTCATGAGAGGTATATTTCGGTCGGGTGATATGGCCCTCGACCACATCACGTTGTAGTTTTGGGAATGGTTTGTGTGTGTAGGCTTGCCTCATGTGTTAGTTATTGTACGTATTAGCTGGATTGAGGTATGATATTATTATACTATCTGTTTTGACAGAGGGGGTTATTGGCATATCTGTTAAATGTTTTTCACTGACTTCTTTTTCCGTCCACTCACCCTTGTTTTTGCGCCCCCTCAGGATTTGATTCTGAAGTGCATCACCGAGACGACTGAGATCTGCCGATAGCTCTATTTCCATCAACGAAGAGTAGGAGTCCTTCGGGCAGGTCGCTGTTAAGCTGTACAGATATTTGTTTCGCCCTTGAGGCTGTTCTAGTTGTGTTGTTTCCTTCCGCTGTAGATGCTCTGATATTTTATTGTATTCTTTTTCTTCCGTTTTTGTCGCTTTTAGTTGTTTAAGGCTTCGTCACTCTTTGGGGGTGATGGCCGCACTCCCGGGCCCCACTTTTTGGGTCGGGGTGTGTCATATAAAGAGTTCTTTCCTGCATTTCTCAGCATAGTACTACATCCATATACCCTAAAACTATATCACAGATGTCCCCAGAATAGCTAGAATACCCAAAAAACTTCAAAAATTCTGGGCACATATATATCATCCAAACCATATGCTTTTTCCCACACAGAACAGTACCCAAAAGCTTTAAAAATGCAGAAACCTTCAAGGCTTCTACTCGATGTTATCAGCTACCCAAGGCGACCACTCTGACCTTACTTCATTGATGTCTGCTTCAGTAAACTTCAAATTTGAACTTGTAGCCCACTGAAATATTGCAATTGTTAGTAATTTGGTCCTTTTGCAATCTTCAGAACAATAGGAGAACATATGATCAATTCCAAATTCTATCACAAAACTTGTTACCTTCTTCTGAAATTGCAATTGTTTGTTATAACAGATTTCCCTCATCAACCTCATCACATAGTATCCACATTCAGTGGAACCTGGTTGTTAACAAAGTGGTTAGAAGTTAGAAATTAGAGAACAGAAAAGAGAAAGCAAACCTGAGATAGACTCCAGACATGAGGTAGTTACATTGCATCCCTCTAAATTCGGCATACTGAGCTTGTGTAACCCTGCCATGTAGACATGCAGATCAAGTAACTAAGTCTAGTGGATATACAATCAATGCACAGATAAACCTAATATTCATTTCATAGCCTAAAGGAAAGCATTATGAATATGTAAAAGAAGACTAAGAATATAAACAAGGAGATACAATCCATAAAGGAGTAAGAGCAGTTGCAAGAGCTGTAAAAAACTGGATTCTTTCTTATACTATGTGATTGGAGTTTGCCTCCTACTTTTATAATTGCAAATATAAGACTGCTCCGTGTGTGTGTGTGTGTGTGTGTGTGTGTGTGTGTGCATCTTATACAAGGACAAAAGAGAAAGGATAGGAGAATCAAAGTAGCTGGAATACTAGAGTATACCCTTTAAATAAGAAATGCCAGAATCAGTAATGTTACAGTTGGATATTTGCAACTCATTCAGTTCAGTAAGCCCTGAGAAACACAAAATAAGAAAGATAAAATGAGTTGATCCAAATTGATATATTAGAAAAGAAACTTAAAGCCAAAATATTTTCAGTCTATAAGAAAAAATCCTGGAGAAAGAAAAGTAGTTTCTTCTTTCTTAAAGAGCAAAGAGAATCCTATTAGAGACAATGAACAGGAAGTCGCTATAGCAAGACATTAATAGTTAGTAACATGATCACTCAACTTTAGGTTTCTTCAACGTGTACATTAATGTTTAAGGTCCTGAAAACTCAGAGGAGATTGGTGTATTGCATTCTATCAGGAGACAATCATACATAGTTTCCTTAAAGAATGCAATGATTTGAGAAAAAGATACCAGAGATGGCCTTCAAATCTGAATCCTTGATGCACCACCAACATCTGACATTAAGGGATTAGCTTCATCAAACCTGAAAATATAACAAAAATGTGCTTGAGACTATAGGAATTATTCATTATTTAGCAGGAACAAACCTTTGAGATGTCAAGTTTGAAAGACCACATCCCTTCAGCAGTTACTGCATTGCTCCTTTTAAAGCTTAGAGATGTCAAGTTTGAAAGACCTGCAAAACATGTTGAGAAAAAATAGATAAGTAATTGAACACCTCTGTCCAAGAGCACTGACCAAATTTGGATATGATATAAGCATTATGAAGAAAGTATATGAAATGCATATACTATGAACAAATAGAGAACACATCAACAGATAAGTATATGAAATCAATAGAAGTGTTCAAGTTAGAGCTTTAATTAGAGCTTAGAACAAATATAAAATTACATTTACTATTAACATTAGCAGACCAAAGCTATCAAAATCGGTGAAATAAATGTAAATTGGTACGAGGCATGTACCAACTAAAATTGCACAGATAAAATTCATTAGCAGTATCATAATAAGAGATTATAGAGATTTAAGGGATTGAGACAATCACCTATAAGAAGAATTTACTCACTACCACTGTCAAAGCCTTCAATCTCCTAGAATAACAAACACCATTAGTCTCAAACCTAGGGTAAAATCAGGATAAAGTCCTAGAACAGCACGCATAAGGAAAAAAGGACTAAAGGAAGAAACTAACTGAAACGAAAGTCCAATTAGAATTCTGCAAGAGCATGCAATTCCAATAGCAGAATAGTTCTTACCAATTCATTGGACATGAAACAAATACCTGAAATACAGAAAAATTTTCTACATCAGTGTTACCTTGTTTTGCAGAAAAATACTCTAATGCAATGAAGAATATGAAATCTTAATGACACTCACCAACGAGATAATCTTCAACATCCAGATCAAATTCTGTATTGCTCATTGCAAGATCAGAAACGATTTTAGATTAGAAAACAAAGATATTAGCATTACTCTAAAATGCAAGCTCCGTTGTGCAAAGGGCAACAAGTAGACACCATAAGCAGTCATCAATCTTGTGTGATTGTGCTGTAATTGACATCACTAGACGCTGCGGACCAATTTGAAACTTGCTAGCTCAATACTAGGAGAACTATCATTGTCAATGCAATTCATTTCACAAAGTTCACATCTTTAAACAACGTCTCAACAAACTAGAAATCCCCAGCTCATATTAGACCATAAATATACATATGTATAACATTACCACCAAGTCCAAGTTCCAACAGAGAGTTTAGAAAAGTACACCCAAGTTTTTTTCTTGAGCTCAGTGCTATCGGGGACCAATCATAAGTTTTGACAATTCTCCTTTTTGGTTTTGGTTGCGCAAACTCATGAATTGGCGATGCCTACAGGGAAAAAAACACTTTCAGTCTTAATGAACTTAGCAATTTGAAAACCTAAATTGAGATTAGAGAAAACCATTTGAAATTAAGGGGTTTTCAAAGAAATTGCGACAAAACTAAGAGAAGTAAACCCTAAATACCATACCCAAATTGAATTTACTAGTAAGAAAGTGTACCCTAAATACCAAAATCGAATTTGCCTTGTACAAACCCAAATCGACTAGGGTTTCCCAGAGTTTAATTTCAGGCACAAGCATCAAAATACCCAAAGTTAAGGTTTTATTTGACCAAAAAAAAAACCAAAGTTAGGTACTTACCTCGAGACGTCGTGAAGCCCAACATAGACGACGAACTGAAGCGGCGGACACAGAGAACAACAATCCCACTCGAGAATGCTACAAGACGTCTTTACTGGTCTGACGGTGGTGTTTGCGGCGTTGTTTGATTGGTTTTGCTTCAAGGCTGCGAACACAACTCGAACAACACCACCGCCAAATCACCGCTGAAGAACTTGATTGGGAGAGAGATGAAGGGCTCGAGAGAGAGACGGCGTCGGGGACTCGGAAGTGAGGAAGGTCCCGATGTCTACAGAAGGAAGGGTTCGGTTTCTGGAAGTTGAAATGAAAAAGTAAAAGGAAGTAGAGATTTTAAAAGATACAGTACCCTCCGCGTTTTTCAGTTTTTCGTTGCCCCAAAAGGAATTTTATTACACAACAGTTCCACAATTTAATCCGTCATCTAATCCAGTACCAAAAAAACGCTGACATTATCTGTCGTTGTATAACTTCATTTCACAACAGATTTGTTATATCTGTTGCAAACTTGATTCAAATGATGGAAAACACAATATCCGTTGTATTCTGGCCGTCGTCCATTGCAATTATTCTAGTAGTGTAATCAAATCTAACGGTAAAAAAGATAATCAAGGATGTGCAGTAAAAAAATAATCAAGGATGTGCAGTCCAAACAATTTATGCATTCCGCACTGTTCGTTTTAACTCGGTTTTAGGCCGAATGACAAAAAAATTGACGGATTTTAAATTTTTTTAGGTTGAAATATTCATAGAATTAACTTAAGAAACTATACCTACAAATTAACTTAAGAAGCAAAATTAATTGATACAAAATTAAGGTTAAACTCCATTACTTAAAGTATATAGTCAAATTTGAGTCTTTCAACATTGAGAGTAATGTCAGATTCGTATAGATAAATAATTATATTTTGTGATGTCAAATTTGAGATATTTGCTCCAACCATTGGAGATGGTCTTATACAATGGTATATTTAATTACATTCCTCAACTCTGACAAGTCAAAATTTCCAAAATTTCCAAAATTTCTTGAAATTTTGAAATAGGTGGTAACAAATGCTGGTAGTCACCGAACGGGCGGTATTCAATGACGCAAACTAGAAAGGAAAATTACCAACTTGTCTGACTGCCCGTCCGCGACTTGTTCTTTAATTCACACAACGTGTTTCGCCTTGTTTCTCTTTCTTCAGTCAACAATTCATCACATTGGTCACCACCGAAGCCAAACGAAACTCACAAGAAACCAGTTCAGCCTGGGCCATCACGGCCATCCGTTTTTCCAAATCCCGCAGATCTGGTAGCTGACCCGCATTTCCATCAGTTGATTTGGGTCTGGATCAACTGGATCGGAGATGCCGGTGGCCGCTTCCGCCATTTACTTCTTGAATCTCCGCGGCGATGTTCTCATCAACCGCCTCTATCGCGATGATGTTGGGTAATTTCTCTCTCTTCTATTTATTCTCTGTTTCGGCTTCTGGGTACCAACAATTTGTCGGTTGTGATATTCTTGAAAAGATGTGTTTTTTGCATATAACTTTGAGTAATTGCATCTGGGTATGGCCTGAATGTTACTTTTGGGAAGTCTGACAAGGTTTTTGGTCAATAGGTATTCTGTTTGTGTTGTGAGATTATCTGGATTTGTGTTAAATTGTTGAAATTTATATGGCGATATCATGGTTTTGCCATTGCTAGAGTGGAGAAAAATGAATTGTAATCGAAAGTGGGAAATGGCCCATTGTCATATTTATTGTTCGTAGTTTATACAATTATTCCCTTTGATTCTGTTACTCTCAGTATACGTGCAGTTTATTGGTGGAGCTTAGAGTTTTTATCGTGGTTGAAGTGTTGTAATGCTTTGAATTGAATGACCGGTGTTGGCGGATGTATGCTTCATTATATACTTTCTTTCAGGTTTATGTTTATAAGTTCTTTCTTCCTCTGGATGTAATATTCTTCAGGGTAGGGTGAGGACGTGTGAGTCCGGTTGTATAATTGATGTAAGATCCAATGACTTTTCCCTAGGATCAGTTTTTGTTGTGTCTTACGAAATGAACCATAGGCCGGCATTCTACAACTCAATACCTCCTGAGCTAAGGCCCAGGTTGGCAGGACATACCTTGGATTTTCAGTTTATATTTTAATCTTTCTGGATTAGTATTTTCTGCCACTGCGGAGTATTTTGGTTTCACTATTTGTAGAAGACAACGAGGGTTGGGGGTCAGTTCCAGCTACATGAATTGTATAAGTCAGTGAAAGAAATAAACTTGTCAGGGTGGGATCGCGACCTTCTTTATACTTTACCACGAGTGCAAATTGATGATCAGGCTCTTACTTGTGTATGCATATGCATGGGCTACTGTATATTCTGTTCTTGACTGCATCTTTTCTGTTAATCAATGTTGTTTATATGCAGTTTAAGTGTGTATTAACTATTAATCATTTACTTCAGGGGAAATATGGTAGATGCCTTTCGAATGCATATAATGCAAACCAAAGAACTTGGAACATGTCCTGTTCGGCAGATTGGCGGATGCTCCTTCTTTTACATGAGAATCAGCAATGTTTACATTGTGATTGTAGTGAGCAGCAATGCGAATGTAGCCTGCGCATTCAAATTTGTTGTTGAGGTATGAAGATGTTATCATATAAAGCCTTTGCACTTCTCCTTTTCCTGGGAAATTTGAATTAAAAACTTTCTAGACTGATGCTCTGATATAAGGATCTTCTCTACCCCTGGTCACCTGCTAGATAAATATGTCGAAGAAGCTTGCGTCGTGTTCCTGTCAAAAAAAACTTGACAGGACATATCACTCAAAGGGTTCTTGATGCGTGAGCATTCTTTTTTTTTTTTTTGCCAGATGATGCGTGAGCATTCAAGAGACTTCTAGATGCTTAGTGGGCTGCTGGGGTAGCTTAGGCTAGGGTTAATTAGTTAGGGGATTTAATTAATTACAATTACTTTCCTTTCTTTATTTTAAAGAAATAAAGTTTATTAGGATAGTTCAACTAAGAGTAAGATTTCTCATTAAGCAAGGAATTGCAATGTTAGGGTTGATTGACTAGTATAAATAGGCTGGGCTGGGCAATATTGTATTCAGTTTTATTTGTCTATCAATAATTTATCAGAAAATTCTGGTTTTAAGAGTTTCTTCTGGGTTTATCTGCCCTAGAACACGTTTATCTTCGTTCCAACATCTATCTTATGGCTTTATCCTTGTAGTTTTCTCTAGTTTATCAATGGCCCCCTTCTTTACCCTGCATCAACTTGGTATCAGAGCCAGGTAAAACCTTGTTTCGGTACCATGGTTTGTCCTGGGGAAGGAAGGCAAGCCCTACAAACAGAGATGGCTGAGATGTGGCGTATGATTGAAGATCTGTCAAGAGCCTTAGAAACTCTTTGACAGGAATGTTGGAGAGCCCGTATGGAGATTTCGGAAGGCCGACACAACCCCTTGGATATGCCGGAAGGTAATCTCAAGGATGATCCTCTTAAAGAAGATGAAGAAAACCCCTTCAAGAAGCTGGAAACCATGATGGTGGTGAGCGAGGTGGATTGGGAGGAGCAGTTAGTTTAGATTCTTCAAGTTCTATCTATGGTATTCTTAAGCGTGAGTTTTCTGATTTTCTTAAGTCAGAACTATCCCTTAATTTGGAAATCCCTCCAGTATTTGATTCTTGTTTGGAAGATTGCGAAGTTTGTTTGAGAGTTAGCAAAACTCTTGACAAATAATTTGGTGAGAATAGCACCAAATCTGGGTTTGAACAACTGAAGGAAGATAGCCAATGTAAATCTGTAGGGAAGGTGGAGCAAGGAGCACTTGAAGACATTATTGACGATGAGCACAGAGCCACCAAAGTTCAAAGACAGTATGAATGCTTTAGAAACCGAGCATATTGACTTTCTTGGGATTGATGATTTTCTGCAAAGTTCCAGGAAGTTAGATGATCTTCTAGCTAAGTTGGAATTTGATGGGAAGAAATTGTTGGATGTAAGATTGACTACATAAGATAAATGGACACATTCAACAAGTATCAAATATTCTAAATATCTGTTCTTCTGGAGTGGGGAGATTCAATGTCAAACACAAAGTTCGGCAGCTGGCTTATAAGATGAACGTTCAAGAATTCTCATATATTCAAAATATCTCTTCGTCTCGAGGAGTTTTCAATGATGAAGACTTAGACTCGAGGACGAGTCTTTTCCAACCAGGGGAATATGATGTGGAGCATTCAAGAGACTTCTAGATGCTTAGTGGGCCGCTGGGGTAGATTAGGCTAGGGTTAATCGGTTAGGGGATTTAATTAGTTACGATTACTTTCCTTTCTTCATTTTGAAGGAATAGAGTTTATTAGGATAGTTAAACTAAGAGTAGGATTTCTTATTAAGCAAGGAATTGCAATGTCAAGGTTGATTGACTAGTATAAATAGGCTGGGCTGGGCAAAATTGTATTCGGTTTTATTTGTCTATCAATAATTTATCTGAAAATTCTGGGTTTAAGAGTTTCTTTTTGGTTTATCTGCCCTTGAACTCGTTTATCTTCGTTCCAACCTCTATCTTATGGCTTTATCCTTGTAGCTTTTCTCTAGTTTATCAATGCCACTTGAACTCGTTTATCTTCGTTCCAACCTCTATCTTATGGCTTTATCCTTGTAGTTTTCTCTAGTTTATCAATGCCACTACCCCCTCCTCCCCTCTCTCTTACACTGCATCAGTTTTTTAAAAGCTATTGTTTTTTATGTTATTCTCTTTCTTACGCTTCTTTTGTACATTAGTTTAGCATTGTTGGCATCATACACATACCATTAGTTTTCCAAGGAATCTTTGTCTTGATTAAGATACTTTTTCAAAATGGAAGAATTTTGAATGCTTTATAGTAGAGATAAGTTGACTTCCTTTATGATAACTCAGGAAATCTATATGTGACATAGTAATGCTAAAAATATTTCCATCTACATGTAGTATACTGGTCAGGCAATAAGCGTACTGCGCCTCACTAGTTATCTGCCCATAATGATTCTTCACTCACTTTACAAGTTTATACAAGTAGTTTCCACCTTTTGAGCTGAGGTGGGGAACATGGATCTTTAATGCATTTTGACAGTTTGGTATTTGAACGCTCGAATAATAGTATTGTGTTAGCGGCTTATAGTCATGTCTTCTCCTTGCAGGCTGTTGCACTCTTTAAGTCTTATTTTGGTGGGGCTTTTGATGAAGACGCAATTCGTAATAACTTTGTTCTGATTTATGAGCTGTTGGACGGTATGTATTTGAAAAACAATTCACCTTGAATCTGTCCATGTGTATACGTAGTTATTGTAAGCTTTGCAAAATTATTACTTCAAATATGCTTCACACTTTAGAATCCCCCTCGTTAAATTAAGCTAAAAATTGAAAAGAAGAGAAATTGGAGGCTTGTGACTGTTTTCTAGAGAAGCTAGGAGTTTCTTTGTTAGTCGATTAACTTTAGCTTTTGAAGATACATAGTTTTGAAGACTGGTGTAACTACAAACTAACTCTACTATACACAAATCCTGTTATGATATGAGATGGTTGCTAGTTGTAATATGCTTGTGCTCAACAACATGCGACTGTTAGTTTTGGCTCGAAACAACCAACTAGCAGGGTGGGGAATGTTTGATATGTCATGACAAAATTGTTATGCAATTTTGAACTGAAGGCTTTGTAAAATGAGTTTTTTAGCAAATGATGTTTATTTCACTTGGTGGTATCAATTCTGGACAGTATCTCTGATAATATCACGAATTTCAAACTTATAGATGGTAAAGAGAAACCCTCAATCATAATCATCATCTCGGTTCTCTGTATGTATTTTTACCAGCATGGAAATTACTACACCAACAATGATGGATAGGAATTCTTTTATTTGTCATTGTTTGTTATTGAGTTTAGTTTATCGAATGCTATGAGTAAAATTAGTGTTGCAACTTTTCGTATCTATGATTTGAGATTACTGTTGATATTATCAGACAAAGTTGTGATACTTGCCTTAGTTGTTTATTATCTGATATTCATTTGCTGCAGCTTGCATTGAAGATACCTTAGTTGTTGATTATCATACTCATTAATTATGATGTGAAACTGGTTACATGGTTTACTATGTTAGTTGTCGAACATGTTATGACCTGGTATATTTCAGATATTTCTGTTGCTAAATATATAATTATTTTGAGAGTTCGTCACATAGATATCTGAATAGTCTGTATCCGCCCATCAATGGCAGAAATCATGGATTTTGGTTATCCTCAGAATCTTTCTCCAGAAATTTTAAAGCTTTATATCACTCAGGAAGGAGTGCGGTCGCCCTTCTCTTCTAAGGTAAGATACTTGTAATGGTTCAGATCCCTGATATGGTAGTGTCACTGTGTCTGAAGCCTTCCAGGACTTTTTCTCTCTGAAAATATACAGTGTAGGAGTTTTAGTTCTTCATTTTTATATTGTGACATTAGTTGCTGATCAATTTTTTCTGTTTTCTATTGTCTGCCAATAAAACTAAAGCCCACAGATAAACCTGTCCCAAATGCAACTCTACAAGTTACTGGTGCTGTTGGTTGGCGCAGAGAGGGCCTTGTATATAAAAAGAATGAGGTGAGTGGAATATTCTTACATTTTATACCATTCATTATTGTATGCTCTACATCTACTAGATTATTAACATCATTTGGTGCAGGTCTTCTTGGATATTGTTGAAAGTGTTAATCTTCTTATGTCTTCCAAAGGTGGGCAAGTTTGTTTGGATGCGTTTTTCATAAAAAAAAAAAATGTCTCATAGGTACTCAAGTAATATTGTGACTATAGGTAGTGTGCTGCGTTGTGACGTAACCGGGAAGATTCTTATGAAGTGCTTCCTCTCGGGAATGCCTGACTTGAAGTTGGGCTTGAATGATAAAATTGGCCTTGAAAAAGAGTCACAACTTAAATCCCGTCCCACGAAAAGGTATGGTTCAATGGCTCAACTTGCTGTTCTGGTATTTCTCTTTTCTGTCGCCAACTTTCTTAGCTAGAATCTCATTTTCAAATTTTAGTTCCATTTGGTATGGCTAGAATTTTAATTAGTCCCTTTTCACTTAGAAAAAAAAAAATCTCATTTAGTAGAAAGTCGCACGTGAGAATGTCATTACAAGGTTTTGGTGTTCAGGGAATATCTATACTGAACTGCCAGCCTAATAGTGCAATTTGCAAACCAAACACAAGAATGAAAAGTAAGGAAGAGAAAAATGAACTAAGTCACATATGTGCAGAGACACCAACTTTAGTGGTCACCCCAAACTTGACTTTGGACAATGTGGGTGAAGACTACAATAATTCACTAAACCAAAAGAGTGGAATAAGAATAAAAGGAACAACAAAATAAGTAGATAAACTAGGGGCATTGCCAGTAAAGTTGGTCTCCTAGTGAAGTATTTCCCTCATTTTGTGTCTTAACAGTTTTTCCTTTCTTAGTGTGAAACGTCATTAGATGCATATCTAAACTGCTATTTTGGCCTCAGTCGTTTTCGCGCCTTGCACCTTCGCCATCTTCAAGAAATTGCAAATAAATATTAATTAGTAATTGTAGTTTCTATTTTGACTTGATTGTTTTGCAGTGGCAAAACCATTGAGCTCGATGACGTTACTTTCCATCAATGTGTGAACTTGACGAGGTTTAACTCAGAGAAGACAGTTAGTTTTGTGCCACCTGATGGTGAATTTGAATTGATGAAGTAAGTTCATATCCATTGAGTTCTCTAGTTGGCATACGGCATTGTAATGTTCCTTTAACTGTTTTTATAAGGCATTTTTTTTTGGTCCGTTGTATTGCATTAGGTACCGCATTACTGAGGGTGTGAACCTTCCATTCCGAGTTTTGCCTACAATTAAGGAACTCGGTAGAACTCGCATTGAAGTAAATGTTAAGGTTTGTTAGTTTTCATGTTGAAGGTTGCTATCTTTTGGAAGTTCATTGCTTGGAAAGTAGCTTATATGTACTAGTGCTCTGTTCAGGTAAAGAGTGTATTTGGTGCAAAGATGTTTGCTCTTGGGGTTGTCATCAAAATCCCTGTGCCAAAACAAACAGCAAAAACAAGTTTTCAAGTGACATCTGGCCGAGCAAAATACAATGCTTCTATTGATTGCTTGGTTTGGAAGTGAGTATTTGATTATGCTTATTTATTGAATTCTGAGCCTCTGTACTATATTTAAATTTGTTAGCATTTGCAATAGTAATTTTCTCTTTAAGAATTTGCAACATTATTCTAATTAATGGGGCAAGTGGAAGTTTAGATTGGGAATTGGGGCAGGTTCTACTTTATGTGAAACTTGTAGGAGAGTAGAAAGCTTTTGTACGCCTAAAATGTGTGTATGCACGTGCTATAGTTTCTCTTCCATTATATTATATTAACTGTTTTACAACTTTGTAGGATAAGAAAGTTTCCAGGACAAACTGAGCCGACTTTGAGTGCAGAAGTTGAGCTGATTTCCACAATGACAGAAAAGAAATCATGGACAAGACCGCCAATTCAGATGGAGTTCCAGGTGCCTAGCTAATCATCAGTGCGGATTCCAATATTCTTAGGGCAATTAATTTTAATCTAGTCATAATTTCGGCATCATCTTTTTTTCTAAAACCTAGAGAAGAAATTAGGCGGACTGAAAGAAAAATGAATAAAATGTGGCCAAACCTCAAATATACAGAAGATAGGTAACATGTTTATGTATTGTAAAACTAATACTTCTAATTTATTTTTTTAAAATTCCACCCTACTTCTATATCTATCTAAATCCCATCTCCAAACTCTGTAACCTATTTTCCTCACCTCTGAAAATTTTGATCCTGTTTTACCAAAAGTTTGATCCCTGAGTACTTGGAGGTTGTTCACGTAGGGGAAAAGCAAATGATGGTGATTTTTGCCCAGTTAAGTCTCTAGTATATGGCCAATTCCCAGTGGGGGCCTAGGAGGTAGGGGATGATCCTGAATAATGAGGATAAATTTGACTAACAATTTAGATTTGTTAAGTATGGCATCTGGGCATTGGAGGCTTTAGATTTGTTAAGTATGGCATCTGGGCCTTGGAGGAGAGAGAATAGGAGGGTCTCCGAATTGCAGACATATGGGGATCACTGCGAACTAATCTATAGGTAATGTTGGAATACCAGCTCAGATTGAGAGCATGAATGTTCTAAACCAGGTAATGGAGATTGGATCTCCATGGTCCATGGCCTTTTGGACAGTGAGAGCAGAACTAGTTAACATCATAAATGAGATATCTATTTCTTTAAATGTTTTGATTTTGTGGCATTCCAATATGGTTTTCTTCTCCCCCCATCCGCCCCGTGGAGGATGGTGATTGATTGGATTATTGTGTATACAGGTTCCGATGTTTACAGCGTCTGGTTTACGTGTACGTTTTCTGAAGGTAATATTTTCTCTGTGAACGCCAGTATGCCCATGGTTAAAAGACTGTTGCATTTATTCAATTTGTTTACTGCAGGTATGGGAAAAAAGTGGATATAACACTGTTGAGTGGGTTCGTTATATCACCAAAGCTGGTTCATATGAGATTAGGTGCTAGAGACACGGGATTGCTGCTCTGAAGACTTGAGAGGATCTTAGGGTGGCGGTGATATTTTATACCATTGGGTTGAGTGAGAAGATTCAGGGTACTGACAAGGAAATTGTAGGGATTTTTTACTCATGTCGTTGTGTCAATATGATTGTTTGTGGCGTATGTCTTTGTATCCTGTTGTAAATGCCAGCTTCCTCTAGAATTGGAAAAATTGGGCCCCAATTCCCAATTTTGTTCTTTCTTTTCTATGATAAAGTCATTTGTTGCGGCTTCGCACAACTTCCATTTGTTGAGAATATGAGATTGTGTGATGGTTTGGATGAGTTAGTTATATTTGACTCAAGTGACAGTTGTAAACCCATATGAATGGCTTGCGTAGAATTGCTTGTTTACTTGTGTATCGGGGTTGGTTCAACTCTGTCAAAATGTTGCCAAGGTTATCTCGAGTAGCTTCTAACCGTTGTAAAAGCTTGTCAAGCTTTACAAATAAAGAAATCTTAGCAAGGAATGGGGAATGCCGATGCATGATTTTCCCTCAACCAATGAGGTCGAAAACGTAGATGGCTTAAATCAGTGGGATAAGTCAAATTCTGATCACTCGATGCAATTGATCAAATATGCCGATCCAGTGTTAATTAAGCATTGCTCTTACTAGTTTTCAACATGTTTACACGAGGACTGAGTTACCATCTTTATGCTCTAGTGATGTGTGCTTATTTATACATGTTTTTGGCGTTATTTACTTACCGCTAAGAAGCTAAGTCTTCATTTCTATGTGTGTTTTACGCTTGTTTTGAAGGTGAAAGAAGCAGTTGACCGAAAAGTCAGTCAAAAAGTCAGTTTTTGTAAAACTGTCGAAGAAATCGGACTTGAATTTTGACCGATATGGAGAACCAGACCAAAAGAAATACATAGCTGCAAAGATATGGATGTTAGCTAACCGTAGAATTTTACGGTTCGTCAATCGGAGCCCTAGTGTCCGCTCTATCTGCGTTTGACTGACCAGTGTACGGTTTGACCGAAAATTTGACTGGAAATTGACCAAGCCCGTTTCATGGCCTGATCGTAATCAGAAGACTTGGGGAGCACTTCAGACGAATTCAGCACTTATTATATAGGGTTGCATGATCTCAAGATTCGCACAATATTCCTACCTAATCAGTCTAGGAAAAGAAGACCAAATTAAGGAAAAGTCCCAGTCAAAATAGGAAAGTCAGTCAAAGGAGGTCATTAATATTTCCCACGAAAAGTAGGACTCTTTGCTGATCCTTTGCCTATAAAAGCACGCCCTTGGAGCCCTAATTGAAGACATCTCGCACACCCGTCTCTTCAGAAAGTCGTTCTTCTTCTCTAGCCCTATTTGGTTTTTGATTTCTCATCGTCTGAAGTAAGAACAATTTCATCCACCATTCCCAGATGCTGCTACCTTCTTTTTGAAGCTGCCTTGCGTCCTTGGAGCTCTCAAAGACATGCACCAGTGGCTGCCCTGACCATCCTCATCACCTTCCTTCGTTTTTCTTCCTTTGTAACCCTAAGTTCTTCATACTCTTGATTATGAATTTCAAAACCATGTCTGGCTAGTTACCTTTTGTTAGGGGCGAAGTTTGAAGCCCCACTTATGTGATAAACCTTTAAGCATGTTCATCTAAATTCGACTTCTATGTTTTATGTGTGAGAATGATTGTTTGACTTTGGATTAAAGATATATTTTATGTGTTATTGTTTTAAGGATGCATACTTGGAACTGTTGCATGTAACTGAAGCTAGTTTTAAGATACCAATTCACCTAATTGTTTTGTGATCTTAATTCATAAGTAGCGACAACTATAGGACAATAGTTAAGTCAAATAATTGGGATTTGCATGCTAGATAGCATTCTATACTAGTGCGGGTCTTATAATCTGTCAAACTTCCATGTATGCTTAATGCTTTGAATCTGTTGTTGATAGGATAGCGTTCTATACCTTGATTGCATGTTCAATAGGCTTGGCTAGCGTGCGTTCACCTCCTCTAAGTAATTCCGAGAAGTATATTAACGACATTGATTGCGTTATGATATGTTCTTGGCAGATTTCATTCTCACGGCATAGTAATTGGATATAGGTGACATGACTTGTTTTGATCATAACTGGTGGTGGATTACTGAGTTCCTAGCGTCTTTATCATCTGGTTTCTCAACCCAATTTCATTGTTTTCTTTATAATTGCATTGATAAACTTTAAAACCCCCCCAATTCTCATCTGTTTTACTTTTACTTTATCTCTTTCTTCTATCAATGTGACTTGCATGTGTACCCTCAATCTCTGGCAATGGATGATCTTTGCTTACTCTATACTACATTTTGACAATCTATTGCAGGGTTCAGTTGTGTGCTATTTTGACGAATTTTGCAGAAAAATGTTAAATTGTTTCAGAGTTGTTCTCCTTCTATACAGAGGAGATCGGCACAAATCCAAAGCCGCTGATCTTGTATTGTTTGGAGATTGGATGAGAAAGTTACAAGCCAAACAAGATTTGAAGTATTTTTGTTTTGGAAAATTCAAAAGAGATTGCTGCTGGCAGCAGGAAGAATCATGAAATTGGGCTGCAAAAGTGTATAAGCTAATTAAAAATCAACATGTGTCAAAGTAGTACTATATTGTAATGTTTAACGTGTAGTAGTGTTTTTGGGTATTTTACTCCTCAAGTAGTATAAAAATGTAATTGTTTCTATAGAGAATTCTTGACAATTTAATCTGAAGATTGCAAAATAGTAACTGTTCTGGAGGGCAGGGGATATATATATATATATTAAGTAATTGTATTAACAAAGGGCAAAGTTGGGGACCTACAAACAACTACTTAACGGACTGGGATATCCCAAATCGGTGCACAGTCTGCAACGTATCACAGTGAAAATGGAATGGAGCACCACATATGGGGTCCTCGACAAGCCACCATATATTCGCTTGCTTCTCTCCTCCCAAATGCAATACAGTGCAGCCGCTAAAGATAATTTATTTACCAAAGTACAAACGGATTCCCCCTTCCACTGGGAAGCCAAAAGAAGAATGGAGGACGGCCAAGGAGGGGTGAGCCAAGGAACCCCACACCAAGTGAAAGAAAAGGTGCACATTTGATTCCTCCTCTAGATTACAGAAGACACAAAGTATTGGGGCCGGATATAAAGTGGCCATTTCGATCCAAAGTGGAAAGCTTACACTTAAACCCAAAGAATGAAAGAAACCCTCAGAACACAAGGTTATTCCAAGACACTTTAACACCACCTGTCGTGAAAGCAGACCACAAGGAAGCAGAAGAATAAACACCATTGCTACTTTAACACTCTAGGAAAAATCTAGCTTTGGGGCATTACCACTTTACAATTTAAGACCATTTTAAAGAATCATAAACTGATTTTGATAAAGCATTGGACAACTTTTATTAATGTGAAATAGCTTTAAGTCAAAGACTCGTTCTCAACAACTTTAGAAAGAGATTGTACGACCAAAGATGAAGGAATAATTTGAAAAGACTCTATGACTTGAGTTTGGGGGGGGGGGGGGGGGGGGAGGGAGAGGGGGTCTGCTGTAGCTTGTCCAATGTCTACTACCATCGCCTACTCCTCATTGTCACCTGAAATTGACAAACGTGACACTATGAGCAAAACTCAGTAAGTGACCATCAAACTAGCATAAGACATTCAAGAAAGCATTTGATTGACTATCATGATGATGCAACTATGCACATTGCATCCTATGTATGTCTTTTAGAGTTCCCTTTTAAAAAGAAATCAGATCCTTTCTTTTCCCTTTGGGTACATACCTTGGAGTCAACTTCGTGGTCAATAGCCTAAAAGCAAAACCTTTCATTAGTCCCCTCGTGGCACTAGCAGCTCGTTTTTGTGTCACTGGTAATACATTTGGAGGTTGTATAACCACAGTAGATTATTGGAATCAGATTATGGATGGTTAATTGATGAATTAGATTAAGTGTAATTGGTTGATAAATGTCACATAGAACTCTCAATGTGAAGATGGTAATGAATTCTATAGAAGGAAAGGTAAGGTGTTGATCCCTATAAAATTAGTATAGTGGTAGATAAGTTACATCTCCTTCATCCTTTGTCTGGGCTTTACTTTTGTATCCATAGTATAAGCATGCTGTTTCAATGGACAAGGAAGAAGAGTTGTACTGCGCATTTCATTGATAGCTACTAATTGCAGAGTGTCTTTGTCTCAGGCTTGCTTTTCTTTTCTAATTGGCTTTATATGTAAAGATTTTTAAATTTGAATTTTCGGTCTGTGATGTTCAGATGTATTTGAGATTGGATTGATGCTTCAACTGATTGTTTTATTTTGGTAATTGGGTGTGCACTACTAATTTTGGAATTCGAAGCTGTTGATACGATACCCCAATCGTCCACATGTCACTCCCCACGAGCACGCCTCTTTCCATGAGCACGCCTTGTGAGGCTTGCCACCAAGACACTAATTGCGACACGGCCGTGATAACACATTCTATGGATCCACCATGTTGCCACCTTCATATAGAGTTATTGATGCCCAAAAATGGCTTGGGTCAATGGTCAATGAAAGTGAAGGGTCCTTGGTCGGATCGGTGTGTATGTTTCGGGGAGCTAAGAGGCTGGCTCCGGATGGTGGCTTCCGAGAGAGAGGTCCGGATGAGGAGAGATGTCTCCCATCTCGTCTCGGTCTAGGAAGGAAGGATGGCTCCGGGGAGATAGCTCCGGGGAACCTGCACAGGGAGAGAGGTAAGCTCGAAAGGGCACCGGTGGGGTAACGGCCTAGACCCTCCGATGCTTAAGTCAGCCGGGAAGAAGGGAAGTCTCTACCTTGAGAGAGAAAGTAGGTGAGAGTATTTAAGAGAGAGAGTTCGGACCTTTGACCCCTTGGAGGGTGCCCTCTATTTATAGAGGAGGATCATGGCATCCTTGTAAATGGTGGTCAATGTGGGGTAGGTTCCCCACATTGCCCTTTCTTGGAGGCTTGTGGAAGCCATGTGTCACCAAGGCATTGGTTGCCTAAGTGGGCTTTGCCTAGAGTGGCATATGGGCCTTGCCTAGGATGGCATGCGGGCCTTGTTGGCGTTGTCTGGGCCTCGGCTGGCTTGAGTGCGGGCTTCTGGAAGAGCATTCCCGGGAGGCAGGTCTCTGGGAGGGATGTTCCCGGAGGGTAGGCTTCCGGGGATGTGTTCCCGGAAGGTAAGAGTTATCCGAATGTCTTCCTTCTGCCGATAACATGTGACCGGTCGGGTATGGTATCAACAAGAGACGCTAACCCGGTTCATACGACAAGTATCGAAGTCCGGGCAATGCCTCAAAGTATCGACAATCCATTTGGCGAGCATGAACTTGTCCCACATCGAACAAGAGAGGCTTGGAACACCCTCACCTCCTCTATAAAAGGAGACCTCTCTCCATCCTCAAAGGGATCCTCTTTTCTCTTCCTTCTCCCTTCCCGACCTGGGACCTCTTCCGGATTCCAACATCCCCTCTTAGGTACAAACCCTTATCACCTAAACATTACACCCACATTCGCCATTACTAATTTAAGCATGAGATGGTCTTAGACCGTTACCCCACCGGTGCCTTCGATACTTACCAATCATGTGCAGGTATCACGAAGGGGACACCCGGACTTGGCCATTCATCATCCTCCTTCCGGACCCAGAGCCGGGCACCTACACTTGGAGCTAGCCTCCTATCTCCTCGAAACATACATATTGACCCGATCCCGATACACTTCACACATTGATCGTTGATCCCAGTTTTTGCATAAACTGTTTGGTGCTGTCTGTGGGAATTGAACAAATTCCCTCGTGTTCTTCCAACTGAGTGAGACCATCTCCTCCATCATCATGCCTCTCGGCAACATCTCCTAGCAACACATTTGCCCCTCTCTGCAACAGATCAAGCTGCTATGCAGCTTCGCGCACGCTACTAGGGACTCTAGCTGCATTCGTACACCCATCCATAGGATCCTGCTGCATGATCATGCTCGCACCGGAGATCCTGCACCATTGTGTATGCTTGGGAACTGTGCCGCTTCTGCTCTTCGCGCCCACATATGCTGCATCGTGCAAACTGTAACCGCGTCTTGCGACCTGCGTTAGTTGCACCTGAGCCCACGCCTGCAACATCACTCACTCCTGCGACCTCTACAGCACCAGAGTCACCAAAAGCCAGAGACGGCATTCCAGACGCATCTTCCCGCTGTGCTACAGCACCTCACGTGATGCTTCGCTTGACTCCCCCTCTCGGGTGCCGGAGATGCACACTTGGTGTGCAGCTGTATCGCGCAGCACAACGCGCAGTACATCCTAACGCAGCGCAACCGCTGCAGCTTCCGCGTCCTGCTACAGCCCGGAGTCTGCATCCCGGGTTCTGCATCGTTGCATCCCCGAGGACTGCTGTAGCCCGACGCAGTACGTCTCGTACCCTCCGCAACGCCCAAATGCAGCACTTCGTGCAACATCCCAAGTGTCGGTCTCTGCGGGCAACATCAAGTGGGTGCCTGCTGCAACTAGACACTGCATCCCGGGCGTAGGATTTGTACGCTGCACCCTGCGCATCTTGGGCGCAGTGCAACTGCTGCAGCACCCGTGTCCTCCTCAACATTCGGAGGCAGTGCATCCCGCAGCTACCACAGCACTTCGGACATGCTGCAGTAGCCTCGTGTTGTCACGCCCCAAAACCACCTTGGCAGCATGAGGTTCCAAATCATCGGAGCGAACGTCATACCGTCTACAACTTTTCCTGAAAGAATAATGTAGGGTGGGCTTCACCAAGCCTAGAAGGTACAACAAATAATCAATTACGCCAAAACTCCATCAAGTATACAGATAGCATAATTATGAGAGTATTTTCGTAGGTTAGTTAGCCCAACACCGTGTTAATGAGCTCTAATCGTCAGACACGACAACAACCTTGGAATTAGGGTCCGAGTACACCCCGCTTTCACGGACCCTAATTAGGTTTGGGGTCTTTCACCCTAGGTTATGTTTATGGACAATTGAACTTCAAATCCGTTAATTTTCCTTCCAAACGGAGCTATAACCAGTGAGATAATAGTAACTTGGTTAGTTTTTGTTGAAAACGGAGCAAACACGGTCACGAAACCGCTGTTTACTTCCCTGTGTCAAAAACCGAATGAGTACCGAAATGAGTGACCCTCATATTCGGAATTGAGTTGCTCCTATTTTTATGACATCAAGCAAATGCATGAACAGTAACTTGGTCAGTTTTTGTTTAAAAAGAAGCAAATACAGTCACGAAAATGCTGTTCACTTACTTGTGTAAAAAACCGAATGACTGACCCACATATTTAGAATCGAGTTGGTGCTTTTGTTACGACATCAAGCTATGCATGAATGGTACTTGGTCAATTTTTATTGAAAAAGGAGGAAACACGGTCACGAAAACGCTGTTCACTTCCTTGTGTTCAAAACCGAATGAGCACCGAAATGAGTGACCCTCATATTCGGAATTGAGTCGGTGCTTTTGGTACAACATCAACCTATACATGAACAGTATTTGGTTAGTTTTTGTTGAAAAAGGAGCAAATACGGCCACGAAAACGTTGTTCACTTCCTTGTGTTCAAAACCAAATGAGCACCCAAATGACTGACCCGCATATTTGGAATTGAGTTGCAGCTTTTGTTGTGACATCAAGCTAAGCATAATAGTAACTTGGTCAGTTTTTGTTGAAAAAGGAGCAAACACGGTCACGAAAATGCTGTTCACTTGTGTTCAAAACCGAATGAGAACCCAAATGAGCGACCCTTATATTCTGAATTGAGTTGGTGGTTTTGTTACGACATCAAGCTATGTATGAACAGTACATGGTCAGTTTTTGTTGAAAAAGGAGCAAATACGATCACGAAAACGCTATTCACTTCCTTGTGTTAAAAACGGAATGAGCACCCATATGAGTGACCCTCTGCTTTTGTTACGACATGAAGCTATAGATGAACAGTACTTGGTCAGTTTTATTTGAAAAAGGAGCAAATACAGTCACGAAAATGCTGTTCATCTTGGCTGCTACTCTCTCCCCTTTTAGTTAAAATCGGTTTTTTTTTTTTTTTTTCCAATTTTCTTATTTTTCAATGTTTATGATTCTGGCCATTATGTACGGCTAATTTTCTGTAGCTAGAGGCCGTTTTGAAGCCCCAAACATGTTTGATTATATGCAATGACGTTCAGTTTGTATTCCTTATAATTCTTGATTGAAGTATTGTTTCTCTAAGCTTAATAACATGAATTCTGGTTTGTTGTTTAGGTGGCCAACTAGATGCTAGGATTCTATTGTTAGTTTGTACGTGTAATACGTAATTGTTATGCATATGTAACCTGGGTAACAAAGTTAAGGATCTTAACTTGTGAAACAATTTCTAGGTTCAGCAAGACAGCTCTAGTACTTGTAAACCCTACTTTCATCCTAGACCCTTCTTCAAGTGTATTGATTCTGGATTGTTAAATCCTGTGAGCTTATGTCTTGATTGCATGTTCAAAAATAGATTAAGTGTTGAGCTTATGTACGCTTAACGATGAACTAAGAAAAGGGTAATAAACAAGTTCGAGCTTGTGAATTAGTTTGGGATGATTATAAGGAATGTATTCTGCAAATTGCATGTAATTGAATGTGTTTGGTGGAGGATAATCTATCCTTAGTTGCTTCTTATCATTTGTTTCAAAATCAAAACATTCAAATCCCCCAGTTTACATTATTACTTGTTCACAGTTTTTCGGTTAACAATTTCCAACAATCCTTTGCGGGGAAAGACCCTTGCTTCATTCTATACTCAATAGCGCCTTAATAGTGCAAGATTTATTGCCTGCTCGTTTAGGGCAGATCAGTGACCCTCACATTCAGAATTGATTTTTTGCTTTTGTTACAACATCAAACTATGCATGAACAGTTACTTGGTCAGTTTATATTGAAAAAGGAGCAAATAAGGTCACGAAAACGCTAATCTCTTCTCCTTACATTAAAAACTGAGTGAGTACCCAAATGAGTGACCATTATATTTCGAATAGAGTTGCTGCTTTTGTTACGACATCAAGCTATACATGAACAGTAACTTGGGAAGTTTTGGTTGAAAATGGAGAAAATACGGTCACGAAAACGCTAATCTCTTCATTGCGTTAAAAAGTGAGTGAGTACCCAAATGAGTGACCATCATATTGCGAATCGAGTTGCTGCTTTTTTTACCAAATCAAGCTATGGATGAACAGTAACTTGGCAAGTTTTTGTTCAAAATGGAACAAATACGGTCACGAAAATGCAAATCTCTTCCTTGCATTAAAAACCCAGTGGGTACCCAAATGAGTGACCATCATATTGTGAATCGAGTTAAAACTTTTGTTACCACATCAAGCTATGCATGAAAAAAGACTTGGTTTGTTTTTCTTGAAAACGAAGCAAAGACGACAACGAAAATGCTGTTCTCTTCCTTGTGTTAAAAAAGAGTGAGTACCGAATCGGGGACCATCATTTTAGGAATTGAGCTGCTACTATTGTTACGACATCAAGCTACATATTAACAGTAATTTGGTAAGTGTTTGTTGAAAACGGAGCAAATGCGGTCACGAAAACGCTAATCTCTTCCTTGCGTTAAAAACCGAGTGAGTACCCAAATGAGTGACCATCATATTGCGAATCAAATTGCTGCTTTTGTTACAATATGAAGCTACGCATGAACAATAACTTGGCAAGTTTTTGTTGAAAACGGAGCAAATACGGTCACGAAAACGCTACTCTCTTCCTAGCATCAGAAATCGAGCGAGTACCCAAATGACAGAAAATCATATTTCGAGCTGAGTTGCTGCTTTTGTTACCACATCAAGCAACTCATGAACAGTAACTTGGTAAGTTTTTGTTGAAAACGGAGCACATACGGTCACGAAAACGCTGTTCTCGTCCTTGTGTTGAAAACCGAGTTAGTACCCAAATGAGTGACCATCATATTGCGAATAGAGTTGCTGCTTTTGTTACCACATTAAGCAATGTATGAACAGTAACTTGGCAAAGGTTTGTTGAAAACAGATTAAATACGGTCACGAAAACGTTGTTCTCTTCCTT
This sequence comes from Spiraea crenata, assembly GCA_033992175.1. Taxonomy (NCBI): domain Eukaryota; kingdom Viridiplantae; phylum Streptophyta; class Magnoliopsida; order Rosales; family Rosaceae; genus Spiraea; species Spiraea crenata. The sequence continues at coordinate 3,040,909 of JAVBHV010000003.1, read as the reverse complement.
ATATATATTAAAACCCGAATGAGTACCCCAATGAGTGACCATCATATTGCGATTCGAGTTGCTGCTTTTGTTACCACATTGAGCTACTCATGAACAGTAACGTGGCAAACTTGTGTTGAAAATGGAGCAAATACCGTCACGAAAATGCTGTTCTGGAACTTGGGTTAAAAACCTAATGAGTGCCCAAATTAGTGACCATCATATTGTGAATCGAGTTGTTGCTTTTTTTACCACATCAAGCTATACATGAACAGTAACTTAGCAAGTTTTTGTTCCAAACGGAGCAACTACGGTCACGAAAACGCTAATCTCTTCCCTGCGTTAAAAACCGAGTTAGTACCCAAATGAGTGACCATCATATTGTGAATTGAGTTGCTGCTTTTGTTACAACATCAAGCTAGGCATGAACAGTAACTTGGTAACTTTTTGTTGGAAACGGAGGAAAGACGGTCACGAAAACTCTGTTCTCTTCCCCGTGTTAAAAACCGAACGAGTGCCCAAATCAGTGACCATCATATTCCAAATCAAGGTGCTGCTTTTGCGACCACGTCAAGCAACTAATGACCAGTAACTTGGCAACTTTTTGTTGAAAACGGAGCAAAGACGGTCACAAAAACGGTGTTCTCTTCCATGTGTTTAAAAGAGAATGAGTACACCAAATCAGTGACCATCTTATTCGGAATTGCGCTGCTACTTCTTTTATGACATTGAGCTCAGCATTAACAGCAACTTTATCAGATTTAGTTGAAAACGGAGCAAAGACGGTCACGAAAACGCTGTGCTCTTCCTTGTGTTAAAAACCGAACAAGTGCCCAAATGAGTGACCATCATATTCCGAATTGAGTTGCTGCTTTTGTGACAACATCAAGGAACTCATGAACAGTAACTTGGTATCTTTTTTGTTCTAAACGGAGCAAAGTCGGTCACTAAAACGGTGTTCTCTTCTATGTGTTAAAATCCGAAAGATTACCCAAATCGGTGACCATCTTATTCGGAATTGAGTTGCTCCTTCTGTTCCGACATCAAGCCAGGTATGAACTGTAACTTTATTAGTTTTAGTTGAAAACGGAGCACAGACGGTCACGAAAACGCTGTTCTTGTCCTTGTCTTAAAAACCGAACGAGTGCCCAAATGAGTGACCATCATATTGCGAATTGAGTTGCAGCTTTTGTTACCACATCAAGCTATGCATGAACAGTAACTTAGCCATTTTTTGTTGAAAACGGTGGTCTCTTCCATGTGTTAAAAAGCGAATGAGTACCCAAATCAGTTACCGTCTTATTCCGAATGATAAACAGTAACTTGGTAACTTTCTGCTGAAAACGGAGCAAATACTGTCACTAAGACGATGTTCGCTTCGATGAGTTAAAAACCGAATGAGTACCCCAATCGGTGACCATCTTATTCGGAATTGAGCTGTCCCTTCTGTTACAACATCAAGCTAGGCATGAACAGTAACTTAGAAATTTTTTGTTGAAAACGGAGTAAAGATGGTCACGAAAATGTTGTTCTCTTCCTTGTGTTAAAAACCCAACGAGTGCCCAAACGAGTGACCATCATATTCCGAATGAGTACCCAAATCGGTGACCATCTTATTCGAAATTCACCTGCTACTTCCGTCACAACATCAAGATACTCATAAACAGTAATTTGGTAACTTTTTGTTAAAAATGCAGCAAAGACGGTCTCATAAACACAGTTCTCGTCCTTGTGTTACAAACCGAACGAGTGCCCAAATCGGTGACCATCTTATTCGGAATTGACATGCTCCTTCTATTACGACATCAACCAACCCATGAACAGTAACTTGGTAACTTTTAATTGAAAACGGTGCCAAGACGGTCACGAAAACGCTGTTCTCGTCCTTCTGTTAAAAACAGAACGAGTGCCCAAATGAGTGACAATAAAATTCCGAATCGAGTTGCTGCTTTTGTCACGACATCAAGCTACTCATGAAGTGTAACTTGGTAACTTTTTGTTGAAGACGGAGCAAAGACGGTCACGAAAACTCTGTTCTCATCCTTGTGTGGAAAACCGAATGAGTAACCAAATCGGTGACCATCTTATTTCGAATTAACCTTCTACTTCTGTCATGACATCAAGCTACTCATGAACAGTATTTTGGTAACTTTTTGTTGAAAACAGAGAAAAGACGGAGCAAAGACGGTCATGAAGAGAACACCGATTTACTGCTCGTCTTTGCTCCGTTTACAACAAGAAGTTACCAAGTTACTGTTCATGAGTTGGTTGATGTGGTCACGAAAGTAGGAACTCGATTTGGAATATGATGGTCACTGATTTGGGCACTCGTTCGGTTTTTAACACAAGGACGAGAATTGTGTTTCCGTGACCCTCTTTGCTCCGTTTTCAACCAAAAGTTGCCAAGTTACTGTTCAGGAGTAGCATGACATCGTAACGAAAGCACAAACTCGATTCGGAATATGATGTCATTTATTTGGTCACTCATTCAGGTTTTAACACAAGGAAGAGAACAGCGTTTTCGTGACTGTCTTTGGTCCGTTTTCAACAAAAAGTTACAATGTTACTGGTGATGAGTTGCTTGATGTCATGACAGAAGTAGCAGGTCAATTCTGAATAAGATGGTCACCGATTTGGGTACTCATTCGGTTTTTAACACAAGGACGACAACTGCGTTTTCGTGACTCTCTTTGCTCCGTTTTCAACTAAAAGTTACCAAGTTACTGTTCATGAGTTGGCTGACGTTGTCGCAAAAGCAGCAACTTGATTCGGAATATGATGGTCACTCATTTGGGCACCCGTTCGGTTTTTCACACAAGGACGGGAACAGAGTTTTCGTGACCCTCTTTGCTTCGTTTTCAACAAAAGTTACCAAGTTGCTTGTCATGAGTTGCTTGATGTCGTGATAGAAGTAGCAGGTCAATTCTAAATAAGATGGCTACTGATTTGGGCACTCATTCGGTTTTTAACACATGGAAGAGAACACCGTTTTAGTGGCCGTCTTTGCTCCACTTTGAACAAAAAATAACCATGTTACTGTTCATGAGCAGCTTGATGTCTTAACAAAAGCGGCAACTTGTTTCAGAATATGATGGTTGTGGAAGCCAAAATAATCCCGACCAGTTAGAATGCGCCACGTAGACTCTAAGCCCGAAAGGACGCGCATACCCCTTACGGAGATTTAGAGTCGCTGAGCCGTCATCTCGGTCAAAGGGAAGATCGCGAGACCTCCGCGAAGCTCATCTCCTCTCAAGGAGAGCCCTTCGGAGACCACCACGTCTCGGGAAGTGATCTCGGAGATCAGACAGACATTCAAGCGCATTACATCTCATTTAAGGCATTTAATGCTCCTAATAAACCTGCCAAAGGAAGATCTTCCTGCAACCACTATTAATAGTGGTTGTCATTTGCCATTCTAGGTACACACAAAAATACCTCTAAAAAATTCTAAGCTCCCAGAACTCATTTCTGACCTAGGCATCGGAGGGCCTTTGGCTAACACCCCACCACAATGTTAGTTAACCTCTATTGTCTATTTTCTTTGTTTTGCAGGATTCGTTTGTCATTCAACGAGGTGGATGAAATTTGTACAAACAAATTGGTGCTTTCATTGAGAGGGTTGAGTTATACTCAAATTTCTCTCTACCTCTGAGTATTGAAAGCATTACTCAATCTACCTTCATTTTCTAGGGGCATTCGTTGAAGTCGACCTGTGTGTGAGGTCAAACCTTGAACAAACATGGTGGAAACACGAAGAACCACTAGCAAGAAGAAGGAAGGCCCCTCTTCAAGGAACACCACCGACGTGGCACCCCAAGCCCTAGATGCCCGGTACATCTCTGGGTTAGAACAACGTCACGTCATCTGTCCTCCGGGGGCGCAAGCCACTACATCGCCAATGATTCAAGTCTCGAGTACCTCGAGACCGCCGGTCTTAACCGTCCCCCATGGCGGAGTACGGTCTAGGCCCATTGTTCTCAACAAGGTGGCTGCTCCTACGGGAGGCCATTCCACCCCAGTCGTCTCGGCGGCTGCGACCGTGGAACGAGGCAATGTAGCTGCTCCTAATGGAGGCCATCCTACCCCAGTCGCTATTGCGGCTGCGACAGTATGAGTAGATGTCGAGAGGAGGACACGATCCTCTCCGAGACTAGATGAACAAGTCCCCTTCAGATCAAGCTTAGCGGGTCCATCCGGACCTAACATTCATGAAGAACATGCGCGCCAAATCGCAAACCTTACGGAGGCCCTTAGCCAGCAAACTAGGCTGGTTAACAAACTGCTGACTCAGCCGAACTTGATTCGAAACACAACTGGGGGGGGGGGGGGGGGGGGGGGGGGGGGGGGGGGGGGGGGGGGGGGGGGGGGAGGGAGGGGGGCGGGGGGCCCCTGGCCCGTTTTGGGTGGGGGCCCGGGGGGGGGGCGTCTTGGCTTTTCTGGCTTTGTGGGCCTCCTAAGATCTCCTGACAGAGAACAGTGTTTTGTGACGTCTTTGCTCCGTTTTCAACAAAAAGTTACCAAGTAACTGTTCATGAGTAGCTGGATCTCGTGACAAAGGCAAAAACTAGATTCCGAATATGATGGACACTCATTTGGGCACTCGTTCGGTTTTTAACACAAGGGCGAGAACAACGTTTTCGTGACCGTCTTTGCTCCATTTTCAACAAAAAGTTACCAAGTTACTGTTCACGAGTAGCTTGATGTCGTGACAAATGCAGCACCTTGTTTCGGAATTTGACGGTCACTCATTTAGGCTCCCGTTTGGTTTTTAACACAAGGACGAGAACAGCGTTTTCGTGACCGTCTTTGCACCGTTTTCAACAAAAAGTTACCAAGTTACTGTTCATGGGTTGGTTGACGTGGTCACCAAAGCAGCAACTCGATTCGGAATATGATGGTCACTCATTTGGGCACTCGTTCGGTTTTTAACACAAGGACGAGAACAGCGTTTTCGTGACCGTCTTTGCTCCGTTTTCAACAAAAAGTTACAAAGTTACTGTTCATGAGTAGTTTGATGTCATGAAAAAAGCAGAAACTTGATTCGGAATTTGATGGTCACTCATTTGGGCTCCCGTTCGGTTTTTTAATCAAGGACGAGAACAGTGTTTTCGGGACCATTTTTGCACCGTTTTCAATAAAAAGTTTCCAAGTTACTGTTCATGGGTTGGTTGACGTGGTCACCAAAGCAGCAACTCGATTCGGAATATGATGGTCACTCATTTGGGCACTCGTTCGGTTTTTAACACAAGGACGAGAACAGCGTTTTCGTGACCGTCTTTGCTCCGTTTTCAACAAAAAGTTACCAAGTTACTGTTCATGAGTAGCTTGATGTCGTGACAAAAGCAGCAACTCGATTCGGAATTCGATGGTCACTCATTTGGGCACTCGTTCGGTTTTTAACACAAGGACGAGAACAGCGTTTTCGTGACCGTATTTGCACCGTTTTCAACAAAAAGTTACCAAGTTACTGTTCATGGGTAGGTTGATGTGGTCACAAAAGCAGCAACTTGATTCGGAATTCGATGGTCACTCATTTGGGCACTCGTTCGGTTTTTAACACAAGGACGAGAACAGCGTTTTCGTGACCGTAATTGCTCCGTTTTCAACAAAAAGTTACCAAGTTACTGTTCATGGGTTGGTTGACGTGGTCACCAAAGCAGCAACTCGATTCGGAATTTGATGGTCACTCATTTGGGCACTCCTTCGGTTTTTAACACAAGGACGAGAACAACGTTTTCATGACCGTAATTGCTCCGTTTTCAACAAAAAGTTACCAAGTTACTGTTCATGACTAGTTTGATATCGTAACAGAAGCAGGAACTCGATTCAGAATTTGATGGTCACTCATTTGGGAACTCGTCCGGTTTTTAACACAAGGACGAGAACAGCGTTTTCGTGACCGTCTTTGCACCGTTTTCAACAAAAAGGTACCAAGTTACTCTTCATGGGTTAGTTGACGTGGTCACCAAAGCAGCAACTCGATTCGGAATTTGATGGTCACTCATTTGGGCACTCGTTCGGTTTTTAACACAAGGACGAGAACAGCGTTTTTGTGACCGTAATTGCTCCGTTTTCAACAAAAAGTTACCAAGTTACTGTTCATGAGTAGCTTGATGTCGTGACAAAAGCAGTAACTTGATTCGGAATTCGATGGTCACTCATTTGGGCACTCGTCCGGTTTTTAACACAAGGACGAGAACAGCGTTTTCGTGACCGTAATTGCTCCGTTTTCAACAAAAAGTTTCCAAGTTACTCTTCATGGGTTAGTTGACGTGGTCACCAAAGCAGCAACTCGATTCGGAATTTGATGGCCACTCATTTGGGCACTCGTTCGGTTTTTAACACAAGGACGTGACCCTCTTTGCACCGTTTTCAACAAAAAGTTACCAAGTTACTGTTCATGAGTAGCTTGATGTCGTGACAAAAGCAGTAACTTGATTCGGAATTCGATGGTCACTCATTTGGGCACTCGTCCGGTTTTTAACACAGGGACGAGAACAGCGTTTTCGTGACCGTAATTGCTCCGTTTTCAACAAAAAGTTACCAAGTTACTGTTCATGGGTTGGTTGACGTGGTCACCAAAGCAGCAACTCGATTCGGAATTTGATGGTCACTCATTTGGGCACTCCTTCGGTTTTTAACACAAGGACGAGAACAACGTTTTCTTGACCGTAATTGCTCCGTTTTCAACAAAAAGTTACCAAGTTACTGTTCATGACAAGTTTGATGTCGTAACAGAAGCAGGAACTCGATTCAGAATTTGATGGTCACTCATTTGGGAACTCGTCCGGTTTTTAACACAAGGACGAGAACAGCGTTTTCGTGACCGTAATTGCTCCGTTTTCAACAAAAAGTTACCAAGTTACTGTTCATGGGTTAGTTGACGTGGTCACCAAAGCAGCAACTCGATTCGGAATTTGATGGTCACTCATTTGGGCACTCGTTCGGTTTTTAACACAAGGACGAGAACAGCGTTTTCGTGACCGTCTTTGCACCGTTTTCAACAAAAAGTTACCAAGTTACTCTTCATGGGTTAGTTGACGTGGTCACCAAAGCAGCAACTCGATTCGGAATTTGATGGTCACTCATTTGGGCACTCGTTCGGTTTTTAACACAAGGACGAGAACAGCGTTTTCGTGACCGTTATTGCTCCGTTTTCAACAAAAAGTTACCAAGTTACTGTTCATGAGTAGCTTGATGTCGTGACAAAAGCAGTAACTCGATTCGGAATTCGATGGTCACTCATTTGGGCACTCGTCCGGTTTTTAACACAAGGACGAGAACAGCGTTTTCGTGACCGTAATTGCTCCGTTTTCAACAAAAAGTTACCAAGTTACTGTTCATGAGTAGCTTGATGTCGTGACAAAAGCAGTAACTTTATTCGGAATTCGATGGTCACTCATTTGGGCACTCGTCCGGTTTTTAACACAAGGACGAGAACAGCGTTTTCGTGACCGTAATTGCTCCGTTTTCAACAAAAAGTTACCAAGTTACTCTTCATGGGTTAGTTGACGTGGTCACCAAAGCAGCAACTCGATTCGGAATTTGATGGTCACTCATTTGGGCACTCGTTCGGTTTTTAACACAAGGACGGTTTTCGTGACCCTCTTTGCACCGTTTTCAACAAAAAGTTACCAAGTTACTGTTCATGAGTAGCTTGATGTCGTGACAAAAGCAGTAACTTGATTCGGAATTCGATGGTCACTCATTTGGGCACTCGTCCGGTTTTTAACACAGGGACGAGAACAGCGTTTTTGTGACCGTAATTGCTCCGTTTTCAACAAAAAGTTACCAAGTTACTGTTCATGGGTTGGTTGACGTGGTCACCAAAGCAGCAACTCGATTCGGAATTTGATGGTCACTCATTTGGGCACTCCTTCGGTTTTTAACACAAGGACGAGAACAACGTTTTCATGACCGTAATTGCTCCGTTTTCAACAAAAAGTTACCAAGTTACTGTTCATGACAAGTTTGATGTCGTAACAGAAGCAGCAACTCGATTCGGAATTTGATGGTCACTCATTTGGGCACTCGTTCGGTTTTTAACACAAGGACGAGAACAGCGTTTTTGTGGCCATCATTGCTCCGTTTTCAACAAAAAGTTACCAAGTTACTGTTCATATGTTGGTTGACGTGGTCACCAAAGCAGCAACTCGATTCGGAATTCGATGGTCACTCATTTGGGCACTCGTTCGGTTTTTAACACAAGGACGAGAACAGCGTTTTCGTGACCGTCTTTGCACCGTTTTCAACAAAAAGTTACCAAGTTACTCTTCATGGGTTAGTTGACGTGGTCACCAAAGCAGCAACTCGATTCGGAATTTGATGGTCACTCATTTGGGCACTCGTTCGGTTTTTAACACAAGGACGAGAACAGCGTTTTCGTGACCGTCTTTGCTCCGTTTTCAACAAAAAGTTACCAAGTTACTGTTCATGAGTAGCTTGATGTCGTGACAAAAGCAGTAACTTGATTCGGAATTCGATGGTCACTCATTTGGGCACTCGTCCGGTTTTTAACACAAGGACGAGAACAGCGTTTTCGTGACCGTCTTTGCACCGTTTTCAACAAAAAGTTACCAAGTTACTGTTCATGGGATGGTTGACGTGGTTACCGAAGCAGCAACTCGATTCGGAATTCGATGGTCACTCATTTGGGCACTCGTTCGGTTTTTAACACAAGGACGAGAACAGCGTTTTTGTGACCGTAATTGCTCCGTTTTCAACAAAAAGTTACCAAGTTACTGTTCATGAGTAGCTTGATGTCGTGACAAAAGCAGTAACTTGATTCGGAATTCGATGGTCACTCATTTGAGCACTCGTTTGGTTTTTAACACAAGGACGAGAACAGCATTTTCGTGACCGTCTTTGCACCGTTTTCAACAAAAAGTTACCAAGTTACTGTTCATGAGTAGCTTGATGTCGTGACAAAAGCAGTAACTTGATTCGGAATTCGATGGTCACTCATTTGGGCACTCGTCCGGTTTTTAACACAAGGACGAGAACAGCGTTTTCGTGACCGTAATTGCTCCGTTTTCAACAAAAAGTTACCAAGTTACTCTTCATGGGTTAGTTGACGTGGTCACCAAAGCAGCAACTCGATTCGGAATTTGATGGCCACTCATTTGGGCACTCGTTCGGTTTTTAACACAAGGACGTGACCCTCTTTGCACCGTTTTCAACAAAAAGTCACCAAGTTACTGTTCATGAGTAGCTTGATGTCGTGACAAAAGCAGTAACTTGATTCGGAATTCGATGGTCACTCATTTGGGCACTCGTCCGGTTTTTAACACAAGGACGAGAACAGCGTTTTCGTGACCGTCTTTGCACCGTTTTCAACAAAAAGTTACCAAGTTACTGTTCATGGGATGGTTGACGTGGTAACTGAAGCAGCAACTCGATTCGGAATTCGATGGTCACTCATTTGAGCACTCGTTTGGTTTTTAACACAAGGACGAGAACAGCGTTTTCGTGACCGTCTTTGCACCGTTTTCAACAAAAAGTTACCAAGTTACTCTTCATGGGTTAGTTGACGTGGTCACCAAAGCAGCAACTCGATTCGGAATTTGATGGTCACTCATTTGGGCACTCGTTCGGTTTTTAACACAAGGACGAGAACAGCGTTTTCGTGACCGTCTTTGCTCCGTTTTCAACAAAAAGTTACCAAGTTACTGTTCATGAGTAGCTTGATGTCGTGACAAAAGCAGTAACTTTATTCGGAATTCGATGGTCACTCATTTGGGCACTCGTCCGGTTTTTAACACAAGGACGAGAACAGCGTTTTCGTGACCGTAATTGCTCCGTTTTCAACAAAAAGTTACCAAGTTACTCTTCATGGGTTAGTTGACGTGGTCACCAAAGCAGCAACTCGATTCGGAATTTGATGGTCACTCATTTGGGCACTCGTTCGGTTTTTAACACAAGGACGTGACCCTCTTTGCACCGTTTTCAACAAAAAGTTACCAAGTTACTGTTCATGAGTAGCTTGATGTCGTGACAAAAGCAGTAACTTGATTCGGAATTCGATGGTCGCTCATTTGGGCACTCGTCCGGTTTTTAACACAGGGACGAGAACAGCGTTTTCGTGACCGTAGTTGCTCCGTTTTCAACAAAAAGTTACCAAGTTACTGTTCATGGGTTGGTTGACGTGGTCACCAAAGCAGCAACTCGATTCGGAATTTGATGGTCACTCATTTGGGCACTCCTTCGGTTTTTAACACAAGGACGAGAACAACGTTTTCATGACCGTAATTGCTCCGTTTTCAACAAAAAGTTACCAAGTTACTGTTCATGACAAGTTTGATGTCGTAACAGAAGCAGGAACTCGATTCAGAATTTGATGGTCACTCATTTGGGAACTCGTCCGGTTTTTAACACAAGGACGAGAACAGCGTTTTCGTGACCGTAATTGCTCTGTTTTCAGCAAAAAGTTATCAAGTTACTGTTCATGGGTTGGTTGATGTCGTGACAAAAGCAGCAACTTTATTCGGAATTCGATAGTCACTCATTTGGGCACTCGTTCGGTTTTTAACACAGGGACGACAACAGCGTTTTCGTGACTGTCTTTGCACCGTTTTCAACAAAAAGTTACCAAGTTACTGTTCATGGGTTGGTTGACGTGGTCCCCAAAGCAGCAGCTAAATTCGGAATTCGATGGTCACTCATTTGGGCACTCGTACGGTTTTTAACACAGGGACGAGAACAGCGTTTTCGTGACCGTCTTTGCACCGTTTTCTGCAAAAAGTTACCAAGTTACTATTCTTGCGTTGGATAATGTCGTGACAAAAGCAGCAACTCTATTCGGAATTCGATGGTCACTCATTTGGGCACTCGTTCGGTTTTTAGCACAGGGACGAGAACAGCGTTTTCGTGACCGTCTTTTGCACCGTTTTCAGCAAAAAGTTACCAAGTTACTGTGCATGGGTTAGTTGACGTGGTCACCAAAGCAGAAACTCTATTCGGAATTCGATGGTCACTGATTTGGGCACTCGTTCGGTTTTTTAGACAGCGACGAGAACAGCATTTTCGTGACCGGCTTTGCACCGTTTTCAACAAAAAGCTACCAAGTTACTGTTCATGAGTAGCTTGAGGTCGTTACTAAAGTAGCCACTCGATTCGGAATATGGTGGTCCCTCAATTGGGCAGTCGTTCGGTTTTTAACAGAAGGAAGAGAACAGCGTTTTCATGACCGTCTTTGCTCGGTTTTCAACAAAAAGTTACCAAGTATTCAAAAAGTTACTACTTATGAATTAAGATCACAAAACGATTAGGTGAGTTGTTATCTTAAATCTATCTTCAGTTACATGCAACAGTTCCAAGTATGCATCCTTAAAACAATAACACATAACAGATATCTGTAATCCAAAGTCAAACAATCATTCTCACACAAGAAACATAGATGTCGAATTTAGATGAACATGCTTAAAGGTTTATCACATAATTGGGACTTCAAACTTCGCCCCTAACAAAAGGTAACTAGCCAGACATGGTTTTGAAATCCATAATCAAGAGCATAATGGAATCAGGGTTACAAGGGAAAGAAGAACCAAGGAAGGTGATGAAGATGGTCAAAGAAGCCACTGATGCACGTCTTTGAGAGCTCCAAGAACGCAAGGCAGTGTCAAAAAGAAGGTAGCAGCAGCTGGGAACAGTGAATGAAACGGTTCTTCCTTCAGACGATGAGTAATCAAAAACCAATTAGGGCTAGAGAAAAAGAACGACTTTCTGAAGAGAATGGTGTGCGAGATGTCTCCAATTAGGTCTCCAAGGGCGTGCTAGAGAAAAAGAGTCCTACTTTTCGTGGGAAATATTAATGACCTCCTTTGACTGACTTTCCTATTTTGACTGGGACTTTCCCTTAATTTGGTCTTCTTTTCCTCAACTGATTAGGCCAATATTGTGCGAATATTGAGCTCATTCAACCCTATATAAGTGCTGAATTCGTCTGAATTGCTCCCCAAGTCTTTTGATTTTGATCGGGCCGTGAAACTGGCTTGGTCAGTTTCCGGTCAGTTTTTCGGTCAAACCGTACACTGGTCAGTAAAACGCGCATAGAGCGGACACCAGGGCTCCGATTAACGAACCGTCAGTTTTAACTGCAATCTAACATCCTTGTGGTTGTCCTAACATGAAGAGTTCCATCTGGTTCTCAATATCGGTCATAGTTATGGCCCGATCAAAGCTTCTGTCGGTTTTTGGTCAAACCGAGCCGTAATTAGTGAAACAACCATAACTATGACCAATAAGGCTCCGATTGGCGAACCATCAATTTGGGCGGTTATCTAACATCCTTATCTTTGTAGCTATGTATATCTTTTGGTCCGAGTCTCTATATCGGTCAACGTTCTCCTCCGATTTCTTCGACAGTTTTACGAAAACTGACTTTTTGACTGACTTTTTGGTCAACGGCTTCTTTCACCTTCAAAATACAAAACAAACGTAAAACACACATAGAAATGAAGATTTACCTGGTTAGCAGTAGGTAAATAACGCCAAAAACATGTATAAATAAGCACACATCAGCAATCGTTCGGTTTTTAGCAGAAGGAAGAGAACAGAGTTTTCGTGGCCGTCTTTGCTCCGTTTTCAACAAAAAGTTACCAAGTTACTGTTCATGTGGAGCTTGAGGTCGTCCCAAAACTGGCAACCCGATTCGGAATATGGTGGTCCCTGAATTGGGCAATCGTAGGATTTTTAACAGAAGGAAGAGAACAGCGTTTTCGTGACCATGTTCGCTCCGTTTTGAACAAAAAGTTACTAAGTTACTGTTCATGAGTAGCTTAATGCCCTACGAGAGGTAGCAACTCAATTCGGAATATGGTGGTCTCTCAATTGGGCAGTCGTTCGGTTTTTAGCAGAAGGAAGAGAACAGCGGTTTCGTGACCGTCTTTGCTCCGTTTTCAACAAAAAGCTACCAAGTTACTGTTCATGAGTAGCTTAAGAGCATTTCCGCCGGGAGTTCGAGCGCGCAGGCGGGCGGTCCGGCTAGCCCGCCGGACCCACTGTTCACGCCACACCGGGAGGAAAGGAGGTCGGCGAGCGGCGGGCTAGACAACAGCGGGCGGGCGGCGCGGCGAGCGTCGCTCGCTCCCGCTCCTCCGGGCGGTGAGCCGCTGGTGGACCCCAGCTGACGCGGAATCGCACTTCTTTTTTTTTTATTCTGGCGCGTGCAATGCACGCGCGCGTGAGGGCGCGTGAGAGCCTTCAGCGTTCGGTAGTGGGTGCCGAACAGGGGTTTTGGGCTGATTTTTGTGTTCGGCAGTGGCTGCCGAACACTTCAAAACTTTTTTTTTTTATTTTTTATATAAAATCAACATTTTCTTTTACAAAAAAATCACAATTTTTTTTATATACAATTTTTTTTATATCAAATATTTTTTCAGAATGTAATATTAAATTTTAAGCACAAATAAAATTTAACATGTGATAATTCTACATGTTTTTTATGATAATTATTTGTATTTAAAATTAAATTTTGTGTGAAAAAGTATTCAATTTTGATGTTTTCTAATAAAAAATCACAATTTTTTTATATCAAAATTTTCAAGTATGTAATATTAAATTGTAAGCACAAAAAAAATTTTGATGTTGCTGATAAGCACAAAAATAATTTAACATACGATAATTCTACATGTTTTTTATGATAATTATTTGTATGTAAAATTTATTTGACAACAAAAGAGAATATTTAATAATGTTGGTGATAATTCTTATCCAAATTTATTTTCGGAAATTTAGATGTCCAAATTTTATGTGTCGATTACTTGAATATAATGTTGGTGTAATTCTTATACATGTTTTTGAAAAAAAAAAAAATTAAATTGGTGTGTGGTTTGGATTTTTGGATGGGCCTGATGGGTGGAAATCCTTGCCCTACAAAAGGTAGCGACTCGATTCGGAATACGGTGGTCCCTCATGTGGGCAGTAGTTCGGTTTTTAACAGAAGGAAGAGAACAGCGTTTTCGTGACCGTCTTTGCTCCGTTTTCAACAAAAAGTTACCAAGTTACTGTTCATGAGTAGCTTGAGGTCGTCACCAAAGTAGCAACTCGATTCGGAATATGGTGGTCCCTCAATTGGGCAGTCGTTCGGTTTTTAACAGAAGGAAGAGAACAGCGTTTTCGTGACCGTCTTTGCTCCGTTTTCAACAAAAAGTTACCAAGTTACTGTTCATGAGTAGCTTAATGCCCTACAAAAGGTAGCGACTTGATTCGGAATACGGTGGTTGCTCATGTGGGCACTAGTTCGGTTTTTAACAGAAGGAAGAGAACAGCGTTTTCGTGACCGTCTTTGCTCCGTTTTCAACAAAAAAGTTACCAAGTTACTGTTCATGAGTAGCTTGAGGTCGTCACCAAAGTAGCAACTCGATTCGGAATATGGTGGTCCCTCAATTGGGCAGTCGTTCGGTTTTTAACAGAAGGAAGAGAACAGCGTTTTCGTGACCGTCTTTGCTCCGTTTTCAACAAAAAGTTACCAAGTTACTGTTCATGAGTAGCTTAATGCCCTACAAAAGGTAGCGACTTGATTCGGAATACGGTGGTTGCTCATGTGGGCACTAGTTCGGTTTTTAACAGAAGGAAGAGAACAGCGTTTTCGTGACCGTCTTTGCTCCGTTTTCAACAAAAAGTTACCAAGTTACTGTTCATGAGTAGCTTGAGGTCGTCACCAAAGTAGCAACTCGATTCGGAATATGGTGGTTCCTCAATTGGGCAGTCGTTCGGTTTTTAACAGAAGGAAGAGAACAGCGTTTTCGTGACCGTCTTTGCTCCGTTTTCAACAAAAAGTTACCAAGTTACTGTTCATGAGTAGCTTAAGGTCGTCACAAAAGTAGCAACTCGATTCGGAATATGGTGGTTCCTCAATTGGGCAGTCGTTCGGTTTTTAACAGAAGGAAGAGAACAGCGTTTTCGTGACCGTCTTTGCTCCGTTTTCAACAAAAAGTTACCAAGTTACTGTTCATGAGTAGCTTGAGGTCGTCACCAAAGTAGCAACTCGATACGGAAAATGGTGGTCCCTGAATTGGGCAGTCGTTCGGTTTTTAACAGAAGGAAGAGAACAGCGTTTTCGTGACCGTCTTTGCTCCGTTTTCTACAAAAAGTTACCAAGTTACTGTTCATGAGTAGCTTAATGCCCTACAAAAGGTAGCGACTTGATTCGGAATACGGTGGTTGCTCATGTGGGCACTAGTTCGGTTTTTAACAGAAGGAAGAGAACAGCGTTTTCGTGACCGTCTTTGCTCCGTTTTCAACAAAAAGTTACCAAGTTACTGTTCATGAGTAGCTTGAGGTCGTCACCAAAGTAGCAACTCGATTCGGAATATGGTGGTCCCTCAATTGGGCAGTCGTTCGGTTTTTAACAGAAGGAAGAGAACAGCGTTTTCGTGACCGTCTTTGCTCCGTTTTCAACAAAAAGTTACCAAGTTACTGTTCATGAGTAGCTTGAGGTCGTCACCAAAGTAGCAACTCGATTCGGAATATGGTGGTCCCTCAATTGGGCAGTCGTTCGGTTTTTAACAGAAGGAAGAGAACAGCGTTTTCGTGACCGTCTTTGCTCCGTTTTCAACAAAAAGTTACCAAGTTACTGTTCATGAGTAGCTTAATGCCCTACAAAAGGTAGCGACTCCATTCGGAATACGGTGGTTGCTCATGTGGGCACTAGTTCGGTTTTTAACAGAAGGAAGAGAACAGCGTTTTCGTGACCGTCTTTGCTCCGTTTTCAACAAAAAGTTACCAAGTTACTGTTCATGAGTAGCTTGAGGTCGTCACCAAAGTAGCAACTCGATTCGGAATATGGTGGTCCCTCAATTGGGCAGTCGTTCGGTTTTTAACAGAAGGAAGAGAACAGCGTTTTCGTGACCGTCTTTGCTCCGTTTTCAACAAAAAGTTACCAAGTTACTGTTCATGAGTAGCTTAATGCCCTACAAAAGGTAGCGACTTGATTCGGAATACGGTGGTTGCTCATGTGGGCACTAGTTCGGTTTTTAACAGAAGGAAGAGAACAGCGTTTTCGTGACCGTCTTTGCTCCGTTTTCAACGAAAAGTTACCAAGTTACTGTTCATGAGTAGCTTGAGGTCGTCACCAAAGTAGCAACTCGATTCGGAATATGGTGGTCCCTCAATTGGGCAGTCGTTCGGTTTTTAACAGAAGGAAGAGAACAGCGTTTTCGTGACCGTCTTTGCTCCGTTTTCAACAAAAAGTTACCAAGTTACTGTTCATGAGTAGCTTAATGCCCTACAAAAGGTAGCGACTTGATTCGGAATACGGTGGTTCCTCATGTGGGCACTAGTTCGGTTTTTAACATAAGGAAGAGAACAGCGTTTTCGTGACCGTCTTTGCTCCGTTTTCAACAAAAAGTTACCAAGTTACTGTTCATGAGTAGCTTGAGGTCGTCACCAAAGTAGCAACTCGATTCGGAATATGGTGGTCCCTCAATTGGGCAGTCGTTCGGTTTTTAACAGAAGGAAGAGAACAGCGTTTTCGTGACCGTCTTTGCTCCGTTTTCAACAAAAAGTTACCAAGTTACTGTTCATGAGTAGCTTGAGGTCGTCACCAAAGTAGCAACTCGATTCGGAATATGGTGGTTCCTCAATTGGGCAGTCGTTCGGTTTTTAACAGAAGGAAGAGAACAGCGTTTTCGTGACCGTCTTTGCTCCGTTTTCAACAAAAAGTTACCAAGTTACTGTTCATGAGTAGCTTAATGCCCTACAAAAGGTAGCGACTTGATTCGGAATACGGTGGTTGCTCATGTGGGCACTAGTTCGGTTTTTAACAGAAGGAAGAGAACAGCGTTTTCGTGACCGTCTTTGCTCCGTTTTCAACAAAAAGTTACCAAGTTACTGTTCATGAGTAGCTTGAGGTCGTCACCAAAGTAGCAACTCGATACGGAAAATGGTGGTCCCTGAATTGGGCAGTCGTTCGGTTTTTAACAGAAGGAAGAGAACAGCGTTTTCGTGACCGTCTTTGCTCCGTTTTCAACAAAAAGTTACCAAGTTACTGTTCATGAGTAGCTTAATGCCCTCACAAAAGGTAGCGACTTGATTCGGAATACGGTGGTTGCTCATGTGGGCACTAGTTCGGTTTTTAACAGAAGGAAGAGAACAGCGTTTTCGTGACCGTCTTTGCTCCGTTTTCAACAAAAAGTTACCAAGTTACTGTTCATGAGTAGCTTGAGGTCGTCACAAAAGTAGCAACTCGATTCGGAATATGGTGGTCCCTCAATTGGGCAGTCGTTCGGTTTTTAACAGAAGGAAGAGAACAGCGTTTTCGTGACCGTCTTTGCTCCGTTTTCAACAAAAAGTTACCAAGTTACTGTTCATGAGTAGCTTGAGGTCGTCACCAAAGTAGCAACTCGATTCGGAATATGGTGGTCCCTCAATTGGGCAGTCGTTCGGTTTTTAACAGAAGGAAGAGAACAGCGTTTTCGTGACCGTCTTTGCTCCGTTTTCAACAAAAAGTTACCAAGTTACTGTTCATGAGTAGCTTAATGCCCTACAAAAGGTAGCGACTTGATTCGGAATACGGTGGTTGCTCATGTGGGCACTAGTTCGGTTTTTAACAGAAGGAAGAGAACAGCGTTTTCGTGACCGTCTTTGCTCCGTTTTCAACAAAAAGTTACCAAGTTACTGTTCATGAGTAGCTTGAGGTCGTCACCAAAGTAGCAACTCGATTCGGAATATGGTGGTCCCTCAATTGGGCAGTCGTTCGGTTTTTAACAGAAGGAAGAGAACAGCGTTTTCGTGACCGTCTTTGCTCCGTTTTCAACAAAAAGTTACCAAGTTACTGTTCATGAGTAGCTTGAGGCCGTCACCAAAGGTAGCAACTCGATTCGGAATATGGTGGTCCCTCAATTGGGCAGTCGTTCGGTTTTTAACAGAAGGAAGAGAACAGCGTTTTCGTGACCGTCTTTGCTCCGTTTTCAACAAAAAGTTACCAAGTTACTGTTCATGAGTAGCTTGAGGTCGTCACCAAAGGTAGCAACTCGATTCGGAATATGGTGGTCCCTCAATTGGGCAGTCGTTCGGTTTTTAACAGAAGGAAGAGAACAGCGTTTTCGTGACCGTCTTTGCTCCGTTTTCAACAAAAAGTTACCAAGTTACTGTTCATGAGTAGCTTGAGGTCGTCACCAAAGTAGCAACTCGATTCGGAATATGGTGGTCCCTCAATTGGGCAGTCGTTCGGTTTTTAACAGAAGGAAGAGAACAGCGTTTTCGTGACCGTCTTTGCTCCGTTTTCAACAAAAAGTTACCAAGTTACTGTTCATGAGTAGCTTAATGCCCTACAAAAGGTAGCGACTTGATTCGGAATACGGTGGTTGCTCATGTGGGCACTAGTTCGGTTTTTAACAGAAGGAAGAGAACAGCGTTTTCGTGACCGTCTTTGCTCCGTTTTCAACGAAAAGTTACCAAGTTACTGTTCATGAGTAGCTTGAGGTCGTCACCAAAGTAGCAACTCGATTCGGAATATGGTGGTCCCTCAATTGGGCAGTCGTTCGGTTTTTAACAGAAGGAAGAGAACAGCGTTTTCGTGACCGTCTTTGCTCCGTTTTCAACAAAAAGTTACCAAGTTACTGTTCATGAGTAGCTTAATGCCCTACAAAAGGTAGCGACTTGATTCGGAATACGGTGGTTGCTCATGTGGGCACTAGTTCGGTTTTTAACAGAAGGAAGAGAACAGCGTTTTCGTGACCGTCTTTGCTCCGTTTTCAACAAAAAGTTACCAAGTTACTGTTCATGAGTAGCTTGAGGTCGTCACCAAAGTAGCAACTCGATTCGGAATATGGTGGTCCCTCAATTGGGCAGTCGTTCGGTTTTTAACAGAAGGAAGAGAACAGCGTTTTCGTGACCGTCTTTGCTCCGTTTTCAACAAAAAGTTACCAAGTTACTGTTCATGAGTAGCTTAATGCCCTCCAAAAGGTAGCGACTTGATTCGGAATACGGTGGTTGCTCATGTGGGCACTAGTTCGGTTTTTAACAGAAGGAAGAGAACAGCGTTTTCGTGACCGTCTTTGCTCCGTTTTCAACAAAAAGTTACCAAGTTACTGTTCATGAGTAGCTTGAGGTCGTCACCAAAGGTAGCAACTCGATTCGGAATATGGTGGTCCCTCAATTGGGCAGTCGTTCGGTTTTTAACAGAAGGAAGAGAACAGCGTTTTCGTGACCGTCTTTGCTCCGTTTTCAACAAAAAGTTACCAAGTTACTGTTCATGAGTAGCTTGAGGTCGTCACCAAAGTAGCAACTCGATACGGAATATGGTGGTCCCTGAATTGGGCAGTCGTTCGGTTTTTAACAGAAGGAAGAGAACAGCGTTTTCGTGACCGTCTTTGCTCCGTTTTCAACAAAAAGTTACCAAGTTACTGTTCATGAGTAGCTTAATGCCCTACAAAAGGTAGCGACTTGATTCGGAATACGGTGGTTGCTCATGTGGGCACTAGTTCGGTTTTTAACAGAAGGAAGAGAACAGCGTTTTCGTGACCGTCTTTGCTCCGTTTTCAACGAAAAGTTACCAAGTTACTGTTCATGAGTAGCTTGAGGTCGTCACCAAAGTAGCAACTCGATTCGGAATATGGAGGTTCCTCAATTGGGCAGTCGTTCGGTTTTTAACAGAAGGAAGAGAACAGCGTTTTCGTGACCGTCTTTACTCCGTTTTCAACAAAAAGTTACCAAGTTACTGTTCATGAGTAGCTTAAGGTCGTCACAAAAGTAACAACTCGATTCGGAATATGGAGGTTCCTCAATTGGGCAGTCGTTCGGTTTTTAACAGAAGGAAGAGAACAGCGTTTTCGTGACCGTCTTTCCTCCGTTTTCAACAAAAAGTTACCAAGTTACTGTTCATGAGTAGCTTGAGGTCGTCACCAAAGTAGCAACTCGATACGGAAAATGGTGGTCCCTGAATTGGGCAGTCGTTCGGTTTTTAACAGAAGGAAGAGAACAGCGTTTTCGTGACCGTCTTTGCTCCGTTTTCTACAAAAAGTTACCAAGTTACTGTTCATGAGTAGCTTAATGCCCTACAAAAGGTAACGACTTGATTCGGAATACGGTGGTTGCTCATGTGGGCACAAGTTCGGTTTTTAACAGAAGGAAGAGAACAGCGTTTTCGTGACCGTCTTTGTTCCGTTTTCAACTAAAAGTTAGCAAGTTACTGTTCATGAGTAGCTTGAGGTCGTCACAAAAGTAGCCACTCGATTCGGAATATGGTGGTCCCTCAATTGGGCAGTCGTTCGGTTTTTAACAGAAGGAAGAGAACAGCGTTTTCGTGACCGTCTTTGCTCCGTTTTCAACAAAAAGTTACCAAGTTACTGTTCATGAGTAGCTTGAGGTCGTCACCAAAGTAGCTACTCGATACGGAATATGGTGGTCCCTCAATTGGGCAGTCGTTCGGTTTTAAACAGAAGGAAGAGAACAGCGTTTTCGGGACCGTCTTTGCTCCGTTTTCTACAAAAAGTTAGGAAGTTACTGTTCATGAGTAGCTTAATGCCCTACAAAAGGTAGCGACTTGATTCGGAATACGGTGGTTGCTCATGTGGGCACTAGTTCGGTTTTTAACAGAAGGAAGAGAACAGCGTTTTCGTGACCGTCTTTGCTCCGTTTTCAACGAAAAGTTACCAAGTTACTGTTCATGAGTAGCTTGAGGTCGTCACCAAAGTAGCAACTCGATTCGGAATATGGTGGTCCCTCAATTGGGCAGTCGTTCGGTTTTTAACAGAAGGAAGAGAACAGCGTTTTCGTGACCGTCTTTGCTCCGTTTTCAACAAAAAGTTACCAAGTTACTGTTCATGAGTAGCTTAATGCCCTCACAAAAGGTAGCGACTCGATTCGGAATACGGTGGTTGCTCATGTGGGCACTAGTTCGGTTTTTAACAGAAGGAAGAGAACAGCGTTTTCGTGACCGTCTTTGCTCCGTTTTCAACAAAAAGTTACCAAGTTACTGTTCATGAGTAGCTTGAGGTCGTCACCAAAGTAGCAACTCGATTCGGAAAATGGTGGTCCCTCAATTGGGCAGTCGTTCGGTTTTTAACAGAAGGAAGAGAACAGCGTTTTCGTGACCGTCTTTGCTCCGTTTTCAACAAAAAGTTACCAAGTTACTGTTCATGAGTAGCTTGAGGTCGTCACCAAAGTAGCAACTCGATACGGAATATGGTGGTCCCTCAATTGGGCAGTCGTTCGGTTTTTAACAGAAGGAAGAGAACAGCGTTTTCGTGACCGTCTTTGCTCCGTTTTCAACAAAAAGTTACCAAGTTACTGTTCATGAGTAGCTTAATGCCCTCACAAAAGGTAGCGACTTGATTCGGAATACGGTGGTTGCTCATGTGGGCACTAGTTCGGTTTTTAACAGAAGGAAGAGAACAGCGTTTTCGTGACCGTCTTTGCTCCGTTTTCAACAAAAAGTTACCAAGTTACTGTTCATGAGTAGCTTGAGGTCGTCACAAAAGTAGCAACTCGATTCGGAATATGGTGGTCCCTCAATTGGGCAGTCGTTCGGTTTTTAACAGAAGGAAGAGAACAGCGTTTTCGTGACCGTCTTTGCTCCGTTTTCAACAAAAAGTTACCAAGTTACTGTTCATGAGTAGCTTGAGGTCGTCACCAAAGTAGCAACTCGATACGGAATATGGTGGTCCCTGAATTGGGCAGTCGTTCGGTTTTTAACAGAAGGAAGAGAACAGCGTTTTCGTGACCGTCTTTGCTCCGTTTTCAACAAAAAGTTACCAAGTTACTGTTCATGAGTAGCTTAATGCCCTACAAAAGGTAGCGACTTGATTCGGAATACGGTGGTTGCTCATGTGGGCACTAGTTCGGTTTTTAACAGAAGGAAGAGAACAGCGTTTTCGTGACCGTCTTTGCTCCGTTTTCAACAAAAAGTTACCAAGTTACTGTTCATGAGTAGCTTGAGGTCGTCACCAAAGTAGCAACTCGATTCGGAATATGGTGGTCCCTCAATTGGGCAGTCGTTCGGTTTTTAACAGAAGGAAGAGAACAGCGTTTTCGTGACCGTCTTTGCTCCGTTTTCAACAAAAAGTTACCAAGTTACTGTTCATGAGTAGCTTAATGCCCTACAAAAGGTAGCGACTTGATTCGGAATACGGTGGTTGCTCATGTGGGCACTAGTTCGGTTTTTAACAGAAGGAAGAGAACAGCGTTTTCGTGACCGTCTTTGCTCCGTTTTCAACAAAAAGTTACCAAGTTACTGTTCATGAGTAGCTTGAGGTCGTCACCAAAGTAGCAACTCGATTCGGAATATGGTGGTCCCTCAATTGGGCAGTCGTTCGGTTTTTAACAGAAGGAAGAGAACAGCGTTTTCGTGACCGTCTTTGCTCCGTTTTCAACAAAAAGTTACCAAGTTACTGTTCATGAGTAGCTTGAGGTCGTCACCAAAGTAGCAACTCGATTCGGAATATGGTGGTCCCTGAATTGGGCAGTCGTTCGGTTTTTAACAGAAGGAAGAGAACAGCGTTTTCGTGACCGTCTTTGCTCCGTTTTCAACAAAAAGTTACCAAGTTACTGTTCATGAGTAGCTTAATGCCCTACAAAAGGTAGCGACTTGATTCGGAATACGGTGGTTGCTCATGTGGGCACTAGTTCGGTTTTTAACAGAAGGAAGAGAACAGCGTTTTCGTGACCGTCTTTGCTCCGTTTTCAACAAAAAGTTACCAAGTTACTGTTCATGAGTAGCTTGAGGTCGTCACCAAAAGTAGCAACTCGATTCGGAATATGGTGGTCCCTCAATTGGGCAGTCGTTCGGTTTTTAACAGAAGGAAGAGAACAGCGTTTTCGTGACCGTCTTTGCTCCGTTTTCAACAAAAAGTTACCAAGTTACTGTTCATGAGTAGCTTGAGGTCGTCACCAAAGTAGCAACTCGATTCGGAATATGGTGGTCCCTCAATTGGGCAGTCGTTCGGTTTTTAACAGAAGGAAGAGAACAGCGTTTTCGTGACCGTCTTTGCTCCGTTTTCAACAAAAAGTTACCAAGTTACTGTTCATGAGTAGCTTAATGCCCTACAAAAGGTAGCGACTTGATTCGGAATACGGTGGTTGCTCATGTGGGCACTAGTTCGGTTTTTAACAGAAGGAAGAGAACAGCGTTTTCGTGACCGTCTTTGCTCCGTTTTCAACGAAAAGTTACCAAGTTACTGTTCATGAGTAGCTTGAGGTCGTCACCAAAGTAGCAACTCGATTCGGAATATGGTGGTCCCTCAATTGGGCAGTCGTTCGGTTTTTAACAGAAGGAAGAGAACAGCGTTTTCGTGACCGTCTTTGCTCCGTTTTCAACAAAAAGTTACCAAGTTACTGTTCATGAGTAGCTTAATGCCCTACAAAAGGTAGCGACTTGATTCGGAATACGGTGGTTGCTCATGTGGGCACTAGTTCGGTTTTTAACAGAAGGAAGAGAACAGCGTTTTCGTGACCGTCTTTGCTCCGTTTTCAACAAAAAGTTACCAAGTTACTGTTCATGAGTAGCTTGAGGTCGTCACCAAAGTAGCAACTCGATTCGGAATATGGTGGTCCCTCAATTGGGCAGTCGTTCGGTTTTTAACAGAAGGAAGAGAACAGCGTTTTCGTGACCGTCTTTGCTCCGTTTTCAACAAAAAGTTACCAAGTTACTGTTCATGAGTAGCTTAATGCCCTACAAAAGGTAGCGACTTGATTCGGAATACGGTGGTTGCTCATGTGGGCACTAGTTCGGTTTTTAACAGAAGGAAGAGAACAGCGTTTTCGTGACCGTCTTTGCTCCGTTTTCAACAAAAAGTTACCAAGTTACTGTTCATGAGTAGCTTGAGGTCGTCACCAAAGTAGCAACTCGATTCGGAATATGGTGGTCCCTCAATTGGGCAGTCGTTCGGTTTTTAACAGAAGGAAGAGAACAGCGTTTTCGTGACCGTCTTTGCTCCGTTTTCAACAAAAAGTTACCAAGTTACTGTTCATGAGTAGCTTAATGCCCTACAAAAGGTAGCGACTTGATTCGGAATACGGTGGTTGCTCATGTGGGCACTAGTTCGGTTTTTAACAGAAGGAAGAGAACAGCGTTTTCGTGACCGTCTTTGCTCCGTTTTCAACAAAAAGTTACCAAGTTACTGTTCATGAGTAGCTTGAGGTCGTCACCAAAGTAGCAACTCGATTCGGAATATGGTGGTCCCTCAATTGGGCAGTCGTTCGGTTTTTAACAGAAGGAAGAGAACAGCGTTTTCGTGACCGTCTTTGCTCCGTTTTCAACAAAAAGTTACCAAGTTACTGTTCATGAGTAGCTTAATGCCCTACAAAAGGTAGCGACTTGATTCGGAATACGGTGGTTGCTCATGTGGGCACTAGTTCGGTTTTTAACAGAAGGAAGAGAACAGCGTTTTCGTGACCGTCTTTGCTCCGTTTTCAACAAAAAGTTACCAAGTTACTGTTCATGAGTAGCTTGAGGTCGTCACCAAAGTAGCAACTCGATTCGGAATATGGTGGTCCCTCAATTGGGCAGTCGTTCGGTTTTTAACAGAAGGAAGAGAACAGCGTTTTCGTGACCGTCTTTGCTCCGTTTTCAACAAAAAGTTACCAAGTTACTGTTCATGAGTAGCTTGAGGTCCTCACCAAAGTAGCAACTCGATTCGGAATATGGTGGTCCCTCAATTGGGCAGTCGTTCGGTTTTTAACAGAAGGAAGAGAACAGCGTTTTCGTGACCGTCTTTGCTCCGTTTTCAACAAAAAGTTACCAAGTTACTGTTCATGAGTAGCTTGAGGTCGTCACCAAAGTAGCAACTCGATTCGGAATATGGTGGTCCCTCAATTGGGCAGTCGTTCGGTTTTTAACAGAAGGAAGAGAACAGCGTTTTCGTGACCGTCTTTGCTCCGTTTTCAACAAAAAGTTACCAAGTTACTGTTCATGAGTAGCTTGAGGTCGTCACCAAAGTAGCAACTCGATTCGGAATATGGTGGTCCCTCAATTGGGCAGTCGTTCGGTTTTTAACAGAAGGAAGAGAACAGCGTTTTCGTGACCGTCTTTGCTCCGTTTTCAACAAAAAGTTACCAAGTTACTGTTCATGAGTAGCTTAAGGCCCTCACAAAAGGTAGCGACTTGATTCGAAATACGGTGGTTCCTCATGTGGGCACTAGTTCGGTTTTTAACAGAAGGAAGAGAACAGCGTTTTCGTGACCGTCTTTGCTCCGTTTTCAACAAAAAGTTACCAAGTTACTGTTCATGAGTAGCTTGAGGTCGTCACCAAAGTAGCAACTCGATACGGAATATGGTGGTCCCTCAATTGGGCAGTCGTTCGGTTTTTAACAGAAGGAAGAGAACAGCGTTTTCGTGACCGTCTTTGCTCCGTTTTCAACAAAAAGTTACCAAGTTACTGTTCATGAGTAGCTTAATGCCCTACAAAAGGTAGCGACTTGATTCGGAATACGGTGGTTGCTCATGTGGGCACTAGTTCGGTTTTTAACAGAAGGAAGAGAACAGCGTTTTCGTGACCGTCTTTGCTCCGTTTTCAACAAAAAGTTACCAAGTTACTGTTCATGAGTAGCTTGAGGTCGTCACCAAAGTAGCAACTCGATTCGGAATATGGTGGTCCCTCAATTGGGCAGTCGTTCGGTTTTTAACAGAAGGAAGAGAACAGCGTTTTCGTGACCGTCTTTGCTCCGTTTTCAACAAAAAGTTACCAAGTTACTGTTCATGAGTAGCTTAAGGCCCTCACAAAAGGTAGCGACTCGATTCGGAATATGGTGGTTCCTCATTTGGGCAGTCGTTCGGTTTTTAACAGAAGGAAGAGAACAGCGTTTTCGTGACCGTCTTTGCTCCGTTTTCAACAAAAAGTTACCAAGTTACTGTTCATGAGTAGCTTGAGGTCGTCACCAAAGTAGCAACTCGATTCGGAATATGGTGGTCCCTCAATTGGGCAGTCGTTCGGTTTTTAACAGAAGGAAGAGAACAGCGTTTTCGTGACCGTCTTTGCTCCGTTTTCAACAAAAAGTTACCAAGTTACTGTTCATGAGTAGCTTAATGCCCTACAAAAGGTAGCGACTTGATTCGGAATACGGTGGTTGCTCATGTGGGCACTAGTTCGGTTTTTAACAGAAGGAAGAGAACAGCGTTTTCGTGACCGTCTTTGCTCCGTTTTCAACAAAAAGTTACCAAGTTACTGTTCATGAGTAGCTTGAGGTCGTCACCAAAGTAGCAACTCGA
The DNA here is from genome assembly GCA_033992175.1 of Spiraea crenata. Lineage (NCBI taxonomy): Eukaryota > Viridiplantae > Streptophyta > Magnoliopsida > Rosales > Rosaceae > Spiraea > Spiraea crenata. The sequence goes on along the minus strand of JAVBHV010000003.1, from coordinate 3,014,784 downwards.
TTCGGAATATGGTGGTCCCTCAATTGGGCAGTCGTTCGGTTTTTAACAGAAGGAAGAGAACAGCGTTTTCGTGACCGTCTTTGCTCCGTTTTCAACAAAAAGTTACCAAGTTACTGTTCATGAGTAGCTTAATGCCCTACAAAAGGTAGCGACTTGATTCGGAATACGGTGGTTGCTCATGTGGGCACTAGTTCGGTTTTTAACAGAAGGAAGAGAACAGCGTTTTCGTGACCGTCTTTGCTCCGTTTTCAACAAAAAGTTACCAAGTTACTGTTCATGAGTAGCTTGAGGTCGTCACCAAAGTAGCAACTCGATTCGGAATATGGTGGTCCCTCAATTGGGCAGTCGTTCGGTTTTTAACAGAAGGAAGAGAACAGCGTTTTCGTGACCGTCTTTGCTCCGTTTTCAACAAAAAGTTACCAAGTTACTGTTCATGAGTAGCCACTCGATTCGGAATATGGTGGTCCCTCAATTGGGCAGTCGTTCGGTTTTTAACAGAAGGAAGAGAACAGCGTTTTCGTGACCGTCTTTGCTCCGTTTTCAACAAAAAGTTACCAAGTTACTGTTCATGAGTAGCTTGAGGTCGTCACCAAAGTAGCAACTCGATTCGGAATAGCAGTCGTTCGGTTTTTAACAGAAGGAAGAGAACAGCGTTTTCGTGACCGTCTTTGCTCCGTTTTCAACAAAAAGTTACCAAGTTACTGTTCATGAGTAGCTTGAGGTCGTCACCAAAGTAGCAACTCGATTCGGAATATGGTGGTCCCTCAATTGGGCAGTCGTTCGGTTTTTAACAGAAGGAAGAGAACAGCGTTTTCGTGACCGTCTTTGCTCCGTTTTCAACAAAAAGTTACCAAGTTACTGTTCATGAGTAGCTTGAAGTCGTCACAAAAGGTAGCGACTTGATTCGGAATACGGTGGTTGCTCATGTGGGCACTAGTTCGGTTTTTAACAGAAGGAAGAGAACAGCGTTTTCGTGACCGTCTTTGCTCCGTTTTCAACAAAAAGTTACCAAGTTACTGTTCATGAGTAGCTTGAGGTCGTCACCAAAGTAGCAACTCGATTCGGAATATGGTGGTCCCTCAATTGGGCAGTCGTTCGGTTTTTAACAGAAGGAAGAGAACAGCGTTTTCGTGACCGTCTTTGCTCCGTTTTCAACAAAAAGTTACCAAGTTACTGTTCATGAGTAGCTTAAGGCCGTCACAAAAGGTAGCGACTCGATTCGGAATATGGTGGTTCCTCATTGGGCAGTCGTTCGGTTTTTAACAGAAGGAAGAGAACAGCGTTTTCGTGACCGTCTTTGCTCCGTTTTCAACAAAAAGTTACCAAGTTACTGTTCATGAGTAGCTTGAGGTCGTCACCAAAGTAGCAACTCGATTCGGAATATGGTGGTCCCTCAATTGGGCAGTCGTTCGGTTTTTAACAGAAGGAAGAGAACAGCGTTTTCGTGACCGTCTTTGCTCCGTTTTCAACAAAAAGTTACCAAGTTACTGTTCATGAGTAGCTTAATGCCCTACAAAAGGTAGCGACTTGATTCGGAATATGGTGGTTGCTCATGTGGGCACTCGTTCGGTTTTTAACAGAAGGAAGAGAACAGCGTTTTCGTGACCGTCTTTGCTCCGTTTTCAACAAAAAGTTACCAAGTTACTGTTCATGAGTAGCTTGAGGTCGTCACCAAAGTAGCAACTCGATTCGGAATATGGTGGTCCCTCAATTGGGCAGTCGTTCGGTTTTTAACAGAAGGAAGAGAACAGCGTTTTCGTGACCGTCTTTGCTCCGTTTTCAACAAAAAGTTACCAAGTTACTGTTCATGAGTAGCTTGAGGTCGTCACAAAAGGTAGCAACTCGATTCGGAATATGGTGGTCCCTCAATTGGGCAGTCGTTCGGTTTTTAACAGAAGGAAGAGAACAGCGTTTTCGTGACCGTCTTTGCTCCGTTTTCAACAAAAAGTTACCAAGTTACTGTTCATGAGTAGCTTGAGGTCGTCACAAAAGTAGCAACTCGATTCGGAATATGGTGGTCCCTCAATTGGGCAGTCGTTCGGTTTTTAACAGAAGGAAGAGAACAGCGTTTTCGTGACCGTCTTTGCTCCGTTTTCAACAAAAAGTTACCAAGTTACTGTTCATGAGTAGCTTGAGGTCGTCACAAAAGTAGCAACTCGATTCGGAATATGGTGGTCCCTCAATTGGGCAGTCGTTCGGTTTTTAACAGAAGGAAGAGAACAGCGTTTTCGTGACCGTCTTTGCTCCGTTTTCAACAAAAAGTTACCAAGTTACTGTTCATGAGTAGCTTGAGGTCGTCACAAAAGTAGCAACTCGATTCGGAATATGGTGGTCCCTCAATTGGGCAGTCGTTCGGTTTTTAACAGAAGGAAGAGAACAGCGTTTTCGTGACCGTCTTTGCTCCGTTTTCAACAAAAAGTTACCAAGTTACTGTTCATGAGTAGCTTGAGGTCGTCACCAAAGTAGCAACTCGATTCGGAATATGGTGGTCCCTCAATTGGGCAGTCGTTCGGTTTTTAACAGAAGGAAGAGAACAGCGTTTTCGTGACCGTCTTTGCTCCGTTTTCAACAAAAAGTTACCAAGTTACTGTTCATGAGTAGCTTAATGCCCTACAAAAGGTAGCGACTTGATTCGGAATACGGTGGTTGCTCATGTGGGCACTAGTTCGGTTTTTAACAGAAGGAAGAGAACAGCGTTTTCGTGACCGTCTTTGCTCCGTTTTCAACAAAAAGTTACCAAGTTACTGTTCATGAGTAGCTTGAGGTCGTCACCAAAGTAGCAACTCGATTCGGAATATGGTGGTCCCTCAATTGGGCAGTCGTTCGGTTTTTAACAGAAGGAAGAGAACAGCGTTTTCGTGACCGTCTTTGCTCCGTTTTCAACAAAAAGTTACCAAGTTACTGTTCATGAGTAGCTTAAGGCCCTACAAAAGGTAGCGACTTGATTCGGAATATGGTGGTCCTCATGTGGGCACTAGTTCGGTTTTTAACAGAAGGAAGAGAACAGCGTTTTCGTGACCGTCTTTGCTCCGTTTTCAACAAAAAGTTACCAAGTTACTGTTCATGAGTAGCTTGAGGTCGTCACCAAAGTAGCAACTCGATTCGGAATATGGTGGTCCCTCAATTGGGCAGTCGTTCGGTTTTTAACAGAAGGAAGAGAACAGCGTTTTCGTGACCGTCTTTGCTCCGTTTTCAACAAAAAGTTATCAAGTTACTGTTCATGAGTAGCTTGAGGTCCTCACGAAAGGTAGCGACTCGATTCGGAATACGGTGGTTCCTCAATTGGGCAATCGTTCGGTTTTTAACAGAAGGAAGAGAACTGCGTTTTCGTGACCGTCTTTGCTCCGTTTTCAACAAAAAGTTACCAAGTTACTGTTCATGAGTAGCTTGAGGTCGTCACCAAAGTAGCAACTCGATACGGAAAATGGTGGTCCCTGAATTGGGCAGTCGTTCGGTTTTTTAACAGAAGGAAGAGAACAGCGTTTTCGTGACCGTCTTTGCTCCGTTTTCAACAAAAAGTTACCAAGTTACTGTTGATGAGTAGCTTACAGCCCTAAAAAAGGTAGCGACTTGATTCGGAATATGGTGGTTGCTCAATTGGGCAGTCGTTCGGTTTTTAACAGAAGGAAGAGAACAGCGTTTTTGTGACCGTCTTTGCTCCGTTTTCAACAAAAAGTTACCAAGTTACTGTTCATGAGTAGCTTGAGGTCGTCACCAGAGTAGCAACTCGATTCGGAATATGGTGGTCCCTGAATTGGGCAGTCGTTCGGTTTTTAACAGAAGGAAGAGAACAGCGTTTTCGTGACCGTCTTTGCTCCGTTTTCAACAAAAAGTTACCAAGTTACTGTTCATGAGTAGCTTGAGGTCGTCACAAAAGTAGCAACTCGATTCGGAATATGGTGGTCCCTCAATTGGGCAGTCGTTCGGTTTTTAACAGAAGGAAGAGAACAGCGTTTTCGTGACCGTCTTTGCTCCGTTTTCAACAAAAAGTTACCAAGTTACTGTTCATGAGTAGCTTGAGGTCGTCACAAAAGTAGCAACTCGATTCGGAATATGGTGGTCCCTCAATTGGGCAGTCGTTCGGTTTTTAACAGAAGGAAGAGAACAGCGTTTTCGTGACCGTCTTTGCTCCGTTTTCAACAAAAAGTTACCAAGTTACTGTTCATGAGTAGCTTGAGGTCGTCACAAAAGTAGCGACTCGATTCGGAATATGGTGGTCCCTCAATTGGGCAGTCGTTCGGTTTTTAACAGAAGGAAGAGAACAGCGTTTTCGTGACCGTCTTTGCTCCGTTTTCAACAAAAAGTTACCAAGTTACTGTTCATGAGTAGCTTGAGGTCGTCACAAAAGTAGCAACTCGATTCGGAATATGGTGGTCCCTCAATTGGGCAGTCGTTCGGTTTTTAACAGAAGGAAGAGAACAGCGTTTTCGTGACCGTCTTTGCTCCGTTTTCAACAAAAAGTTACCAAGTTACTGTTCATGAGTAGCTTGATGCCCTCACAAAAGGTAGCGACTTGATTCGGAATATGGTGGTCCCTCAATTGGGCAGTCGTTCGGTTTTTAACAGAAGGAAGAGAACAGCGTTTTCGTGACCGTCTTTGCTCCGTTTTCAACAAAAAGTTACCAAGTTACTGTTCATGAGTAGCTTGAGGTCGTCACCAAAGTAGCAACTCGATTCGGAATATGGTGGTCCCTCAATTGGGCAGTCGTTCGGTTTTTAACAGAAGGAAGAGAACAGCGTTTTCGTGACCGTCTTTGCTCCGTTTTCAACAAAAAGTTACCAAGTTACTGTTCATGAGTAGCTTGAGGTCGTCACAAAAGTAGCAACTCGATTCGGAATATGGTGGTCCCTCAATTGGGCAGTCGTTCGGTTTTTAACAGAAGGAAGAGAACAGCGTTTTCGTGACCGTCTTTGCTCCGTTTTCAACAAAAAGTTACCAAGTTACTGTTCATGAGTAGCTTGAGGTCGTCACCAAAGTAGCAACTCGATTCGGAATATGGTGGTCCCTCAATTGGGCAGTCGTTCGGTTTTTAACAGAAGGAAGAGAACAGCGTTTTCGTGACCGTCTTTGCTCCGTTTTCAACAAAAAGTTACCAAGTTACTGTTCATGAGTAGCTTGAGGTCGTCACCAAAGTAGCAACTCGATTCGGAATATGGTGGTCCCTCAATTGGGCAGTCGTTCGGTTTTTAACAGAAGGAAGAGAACAGCGTTTTCGTGACCGTCTTTGCTCCGTTTTCAACAAAAAGTTACCAAGTTACTGTTCATGAGTAGCTTAAGGCCCTCACAAAAGGTAGCGACTTGATTCGGAATACGGTGGTTGCTCATGTGGGCACTAGTTCGGTTTTTAACAGAAGGAAGAGAACAGCGTTTTCGTGACCGTCTTTGCTCCGTTTTCAACAAAAAGTTACCAAGTTACTGTTCATGAGTAGCTTGAGGTCGTCACAAAAGTAGCAACTCGATTCGGAATATGGTGGTCCCTCAATTGGGCAGTCGTTCGGTTTTTAACAGAAGGAAGAGAACAGCGTTTTCGTGACCGTCTTTGCTCCGTTTTCAACAAAAAGTTACCAAGTTACTGTTCATGAGTAGCTTGAGGTCGTCACAAAAGTAGCAACTCGATTCGGAATATGGTGGTCCCTCAATTGGGCAGTCGTTCGGTTTTTGACAGAAGGAAGAGAACAGCGTTTTCGTGACCGTCTTTGCTCCGTTTTCAACAAAAAGTTACCAAGTTACTGTTCATGAGTAGCTTGAGGTCGTCACAAAAGTAGCAACTCGATTCGGAATATGGTGGTCCCTCAATTGGGCAGTCGTTCGGTTTTTAACAGAAGGAAGAGAACAGCGTTTTCGTGACCGTCTTTGCTCCGTTTTCCACAAAAAGTTACCAAGTTACTGTTCATGAGTAGCTTAATGCCCTACAAAATATAGCGACTTGATTCGGAATACGGTGGTTGCTCATGTGGGCACTAGTTCGGTTTCTAACAGAAGGAAGAGAACAGCGTTTTCGTGACCGTCTTTGCTCCGTTTTCAACAAAAAGCTACCGAGCTACTGTTCATGAGTAGCTTGAGGTGGTCACAAAAGTAGCCACTCGATTCGGAATATGGTGGTCCCTCAATTGGCCAGTCGTTCTGTTTTTAACAGAAGGAAGAGAACAGCGTTTTCGTGACCGTCTTTGCTCCGTTTTCAACAAAAAGTTACCAAGTTACTGTTCATGAGTAGCTTGAGGTCGTCACCAAAGTAGCAACTCGATTCGGAATATGGTGGTCCCTCAATTGGGCAGTCGTTCGGTTTTTAACAGAAGGAAGAGAACAGCGTTTTCGTGACCGTCTTTGCTCCGTTTTCAACAAAAAGTTACCAAGTTACTGTTCATGAGTAGCTTAAAGCCCCACAAAAGGTAGCGACTTGATTCGGAATACGGTGGTTGCTCATGTGGGCACTAGTTCGGTTTTTAACAGAAGGAAGAGAACAGCGTTTTCGTGACCGTCTTTGCTCCGTTTTCAACAAAAAGTTACCAAGTTACTGTTCATGAGTAGCTTGAGGTCGTCACAAAAGTAGCAACTCGATTCGGAATATGGTGGTTGTCCCTCAATTGGGCAGTCGTTCGGTTTTTAACAGAAGGAAGAGAACAGCGTTTTCGTGACCGTCTTTGCTCCGTTTTCAACAAAAAGTTACCAAGTTACTGTTCATGAGAAGCTTGAGGCCCTCACAAAAGTAGCGACTTGATTCGGAATACGGTGGTCCCTCAAGTGGGCACTAGTTCGGTTTTTAACAGAAGGAAGAGAACAGCGTTTTCGTGACCGTCTTTGCTCCGTTTTTAACACAAAGTTACCAAGTTACTGTTCACGAGTAGCTTGAGGTCCTCACAGAAATAGCAACTTGATTCGGAATACGGTGGTTGCTCATGTGGGCACTAGTTCGGTTTCTAACAGAAGGAAGAGAACAGCGTTTTCGTGACCGTCTTTGCTCCGTTTTCAACAAAAAGCTACCAAGCTACTGTTCATGAGTAGCTTGAGGTGGTCACAAAAGTAGCCACTCGATTCGGAATATGGTGGTCCCTCAATTGGGCAGTCGTTCGGTTTTTAACAGAAGGAAGAGAACAGCGTTTTCGTGACCGTCTTTGCTCCGTTTTCAACAAAAAGTTACCAAGTTACTGTTCATGAGTAGCTTGAGGTCGTCACCAAAGTAGCAACTCGATTCGGAATATGGTGGTCCCTCAATTGGGCAGTCGTTCGGTTTTTTAAAGGAGGAAGAGAATAGCGTTTTCGTGACCGTCTTTGCTCCGTTTTCAACAAAAAGTTACCAAGTTACTGTTCATGAGTAGCTTAATGCCGTACAAAAGGTAGCGACTTGATTCGGAATATGGTGGTCCCTCAATTGGGCAGTCGTTCGGTTTTTAACAGAAGGAAGAGAACAGCGTTTTCGTGACCGTCTTTGCTCCGTTTTCAACAAAAAGTTACCAAGTTACTGTTCATTAGTAGCTTGAGGTCGTCACCAAAAAAGCAACTCGATTCGGAATATGGTGGTGCCTCAATTGGGCAGTCGTTCGGTTTTTAACAGAAGGAAGAGAACAGCGTTTTCGTGACCGTCTTTGCTCCGTTTTCAACAAAAAGTTACCAAGTTACTGTTCATGAGTAGCTTGAGGTCGTCACCAAAGTAGCAACTCGATTCGGAATATGGTGGTCCCTCAATTGGGCAGTCGTTCGGTTTTTAACAGAAGGAAGAGAACAGCGTTTTCGTGACCGTCTTTGCTCCGTTTTCAACAAAAAGTTACCAAGTTACTGTTCATGAGTAGCTTGAGGTCGTCACAAAAGTAGCAACTCGATTCGGAATATGGTGGTCCCTCAATTGGGCAGTCGTTCGGTTTTTAACAGAAGGAAGAGAACAGCGTTTTCGTGACCGTCTTTGCTCCGTTTTCAACAAAAAGTTACCAAGTTACTGTTCATGAGTAGCTTGAGGTCGTCACCAAAGTAGCAACTCGATTCGGAATATGGTGGTCCCTCAATTGGGCAGTCGTTCGGTTTTTAACAGAAGGAAGAGAACAGCGTTTTCGTGACCGTCTTTGCTCCGTTTTCAACAAAAAGTTACCAAGTTACTGTTCATGAGTAGCTTAATGCCCTACAAAAGGTAGCGACTTGATTCGGAATACGGTGGTTGCTCATGTGGGCACTAGTTCGGTTTTTAACAGAAGGAAGAGAACAGCGTTTTCGTGACCGTCTTTGCTCCGTTTTCAACAAAAAGTTACCAAGTTACTGTTCATGAGTAGCTTGAGGTCGTCACAAAAGTAGCAACTCGATTCGGAATATGGTGGTCCCTCAATTGGGCAGTCGTTCGGTTTTTAACAGAAGGAAGAGAACAGCGTTTTCGTGACCGTCTTTGCTCCGTTTTCAACAAAAAGTTACCAAGTTACTGTTCATGAGTAGCTTGAGGTCGTCACAGAAATAGCAACTTGATTCGGAATATGGTGGTTCCTCAATTGGGCAGTCGTTCGGTTTTTAACAGAAGGAAGAGAACAGCGTTTTCGTGACCGTCTTTGCTCCGTTTTCAACAAAAAGTTACCAAGTTACTGTTCATGAGTAGCTTGAGGTCGTCACAAAAGTAGCAACTCGATTCGGAATATGGTGGTCCCTCAATTGGGCAGTCGTTCGGTTTTTAACAGAAGGAAGAGAACAGCGTTTTCGTGACCGTCTTTGCTCCGTTTTCAACAAAAAGTTACCAAGTTACTGTTCATGAGTAGCTTAATGCCCTACAAAAGGTAGCGACTTGATTCGGAATACGGTGGTTGCTCATGTGGGCACTAGTTCGGTTTTTAACAGAAGGAAGAGAACAGCGTTTTCGTGACCGTCTTTGCTCCGTTTTCAACAAAAAGTTACCAAGTTACTGTTCATGAGTAGCTTGAGGTCGTCACAAAAGTAGCAACTCGATTCGGAATATGGTGGTCCCTCAATTGGGCAGTCGTTCGGTTTTTAACAGAAGGAAGAGAACAGCGTTTTCGTGACCGTCTTTGCTCCGTTTTCAACAAAAAGTTACCAAGTTACTGTTCATGAGTAGCTTGAGGCCCTCACAAAAGTAGCGACTTGATTCGGAATATGGTGGTTGCTCAATTGGGCAGTCGTTCGGTTTTTAACAGAAGGAAGAGAACAGCGTTTTTGTGACCGTCTTTGCTCCGTTTTCAACAAAAAGTTACCAAGTTACTGTTCATGAGTAGCTTGAGGTCGTCACAAAAGTAGCAACTCGATTCGGAATATGGTGGTCCCTCAATTGGGCAGTCGTTCGGTTTTTAACAGAAGGAAGAGAACAGCGTTTTCGTGACCGTCTTTGCTCCGTTTTCAACAAAAAGTTACCAAGTTACTGTTCATGAGTAGCTTGAGGTCGTCACAAAAGTAGCAACTCGATTCGGAATATGGTGGTCCCTCAATTGGGCAGTCGTTCGGTTTTTAACAGAAGGAAGAGAACAGCGTTTTCGTGACCGTCTTTGCTCCGTTTTCAACAAAAAGTTACCAAGTTACTGTTCATGAGTAGCTTGAGGTCGTCACAAAAGTAGCAACTCGATTCGGAATATGGTGGTCCCTCAATTGGGCAGTCGTTCGGTTTTTAACAGAAGGAAGAGAACAGCGTTTTCGTGACCGTCTTTGCTCCGTTTTCAACAAAAAGTTACCAAGTTACTGTTCATGAGTAGCTTGAGGCCCTCACAAAAGTAGCAACTTGATTCGGAATATGGTGGTTGCTCAATTGGGCAGTCGTTCGGTTTTTAACAGAAGGAAGAGAACAGCGTTTTCGTGACCGTCTTTGCTCCGTTTTCAACAAAAAGTTACCAAGTTACTGTTCATGAGTAGCTTGAGGTCGTCACAAAAGTAGCAACTCGATTCGGAATATGGTGGTCCCTCAATTGGGCAGTCGTTCGGTTTTTAACAGAAGGAAGAGAACAGCGTTTTCGTGACCGTCTTTGCTCCGTTTTCAACAAAAAGTTACCAAGTTACTGTTCATGAGTAGCTTGAGGTCGTCACCAAAGTAGCAACTCGATTCGGAATATGGTGGTCCCTCAATTGGGCAGTCGTTCGGTTTTTAACAGAAGGAAGAGAACAGCGTTTTCGTGACCGTCTTTGCTCCGTTTTCAACAAAAAGTTACCAAGTTACTGTTCATGAGTAGCTTAAGGCCCTCACAAAAGGTAGCGACTTGATTCGGAATATGGTGGTCCCTCAATTGGGCAGTCGTTCGGTTTTTAACAGAAGGAAGAGAACAGCGTTTTCGTGACCGTCTTTGCTCCGTTTTCAACAAAAAGTTACCAAGTTACTGTTCATGAGTAGCTTGAGGTCGTCACAAAAGTAGCAACTCGATTCGGAATATGGTGGTCCCTCAATTGGGCAGTCGTTCGGTTTTTAACAGAAGGAAGAGAACAGCGTTTTCGTGACCGTCTTTGCTCCGTTTTCAACAAAAAGTTACCAAGTTACTGTTCATGAGTAGCTTGAGGTCGTCACAAAAGTAGCGACTCGATTCGGAATATGGTGGTCCCTCAATTGGGCAGTCGTTCGGTTTTTAACAGAAGGAAGAGAACAGCGTTTTCGTGACCGTCTTTGCTCCGTTTTCAACAAAAAGTTACCAAGTTACTGTTCATGAGTAGCTTGAGGTCGTCACAAAAGTAGCAACTCGATTCGGAATATGGTGGTCCCTCAATTGGGCAGTCGTTCGGTTTTTAACAGAAGGAAGAGAACAGCGTTTTCGTGACCGTCTTTGCTCCGTTTTCAACAAAAAGTTACCAAGTTACTGTTCATGAGTAGCTTGAGGTCGTCACAAAAGGTAGCAACTCGATTCGGAATATGGTGGTCCCTCAATTGGGCAGTCGTTCGGTTTTTAACAGAAGGAAGAGAACAGCGTTTTCGTGACCGTCTTTGCTCCGTTTTCAACAAAAAGTTACCAAGTTACTGTTCATGAGTAGCTTGAGGTCGTCACAAAAGTAGCAACTCGATTCGGAATATGGTGGTCCCTCAATTGGGCAGTCGTTCGGTTTTTAACAGAAGGAAGAGAACAGCGTTTTCGTGACCGTCTTTGCTCCGTTTTCAACAAAAAGTTACCAAGTTACTGTTCATGAGTAGCTTGAGGTCGTCACAAAAGTAGCAACTCGATTCGGAATATGGTGGTCCCTCAATTGGGCAGTCGTTCGGTTTTTAACAGAAGGAAGAGAACAGCGTTTTCGTGACCGTCTTTGCTCCGTTTTCAACAAAAAGTTACCAAGTTACTGTTCATGAGTAGCTTGAGGTCCTCACAAAAGTAGCAACTCGATTCGGAATATGGTGGTCCCTCATTGGGCAGTCGTTCGGTTTTTAACAGAAGGAAGAGAACAGCGTTTTCGTGACCGTCTTTGCTCCGTTTTCAACAAAAAGTTACCAAGTTACTGTTCATGAGTAGCTTGAGGTCGTCACAAAAGTAGCAACTCGATTCGGAATATGGTGGTCCCTCAATTGGGCAGTCGTTCGGTTTTTAACAGAAGGAAGAGAACAGCGTTTTCGTGACCGTCTTTGCTCCGTTTTCAACAAAAAGTTACCAAGTTACTGTTCATGAGTAGCTTGAGGTCGTCACAAAAGTAGCAACTCGATTCGGAATATGGTGGTCCCTCAATTGGGCAGTCGTTCGGTTTTTAACAGAAGGAAGAGAACAGCGTTTTCGTGACCGTCTTTGCTCCGTTTTCAACAAAAAGTTACCAAGTTACTGTTCATGAGTAGCTTGAGGTCGTCACAAAAGTAGCAACTCGATTCGGAATATGGTGGTCCCTCAATTGGGCAGTCGTTCGGTTTTTAACAGAAGGAAGAGAACAGCGTTTTCGTGACCGTCTTTGCTCCGTTTTCAACAAAAAGTTACCAAGTTACTGTTCATGAGTAGCTTGAGGTCGTCACAAAAGTAGCAACTCGATTCGGAATATGGTGGTCCCTCAATTGGGCAGTCGTTCGGTTTTTAACAGAAGGAAGAGAACAGCGTTTTCGTGACCGTCTTTGCTCCGTTTTCAACAAAAAGTTACCAAGTTACTGTTCATGAGTAGCTTGAGGTCGTCACAAAAGTAGCAACTCGATTCGGAATATGGTGGTCCCTCAATTGGGCAGTCGTTCGGTTTTTAACAGAAGGAAGAGAACAGCGTTTTCGTGACCGTCTTTGCTCCGTTTTCAACAAAAAGTTACCAAGTTACTGTTCATGAGTAGCTTGAGGTCGTCACAAAAGTAGCAACTCGATTCGGAATATGGTGGTCCCTCAATTGGGCAGTCGTTCGGTTTTTAACAGAAGGAAGAGAACAGCGTTTTCGTGACCGTCTTTGCTCCGTTTTCAACAAAAAGTTACCAAGTTACTGTTCATGAGTAGCTTGAGGTCGTCACAAAAGTAGCGACTCGATTCGGAATATGGTGGTCCCTCAATTGGGCAGTCGTTCGGTTTTTAACAGAAGGAAGAGAACAGCGTTTTCGTGACCGTCTTTGCTCCGTTTTCAACAAAAAGTTACCAAGTTACTGTTCATGAGTAGCTTGAGGTCGTCACAAAAGTAGCAACTCGATTCGGAATATGGTGGTCCCTCAATTGGGCAGTCGTTCGGTTTTTAACAGAAGGAAGAGAACAGCGTTTTCGTGACCGTCTTTGCTCCGTTTTCAACAAAAAGTTACCAAGTTACTGTTCATGAGTAGCTTGAGGTCGTCACAAAAGTAGCAACTCGATTCGGAATATGGTGGTCCCTCAATTGGGCAGTCGTTCGGTTTTTAACAGAAGGAAGAGAACAGCGTTTTCGTGACCGTCTTTGCTCCGTTTTCAACAAAAAGTTACCAAGTTACTGTTCATGAGTAGCTTGAGGCCCTCACAAAAGTAGCGACTCGATTCGGAATATGGTGGTCCCTCAATTGGGCAGTCGTTCGGTTTTTAACAGAAGGAAGAGAACAGCGTTTTCGTGACCGTCTTTGCTCCGTTTTCAACAAAAAGTTACCAAGTTACTGTTCATGAGTAGCTTGAGGTCGTCACAAAAGTAGCCACTCGATTCGGAATATGGTGGTCCCTCAATTGGGCAGTCGTTCGGTTTTTAACAGAAGGAAGAGAACAGCGTTTTCGTGACCGTCTTTGCTCCGTTTTCAACAAAAAGTTACCAAGTTACTGTTCATGAGTAGCTTGAGGTCGTCACAAAAGTAGCAACTCGATTCGGAATATGGTGGTCCCTCAATTGGGCAGTCGTTCGGTTTTTAACAGAAGGAAGAGAACAGCGTTTTCGTGACCGTCTTTGCTCCGTTTTCAACAAAAGGTTACCAAGTTACTGTTCATGAGTAGCTTGTGGCCCTCACAAAAGTAGCAACTCGATTCGGAATATGGTGGTCCCTCAATTGGGCAGTCGTTCGGTTTTTAACAGAAGGAAGAGAACAGCGTTTTCGTGACCGTCTTTGCTCCGTTTTCAACAAAAAGTTACCAAGTTACTGTTCATGAGTAGCTTGAGGTCGTCACAAAAGTAGCAACTCGATTCGGAATATGGTGGTCCCTCAATTGGGCAGTCGTTCGGTTTTTAACAGAAGGAAGAGAACAGCGTTTTCGTGACCGTCTTTGCTCCGTTTTCAACAAAAAGTTACCAAGTTACTGTTCATGAGTAGCTTGAGGTCGTCACAAAAGTAGCACTCGATTCGGAATATGGTGGTCCCTCAATTGGGCAGTCGTTCGGTTTTTAACAGAAGGAAGAGAACAGCGTTTTCGTGACCGTCTTTGCTCCGTTTTCAACAAAAAGTTACCAAGTTACTGTTCATGAGTAGCTTGAGGTCGTCACAAAAGTAGCAACTCGATTCGGAATATGGTGGTCCCTCAATTGGGCAGTCGTTCGGTTTTTAACAGAAGGAAGAGAACAGCGTTTTCGTGACCGTCTTTGCTCCGTTTTCAACAAAAAGTTACCAAGTTACTGTTCATGAGTAGCTTGAGGTCGTCACAAAAGTAGCAACTCGATTCGGAATATGGTGGTCCCTCAATTGGGCAGTCGTTCGGTTTTTAACAGAAGGAAGAGAACAGCGTTTTCGTGACCGTCTTTGCTCCGTTTTCAACAAAAAGTTACCAAGTTACTGTTCATGAGTAGCTTGAGGTCGTCACAAAAGTAGCAACTCGATTCGGAATATGGTGGTCCCTCAATTGGGCAGTCGTTCGGTTTTTAACAGAAGGAAGAGAACAGCGTTTTCGTGACCGTCTTTGCTCCGTTTTCAACAAAAAGTTACCAAGTTACTGTTCATGAGTAGCTTCAGGTCGTCACAAAAGTAGCAACTCGATTCGGAATATGGTGGTCCCTCAATTGGGCAGTCGTTCGGTTTTTAACAGAAGGAAGAGAACAGCGTTTTCGTGACCGTCTTTGCTCCGTTTTCAACAAAAAGTTACCAAGTTACTGTTCATGAGTAGCTTGAGGTCGTCACAAAAGTAGCAACTCGATTCGGAATATGGTGGTCCCTCAATTGGGCAGTCGTTCGGTTTTTAACAGAAGGAAGAGAACAGCGTTTTCGTGACCGTCTTTGCTCCGTTTTCAACAAAAAGTTACCAAGTTACTGTTCATGAGTAGCTTGAGGTCGTCACAAAAGTAGCAACTCGATTCGGAATATGGTGGTCCCTCAATTGGGCAGTCGTTCGGTTTTTAACAGAAGGAAGAGAACAGCGTTTTCGTGACCGTCTTTGCTCCGTTTTCAACAAAAAGTTACCAAGTTACTGTTCATGAGTAGCTTGAGGTCCTCACAAAAGGTAGCGACTCGATTCGGAATATGGTGGTCCCTCAAGTGGGCACGTTCGGTTTTTAACAGAAGGAAGAGAACAGCGTTTTCGTGACCGTCTTTGCTCCGTTTTCAACAAAAAGTTACCAAGTTACTGTTCATGAGTAGCTTGAGGTCGTCACAAAAGTAGCAACTCGATTCGGAATATGGTGGTCCCTCAATTGGGCAGTCGTTCGGTTTTTAACAGAAGGAAGAGAACAGCGTTTTCGTGACCGTCTTTGCTCCGTTTTCAACAAAAAGTTACCAAGTTACTGTTCATGAGTAGCTTGAGGTCGTCACAAAAGTAGCAACTCGATTCGGAATATGGTGGTCCCTCAATTGGGCAGTCGTTCGGTTTTTAACAGAAGGAAGAGAACAGCGTTTTCGTGACCGTCTTTGCTCCGTTTTTAACAAAAAGTTACCAAGTTACTGTTCATGAGTAGTTTGAGGTCCTCACCAAAATAGCAACTCGATTCGGAATATGGTGGTCCCTCAATTGGGCAGTCGTTCGGTTTTTAACAGAAGGAAGAGAACAGCGTTTTCGTGACCGTCTTTGCTCCGTTTTCAACAAAAAGTTACCAAGTTACTGTTCATGAGTAGCTTCAGGTCGTCACAAAAGTAGCAACTCGATTCGGAATATGGTGGTTCCTCAATTGGGCAGTCGTTCGGTTTTTAACAGAAGGAAGAGAACAGCGTTTTCGTGACCGTCTTTGCTCCGTTTTCAACAAAAAGTTACCAAGTTACTGTTCATGAGTAGCTTCAGGTCGTCACAAAAGTAGCAACTCGATTCGGAATATGGTGGTCCCTCAATTGGGCAGTCGTTCGGTTTTTAACAGAAGGAAGAGAACAGCGTTTTCGTGACCGTCTTTGCTCCGTTTTCAACAAAAAGTTACCAAGTTACTGTTCATGAGTAGCTTGAGGTCGTCACAAAAGTAGCAACTCGATTCGGAATATGGTGGTCCCTCAATTGGGCAGTCGTTCGGTTTTTAACAGAAGGAAGAGAACAGCGTTTTCGTGACCGTCTTTGCTCCGTTTTCAACAAAAAGTTACCAAGTTACTGTTCATGAGTAGCTTGAGGTCGTCACAAAAGTAGCAACTCGATTCGGAATATGGTGGTCCCTCAATTGGGCAGTCGTTCGGTTTTTAACAGAAGGAAGAGAACAGCGTTTTCGTGACCGTCTTTGCTCCGTTTTCAACAAAAAGTTACCAAGTTACTGTTCATGAGTAGCTTGAGGTCGTCACAAAAGTAGCAACTCGATTCGGAATATGGTGGTCCCTCAATTGGGCAGTCGTTCGGTTTTTAACAGAAGGAAGAGAACAGCGTTTTCGTGACCGTCTTTGCTCCGTTTTCAACAAAAAGTTACCAAGTTACTGTTCATGAGTAGCTTGAGGTCGTCACAAAAGTAGCGACTCGATTCGGAATATGGTGGTCCCTCAATTGGGCAGTCGTTCGGTTTTTAACAGAAGGAAGAGAACAGCGTTTTCGTGACCGTCTTTGCTCCGTTTTCAACAAAAAGTTACCAAGTTACTGTTCATGAGTAGCTTGAGGTCGTCACAAAAGTAGCAACTCGATTCGGAATATGGTGGTCCCTCAATTGGGCAGTCGTTCGGTTTTTAACAGAAGGAAGAGAACAGCGTTTTCGTGACCGTCTTTGCTCCGTTTTCAACAAAAAGTTACCAAGTTACTGTTCATGAGTAGCTTGAGGTCGTCACAAAAGTAGCAACTCGATTCGGAATATGGTGGTCCCTCAATTGGGCAGTCGTTCGGTTTTTAACAGAAGGAAGAGAACAGCGTTTTCGTGACCGTCTTTGCTCCGTTTTCAACAAAAAGTTACCAAGTTACTGTTCATGAGTAGCTTCAGGTCGTCACAAAAGTAGCAACTCGATTCGGAATATGGTGGTCCCTCAATTGGGCAGTCGTTCGGTTTTTAACAGAAGGAAGAGAACAGCGTTTTCGTGACCGTCTTTGCTCCGTTTTCAACAAAAAGTTACCAAGTTACTGTTCATGAGTAGCTTGAGGTCGTCACAAAAGTAGCAACTCGATTCGGAATATGGTGGTCCCTCAATTGGGCAGTCGTTCGGTTTTTAACAGAAGGAAGAGAACAGCGTTTTCGTGACCGTCTTTGCTCCGTTTTCAACAAAAAGTTACCAAGTTACTGTTCATGAGTAGCTTGAGGTCGTCACAAAAGTAGCAACTCGATTCGGAATATGGTGGTCCCTCAATTGGGCAGTCGTTCGGTTTTTAACAGAAGGAAGAGAACAGCGTTTTCGTGACCGTCTTTGCTCCGTTTTCAACAAAAAGTTACCAAGTTACTGTTCATGATTAGCTTGAGGTCCTCACAAAAGTAGCAACTCGATTCGGAATATGGTGGTCCCTCAATTGGGCAGTCGTTCGGTTTTTAACAGAAGGAAGAGAACAGCGTTTTCGTGACCGTCTTTGCTCCGTTTTCAACAAAAAGTTACCAAGTTACTGTTCATGAGTAGCTTGAGGTCGTCACAAAAGTAGCAACTCGATTCGGAATATGGTGGTCCCTCAATTGGGCAGTCGTTCGGTTTTTAACAGAAGGAAGAGAACAGCGTTTTCGTGACCGTCTTTGCTCCGTTTTCAACAAAAAGTTACCAAGTTACTGTTCATGAGTAGCTTGAGGTCGTCACAAAAGTAGCAACTCGATTCGGAATATGGTGGTCCCTCAATTGGGCAGTCGTTCGGTTTTTAACAGAAGGAAGAGAACAGCGTTTTCGTGACCGTCTTTGCTCCGTTTTCAACAAAAAGTTACCAAGTTACTGTTCATGAGTAGCTTGAGGTCGTCACAAAAGTAGCAACTCGATTCGGAATATGGTGGTCCCTCAATTGGGCAGTCGTTCGGTTTTTAACAGAAGGAAGAGAACAGCGTTTTCGTGACCGTCTTTGCTCCGTTTTCAACAAAAAGTTACCAAGTTACTGTTCATGAGTAGCTTGAGGTCGTCACAAAAGTAGCAACTCGATTCGGAATATGGTGGTCCCTCAATTGGGCAGTCGTTCGGTTTTTAACAGAAGGAAGAGAACAGCGTTTTCGTGACCGTCTTTGCTCCGTTTTCAACAAAAAGTTACCAAGTTACTGTTCATGAGTAGCTTGAGGTCGTCACAAAAGTAGCAACTCGATTCGGAATATGGTGGTCCCTCAATTGGGCAGTCGTTCGGTTTTTAACAGAAGGAAGAGAACAGCGTTTTCGTGACCGTCTTTGCTCCGTTTTCAACAAAAAGTTACCAAGTTACTGTTCATGAGTAGCTTGAGGCCGTCACAAAAGTAGCGACTCGATTCGGAATATGGTGGTCCCTCAATTGGGCAGTCGTTCGGTTTTTAACAGAAGGAAGAGAACAGCGTTTTCGTGACCGTCTTTGCTCCGTTTTCAACAAAAAGTTACCAAGTTACTGTTCATGAGTAGCTTGAGGTCGTCACAAAAGTAGCAACTCGATTCGGAATATGGTGGTCCCTCAATTGGGCAGTCGTTCGGTTTTTAACAGAAGGAAGAGAACAGCGTTTTCGTGACCGTCTTTGCTCCGTTTTCAACAAAAAGTTACCAAGTTACTGTTCATGAGTAGCTTGAGGTCGTCACAAAAGTAGCAACTCGATTCGGAATATGGTGGTCCCTCAATTGGGCAGTCGTTCGGTTTTTAACAGAAGGAAGAGAACAGCGTTTTCGTGACCGTCTTTGCTCCGTTTTCAACAAAAAGTTACCAAGTTACTGTTCATGAGTAGCTTGAGGTCGTCACAAAAGTAGCAACTCGATTCGGAATATGGTGGTCCCTCAATTGGGCAGTCGTTCGGTTTTTAACAGAAGGAAGAGAACAGCGTTTTCGTGACCGTCTTTGCTCCGTTTTCAACAAAAAGTTACCAAGTTACTGTTCATGAGTAGCTTCAGGTCGTCACAAAAGTAGCAACTCGATTCGGAATATGGTGGTCCCTCAATTGGGCAGTCGTTCGGTTTTTAACAGAAGGAAGAGAACAGCGTTTTCGTGACCGTCTTTGCTCCGTTTTCAACAAAAAGTTACCAAGTTACTGTTCATGAGTAGCTTGAGGTCGTCACAAAAGTAGCAACTCGATTCGGAATATGGTGGTCCCTCAATTGGGCAGTCGTTCGGTTTTTAACAGAAGGAAGAGAACAGCGTTTTCGTGACCGTCTTTGCTCCGTTTTCAACAAAAAGTTACCAAGTTACTGTTCATGAGTAGCTTCAGGTCGTCACAAAAGTAGCAACTCGATTCGGAATATGGTGGTCCCTCAATTGGGCAGTCGTTCGGTTTTTAACAGAAGGAAGAGAACAGCGTTTTCGTGACCGTCTTTGCTCCGTTTTCAACAAAAAGTTACCAAGTTACTGTTCATGAGTAGCTTGAGGCCCTCACAAAAGGTAGCGACTCGATTCGGAATATGGTGGTCGCTCATGTGGGCACTAGTTCGGTTTTTAACAGAAGGAAGAGAACAGCGTTTTCGTGACCGTCTTTGCTCCGTTTTCAACAAAAAGTTACCAAGTTACTGTTCATGAGTAGCTTGAGGTCGTCACAAAAGTAGCAACTCGATTCGGAATATGGTGGTCCCTCAATTGGGCAGTCGTTCGGTTTTTAACAGAAGGAAGAGAACAGCGTTTTCGTGACCGTCTTTGCTCCGTTTTCAACAAAAAGTTACCAAGTTACTGTTCATGAGTAGCTTGAGGTCGTCACAAAAGTAGCAACTCGATTCGGAATATGGTGGTCCCTCAATTGGGCAGTCGTTCGGTTTTTAACAGAAGGAAGAGAACAGCGTTTTCGTGACCGTCTTTGCTCCGTTTTCAACAAAAAGTTACCAAGTTACTGTTCATGAGTAGCTTGAGGTCGTCACAAAAGTAGCAACTCGATTCGGAATATGGTGGTCCCTCAATTGGGCAGTCGTTCGGTTTTTAACAGAAGGAAGAGAACAGCGTTTTCGTGACCGTCTTTGCTCCGTTTTCAACAAAAAGTTACCAAGTTACTGTTCATGAGTAGCTTGAGGTCGTCACAAAAGTAGCAACTCGATTCGGAATATGGTGGTCCCTCAATTGGGCAGTCGTTCGGTTTTTAACAGAAGGAAGAGAACAGCGTTTTCGTGACCGTCTTTGCTCCGTTTTCAACAAAAAGTTACCAAGTTACTGTTCATGAGTAGCTTCAGGTCGTCACAAAAGTAGCAACTCGATTCGGAATATGGTGGTCCCTCAATTGGGCAGTCGTTCGGTTTTTAACAGAAGGAAGAGAACAGCGTTTTCGTGACCGTCTTTGCTCCGTTTTCAACAAAAAGTTACCAAGTTACTGTTCATGAGTAGCTTCAGGTCGTCACAAAAGTAGCAACTCGATTCGGAATATGGTGGTCCCTCAATTGGGCAGTCGTTCGGTTTTTAACAGAAGGAAGAGAACAGCGTTTTCGTGACCGTCATTCCTCCGTTGACAACAAAAAGTTACCAAGTTACTGTTCATGAGTAGCTTAATGCCCTACAAAAGGTAGCGACTTGATTCGGAATACGGTGGTTGGTCATGTGGGCACTAGTTCGGTTTTTAACAGAAGGAAGAGAACAGCGTTTTCGTGACCGTCTTTGCTCCGTTTTAAACAAAGAGCTACCAAGTTACTGTTCATCAGTAGCGTGAGGTTGTCACAAAAGTAGCGACTCGATTCGGAAAATGGTGGTCCCTCAATTGGGCAGTCGTTCGGTTTTTAACAGAAGGAAGGGAACAGCGTTTTCGTGACCGTCTTTGCTCCGTTTTCAACAAAAAGTTACCAAGTAACTGTTCATGAGTAGCTTGAGGTCATCACAAAAGTAGCAACTCGATTCGGAATATGGTGGTCCCTCAATCGGGCAGTCGTTCGGTTTTTAACAGAAGGAAGAGAACAGCGTTTTCGTGACCGTCTTTGCTCCGTTTTCAACAAAAAGTTACCAAGTTACTGTTCATGAGTAGCTTGAGGTCGTCACAAAAGTAGCAACTCGATTCGGAATATGGTGGTCCCTCAATCGGGCAGTCGTTCGGTTTTTAACAGAAGGAAGAGAACAGCGTTTTCGTGACCGTCTTTGCTCCGTTTTCAACAAAAAGTTACCAAGTTACTGTTCAGGAGTAGCTTAAAGCCCTACAAAAGGTAGCGACTTGATTCGGAATACGGTGGTTGCTCATGTCGGCACTAGTTCGGTTTTTAACAGAAGGAAGAGAACAGCGTTTTCGTGACCGTCTTTGCTCCGTTTTCAACAAAAAGTTACCAAGTTACTGTTCATGAGTAGCTTCAGGTCGTCACAAAAGTAGCAACTCGATTCGGAATATGGTGGTCCCTCAATTGGGCAGTCGTTCGGTTTTTAACAGAAGGAAGAGAACAGCGTTTTCGTGACCGTCTTTGCTCCGTTTTTAACAAAAAGTTACCAAGTTACTGTTCATGAGTAGCTTGAGGTCGTCACAAAAGTAGCAACTCGATTCGGAATATGGTGGTCCCTCAATTGGGCAGTCGTTCGGTTTTTAACAGAAGGAAGAGAACAGCGTTTTCGTGACCGTCTTTGCTCCGTTTTCAACAAAAAGTTACCAAGTTACTGTTCATGAGTAGCTTCAGGTCGTCACAAAAGTAGCAACTCGATTCGGAATATGGTGGTCCCTCAATTGGGCAGTCGTTCGGTTTTTAACAGAAGGAAGAGAACAGCGTTTTCGTGACCGTCTTTGCTCCGTTTTCAACAAAAAGTTACCAAGTTACTGTTCATGAGTAGCTTGAGGTCGTCACAAAAGTAGCGACTCGATTCGGAATATGGTGGTCCCTCAATTGGGCAGTCGTTCGGTTTTTAACAGAAGGAAGAGAACAGCGTTTTCGTGACCGTCTTTGCTCCGTTTTCAACAAAAAGTTACCAAGTTACTGTTCATGAGTAGCTTGAGGTCGTCACAAAAGTAGCAACTCGATTCGGAATATGGTGGTCCCTCAATTGGGCAGTCGTTCGGTTTTTAACAGAAGGAAGAGAACAGCGTTTTCGTGACCGTCTTTGCTCCGTTTTCAACAAAAAGTTACCAAGTTACTGTTCATGAGTAGCTTGAGGTCGTCACAAAAGTAGCAACTCGATTCGGAATATGGTGGTCCCTCAATTGGGCAGTCGTTCGGTTTTTAACAGAAGGAAGAGAACAGCGTTTTCGTGACCGTCTTTGCTCCGTTTTCAACAAAAAGTTACCAAGTTACTGTTCATGAGTAGCTTGAGGTCGTCACAAAAGTAGCAACTCGATTCGGAATATGGTGGTCCCTCAATTGGGCAGTCGTTCGGTTTTTAACAGAAGGAAGAGAACAGCGTTTTCGTGACCGTCTTTGCTCCGTTTTCAACAAAAAGTTACCAAGTTACTGTTCATGAGTAGCTTCAGGTCGTCACAAAAGTAGCAACTCGATTCGGAATATGGTGGTCCCTCAATTGGGCAGTCGTTCGGTTTTTAACAGAAGGAAGAGAACAGCGTTTTCGTGACCGTCTTTGCTCCGTTTTCAACAAAAAGTTACCAAGTTACTGTTCATGAGTAGCTTGAGGTCGTCACAAAAGTAGCAACTCGATTCGGAATATGGTGGTCCCTCAATTGGGCAGTCGTTCGGTTTTTAACAGAAGGAAGAGAACAGCGTTTTCGTGACCGTCTTTGCTCCGTTTTCAACAAAAAGTTACCAAGTTACTGTTCATGAGTAGCTTCAGGTCGTCACAAAAGTAGCAACTCGATTCGGAATATGGTGGTCCCTCAATTGGGCAGTCGTTCGGTTTTTAACAGAAGGAAGAGAACAGCGTTTTCGTGACCGTCTTTGCTCCGTTTTCAACAAAAAGTTACCAAGTTACTGTTCATGAGTAGCTTGAGGTCGTCACAAAAGTAGCAACTCGATTCGGAATATGGTGGTCCCTCAATTGGGCAGTCGTTCGGTTTTTAACAGAAGGAAGAGAACAGCGTTTTCGTGACCGTCTTTGCTCCGTTTTCAACAAAAAGTTACCAAGTTACTGTTCATGAGTAGCTTGAGGCCCTACAAAAGGTAGCGACTCGATTCGGAATACGGTGGTCCCTCATGTGGGCAGTAGTTCGGTTTTTAACAGAAGGAAGAGAACAGCGTTTTCGTGACCGTCTTTGCTCCGTTTTCAACAAAAAGTTACCAAGTTACTGTTCATGAGTAGCTTGAGGTCGTCACAAAAGTAGCAACTCGATTCGGAATATGGTGGTCCCTCAATTGGGCAGTCGTTCGGTTTTTAACAGAAGGAAGAGAACAGCGTTTTCGTGACCGTCTTTGCTCCGTTTTCAACAAAAAGTTACCAAGTTACTGTTCATGAGTAGCTTGAGGTCGTCACAAAAGTAGCAACTCGATTCGGAATATGGTGGTCCCTCAATTGGGCAGTCGTTCGGTTTTTAACAGAAGGAAGAGAACAGCGTTTTCGTGACCGTCTTTGCTCCGTTTTCAACAAAAAGTTACCAAGTTACTGTTCATGAGTAGCTTGAGGTCGTCACAAAAGTAGCAACTCGATTCGGAATATGGTGGTCCCTCAATTGGGCAGTCGTTCGGTTTTTAACAGAAGGAAGAGAACAGCGTTTTCGTGACCGTCTTTGCTCCGTTTTCAACAAAAAGTTACCAAGTTACTGTTCATGAGTAGCTTGAGGTCGTCACAAAAGTAGCAACTCGATTCGGAATATGGTGGTCCCTCAATTGGGCAGTCGTTCGGTTTTTAACAGAAGGAAGAGAACAGCGTTTTCGTGACCGTCTTTGCTCCGTTTTCAACAAAAAGTTACCAAGTTACTGTTCATGAGTAGCTTGAGGTCGTCACAAAAGTAGCAACTCGATTCGGAATATGGTGGTCCCTCAATTGGGCAGTCGTTCGGTTTTTAACAGAAGGAAGAGAACAGCGTTTTCGTGACCGTCTTTGCTCCGTTTTCAACAAAAAGTTACCAAGTTACTGTTCATGAGTAGCTTGAGGTCGTCACAAAAGTAGCAACTCGATTCGGAATATGGTGGTCCCTCAATTGGGCAGTCGTTCGGTTTTTAACAGAAGGAAGAGAACAGCGTTTTCGTGACCGTCTTTGCTCCGTTTTCAACAAAAAGTTACCAAGTTACTGTTCATGAGTAGCTTGAGGTCGTCACAAAAGTAGCAACTCGATTCGGAATATGGTGGTCCCTCAATTGGGCAGTCGTTCGGTTTTTAACAGAAGGAAGAGAACAGCGTTTTCGTGACCGTCTTTGCTCCGTTTTCAACAAAAAGTTACCAAGTTACTGTTCATGAGTAGCTTGAGGTCGTCACAAAAGTAGCAACTCGATTCGGAATATGGTGGTCCCTCAATTGGGCAGTCGTTCGGTTTTTAACAGAAGGAAGAGAACAGCGTTTTCGTGACCGTCTTTGCTCCGTTTTCAACAAAAAGTTACCAAGTTACTGTTCATGAGTAGCTTGAGGTCGTCACAAAAGTAGCAACTCGATTCGGAATATGGTGGTCCCTCAATTGGGCAGTCGTTCGGTTTTTAACAGAAGGAAGAGAACAGCGTTTTCGTGACCGTCTTTGCTCCGTTTTCAACAAAAAGTTACCAAGTTACTGTTCATGAGTAGCTTGAGGTCGTCACAAAAGTAGCAACTCGATTCGGAATATGGTGGTCCCTCAATTGGGCAGTCGTTCGGTTTTTAACAGAAGGAAGAGAACAGCGTTTTCGTGACCGTCTTTGCTCCGTTTTCAACAAAAAGTTACCAAGTTACTGTTCATGAGTAGCTTCAGGTCGTCACAAAAGTAGCAACTCGATTCGGAATATGGTGGTCCCTCAATTGGGCAGTCGTTCGGTTTTTAACAGAAGGAAGAGAACAGCGTTTTCGTGACCGTCTTTGCTCCGTTTTCAACAAAAAGTTACCAAGTTACTGTTCATGAGTAGCTTGAGGTCGTCACAAAAGTAGCGACTCGATTCGGAATATGGTGGTCCCTCAATTGGGCAGTCGTTCGGTTTTTAACAGAAGGAAGAGAACAGCGTTTTCGTGACCGTCTTTGCTCCGTTTTCAACAAAAAGTTACCAAGTTACTGTTCATGAGTAGCTTGAGGTCGTCACAAAAGTAGCAACTCGATTCGGAATATGGTGGTCCCTCAATTGGGCAGTCGTTCGGTTTTTAACAGAAGGAAGAGAACAGCGTTTTCGTGACCGTCTTTGCTCCGTTTTCAACAAAAAGTTACCAAGTTACTGTTCATGAGTAGCTTGAGGTCGTCACAAAAGTAGCAACTCGATTCGGAATATGGTGGTCCCTCAATTGGGCAGTCGTTCGGTTTTTAACAGAAGGAAGAGAACAGCGTTTTCGTGACCGTCTTTGCTCCGTTTTCAACAAAAAGTTACCAAGTTACTGTTCATGAGTAGCTTGAGGCCGTCACAAAAGGTAGCAACTCGATTCGGAATATGGTGGTCGCTCAATTGGGCAGTCGTTCGGTTTTTAACAGAAGGAAGAGAACAGCGTTTTCGTGACCGTCTTTGCTCCGTTTTCAACAAAAAGTTACCAAGTTACTGTTCATGAGTAGCTTCAGGTCGTCACAAAAGTAGCAACTCGATTCGGAATATGGTGGTCCCTCAATTGGGCAGTCGTTCGGTTTTTAACAGAAGGAAGAGAACAGCGTTTTCGTGACCGTCTTTGCTCCGTTTTCAACAAAAAGTTACCAAGTTACTGTTCATGAGTAGCTTGAGGTCGTCACAAAAGTAGCAACTCGATTCGGAATATGGTGGTCCCTCAATTGGGCAGTCGTTCGGTTTTTAACAGAAGGAAGAGAACAGCGTTTTCGTGACCGTCTTTGCTCCGTTTTCAACAAAAAGTTACCAAGTTACTGTTCATGAGTAGCTTGAGGTCGTCACAAAAGTAGCAACTCGATTCGGAATATGGTGGTCCCTCAATTGGGCAGTCGTTCGGTTTTTAACAGAAGGAAGAGAACAGCGTTTTCGTGACCGTCTTTGCTCCGTTTTCAACAAAAAGTTACCAAGTTACTGTTCATGAGTAGCTTGAGGCCCTCACAAAAGGTAGCGACTCGATTCGGAATATGGTGGTCCCTCAATTGGGCAGTAGTTCGGTTTTTAACAGAAGGAAGAGAACAGCGTTTTCGTGACCGTCTTTGCTCCGTTTTCAACAAAAAGTTACCAAGTTACTGTTCATGAGTAGCTTGAGGTCGTCACAAAAGTAGCAACTCGATTCGGAATATGGTGGTCCCTCAATTGGGCAGTCGTTCGGTTTTTAACAGAAGGAAGAGAACAGCGTTTTCGTGACCGTCTTTGCTCCGTTTTCAACAAAAAGTTACCAAGTTACTGTTCATGAGTAGCTTGAGGTCGTCACAAAAGTAGCAACTCGATTCGGAATATGGTGGTCCCTCAATTGGGCAGTCGTTCGGTTTTTAACAGAAGGAAGAGAACAGCGTTTTCGTGACCGTCTTTGCTCCGTTTTTAACAAAAAGTTACCAAGTTACTGTTCATGAGTAGCTTGAGGTCGTCACAAAAGTAGCAACTCGATTCGGAATATGGTGGTCCCTCAATTGGGCAGTCGTTCGGTTTTTAACAGAAGGAAGAGAACAGCGTTTTCGTGACCGTCTTTGCTCCGTTTTCAACAAAAAGTTACCAAGTTACTGTTCATGAGTAGCTTCAGGTCGTCACAAAAGTAGCAACTCGATTCGGAATATGGTGGTCCCTCAATTGGGCAGTCGTTCGGTTTTTAACAGAAGGAAGAGAACAGCGTTTTCGTGACCGTCTTTGCTCCGTTTTCAACAAAAAGTTACCAAGTTACTGTTCATGAGTAGCTTGAGGTCGTCACAAAAGTAGCGACTCGATTCGGAATATGGTGGTCCCTCAATTGGGCAGTCGTTCGGTTTTTAACAGAAGGAAGAGAACAGCGTTTTCGTGACCGTCTTTGCTCCGTTTTCAACAAAAAGTTACCAAGTTACTGTTCATGAGTAGCTTGAGGTCGTCACAAAAGTAGCAACTCGATTCGGAATATGGTGGTCCCTCAATTGGGCAGTCGTTCGGTTTTTAACAGAAGGAAGAGAACAGCGTTTTCGTGACCGTCTTTGCTCCGTTTTCAACAAAAAGTTACCAAGTTACTGTTCATGAGTAGCTTGAGGTCCTCACAAAAGTAGCAACTCGATTCGGAATATGGTGGTCCCTCAATTGGGCAGTCGTTCGGTTTTTAACAGAAGGAAGAGAACAGCGTTTTCGTGACCGTCTTTGCTCCGTTTTCAACAAAAAGTTACCAAGTTACTGTTCATGAGTAGCTTGAGGCCCTCACAAAAGTAGCGACTCGATTCGGAATATGGTGGTCGCTCATGTGGGCACTAGTTCGGTTTTTAACAGAAGGAAGAGAACAGCGTTTTCGTGACCGTCTTTGCTCCGTTTTCAACAAAAAGTTACCAAGTTACTGTTCATGAGTAGCTTCAGGTCGTCACAAAAGTAGCAACTCGATTCGGAATATGGTGGTCCCTCAATTGGGCAGTCGTTCGGTTTTTAACAGAAGGAAGAGAACAGCGTTTTCGTGACCGTCTTTGCTCCGTTTTCAACAAAAAGTTACCAAGTTACTGTTCATGAGTAGCTTGAGGTCGTCACAAAAGTAGCAACTCGATTCGGAATATGGTGGTCCCTCAATTGGGCAGTCGTTCGGTTTTTAACAGAAGGAAGAGAACAGCGTTTTCGTGACCGTCTTTGCTCCGTTTTCAACAAAAAGTTACCAAGTTACTGTTCATGAGTAGCTTCAGGTCGTCACAAAAGTAGCAACTCGATTCGGAATATGGTGGTCCCTCAATTGGGCAGTCGTTCGGTTTTTAACAGAAGGAAGAGAACAGCGTTTTCGTGACCGTCTTTGCTCCGTTTTCAACAAAAAGTTACCAAGTTACTGTTCATGAGTAGCTTGAGGCCGTCACAAAAGTAGCAACTCGATTCGGAATATGGTGGTCCCTCAATTGGGCAGTCGTTCGGTTTTTAACAGAAGGAAGAGAACAGCGTTTTCGTGACCGTCTTTGCTCCGTTTTCAACAAAAAGTTACCAAGTTACTGTTCATGAGTAGCTTGAGGTCGTCACAAAAGTAGCAACTCGATTCGGAATATGGTGGTCCCTCAATTGGGCAGTCGTTCGGTTTTTAACAGAAGGAAGAGAACAGCGTTTTCGTGACCGTCTTTGCTCCGTTTTCAACAAAAAGTTACCAAGTTACTGTTCATGAGTAGCTTGAGGTCATCACAAAAGTAGCAACTCGATTCGGAATATGGTGGTCCCTCAATTGGGCAGTCGTTCGGTTTTTAACAGAAGGAAGAGAACAGCGTTTTCGTGACCGTCTTTGCTCCGTTTTCAACAAAAAGTTACCAAGTTACTGTTCATGAGTAGCTTGAGGTCCTCACAAAAGTAGCAACTCGATTCGGAATATGGTGGTCCCTCAATTGGGCAGTCGTTCGGTTTTTAACAGAAGGAAGAGAACAGCGTTTTCGTGACCGTCTTTGCTCCGTTTTCAACAAAAAGTTACCAAGTTACTGTTCATGAGTAGCTTCAGGTCGTCACAAAAGTAGCAACTCGATTCGGAATATGGTGGTCCCTCAATTGGGCAGTCGTTCGGTTTTTAACAGAAGGAAGAGAACAGCGTTTTCGTGACCGTCTTTGCTCCGTTTTCAACAAAAAGTTACCAAGTTACTGTTCATGAGTAGCTTGAGGTCGTCACAAAAGTAGCAACTCGATTCGGAATATGGTGGTCCCTCAATTGGGCAGTCGTTCGGTTTTTAACAGAAGGAAGAGAACAGCGTTTTCGTGACCGTCTTTGCTCCGTTTTCAACAAAAAGTTACCAAGTTACTGTTCATGAGTAGCTTGAGGTCGTCACAAAAGTAGCAACTCGATTCGGAATATGGTGGTCCCTCAATTGGGCAGTCGTTCGGTTTTTAACAGAAGGAAGAGAACAGCGTTTTCGTGACCGTCTTTGCTCCGTTTTCAACAAAAAGTTACCAAGTTACTGTTCATGAGTAGCTTGAGGTCGTCACAAAAGTAGCAACTCGATTCGGAATATGGTGGTCCCTCAATTGGGCAGTCGTTCGGTTTTTAACAGAAGGAAGAGAACAGCGTTTTCGTGACCGTCTTTGCTCCGTTTTCAACAAAAAGTTACCAAGTTACTGTTCATGAGTAGCTTGAGGTCGTCACAAAAGTAGCAACTCGATTCGGAATATGGTGGTCCCTCAATTGGGCAGTCGTTCGGTTTTTAACAGAAGGAAGAGAACAGCGTTTTCGTGACCGTCTTTGCTCCGTTTTCAACAAAAAGTTACCAAGTTACTGTTCATGAGTAGCTTGAGGTCGTCACAAAAGTAGCAACTCGATTCGGAATATGGTGGTCCCTCAATTGGGCAGTCGTTCGGTTTTTAACAGAAGGAAGAGAACAGCGTTTTCGTGACCGTCTTTGCTCCGTTTTCAACAAAAAGTTACCAAGTTACTGTTCATGAGTAGCTTGAGGTCGTCACAAAAGTAGCAACTCGATTCGGAATATGGTGGTCCCTCAATTGGGCAGTCGTTCGGTTTTTAACAGAAGGAAGAGAACAGCGTTTTCGTGACCGTCTTTGCTCCGTTTTCAACAAAAAGTTACCAAGTTACTGTTCATGAGTAGCTTGAGGTCGTCACAAAAGTAGCAACTCGATTCGGAATATGGTGGTCCCTCAATTGGGCAGTCGTTCGGTTTTTAACAGAAGGAAGAGAACAGCGTTTTCGTGACCGTCTTTGCTCCGTTTTCAACAAAAAGTTACCAAGTTACTGTTCATGAGTAGCTTGAGGTCCTCACAAAAGTAGCAACTCGATTCGGAATATGGTGGTCCCTCAATTGGGCAGTCGTTCGGTTTTTAACAGAAGGAAGAGAACAGCGTTTTCGTGACCGTCTTTGCTCCGTTTTCAACAAAAAGTTACCAAGTTACTGTTCATGAGTAGCTTGAGGTCGTCACAAAAGTAGCAACTCGATTCGGAATATGGTGGTCCCTCAATTGGGCAGTCGTTCGGTTTTTAACAGAAGGAAGAGAACAGCGTTTTCGTGACCGTCTTTGCTCCGTTTTCAACAAAAAGTTACCAAGTTACTGTTCATGAGTAGCTTGAGGTCGTCACAAAAGTAGCAACTCGATTCGGAATATGGTGGTCCCTCAATTGGGCAGTCGTTCGGTTTTTAACAGAAGGAAGAGAACAGCGTTTTCGTGACCGTCTTTGCTCCGTTTTCAACAAAAAGTTACCAAGTTACTGTTCATGAGTAGCTTGAGGTCGTCACAAAAGTAGCAACTCGATTCGGAATATGGTGGTCCCTCAATTGGGCAGTCGTTCGGTTTTTAACAGAAGGAAGAGAACAGCGTTTTCGTGACCGTCTTTGCTCCGTTTTCAACAAAAAGTTACCAAGTTACTGTTCATGAGTAGCTTGAGGTCGTCACAAAAGTAGCAACTCGATTCGGAATATGGTGGTCCCTCAATTGGGCAGTCGTTCGGTTTTTAACAGAAGGAAGAGAACAGCGTTTTCGTGACCGTCTTTGCTCCGTTTTCAACAAAAAGTTACCAAGTTACTGTTCATGAGTAGCTTGAGGTCGTCACAAAAGTAGCAACTCGATTCGGAATATGGTGGTCCCTCAATTGGGCAGTCGTTCGGTTTTTAACAGAAGGAAGAGAACAGCGTTTTCGTGACCGTCTTTGCTCCGTTTTCAACAAAAAGTTACCAAGTTACTGTTCATGAGTAGCTTGAGGTCGTCACAAAAGTAGCAACTCGATTCGGAATATGGTGGTCCCTCAATTGGGCAGTCGTTCGGTTTTTAACAGAAGGAAGAGAACAGCGTTTTCGTGACCGTCTTTGCTCCGTTTTCAACAAAAAGTTACCAAGTTACTGTTCATGAGTAGCTTGAGGTCGTCACAAAAGTAGCAACTCGATTCGGAATATGGTGGTCCCTCAATTGGGCAGTCGTTCGGTTTTTAACAGAAGGAAGAGAACAGCGTTTTCGTGACCGTCTTTGCTCCGTTTTCAACAAAAAGTTACCAAGTTACTGTTCATGAGTAGCTTGAGGCCCTCACAAAAGTAGCAACTCGATTCGGAATATGGTGGTCCCTCAATTGGGCAGTCGTTCGGTTTTTAACAGAAGGAAGAGAACAGCGTTTTCGTGACCGTCTTTGCTCCGTTTTCAACAAAAAGTTACCAAGTTACTGTTCATGAGTAGCTTGAGGTCGTCACAAAAGTAGCAACTCGATTCGGAATATGGTGGTCCCTCAATTGGGCAGTCGTTCGGTTTTTAACAGAAGGAAGAGAACAGCGTTTTCGTGACCGTCTTTGCTCCGTTTTCAACAAAAAGTTACCAAGTTACTGTTCATGAGTAGCTTGAGGTCGTCACAAAAGGTAGCAACTCGATTCGGAATATGGTGGTCCCTCAATTGGGCAGTCGTTCGGTTTTTAACAGAAGGAAGAGAACAGCGTTTTCGTGACCGTCTTTGCTCCGTTTTCAACAAAAAGTTACCAAGTTACTGTTCATGAGTAGCTTGAGGTCGTCACAAAAGTAGCAACTCGATTCGGAATATGGTGGTCCCTCAATTGGGCAGTCGTTCGGTTTTTAACAGAAGGAAGAGAACAGCGTTTTCGTGACCGTCTTTGCTCCGTTTTCAACAAAAAGTTACCAAGTTACTGTTCATGAGTAGCTTGAGGTCGTCACAAAAGTAGCAACTCGATTCGGAATATGGTGGTTCCTCATTGGGCAGTCGTTCGGTTTTTAACAGAAGGAAGAGAACAGCGTTTTCGTGACCGTCTTTGCTCCGTTTTCAACAAAAAGTTACCAAGTTACTGTTCATGAGTAGCTTGAGGTCGTCACAAAAGTAGCGACTCGATTCGGAATATGGTGGTCCCTCAATTGGGCAGTCGTTCGGTTTTTAACAGAAGGAAGAGAACAGCGTTTTCGTGACCGTCTTTGCTCCGTTTTCAACAAAAAGTTACCAAGTTACTGTTCATGAGTAGCTTGAGGCCGTCACAAAAGTAGCAACTCGATTCGGAATATGGTGGTCCCTCAATTGGGCAGTCGTTCGGTTTTTAACAGAAGGAAGAGAACAGCGTTTTCGTGACCGTCTTTGCTCCGTTTTCAACAAAAAGTTACCAAGTTACTGTTCATGAGTAGCTTGAGGTCGTCACAAAAGTAGCAACTCGATTCGGAATATGGTGGTCCCTCAATTGGGCAGTCGTTCGGTTTTTAACAGAAGGAAGAGAACAGCGTTTTCGTGACCGTCTTTGCTCCGTTTTCAACAAAAAGTTACCAAGTTACTGTTCATGAGTAGCTTGAGGTCGTCACAAAAGTAGCAACTCGATTCGGAATATGGTGGTCCCTCAATTGGGCAGTCGTTCGGTTTTTAACAGAAGGAAGAGAACAGCGTTTTCGTGACCGTCTTTGCTCCGTTTTCAACAAAAAGTTACCAAGTTACTGTTCATGAGTAGCTTCAGGTCGTCACAAAAGTAGCAACTCGATTCGGAATATGGTGGTCCCTCAATTGGGCAGTCGTTCGGTTTTTAACAGAAGGAAGAGAACAGCGTTTTCGTGACCGTCTTTGCTCCGTTTTCAACAAAAAGTTACCAAGTTACTGTTCATGAGTAGCTTCAGGTCGTCACAAAAGTAGCAACTCGATTCGGAATATGGTGGTCCCTCAATTGGGCAGTCGTTCGGTTTTTAACAGAAGGAAGAGAACAGCGTTTTCGTGACCGTCTTTGCTCCGTTTTCAACAAAAAGTTACCAAGTTACTGTTCATGAGTAGCTTGAGGTCGTCACAAAAGTAGCAACTCGATTCGGAATATGGTGGTCCCTCAATTGGGCAGTCGTTCGGTTTTTAACAGAAGGAAGAGAACAGCGTTTTCGTGACCGTCTTTGCTCCGTTTTCAACAAAAAGTTACCAAGTTACTGTTCATGAGTAGCTTGAGGTCCTCACAAAAGTAGCAACTCGATTCGGAATATGGTGGTCCCTCAATTGGGCAGTCGTTCGGTTTTTAACAGAAGGAAGAGAACAGCGTTTTCGTGACCGTCTTTGCTCCGTTTTCAACAAAAAGTTACCAAGTTACTGTTCATGAGTAGCTTGAGGCCGTCACAAAAGGTAGCAACTCTATTCGGAATATGGTGGTCCCTCAATTGGGCAGTCGTTCGGTTTTTAACAGAAGGAAGAGAACAGCGTTTTCGTGACCGTCTTTGCTCCGTTTTCAACAAAAAGTTACCAAGTTACTGTTCATGAGTAGCTTGAGGTCGTCACAAAAGTAGCAACTCGATTCGGAATATGGTGGTCCCTCAATTGGGCAGTCGTTCGGTTTTTAACAGAAGGAAGAGAACAGCGTTTTCGTGACCGTCTTTGCTCCGTTTTCAACAAAAAGTTACCAAGTTACTGTTCATGAGTAGCTTGAGGTCCCTCACAAAAGTAGCAACTCGATTCGGAATATGGTGGTCCCACAATTGGGCAGTCGTTCGGTTTTTAACAGAAGGAAGAGAACAGCGTTTTCGTGACCGTCTTTGCTCCGTTTTCAACAAAAAGTTACCAAGTTACTGTTCATGAGTAGCTTGAGGTCGTCACAAAAGTAGCAACTCGATTCGGAATATGGTGGTCCCTCAATTGGGCAGTCGTTCGGTTTTTAACAGAAGGAAGAGAACAGCGTTTTCGTGACCGTCTTTGCTCCGTTTTCAACAAAAAGTTACCAAGTTACTGTTCATGAGTAGCTTGAGGTCGTCACAAAAGTAGCAACTCGATTCGGAATATGGTGGTCCCTCAATTGGGCAGTCGTTCGGTTTTTAACAGAAGGAAGAGAACAGCGTTTTCGTGACCGTCTTTGCTCCGTTTTCAACAAAAAGTTACCAAGTTACTGTTCATGAGTAGCTTGAGGTCCTCACAAAAGTAGCAACTCGATTCGGAATATGGTGGTCCCTCAATTGGGCAGTCGTTCGGTTTTTAACAGAAGGAAGAGAACAGCGTTTTCGTGACCGTCTTTGCTCCGTTTTCAACAAAAAGTTACCAAGTTACTGTTCATGAGTAGCTTGAGGTCGTCACAAAAGTAGCAACTCGATTCGGAATATGGTGGTCCCTCAATTGGGCAGTCGTTCGGTTTTTAACAGAAGGAAGAGAACAGCGTTTTCGTGACCGTCTTTGCTCCGTTTTCAACAAAAAGTTACCAAGTTACTGTTCATGAGTAGCTTGAGGTCGTCACAAAAGTAGCAACTCGATTCGGAATATGGTGGTCCCTCAATTGGGCAGTCGTTCGGTTTTTAACAGAAGGAAGAGAACAGCGTTTTCGTGACCGTCTTTGCTCCGTTTTCAACAAAAAGTTACCAAGTTACTGTTCATGAGTAGCTTGAGGTCGTCACAAAAGTAGCAACTCGATTCGGAATATGGTGGTCCCTCAATTGGGCAGTCGTTCGGTTTTTAACAGAAGGAAGAGAACAGCGTTTTCGTGACCGTCTTTGCTCCGTTTTCAACAAAAAGTTACCAAGTTACTGTTCATGAGTAGCTTGAGGTCGTCACAAAAGTAGCAACTCGATTCGGAATATGGTGGTCCCTCAATTGGGCAGTCGTTCGGTTTTTAACAGAAGGAAGAGAACAGCGTTTTCGTGACCGTCTTTGCTCCGTTTTCAACAAAAAGTTACCAAGTTACTGTTCATGAGTAGCTTGAGGTCGTCACAAAAGTAGCAACTCGATTCGGAATATGGTGGTCCCTCAATTGGGCAGTCGTTCGGTTTTTAACAGAAGGAAGAGAACAGCGTTTTCGTGACCGTCTTTGCTCCGTTTTCAACAAAAAGTTACCAAGTTACTGTTCATGAGTAGCTTGAGGCCCTCACAAAAGGTAGCAACTCGATTCGGAATATGGTGGTCCCTCAATTGGGCAGTCGTTCGGTTTTTAACAGAAGGAAGAGAACAGCGTTTTCGTGACCGTCTTTGCTCCGTTTTCAACAAAAAGTTACCAAGTTACTGTTCATGAGTAGCTTGAGGCCCTCACAAAAGTAGCGACTCGATTCGGAATATGGTGGTCCCTCAATTGGGCAGTCGTTCGTTCGGTTTTTAACAGAAGGAAGAGAACAGCGTTTTCGTGACCGTCTTTGCTCCGTTTTCAACAAAAAGTTACCAAGTTACTGTTCATGAGTAGCTTGAGGTCGTCACAAAAGTAGCAACTCGATTCGGAATATGGTGGTCCCTCAATTGGGCAGTCGTTCGGTTTTTAACAGAAGGAAGAGAACAGCGTTTTCGTGACCGTCTTTGCTCCGTTTTCAACAAAAAGTTACCAAGTTACTGTTCATGAGTAGCTTCAGGTCGTCACAAAAGTAGCAACTCGATTCGGAATATGGTGGTCCCTCAATTGGGCAGTCGTTCGGTTTTTAACAGAAGGAAGAGAACAGCGTTTTCGTGACCGTCTTTGCTCCGTTTTCAACAAAAAGTTACCAAGTTACTGTTCATGAGTAGCTTGAGGCCCTCACAAAAGGTAGCAACTCGATTCGGAATATGGTGGTCGCTCAATTGGGCAGTAGTTCGGTTTTTAACAGAAGGAAGAGAACAGCGTTTTCGTGACCGTCTTTGCTCCGTTTTCAACAAAAAGTTACCAAGTTACTGTTCATGAGTAGCTTAAGGCCCTCACAAAAGTAGCGACTCGATTCGGAATATGGTGGTTCCTCATTTGGGCAGTCGTTCGGTTTTTAACAGAAGGAAGAGAACAGCGTTTTCGTGACCGTCTTTGCTCCGTTTTCAACAAAAAGTTACCAAGTTTCTGTTCATGAGTAGCTTGAGGTCCTCACAAAAGTAGCAACTCGATTCGGAATATGGTGGTCCCTCAATTGGGCAGTCGTTCGGTTTTTAACAGAAGGAAGAGAACAGCGTTTTCGTGACCGTCTTTGCTCCGTTTTTAACAAAAAGTTACCAAGTTACTGTTCATGAGTAGCTTGAGGTCGTCACAAAAGTAGCAACTCGATTCGGAATATGGTGGTCCCTCAATTGGGCAGTCGTTCGGTTTTTAACAGAAGGAAGAGAACAGCGTTTTCGTGACCGTCTTTGCTCCGTTTTCAACAAAAAGTTACCAAGTTACTGTTCATGAGTAGCTTGAGGTCGTCACAAAAGTAGCAACTCGATTCGGAATATGGTGGTCCCTCAATTGGGCAGTCGTTCGGTTTTTAACAGAAGGAAGAGAACAGCGTTTTCGTGACCGTCTTTGCTCCGTTTTCAACAAAAAGTTACCAAGTTACTGTTCATGAGTAGCTTGAGGTCGTCACAAAAGTAGCAACTCGATTCGGAATATGGTGGTCCCTCAATTGGGCAGTCGTTCGGTTTTTAACAGAAGGAAGAGAACAGCGTTTTCGTGACCGTCTTTGCTCCGTTTTCAACAAAAAGTTACCAAGTTACTGTTCATGAGTAGCTTGAGGTCCTCACAAAAGTAGCAACTCGATTCGGAATATGGTGGTCCCTCAATTGGGCAGTCGTTCGGTTTTTAACAGAAGGAAGAGAACAGCGTTTTCGTGACCGTCTTTGCTCCGTTTTCAACAAAAAGTTACCAAGTTACTGTTCATGAGTAGCTTGAGGTCGTCACAAAAGTAGCAACTCGATTCGGAATATGGTGGTCCCTCAATTGGGCAGTCGTTCGGTTTTTAACAGAAGGAAGAGAACAGCGTTTTCGTGACCGTCTTTGCTCCGTTTTCAACAAAAAGTTACCAAGTTACTGTTCATGAGTAGCTTGAGGTCGTCACAAAAGTAGCAACTCGATTCGGAATATGGTGGTCCCTCAATTGGGCAGTCGTTCGGTTTTTAACAGAAGGAAGAGAACAGCGTTTTCGTGACCGTCTTTGCTCCGTTTTCAACAAAAAGTTACCAAGTTACTGTTCATGAGTAGCTTGAGGTCGTCACAAAAGTAGCAACTCGATTCGGAATATGGTGGTCCCTCAATTGGGCAGTCGTTCGGTTTTTAACAGAAGGAAGAGAACAGCGTTTTCGTGACCGTCTTTGCTCCGTTTTCAACAAAAAGTTACCAAGTTACTGTTCATGAGTAGCTTGAGGTCGTCACAAAAGTAGCAACTCGATTCGGAATATGGTGGTCCCTCAATTGGGCAGTCGTTCGGTTTTTAACAGAAGGAAGAGAACAGCGTTTTCGTGACCGTCTTTGCTCCGTTTTTAACAAAAAGTTACCAAGTTACTGTTCATGAGTAGCTTAATGCCCTACAAAAGGTAGCGACTCCATTCGGAATACGGTGGTTGCTCATGTGGGCACTAGTTCGGTTTTTAACAGAAGGAAGAGAACAGCGTTTTCGTGACCGTCTTTGCTCCGTTTTCAACAAAAAGTTACCAAGTTACTGTTCATGAGTAGCTTGAGGTCGTCACAAAAGTAGCAACTCGATTCGGAATATGGTGGTCCCTCAATTGGGCAGTCGTTCGGTTTTTAACAGAAGGAAGAGAACAGCGTTTTCGTGACCGTCTTTGCTCCGTTTTCAACAAAAAGTTACCAAGTTACTGTTCATGAGTAGCTTGAGGTCGTCACAAAAGGTAGCGACTCGATTCGGAATACGGTGGTTCCTCATGTGGGCACTAGTTCGGTTTTTAACAGAAGGAAGAGAACAGCGTTTTCGTGACCGTCTTTGCTCCGTTTTCAACAAAAAGTTACCAAGTTACTGTTCATGAGTAGCTTGAGGTCGTCACAAAAGTAGCAACTCGATTCGGAATATGGTGGTCCCTCAATTGGGCAGTCGTTCGGTTTTTAACAGAAGGAAGAGAACAGCGTTTTCGTGACCGTCTTTGCTCCGTTTTCAACAAAAAGTTACCAAGTTACTGTTCATGAGTAGCTTGAGGTCGTCACCAAAGTAGCGACTCGATTCGGAATATGGTGGTTGCTCATGTGGGCAGTAGTTCGGTTTTTAACAGAAGGAAGAGAACAGCGTTTTCGTGACCGTCTTTGCTCCGTTTTCAACAAAAAGTTACCAAGTTACTGTTCATGAGTAGCTTGAGGTCGTCACAAAAGTAGCAACTCGATTCGGAATATGGTGGTCCCTCAATTGGGCAGTCGTTCGGTTTTTAACAGAAGGAAGAGAACAGCGTTTTCGTGACCGTCTTTGCTCCGTTTTCAACAAAAAGTTACCAAGTTACTGTTCATGAGTAGCTTGAGGTCGTCACAAAAGTAGCAACTCGATTCGGAATATGGTGGTCCCTCAATTGGGCAGTCGTTCGGTTTTTAACAGAAGGAAGAGAACAGCGTTTTCGTGACCGTCTTTGCTCCGTTTTCAACAAAAAGTTACCAAGTTACTGTTCATGAGTAGCTTGAGGTCGTCACAAAAGTAGCAACTCGATTCGGAATATGGTGGTCCCTCAATTGGGCAGTCGTTCGGTTTTTAACAGAAGGAAGAGAACAGCGTTTTCGTGACCGTCTTTGCTCCGTTTTCAACAAAAAGTTACCAAGTTACTGTTCATGAGTAGCTTGAGGTCCTCACAAAAGTAGCAACTCGATTCGGAATATGGTGGTCCCTCAATTGGGCAGTCGTTCGGTTTTTAACAGAAGGAAGAGAACAGCGTTTTCGTGACCGTCTTTGCTCCGTTTTCAACAAAAAGTTACCAAGTTACTGTTCATGAGTAGCTTGAGGTCGTCACAAAAGTAGCAACTCGATTCGGAATATGGTGGTCCCTCAATTGGGCAGTCGTTCGGTTTTTAACAGAAGGAAGAGAACAGCGTTTTCGTGACCGTCTTTGCTCCGTTTTCAACAAAAAGTTACCAAGTTACTGTTCATGAGTAGCTTGAGGTCGTCACAAAAGTAGCAACTCGATTCGGAATATGGTGGTCCCTCAATTGGGCAGTCGTTCGGTTTTTAACAGAAGGAAGAGAACAGCGTTTTCGTGACCGTCTTTGCTCCGTTTTCAACAAAAAGTTACCAAGTTACTGTTCATGAGTAGCTTGAGGTCGTCACAAAAGTAGCAACTCGATTCGGAATATGGTGGTCCCTCAATTGGGCAGTCGTTCGGTTTTTAACAGAAGGAAGAGAACAGCGTTTTCGTGACCGTCTTTGCTCCGTTTTCAACAAAAAGTTACCAAGTTACTGTTCATGAGTAGCTTGAGGTCCTCACCAAAGTAGCAACTCGATTCGGAATATGGTGGTCCCTCAATTGGGCAGTCGTTCGGTTTTTAACAGAAGGAAGAGAACAGCGTTTTCGTGACCGTCTTTGCTCCGTTTTCAACAAAAAGTTACCAACTTACTGTTCATGAGTAGCTTGAGGTCGTCACAAAAGTAGCAACTCGATTCGGAATATGGTGGTCCCTCAATTGGGCAGTCGTTCGGTTTTTAACAGAAGGAAGAGAACAGCGTTTTCGTGACCGTCTTTGCTCCGTTTTTAACAAAAAGTTACCAAGTTACTGTTCATGAGTAGCTTAATGCCCTACAAAAGGTAGCGACTTGATTCGGAATACGGTGGTTGCTCATGTGGGCACTAGTTCGGTTTTTAACAGAAGGAAGAGAACAGCGTTTTCGTGACCGTCTTTGCTCCGTTTTCAACAAAAAGCTACCAAGTTACTGTTCATGAGTAGCTTGAGGTCGTCACAAAAGTAGCAACTCGATTCGGAATACGGTGGTCCCTCAATTGGGCAGTCGTTCGGTTTTTAACAGAAGGAAGAGAACAGCGTTTTCGTGACCGTCTTTGCTCCGTTTTCAACAAAAAGTTACCAAGTTACTGTTCATGAGTAGCTTGTGCCCTACAAAACGTAGCGACTTGATTCGGAATACGGTGGTTGCTCATGTGGGCACTAGTTCGGTTTTTAACAGAAGGAAGAGAACAGCGTTTTCGTGACCGTCTTTGCTCCGTTTTCAACAAAAAGTTACCAAGTTACTGTTCATGAGTAGCTTGAGGTCGTCACAAAAGTAGCAACTCGATTCGGAATACGGTGGTCCCTCAATTGGGCAGTCGTTCGGTTTTTAACAGAAGGAAGAGAACAGCGTTTTCGTGACCGTCTTTGCTCCGTTTTCAACAAAAAGTTACCAAGTTACTGTTCATGAGTAGCTTAATGCCCTACAAAAGGCAGCGACTTGATTCGGAATACGGTGGTTGCTCATGTGGGCACTAGTTCGGTTTTTAACAGAAGGAAGAGAACAGCGTTTTCGTGACCGTCTTTGCTCCGTTTTCAACAAAAAGTTACCAAGTTACTGTTCATGAGTAGCTTGAGGTCCTCACAAAAGTAGCAACTCGATTCGGAATATGGTGGTCCCTCAATTGGGCAGTCGTTCGGTTTTTAACAGAAGGAAGAGAACAGCGTTTTCGTGACCGTCTTTGCTCCGTTTTTAACAAAAAGTTACCAAGTTACTGTTCATGAGTAGCTTGAGGTCCTCACAAAAGTAGCAACTCGATTCGGAATATGGTGGTGCCTCAATTGGGCAGTCGTTCGGTTTTTAACAGAAGGAAGAGAACAGCGTTTTCGTGACCGTCTTTGCTCCGTTTTCAACAAAAAGTTACCAAGTTACTGTTCATGAGTAGCTTGAGGTCGTCACAAAAGTAGCAACTCGATTCGGAATATGGTGGTCCCTCAATTGGGCAGTCGTTCGGTTTTTAACAGAAGGAAGAGAACAGCGTTTTCGTGACCGTCTTTGCTCCGTTTTTAACAAAAAGTTACCAAGTTACTGTTCATGAGTAGCTTGAGGTCCTCACCAAAGTAGCAACTCGATTCGGAATATGGTGGTCCCTCAATTGGGCAGTCGTTCGGTTTTTAACAGAAGGAAGAGAACAGCGTTTTCGTGACCGTCTTTGCTCCGTTTTCAACAAAAAGTTACCAAGTTACTGTTCATGAGTAGCTTGAGGTCGTCACAAAAGTAGCAACTCGATTCGGAATATGGTGGTCCCTCAATTGGGCAGTCGTTCGGTTTTTAACAGAAGGAAGAGAACAGCGTTTTCGTGACCGTCTTTGCTCCGTTTTTAACAAAAAGTTACCAAGTTACTGTTCATGAGTAGCTTGAGGTCGTCACAAAAGTAGCAACTCGATTCGGAATATGGTGGTCCCTCAATTGGGCAGTCGTTCGGTTTTTAACAGAAGGAAGAGAACAGCGTTTTCGTGACCGTCTTTGCTCCGTTTTCAACAAAAAGTTACCAAGTTACTGTTCATGAGTAGCTTGAGGTCGTCACAAAAGTAGCAACTCGATTCGGAATATGGTGGTCCCTCAATTGGGCAGTCGTTCGGTTTTTAACAGAAGGAAGAGAACAGCGTTTTCGTGACCGTCTTTGCTCCGTTTTCAACAAAAAGTTACCAAGTTACTGTTCATGAGTAGCTTGAGGTCCTCACCAAAGTAGCAACTCGATTCGG
Organism: Spiraea crenata; assembly: GCA_033992175.1. Classification (NCBI taxonomy): domain Eukaryota; kingdom Viridiplantae; phylum Streptophyta; class Magnoliopsida; order Rosales; family Rosaceae; genus Spiraea; species Spiraea crenata. The sequence goes on along the minus strand of JAVBHV010000003.1, from coordinate 2,973,824 downwards.
AATATGGTGGTCCCTCAATTGGGCAGTCGTTCGGTTTTTAACAGAAGGAAGAGAACAGCGTTTTCGTGACCGTCTTTGCTCCGTTTTCAACAAAAAGTTACCAACTTACTGTTCATGAGTAGCTTGAGGTCGTCACAAAAGTAGCAACTCGATTCGGAATATGGTGGTCCCTCAATTGGGCAGTCGTTCGGTTTTTAACAGAAGGAAGAGAACAGCGTTTTCGTGACCGTCTTTGCTCCGTTTTTAACAAAAAGTTACCAAGTTACTGTTCATGAGTAGCTTAATGCCCTACAAAAGGTAGCGACTTGATTCGGAATACGGTGGTTGCTCATGTGGGCACTAGTTCGGTTTTAAACAGAAGGAAGAGAACAGCGTTTTCGTGACCGTCTTTGCTCCGTTTTCAACAAAAAGTTACCAAGTTACTGTTCATGAGTAGCTTGAGGTCGTCACAAAAGTAGCAACTCGATTCGGAATATGGTGGTCCCTCAATTGGGCAGTCGTTCGGTTTTTAACAGAAGGAAGAGAACAGCGTTTTCGTGACCGTCTTTGCTCCGTTTTCAACAAAAAGTTACCAAGTTACTGTTCATGAGTAGCTTAATGCCCTACAAAAGGTAGCGACTTGATTCGGAATACGGTGGTTGCTCATGTGGGCACTAGTTCGGTTTTTAACAGAAGGAAGAGAACAGCGTTTTCGTGACCGTCTTTGCTCCGTTTTCAACAAAAAGTTACCAAGTTACTGTTCATGAGTAGCTTGAGGTCGTCACAAAAGTAGCAACTCGATTCGGGAATACGGTGGTCCCTCAATTGGGCAGTCGTTCGGTTTTTAACAGAAGGAAGAGAACAGCGTTTTCGTGACCGTCTTTGCTCCGTTTTCAACAAAAAGTTACCAAGTTACTGTTCATGAGTAGCTTGAGGCCCTCACAAAAGTAGCGACTCGATTCGGAATATGGTGGTCCCTCATGTGGGCAGTAGTTCGGTTTTTAACAGAAGGAAGAGAACAGCGTTTTCGTGACCGTCTTTGCTCCGTTTTCAACAAAAAGTTACCAAGTTACTGTTCATGAGTAGCTTGAGGTCGTCACAAAAGTAGCAACTCGATTCGGAATATGGTGGTCCCTCAATTGGGCAGTCGTTCGGTTTTTAACAGAAGGAAGAGAACAGCGTTTTCGTGACCGTCTTTGCTCCGTTTTTAACAAAAAGTTACCAAGTTACTGTTCATGAGTAGCTTGAGGTCGTCACAAAAGTAGCAACTCGATTCGGAATATGGTGGTCCCTCAATTGGGCAGTCGTTCGGTTTTTAACAGAAGGAAGAGAACAGCGTTTTCGTGACCGTCTTTGCTCCGTTTTCAACAAAAAGTTACCAAGTTACTGTTCATGAGTAGCTTGAGGTCGTCACAAAAGTAGCAACTCGATTCGGAATATGGTGGTCCCTCAATTGGGCAGTCGTTCGGTTTTTAACAGAAGGAAGAGAACAGCGTTTTCGTGACCGTCTTTGCTCCGTTTTCAACAAAAAGTTACCAAGTTACTGTTCATGAGTAGCTTGAGGTCCTCACCAAAGTAGCAACTCGATTCGGAATATGGTGGTCCCTCAATTGGGCAGTCGTTCGGTTTTTAACAGAAGGAAGAGAACAGCGTTTTCGTGACCGTCTTTGCTCCGTTTTCAACAAAAAGTTACCAAGTTACTGTTCATGAGTAGCTTGAGGTCCTCACAAAAGGTAGCAACTCGATTCGGAATATGGTGGTCCCTCAATTGGGCAGTCGTTCGGTTTTTAACAGAAGGAAGAGAACAGCGTTTTCGTGACCGTCTTTGCTCCGTTTTCAACAAAAAGTTACCAAGTTACTGTTCATGAGTAGCTTGAGGTCGTCACAAAAGTAGCAACTCGATTCGGAATATGGTGGTCCCTCAATTGGGCAGTCGTTCGGTTTTTAACAGAAGGAAGAGAACAGCGTTTTCGTGACCGTCTTTGCTCCGTTTTCAACAAAAAGTTACCAAGTTACTGTTCATGAGTAGCTTGAGGTCGTCACAAAAGTAGCAACTCGATTCGGAATATGGTGGTCCCTCAATTGGGCAGTCGTTCGGTTTTTAACAGAAGGAAGAGAACAGCGTTTTCGTGACCGTCTTTGCTCCGTTTTCAACAAAAAGTTACCAAGTTACTGTTCATGAGTAGCTTGAGGTCCTCACCAAAGTAGCAACTCGATTCGGAATATGGTGGTCCCTCAATTGGGCAGTCGTTCGGTTTTTAACAGAAGGAAGAGAACAGCGTTTTCGTGACCGTCTTTGCTCCGTTTTCAACAAAAAGTTACCAAGTTACTGTTCATGAGTAGCTTGAGGTCCTCACGAAAGGTAGCGACTCGATTCGGAATATGGTGGTCCCTCAATTGGGCAGTCGTTCGGTTTTTAACAGAAGGAAGAGAACAGCGTTTTCGTGACCGTCTTTGCTCCGTTTTCAACAAAAAGTTACCAAGTTACTGTTCATGAGTAGCTTAATGCCCTACAAAAGGTAGCGACTTGATTCGGAATACGGTGGTTGCTCATGTGGGCACTAGTTCGGTTTTTAACAGAAGGAAGAGAACAGCGTTTTCGTGACCGTCTTTGCTCCGTTTTCAACAAAAAGTTACCAAGTTACTGTTCATGAGTAGCTTGAGGTCGTCACAAAAGTAGCAACTCGATTCGGAATATGGTGGTCCCTCAATTGGGCAGTCGTTCGGTTTTTAACAGAAGGAAGAGAACAGCGTTTTCGTGACCGTCTTTGCTCCGTTTTCAACAAAAAGTTACCAAGTTACTGTTCATGAGTAGCTTAATGCCCTACAAAAGGTAGCGACTTGATTCGGAATACGGTGGTTGCTCATGTGGGCACTAGTTCGGTTTTTAACAGAAGGAAGAGAACAGCGTTTTCGTGACCGTCTTTGCTCCGTTTTCAACAAAAAGTTACCAAGTTACTGTTCATGAGTAGCTTGAGGTCGTCACCAAAGTAGCAACTCGATTCGGAATATGGTGGTCCCTCAATTGGGCAGTCGTTCGGTTTTTAACAGAAGGAAGAGAACAGCGTTTTCGTGACCGTCTTTGCTCCGTTTTCAACAAAAAGTTACCAAGTTACTGTTCATGAGTAGCTTAATGCCCTACAAAAGGTAGCGACTTGATTCGGAATACGGTGGTTGCTCATGTGGGCACTAGTTCGGTTTTTAACAGAAGGAAGAGAACAGCGTTTTCGTGACCGTCTTTGCTCCGTTTTCAACAAAAAGTTACCAAGTTACTGTTCATGAGTAGCTTGAGGTCGTCACCAAAGTAGCAACTCGATTCGGAATATGGTGGTCCCTCAATTGGGCAGTCGTTCGGTTTTTAACAGAAGGAAGAGAACAGCGTTTTCGTGACCGTCTTTGCTCCGTTTTCAACAAAAAGTTACCAAGTTACTGTTCATGAGTAGCTTGAGGCCCTCACAAAAGTAGCGACTCGATTCGGAATATGGTGGTCCCTCAATTGGGCAGTCGTTCGGTTTTTAACAGAAGGAAGAGAACAGCGTTTTCGTGACCGTCTTTGCTCCGTTTTCAACAAAAAGTTACCAAGTTACTGTTCATGAGTAGCTTGAGGTCGTCACAAAAGTAGCAACTCGATTCGGAATATGGTGGTCCCTCAATTGGGCAGTCGTTCGGTTTTTAACAGAAGGAAGAGAACAGCGTTTTCGTGACCGTCTTTGCTCCGTTTTCAACAAAAAGTTACCAAGTTACTGTTCATGAGTAGCTTAATGCCCTACAAAAGGTAGCGACTTGATTCGGAATACGGTGGTTGCTCATGTGGGCACTAGTTCGGTTTTTAACAGAAGGAAGAGAACAGCGTTTTCGTGACCGTCTTTGCTCCGTTTTCAACAAAAAGTTACCAAGTTACTGTTCATGAGTAGCTTGAGGTCGTCACCAAAGTAGCAACTCGATTTGGAATATGGTGGTCCCTCAATTGGGCAGTCGTTCGGTTTTTAACAGAAGGAAGAGAACAGCGTTTTCGTGACCGTCTTTGCTCCGTTTTCAACAAAAAGTTACCAAGTTACTGTTCATGAGTAGCTTGAGGTCGTCACAAAAGTAGCAACTCGATTCGGAATACGGTGGTCGCTCATGTGGGCACTAGTTCGGTTTTTAACAGAAGGAAGAGAACAGCGTTTTCGTGACCGTCTTTGCTCCGTTTTCAACAAAAAGTTACCAAGTTACTGTTCATGAGTAGCTTGAGGTCGTCACCAAAGTAGCAACTCGATTTGGAATATGGTGGTCCCTCAATTGGGCAGTCGTTCGGTTTTTAACAGAAGGAAGAGAACAGCGTTTTCGTGACCGTCTTTGCTCCGTTTTCAACAAAAAGTTACCAAGTTACTGTTCATGAGTAGCTTGAGGTCGTCACCAAAGTAGCAACTCGATTCGGAATATGGTGGTCCCTCAATTGGGCAGTCGTTCGGTTTTTAACAGAAGGAAGAGAACAGCGTTTTCGTGACCGTCTTTGCTCCGTTTTCAACAAAAAGTTACCAAGTTACTGTTCATGAGTAGCTTAATGCCCTACAAAAGGTAGCGACTTGATTCGGAATACGGTGGTTGCTCATGTGGGCACTAGTTCGGTTTTTAACAGAAGGAAGAGAACAGCGTTTTCGTGACCGTCTTTGCTCCGTTTTCAACAAAAAATTACCAAGTTACTGTTCATGAGTAGCTTGAGGTCCTCACCAAATAGCAACTCGATTCGGAATATGGTGGTCCCTCAATTGGGCAGTCGTTCGGTTTTTAACAGAAGGAAGAGAACAGCGTTTTCGTGACCGTCTTTGCTCCGTTTTCAACAAAAAGTTACCAAGTTACTGTTCATGAGTAGCTTGAGGTCGTCACCAAAGTAGCAACTCGATTCGGAATATGGTGGTCCCTCAATTGGGCAGTCGTTCGGTTTTTAACAGAAGGAAGAGAACAGCGTTTTCGTGACCGTCTTTGCTCCGTTTTCAACAAAAAGTTACCAAGTTACTGTTCATGAGTAGCTTAATGCCCTACAAAAGGTAGCAACTCGATTCGGAATATGGTGGTCCCTCAATTGGGCAGTAGTTCGGTTTTTAACAGAAGGAAGAGAACAGCGTTTTCGTGACCGTCTTTGCTCCGTTTTCAACAAAAAGTTACCAAGTTACTGTTCATGAGTAGCTTAATGCCCTACAAAAGGTAGCGACTTGATTCGGAATACGGTGGTTGCTCATGTGGGCACTAGTTCGGTTTTTAACAGAAGGAAGAGAACAGCGTTTTCGTGACCGTCTTTGCTCCGTTTTCAACAAAAAGTTACCAAGTTACTGTTCATGAGTAGCTTGAGGTCGTCACCAAAGTAGCAACTCGATTCGGAATATGGTGGTCCCTCAATTGGGCAGTCGTTCGGTTTTTAACAGAAGGAAGAGAACAGCGTTTTCGTGACCGTCTTTGCTCCGTTTTCAACAAAAAGTTACCAAGTTACTGTTCATGAGTAGCTTGAGGTCGTCACAAAATGAGCAACTCGATTCGGAATACGGTGGTCGCTCATGTGGGCACTAGTTCGGTTTTTAACAGAAGGAAGAGAACAGCGTTTTCGTGACCGTCTTTGCTCCGTTTTTAACAAAAAGTTACCAAGTTACTGTTCATGAGTAGCTTAATGCCCTACAAAAGGTAGCGACTTGATTCGGAATATGGTGGTCCCTCAATTGGGCAGTCGTTCGGTTTTTAACAGAAGGAAGAGAACAGCGTTTTCGTGACCGTCTTTGCTCCGTTTTCAACAAAAAGTTACCAAGTTACTGTTCATGAGTAGCTTAAGGCCGTCACAAAAGTAGCGACTCGATTCGGAATACGGAGGTTGCTCAATTGGGCACTAGTTCGGTTTTTAACAGAAGGAAGAGAACAGCGTTTTCGTGACCGTCTTTGCTCCGTTTTCAACAAAAAGTTACCAAGTTACTGTTCATGAGTAGCTTGAGGTCGTCACAAAAGTAGCAACACGATTCGGAATATGGTGGTCCCTCAATTGGGCAGTCGTTCGGTTTTTAACAGAAGGAAGAGAACAGCGTTTTCGTGACCGTCTTTGCTCCGTTTTCAACAAAAAGTTACCAAGTTACTGTTCATGAGTAGCTTGAGGTCCTCACCAAATAGCAACTCGATTCGGAATATGGTGGTCCCTCAATTGGGCAGTCGTTCGGTTTTTAACAGAAGGAAGAGAACAGCGTTTTCGTGACCGTCTTTGCTCCGTTTTCAACAAAAAGTTACCAAGTTACTGTTCATGAGTAGCTTGAGGTCGTCACCAAAGTAGCGACTCGATTCGGAATATGGTGGTCCCTCAATTGGGCAGTCGTTCGGTTTTTAACAGAAGGAAGAGAACAGCGTTTTCGTGACCGTCTTTGCTCCGTTTTCAACAAAAAGTTACCAAGTTACTGTTCATGAGTAGCTTAATGCCCTACAAAAGGTAGCGACTCGATTCGGAATACGGTGGTTCCTCAATTGGGCACTAGTTCGGTTTTTAACAGAAGGAAGAGAACAGCGTTTTCGTGACCGTCTTTGCTCCGTTTTCAACAAAAAATTACCAAGTTACTGTTCATGAGTAGCTTGAGGTCGTCACCAAAGTAGCAACTCGATTCGGAATATGGTGGTCCCTCAATTGGGCAGTCGTTCGGTTTTTAACAGAAGGAAGAGAACAGCGTTTTCGTGACCGTCTTTGCTCCGTTTTCAACAAAAAGTTACCAAGTTACTGTTCATGAGTAGCTTGAGGTCCTCACCAAAATAGCAACTCGATTCGGAATATGGTGGTCCCTCAATTGGGCAGTCGTTCGGTTTTTAACAGAAGGAAGAGAACAGCGTTTTCGTGACCGTCTTTGCTCCGTTTTCAACAAAAAGTTACCAAGTTACTGTTCATGAGTAGCTTGAGGTCGTCACCAAAGTAGCAACTCGATTCGGAATATGGTGGTCCCTCAATTGGGCAGTCGTTCGGTTTTTAACAGAAGGAAGAGAACAGCGTTTTCGTGACCGTCTTTGCTCCGTTTTTAACAAAAAGTTACCAAGTTACTGTTCATGAGTAGCTTAATGCCCTACAAAAGGTAGCGACTTGATTCGGAATACGGTGGTTGCTCATGTGGGCACTAGTTCGGTTTTAAACAGAAGGAAGAGAACAGCGTTTTCGTGACCGTCTTTGCTCCGTTTTCAACAAAAAGTTACCAAGTTACTGTTCATGAGTAGCTTGAGGTCGTCACCAAAGTAGCAACACGATTCGGAATATGGTGGTCCCTCAATTGGGCAGTCGTTCGGTTTTTAACAGAAGGAAGAGAACAGCGTTTTCGTGACCGTCTTTGCTCCGTTTTCAACAAAAAGTTACCAAGTTACTGTTCATGAGTAGCTTAATGCCCTACAAAAGGTAGCGACTTGATTCGGAATACGGTGGTTGCTCATGTGGGCACTAGTTCGGTTTTTAACAGAAGGAAGAGAACAGCGTTTTCGTGACCGTCTTTGCTCCGTTTTCAACTAAAAGTTACCAAGTTACTGTTCATGAGTAGCTTGAGGTCGTCACCAAAGTAGCAACTCGATTCGGAATATGGTGGTCCCTCAATTGGGCAGTCGTTCGGTTTTTAACAGAAGGAAGAGAACAGCGTTTTCGTGACCGTCTTTGCTCCGTTTTCAACAAAAAGTTACCAAGTTACTGTTCATGAGTAGCTTAATGCCCTACAAAAGGTAGCGACTTGATTCGGAATACGGTGGTCCCTCATTTGGGCGGTAGTTCGGTTTTTAACAGAAGGAAGAGAACAGCGTTTTCGTGACCGTCTTTGCTCCGTTTTCAACAAAAAGTTACCAAGTTACTGTTCATGAGTAGCTTGAGGTCCTCACCAAATAGCAACTCGATTCGGAATATGGTGGTCCCTCAATTTGGCAGTCGTTCGGTTTTTAACAGAAGGAAGAGAACTGCGTTTTTGTGACCGTCTTTGCTCCGTTTTCAACAAAAAGTTCCCAAGTTACTGTTCATGAGTAGCTTAATGCCCTACAAAATTTAGCGACTTGATTCGGAATACGGTGGTTGCTCATGTGGGCACTAGTTCGGTTTTTAACAGAAGGAAGAGAACAGCGTTTTCGTGACCGTCTTTGCTCCGTTTTCAACAAAAAGTTACCAAGTTACTGTTCATGAGTAGCTTGAGGTCCTCACCAAAGGTAGCAACTCGATTCGGAATATGGTGGTCCCTCAATTGGGCAGTCGTTCGGTTTTTAACAGAAGGAAGAGAACAGCGTTTTCGTGACCGTCTTTGCTCCGTTTTCAACAAAAAGTTACCAAGTTACTGTTCATGAGTAGCTTGAGGTCCTCACCAAATAGCAACTCGATTCGGAATATGGTGGTCCCTCAATTTGGCAGTCGTTCGGTTTTTAACAGAAGGAAGAGAACTGCGTTTTTGTGACTGTCTTTGCTCCGTTTTCAACAAAAACTTCCCAAGTTACTGTTCATGAGTAGCATAATGCCCTACTAAAGGTAGCGACTTGATTCGGAATACGGTGGTTGCTCATGTGGGCACTAGTTCCGTTTTTAACAGAAGGAAGAGAACAGCGTTTTCGTGACCGTCTTTGCTCCGTGTTGAACCGTAAAAATTCACAATGAACAAGGGAACATGCCATTATGCTAGGACGTTATTCGAATAAAAAAAAGGGGGCCACTTGTCAGTTATATCAACGTGGTTTTATCTGAAGAAGAAAGCTAGAGATATTATCAAAAATAGAGGGAGTCTTCTGTCAAGCCAAAGAAGAATTCTGATTCAAGTATATCTCCATTCAAATAGAAAATGTTGACCTGAAGTGATTGGCCCAAAGTGATTGGATAATTATACTTTTAAATATCCAAACACAATAGAGGATTCGGTTAAAGCTTCATGTGCTCGTTCAGAATTTGAAAAGGTGAATCTTGACCTCAACTAACTGATCACAAAACAAAGATAAGGATAAGGATCAGCTGGTACAAATAGGTTATACAGCAAACCAAACTGCGGAAATAACGCCAACAAAAGTCTAGAAAGTGTGGAGATTATTCCTAGTCAGTTAAGTTTCAAATTTGAAAGAAAGCTAATCCTTAGCCAGCTATCTTCTATGTCCCTATAAATAGAGAGGCATACAAAGCCAAAGGGGGCAAGCGGAGGAGCAGCAGAGGAGACGGCAGGAAGCAGAAGCAAGTGGCACGCTGAAGAAAGAAGGCGAGTGACGAGCACCGAAGGGCTGTCGAAATCCAGACGTGAAGGAGATTGTCACCAGCTTTCAACAAGCAAACTTGGAAAGGTACGAAACCCTTCTTGTTTCTTGTACTCCAGCACAAAGCCGACACCATCCAATGAAGCTCATCCTCAAATCAGCCGTGAAAGTTGCCTAACGAATGTCCACCTCCGTTGCTGCCAATCCGGAGAAGATGACAAATGACCGAAGCCGTTCGGAAGCCGCGAAGGCAAGCTGTTTTACAAGTCACAAACTTCCCATATGAGCACTCCCCGACGGAGCTGAAATTGCAAAAAGGAAAGAGCAAGCACCGGCGATGTTGATGCAAACATTAAGGTCAAAGGCGACAAGCAATGCGACTTGGATGGAGCAAGGAAACGATGATCAATCCTCGTCATCATTCAAAGCGAAAGAAGGTCTGCAGCAAGGAAGCTTTAAACAAATCCAATTTGCATGGAGGCAATAAGCAATGGAATCAAACCAACAAGCTCAACATCACTGCATTTTCAGCAAAGAACCGTTCTGCTCGTTTCCGTCATTTCCCACTTTGCCAACAAGGAAAGCAAGGAAGTCAGGAGCAAGGACTAGGACGAGGGATCATTCCAGCTCAACAAATACATCGCAGCTCAAATCCCAGATAATCAAAACAGGCACAGTAGTTGTTTCTCTATAACTCAGCCCAATTAATGGATGACTCCCAACGCCTATTGACACCAAGCTATCACCAACAAGAAGTCACAGACGCTGGAGATCGTTTCTATAGCAAGGCTTAAAGTCATGTGCACCACGTCCACCCGCCTTTTTTTTGTAACACAAGCAGCAAGCCAACCAAAGGAAGATGAGGTGTTTCAACATAGTTCGTGGTTCGTGTCTGATCATCAAGTCGACAACAAATTGATGATGACTACAAAAGCTAAAATAGCTTCAGCCCAAGACATGCAGCATAGCCATGCCGTGGTGATAACAACCAGCTCAGACAAATTACTCATGTGATCATTTGTCTTTTGTCCTCCCAAGGCAAATAATATTTTTAAAGTGGAGTCATCAAATTTGTTTAATGGGTTTGTCATCCACACAAATCCCATTAAACTTAAATTAAAATCAAGACATGAAATCTCAATCAAGAAACTCAAGTCAACATGGATTCACGTGTCATTCCTTCAAAGCTAGCAGTGCCAAACTAATCAAATATGCTGATGCAGTGCAATAATACATGCCTCTGAACGCCATGGTCACATCAACTTATGAGCAAAACATCAAGTCAAAAAGCAATTCACAACATGAAGTACGGAGGCAGGTGCCAAGTTGTTTATCAAAGTTCCTTTATCAAGCCACAAGCAAGGGACCAAAGAACTGGCAATCGAGTGACAGAGGCTAATTCGCCAAAGTTTAAACATGGTGACCATTCAAGACATCAGAGAGTAATCCAGTTGTCAAAGTTCATGAATTTTTGCTACCACCAAATGTTGCAGGAACAAGATCTCACACCGAACCATCAAAGACTCAAATGAAGTTTCATCAACAAACTCGTAAGTCGCCAACTTGTATCAAGACCGAAACAAGAGACACGCGAGTAGAAGCGAACAAAGAGACTCAAATTGATGGACCTAGCAAGTATCAACCTCTGCTACAAAATCCAAGAACTCAAAGATGGGCCAAGCAAATGTCAACCTCTGCTACAAAGCCCAACCCAACAAAAGAATTCAAAGACGGACCAAGCAAGTATCAACCTCTGCTACAAAGTCCAAGAACCCAAAGACGGACCAAGCAAGTATCAACCGCTGCTACTAAGTCCAACCCAGCAGAAGAAGTCAAATACGGACCTAGCAAGTTTCAACCTCTGCTACAAAGTCCAAATTCAAGACATGTCAAAATCAAATCCCCAAATCAAATCGAAGGCTCTAAACCTTCACTGTTTGCAAACACCAGTTTTGTGTTGGTTGTTTGGGGGATGGGGGGGTGGGGGGGTTTTATTTTTTTTGGTGCAACCCCCAAACCCAAACATCAAATTCGATTCTCTCTCTCTCTTTTTTTTTTTCCTCCCCCACCCAATTTTTTTTTTCTTAACTGCTCACCCACTTTTTTTTTTTTCGCCCCCCCCACACATTTTTTTTTCTACCTACCCCTTTCCCTTTTTGTATTCTTCTACTACGGGGGTGCCTCCTCTCTGGATGCGGGCGCGCCGCGCCCGCTCCCCTCTCGCGCGCCCACACAACAAATACAAAACATTTTTTTTGGGGGGGGGGGTTTCGCCGCAATTTTTTTTAAAGGGGTTTTCTTTTTTAAGAGGTTTGTAGTGAGGGGGACCATCCCTTGGTTGGGTGGTCCTTAATTTTTATACCCCCTTTTTTTTTTTGTTGGTGGTGAGTTTTTGTTTTCTGATTTTTTTTACATTTTTCTGTCAACACTCCGTATTCAACAAAAAATTACCAAGTTACTGTTCATGAGTAGCTTGAGGTCCTCACCAAATACCAACTCGATTCGGAATATGGTTGTCCCTCAATTGGGCAGTCGTTCGGTTTTTAACAGATGGAAGAGAACAGCGTTTTCGTGACCGTCTTTGCTCCGTTTTCAACAAAAAGTTAGCAACTTACTGTTCATGAGTTGCTTGAGCTCGTCACCAAAGTAGCAACTCGATTCAGAATGTGCTGGTCCCTCAATTGGGCAGTCGTTCGGTTTTTAACAGAAGGAAGAGAACTGCGTTTTTGTGACTGTCTTTGCTCCGTTTCCAACAAAAAGTTCCCAAGTTACTGTTCATGAGTTGCTTAATGCCCTACAAAAGGTAGCGACTTGATTCGGAATACGGTGGTTGCTCATGTGGGCACTAGTTCGGTTTTTAACAGAAGGAAGAGAACAGCGTTTTCGTGACCGTCTTTGCTTCGTTTTCAACAAAAAGTTACCAAGTTACTGTTCATGAGTAGCTTGAGGTCCTCACCAAATAGCAACTCGATTCGGAATATGGTGGTCCCTCAATTGGGCAGTCGTAAGGTTTTTAACAGAAGGAAGAGAACTGCGTTTTCGTGACCGTCTTTGCTCCGTTGTCTACAAAAACCTACCAAGTTGCTGTTCATGAGTAACTTGAGGTCGTCACAAAAGTAGCAACACGATTGGGATTACGGTGGTCCCTCAATTGGGCAGTCGTTCGGTTTTTAACAGAAGGAAGAGAACAGCGTTTTCGTGACCGTCTTTGCTCCGTTTTCAACAAAAAGTTACCAAGTTACTGTTCATGAGTAGCTTGAGGTCGTCACCAACGTAGCAACACGATTTGGAATATGGTGGTCCCTCAATTGGGCAGTCGTTCGGTTTTTAACAGAAGGAAGAGAACAGCGTTTTCGTGACCGTCTTTGCTCCGTTTTCAACAAAAAGTAACCAAGTTACTGTTCATGAGTAGCTTGAGGTCGTCACCAAAGTAGCAACTCGATTCAGAATATGGTGGTCCCTCAATTGGGCAGTCGTTCGGTTTTTAACAGAAGGAAGAGAACTGCGTTTTCGTGACCGTCTTTGCTCCGTTTTCAACAAAAAGTTACCAAGTTACTGTTCATGAGTAGCTTAATGCCCTACTAAAGGTAGCGACTTGATTCGGAATATGGTGGCCCCTCAATTGGGCACTAGTTCGGTTTTAAACAGAAGGAAGAGAACAGCGTTTTCGTGACCGTCTTTGCTCCGTTTTCAACAAAAAGTTACCAAGTTACTGTTCATGAGTAGCTTGAGGTCCTCACCAAATAGCAACTCGATTCGGAATATGGTGGTCCCTCAATTGGGCAGTCGTTCGGTTTTTAACAGAAGGAAGAGAACAGCGTTTTCGTGACCGTCTTTGCTCCGTTTTCAACAAAAAGTTACCAAGTTACTGTTCATGAGTAGCTTGAGGTCGTCACAAAAGTAGCAACTCGATTCGGAATATGGTGGTCCCTCAATTGGGCAGTCGTTCGGTTTTTAACAGAAGGAAGAGAACAGCGTTTTCGTGACCGTCTTTGCTCCGTTTTCAACAAAAAGTTACCAAGTTACTGTTCATGAGTAGCTTGAGGTCGTCACCAAAGTAGCAACTCGATTCGGAATATGGTGGTCCCTCAATTGGGCAGTCGTTCGGTTTTTAACAGAAGGAAGAGAACAGCGTTTTCGTGACCGTCTTTGCTCCGTTTTCAACAAAAAGTTACCAAGTTACTGTTCATGAGTAGCTTAAGTGCCCTCACAAAAGGTAGCGACTTGATTCGGAATACGGTGGTTGCTCATGTGGGCACTAGTTCGGTTTTTAACAGAAGGAAGAGAACAGCGTTTTCGTGACCGTCTTTGCTCCGTTTTCAACAAAAAGTTACCAAGTTACTGTTCATGAGTAGCTTGAGGTCGTCACCAAAGTAGCAACTCGATTCGGAATATGGTGGTCCCTCAATTGGGCAGTCGTTCGGTTTTTAACAGAAGGAAGAGAACAGCGTTTTCGTGACCGTCTTTGCTCCGTTTTCAACAAAAAGTTACCAAGTTACTGTTCATGAGTAGCTTGAGGTCCTCACCAAATAGCAACTCGATTCGGAATATGGTGGTCCCTCAATTGGGCAGTCGTTCGGTTTTTAACAGAAGGAAGAGAACAGCGTTTTCGTGACCGTCTTTGCTCCGTTTTCAACAAAAAGTTAGCAACTTACTGTTCATGAGTAGCTTGAGCTCGTCACCAGAGTAGCAACTCGATTCGGAATGTGGTGGTCCCTCAATTGGGCAGTCGTTCGGTTTTTACTAGAAGGAAGAAAACAGCGTTTTCGTGACCGTCTTTGCTCCGTTTTCAACAAAAAGTTACCAAGTTACTGTTCATGAGTAGCTTGAGGTCCTCACAAAAGGAGCAACTCGATTCGGAATATGGTGGTCCCTCAATTGGGCAGTCGTTCGGTTTTTAACAGAAGGAAGAGAACAGCGTTTTCGTGACCGTCTTTGCTCCGTTTTCAACAAAAAGTTACCAAGTTACTGTTCATGAGTAGCTTGAGGTCCTCACCAAATAGCAACTCGATTCGGAATATGGTGGTCCCTCAATTGGGCAGTCGTTCGGTTTTTAACAGAAGGAAGAGAACAGCGTTTTCGTGACCGTCTTTGCTCCGTTTTCAACAAAAAGTTACCAAGTTACTGTTCATGAGTAGCTTGAGGTCGTCACCAAAGTAGCAACTCGATTCGGAATATGGTGGTCCCTCAATTGGGCAGTCGTTCGGTTTTTAACAGAAGGAAGAGAACAGCGTTTTCGTGACCGTCTTTGCTCCGTTTTCAACAAAAAGTTACCAAGTTACTGTTCATGAGTAGCTTGAGGCCCTCACAAAAGTAGCAACTCGATTCGGAATACGGAGGTCGCTCAATTGGGCACTAGTTCGGTTTTTAACAGAAGGAAGAGAACAGCGTTTTCGTGACCGTCTTTGCTCCGTTTTCAACAAAAAGTTACCAAGTTACTGTTCATGAGTAGCTTGAGGTCCTCACCAAAGTAGCAACTCGATTCGGAATATGGTGGTCCCTCAATTGGGCAGTCGTTCGGTTTTTAACAGAAGGAAGAGAACAGCGTTTTCGTGACCGTCTTTGCTCCGTTTTCAACAAAAAGTTACCAAGTTACTGTTCATGAGTAGCTTGAGGTCGTCACAAAAGTAGCAACTCGATTCGGAATACGGTGGTCCCTCAATTGGGCAGTCGTTCGGTTTTTAACAGAAGGAAGAGAACAGCGTTTTCGTGACCGTCTTTGCTCCGTTTTCAACAAAAAGTTACCAAGTTACTGTTCATGAGTAGCTTAATGCCCTACAAAAGGTAGCGACTTGATTCGGAATATGGTGGTTGCTCATGTGGGCACTAGTTCGGTTTTTAACAGAAGGAAGAGAACAGCGTTTTCGTGACCGTCTTTGCTCCGTTTTCAACAAAAAGTTACCAAGTTACTGTTCATGAGTAGCTTGAGGTCGTCACAAAAGTAGCAACTCGATTCGGAATACGGTGGTCCCTCAATTGGGCAGTCGTTCGGTTTTTAACAGAAGGAAGAGAACAGCGTTTTCGTGACCGTCTTTGCTCCGTTTTCAACAAAAAGTTACCAAGTTACTGTTCATGAGTAGCTTGAGGTCGTCACCAAAGTAGCAACTCGATTCGGAATATGGTGGTCCCTCAATTGGGCAGTCGTTCGGTTTTTAACAGAAGGAAGAGAACAGCGTTTTCGTGACCGTCTTTGCTCCGTTTTCAACAAAAAGTTACCAAGTTACTGTTCATGAGTAGCTTGAGGTCGTCACCAAAGTAGCAACTCGATTCGGAATATGGTGGTCCCTCAATTGGGCAGTCGTTCGGTTTTTAACAGAAGGAAGAGAACAGCGTTTTCGTGACCGTCTTTGCTCCGTTTTCAACAAAAAGTTACCAAGTTACTGTTCATGAGTAGCTTGAGGTCGTCACAAAAGGTAGCAACTCGATTCGGAATATGGTGGTCCCTCAATTGGGCAGTCGTTCGGTTTTTAACAGAAGGAAGAGAACAGCGTTTTCGTGACCGTCTTTGCTCCGTTTTCAACAAAAAGTTACCAAGTTACTGTTCATGAGTAGCTTGAGGTCGTCACCAAAGTAGCAACTCGATTCGGAATATGGTGGTCCCTCAATTGGGCAGTCGTTCGGTTTTTAACAGAAGGAAGAGAACAGCGTTTTCGTGACCGTCTTTGCTCCGTTTTCAACAAAAAGTTACCAAGTTACTGTTCATGAGTAGCTTGAGGTCCTCACAAAAGTAGCAACTCGATTCGGAATATGGTGGTCCCTCAATTGGGCAGTCGTTCGGTTTTTAACAGAAGGAAGAGAACAGCGTTTTCGTGACCGTCTTTGCTCCGTTTTCAACAAAAAGTTAGCCAAGTTACTGTTCATGAGTAGCTTGAGGTCGTCACAAAAGGTAGCAACTCGATTCGGAATATGGTGGTCCCTCAATTGGGCAGTCGTTCGGTTTTTAACAGAAGGAAGAGAACAGCGTTTTCGTGACCGTCTTTGCTCCGTTTTCAACAAAAAGTTACCAAGTTACTGTTCATGAGTAGCTTGAGGTCGTCACAAAAGTAGCAACTCGATTCGGAATATGGTGGTCCCTCAATTGGGCAGTCGTTCGGTTTTTAACAGAAGGAAGAGAACAGCGTTTTCGTGACCGTCTTTGCTCCGTTTTCAACAAAAAGTTACCAAGTTACTGTTCATGAGTAGCTTGAGGTCGTCACCAAAGTAGCAACTCGATTCGGAATATGGTGGTCCCTCAATTGGGCAGTCGTTCGGTTTTTAACAGAAGGAAGAGAACAGCGTTTTCGTGACCGTCTTTGCTCCGTTTTCAACAAAAAGTTACCAAGTTACTGTTCATGAGTAGCTTGAGGTCCTCACCAAAATAGCGACTCGATTCGGAATATGGTGGTCCCTCAATTGGGCAGTCGTTCGGTTTTTAACAGAAGGAAGAGAACAGCGTTTTCGTGACCGTCTTTGCTCCGTTTTCAACAAAAAGTTACCAAGTTACTGTTCATGAGTAGCTTGAGGTCCTCACCAAAGTAGCAACTCGATTCGGAATATGGTGGTCCCTCAATTGGGCAGTCGTTCGGTTTTTAACAGAAGGAAGAGAACAGCGTTTTCGTGACCGTCTTTGCTCCGTTTTCAACAAAAAGTTACCAAGTTACTGTTCATGAGTAGCTTGAGGTCCTCACCAAAAATAGAAACTCGATTCGGAATATGGTGGTCCCTCAATTGGGCAGTCGTTCGGTTTTTAACAGAAGGAAGAGAACAGCGTTTTCGTGACCGTCTTTGCTCCGTTTTCAACAAAAAGTTACCAAGTTACTGTTCATGAGTAGCTTGAGGTCGTCACCAAAGTAGCAACTCGATTCGGAATATGGTGGTCCCTCAATTGGGCAGTCGTTCGGTTTTTAACAGAAGGAAGAGAACAGCGTTTTCGTGACCGTCTTTGCTCCGTTTTCAACAAAAAGTTACCAAGTTACTGTTCATGAGTAGCTTGAGGCCTCACAAAAGGTAGCGACTCGATTCGGAATATGGTGGTCCCTCAATTGGGCAGTCGTTCGGTTTTTAACAGAAGGAAGAGAACAGCGTTTTCGTGACCGTCTTTGCTCCGTTTTCAACAAAAAGTTACCAAGTTACTGTTCATGAGTAGCTTGAGGTCCTCACCAAAGTAGCAACTCGATTCGGAATATGGTGGTCCCTCAATTGGGCAGTCGTTCGGTTTTTAACAGAAGGAAGAGAACAGCGTTTTCGTGACCGTCTTTGCTCCGTTTTCAACAAAAAGTTACCAAGTTACTGTTCATGAGTAGCTTGAGGCCCTCACAAAAGTAGCAACTCGATTCGGAATATGGTGGTCCCTCAATTGGGCAGTCGTTCGGTTTTTAACAGAAGGAAGAGAACAGCGTTTTCGTGACCGTCTTTGCTCCGTTTTCAACAAAAAGTTACCAAGTTACTGTTCATGAGTAGCTTGAGGTCCTCACAAAAGGTAGCAACTCGATTCGGAATATGGTGGTCCCTCAATTGGGCAGTCGTTCGGTTTTTAACAGAAGGAAGAGAACAGCGTTTTCGTGACCGTCTTTGCTCCGTTTTCAACAAAAAGTTACCAAGTTACTGTTCATGAGTAGCTTGAGGTCGTCACAAAAGTAGCAACTCGATTCGGAATATGGTGGTCCCTCAATTGGGCAGTCGTTCGGTTTTTAACAGAAGGAAGAGAACAGCGTTTTCGTGACCGTCTTTGCTCCGTTTTCAACAAAAAGTTAGCAAGTTACTGTTCATGAGTAGCTTGAGGTCGTCACCAAAGTAGCAACTCGATTCGGAATATGGTGGTCCCTCAATTGGGCAGTCGTTCGGTTTTTAACAGAAGGAAGAGAACAGCGTTTTCGTGACCGTCTTTGCTCCGTTTTCAACAAAAAGTTACCAAGTTACTGTTCATGAGTAGCTTGAGGTCCTCACCAAAGTAGCAACTCGATTCGGAATATGGTGGTCCCTCAATTGGGCAGTCGTTCGGTTTTTAACAGAAGGAAGAGAACAGCGTTTTCGTGACCGTCTTTGCTCCGTTTTCAACAAAAAGTTACCAAGTTACTGTTCATGAGTAGCTTGAGGTCGTCACCAAAGTAGCAACTCGATTCGGAATATGGTGGTCCCTCAATTGGGCAGTCGTTCGGTTTTTAACAGAAGGAAGAGAACAGCGTTTTCGTGACCGTCTTTGCTCCGTTTTCAACAAAAAGTTACCAAGTTACTGTTCATGAGTAGCTTGATGCCCTCACAAAAGGTAGCGACTCGATTCGGAATATGGTGGTCCCTCAAGTGGGCAGTCGTTCGGTTTTCAACAGAAGGAAGAGAACAGCGTTTTCGTGACCGTCTTTGCTCCGTTTTCAACAAAAAGTTACCAAGTTACTGTTCATGAGTAGCTTGAGGTCCTCACAAAAGTAGCAACTCGATTCGGAATATGGTGGTCCCTCAATTGGGCAGTCGTTCGGTTTTTAACAGAAGGAAGAGAACAGCGTTTTCGTGACCGTCTTTGCTCCGTTTTCAACAAAAAGTTACCAAGTTACTGTTCATGAGTAGCTTGAGGCCCTCACAAAAGGTAGCAACTCGATTCGGAATATGGTGGTCCCTCAAGTGGGCAGTCGTTCGGTTTTTAACAGAAGGAAGAGAACAGCGTTTTCGTGACCGTCTTTGCTCCGTTTTCAACAAAAAGTTACCAAGTTACTGTTCATGAGTAGCTTGAGGTCGTCACCAAAGTAGCAACTCGATTCGGAATATGGTGGTCCCTCAATTGGGCAGTCGTTCGGTTTTTAACAGAAGGAAGAGAACAGCGTTTTCGTGACCGTCTTTGCTCCGTTTTCAACAAAAAGTTACCAAGTTACTGTTCATGAGTAGCTTGAGGTCGTCACCAAAGTAGCAACTCGATTCGGAATATGGTGGTCCCTCAATTGGGCAGTCGTTCGGTTTTTAACAGAAGGAAGAGAACAGCGTTTTCGTGACCGTCTTTGCTCCGTTTTCAACAAAAAGTTACCAAGTTACTGTTCATGAGTAGCTTGAGGTCCTCACCAAAAATAGCAACTCGATTCGGAATATGGTGGTCCCTCAATTGGGCAGTCGTTCGGTTTTTAACAGAAGGAAGAGAACAGCGTTTTCGTGACCGTCTTTGCTCCGTTTTCAACAAAAAGTTACCAAGTTACTGTTCATGAGTAGCTTGAGGTCGTCACAAAAGTAGCAACTCGATTCGGAATATGGTGGTCCCTCAATTGGGCAGTCGTTCGGTTTTTAACAGAAGGAAGAGAACAGCGTTTTCGTGACCGTCTTTGCTCCGTTTTCAACAAAAAGTTACCAAGTTACTGTTCATGAGTAGCTTGAGGTCGTCACAAAGGTAGCGACTCGATTCGGAATATGGTGGTCCCTCAATTGGGCAGTCGTTCGGTTTTTAACAGAAGGAAGAGAACAGCGTTTTCGTGACCGTCTTTGCTCCGTTTTCAACAAAAAGTTACCAAGTTACTGTTCATGAGTAGCTTGAGGTCGTCACAAAAGGTAGCAACTCGATTCGGAATATGGTGGTCCCTCAATTGGGCAGTCGTTCGGTTTTTAACAGAAGGAAGAGAACAGCGTTTTCGTGACCGTCTTTGCTCCGTTTTCAACAAAAAGTTACCAAGTTACTGTTCATGAGTAGCTTGAGGTCGTCACAAAAGTAGCAACTCGATTCGGAATATGGTGGTCCCTCAATTGGGCAGTCGTTCGGTTTTTAACAGAAGGAAGAGAACAGCGTTTTCGTGACCGTCTTTGCTCCGTTTTCAACAAAAAGTTACCAAGTTACTGTTCATGAGTAGCTTGAGGTCGTCACCAAAGTAGCAACTCGATTCGGAATATGGTGGTCCCTCAATTGGGCAGTCGTTCGGTTTTTAACAGAAGGAAGAGAACAGCGTTTTCGTGACCGTCTTTGCTCCGTTTTCAACAAAAAGTTAGCAAGTTACTGTTCATGAGTAGCTTGAGGTCGTCACCAAAGGTAGCAACTCGATTCGGAATATGGTGGTCCCTCAAGTGGGCAGTCGTTCGGTTTTTAACAGAAGGAAGAGAACAGCGTTTTCGTGACCGTCTTTGCTCCGTTTTCAACAAAAAGTTAGCAAGTTACTGTTCATGAGTAGCTTGAGGCCCTCACAAAAGGTAGCGACTCGATTCGGAATATGGTGGTCCCTCAAGTGGGCACTAGTTCGGTTTTTAACAGAAGGAAGAGAACAGCGTTTTCGTGACCGTCTTTGCTCCGTTTTCAACAAAAAGTTACCAAGTTACTGTTCATGAGTAGCTTGAGGTCGTCACCAAAGTAGCAACTCGATTCGGAATATGGTGGTCCCTCAATTGGGCAGTCGTTCGGTTTTTAACAGAAGGAAGAGAACAGCGTTTTCGTGACCGTCTTTGCTCCGTTTTCAACAAAAAGTTAGCAAGTTACTGTTCATGAGTAGCTTGATGCCCTACAAAAGGTAGCGACTCGATTCGGAATACGGTGGTCGCTCATGTGGGCAGTAGTTCGGTTTTTAACAGAAGGAAGAGAACAGCGTTTTCGTGACCGTCTTTGCTCCGTTTTCAACAAAAAGTTACCAAGTTACTGTTCATGAGTAGCTTGAGGCCCTCACCAAAGTAGCAACTCGATTCGGAATATGGTGGTCCCTCAATTGGGCAGTCGTTCGGTTTTTAACAGAAGGAAGAGAACAGCGTTTTCGTGACCGTCTTTGCTCCGTTTTCAACAAAAAGTTACCAAGTTACTGTTCATGAGTAGCTTGAGGTCCTCACAAAAGTAGCAACTCGATTCGGAATATGGTGGTCCCTCAATTGGGCAGTCGTTCGGTTTTTAACAGAAGGAAGAGAACAGCGTTTTCGTGACCGTCTTTGCTCCGTTTTCAACAAAAAGTTAGCAAGTTACTGTTCATGAGTAGCTTGAGGCCCTCACAAAAGGTAGCAACTCGATTCGGAATATGGTGGTCCCTCATGTGGGCACTAGTTCGGTTTTTAACAGAAGGAAGAGAACAGCGTTTTCGTGACCGTCTTTGCTCCGTTTTCAACAAAAAGTTACCAAGTTACTGTTCATGAGTAGCTTGAGGTCGTCACCAAAGTAGCAACTCGATTCGGAATATGGTGGTCCCTCAATTGGGCAGTCGTTCGGTTTTTAACAGAAGGAAGAGAACAGCGTTTTCGTGACCGTCTTTGCTCCGTTTTCAACAAAAAGTTAGCAAGTTACTGTTCATGAGTAGCTTGAGGCCGTCACCAAAGGTAGCAACTCGATTCGGAATATGGTGGTCCTCAAGTGGGCAGTCGTTCGGTTTTTAACAGAAGGAAGAGAACAGCGTTTTCGTGACCGTCTTTGCTCCGTTTTCAACAAAAAGTTACCAAGTTACTGTTCATGAGTAGCTTGAGGTCGTCACCAAAGTAGCAACTCGATTCGGAATATGGTGGTCCCTCAATTGGGCAGTCGTTCGGTTTTTAACAGAAGGAAGAGAACAGCGTTTTCGTGACCGTCTTTGCTCCGTTTTCAACAAAAAGTTACCAAGTTACTGTTCATGAGTAGCTTGAGGTCGTCACCAAAGTAGCAACTCGATTCGGAATATGGTGGTCCCTCAATTGGGCGTCCTGTTCGGTTTTTAACAGAAGGAAGAGAACAGCGTTTTCGTGACCGTCTTTGCTCCGTTTTCAACAAAAAGTTACCAAGTTACTGTTCATGAGTAGCTTGAGGTCGTCACCAAAGTAGCAACTCGATTCGGAATATGGTGGTCCCTCAATTGGGCAGTCGTTCGGTTTTTAACAGAAGGAAGAGAACAGCGTTTTCGTGACCGTCTTTGCTCCGTTTTCAACAAAAAGTTAGCAACTTACTGTTCATGAGTAGCTTGAGGCCCTCACAAAAGGTAGCGACTTGATTCGGAATACGGCGGTCGCTCATGTGGGCAGTCGTTCGGTTTTTAACAGAAGGAAGAGAACTGCGTTTTCGTGACCGTCTTTGCTCCGTTTTCAACAAAAAGTTAGCAAGTTACTGTTCATGAGTAGCTTGAGGCCCTCACAAAAGGTAGCGACTCGATTCGGAATATGGTGGTCGCTCATGTGGGCAGTAGTTCGGTTTTTAACAGAAGGAAGAGAACAGCGTTTTCGTGACCGTCTTTGCTCCGTTTTCAACAAAAAGTTACCAAGTTACTGTTCATGAGTAGCTTGAGGTCGTCACCAAAGTAGCAACTCGATTCGGAATATGGTGGTCCCTCAATTGGGCAGTCGTTCGGTTTTTAACAGAAGGAAGAGAACAGCGTTTTCGTGACCGTCTTTGCTCCGTTTTCAACAAAAAGTTAGCAAGTTACTGTTCATGAGTAGCTTGAGGTCGTCAAAAGGTAGCAACTCGATTCGGAATATGGTGGTCCCTCAATTGGGCAGTCGTTCGGTTTTTAACAGAAGGAAGAGAACAGCGTTTTCGTGACCGTCTTTGCTCCGTTTTCAACAAAAAGTTACCAAGTTACTGTTCATGAGTAGCTTGAGGTCGTCTACAAAAGTAGCAACTCGATTCGGAATATGGTGGTCCCTCAATTGGGCAGTCGTTCGGTTTTTAACAGAAGGAAGAGAACAGCGTTTTCGTGACCGTCTTTGCTCCGTTTTCAACAAAAAGTTACCAAGTTACTGTTCATGAGTAGCTTGAGGTCCTCACAAAAGGTAGCAACTCGATTCGGAATATGGTGGTCCCTCAATTGGGCAGTCGTTCGGTTTTTAACAGAAGGAAGAGAACAGCGTTTTCGTGACCGTCTTTGCTCCGTTTTCAACAAAAAGTTACCAAGTTACTGTTCATGAGTAGCTTGAGGTCGTCACCAAAGTAGCAACTCGATTCGGAATATGGTGGTCCCTCAATTGGGCAGTCGTTCGGTTTTTAACAGAAGGAAGAGAACAGCGTTTTCGTGACCGTCTTTGCTCCGTTTTCAACAAAAAGTTACCAAGTTACTGTTCATGAGTAGCTTGAGGTCGTCACCAAAGTAGCAACTCGATTCGGAATATGGTGGTCCCTCAATTGGGCAGTCGTTCGGTTTTTAACAGAAGGAAGAGAACAGCGTTTTCGTGACCGTCTTTGCTCCGTTTTCAACAAAAAGTTACCAAGTTACTGTTCATGAGTAGCTTGAGGTCGTCACCAAAGTAGCAACTCGATTCGGAATATGGTGGTCCCTCAATTGGGCAGTCGTTCGGTTTTTAACAGAAGGAAGAGAACAGCGTTTTCGTGACCGTCTTTGCTCCGTTTTCAACAAAAAGTTACCAAGTTACTGTTCATGAGTAGCTTGAGGCCCTCACAAAAGGTAGCAACTCGATTCGGAATATGGTGGTCCCTCAAGTGGGCAGTCGTTCGGTTTTTAACAGAAGGAAGAGAACAGCGTTTTCGTGACCGTCTTTGCTCCGTTTTCAACAAAAAGTTAGCAAGTTACTGTTCATGAGTAGCTTGAGGTCGTCACCAAAGTAGCAACTCGATTCGGAATATGGTGGTCCCTCAATTGGGCAGTCGTTCGGTTTTTAACAGAAGGAAGAGAACAGCGTTTTCGTGACCGTCTTTGCTCCGTTTTCAACAAAAAGTTACCAAGTTACTGTTCATGAGTAGCTTGAGGTCGTCACCAAAGTAGCAACTCGATTCGGAATATGGTGGTCCCTCAATTGGGCAGTCGTTCGGTTTTTAACAGAAGGAAGAGAACAGCGTTTTCGTGACCGTCTTTGCTCCGTTTTCAACAAAAAGTTACCAAGTTACTGTTCATGAGTAGCTTGAGGTCGTCACAAAAGTAGCAACTCGATTCGGAATATGGTGGTCCCTCAATTGGGCAGTCGTTCGGTTTTTAACAGAAGGAAGAGAACAGCGTTTTCGTGACCGTCTTTGCTCCGTTTTCAACAAAAAGTTACCAAGTTACTGTTCATGAGTAGCTTGAGGTCGTCACCAAAGTAGCAACTCGATTCGGAATATGGTGGTCCCTCAATTGGGCAGTCGTTCGGTTTTTAACAGAAGGAAGAGAACAGCGTTTTCGTGACCGTCTTTGCTCCGTTTTCAACAAAAAGTTAGCAAGTTACTGTTCATGAGTAGCTTAATGCCCTACAAAAGGTAGCGACTTGATTCGGAATACGGTGGTTGCTCATGTGGGCAGTCGTTCGGTTTTTAACAGAAGGAAGAGAACAGCGTTTTCGTGACCGTCTTTGCTCCGTTTTCAACAAAAAGTTAGCAAGTTACTGTTCATGAGTAGCTTGAGGTCGTCAACAAAGTAGTAACTCGATTCGGAATATGGTGGTCCCTCAATTGGGCAGTCGTTCGGTTTTTAACAGAAGGAAGAGAACAGCGTTTTCGTGACCGTCTTTGCTCCGTTTTCAACAAAAAGTTACCAAGTTACTGTTCATGAGTAGCTTGAGGTCGTCACCAAAGTAGCAACTCGATTCGGAATATGGTGGTCCCTCAATTGGGCAGTCGTTCGGTTTTTAACAGAAGGAAGAGAACAGCGTTTTCGTGACCGTCTTTGCTCCGTTTTCAACAAAAAGTTAGCAAGTTACTGTTCATGAGTAGCTTGAGGTCGTCACCAAAGTAGCAACTCGATTCGGAATATGGTGGTCCCTCAATTGGGCAGTCGTTCGGTTTTTAACAGAAGGAAGAGAACAGCGTTTTCGTGACCGTCTTTGCTCCGTTTTCAACAAAAAGTTACCAAGTTACTGTTCATGAGTAGCTTGAGGTCCTCACCAAAATAGCAACATGATTCGGAATATGGTGGTCCCAGAATTGGGCAGTCGTTCGGTTTTTAACAGAAGGAAGAGAACAGCGTTTTCGTGACCGTCTTTGCTCCGTTTTCAACAAAAAGTTACCAAGTTACTGTTCATGAGTAGCTTGAGGTCGTCACAAAAGTAGCAACTCGATTCGGAATATGGTGGTCCCTCAATTGGGCAGTCGTTCGGTTTTTAACAGAAGGAAGAGAACAGCGTTTTCGTGACCGTCTTTGCTCCGTTTTCAACAAAAAGTTACCAAGTTACTGTTCATGAGTAGCTTGAGGTCCTCACCAAAGTAGCAACTCGATTCGGAATATGGTGGTCCCTCAATTGGGCAGTCGTTCGGTTTTTAACAGAAGGAAGAGAACAGCGTTTTCGTGACCGTCTTTGCTCCGTTTTCAACAAAAAGTTACCAAGTTACTGTTCATGAGTAGCTTGAGGTCGTCACCAAAGTAGCAACTCGATTCGGAATATGGTGGTCCCTCAATTGGGCAGTCGTTCGGTTTTTAACAGAAGGAAGAGAACAGCGTTTTCGTGACCGTCTTTGCTCCGTTTTCAACAAAAAGTTACCAAGTTACTGTTCATGAGTAGCTTGAGGTCGTCACCAAAAGTAGCAACTCGATTCGGAATATGGTGGTCCCTCAATTGGGCAGTCGTTCGGTTTTTAACAGAAGGAAGAGAACAGCGTTTTCGTGACCGTCTTTGCTCCGTTTTCAACAAAAAGTTACCAAGTTACTGTTCATGAGTAGCTTGAGGTCCTCACAAAAGGTAGCAACTCGATTCGGAATATGGTGGTCCCTCAATTGGGCAGTCGTTCGGTTTTTAACAGAAGGAAGAGAACAGCGTTTTCGTGACCGTCTTTGCTCCGTTTTCAACAAAAAGTTAGCAAGTTACTGTTCATGAGTAGCTTGAGGTCGTCACCAAAGTAGCAACTCGATTCGGAATATGGTGGTCCCTCAATTGGGCAGTCGTTCGGTTTTTAACAGAAGGAAGAGAACAGCGTTTTCGTGACCGTCTTTGCTCCGTTTTCAACAAAAAGTTACCAAGTTACTGTTCATGAGTAGCTTGAGGTCGTCACCAAAGTAGCAACTCGATTCGGAATATGGTGGTCCCTCAATTGGGCAGTCGTTCGGTTTTTAACAGAAGGAAGAGAACAGCGTTTTCGTGACCGTCTTTGCTCCGTTTTCAACAAAAAGTTACCAAGTTACTGTTCATGAGTAGCTTGAGGTCGTCACCAAAGTAGCAACTCGATTCGGAATATGGTGGTCCCTCAATTGGGCAGTCGTTCGGTTTTTAACAGAAGGAAGAGAACAGCGTTTTCGTGACCGTCTTTGCTCCGTTTTCAACAAAAAGTTAGCAAGTTACTGTTCATGAGTAGCTTGAGGTCGTCACCAAAGTAGCAACTCGATTCGGAATATGGTGGTCCCTCAATTGGGCAGTCGTTCGGTTTTTAACAGAAGGAAGAGAACAGCGTTTTCGTGACCGTCTTTGCTCCGTTTTCAACAAAAAGTTACCAAGTTACTGTTCATGAGTAGCTTGAGGTCGTCACCAAAGTAGCAACTCGATTCGGAATATGGTGGTCCCTCAATTGGGCAGTCGTTCGGTTTTTAACAGAAGGAAGAGAACAGCGTTTTCGTGACCGTCTTTGCTCCGTTTTCAACAAAAAGTTACCAAGTTACTGTTCATGAGTAGCTTGAGGTCGTCACCAAAGTAGCAACTCGATTCGGAATATGGTGGTCCCTCAATTGGGCAGTCGTTCGGTTTTTAACAGAAGGAAGAGAACAGCGTTTTCGTGACCGTCTTTGCTCCGTTTTCAACAAAAAGTTACCAAGTTACTGTTCATGAGTAGCTTGAGGCCCTCACAAAAGGTAGCGACTCGATTCGGAATATGGTGGTCCCTCAATTGGGCTGTCGTTCGGTTTTTAACAGAAGGAAGAGAACAGCGTTTTCGTGACCGTCTTTGCTCCGTTTTCAACAAAAAGTTAGCAAGTTACTGTTCATGAGTAGCTTAATGCCCTACAAAAGGTAGCGACTTGATTCGGAATACGGTGGTTGCTCATGTGGGCACTCGTTCGGTTTTTAACAGAAGGAAGAGAACAGCGTTTTCGTGACCGTCTTTGCTCCGTTTTCAACAAAAAGTTACCAAGTTACTGTTCATGAGTAGCTTGAGGTCGTCACCAAAGTAGCAACTCGATTCGGAATATGGTGGTCCCTCAATTGGGCAGTCGTTCGGTTTTTAACAGAAGGAAGAGAACAGCGTTTTCGTGACCGTCTTTGCTCCGTTTTCAACAAAAAGTTACCAAGTTACTGTTCATGAGTAGCTTGAGGTCGTCACCAAAGTAGCAACTCGATTCGGAATATGGTGGTCCCTCAATTGGGCAGTCGTTCGGTTTTTAACAGAAGGAAGAGAACAGCGTTTTCGTGACCGTCTTTGCTCCGTTTTCAACAAAAAGTTACCAAGTTACTGTTCATGAGTAGCTTGAGGTCGTCACAAAAGGTAGCGACTCGATTCGGAATATGGTGGTCCCTCAATTGGGCAGTCGTTCGGTTTTTAACAGAAGGAAGAGAACAGCGTTTTCGTGACCGTCTTTGCTCCGTTTTCAACAAAAAGTTACCAAGTTACTGTTCATGAGTAGCTTGAGGTCGTCACCAAAGTAGCAACTCGATTCGGAATATGGTGGTCCCTCAATTGGGCAGTCGTTCGGTTTTTAACAGAAGGAAGAGAACAGCGTTTTCGTGACCGTCTTTGCTCCGTTTTCAACAAAAAGTTACCAAGTTACTGTTCATGAGTAGCTTGAGGTCGTCACCAAAGTAGCAACTCGATTCGGAATATGGTGGTCCCTCAATTGGGCAGTCGTTCGGTTTTTAACAGAAGGAAGAGAACAGCGTTTTCGTGACCGTCTTTGCTCCGTTTTCAACAAAAAGTTACCAAGTTACTGTTCATGAGTAGCTTGAGGTCCTCACCAAAGTAGCAACTCGATTCGGAATATGGTGGTCCCTCAATTGGGCAGTCGTTCGGTTTTTAACAGAAGGAAGAGAACAGCGTTTTCGTGACCGTCTTTGCTCCGTTTTCAACAAAAAGTTACCAAGTTACTGTTCATGAGTAGCTTGAGGTCGTCACCAAAGTAGCAACTCGATTCGGAATATGGTGGTCCCTCAATTGGGCAGTCGTTCGGTTTTTAACAGAAGGAAGAGAACAGCGTTTTCGTGACCGTCTTTGCTCCGTTTTCAACAAAAAGTTAGCAAGTTACTGTTCATGAGTAGCTTAATGCCCTACAAAAGGTAGCGACTTGATTCGGAATACGGTGGTTGCTCATGTGGGCACTAGTTCGGTTTTTAACAGAAGGAAGAGAACAGCGTTTTCGTGACCGTCTTTGCTCCGTTTTCAACAAAAAGTTACCAAGTTACTGTTCATGAGTAGCTTGAGGTCGTAAGTAGCAACTCGATTCGGAATATGGTGGTCCCTCAATTGGGCAGTCGTTCGGTTTTTAACAGAAGGAAGAGAACAGCGTTTTCGTGACCGTCTTTGCTCCGTTTTCAACAAAAAGTTACCAAGTTACTGTTCATGAGTAGCTTGAGGTCGTCACCAAAGTAGCAACTCGATTCGGAATATGGTGGTCCCTCAATTGGGCAGTCGTTCGGTTTTTAACAGAAGGAAGAGAACAGCGTTTTCGTGACCGTCTTTGCTCCGTTTTCAACAAAAAGTTACCAAGTTACTGTTCATGAGTAGCTTGAGGTCCTCACCAAAGTAGCAACTCGATTCGGAATATGGTGGTCCCTCAATTGGGCAGTCGTTCGGTTTTTAACAGAAGGAAGAGAACAGCGTTTTCGTGACCGTCTTTGCTCCGTTTTCAACAAAAAGTTAGCAAGTTACTGTTCATGAGTAGCTTGAGGTCTTCACAAAAGGAGCAACTCGATTCGGAATATGGTGGTCCCTCAATTGGGCAGTCGTTCGGTTTTTAACAGAAGGAAGAGAACAGCGTTTTCGTGACCGTCTTTGCTCCGTTTTCAACAAAAAGTTACCAAGTTACTGTTCATGAGTAGCTTGAGGCCGTCACAAAAGGTAGCAACTCGATTCGGAATATGGTGGTCCCTCAATTGGGCAGTCGTTCGGTTTTTAACAGAAGGAAGAGAACAGCGTTTTCGTGACCGTCTTTGCTCCGTTTTCAACAAAAAGTTACCAAGTTACTGTTCATGAGTAGCTTGAGGTCGTCACCAAAGTAGCAACTCGATTCGGAATATGGTGGTCCCTCAATTGGGCAGTCGTTCGGTTTTTAACAGAAGGAAGAGAACAGCGTTTTCGTGACCGTCTTTGCTCCGTTTTCAACAAAAAGTTACCAAGTTACTGTTCATGAGTAGCTTGAGGTCCTCACAAAAGGTAGCAACTCGATTCGGAATATGGTGGTCCCTCAAGTGGGCAGTTTCGGTTTTTAACAGAAGGAAGAGAACAGCGTTTTCGTGACCGTCTTTGCTCCGTTTTCAACAAAAAGTTACCAAGTTACTGTTCATGAGTAGCTTGAGGTCGTCACCAAAGTAGCAACTCGATTCGGAATATGGTGGTCCCTCAATTGGGCAGTCGTTCGGTTTTTAACAGAAGGAAGAGAACAGCGTTTTCGTGACCGTCTTTGCTCCGTTTTCAACAAAAAGTTACCAAGTTACTGTTCATGAGTAGCTTGAGGTCGTCACCAAAGTAGCAACTCGATTCGGAATATGGTGGTCCCTCAATTGGGCAGTCGTTCGGTTTTTAACAGAAGGAAGAGAACAGCGTTTTCGTGACCGTCTTTGCTCCGTTTTCAACAAAAAGTTACCAAGTTACTGTTCATGAGTAGCTTAATGCCCTACAAAAGGTAGCGACTTGATTCGGAATACGGTGGTTGCTCATGTGGGCACTAGTTCGGTTTTTAACAGAAGGAAGAGAACAGCGTTTTCGTGACCGTCTTTGCTCCGTTTTCAACAAAAAGTTACCAAGTTACTGTTCATGAGTAGCTTGAGGTCGTCACCAAAGTAGCAACTCGATTCGGAATATGGTGGTCCCTCAATTGGGCAGTCGTTCGGTTTTTAACAGAAGGAAGAGAACAGCGTTTTCGTGACCGTCTTTGCTCCGTTTTCAACAAAAAGTTACCAAGTTACTGTTCATGAGTAGCTTGAGGTCGTCACAAAAGTAGCGACTCGATTCGGAATATGGTGGTCCCTCAATGGGCACTCGTTCGGTTTTTAACAGAAGGAAGAGAACAGCGTTTTCGTGACCGTCTTTGCTCCGTTTTCAACAAAAAGTTACCAAGTTACTGTTCATGAGTAGCTTGAGGTCGTCACCAAAGTAGCAACTCGATTCGGAATATGGTGGTCCCTCAATTGGGCAGTCGTTCGGTTTTTAACAGAAGGAAGAGAACAGCGTTTTCGTGACCGTCTTTGCTCCGTTTTCAACAAAAAGTTACCAAGTTACTGTTCATGAGTAGCTTAAGGCCCTACAAAAGGTAGCGACTTGATTCGGAATACGGTGGTTGCTCATGTGGGCACTAGTTCGGTTTTTAACAGAAGGAAGAGAACAGCGTTTTCGTGACCGTCTTTGCTCCGTTTTCAACAAAAAGTTACCAAGTTACTGTTCATGAGTAGCTTGAGGTCCTCACAAAAGTAGCAACTCGATTCGGAATACGGTGGTCCCTCAATTGGGCAGTCGTTCGGTTTTTAACAGAAGGAAGAGAACAGCGTTTTCGTGACCGTCTTTGCTCCGTTTTCAACAAAAAGTTACCAAGTTACTGTTCATGAGTAGCTTGAGGTCGTCACCAAAGTAGCGACTCGATTCGGAATATGGTGGTCCCTCAATTGGGCAGTCGTTCGGTTTTTAACAGAAGGAAGAGAACAGCGTTTTCGTGACCGTCTTTGCTCCGTTTTCAACAAAAAGTTACCAAGTTACTGTTCATGAGTAGCTTAATGCCCTACAAAAGGTAGCGACTTGATTCGGAATACGGTGGTTGCTCATGTGGGCACTAGTTCGGTTTTTAACAGAAGGAAGAGAACAGCGTTTTCGTGACCGTCTTTGCTCCGTTTTCAACAAAAAGTTACCAAGTTACTGTTCATGAGTAGCTTGAGGTCGTCACCAAAGTAGCAACTCGATTCGGAATATGGTGGTCCCTCAATTGGGCAGTCGTTCGGTTTTTAACAGAAGGAAGAGAACAGCGTTTTCGTGACCGTCTTTGCTCCGTTTTCAACAAAAAGTTACCAAGTTACTGTTCATGAGTAGCTTGATGCCCTCACAAAGGTAGCAACTCGATTCGGAATATGGTGGTCCCTCATTGGGCAGTCGTTCGGTTTTTAACAGAAGGAAGAGAACAGCGTTTTCGTGACCGTCTTTGCTCCGTTTTCAACAAAAAGCTACCAAAATACTGTTCATGAGTAGCTTGAGCCCCTCACCAAAGTAGCGACTTGATTCGGAATATGGTGGTCCCTCATGTGGGCACTAGTTCGGTTTTTAACAGAAGGAAGAGAACAGCGTTTTCGTGACCGTCTTTGCTCCGTTTTCAACAAAAAGTTACCAAGTTACTGTTCATGAGTAGCTTGAGGTCGTCACCAAAGTAGCAACTCGATTCGGAATATGGTGGTCCCTCAATTGGGCAGTCGTTCGGTTTTTAACAGAAGGAAGAGAACAGCGTTTTCGTGACCGTCTTTGCTCCGTTTTCAACAAAAAGTTACCAAGTTACTGTTCATGAGTAGCTTGAGGTCCTCACCAAATAGCAACTCGATTCGGAATATGGTGGTCCCTCAATTGGGCAGTCGTTCGGTTTTTAACAGAAGGAAGAGAACAGCGTTTTCGTGACCGTCTTTGCTCCGTTTTCAACAAAAAGTTACCAAGTTACTGTTCATGAGTAGCTTAATGCCCTACAAAAGGTAGCGACTTGATTCGGAATACGGTGGTTGCTCATGTGGGCACTAGTTCGGTTTTTAACAGAAGGAAGAGAACAGCGTTTTCGTGACCGTCTTTGCTCCGTTGTCAACAAAAACCTACCAAGTTACTGTTCATGAGTAACTTGAGGTCGTCACAAAAGTAGCAACACGATTGGGATTACGGTGGTCCCTCAATTGGGCAGTCGTTCGGTTTTTAACAGAAGGAAGAGAACAGCGTTTTCGTGACCGTCTTTGCTCCGTTTTCAACAAAAAGTTACCAACTTACTGTTCATGAGTAGCTTGAGGTCGTCACAAAAGGAGCAACTCGATTCGGAATATGGTGGTCCCTCAATTGGGCAGTCGTTCGGTTTTTAACAGAAGGAAGAGAACAGCGTTTTCGTGACCGTCTTTGCTCCGTTTTCAACAAAAAGTTACCAACTTACTGTTCATGAGTAGCTTGAGGTCGTCACAAAAGTAGCAACTCGATTCGGAATATGGTGGTCCCTCAATTGGGCAGTCGTTCGGTTTTTAACAGAAGGAAGAGAACAGCGTTTTCGTGACCGTCTTTGCTCCGTTTTTAACAAAAAGTTACCAAGTTACTGTTCGTGAGTAGCTTAATGCCCTACAAAAGGTAGCGACTTGATTCGGAATACGGTGGTTGCTCATGTGGGCACTAGTTCGGTTTTTAACAGAAGGAAGAGAACAGCGTTTTCGTGACCGTCTTTGCTCCGTTTTCAACAAAAAGTTACCAAGTTACTGTTCATGAGTAGCTTGAGGTCGTCACCAAAGTAGCAACTCGATTCGGAATATGGTGGTCCCTCAATTGGGCAGTAGTTCGGTTTTTAACAGAAGGAAGAGAACAGCGTTTTCGTGACCGTCTTTGCTCCGTTTTCAACAAAAAGTTACCAAGTTACTGTTCATGAGTAGCTTGAGGTCCTCACCAAAGTAGCAACTCGATTCGGAATATGGTGGTCCCTCAATTGGGCAGTCGTTCGGTTTTTAACAGAAGGAAGAGAACAGCGTTTTCGTGACCGTCTTTGCTCCGTTTTCAACAAAAAGTTACCAAGTTACTGTTCATGAGTTGGTTGACGTGGTCACCGAAGCAGCAACTCTATTCGGAATATGATGGTCACTCATTTGGGCACTCGTTGAGTTTTCAACACAAGGATGAGAACAGTGTTTTTGTGACCATCTTTGCACCGTTTTCAACAAAAAGTTAGCAAGTTACTGTCTATGAGTTGGTTGACGTAGTCACCAAAGCAGCATCTCAATTCGGAATATGATGGTCACTCATTTGGGCACTCGTTTGATTTTTAACACAAAGACGAGAATAGCGTTTTCGTGACCGTCTTTGCTCCGTTCAACAAAAGGTTACCAATATACTGTTCATGAGCAGCTTGATGTCGTGACAAAAGTAGCAACTGGATTCGGAATTTGATGGTCACTGATTTGGGCACTCGTTCGGTTTTTAACACAAGGACGAGAACAGCGTTTTCGTGACCGTCTTTGCTCCGTTCAACAAAAGGTTACCAATATACTGTTCATGAGCAGCTTGATGTCGTGACAAAAGTAGCAACTGGATTCGGAATTTGATGGTCACTGATTTGGGCACTCGTTCGGTTTTTAACACAAGGACGAGAACAGCGTTTTCATGACCGTCTTTGCTCCGTTTTCAACAAAAAGTTACCAAGTTACTGTTTATGAGTAGCTTAATGTTGTGACAAAAGCAGTAACTCGATTCGGAATTTGATGGTCACTCAGTTGGGCACTCGTTCGGTTTTTAACCTAAGGACGAGAACAGCGTTTTCGTGACCCTTTTTGCTCCTTTTTAAACAAAAAGCTGCTAAGTTACAGTATATTAGTAGCTTGGTGGTCACTCATTTGGGCATTCGTTCGGTTTTTAACACATGGACGAGAACATCGTTTTCGTGACCGTTTTTGCTCCGTTTAAAACAAACAGTTACCATGTTACTGTTCATGAGTAGATTGATGTCCTCAAAAAAGCAGAACTTGATTCCGAATCTGATGGACACTCATTTGGGCACTCGTTCGGTTTTTAACACAAGGACGAGAATAGCGTTTTCGTGACCGTCTTTGTTCCGTTTTCAATAAAAATTTATCAAATTACTATTCATGAGCAGCTTGATGTTATGACCAAAGTAGCAACTCGATTCGGAATCTGATGGTCACTCATTTATCGACTCGTTCGGTTTTTAACACAAGGACGAGAACCGCATTTCCGTGACTGTCTTTGCTCCGTCTTCAAGAAAAAGTTACGAAGCTACTGTTCATGAGTTTTTTGACGTGGTCACCAAAGCAGCAACTTGATTCGGAACCCGATGGTCACTCATTTGGGCACTCGTTTGAATTTTAACACATGGACAAGAACCGCATTTCGCGACCGTCTTTCGTCCGTTTTCAACAAAAAGTTACCAAGTTAGTGTTCATGAGTAGCTTGATGTCGTCACAAAAGGTAGCAACTCAATTTCGAATCGGATGGTCACTCATTTGGGCACTCGTTCGGTTTTTAACACAAGGACGAGAACACCGTTTTCGTGGCCTTCTTTGCACCATTTTCGACAAAAAGTTACCAAGTTACTGTTCATGAGTAGCTTGATGTCTTGACAAAAGCAGCAACTCGATTTGGAATATGATGGTCACTCACGAGAACAGCGTTTTCGTGACCGTCTTTGCCCCGTTTTCAATAAAAAGTGACCATGTTACTGTTCATGATTAGCTTGATGTCGTGACAAAAGCAGCAACTCGATTCGGAATCTGATGGTCACTCATTTGGGCACTCGTTCAGTTTTTAACACAAGGACAAGAACAGCATTTTGGTGACCTTCTTTGTTCCATTTTCAATAAAAAGTTACTATGTTACTGTTCATAAGTAGCTTGATGTGTTGACAAACGCAGCAACTCGATTCGGAATATGATGGTCACTCACGAGAACAGCGTTTTCGTGACCGTCTTTGCTCCGTTTTCAATGAAAAGTGACCATGTTACTGTTCATAATTAGCTTGATGTCATGACAAAAGCAGCAACTCGATTCGGAATCTGATGGTCACTCATTTGGGCACTCGTTCGGTTTTTAACACAAGGACAAGAACACCGTTTTCGTGACCTTCTTTGTTCCATTTTCAATAAAAAGTTACTAAGTTACTGTTCATAAGCAGCTTGATGTCTTGACAAAGCAGCAACTGAATTCAGAATATGATGGTCACTCATTTGGGCACTCGTTCGGTTTTTAACACAAGGACGAGAACAGCGTTTTCGTGACCGTCTTTACTCCGTCTTCAACAAAAAGTTACGATGTTACTGTTCATAACTTGGATTACGTGGTCATCAAAGCAGCAACTCGATTCGGAATATGATGGTCACGTATTTGGGCACTCGTTTGGTTTTCAACACAAGGACGAGAACGGGGTTTTTGTGACCGTCTTTGCTCCACTTTCAACAAGAAGTTACCAAGTTACTGTTCATCAACAGCTTGATGTCTTGACAAAAGCAGCACCTCGATTCGGAACCCGATGGTCACTCATTTGGGCACTCGTTCGAATTTTAACACATGGACGAGAACCGCGTTTTAGTGACTGTCTTTGCTCTGTTTTCGACAAGAAGTTACCAAGTTACTGTTTGTGAGTTGGTTGAAGAGGTCACCATAGGAGAAACTCGATTTGGAATATGATGGTCGCTCATTTGGGCACTCGTTCGGTTTTTAACACAAGGAGGAGAACAGCGTTTTCGCGACTATCTTTGTTCCGTTTGGGCATAAAAAGTTACCATGTTACTGTTCATGAGTTGCTTGATGTCATGACAAAAGCAGTAACTCGATTCGGAATATGATGGTCACTCATTTGGGCACTCGTTGGGTTTTTAACACAAGGAGGAGAACAACGTTTTCGTGACCGTCTTTGTTCCATTTTATACAAAACGTTACCTAGCTATTGTTCATGAGTTGGTTGACGTGGGCACCAAAGCACCAACTCGATTTGGAATATGATGGTCGCTCATTTGGGCACTCTTTAGCTTTTTAACACAAGGAGGAGAACAACGTTTTCGTGACTGTCTTTGTTCCGTTTGGACATAAAAAGTTACCAAGTTACTGCTCATGAGCAGCGGATGTCTTGACAAAAGCAGCAACTCGATTCGGAATATGATGGTCGCTCATTTGGGTACTCGTTGAGTTTTTAACACAAGGTGAAGAACAGCATTTTCGTGACCGTCTTTGCTCCGTTTTCAGTCAAAAGTTACCATGTTACTGTTCCTGAGTAGCTTGATGTCATGACAAAAGCAATAACTCGATTCAGAATATGATGGTCACTCATTTGGGCACTCGTTCTGTTTTTAACCCAAGGAGGAGAACAGCGTTTTCGTGACCGTCTTTGCTCCGTTTTCAATAAAAAGTTACCAAGTTACGGTTCATGAGTTGGTTGATGTGGTCACCAAAGCAGCAACTCGATTCGGAATCTAGTGGTCACTCATTTGGGCACTTGTTCGGTTTTTAACACAAGGACGAGAACAGGGTTTTCGTGACCGTTTTTACTCCGTTTTCAACAAAAAGTTACTGTTTATGAGCAGCTTGATGTCTTGACAAAAGCAGCAACTCGATTCGGAACCTGATGGTCACTCATTTGGGCGCTCGTTTGTTTTTTAACAGAAGGACGAGAACAGCGTTTTCGTGACCGTGTTTGCTCCGTTTTCAACAAAAAGTTACTAAGTTACTGTTCATCAGGTAGCTTGATGTGTAACACCCCGGAAATTTTTCCTAGTTTTGGGGCGTCACGACCGTACGACTAGACTTTTGACATTATGTTTTAGCATAGCTATATTAATTACGCATTGAACAACTTTATTATTGTAAACTGGTTTCAAGGTCACATGTACTAACTTAACATCTTTAGGAAGAGAAAAGAATACCAAACTCTTAATACAACCAAACATAAATTCATCATCAAAAGAAAAGACTTGGAATAGGCTCTATGACTCTATGACTTGCTGTGGGGGGCTGTCGTCGCTTGTCCAATGCCTGCTATCTTCGCCTACTCCTCATTTCTATCTGAAACTCGCAAACGGGACTATGTGAGAAAAGCTCAGTAAGCGACTATCGTACAAGCACTCGACATTCAAGAAAACCTTTAAACTGACTATCATGATCATGAAACTGTGCATATGCAATGCAATGCACCAATGTATGCCTTTTCGGAAAACCCTTTTAACAAGAACTCTGTTCTCCTTTCTTTTCCCTTCTGGTACATACCTGGGAGGCAGCTTCGTGGTTAGTAGGGGGCGCCTTCCCTAAAAGCAAATCATTTCAATAGACCCCACCTCTCGAGTCTATTCCTTTCATTATTGTAACCTTTTAATAAAGCCCACCTCTCGAGTCGATTAAAAGGCTCCTTCCAATAGACACCACCTCTCGAGTCTACTGAAAGGATCTAGTCTTTAACTTTCATCACTAGCTCCCTAGGCATTTCCCCTTCGAAAACCTTTCTTTCATTTAAATCTTTTCCTTCAAAACATTTTCATAAATCATAAACAATCAACAACTGCAAAACAAGCCAAACCATCCCGTTTGTCGTTTCAGTCAAACATGCAATCACATAGTCACTTACCTCGAGCCTCTTGGATCTCACCTTCTGTTTCAGCACCTAGAATATTAGAAATAGTTTTCAATCAATCACGATAGCTGTACATTAAAGTAGGGGCTCAAATGATTTAATAAACCTCGTCACAGTTTCTGTCTTAATACCTCTCTGACTCAAATCGGCTGTAACTAATGTTATACTTTGTAGGAAAATATAATGAATATACCCCTAGGTCGAGAAGACATAGTTCTACAACTTTTATTCAGCACACAAATGGAAATAAGGAGCTTGACTTGTCCTAAAACGCATTACAAATTAGGCCTTCCTAATCTGTCCTGGGAAACGCCCAGTCCTAATACTCAGTTTCCAAAAGGCACCAAACAGTGTCTGTTTTCTATAAAATTCCTACAGTAGGTCTATGAACGCATTATCTAGTGCCTATCAAAATCTCAGAATAAAAGGACGTCTCTAGGTTCGGTTTTATGTCTTTACCACTTAGGCCGACGAAACTGTCAGAGGAGCAGAAAACAGGCCTAAATACTCAGTCTTTTATGAGTACATGAAACGACGTCTTTACCTCGCGACTCTTACAGAAAAATAGTCCTCTTCTCCCTCCCAGAGTGCAGAAAAATCTGAGGATCTTTGTTCGTCCAATCACGATCTCTCTCTACCCCTCCTTCCTCTCCCAAAACCCGTGTATGTTTAGGGGCTGAGCTGTGTATGTTTTTCAACAGGCTTTCTTCAAATAAATACCCTCAATGTCAGCCATTCCACTCCCTCAGCCGTTGCTACATGCCGTCTCCCACTAAATGGTATTGATTTCCTTATTAATCCCCAATTAAGAGATTGTCTACTCATTTGGGCACTCGTTCGGTTTTTAACACAACGAGGATAACAGCGTTTTCGTGACCGTCTTTCCTCCGTTTTCAACAAAAAGTTACCAAGTTACTGTTCATGATTAGCTTGATGTCGTGACAAAAGCACCAACTCGATTCGGAATGTGATGGTCACTCATTTGGGCAGTCGTTCGGTTTTTAACACAAGTACGAGAACAGCGTTTTCGTGGCCGTCTATGCTCCGTTTTCAACAAAAAGTTACCAAGTTACTGTTCATGAGTTGGTTGACGTGGTCACCAAAGCACCAACTCGATTCGGAATATGATGGTCACTCATTTGGGCACTCGTTCGGTTTTTAACACAAGGACGAGAACAGCGTTTTCGTGACCTTCTTTGCTCCGTTTTCAACAAGAAGTTACCAAATTACTGTTCATTTGTAGCTTGGTGTCGTGACAAAAGTAGAAACTGGATTCGAAATCTGGTGGTCACTGATTTGGGCACTCGTTCGGTTTTTAAAACAAAAAGGTGAACAGCATTTTCGTGACCGTCTTTGCTCCGTTTTCAACAAAAAGTTACTAAGTTACTGTTCATCAAGAGCTTGATGTTGTGACAAAAGCAGCAACTGGATTCGAAATCTGGTGGTCACTCATTTGGGCACTCATTCGGTTTTTAACACAAGTACATGAACAGTGTTTTCGTGACCGTCTTTGCTTCGTTTTCAATAAAAAGTTACCAAATTACTGCTCATGAGTTGGTTGATGTGGTCACCGAAGCAGCAACTCGATACGGAATCTGATGGTCACTCATTTGGGCACTCGTTCGGTTTTTAACACAAGGACGAGAACAGCGTTTTCGTGACCGTCTTTGCTCCGTTTTAAACAAAAAGATACCAAAGTTACTATTCATCAGTAGCTTGATGCCGTGACAAAAGTAGCAACAGGATTCAAAATCTAGTGGTCACTCTTTGGGCACTCGTTCGGTTTTTAACACAAGTACGTGAACTAGGGCTGGACGTGGTGCATTTTGGTGTGGTTTTGGGGTAAAACTGCAAACCACACCATCCTATGTGGTTTAACATAACCTCAAACCAAAGTCAAACCACATATTAGCAACTTCAAGTGGTGCGGTGAACCGCAATTAGCGGTTTGGTGCGGTTTGGTTTGCCTTCGTATGCATTTTTTAAATTTTATGAATGCTTACTTAAAGATGACATATATTAATTGGAGTTGTGGGTTTGATTACTAGTGAAGGATGCATGGTAGCACAATAATAACTAATGAAAAGATGACATGTGTTTATTATTTAATATAATTAAACTATTTATTAATTTGGTGGTGCGGTGCGGTGAACCGTAGTTTTGAATATTAGGGAACCAAAAGTCGCACCATTATAAGTGGTGCGGTTCAGTTTTGCAAGCCACATGTCTTCAAAAAAATATTTAAACCAAACCACACCGCACCAAATGGTTTGATTTGGTTTGGTTTGCGGTTGTTCAGTTTGGTCGCCCACCCCTAACGTGAACAGCGTTTTTGTGACCCTCTTTACTCCGTTTTCAACAAAAAGTTACCAAGTTACTCTTCATGAGCAGCTTGGTGTCGTGACAAAAGCAGTAACTCGATTCGGAATCTGATGGTCACTCATTTGGGAACTCGTTCGGTTTTCGACATAAGGAGGAGAACAGCGTTTTTCGTGACCGTCTTCGCTCCGCTTTCAACAAAAAGTTACCACATTACTGTTCATGAGTAGCTTGATGTCCTGACAAAAGCAGCAACTCGATTCGGAATATGATGGTCTCTCATTTGGGCACTCGTTCTGTTTTTAACACAAGGACGATAACAGCAATTTCGTGACCGGCTTTGCTCCGTTTTCAACAAAAAGTTTCTAAGGTACTGTTCATGAGCATCTTGATGTCGTGACAAAAGTAGCAACTTGATTCGGAATCTGATTGTCACTATTTGGGCACTCGTTCTGTATTTAACACATGGACGAGAACAGCATTTTCGTGACCGTCTTCGCGCCGTTTTCAACAAAAAGTTACCAAGTTACTGTTTAAGAGTAGCTTGATGTCGTGACAAAAGCAGCAACTCGATTCGGAATATGATGGTCACTCATTTGGGCACTCGTTCGGTTTTTGACACAAGGACGAGAACAGGGTTTTCGTGACCGTCTTTGCCCCATTTTCAACAAAATGTTACTAAGTGACTGTTCATCAGTAGATTGACGTCGTGACAAAAGCAGCAAGTGGATTCGGATCTGGTGGTCACTCATTTGGGCACTCGTTCGGTTTTTAACACAAGGACCAGAACAGCGTTTTCGTGACCTTCTTTCCTCCATTTTCAAGAAAAAGTTACCAAGTTACTGTTCATCAGTAGCTTAGTGTTGTGACAGAAGTAGAAACTGGATTCGAAATCTGGTGGTTACTGATTTGCGCACTCGTTCGGTTTTTAAAACAAAAACGTGAACAGCGTTTTCGTTACCGTCTTTGCTCTGTTTTCAACAAATAGTTACCAACTAAAACTGATACTGCTACTTTTCATGCCTAGGTTGATGTCGTAGCAGAAGTAGCAGTTGAATTCCGAGTAAGATGGTCATCGATTTGGGTACTCATTCGGTTTTTAACACATGGAAGAGAACACCGTTTTAGTGACCGTCTTCAGTCCGTTTTCAACAAAGAGTTACCAAGTTACTGTTCATGAGTTGCTTGACGTCGTTATAGATACCGCAACTTGATTCGGAATATGATGGTCACTCATTTGGGCACTCGTTCGGTTTTTAACACAAGGACGAGAGCAACGTTTTCGTGACGGTCTTTGCTCCGTTTTCAACAAAAAGTTAGCAAGTTACTGTTCATGAGTTGGTTGACGTAGTTAGAAAAGCCCGAACTCGATTCGGAATACAATGGTCACTTAGTTGGGCACTTGTTCGGTTTTTAACACAAGTACAAGAACAGTGTTTACGTGACCGTCAAGCAACAAAAAGTTGTTAAGTTACTGCTCTTAAGTAGCTTGACATCGAGTTGCTGCTTTGGTGAGCACATCAAGCAACTCATGAATAGTAACTTGGTAACTTTCTCTTGAAAACGGAGAAAAGACGGTTACGAAAACGCTGTTCTCGTCCTTGCGTTAAAAACCGAACGAGTGCCCAAATGAGTGACCATCATATTCCGAATCAAGTTGCGGCGTCTGTAACGACGTCAAGCAACTCATGAACATTAACTTGGAAACTCTTTGTTGAAAACGGAGTGAAGACGGTCACTAAAACGGTGTTGTCTTCCATGTGTTAAGAACCGAATGAGTACCCAAATCGATGACCATCTTACTCGAAATTGAGCTGCTAGTTCTGTTACGACATCAAGCTAGGCATGAAAAGTAGCAGTATCAGTTTTAGTTGGTAACTCTTTGTTGAAAACAGAGCAAAGACGGTCACCCAAATGAGTGACCATCATAGTCTGAATCGAGTTGCTGCTTTTGTGACGACGTCGCGCAACTCATGAAGAGTAACTTTGTAACTCTTTGTTGAAAACGGAGCGAAGAAGGTCACGCAAACGCTGTTCTCGTCCTTGTGTTAAAAACAGAACGACTGCCCAAATGAGTGACCATCATATTTCGAATCGAGTTGCTGCTTTTCTGTCAACGTCAAGCTACTCATTAACTGTAACTCAGTAATTTTTTTGTTGAAAACGGAGAAAATATGGTCACTAAAACGGTGTTCTCTTCCATGAGTTAAAAACCGAATGAGTGACCAAATCGGGGACCATCCTACTCGGAATTGAGCTTCTGCTTCTGTTACGACATCAAGTTCGGCATGAACAGTAACAGTATCAATTTTAGTTGAAAACGGAACAAAGACGGTCATGAAAACGCTGTTCTCGTCCTTGTGTTAAAAACCGAACGAGTGCCCAAATGAGTGACCACCATATTCCGAATCGAGTTGCTGCTTTTGTAAGGACGTCAAGCAACTTATGAACAGTAACTTGGTATCTTTTTGTTGAAAATGGAATAAAGACGGTCACTAAAACGGTGTTCGCTTCCATGTGTTAAAAACCGAATGAGTAACCAAATCGGTGACCATCCTACTCGTAATTGAGCTGCTGCATCTTTTACGACATCATGCTAGGCATGAACAGTAATAGTATCAGTTTTAGTTGAAAACAGAGCAAAGACGGTCATGAAAACGATATTCTCGTCCTTGTGTTAAAAACCAAATGAGTGCCCAAATGAGTGACCACCATATTCCGAATAGAGTTGCTACTTTGGTGACGACGTCAACCAACTCATGACCAGTAACTTGGTAACTCTTTGTTGAAAACAGAGCAAAGACGGTCACGAAAACGCTGTTCTCGTGAATGCGTTAAAAACCGAAAGAGTGCTTTAGTGACCATCAAATTCCGAATCGAGTTGCTGCTTTTGTGACGACGTCGACCAACTCATTAACAGTAACTTGGTAACTCTCTATTGAAAACGGAGCAAAGACGGTCACGCAAACAAGGTTCTCGTCCTTGTGTTAAAAACCGAACGAGTGCCCAAATGAGTGACCATCATATTCCGAATCAAGTTGCTGCTTTTCTTACAACGTCAAGATACTCATGAACTACTCAGTAACTTTTTGTTGAAAACGAAGCGAAGACGGTCACTATAACGGTGTTCTCTTCCAGGTGTTACAAATGGAATGAGTAACCAAATCGGTGACCATCCTACTCGGAATTGAGCTGCTACTTCTGTTACGACATCAAGCTAGGCTTGAACAGTAATAGTATCAGTTTTAGTTGAAAACGAATTAAAGACGCTCATGAAAACGCTGTTCTCGTCCTTGTGTTAAAAACTGAACGAGTGCCTAAATGAGTGACCACCATATTCTGAATTGTGTTACTGCTTTTGTCAGCACATCAAGCAACTCATGAATAGTAACTTTGTAACTCTTTGTTGAAAACGGAGCAAAGACGGTCACGCAAACGCAGTTCTCGTTCTTGTGTCAAAAACCGAACGAGTGCCCGAACGAGTGACCATCATATTCCGAATCGAGTTGCTGCTTTTCTTATGACATCAAGCTACTCGTGAACAGTAACTCAGTAACT
Organism: Spiraea crenata; assembly: GCA_033992175.1. NCBI lineage: Eukaryota > Viridiplantae > Streptophyta > Magnoliopsida > Rosales > Rosaceae > Spiraea > Spiraea crenata. Next base: position 2,930,565 of record JAVBHV010000003.1, on the reverse strand, counting down.
TTTAGTTAGAAACGGAGCAAAGACCGTCACTAAAACGGTGTTCCCTTCTATGTGTTAAAAACCGGATGAGTAATCAAATTGGTGACCATCCTACTTGGAATTGAGCAGCTACTCCTGTTACGACATCAATCTAGGCATGAACAGTAACTTGGTAACTCTTTGTTGAAAACGGTCACGCAAACGCGGTTCGCGTTCTTGTGTTAAAAAACGGAATGAGTGCCCAAATGAGTGACCATCATATTCCGAATCGAGTTACTGTTTTTCTTACGACATCAAGCTACTCATGAACAGTAAGTCAGCAACTTTTTGTTCAAAACGGAATAAAGACGGTCATTAAAACGGTGTTCTCTTCCATGTGTTAAAAACCGAATGAGTAACCAAATCGGTGACCATCGTACTAGGAATTGAGCTGCTACTTTTGTTACGACATCAAGTAAGTCATGAACAGTAACTGTACCAGTTTTAGTTGAAAACGGACCGAGTGCCCAAATGAGTGACCAGCATATTGCAAATCGAGTTGTTGCTTCTGTAAGGACGTCAAGCAACTCATGAAAACTAACTTGGTAACTTTTTGTTGAAAACAGAACAAAGACGGTCACGAAAACGCAGTTCTCGTCCTTTTGTTATAAACCAAACGACTGTCCAAATGAGTGACCATCATATTCTGGATCAAGTTACTGCTTTTCTTACGACGTCAATCTACTCATGAAAAGGGACATGGTAACACTTTGTTAAAAAAGGAGCAAAGACGGTCACTAAAACGGTGTTCTCTTCCATGTGTTAACAATCGAATGAGTACCCAAATCGGTGACCATTTAATTCGGAATTGAGCTGCTACTTCTTTACGACATCAAGCAAGGTATGAACAGTAATTTTATCAGTTTTAGTTGAAAACGGAGCAAAGACGGTCACGAAAACGCTGTTGTCATCCTTGTGTTAAAAACCGAACGAGTGCCCAAATGAGTGACCATCATATTCCGAATCGAGTTGCTGATTTTTGACAATATCAAGAAACTCCTGAACAGTAACTTGGTAACTCTTTGTTGAAAACGGAGCAAAGACGGTCACGAAAACGCTGTTCTCGTCCTTGTGTTAAAAACCGAATGAGTGCCCAAATGAGTGACCATCATATTCCGAATCCAGTTGCTGCTTTTCTTACAACGTCAAGCTATTAATTAACAGTAACTTTGTAACTTTTTGTTGAAAATGGAGCAAAGCCGGTCACTAAAACGGTGTTCTATTCCCTGTGTTAAAAACTGAATAAGTACCCAAATCGGTGACCATCTTATTCGGAATTGAGCTGCTGCTTCTGTTAAGACATCAAGCTAGGTCTGAACAGTAACTTTATCAGTTTCAGTTGAAAACAGAGCAAAGACAGTCGCGAAAACGTTGTTCTCCACCTTGTGTGAAACCCCGAAGGAGTACCCAAATGAGTGACCATCATATTTCGAGCTGAGTTGCTGCTTTGTTACCACATCAAGCTACTCATGAACTGTAACTTGGCTAGTTTTTGTTGAAAACAGAGCGAATATGGTCACAAAAATGCTAATCTCTTCCTTGCGTTAAAAATCGACTTAGTACCCAAATGAGTGACCATCATATTGCAAATCGAGCTGCTTCTTTTGTGACCATATTTACTTCTTTTTCAACAAAAACTGACCCAGTTACTAATAATGCATAGCTTCATGTCGAAACAAAAGAAGCAGCTATATTTCGAATACGTTGGTCACCTCATTTGGGTCCGATTTTCATTTTGAGCAAAAGGAAGAGAACTGCGTTTTCATGAACGTGTTTACCTTCTTTTTCAACCAAAACTTACGAAGTTACTATTCATGTATAGCTTCATGTAGTAACAAAAGAAGCACCTCAATTCACTATATGATGGTCAATTCATTTCGTTACTATTTCGGTATCTAACAAAAACAAGAGAACAGGGTTATCGTGACCATATTTGTTTCTTTTTCAACAAAATCTAACCAAGTTACTATTCATGCATAACTTGATGTAGTAAGCATAGAAGTAACTCAATTCGGAATATGATAGTCAAGTCATTTGGGTATCTAACAAAAGGAAGAGAGCAGCGTTTTCGTGACAAATTTGATTCATTCTCAACAAAAACTGACCAAGTTACTAATCAAGCATAGTTTGATGTCCTAACAAAAGAATCACATCAATTCAGAGTATGATAGTCAATACATTTGGGTACGATTTCGGTCTTTAACAAAAACAAGAGAACAGTGCTCTGACCAAGTTACTAATCAAGCATAGTTTGATGTCCTAACAAAAGAATCACATCAATTCAGAGTATGATAGTCAATACATTTGGGTACGATTTCGGTCTTTAACAAAAACAAGAGAACAGTGCTTTCGTGACTGTATTTGTTTCTTTTCAACAAAAACTTACCAAGTTACTATTCATGCATAGCTTGACGTCATAAGCAAAGAAGTAACTCAAATCGAAATTGGATGGTCAACTCATTTGGGTACAATTTTGGTATCTAACAAAAGGTAGAGAGCAGCATTTTTGTGACCAAATTTGATTATTTTTCAACAAAAACTGACCCAGTTACTAATCCTGCATAGCTTGATGTTGTAACAAAAGAAGCACCTCAATTCAGAATATTAGGGTCAATGCGTTTGGGTACGATTTCAGTATCTAACAAAAACAAGAATCAGCGTTTTCGTGACCGTATTTGATTCTTTTTCAACAAAAACATACCAAGTTACTATTTACGCATAGGTTGACATCGTAAACAAAGAAGTAACTCAATTCGGAATATGATGGTCAGTTTGGGTACAATTTCGGTATCTAACAAAAAGAAGAGAGCAGCGTTTTCGTGACCAAATTTGATTATTTTTCAACAAAAACTGACCCAGTTACTAATAATGCATAGCTTCATGTCGAAACAAAAGAAGCAGCTACATTCCGAATATGTTGGTCACCTCATTTGGGTCCGATTTTCATTTTGAGCAAAAGGAAGAGAACTGCGTTTTCATGAACGTGTTTGCTTCTTTTTCAACCAAAACTTACGAAGTTACTATTCATGTATAGCTTCATGTAGTAACAAAAGAAGCACCTCAATTCACTATATGATGGTCAATTCATTTCGTTACTATTTCGGTATCTAACAAAAACAAGAGAACAGGGTTATCGTGACCATATTTGTTTCTTTTTCAACAAAATCCAACTAAATTACTATTCATGCATAACTTGATGTAGTAAGCATAGAAGTAACTCAATTCGGAATATGATGGTCAAGTCATTTGGGTATCTAACAAAAGGAAGAGAGCAGCGTTTTCGTGACAAATTTGATTCATTCTCAACAAAAACTGACCAAGTTACTAATCAAGCATAGTTTGATGTACTAACAAAAGAAGCACGTCAATTTAGAAGATGATGGTCAATGCATTTGGGTATGATTTCGGTATCTAACAAAAACAAGAGAACAGCGTTTTCGTGACAGTATTTGGTTCTTTTTCAATAAAAACTAACTAATTTACTAGTCATGCATAGCTTGATGTAGTAAGAAAAGAAGCATCTCAATTCAGAATATGATGGTCAATGCATTTGGGTACGATTTCTGTATCTTACAAAAACAAGAGAACAGCGTTTTCGTGACCGTATGTGACTCTTTTTCAACAAAAACTTACCAAGTTATTATTCATGCATAGCCTGACGTCGTGAGCAAAGTGACTCAATTTGGAATATGATGGACAAGTCATTTGGGTATCTAACAAAAGGAAGAGAGCAACGATTTCGCGACCAAATTTGATGATTTTTTTAAAAAAACTGACCCAGTTACTAATCATGCATAGCTTGATGTCCTAACAAAAGAAGCACGTCAATTCAGAATATGATGGTCAATGCATTTGGGTACCATTTCGGTATCTAACAAAAACAAGAGAACAGCGTTTTCGTGACCGTATTTGATTCTTTTTCAACATAAACTAACCAAGTTACTATTCATTCATAGCTTGATATCGTAACAAAAGATTCCGAGTATGATGGCCACTCATTTGGGTATGATTTCGGTTTTTACCAAAAAGAAGACAATAGTGTTTTCATCACCGTATTTGATTATTTTTCAACAAAAATTGACCAAGTTACTATTGATGCATAACTTGATGTCATAACAAAAGCAGCAACTCAATTCAAAATATGATGGTCAACGCATTTGGGTACGATTTAGCTTTTTAACAAAAAGAAGAGAACAGCGTTTTCATCACTGTATTTGATGAGGATTGCAAGATTGCATTTGAGAAGCTTAAGGAGCTTTTGACATCTGCACCAATCATGCTTCCTTTCGATTGGTCTTTACCCTTTGAAATCGTGTGTGACGCCTCAGATTATGCTGTTGGAGCTGTGCATGGTCAAATAAAGGATAAGAATCCCTATGCCATCTACTATGCCTCATGAACTCTGAATGATGCACAACTTAATTACTCTACCACTGAAAAAGAGCTCTTAGCTGTAGTTTTTGTCCTTGAAAAATTCCGTTCATATCTATTGGGTACTAAAGTGGTTGTTTATTCTGATCATGCAGCCTTGAAGCATTTGTTATCAAAGAAGGAGGCAAAACCACGGCTGATTAGATGGGTGCTGCTCTTGCAAGAGTTTGATGTTGAGATAAAAGACAAGAAGTGAAAACGTGGTGGCTGACCACTTGAGTCGTTTGGTGCATGACCAAGAGCATCTTCCTTTGTCGGAAGTGTTTCCAAATGAGCAACTCTTTGGAATTGAGGTAAGTGAGCCTTGGTATGCTGATATTGTGAATTATTTAGTAAGAAGAGTAAACACGAAAATCCTGCGACAGGTGAAACAAGAACACGTGTACAAAATAAATTTGTATTTAATTCAATGCAAAAGGGTTACAATCTCTGTCTGATCACTCTGATTCTATCTCCAATAACAAATACAAAGAAAATGTAAAAGTGTAAAAGGTGCTTCGTTTGACCAAGGGCCGTAGAGGCTTGATCTTGATCAAACGTTTAAAATGAAGAACCGGCACTAAGGCTTGTTGGTTCCTCGCAAGTGTGTGGAGGGGTTTTGGTTTCTTCAATTTCGGGTATGCGCGAAATTGAAGTCTAAGTGTGTAGTCTTCGGAGTGTGTGAAGCCCGAAGTTTAGAGGATCAAGTCTGAACCCTTTTCTTTGTCTTTGAGCCTTGTATTTATAGGCGTGCGTAGAGTTTTCGACTTGAATGCCTTCCTTCTTCTGCCCTTGATATGTGGGATTTTCTTTTTGATCGGAACTCTCATTTTGTAAAAGCTTCCTTCATTCGTCTTTACTGCTTTTAATGTTCATTGAATCAGGACCATGAAATTGGCTTGATACATGAGCATAATAGCATGCTTGATTATATTCCCACCGAATCATGTACGGTTCAATTTGTCTTCATTTGGACTTTTGCCTTCATTGCCTCTTGTAAGTCTTGCCAATTTTGGGTGAGCTTTAATGTCATCCAGCTCATCTATTTTCTTTAGTGAGCCTGATTTGGATGTAAGACATTTAGGGGCTTGATTTGGTCTTTATTTGAACCAAATTTCTTCTACTGAATTTCGTTTGGCCGAAGCCAACTAAGCTGTTTGTGATTTGTCTTCCCTTGTCAACTTTGCATCCACCCAATCAAATAGACCTTGACTTGCAAGCAGAATAATACCAATATATTCCATTAGTTATTGATATGGGAGAGTATCAATTAAAAGCACGAGCGCATATCTTGAAGATCTCATTTCTCTTGGCGAGCAAGTCAGGACGGACCCTTTATGAAATTGATCAAATTTCCACTCTTGAATTTGGCCCATATTGATATATTTCCAATTTGATCCAACTCATCATTTGTCAGGCTTAATTGACTATCCAAGGACCGTTTGATTTGATTTCATCACCTTTCACACAATTTTGATATTTGGTAGCTTCATATCTAATGGGCTTGATAGATCACACTTTGTGACTTAATTAACCAAACTTTTTGTGTCTACAAGAAGATACCAAACACTCTATCTCATGCTAATCAAGATTAGCTCAAGAAAAATGTCTGTCATTATGTTTGGGATGATCCTTACTTTTGGAAATATTGTCCAGATGGTTTGATAAGACGTTGTGTACCAGAATCTGAATTTAAGCATATCTTGATGTTTTTGTCATTCTGAAAATTGTTGGGGGGGGGGGGGGGGGGGGGGGGGGGGTGGGTGGGGGGGCACTTTGGTTCTAAGAAAACGGCCTTAAAGGTGTTGGAATCTGATTTTTATTGGCCTTGTTTGTTTAAAGATGCATATGCTTTTTTTATGACTTGTGACAGATGCCAAAGAAATGGAAACATAGGATCTAGAAATCAAATGCCTCTAACTAATATTCTTATTGTTGAAATTTTTGATGTTTGGGGTATAGATTTGATGGGGCCATTTCCATCATCTCAAGGTTATCTCTATATATTGCTGCCTGTTGATTATGTTTCAAAATGGGTGGAAGCAAAAGCCACCCATACTAATGATTCTCGAGTTGTTGCAGGCTTTATTAGATCTTACATCTTTGCAAGGTTTGGAATGCCGCGTGCTATCATTAGCGATGGTGGAACAGACTTCTGCAACCGAACAATTGAAGCTTTGCTTAGGAGGTACAACATAACTCATAAGGTTTCAACACCTTATCATCCTCAAACAAGTGGACAAGCAGAAGTTTCAAATCGGCAGATCAAGCAAATATTGGAGAAAACAGTGAGCCCTAACCGCAAGGATTGGATTCAGCAACTTGATGAAGCATTATGGGCCTATAGGACTACATTCAAAACACCAATTGGGATGTTACCATTCAGAATCATCTACGGAAAGCCATGCCATCTACCGGTGGAACTTGAGCACAAGGCTTGGTGGGCTGTGAAAATGTTTAACATGGACATGGATGCAGCTGGCCTTCATAGGAAACTTCAATTGAATGAGTTAGATGAGCTCAGGAACGACACATATGAGAGTGCACGGATCTACAAGGAGAAAACAAAGGCTTTTCATGATAAGATGATTCGTGAAAAGACCTTTGTTGTTGGTCAAAAAGTTTTATTTGTTTCATTCTCAACTTAAACTCTTTCCTGGTAAGTTTAGATCTCATTGGATTGGTCCTTTCACCATTACTAATGTTTTTCCTCATGGTTCTGTGCAGATAAAATGTGAAAAGACAAACAACGAGTTCAAGGTGATCGGCCATCGCTTGAAGCCCTACTATGAGATGTTTGTGGAGCATAATATGTGGAGGAGGAGAACCTCCAAGATGTGCCACCACCAATGGACTAAGAAGGATACTCTGTCTGGCTAAACGACGTTAAGTTCAAGCACTACTTGGGAGGCAACCCAATTCAGATTTGTTTTCTTCATCCCTTTCCCCATTTTCAATTTGCATCAAAACCTTTCTCTTTGCTTATTTTTTACATTGCATGCACTAATCTGTTTTACATTAAGGACAATGGATGATTTAAGTGTGGGGAGGAGGCTAATTGATTTTGGGAGTCAGTTTTTCACCCAAAAAAAAAAAGAAGTTAGTTTTTACCTTTCTCTGTTTTGAATCGTAGGATCCTTCTAAAGTTGATGATGAGGACTGAACTTTCACGCATTAAGATGAACCATAATCATTATTTAAGGTCTATTTAGTCTTTCGTTAATTTGTGTACATGATTATTATGTTTAAAACTTCGAGCACATAGCCGATAATTGACAAGCTATAGGTTTAAATGATTTGAGCATGTGAGATTTTGTACCTTAATGACAGTGTATTCATCATTATATACACTAAACTTTCAATTGGAGTCGTTGTACATGTTATGCATCTCTAGAACTTGTTTTGAGATACTTTTCGAAACTTTATGATCATATGATATAAATCGCAAAACTTGGATGTGATAAGAGGAATTTAGGACTTAATCACCATGGCCAAATTAACTTGTGTCCTATTTATATCAACTAGTTAACCCCTTGAGCCTATAACATTCAGCCTTTTCTTTCATGAAACTACACTGACTACCTTTATAGCCTAAACATGTTATCCTACCCTAATTCATTGAAGCTAAGAGTAAAAGAGATAATGTGTCACTGGTTTGAAGACTGCAAAGTTCAAGTGTGGGGGTTGCAATTGTATTGGAGCACGGTTCTATATGTGTTATGTGTATTTAGCTGCCATTCAGTTAAAAAGAAAAATAAAAGAAAAAAAAATCTAATTTTGGCAGTTATGTTTCTGTTTGAACTAATGGTTAAAAGAAGGACGCGTTTGAATTGTTATTGGAACATTCAAGGTGCATGTAATGCATACATTGAGTCCGGGGCCAACATGATGACATTTGCCATCAGCATTGACATTTTCTTGATGGTTTAAGTACTCATATGTTGTGATGCAAGCATGTCTCTTACCATTTAGTGTACTCTGCAAGTATGCTCCACTGAAACTTGTGATATCCATATTCATTCTTTCTTTAATCCAGGCCCTATGCCCCATTACAACCTTGATATTTGTCGAATTGATCCAAGGGGAAGACTTGATTCTGTGTAGACTAGATCAACTTACAAGCCTATGGTAGATGATGCATGTACAATGTTGAGTGGCATGGAATACCCTAAACACTTGTGTGAATCTGTGAAGGATTAAAACTGAGTTTAATATGCTTTAAGTTGTTTTTGCTTATAAGGAGTTCGATTAGAAGCCTTTGCACACTGCATTCAAATGTGATCATCATGAACATGTATTAGCTCTTGACTATTAATGGCTTGATGTACTGCTTATGTTAATCTTGATGCATCAAGCAACCAAAAAAGTTTTCCTCTGCCTTCTCTCTAAAAACTCCAAACCAAACAAACCCTAGCCGCCGCCGCCCTCTTGCTTTGGCTTGAGGTCGGCAGGCAACCTCCCACCCACCGTCCACTCCTTTTCTTTTCATCCTTTTCCCTATTTCCCCGGATCTCTCCCCCGGTTTCTTGTTGAGAGTCTTCTCTTCCCTACCATATTTTGCTGGGTCTCTTCTCTTCCTTGCTTGTGCAAGGTTTTAGCCTTTCCCTACTTGGGTTTTAGCTTCTTCCGGCGGGTTCTTACCGGATTTTCGTCGATTTGCTCCTCTTGACTACTTGGTCTTTGGCGTTGAGTTGCGGATCTACTCGAATTTCGGCAAATCGTGCCGAATTGTTGTGGAATTTGTCTAATCGGGCTAGATTTGTTTCTAGATCTGGTTTGTTTGGTCGAATTTTCGCTTGTTTGGGCTTCGCTGCTGGTCATTTGCAGGTTGTGGAGGTGACGGTGGTGCTGGCTTGTCTCGGCTTTCGGTCTCAAGGTGGTGGTGGTCTCTAGGCGCGTATGGAGCTCGTCCCGCACCTTTGTTGGCTGAATGGTTGCCCATGTGGTTGTTTCAGTGTTCCATGATGGTCTGGGTAGAATTTGGTCCCAAACTTTCATTGGATTGGTTGTTATCAACGTGGGTCATCTCACTTTGTTTTGTTGTTAAACTATATTTAGTTTTGTTTCAATTAATTTTGGTTTAACAAAACTAGTTGTGCTATTAGACTGAAGCATGTGGTTTTGGTCTAATTTGGTTGCTCTTTGGGTTTTGCATTTGCAATTTTGTGAGTGCGATGTGCCTGTAGTGAGGTTCTCCATGGGGTATGCCCCTTACAAATTGTAATACCTTTTTTGCAATGTTACCATTTACCTACCCAAAAAAATATATATATCTTGATGCATCATTTGTTCCCTGAAACAAAAAAAATTTGGAAGGTTAGATGTCTTTGAGTCTTTATTTCTGTTAGTGTCTTTATCTTGTTTTTTTTTTTTTTTGTTCTGTTTCGGTCGAGGACTAGCAAAAGCTAAGTGTGGGGGTATTTGATGTGTGCGTATCTATACCTGTCTTTGATCATTATTTACCTTACTAGTTGCTAAATCTTCATTATTAATGGTTTCTACTTCTATTTTATGTTTCGTAGGCAAATTGATGCACTGGTTGAAAAAGTCAGTCAAAAGTTAGTTTTCAAAGACCATATGAGAACGTTGACCAATATAGAGAACAACTCCAAACTCTTCATGCCATGACCACAAGGATGTTAGATAGTAGCACAAATCGACGGTTCGTCAGTTGGAGTCCCGACGTCCGCTACACGCTCGTTTCACTAAATGCTGTTTTGCTGAAAGGTCAGTTGTGTTGACCGAGCATGAACGTTGACCAATATTGAGAACCACACCAAACTCTTCATGTCATGACAACCACAAGGATGTTAGACCGCAGCTCAAATCGACGGTTTATCAATTGGAGCTGCGGCGTTCGCTCCACGCCCGTTTTACTAAATGGTGTTCCGTTTGACCGAAAACTGACCAAGCCCACGTTGAATGCCCAATTGTGCTCCAAAATTTGGATAACGTTTTCGGTGGTATTTTGGCATAATTATGATACAATTCAAAGGAAAAGAAGGCCCAAATCAACAAGTAATCAAATAATGTTCTGCCACAAGCATGGTTAAGTTTTGTCAGAAGCATGGGTGTGGTATGCAGAAGGTATGAGAAGTCTGCACAAGGTATGGGAACTCTCTACAATAAATAGAGGGTTTCAGATCACATGTGTCACAGCCCAGAACCCTAGCAACATAAAGGGGGTATCAAGTCATCTCAGCTTCACCTCCCGAACACCACCGCACTTTCCCTGAAATGGTAAAGATAGGGTGAGCTTCACTAAGCCCAGTAGGAACAACAAAGCAACTCATTATAACAAATATTCCAACAAAATACAAACAGCATAATCGATCATTAAATCATATCCTAGGTTCCCACCACCGCGTTTACGAGCTCTAATCGTCGAACATGGCAACCACCTCAGAATTAGGGTCTGAGTACACCTCACTTTCACGGACCCTGATCAGGTTTGGGGTCTTTGAACCTAGGGAATACAAACCCTCCTTATTTATTCAACATCCTGAGCAACCTAATCAAGCTCTCAAATCAACAAATATAAACTCATTCATCAACTCGATATCAATAAGCCAAATTAATGTCAAGCTCAATGAATGAAACACATATTCATAGAATGCATATCAATATGAGAATATAAATTATAACAATCGCATTGTTGTCCCTACCCCAATTCCAAAGCTACTAGGCAACTCCACATAGACACCTAGCTCCTCCTCTTCTCTTTCCCTTTTCCTCTTCCTCCCTCCATCTCCTTCGGCTCCTCTTTCTTCCATCGCCAGTTTCTCTTTCTCTCGGCCCCTCTCTATTTTCTTCTTTTCTTTTCTTCATTTCTGTTTCTATTTCTCTCGGCAACTTTCTCTTTCTTTTCGGTCTGGCTCACCAGGTGCTTAATCACATGGGTATATAACCCAAGTGATGTTGGAGACCAAAACGTGGCCTAGGGAGACCACGTGCAACAACCAGGAAGGTATGGTTTTGTGGTAATATAATACTTATATGGTCAAATGGTAAATGTAAAAGGGAAAAAGGTAACTGGTAAATAAGTAAATAATATAAAAAGTGGTATTTTCACAGGATGTCACAACATGAAAGCAGGTTTTTACACACACAAAAACAAACTTTTCTCTAGAGAAACACACTCTACTCCTCAGAAATTCGTTCTAAGTCTCTAGCCCCATTTTGGTTGTTGATTTCTCATAGTCTGAAGGAAGAATAGATTCATCCACCAATCTCAACTACCGCTACCTTCTTTCGGAGGCTGCCTTGTGTCCTTGGAGTCCTCAAAGACGTGCATCAGTAGCTGCCTTGACCTCATCTTCCTGGGTTTCCATTTCTTTGTAACTCTTAACTTTGTTACACTTTTGATTATGTATTAACCATGTTTGGCTAGTTACCTTTGTTAGGGGCGAAGTTTGAAGCCCCCAAAGATGTGATAAACCATTAAGAATGTTCATCTAAGTTCGAATTCCGTGTTTCTTGTGTGAGAATGATTGTTTTGACTTTGGATTATAGATATCTATTATGTGTTATTGTTTTAAGGATGCATACTTAGAACTATTGCATGTAACTTGAGCTAGATTTAAGATAGCAACTCACCTAATTGTTTTGTGATCTTAATTCATAAGTACCGAAGCTATGAACAATAGCGAAGCCTAGCAATTGGGATTTGCATGCTAGATAGCGTTCTATACTAGTATGGGTTGTATAATCTATCGAACTTTCATGTATGCTTAATGCTTTGAATATGTTGTTGATAGGATAGAGTTCTATACCTTGATTGCGTGTTCAATAGGCTTGGCTAGTGTGCGTTCACCTAGACTTAGCAATTTTGGGAAGTAAATAAGGACATTGATTGCGTTATGACATGTTCTTGACAAATTTCATTCTCACGAGCATCGTAATTGGATATAGGTGACATGACTTGTTTTGATCATAATTGGTGGTGGATTACTGAGTTCCTAACGTCTTTATCATCTGATTTCACAACCCAATTTCGTTGCTTTCTTTACCATTAAGTTGATAAACCTGAAACTCCCCCCCCCCCTGCGGCACCCCCCATTTGTCATCAGTCGTACATTTACATGTTTCCTTTCCTTTCTTTCTATAAATTTGTGTCAACGTGAATTGCATGTGTACCCTCAATCTCTGGCAATGAACGATCCTTACTTACTCTTTACACTACGTCAAAAATCGCATCAGACGACGGAGAAAATCAATCATCTGATAAGTGCAAAAAACTGTCGTCTGAGCCCCTGCCGTCTGATGCTATGCATTAAACGACAGTTTTTTTCTGTCGTCTGAAACCATATTAGACGACACTTTTGTTGTTAAAACTGTTGTCTGATAACTTAAAACTGTTGTCTGAAACTGCATCACATCACACTTTTCTCTTAATTCTGTCGTCTTATTTCATTGACTTTGTTGAAATTATCATTGACTTCTGTTGTCTGAAACTGCACCACACCACAGTTTTTCCCTATGTATTTGTATGTATTTATATTTGTATTCGTATTGATACATATTCGTATTCCACAAAAAAAAAATCCAAATTTATTGATTGAATAACTTTGGTCAATATACACTTTGTCCAAAAATACACAACAAAAACATGCTTAATTTCTTCCAATAAAAGCATTACAAAAGTTCTAGAAATGCAATTATCCTAACAAAAAAAAACCTCCACAAATACCAGCTTCACTCATTCTCTGCATGTGAGCCATTTCCTTCAAAGTTGAATGTGAGCCATTTCCTTCATGTCTCCTTACTTGCAAAAAAGGATGAATGCATCACTTGACTGTGAGCTTCTCAATTTTCCTTTATAACATGAGCTTGCTTCCAAGAAAAAGAGACATCAAATTTAGGTCCAAGTACAGAGAGTAATAAAGAAGTACAAGCATGCAAGTGATAAAATCATCATATGACTTATTTTCACAAAAAGACAGTGCAGATTACACATACCCACCTAGCATACATATGAATGAGGATTTCTGCTAGAAAACTTGTTTAGAAGTTTATACAGACAGCGGAAATCCTAGTCTACAGAAAAGAAATATCCTAAAAAGATAAACATGCAGAGAAGTAACCTGCACAATCACATTCGGCCCAATTTCATATAAACTCTAATCCTGGTTTCTTCTATGGAAAATAGTACAATTAAGGATTTCATCTTCTAGTAACTATGTAATCAATAATAACACTTCAAATTACCTGCACAATCACATTCGGCCAACAAGTAAATACTGCTTCCATGAATTCATCCACAACAGCAATATATTCATCACCATCAAGACAGTTTCTTTGCAATCCCAAATCTAGGAACAAAAAAAATATAAAGTTCTTGATTGCAATGGAGATAAAATCAACAGCTCAACAGCTCAAGAATGCATGTACAAAGAAAGAACTTTAGTAAACATATATAAGTCAAGTTCCCCAATCGAAATTCCGATTCTCTGGATTCCAAGGTCTCCAATACCCAATATTCTGCTCCCATCTGTAACAACAATCATATATATCAACCTGAAAATGACATGGTTGATCACAAAACTTAAGCAACACTCTTTCTGAAGCATTCAACCCAAACTCCCAAGACTATCAATATGCAATTGTATAGCATATGATACGATATGAGCATGCTTATCCACAAAACATATCAATTACAATCACTCATGAGATCAAGCAAAACAACCAAGCAATCCAGCAGCTATTCATGCATAATTAATCTCATACTTGCATCCAAGTTACACAAACATACAAACCAGATAGTATATACAAATACGAAAATTAACCCCAACAAAACCCCCTACCTCACAGCCAAGCTAAGCCGATACACCAAAACACCATCACGACCAAAGCTTATTTAGTTCAACACTGTCAATCTCAAAAGCCAGCTCTGCCCTGAATTGTACAGAACACCGCAGTCACCAAGAGAACCAATTAACATTCAACTAAACAAGATTGATTGACTAATTACTCAATTAGTCAAACCCACATGGAATTTACCAACTCTATCCAAACTGAAAAGCATACAATAAGTGTTCCTGCTGCCAACAGAAAATCTGTTCAAGAACCTGTTTTCGTGGCCTCAGTTCACCAATCAAAACTTATCGAAACTAAGCGAAAGAGTATGCGGTACGAAGCTTGTTAAACCCTCTTCAAAACTATATATAGATAATAGAAATTGGAGCTGTAATTTGAAAGATATCGACATCTCGAGTAAGACGCGCAAAACTGGAATTTTGTTCTGGACAGTTTCGTGACCCAATTTTACCCACTAAGCCAATAATGGCTATAGACGACACTACATTGACGACGCTTCCTTATGTTTTTGTCGTCTATATTTTCAAGACGACGAATTTGACTTAAAGTGTCGTCTATTTAGTGAAATTCCACGTTATAAATGACACTTATGAAAAAGGAGTCATCTAAAAGTTTGATAAAGAAGGCATTTTTGAGTTAAGTGTCGTTTTTTCTCTTAAAATTGGGAGTTATAGACGACACTCTGTTTGAAACTGTCATCTATCTAAGGGAAAAAAATGCGGTATCTTTACCACCAGCTCTGAAATAGGTATTTGGTAAAAAAACCCTAACACTCCGCAATTGAAACTCAGTGTCCCCAACTCCCCGTTCCCAAACCCAGTTCCCATTCCACCAACGATTAATTTGATTTCCCAAACCCAGATACCAAAACCCATCCGATTTCAGATTTCCTTCACCATCGCCTCTATCCGGTTCCGTCCTCCACTGCGATTACTGCTTCTCCTCCGCCACAATCGACCGCGAGTCAGCCGCGAAAGGTCCTGTCGATTGGTCACTTCGGAAAGCTTCCAATTGAGTCCACTTCATAATTCCATTTCCTTCAGCAATCTGGGTTCGTTCTCTCACTCACTCTCGTGAATTTTATGTGTCTATAGTTTATGAATTCGATCTCCTTTCGTTTGGGTTCATGGCTCTCTGTTGTGTTTTAAAGAGGCGCGCTTTGAGGCGCGACTTGAAGCAAGGCGAGCGAAAATTTCATCAAGGCGTGGAAGAAAGACACTGCGAGGCGGACTGCTCAGGCGGAAAGGCGCACACCTCCGTCGCCTCGGAGCGTATTTTTCTTCCGATGTCAAGTCGTTTTGGTTTCTTTTCTTCGTGTGCGGGGCCGCATCAATTTCCAATTTGATTTGGATTGGGAGAAGAAATTCTTGGCTGAATTAGAGAAGGAGAATCTGAATTTGGGCAATCTTGGGCTGGAATCCTTCCACCGAGAGCTGTGGAATCACCGTCTGCGTTGTCTCACTTTTCTTCTTCGCGTGCAACTTCTTCGAGCAGCAGCGTGACGAACTTTGTAGGGACTTATGGGTGCCAATGCAATTTCGACTTATGGGTGCCAAGAGCTTCGTGGGTTGATTTATAGGGCTATGTCGACAAGTGTGTTGAAGTTTTCATTTCTGTGATCACCTTATATTGCATATTATAATGTATGGTACTGTACTGTTTATGATTATGTACTGTACGATGGCTACTTCTTCCAGTTGTCTACCGTTCATTTGTGATCATGTGGTTATCTGATATAGTTTCTTTATTGTGAGTTTTGCAGATGGTGTCATAGCTGGCGGTGCTGCTGGTGTTATTGTAGAAGCAGCTTTATACCCAATTGACACGATAAAAACTCGATTACAGGTATGTGAAGAATATCAAATGACTTCCTTGGGTATCTGTTGGACTGTAACTGAACTGTCTTTTAGGGAAAACGAAATATTTGTTCATGTGATTGTTCAGGTTGCTGGTCTTCTTATCAGTAATCATCCCGACACGGGAATGACTATTCCAATCATTTGGGGCTACATAGTCTTCACCCAAGTTTAGTGATCTTCAGATGATTACTTCTTGCGTATTCTTGGTTTGTTGAGTCAGCATGTGCTCCAATTGTTGACTTGGTGCGCTTTGCAAAACTCAACCTGTAGGGCTCCACAAATTTACATTTCGGAGAATGAATGGTGGTCCTCTCTAGTTTCTTAGTTTGTATTGAAAAAGTGAACTAGTGTGGTCAGTAGTGTACCTTTTTTTTTGGTTATAAAATACATAAGCTTTTGTTATTGCATAACACTTGACTATATAATAAGATCTTCCCAACTGTGCACTTTTAGGTTGCCCATGCTGGAGGGAAAGTTATCTTGAAAGGTCTATATTCGGGATTGGCTGGAAACCTTGCTGGTGTGTTACCGTAAGTACACAGTAAATTGGGCAGGAAATATATATTTGGCAATCAGATAAGCATTTCCTCACTTTCCTTGTATTTGCATAAAGATAAACAAGTTTGGTGTTGTTTCCTGTCATATATGCCTTTGTGATTATAGTCCGAACCTTAAATTTAAGGCCTAAGCTATCTGAACCTCGAGTAAGCTAAGAGAGGTGTACTTTCAATAGGATATTGCATCCAACTTCCCAATTTGACTTTATTTCTTCTCGGATAGCCAGCCATGATCTTTTCCTTTTTGATAGCCATTCTTTCTTGACTTTTGTGTATTCTTGTGATATTTTCTGAATCGGATAAGAGTGTTCGCAACCTTTACACTCTTTATAGGTATTCATTATTCAATGTTCTATTGTATGGTACCATTTTTCAGTTTGCTGCTACTCTTGGGATTACCTGTTTTGTTAGACTATGTTATTTTTTTTTTTGAAAAACTGCCAACTTACTTCACTTTATGAACATGTGTGTTGTGCGATAATTTACATTTTCAGTTTCCTTCTATGTTTCTTATGGTTTTGCAATCTGAATTCATTTGTTTTTGCTCAAGGGCTTGAACAAAACACTTGTCTCTTCTCAAGTACCAGAGAATTATTCTCATCATTGTGCAATGAATTTGCAGGTTCTTATTAATTTGGGGGTTGAGCTCGACAGGAAAAAAACCAGCTCGTACAAAAGACTACAAGATCAGAGGAAGACAAAGAAGAATCATCAGGTATGAGTCTGACTCTCTTAATTTCAATGGGGTTGAGAATCTGGTGTGAGAATGATTGAGGTTCCCAATTTCCTTTTCTCGTGATGTTAGGGGCTGAATGAAATGTGCAAAGTATGGAGTTTGAATGTGTTTTAGTTATTTTTGAGTTTGAGTTTGAATGTGTTGTTTAGTTAGTTTCAACTTATTCATGGCAAAGTATGGAGTTTTTAGTGAAAACTCATGAAATTCAGAAGAAGTAAGAATGTGGGTGTTTGAGGAAATGTTACCAAGTGGTGAGAAACTCAAACAGGTCATCAACTAAACCAAAGTGAAATGCAATAATATTTCAATGCATTATTGCTCTTATAAGTTATATGTCAACCAATCATTCACATTGTAATCTCCGGTTCATTTTCTTCAATAGAAGCTTGTGAAGTATATGCCCGGAATAAAGCAAGGGTGGTAATGTGTTCTCATTTGCATACTTTTCTGTATGTTGTAACAGTGGGCAAGGAAATCCGAGTATGTCTATTTGTCAAGATATGTTGATGAAGTTCGGGATGAGTGGGCACGGTTTGTGTACTCTTATGCTATGTATGATTGATGTAATCTTTTTTACTTTGTGTGCATGGTTAGATAAGTTAGAATGAACATTGTTAGATAAGTGTGTTTGGTTGCCTTAGGTAATATAAGGGCAGTTACTGTATTTTGGCACATTTGGTACTTATGCAGTTTTTTTTGTTACAAATGTATGCTAGAAGACGCAAAAGTGTATTGTTTGGCTACTCGTAATGTGTTTGTAATGGTTTTGATTATATATTGCAAATGGTTGAATTGTATCTTTAGATCGTTGCATATTTATATACATTTTGGGCAGGTTTTGTTAAATTTTTACATTCAAATGCAGCTGCAAAATTTTGCAGATTTTGGGTACTTAAAACCTTGAATAACAGACGACACAAACAATGAAAAAAGTGTCGTCTAAATGTATCAAATTATACCTCAGACGACAATTTTATTCAAAAAGGTGTCGACACTACAATTAGTTAAACGTCGTCCACCAGAAACAAAACTACGCTTTCCAACAAAAGAACGTCGTATATTCCACTAAAAGACGACGTTCCTAATGATAAAGCGTCGTTTATTATTAGATTAAACGACGCTTTTTCACAAAACATGTCGTCTATGTAGCTGTCAGATGACACATTATTCAGGAAATAGTCGTCTATATCTGCACAAATAGACGACGTTTCGTATAAGAAACGCGTCGTCTATGTTCTTTATAGACGACGCTTATGGCTCAGTTGGCCAAATTTGGAGCCCACAAGACGACCCATTTCATGAAATAAACGTCGTCTATGTAAGTAAAAAGACGACGTTTTTTTGGGATGTCGTTTATTGATGTAATAGATGACACTGCCATTTTCGACGCTTTTTGGGGTAATCAGACGACGTTTTTTGCACGTCGTCTATAAGCTTTTCTGGCATAGTGACCTATCCAAACGGCTAACCAAAACTCAACCAAATTCGATGAAACCAACTGGGTTTTGTTTATGGACAAATTAACATCGAAATAGGTAAATTTCATTCCAAACGGAGCTATAATCAGTGAGATAATGAGAGGTAGACTCAGCCAATCGAAACTGCAATTTTCTGGACATTCATCTTCTCTACTCAATTAACTCAAAACCAATATGCAAAGAACCAGACCAACTAATTACATGTTCTGAATTCAGAATTACCTCTGAAATTGAAACCCATAATCTGCCTCACTCATCAGAACCCAATGAATCCTCCACCTCAAATTATAATTTTAACATCTAAATTAGCTTCAAACCTCAAGAACCCACGAACTACAAACCATAGAAACTATGAACGAGGCTTACCTCAACACGTAGTGCTCGTTCCTACGAATCCACAGCAACAAACGACTTGTAAAACGGAGTTCCAGGGAAAAAGATATGAATTTTGAGAGAAAAAGGTTATGAGGGAAATTGGGAAGCTTCGGGAAGAACAACAATGAACAAACAATATACGAAAAATTCGATTTGCAATCCAAAATAAAGCAACAAATACACAATTAGAGATCAGAGGAGGGCGGAGGAGAGAGATTGGGAGGAAAACCCAACCCAAAATTCAACCAAAAAACCCACGAATTGAAACTTACCTATCTTTCTCCACCTCTGAAAACTCAAAAACAACAACAAATCAAATGGAAGTCGCGCGGCCTTGAGAGTATCCAGAAGCAAAATAAAGAAAAAATGAACCCTAATTACTCAATACGAACCCAAAATACGAGAACCCAACCCTAAATTCAATAGAAAAACCACGATTTGAAACTTACCTGGCTTTTTCCACTTCGGAAAACTCAAAAACCCACAACGAATCAAATGAAAGTCGGCGGGGCCTTGAAGTCTCTCGGCCTTGAGATGAGAAGGCTGAATCGTCGCGATCAAGGGACGGCGCCGAGTTCAAAAGACTGAGCGGAAGAGATCCGAGTAGATCTGAGATGAGAGCTTTGGACAAGAGGAGAAGGAGAGAAGTTTGAAGTTTTGATGTAGATCTGATGAGGGTGTCGAAGAGCTGAGATGAAAGCTTGGGACAAGAGGAGAAGGAGTGAAGTTTGAAGTTTTAATGTTTAAGTGTCGAATGCAATTGAGGGTTTCTATAGTCAAAAGTTGAGAGTGAACCAAAATTTTAGGGGGAAATATTACCGCTTATTTTTTTAGTGGAACAGACGACAGTGTTAAGTATAAAACTGTCGTCTTAAGAAATGATGAAAACCGGGGTGTTGGATATTGAGCTATCAGACGACAGATTTTTTTTTTCTGTCGTCTGAAATAATCAGACGACAGTGAAACATGAAACTGTCGTCTAAGTAGTGTCGTCTGATGCTTGTTTTGGCGTAGTGTTACTGTATCTTGACAATCTTTTGTAGGATTAAATTGTGTGCTATTTCTAGTAACAAAAGAAGCAACTCAATTCAGAATAGGGTTTTTATCATGAATGGTGCCTGAACTTTCACTAACAGGACTTCATAGTGCCTGAACTTTAAAAGTGATCAATTTGGTACCTAGACTTTCAAAAATCGGATTTCATAGTGCCTAAACTTTAAAAGTGATCAATTTGGTACCCAGACTTTCAAAAAGAGGACTATGTGGTACCTCCTTCAATTTTTTTGTCAAAATTTCGTTAAAATGAGAGATAAAATGGTCTTTTGATATTAATTTTCATGTAAAATACTATTTTTTTACCTCTCAACCTCTATATAAATGTGTATTATGGTGTTTCAAAAAATATATATGCATATAGATATTGCAAAACAATAGATAAATTGATAAATAAAAATTTACTCGAACATAAAAAAAATATTTCTAACATAAATTGAACGGTAGATTTTTGTTAATCAATTTATTTATTATTCGAAAAATAGCTATATGCACATTTTTATTTTTTCAAAACACCATAGTACACATTATATAGAGGTTGAGAGGTAAAAAATAGTATTTTGTATGAAAATTAATGTCAAAAGACCATTTTATCCCTCATTTTAATGGAATTTTGATAAAAAAAAAAAATTGACTGAGGTACTACATAGTCCTCTTTTTTAAAGTATGGGTACCAAATTGATCACTTATAAAGTTTAGGCACTATAAAGTCTTGTTTTTTAAAGTCTGGGTACCAAATTGATCACTTTTAAAGTTCAGGCACCATAAAGTCCGGTCAAGAAAAGTTCAGGCACCATTCATGATAATTACCCTTCAGAATATGATGGTCAACTCATTTGGTTACGATTTTGGTTTCTAACAAAAAGAAGAGAACAGCGTTTTCATCACTGTATTTGATTCTTATTCCACAAAAACTAACCTAGTAGCTTGATGTCATAACGAAAGCAGCAACTCAATTCAGAATGTAATGGTCTACTCATTTGGGTACGATTTCGGTTATTAACAAAAAGAAGACAGCGTTTTCGTGATCGTATTTTATCATTTTTCATTAAAAACTAACGCAGTTACTAATCATGCATAGCTTGATGTCATAACAAAAGGAAGCAACTCAATTCGGAATATGATGGTCAACTCATTTGAGTACGATTTCGATTTTTAACAAAAGCAAGAGAACATCATTTTCGTGACCATATTTGATTCTTTTTTAGCAAAATCTAACCCAGTTACTGTTCTTTCGTTACCTGATTTCATAAAAATATAAGCAATTCAATTCGGAACATGATGGTCATTTCATTTGGGCACCATTTGGGTTTACAACTAAAAGAAGAGAACATAGTATTTGTGACCGTATTTGATTCTTTTGCAAAGAAAAAAGACCCGTTTACTCCTCATGCATTGCTCAATGTCCAGGCAATGGCAGGAACTCATGTCGAGATTCCATGGTAATAGGATGGTTAACTAATTTGAATATGATTTCGATTTTCAACTAAAAGAAGAGAACAACATTTTTGTGACCATGTTTAATTCTTTTTCAATAAACACTGACCCAGTTACTGTGCTTGCATAAGCTGATATCATAACAAAGGAACCAACTCAGATCGAAATAGGATGGTCAACTCAGTTGGGTACGGTTTCAGTTTTAAGAAAAGAAGAGAACAGCGTTTCATGACCGTATTTGACTCTTTTTTAATAACATCTTACCCAGTTATTCTTCTTGCATAACCTGATGTTGTAACAAAAGAAGAAACTCAATTCGGAAGATGATGGTCAACTCATTTGGGCACCATTTCGGTTTACAACTAAAAGAAGAGAACATCATTTTTATGACTGTATTTGATTCTTTTTCAACAATAAATGACTCTTTAACTCATCATGCATTGCTCAATTTCCAGAGAGCGGCAAGAACTCATGTCAGGATTCCATGGTCATAGGATGCTTAACTCATTTAGCTACGACTTCGGTTTTCAACTCAAAGATGAGAACGACGTTTTTGTAACCATGTTTAATTCTTTTTTGACCAAAACTAATCCAGTTACTCTGCTTGCATAGCCTGACGTCGTAACAAAGGAAGCAACTCAATTTGGAATATGATGGTTAACTCAGTTGGGTAAGATTTCAAGTTTTAACAAAAAGAAGAGAACAATGTTTTGTAACAATATTTGATTTTTTTTTTTCAACCAAAACTTGACCCAGTTACTGTTCTTGTCTAGCCTGATATCGTAACAAAAGTAGCAACTCAATTTAGAATATGATGACTTATTTGGTGAATGCCTGTATAGTTTATCAAAAGTTTGACGAAACATATAGGTTAGGGTTCCGTTGAAGATGTTAACTGTAATGATAAATTTGCTATTTCAACTTACTTATTTTTAGGGGCAAATTACAATTACGTACTATGTGGTTTGTGTCAAATTTTGAAATGACACATGTACTTTATTTTCTTGCGTTTCAGTACCTGATGGTTTGCGGACACCAAGGCTCTGATTAATGAACCGTAAAATCCGACGGTTTGCTAACATCCATATCTTTGCACCTATGTATTTTTTTGGTCTGATTCTCTATATCGGTCAATGGTCTTGTCCGATATCTTCGACCAGTTCTGCAAAAACGGACTTTTTGGTCAACTGCTTCTTTCACCATCAAAACATAAAACACACATAGAAAATGAAGTCTTAGCTGCTTAGGAGTAGGTTCATAACGCCAAAAACATGTACAAATAAGCACACATCAGTGTATTTAACGGAAAATTAGATGAGAGTCTGTTAATTTTGACTGTGAGGGGGGAAATTGGCCAAAAATGTAAGTTAAGAGGGTTAATTTTGCAAAATGCAAGTTAAGGGACCAAATTAAAAATAAGGTATAAGTTAAGGGGGCAAATTGATAATTACCCCTAATTAAAATGCACGATACGGTAAAGATGGTATTGATGGTGGATGAACAGACATGTTATTGTTTCTTGGCTAACACTGAGAAGAGAAGAGAATGGCGAGTTCAACCGCGGCGGCGGTGGGAAGCAACAGAGGGAACACGGCGAAAGCGATGGTGTCTGATCAAATCTCTCAGGCCGTACTGTCCACATCCAACCTCCTCCACCTCATGCACCAATCCTCTCCCTCCCAGGCAAGCCTTCCTCTCTCTCTGTTCGTCTCTTCTTTTCTTTTTTCATTTTCATAAGCTGTACGCGTCAGTGGTTGAATGGGTTTTCTTTTTTTCGTTTTTACATTTTTACATTTTAATCCCAACTGGGCAACTGGGGTATGGCTAGATGTCGGAAGGGTGACTGTATTACAGAGATGTTTCTGTTATGCCTTATTTTGATGCTGATTTGATTTGTAAAAATAGTATTAATCAGGGTTTAGGAAAAATATAGTCCTGGAAATTAATTTATGAACGAGAATTCTATTCTCAGGTGGTTTACCTCAAAGGTAGGTCAATTTGGAGGCGGAAATGTTGTTATGGAAGTAATGTTGTTGGTACAACTATATTGTTGTAATGAATTCGATATCTAGTCGTGGTGATCACCATTATGGTGGGGAGCTTTGATGTAGGTTGTAAGTATCCTCTTGTCTATCCAAAAGGGAAAATGATAGGAAAGGGCAATGGATATGGACAGATCTACACACTCGAGGGAAATTGATAGGAAAGAAGTGAAGTACTGAAAACGATGCCCAAATTAACAGCACCCCTGTTCCATGTAAAAGGGGTCTAAAACTGATACAAATAGCACATGGATCAATGAAAGACTGAAATGTGTATTTAGAATATGTAGAAAAATCCAAGCGTTTCTGTCGGCTGCGTTATCAAGATACTTTGGTTGAAAGAGGACTCGGTACAGTACATATAGGTAGGGTTTCTCTAAGGGGAGTCCCTCAATTTTGTCTTTTGTTTTGTGTGATGGAATAATCATGAGTTGATGTTGACACTGTGATGACGAAACTGACACATTGGGATGGACGATAGAGTGGAGGTCTTGTTAGTTCCTACGTGGTTAGGTGCAAGCTTATTATTTTGGAGATTAGTCTTCAAAAGAACTTTCTTCAAATGGGCACTATATTGTCAGAAATGGAATTATGTTTTAGTGAGAGAAGAAATAAGGAGGAAATGTGTGTGTTAATCTAAATCGTATCTATGATTTGCCTTTGCCTCTTGAACTATTGTGTGCGGCTATACTTCTGATCTCTTTTCTTCTGCAGGCCCAACTGATAAAGCTTTCAAAGAACCTTTTGGAAAAGACATCTACAATTAAACGTACTGGGCAAGTATGTTCCTTCTTTTCACTAAGATGATCTTGACTATAAACATTCCGTGTAGGTTTTGTTTTCTAATCCTGTAATCATTTCCTTTGTATGCAGTTGTTGGAGCAGATGCCTCGAGTGGTTTCATCTCTTGATGCACATATGGAACTTGGGTTACAAAGGTTATTATACACATGCACATGCACTCATGTAGGCTTTATTTTGGGAATCCTTTTGTGGCATGCAGTTTTTATACATTAACACGTTGCCCAGAAGAACTATTTCTTCATGAGAAATATATCTAGTCATCAGTTGTTATGTGTCATCATATGATTTTGTTTCTATATCTTTTATAATCAACATAACTAATATAGTTCTTACATGAAAGAAATTTGTATATCTTAGTACTTTGAGCAACTACTGAAGCTAGATTTGGGACATTATGCATTTTGACTTCGTAAGAATATGGACTTTCAAACGAAGACCCTGATTACTGGTTTGACATATGAGAAGTGAAATTGAATTTTATTCGTCTACTCGCCGCCAACTTATGTGCAAAATCTATCCAAGTGCTTTTACCGGGTAGTGATTGTATACCAACACCATAGTTTATCCATGACAGAAAGTTTCCCTCATATCTGCACACCACTCCAGTAATAATGTGAGTGGAATCTCTGTTCTTGCACTCTTTTCCTGATGCGAGTTGCAATTTTGCAGTGTTCCTCATCTGCAAACGGTAATACAATTACTCACAAACATGGAAAGCTCCCAACTTAGCTCTCTGTCTCAAGCTCATGACCTCCAAGAGGTTAATATCTCTCCCTTCTCTATGACTGTGGTATGATAATGTGAACCTTTCCTTTTGGTATGAGTAAATCACTAAAAATTATTTCAAGGGTTTTTGCTGCAATTTGTTACAGAAATTCATTGGTGATAGATAAGTGTTCTCATTATATTTTACTCACATTTCCTTATTTTAAATTCCTTAATCTTCTCCTCCCAGGAACAAGAGGAGAATCAACCTGCAAAAGTGGGCTGATAAGTAAGAATTCCAAACTATGTAACCGTTGTGGTGTATATCATATGTAACCTTTGTGCTGTGTATTGTTTGTAACCATTTTGTTGTATACCAGCTGACGTAACTTAATGTTGATGATGAGAAACCTTTGGAGGTTTTGTTCATAATGGTCAGACACTGGTACACTGTGATCTCAATGTACACAATTACACTAATAATGCCACAGTCAATATGAAGGGAGTTTATTTTCGTTATTCATTATAAGCATTTGTTGCACAGTAGCTCAATTAGTTGCTCAAGCATCTTACTTTGTTCTGATAAACGTACATCCGACAAGTACATGATGCCATATTTCTGTGCCCCAGAACTTATTTATACTTTCAGGGGCCCTGGCCTGCCCTATTCGGTTTTCCTGCCTTTTGGTGCTTCTGATACTGTTTTAGAGTAGCTGAGGTGGTAATGTGTGAAAAGATGGTAGTTACCTAGATTATGGTTCTCTGTACTAGTGACTTTTTTTACAAGAGATCGATATAGGTTAGTTGACTTTTGTGTTCTTAAACCAATTTTTTTCTTTATGCTTTGCTTGGAATGCTTGGATTTCTTATAGCAGTATAATGGCCATTCATCAAGAATCATGGCATTCCCATTAATTAATCTTATTATTACCCGTCTGTTTTAATAATACATTAGGGTACACTCATCCGCAGATGCTTTGCTGAGATTGTAGTGAAAGAAGCTTTCTAACCAGTTTATTTATATTTTATGCCTAAGTATTATGATGGCATGCTTCTTGTTTGCATTGATGTCTATTTCCATGACTCAATCTTGAAAAAGAAAGATACAAAGGTTATCGGTAGAAACACAAAAAGATGGTCAACGTTGCATTGTAGTAGACAACAACCTATTTGCATGCCTATGACCTGCAGATAAATACGATTCAAATCTAGTTTGTTTATGCCCATGGTTTGAAAAGCATCCAATGCAAAATGTCAACTGTCAATCACTGACCCCAAAAGCCAAAAGCATATACAACAAAGATGCATCGCATTGGGTACAGTAATATGTTTACTGGCATATGTGGTAAAATAGCATTTGTGAGGACTTAAGATAGCAGAGTGGTAAAATAGCATTTGTGGTGGTGGTTGCTATATGAGCTTTTTGGCACTCTACAAGTCGGTTTTGTAGAGGCAAGGCAAGTTACATATTCTTATCACTTAAGGGCTTATTTTCACCATACAACTAAAGCTAGATTGGATGAAAGGTACGAATATATATTAAGAAACTCACAAACAATAGCAACTTTTATTATGCTTGGATCAATTTGAATTGAAGTTCAGTTATTAAACCTGCTCTTGTCCATCTTCCCCTTTTTCACAGTTAAAAAAATGTTACTACTTATCTTACTGGCGTTGCTTAAAGCCGTTAAACATATTGTACATAGAAAATACACACACAGACCTCATTAACCGACTTGAGGTAAGGCAATTGTAGTATCAAAAGATTTCTTCCTGACCAAAAGGCAAGTGATCTTTGAATTCTGGCCAGCGTTTTCGATAGTGCACAGAACAAGGTCAGGCCTATGCAGCATGAGATTCAAGTGATCTTTCCCCATAACCAGTTCAGTTGCATCCAAGAGCACATGCCAGGAGTTCCGGTGAGCTTCTGAAACCCAATGCAGAGAGTGATGAACCCCGTTGATGAAAGCTGGGTAAGAGAACAACCCT
The DNA here is from genome assembly GCA_033992175.1 of Spiraea crenata. NCBI lineage: Eukaryota > Viridiplantae > Streptophyta > Magnoliopsida > Rosales > Rosaceae > Spiraea > Spiraea crenata. Next base: position 2,903,286 of record JAVBHV010000003.1, on the reverse strand, counting down.
TTGAGCTTGTGCTTACTTTTCTTCCTGAAATACTGGCTTAGTTGTGAACCTTTTATTCTCAAATCCAACCAAGTCTCTGGTGCCAAAATCACTTTGGCTTCCTTGTAACCAGCAAAATCCATAATGCAGTCTTTTTCACCAATGATGGTCATGTAGTAGCTTCCCCTGTAGAAAGGGTAGCTCTCCGCTACTAAGACCATCGCATCCCGGTAGGCTGGGGTGAAGAGAACAAGGTACTCATCATCAGTCAATCCACAGTGCTTCAAGACTTTGTTCCGAGCTTGTATCTCAGGGATGGAGATGAAACTTCCTGGGAAGGAAGATTTCGTGGTGAGGATGTCAAGCAGCCTTGATGGCTCCAACTGAGTCCTATCCAAATCAGGGAGATTGCATCCGGAGAACTGTGTTGAGGACTCCCTTGGTGACTTCAAGGTACCCCTTGGCGATTTTCTCTTGTCATTAGACATTGTCTCTGCGGATTCCTCAATGATGCAAATTGTCGAGAGATCAAACTCTTCTCCTTCAACAACACCAGCATATTGCGGGTACTTTGCCAACACATATTGTTCAACGTACTCCCTTTCTGCTGGTGTAATAGGGCCTGACCATCTGAGCTCTAGGCCATCACCATGGAGTGTTGATATGGCCTCAGCTACAATGTGGGGAGGAATTATATTATGTGCTTTCTGTTGTAGTTTAAAGTTTAATCAAGAAAAATTCCAATCAGATTCAACTATTCAAGATATCTGAAATCAAATATGAGAAAAGATGTTTTTTTTCTAATACAAGCGAAATTTGGCTGGGGGAATTGAACTCCAAGATTGGGGTGCAGGTGAAAACGCTTACCAATTGAACTACAAGCCCTTTCATTAAAGCTGCATTAAGAGAGTTCAAGTGATTCATACCTTGATAACCATACTTCTTGGTCTTCCGTCATCAGTTGGTTTGTAGATAGAAGTAAAAAGGGATTTTTTCAGTTGACCTTCTCTTTCCATCATAGCCTTAAAAGTTTTCATATTACCATTGGATTTGTTAGAGATTGAACATATTACTTCAAACTAAGTGAAGCAAGTTCAAAAGACTTACCCCAGATGCTGCATGTGAGACAGATTCACCAGTGTTCCTCCCCATGGTATCAACTTCCACCACTGCTCACAAAGAAACTAGACTTTCTTAACATGCTTTTATACAGGTATCAAAGATCATGAGTAAAAGCAGAGTTTTGAATGCGAAGAAGGCTTTAGCCAACACACAAAAATCTCTATTTCTGGAAAACTTCTTTTGAGCAAAAAGATTTACGAAATTGAAGCATCCATGACAAGAAAAACCGAAGAAAGAAGATCAAGATTCAAAACATCCTACTTTTCATGTTCGTTGGGTACTAAGATGATCACTAGCAACTGAGCAATCAGACGACCAGAGGAAATTGGAAGTAAAACATGCAGGCATGAAGACAAGTATAAAGCTACAAGGCCCCATGACATAAATCCCAAGAAAAGCCTCCATTTCAACGGTGTAGATCTTGTCGAAAAGTACCATGAATCATACACAGACTCATGGTTTTATTCATGTCAATAGTCAAACGTGCAAACCAAGAAATTTTAGTTAAGTGAAAACCTGAACGCAAAATCCGGATCTTAAAACTGCGTTTGGTGCCTAGAATTGAATGTCTGGATAACTCAAATTCAAGGTATGTTGAAGGAAAAAAATGAAGGCCAACTTCCAAATTTTTGTCTGAGTCAAAGGTTGTACTCCTTGTAACTAATCCATCTAATTCCTTGGACAAAATTTGGAAGTTATCCTTCAAAGCGCTTTGAATCTAGCGAGTAACCATATCCAAGTCAATCTTCTCAATTCTCTAACAAAGTCCATCATACCCTTTGCACCAGTTCATTCATACCCAGCCACAATAAAATTACACAAATTAAGATAGTAAAAAGCTCTTGATTCATACCTTCTTTTCTCAGTTGCTTAAACCTCGAATTCTAAGACTCACAAAAGTGAAACAAGCAAAGCTCAAGCTCTATGTGTTTGGGGATGAGAAAGGTTGAGATGTAAGGTTAAACTTTTTAACCACACTTCCTCTGAATCTTCTGACAACGCACAATTTGTTGCTCAACATTCTGCGACATTCTTTTGCCAAAACAAAGTGTTATGTTGGGATCAGTTGGGATTGACCCAAATTGTATCCAACTTCAAAAGACACCAAAAAGTTATGATTTTCTCTCGGTCTATTGTAATTGTAAGTATCAAAAGACAGAGAGGTATAAGCACATATGCCGTATAAGATGCCTTGTTCACAAGCTTACAAATGGACAAAGTCAGAACATTAGTCTAATTATTAATGCAAATTGAGAATAGAATAACTAATGCAGGTATCCCTTCACTCTCTGTGCTGTTGCTTGATTGGAAGAATTTAAAGGGAAGAATTTAAGAAAAGATTTGCTGCCGTATAACTTATAACGACCTAGAGTTCAGTTTCAGAAGGCCATATTATAACTTATAAGGATGATACTTGAATGCACCCCGTATTATAATCACATATTATAATGTCTCTGCCTCAATACTTATAGAAAAATCAGTTAAGACTTTAATTAAACTAGTTTATTCTCTGGTTGAAGTTCACGGTACGAAGCTTCCCTGAAACTGTTGTTGAAAGGGACTACTGAGTTGAGAGAACCTAGAGGAGAATTTTTCAGCACAAGAGGAAGGTTATGGGTCAAATCTTGAGAAATTCTTACGTCCGATTGTCATCGGGCCTTCATGTACTCTATTTGAAAAGTATGATTTTGAAGTGAAAAGCATTTCAATAATCCAGTCCCTGCAAAAACCCGGCCCGATCCCACCCCATGATGCTGGTTGCTCCATATATCTTTATAAAGCTTATCTCATTCCCTCAGATTGCTGTTGAGGTCCCCTTCCTAGCTATTGCACAACACTAAATATGCTTCAGCACCGAAAAACCTTGGGACGCAATCCTGCCAAGGCATATTATGGTATTTGATTCGTTCTGGTCACACGTCACCGAGAAAATTGCTTGGACATACGACGTTTAGACAACAGGTTTCATCAGGGATTTGCAAAAATTGCTTTGACATACTACGTTTAGATAACAGGTTTCATCAGGATTTGCAAAATGCTTCAGTAATGCATGCGTACTTTCAAAGTTACGATATATAATTCTGTAATCGATGAATCTTGTTGTTTGACACTGTTGTTAACTAATAAACATTTATTCGTTCTATTTAAATGAGTGAGGATAGATAATAAATATCGATACAATCTCCCAAATTTTATGTGCCAACTTCCAACCAGAATAGCGATGGTCTCAAAGAGAACAGCAACCGTTTTAACTGATTTTGATACTGAAAACAGTAGAAACAGCAATGAAGATAGAAAGTTTATGGAAACAAACATGGGTAGTTTCAAAATAATAAACAAAGGGCATCAGTTCTCCAAGGTGAAAAGCTTCATAAATTGATTCTTCAGACTCAAATTTCTCATTGAATGAGAATCATCAACTGCCCATTCAAAAAAAGGTGTCAATTTCCAGGAAGCATACTGAAACAAATACGGTTCCGAACAGATGAGTAATAGCACCTATCTTGCTAGTATCTCCGTAGTCCACATCGTAACCCTATGATTATCATAACAATTATTTTGGTGTGCGTCGGAAGAAAGAACATAAACGATAATTAGCCTTACAGTCAAATTCCAAATCAACTATTACCAACACATTTTTGGTCAAATACGACGTGGTTTTTTTTACCTCTTTTCACTTTTTTACCAACAGGAACAAGTGTTTTACTAATTGCCTTGTTGAAAACTGAGACGCAATAGAGAGAACAGAAACAAGTGTTTCACTATTGAATTTCAACAAATTATTAACTTTGTTTGACAATGGAATTAAAATAAAATAAAAAATAGAAAGGGCATCAGTTCTCCAAGGTGATAGATAAAACATCAATGAATTTCAGACGCAAATTACCCATAAATACCATTAGAATCATCACCTGCCCCAAATTTTAGTTTTGAAACAAAAGTCGAATAGACACTTAGAATTCAGACCAGTGTTCCTCTGCAAAAACCATGTATGATTGGATAGGAAAGCGATCAGAACCTGTCGGGATTCACAATAACATCACACAATGTTTGTCAGTGGATTGACAGACATGAATTTCTATCGTCACCTCGATTTCCCTTATATCCATCAAACTTCCTAAACCCTAAATTCAACAACAACGACGACCCAAAAACGCCAAATTTAACTAAAACAAAAGGAAGGCGAAGAGAGGCTCAGAACTTCTTAGAGGGTTGTGACCGTCATCGACGGCGCTCGAAAGCGGCCGGCTCTGGCACAAAGAGTTTTCATCAACGCCCATCAATTACAAAAGGGGTTCGATAACAACAAAAACAGAATATTACATAGAAGGGACTGAGAGAATCAACTTCGATCTTGGAGGGGAAGGAGAAGATGATTGTGGTTTTACTTTTAGGTGATGGTGTAGGGAGGCAGTCTGGAAGAGACAATTTATAGGCGCTGCGAACGAAACCCTAGTTTTCTTTTCTGTGTATAGCCCAAAAGAAAGGGGAATTTAGATATGGGCTGTCGTTGGGCCCAATTTCTTTTCTGTGTATAGCCCAAAAGAAAGGGGAATTTAGATATGGGCTGTCGTTGGGCCCAATGTGAGACGGAAAACTAGTCCGGATATGGATATTCGGAGGTAAACTTGTAAATCAGATGGATTTAAACTTTTATTCATATGAGAAAGGTGAGATTATATTCACATTCATCGTATTTCTTCCTCCACTCAATATTATATCTTTGTAATAAAAAGTTCTTAAATTACTTTCAAATGGAAGATAATATTTCATAAGAACCTAATGTGGTTAGACACATACTTTTTTTCATGGGCTTTCACCAAAACCAAGAAAAATATAGGGAGGGTGGCGGTGTTAATGGCGAGGGCTTTTCCGTCCGTGAAGTGCTCGTTTTTCTTTCAATTTGTATTTTAATTTTTAAGTTCACGAAAATAGTGTTTTGATTTGAAAATAAACATATTAAGTTCTAATAAATTTTAACTGTAATTTGTGAGTAATTTTGCAAATTTCAAATACAAAAATATGGTCTTGGATTGGGGAGAAAAATAATGGATGTGGATTTAAATTCCCTATTAAATATCAGATACATGTTATGTGAGTGCAATGCGGAGGTGAACTTGTAAATGTTACATGCTCTACACATGGTTTTATTTTACTAATGCATTAGTGGCTTTAAAGTTATGTTTTAGATTAGGCCTAGAAACAAGTCAACTTGAGACTCGATCTACATGTGGAGAAAAGACAAAGTAGAACCACAACCAGATTGTAGCGAACCGTTGTTACAACCAACCCATATATGTGAGTTGGGAGAGTTGCTATATACACTCAATTTCTTTTTTTGGACACTTTTTTTTATACACTCAAATTTCATTTCTCTAAGTTTCTTTAGACACCTAAATTTGGTACAAACTTTCCAAATTCCTTTATCCAACAATTTTTTTTAACAGCTAAAAATAATTTGTCTTTAAACATAAACACCCAAACTTTATATTGAAATTGAAAATATTGAATTAGTGGAAGTCCCTGCAAAAAAAAAAAAAAAAAATGTGCTCACCAAGACACAAACTGCACAACAAAAAGAAGATGCATCAAAGTCAAGAGACCTCAGTGAATGCAAACACAAAATGGTCGGAAGCCTGAGAATTGGCAAGAAAAGTAGAAGCTTAGCTGAAAAGGTGGTACTTAATTACTATGGAATGGATGAATCCTACGAATCCAAACATAAGTTTTCCAAGTGTAGGAAATCACAGTAGTCAAATTAAATTACAAGTGCAAGAAGTAATACCAGGTTCGTCCCGTCAACATTAGTCGCAAAAATCATCATTGAGACGGAAGAGATTTGCAATTGGGGCTTTGCCTTGCCACATCGTCTTCAAAATCAACAACGATATAGGAGAGAAAGAAGTTGTTGGTAATATGTTCATAATTGGATGTGAGTTTTTATGAAATGAATTGTTTATGAAAGGTCTTCACAAAAATCTGCATCCCACCACGAAGCCTTAGCACAAGGTGAAGAGTTGACTCCTTCTGGATATTATAGTCCGCCAATGTCCGGCCATCCTCGAGTTGTTTTCCAGCACAGATGAGCCTCTGTTGATCCGGAGGAATGCCCTCCTTGTCCTGAATCTTGACCTTAGCATTGTCGATTGTATCCGAACTTTTGACCTCAAGAGTAATAGTTTTCCCATTAATGGTCTTCACAAAAATCTGCATACCACCTCTCAATCGAAGAACCAAGTGCAAAGTTGACTCCTTTTGAATATTCTAATCGGCTAACGTTCTACCATCTTCCAATTGCTTGCCGGCGAAGATAAGCCTCTGTGCGGAGGGATGCCCTCTTTGTCTTGGATTTTGGCCTTGAAATTATCGATGGTATCGGAGCTCTCCATCTCCAAAGTGAGATTACCAATGCTATTAATTTATTCTTGTTTGACAGATGATTTTTCAGTGTTAGAATAGACTAATGTAAATCAAGCATTTTCCTGCTGATATCTGATTTACATTTGGGTTTGACTATCCCCGTCAAGAATTACCTCGGAGTATAAATTTTATTAGGAAAATTGTTGTGTGCTTGCATATGTTTTAGTTTAGTATACGTTTACATCAGGGTTTTGCAATGATTTGAGGTATTAAGGCCTCATCTATTACGCACGTATGAATTTGAATAAACCTTACTTTGACCAGAAAATAAAAGAATTTGTTATCTTGAGGATTAAATTTAGTTAAATGACCCATCTGCTTGGATATTAGAAAAGAAACAAAACTCCAAGGAAGATTTGACAAAAAAAAATGCAAAAGCTATGCATTCTAATTAAGTTTGTTAGGTTTCGCAGGCTGTTTGTAACGAACTTTTGGGGAACGACAATTAATTTCAAGTTTTACAACACCTACCAACCGGAACTTCTGGCTTGCTTTGAAGTAGCATGTTCGCTTTGGGAGCATAACTGGACAACAAAATGCCAGTACAAACCCCCAGCTCTTGCAATTCTTGCTGCCTTTGTTGTGAGACCTGCTAAAGTTACTCTCCCCAACCCCAGAAAAAGAAAAAGTTGAAGAAAAATCTGTAGGCTACTGATGATATTAGCAGAATTGGAGTCGGGAGCCAATGTGGAAAGAAAAAGAAATAGAGCCCTGACATAGATTTCTAAGGGAGCCACTAGCATTACCTGTCATCCCTCTGATTTTACTGAAATATACTACTCACAGAACAGTCGTCATGAACACGCCAAATAGTTTCTCCCAAGAGGTTTGCCACTGAAAGGACAGTCAATTGGGGAAAGTAATTCTTCTCCGCAACAGGAATTGTGTTTGTTACAATCACCTCTTGAAAAAGTCCATTTGACAACCTTTCGATTGCAGGAGGGCTGTCGAGAAAAAACATGAAAAAAATTATCCATCGATTGAGATTGTATCACCATCACATTACATACTGATGAAACACTTGCAAAAGATAAGGGACTCAGATGTTAGTTTATATTCTCCACAAAAGACACTAGTAGATAAGGTTGGTAACTAACAGTTCATATTTACAGGTGATCTTATGCAGCAAAAAGTTGGAGAACTTCTAATAATAAAATACGCAAGAAAAGAAACAAAAACACATTTGACTAGCACCTAAATAAAAAGACGAAGGTCATTGCTAGAAAGAAGTAACAACAAGAAAGAGCCACACCATACATCTAGTGAAATAAATGAAGATCAAAAGCTATAAACAAAGTGGATACCTAAACACAGCATGGGTGCAACATGCATAGACTTCTCTTGCCCCCTCTTGGTGTAACAGAGCTGCACCTTTCGAAATTGTACCTGAAAATACAAAGGAAATGAAAACTGCTAGCAATTCTAATGATTATATTCCGCAAGAGCTGGGCGAAAAGACTGAACAATTATGAAATCCGCCATACGATTAATTTCATGGAGCTATAACATTCAATCAGCTGCATGACATATAATTAGCGAGATGATGGACACAACAAATTAATATATGGTCACACCTTATAAGTAACTGTTTGGACCATGTTGAGCCTAAGAGAGAACTGTTAACATTATTCAAAACTTGAAAATGGACCATACGTATAAGCTGGTGGAATATTACTGACAAAGGAGGGTGTTATAATGATGAAAAGAAACTTGAATTTGACTTTCACTTTCATGTTTTGGTTATTTGCTTCAAGTCAATTTTCCTTTTTCCCTTCATTTTTGTTTCATCACCATGAAAAGTACATATGTATGAAATAGACATCAAAATCACTTGACAGTCTTCACTCACCAGCAGTGTCAATCATGTCATCCACCATAACTGCAACTTTTCCTTTTACATCTCCAATCAGGTTCATTACCTACAAAGGTAAACATTAGACTTGCAATGATTCTTTTATAGTTTCAAAACCTACTAATCATGCAAATTCTGATAGTTTGCAGATGAAAATGTTCCTCCTTTTCTGATAAACCATGTGGAAGGAAATGTTGAGAGAATATTATCGTACAAGTAACAAGTAGGGTGTTAATTAACAATATTTGTAGTTAACGGATATAAAATATTTCACTCATTTATCATCGCGTAGATCTCAAAAAAGGACAATAAACCGGTAGATATAATCCAGTTATGAAAATCTTCCAGCTAGAATCTACTTCTTTTGAAAGGATTTTAGATATATGCTTGACAAGAACAGGGTACATGAAAGAGTAGATATAATTCACTCGGAAATGCCTAAAGTTGTAAGTAAAGAAATTGAAGGACCAATGGCATGAGTTGGACAACTAGACATATGCCGACAGTGGTAAGTTAAGACAAGGACCCTTTTATGACAAAAGTCTTCAGTTTAGTCGATGAGATAAACACATTTCAAGGCTGACTTCACAAAAACAAATTATATCTCTTCAGAAAAAAAAAAATATATATTTCAAGGATGCATGTGAATCATTACAAACTATACAAAGATGTGGGCAGGATTTTGGTGAAGAAATTACCTCAGCAACATTGTGCCCTTGACGCCTTTTGTCTACAATGGCTAAAGGCGCATCAGATAACTTTTTTGCAAAAGCACGTGCCCTTGCAACTCCCCCCACATCAGGGGACACCACTACCAAATCATCAGAGCAAATTGTCTTGCTGGCAAGATAATCAAGGATCACATGCTGCATTTGACATGGAAAACAATGCAAAAGCTTCAGTGAGCACGGAATTCTTATAAGCAAAGAAAAATATTTATGAGCTGACTTACCTCGCAATATACATGATCCACTGGTATATCAAAGTAGCCTAATGACTGCCCAGAATGAATGTCACAAGCGAGAACACGGTCTGCACCTGCTACGGTGATGAGGTTAGAAACCAATTTGGCTGCAATGGATTCACGCCCTTGTGTCTAGAGGGAGAAAAAACAAATATAAGTTCAGACGAAGTCTACCTAAGCATATTCCAGTTCAAATTTCAAAAAGGCTGCGATACATTTAAATACATGTAAGAAACTATAAAGATGTAAATACACATTTCCTTAGTTCTGTAGTAATCATTGCTATCCACAGACTTCTAACTGACAGAAAGCCTAGATCAATTTTGTCTAAAACACAAGGAATATAAACTTGCCTTTCTATCAGATCTGGCATATCCAAAATACGGAATTACTGCAGTAATATTTTTGGCTGATGCTCTTCGACAAGCATCAATTACTATCTGTAGCTCCATCAGGTTCTCATTCACAGAAGGACAGGTTGGCTGCAGTAAGAATACATCACATCCTCTAACACTTTCCCCCAACTGAACATAAACTTCACCATCAGCAAATCTCTTTATATTGATCTTCCCTAGCTCCAAACCCATGTACCAAGCAATTTCCTAAGCAAAGTTTACCAAAAGTTAGCAATCACAAGCACAAGGCCCAGGGAGCTATGACAGATATCTTGTGTCAAAATGAAGATCTAGAAGAAACACGATGAAGAAGATTAAGAAGTAATAAAATTTAAGTAACCAGCTCTAAATATAGAACTAAATGCATCCAACACTTTTCACACACAGCTTGGAAATCGAAGACACAAATTGCAGGTAATCCTTATTTGTTTGATTAAAAGTACATGTAGGGAAAATTCTCTTGTCAGAAAATTGATGCGTTATGTTGCTAACAAAACCATTATTATACAGATTCATGCTTGAGGATGGAGTCCTGATTCTTTACATGGTAGAAAGATGGAAGGAGAACATTACTCAGGATGTATCTATAAACATAGAAACAGACTTACATATATACACAGCTTCATAAATTTAAGACGAAGAGAAAAGGAGGACAAGGCTGTGTGTGTATTAGATTCATGAAATAATAAATACCAATTAGGAATTAGAAAGCTGAAGGATAGATTCTGCAGAGGCTAAAAGGTCATTCAGTAACTTTGAATTGAAGAATACAACTTAAAAGACTGAGATGATACTCCAACCAATATCATATCAGAGGACTCAGCAGTCAAACCAAAACCAGTTATCAAACGGTGAAGAGGCCACGGAAATCGTACAGTCAGACGCAAAGCTTTTACATGTGGATATACTCAGAGCATGCCCCTTCTGAAGTGGGGATGAGGAATGAGTTGAGCAAAATGGCAACTAAAATTGGGTGTTGGCCCTAAGGCATGGGTTGCCCACTCTAATTTCATATGAGGACTAGAGCATCCAACTACAAACCAATTGGTAACAGGTTAAAGGTCCAAGAACTTAAGTACCGTAACACAAGGCTTTAATTTAGACATGAGATACCATTGACAAACTTAAGCAAGAATTCTTTAACAGAGGTATTTACATAAGTCACCAACCTTAAAAAGCCAAATATGCTCTGCTATGTGACTGTCAACAATATCAAAGGCAATGCTGATTCAAAATGACCAATTGTGATACCTGAGAGAGAGCAGGGTTAGCTGTCCCAGAAAACAGCTTGATCTTAGAACTATTCCTGTTAACCGATTTCTCCAAGCGTGCTGATTCCAAGAACTTGGGCAGTGTCCGTTCATTAACAATAGGAATGATCGGCTTCCCATTTCCGTATTTAATTGGTTCCGGCATGTCACATTTCTACACCAAGTATGTAAGTACACAAAATCAGTAAACTACATTATGAAAATGAAAATCAAGACAAAACCTTTATTAACCTCCACCCAAATACCCGCAACAGAATTCCACCCAGCATCCCTAAACTCGTAAAAGGGTAGAAATTCCACCCCACATGTTACAACTCATAAAAGCTATACAAAATTCGCATTCAACATGTCCAAAGCAATCCTTGGAAACCGAAAGAACCCCACAACGTCAATGTTTTCCAAGGCCACTCCAGCCAAAACAAACAAACAAATTTTGGAAGCCGAAGCAAATTCACGAAATTAGGCAAATTACGAGCTCAGAAAACAGAACATAAATGTGGGTCTGTAAAGGTATTCTTACCACGCTGTTAGGAACGTAGATTCGAGAACCAGAGTCGCTTGGGAGCGGAGTTCTATGGCTGCTTGAGCAGCGAGAGAAGAGAGACGAAAACGACGACGACATTTGCGACGATGAAGACGACGAAGACGACGGCGACGGCATAACGAGCGAGGCAGCCATGTCTGTATCAATTGAATGCGATAATTAGGGTTAGGGTTTTGCAGGCACGGCCTTTTGTGTGCGTTTGGGAGCTCTCTGGCTCTTTATCTATGGCGGGGGTCTCTGTTTTTTCCACGCATTCGGAATTTCATATTTTTCTCAGAAATATAAAAAGCGGTGGCGCTTGGAGGTGGCGGAGGTTGAAAAAAGAAACACGACACCGTTTTAAGGCTGGGGTTAGGTTTTGTCCTTATATAAGGGAAGTGGGGCCAGTCAAATCCGAGTAAACGCCGTCGCCGGGAATTTAGAAATTCATTGACAAAATATCTAAAAAGTAATAGGTTAAAATTTTCAAATAATTACATTTTGTTACTATTTAAATAGTAAAATATTCAAAAATATTACTACACTTTAAATAGTACAATATAGTACTACATTGGACACATATTGATTTTTAATTAGTTTTACACTTTTAATACAAAGTTACACCACACGCGCTGTAAAATATGATCACTCTCTTCTTCGACTTTCTCTGCTTCGTGATCAACGCCAAGACCCTCCATCTTTTTGTTAACCCCCACAAACCTCAAAATATTTTTTTACCCATAACTTTCTCATCCAGACTTCGTTTGACACGAAACCAATTGAGTTGGATTCTTCTCGTCGCCCTCTTTCCATAGACACCAAGAGTGTAACCCCAAACCCACTGTAGAGAAAGAATGTAGTAGCAACGTCTTCATATTTTCCGGCGAGTCTTAGTTTGCAACGGATCATCACCGGTAAACCTCACATATTGGCTGAAACTTTCCGGTGAGTTTCCGGCCAAGGTAATCTTTGAAACTAGTCTAGAAAGCTTTGTTAGATTGTTTAGATGAAGATTGATAAAAAAAAAATCATTTGAATTGATGGTGAGTCAATACAGCTATTTTTTCTCCTTCATTTTAAAGGAACACCTCCTTCATTTTGAAGGAAGAGCTCCTTCGAATTTGAAGGAACAGCTCCTTCGAATTTGAAGGAACACATCCTTCATTTTGAAGGAACACATCTTTCATTTTGAAGGAGGTGTTCCTTCATTTTGAAGGACCTCCTTCAAATTGAAGGATGTGTTCCTTCAATTTGAAAGAACTGTTCTGTTTGAAATTTGAAGAATCTATTCCTTCGTTTTGAAGGAACTGTTCTGTTTGAAATTTGAAGAATCTGTTCCTTCAAATTGAAGGACCACCTTCTTCAAGTTGAAGGAAGAGCTTTATATATGAAAAAGTAGTTCCTTCAAAATGAAAAAACACCTTCTTCAATTCTATTTGGCTAGATCATTTGGATACTTGAATTCTATCAAATGCGGTTGCCAAACACAAACTCTCAATTATCATATTATATATATATATATATATATATATATATATATATATATATATATATATATATATAGGTTTTGTTCAAATTGTCTTGTGTTCTCTTCTTTTCCTTCTCCCGTCTTTTCTTGTACTTCATGCACATGGTTGTGATCATTCTAACTTTTGTGTTTAGATGTGGAATAGTTTCGTATCTCAGCTTTGGTTGATTGCTTCAATTTCCAACATAGAGATTTGTGAAGAAAAGTTTGAGCCTTTGATAATGGCGGACGAGAAGCCGCGCGCGGGGCGGGCGATGTGGGGTGCGTGAGCTTCACGCACGGGGAGTGGTTGTGTGCTTTTTAGTGGGTTTTTTAGAAAGTAGTAGTATTTTGTAATACTTTTGTTATGATAGTGTTTTTGGGCATAATAAAAGTGTGATAATAGTTTTTGGGCAGAAGCCCTAGAATCTTAATATCTAAAAAGTAAAATACTTTATTATAATATCCAAATAGTTCAAATTGTTAATGTGTCAGAATTTTATTGGTCAGATTTGATTTGGTTAAAACAAACGGCATAACAACCTCTTTCTCTTTCTCTCTCCTATTTTTCATTATTTTGTTTTTCTAAATTAATCATAACTTTTGATATATAAGTCGTAATGAAAATTCGTTTTTGCCGATAGATTCGTATAAGTGAGATTTTGCCGATAGATTCGTATAAGTGAGATCTACATTTTAAGTTCCATATTGAGCATGTTTTTCATATAAAATATTTCGTAAGTTTTGAATGCACAGACACCAAATTCAAGTGTCTCTGCAGAGACACACAACTATCTTTGCAGGGACAGATGATTGCCTCTATATATTTTCTAGTTCTTTTTGTTTAGTACTTTCGAATTTAGTGTCTATGCAGAGACACTTGACTCTCTGTAGAGACACATGACTATCACTGCAGAGACACTTGACTGTCTCTGCATTCAAAAGTAACGAAATTTTTTCTACGAAAAACATATTCAATATGGATCTTAAAAAGTAAATCTCACTTCTACGAATCCATTGGTGAAAATGAATTTTCATTACGACTTCCATATCAAAAGTTATGATTAATTTAAATAAACAAAAAAATAAAAAATAGGAGAGAGAAAGATGACATCCGTGAATGGAAGTTAGTTACTTTTGCTGAGTTGGCATCAATTTTGAATTAGTTTTGGACTATACAGATATTTAATATCTTATTTGGACTATATAGATATTTAGGGCTAGTTTGGCACCCCTCACTGGACTGGACTATATAAAATTAGTCTTGTGTCCTATGTTTGGTGTAGAACCGGACTTATTTAAATGGTGCTAAATAGCACTCGTGTTTCCATTTGACCGGCTTATCTCGCCCAAAATAGCGAGCCCCAACAGCAACTTGCTAATTAGCACGCCCTCATCGCCTTCGTCGCTCGCCCATCTCGCCTTCGTTGTTGCTCGCCGTGCTCGCTCGTCGTCCCGCTTCGACGTCGTCTTCTCTTCCACGTGACTGACGTCATCTTCCGTACCATTGCTGTCGTCTTCGACGCTGCTATCGTCTTCCCGATCATTCGAATTCCAATAAATTCGATTTTGATTTTTGATTTTGATTTGGATTTTCTGGGTCTGGTGGGAAATTGAAGGTAGAGGACGGATATGGAGATTTGAAATTTGTTTTGGTTGTGGGTTTGATTTCATTCATCATGGCAGTAACGCCCCTCTCTATAATCTTGTGGTAGAGTGCGTTCTTACCCCATTTATCTCGCGGTAGTTGTGTTGTTGTTGTTGCTGATAACCATCATGGCTTTACAACACAAACGCCCTGCCATGTTTGTTTTGGTTTTTAATGAAGCGCACCAAGTGTTCGACGAAATGTCCAAAAGAGAAGGACTTGTCAATGAAGGGACGTATTCTGTTTTGCTCAATAGGTACGCGGCTGCGCATAAGGTGGACAAAGCGATTGATGTGTTTTACAAGGGAAAGACTTTGGTCTCGAGCTTGATGTGGTTGTGTTTCAGAAGCTCTTAATGTGGTTGTGCCAGTACGAAGACTTTGTTTTAGGGGAAGGGGAAGGAGTTTCAGCATGATATAAAGACATGGAACATATATTGGTAATGAAAGTTACCAATATTTGTCAAGAATGACATTACATATACTTATGTAATATGAATTTTTTTTCACTTTTTGTATAGTTAGTATCAAAGTCATGTTGAAAAATTCTCCAATGACATTACAAATATAGGTGGTCACTATTTTGACAGTCCAGCTTTTTAGTCCAATACAGCACCAAACATAGGTCAGGATTTAGTCCAGTGTAAGCTAGTCCAGTCCAGTCCCGAATAAGCCCAGGATACAGTCATATCCAAGCCAGTCCTCCATGCCAAACGAGTCCTTAGATTCTTATTTTGGACCTCTAGGATATCAGCCCAAATTCATTTGGGATTTCTATGCTTACATTCAATAAGGAAATTCGGTTTCACTCGTCCGAAATCCACATAAATGAATTTGGCAAAAAAAAAAAAATCCACATGAACGAAGAATGTGTCGACCACCATTGTAGTTATGCCACATTTTTTTTTTTATCTTTAATGGTGAATATTTGAACCTTATAATCTATGAAGGAAAAACGCTTAGATTTATGAACTATGAGATCATTACCAATTTACACAATGATTCTGATTTTAGGGATTGTTTGCTTACAAGAGTGAATCGGAAACAAATTTTGGAAATGGGAATCGGACACCCAAGTCCCCCTTGGGTATGCGATTCTCATTCCTTGGGGTGTTTTTGCCTCTAAATTGGAGTAGGGTCCACAAAATTTTGATTTCCAAGTGAGTTAGTAAATTAGGGTAACCAAGGAAATGAAATGAGTCTCAACGTTTCTCATTCCTTATAAGTAAACATGCCCTAATGCAAATGGATAATACTAACAGAAAGCCAAATTATTATTTTTTACTAATGTTCATACAACATCAGTGAACGAACACTGGTGAAAAATGATACCTTTTCTAAGCACTTTAGGCGTCATTGCTCAATACTATGTATGGTGGGTGTGATAGGCTCTGGAGAAACACTGATGCCTATTAGGTGTTTTTTTTTTGTAGTGATATTCATGATTAAGGAACTTGTTCTCAAGAAATCTACTTTTTACTGATAATTTCATTAGAAATTAGGAATTGATAATGAAAATGGCAATAAATCCGCAGATTTGGAAGAACAATAAACAAAACAACAAATGCTTTAAACATTACTGGGCTAAGAGAACAGTATCCAAAATTCATTGTTGCTTGGCTGTTCTAGAGAAAGAAATTGAACCGACCCTGAGTTTCAACTTGAATCACTCTGTGTGGGTATGGTTCTCCGAGTAAATTGTTGTGTAGGGAGATCGTGGCTTTCTTTAATTTAAGGGGCTTGCAGTTTGTGGATTGATGCAGTGGAACCCATAAGAAATTGTGGTTGAGACATGGCTTTCTTCAAAGTACCATATTACCCATGCGAAAAAAATAATTAACTTTAGTTGTCAGTGTATTTTGTTTTATAGGCATTTTTGTCCAGTACTTTATGAATTTTTCGGTTGGATTAAATTACCCCGGTTGCTTTCTTGCATTAAAGGTTGGTGGAACTTGGTTTTCTTGAAATTGCATTGTTTTTGCATATATTTTTTTTTGGTCAATTTTGGTGTTTGTTTTATAATAGTAGAGATTGTTGAAAATATGTGGTTGTTTTATTAAATAGAGCTGTTCTTGCTATTTTTTAAATTCAAAAGTAAAAATATGTGGGTCTTTGAGTGAAGCCTATTTTGGGCTAACTAGACTAGATTTATGAGTTGGCTTGGTTCACACTCTATAATGGACCTAATTGGCCTTTGGCCTAGTGGGTCGGCGGGCTGCCCATTGACCCCTTGAACTTCGGGCCAAATAATGACCCATACTAACAAGTGTCATGGTTAGGACCATTAAAAAGGAGAATTGTTATGTAAATCATGATTATTTCTCTTGACACTCTAGTTTCTTTGTACACCAATATCCAGTGGCTGAGGCAGGAAATGTGTCCAGCGGGGGCACTTCTGGGGGCACTTCTAGTATAACAAAAATTCTAATACAATGCCCAAAAAAATGGATACAATGCCCTAATAGTTACATTTTATTATATTTGCTCAAAAAACACTTGATTTTATTGATAAAATTCCACGACGAGGAGAGATATCTTGGAGACGATTTTTTCTTCAAATTTCTAAAACCTTGACCAACAATAAAGACATCAAACCAAGCAGAATTAAATTGTCTATAGATACATGAGCTTTCCTTGGTTAGGCTGACCTTGTTCATCATAACGTAGGATGGAGAGTCTGAACACCCCCGCTTAGTACCAGGGATCAGAAATTTTGTTATGGAATGTCCTACTATTGCCCAAGCTTTCCGATCAACCAATCCCCTAGTTCAGGGGCATCTCCTTGTTAGGTAGGGTTCAACGCCAAAAATTTTCCATCGGAGTATTACTATGACTATATAATAGTAGGAGGTGGCACTGCCGGTTGTCCGTTGGCCGCCACCTTGTCATTTAACTGTAGAAGCTGGTAAAGGGGGAGACTAGTTGACGGATGGTGGGTTACTAAGCATATCGGAGTCTTCTATTTGTACCTGTGAGTGTCTTTGGAAACTCATGATTTTTGGGTTGACAAGGACTTCTTTGCAAATAAGCTATGTGCACTTGTTCTTGAACATTATGATTGTAATTAGAAATCCAAATACGTAACCCAGGATCGGTAGGAAAGTCTGCTATGTTGATTTCAACATATTGGCATTTCGAAGAAGAAGCATTAGTTGATGCATCTCTTATTGGGGCTGACAAATAGTTTGGGGTTTTTCTCTTAAAATACTTCTTCATATGTTCAATTCAAGAAAATTTTACAATTCAATGAATAAAGATCTAATTCAAAAATATCACAAATAATAAATCAACTACTAACTTATTTAGCATCAACATAACTAATTAGAAAAATTGCAATTCATACAATAGATGTCAGTTGGCAACTCTGCACAGGAAATTCACAATTAAGAAAGGGTCAAAAGAAATGAAAGTAATGGAAGAAGAAGAAAGAAGAAAGAAGAAGAAGAAAGGAAAGAGTGCACGGAAGAAGAGAGAGGGAAAGAAGGACAAAAAGAAGAAAAAGGGGAAAAGGTGCATGGGAAGAAGTAAAAAAACAAAAGAAAAAGGAAGAAAAAATGGAAATGGTGCGGGGGTTGGTGCAGGGGTTGTCTGTTGTAGGGGATGTAGGGGTAGAGTACAAATAAATTAAATTTTAGAGAGGTCCTCACCTCTTTATAATTTATAAAAGAAACCCTAGAGCACTACTCAGTTAAAGGTTGGAAAATTTTGAGCTGGGTCCCGTGCCCCTTTTGGGCCTCACATGCCTCCGCCTCTGCCAATATCAATTCTTCAAAGTTTTTTGAATATCTAAATTTGATTAGAAATCTCCACATATATCCTTCAGACCCTAAATTAGAGATGATATGCATCTCAAATTCAAAAATGGGAAAGTGTTGAAAAGTCTTAAGCAAAAATTCTAAGGCAACCCAAACTATTTTTTTTTTTTTTTTTTTTTTTTTTTTTTTTTTTTGTTTTGTTGGTTTTTTATTTTTTTTTTTTTTTTTTTTTTTTTTTTTTTTTTTTTTTTTTTTTTTTTGGTTTGGTGGTTGTTGTTGTTTTTTTGTTTTTTGTTTTTATAATAAAAAAAAAAAAGAAGGAGGGGAAGAGGGGGGGGGGGGGGAGGATAAGGTGTTTGTTATTAAAAAAAAAATCTTATAAAAAATAGGGGGTGGGGGGGTATAAATAAATAAATTTTTTTTTTTTTTTTATAAAATTTTTTTTTTTTTTTTTTTAATTTTTTTTTTTTTAATCACAAGTGAGAGATCGTATGAAAGTTGGAGTTTAGAAAGTGTTGACCCTAATTTCCACGTAAGGAAATCTTACTTTCTTGAATGCGCGGGCGTGCCACCAATAGCACCGCAATGGTCTATTGGACTTGTAATTGAGGAACTGCGCGTCCTTGACTTCTTATCAAACGATTGTGCTAGACAGGGGACATGCAATAGTAAGTCTAGACAAAGGTTCTTTTTTGCCTTTGGGCGATAAAGGACTTTATAAATAATTCCAAGTGCTACAATGATAATCAAGGACGAAATCCTTGTTAAAAATAAAGAACAGGAGCGGTAAAATAAAGATAGATACAACCGGGATGCGCGTCGGCTGCTTGTAAAAGAGAACTAGATCGGCCTAGTCTCTGCGTCGTTGTGAAAGCGCGATACTCGTGATCGGCTTCTGCGTCCGGAAGCGATGCTCGTGATCGTCCCTTGGAAGTCCGGTACTCGTGACCTTTCTTCTGCGTCGGTGCCTTGCGGCGAAATCTGGGTGCCTTGCGGCGGAATCTGGTGCCTTGCGGCTAAATCTTTTTAGGGATTTGTGTTTGAGGGATCGGGGATCCTTTCCTTGATGCAGGACCCTTGCTTATATAGTGAACACTTCATGGACCGGGCTCTGACTTGGGCGGCAAGCAATCCTTCTCCTAGTTGAAGAAGTCTTCTTCCTTCTGCCGAAATCCTCCCTAAGTTGGGTTTCTTGAGAATCCTCCTTGATTTGAACTTGATCTCCTTCGGCCCATGGGAAATACTTTCCCAATCTCTTACCAAACCCCTAGCTGCCGAAATCAAGCTGATCTCCTTCCAAACATGGGATTCTTTCATCATCAATCCGCCTCCTCCTGGGCTTTGGCCATTAGAAGGCCCTACATTAATTACTGCACTCAGGCCCAATAATGTACTTGGTCCAATTGGCACAAATCGGGCCCAAACAATGCCCCCTAAGTTACATCGGTTCGGCCAGAGGCCCAGAACCGATGGGACTTAAACTGTTCGCCTACTGCCAGCGTGTAACTCGCGCGTTGCTCGCGTGTGATTCGCGCACTTTCCTCCAAAATCGGCTGCATGGGCGACACCTCAGCCCATGTCTCTTAGATAACTGTGCCTGATTTAGTGGGAGAGTGGGAAAACTCTTCCACTTTTACATGATTACTCGGTTCTTCCGAGACAAAAAGCACTTTTTCCATACTTCTCGCCCGTTTGACGTTTCGCCTTCACGTCGCATTAATTGTCACTGCGCCAAAATCCTCTTTAAATATCTTCCTTTTCAGAAATTTGTCCTTACTGCTTTCAAACCTTCAAAGATTTCTTCCGCTCTCATAATCAAAAGAACTCCCTTCTTCTTCTCAAAAAACCTTCCCAGAAAAACCTGCCTCTCGACAATGTCTTCCATTCCAGCTTCGTTCACCTCTCTGCCGGAGTCACCACCCTTTACCAGTTCCCCAGGGGAATCCGTTCCTTTGATGTCTCTCACACCGACGCCGACACCATGCACAAATATCACAACACCCGGAAGGAAATTCTGATTCGTGACGGCACCGTCGTTGACGAAGATCGGCTCGTTGAGCTCCCTAACGGTGAATGGTCACTGGGCCCATCCTTCACCGGGCCGATACCTGAATCTCTCCGTCCATTCTGCGACTGGCCGGCGCAAGCAGAATACGGCTATCTCCAACGCTCCCTCTCCTTCGGCGACTGGTCGGTTTCCCTTCCTGGGTGGCCTAACTCTCGACGACGAATGGCAATCCCTGATCGTTCGCCTTGAGCCCATCTTCGGTAACAGATGGAAAACTTCTGGCATCTGGGATCTTATCCAGATGTCTAAAAATAAAATCGTGAAGGACGATGGTCTGGTGGCGGCGGCTCTCTGCTTCTGGAATTCGGCGACCAACACCCTCGACCTTCCGGTGGGTCCCATGTCCATCACTCTTCTGGACATGGCCGCTATCTTCGGCCTTCGGCCACACGGCATCGATATCCGGGCCAACATGCGGGTTGAACTTGAGGACGGTTCGGAAGAAGTTCCTTTCGATCCATCTAGCATCGTCGTTCGTAATTGGACGACGTTGAAATATTCTGGGATGAGGCCGATTCTGCCGGCCGACGAGATGCCATCCTTGGGCGTCAAATATACCGGCCCAATGGAGTTCGAATACGAAGCACCAGGAGACCATGAGCACATGAGTTTCCTGCTCTACTTCCTCTCCAAGTTTCTTCTCTGCTGCAGCCAGAAGAAACCAACGAAAGAATGGATTCCCTTGGCGCGGATGCTGCACAACGGTGACAACTTAGCGCTGGGGCAACTAGTGCTGGCCTATTTGTATCGCGGCCTGCATACCATGACCTCCACCAACCCCATCAAGTGGGTCTGCACTGGGCCAGCTTGGATGTTCCAGACTTGGCTGCGAGTCTACTTCCCCCAGTTCAGCCCTCCAGCGATCCCAGTCGGATCAATCCCAACACTGCAATGGGACTTGGTCTCTCCCACCTCTGCCGTCAGTCAAGTGCTCAGGAATGCTTGGCCTATTTCTCCACGCTCACCCATCTTCCTCACGATCGGTGGATGGTAACTGTAAAACGCCATTACCCATTCTTCACCCCCAGCACCATCTTCTGCGGCGCGGAGCCAGCCGACAACAAGGAAGCAAAGATCTGGCGGCAGATCAGAGCCAGCTGCATCTCTACCAGGGATCTTCCCTGGGGAATCCAGAATCGTGGCCACATCACTTACCATAGTGGGGTTGAGGTATACTCCCCCAATCTTTTTGCGCGCCAGTTGGGTTAGTGCAGTGCCTTGCCGCGCCCTTCTTCCACAGCCTCAACTTTTTGTCTTCCTGGCGTCGGCTGGACAAGGATGACGACGATTTTTCTGCCACCAAGGCGCTCTCTAAAGTGGCTAAGGCAAGTAGGAAGCTGAAACGGTCGGTGCGCCTACCTGAAGGTTTTGTGGTAAGTTCGTCGGCCACACCGGAGTTTTCTGCTTGGTGGAATCCCAAGGCTGCGTACATCTTTGCTCGGAAGTGGGATAGAGCCTATACGCGAATCTTCAAAGACTGTCGCTTTCCTCTGCGATCATGGACGATGCAGGACAAAGAATCCTACCTGATGAAGGAGGCTAGGATGAGTAAGTCTTCCACTGCACTACTTGGTTGCTTTCTTTTCTCTTTAAGTGATTTCTGTACTCATATCCTTGTGCTCCTTTGCAGATTTTGGCCCTGATGGACACCCCCCTTCTCCTACTACAGCAGAAAGCTCTCAGCCGGTTCTCGCAGAGGAGCGTCCCCTGCCGCTGCTGAAGAAGCAGCCCCTGAAGAGGTGGTGTTCGATATTCCTCCGCTGGCCACAATTCTGCCAGACGATGCGCCTATCGGAGATGCTCCTGCTGCGGCGACTGCGGAGGCTACTGGTTCCTCTGCTCCAGTGCGACCTGGTATGCGCAGTAAGTGTTACCTCCCTGACCCCTGTTTCTGCCAAAGTTAGAACATTTACTAACATATTTTGTATATCTCCGTTCAGGGAAAGCTGTGGCCAACAGGAGGTGGCCAGGCCTTAGGAGAAGGCGTGCATCTGATGGGGAAGATGAGGCCGGACCCTCCAAACGGCCGTGTCCGACGGATGCTGAATCCCCACCAGTCGTCGTTGTGGACGATGATGATGAGGTGAGTATTCCAAATTTTCATCCTTTCATTCTTTTCTTCCAGTATCTTGATGAACTCTTGTAAACTTCTTTTACTTACATTCGCAGGATGAAACTGGAAGTGGTGGAGACGGAAAACAAGAAGGTGATCATGAAGTGGAAGATGGAACTGAAGAAGAAGAAGGCCACGAAGAGGCCGCTGGTCAGCCCTGGGTACCGTCCAACTCTTCTCCTTCTGCTGAGGTTAGTTCTTCTAATTATTTTAGTAGAAAATCTACCTCCTCTTTTTATTCCTGTTTCTGAGAAGAAAAAAACTGGGTGATAGTTTCAGTTTGTGGATGTGGTTGATGAACCAATGGTGGAGGAAGTAGCCACTGAGGAGGCTGGAAACGCTGAAACCACCCAACCGTTTGAGGCCGAAGAGGTGATCTATCTTCCTACCCCTATTCGCACATTTCCTCTGGAATTTGAACATCTTCAGCTAAACTTCTTTTATCCAGGTTGTTGGTGTGGATCCTCCTGAAGATGTGGCCTCGCCAACTGGTGCAGCTCCCCCAGCGGCTATGGATGCAGATCTACCTGTGTCTTCTGCTGCTCAGGTACTAACTTTCGTTGTTTCAATCTATTGTGGCCATACGACATGCTGGGAAATTGGTTGAGTTTAACCCTTGGTTCTATCTGTGACAGGTTGAGATCCCAGCTGGCCCATCTGCTTCTTCCTTCGCCAGCCTGTTGGCGAATTTACAACCGTCATCTTCTACTACTCCTGCGCCCCTATCCCCTTCTGCTGCGAACGAGCTAAGATATCTTCAGGGGTGGGCGCGTTCTGGCATGATTGATGAAGCTTCACTTGGAAGAGTCTGTCAGCCAGTCTGGAGCAGCTGTCTGACCGACACCTTATTGACGCTACCTTCGCCACGTGCTTTCAGGAGTGTATTGCCACCTCTTTCCATGGCCTAGAAAGGACTGCTCGTCTCTTCCAGGATGTGGAACATGATCGTGCAGAACTTTCGGCTCTTCAGAACAACAGGTCTCTCCTGCGCAGAAAATCCAGCAAGGTCAGGACTTGGAGGCGCGTCTGGCTGCAAAACAAGAAGAGATCAACGCCCTAGAGCAACAATTGGCGGCTAAACGTCGTGAGTACGACTTGCTTGTGGCGGAGAAATCTCAGCAACTGTCCGATGCCTGTGCATTGAAATCGTCCATCTCTGATCAAGAAGCCAGGCGAGACCGTTTTGAGTACAAGGAGTGGAAGTTGTGGCAAGCCCAGCAGCAGAATGAAGTTAACCGTCTCTTCCTTATTAGCTTAATCGACCAAATCAAATTGTAAAAGAAATATGAACTTGTACTTTTAAGCATCTTAATGAACAACTTTTGCAACCACTGTTCTGGCTTTTATATTGATCGTTACTTTGTACAACTTTGCATCTTCCTTATGCCACTGAATGGCCTCGAAACTTCAATCATTCGTTCATCGGATCGGCCGGAGGCCCGGAGCCGATGAACGATTGCTTGGGCCAATGCATTGGCTTTTTACACTTGAAAATTCCTATCCAAACATGCGTTTCTGCCACTAAATGGCTGAACTTTTGAACTTTTCTACAAGGTCGGGGGCCACTAACTGGCCATTCTACTTGAAGTCTTTCCTGGTTCACTCGTTTCCGTCGGCGACCCCCGTAGTGATAGAGATTCCAGTAGCGTCCCATAGAGTCGGGTAGAATTTTTTAAGCCATTTGCCGTTGATGGGTAGTTCATGGAGGTCTCCGTCGCGATCTTTTAATCTGTACGCGCCTTTCCCCAGTACTTTGTGAACTACAAACGGTCCTTCCCATGTTGGGCTCCACTTTCCATACCCTGGAACATGTGATCCGAGTGGTAGCAATACTCTCCAAACTAGTTCTCCCTCTTGGAATGCTTTATCCCGGACTCTCTTATTGTATGCTCGCGCTACTGCGTGCTTCCCGGCCATCGTTCGGTTCAGAGCTTCCATCCGGATGTCGTCTAGGTCTTCCACTTCTTGCATCATCGCCTCCGTGTACTCGTCGGTATATAAACCATGCTGCCGCGCGAGTCTCAACGACCTTACGTTGATTTCCATTGGAAGAACTGCGTCGTGGCCGAATACTAAAGCATAGGGCGATGTTCCAGTCGCGGTTCTCTTGGAAGTTCGATATGCCCAAAGTACCTCAGACAACTTTTCATGCCATTCTCTCGGGTTGTCTTCCAGGTGTTTCTTCACCATGTTGATGATTACTTTATTGCTGGCCTCGGCTTGGCCATTTGCTTGTGGGAAATACGGGGTGGATTGCAACATCTTGATTTTATACGCATCGCCCAGGCGTTGTACTTCGTCTGACACGAACGAAGTTCCATTGTCCGTAGTGATAGTCTCTGGGACACCGAATCGGTGGATGATGTTGCTTTTGAGAAAGTGGACGACCTCCTCTGAGGCGATGCTCTTGAGAGGTGCGGCTTCCACCCATTTGGTGAAGTAGTCAGTTGCTATGATAATGAATGTATGTCTCTTGGAAGAGGGTGGTGAAATCTTCCCGACAAAATCAATCGCCCATCCTCTGAATGGCCATGGCTTCACCACCGGATTTAACGGTACCGCTGGTGCTTGCTGTACGTTGCCATGCTTCTGGCAGGCCTCGCATCCTTTGGCATACCGCAAACAATCGGGCACTATAGTTGGCCAATGGTAACCATATCTCCTGAGTAACCAGCGCATCTTTTTCCCTGCTTGGTGTGCTCCGCACGTCCCTTCGTGCACTTCAGCCATCACCCTCATTTGTTCGTTCTTCCCTAAACAGCGTAGAAGAATTTCATCTCCTGTCCTTCTGAATAGCTCGTCGTTCCAAAGGACGTAGTTGGTGGCCACTGCTCTAAGTTTACGGTCGGTGGGAATACCGGGATTGGATAAGTAGTTTATTATTGGCGTTCGCCAATTGTCTTCTTCTAGTTCGGCAGACATAATTTCCAGGTCCATTCCTCTATCCAATATTGATGGTAACGCCTTGCGTCGGATCAAGATGATGCGTTCGTCTTCCTCATCGAGTAGCTGGATTCCGGTTGCAACCTGGGCCATTTCGTTGGCCGCCCAATTCTCATCTCGGGGAATGTATTCTGCCCCCACGTCCTCGAAGTCTTCGATGAGGTTCCTGGCTGCCACAAAGTAGGCTGCCATGTTCGGGTCTCTGCACTTGTATTCCCCAAGGATTTGCTTGATTACTAGCTGGGAATCGCCTTTGACTTCAACATGCTTGACTCCCATCTCTAATAGCATCTCGAGGCCGATGATGAGAGCTTCGTATTCTGCCCGATTGTTTGTGCTCTCAAAGTCTAGTTGGAAAGAGAATGCATGCCTTGCTCCGTGTGGGTCAATGAGGACGACTCCCGCTCCAGCTGCCTGGTCAGTGCGCGAGCCATCGAAGTACAGTTGCCATGGAGTGAAAGATATGGTCGCGATTTTCGAATTTTGCCCCCTAGGGGTGACCTCAAGTTGGTTGATCTGCTGTCGCATCGCCTTGTTCCATATCGGCCACTTTTCTTCCCAATATTCGCGCTTATCCAACGGCATTCTCCCTGTTCCGAACTGCAGGCCGTGAGGGGTTATTTCCACTTGCGCCACGTCGGCTTCTGCTGTTTCGTCTACCTCTATCTCCAATGATGGGTGATCTGCCAGGAAATCGGCCACTGCCTGGCCTTTGACTGATTTCTGTGGAACATACTTCAGCGAAAACTCTGAAAGTCCTAGCATCCATTTCCCCAGTCGGCCCCTCAAGACAGGCCTTGATAACATGTATTTTATCAAGTCTGTTTTGGATATAACTAGGACGTCGTTTGGAAGTAAGTAGTGTCGTAGTTTGACGGCGGCAAAATACAGAGCTAAGCAGTGTTTCTCGATTGGCGTATAGCGTATCTCCACTGGGGTGAGTCGGCGACTGAGGTAGTAGATGGCTTGCTCTTTTGCTTGTTCGTTATCTTGAGCAAGTAGGACGCCGATTGATGCTTCTGCCGCCGATACATATAACTTGAGTGGGACACCCTTCCGCGGCGGCATCAATGCCGGAGGATTGGTGAGGTATTGCTTGATGGCGACAAACGCCTGTTGATGCTCTGTCTCCCACCTGAATTCCTCGTCTGCTTTGAGCTTTAACAACGTGGAGAAAGGTTGGAGCTTTCCCGCCGAGTTGGACACAAAACGCCGAAGGAAATTGATTTTTCCTAAAAAGCTTTGGAGCTGTTTCTTGTTCTTCGGTGGTGGGGCCTCGATGATGGCCTTTGCTCGGTTTTGGCTGATCTCAATGCCTCTGTGGTGTATCAGGAAGCCTAAGAAACTTCCTGCTTGCACTCCAAACGCACACTTCTTGGGGTTCATCTTCAAACCATGCCGTTTCATCCTCTCAAATGCTTGCCGCAGATCGGCTATATGAGAATCTTTCTGTTTGGATTTGATGACTACATCGTCGATGTAAACTTCGAGATTGTGCCCGATCATGTCATGGAAGATATGGTTCATTGCCCTTTGGTATGTTGCACCTGCATTTTTCAGTCCAAACGGCATCACTACATACTCAAAGGCGCCTGTGTGGCCAGGGCAACGAAAAGCCGTTTTGTGCGTGTCTTCTTCGGCGAGTAGTATCTGATTGTAACCGGCGTTTCCGTCCATGAATGACATGATCTGGTGTTTGGCCGCCCCGTCTATTAACATATCAGCCATAGGCATCGGGTACTCATCTTTTGGTGTAGCCTCGTTGAGATTCCTGTAGTCGATGCAAACTCGGACGGCCCCTGTGTCTTTTTTAGCCACTCGGAACGATCCTGGACAACCACTCCACATATCTGGCTGGTCGGATGAATCCGGCTGTGTGTAGCCGCTCTATTTCTTCCTTGACTTTGAACTCCGTCTCCCTTGTCATTCTCCGCGGTGCCTGCCTGCACAGGCCGATATCCTTCTTTGATAGGTAGACGATGTTCTACTAGCCGTCTGTCGAGTCCTGGCATTTCAGAATAATGCCATGCAAAACAGGTGCGGTATTCTTGAAGAACCTCGATGATTTGTGAACGCAAAGGTTCACCCAATAAGCCACTGATGAATGTTGGCCGCGGGTCTTCCTGGTGTACCCAGGTTGACTTCTTCAAGCGGATCCCGCACTTCGGGAGGTGAATCTTCGAGTTCTCTTGGCTCGAATTCTAAGTCTTCTTCAGTTGCTTCCAGAATCTCATCTTCTGGCCAGTCTGATTCATGTATAAATTCTGCCATATTGATAGCCATTGATTGGCCTATGACCTTCTTTTCGCTCCAATACCTCGCAGTCGGGTGATGAGAGACCTTATGACGCTGAGTGGTTCGCCACTTCGGGTGGCGTGTTATCCATGGGTTCTTTGGCGCTTGAGCAAGAATGGCCGATCAAGGTCATCCTCACTCCCCAACAATCCTGTGGCGATGAGTCTGCGGGCCGTCTCCCCTATGGGGCGGCCGTTCTGGTCAAACTCTGACACGATGAAAGGTTTAGTATTGTCATCCAAGTAGTAATGTGCATCGACGTGGTCGGCTGATGGTAAGAATGGCCGTGCATCGGCCGCTACCAACTCCCAACGTTCCTGAATTTCGTCCCAGATGGCGAGTTGTTGATGGAGAGTGGAAGGTACGCACAAATTCTGGTGGATCCAATCTCTTCCCAACAATGCGGAATATGAAGACTTGGTGTCGACCACAAAGAAGGCCACAGTGATGGTTTTGCTGCCGATGGTCACGTCCAGGGTGATGATGCCCTGTGTAGCGGTTATGCCCCCTGCGAAGTTGGACACCGTGTATTCCGTCTTGTACAGGTCCTTGGCGGTCTTTCCGAGGCGTCTGAGCTGCTTGGATGGTAGGATATTGACCGCCGCTCCGCCGTCTACCATGACCTTGGCAAACGGGACCCCTTGGATATGAGCAAGGACATAAAGCGGCCGCAAGTGATCGGCCATATCCCTTGTTGGAATGTCGAAAAGCTGATTGCCTGTTGGGGGAAACTGAATGATCTCGGAGCTGGTATTGGGCCCCTGGTCCTTGTCAGCGATCCGAATGACTGGCTCTTCTTCTGGAAACACTTCTTCTACATGGTTGACCACCTGCGAATTCGTGTTCCTGTGGACAGACGATAGCAAATGTACCATGTTTACCCTGAAAGGCCCTAGTGTGAAGGGTTCTTCATCACTCTCGGTTTCTGACCAATCTCTGTCGTCTATCGCTTTCTGACCTTTGGACATGACATGGATTGGGCCTGGCCCCTTGCTTTCGTTGATTGGTTTGGAATTATCCTCCATGGGCGCATCGCTCGTCTTAGTAGTGGAAGATCCTGCCTCTTTGTCGTGGCTGCCAGCACGGAGTTCCTGGAATGTGTCGTTTTCATCTTCGTCCACTGGTTCTGGCCGAATGACTTCCTTCCCTTTGCTTGTGGAAATCGTTACGGTTTCTCTGACTAGCCTCGACCTTACCGACGGTTCCTGGATGACGATTCCGGGAGCTCTACCTGCTGCTGACCTTCGTTTCCATTGAAACAATTCTACTGCATTGACCGGTTGGTTAAGTGTTGAGGTGTTTTCCGTCGCATCCGACGCATGCCCCTTTTCTGGTGTCGGACTTTCCGCCATTCTTTTGGCTATGGCGTACTGTCGCTGGAGTCTTCTGCGCTGGGAACTAGTCACCTTTCCTGCTGGCTTCCCATTCTTTCCAACGAAATACCATTGGCCGTCTTTAATGACTGTCGGCCGTATTTCTTCCAAAGTTGGATCTCTTCTGGGTCTCTTGACCATCGGTGGTGGAGTTTTGGCCGTGTCGGCCACATCTTCTGGCAGTTTTTCCTTAGGTCTCCAGACCTTTCTTTCTCCCAGACGTTCCTTACCCGGCGACGAACTGCATGGTCTTTCTCTCTTTATGCCCCCAAGCCTGTGGAAGATAGCTTTCTTGGGGGATGAGTCCCTTATCGGCCTGCCTGGTGATCTGGCCCCTGGTCTCGCTGACGTCTCTTTGTGAGGACTCTTCTGCAGTTCTCCTAACCTCTTGAACACATTGCTTTTTGGTGGAGGATTTCTCGGACTATGTGGCCCATAGTGTTTCGGAGACGACTTGAGCGCTTCCTTCGTGCGTTCTTCCTCCTCTTTCACAATTTGTTCATCCAGAACAGTGGCCGATTCGGGGAACTCTAAATCACATTTGCATTTACATCGGCTACAGAGGACCACTCCAGCCACAATTGAGGCTTTCGGTCTTGATGTTTCCACCATCCGGGAGGTTTCTCTTTGCATTGTGTCTCGTGCATTATTGTAGCCGACATCAATGGTAAGTCGCCGTTGAGTCTTTCCAACACCCTGCACTCCTATGTGATTGAGTGGAAACGGCTGCGAATCAACTTTCATGACCGGTTTGTCCCACATGACCTTCCCTTGAGCGATCTGCTCCATGACGTATTCCCTGAAGCCGTTGCAGTTGTTGGTCGAATGGCTCCAGGAATTGTGGAATTTACAATATGCCTTGCCCTTTAAGTCTTCTGGTTTAGGCAAGTTGATTCCATCTTTGTATTCGAACGCTCCGGATGCTAGCAGCTCGTCGAACATCTGATCACCGTGGGAGATATCGAACGGATACTCCTTTGGTGCGTAGGGTTTGTTGTAAGCCATGCCCCCAGTTGGTGTTGCAGGTCGCTGATTTCGGTTGGCTCTCACCATTGATTTCAAAATTATAGGCTTCTTGATGGGAACCATCTCGGCAGCGGCCACCTCAAAGTATGGCGTTTCTTCCTCAGTGTAGCTCTCGAGCTCCAACTGGCTCACTTTAGCTGTGGGCGGCTTGATAAGATTGCTGCGACTCGAAGCTTTCTCTTCTGCAAGCATCTTCTCATACCTCGTGCCTCTATGCACAATATCTTGCAAATCAAGGAATTCGACTTCGCTGAAGTGAGTCTTCAGCGGGTATCGCAATGCTTTCTTCGCCATATCGATGGCGTATTTCTCCTCCATGGGCATGCGACACTTCATCCGTAGTTTCCTGAATCGCGCAATGAAGTCTTCGGTGGACTCGGTCTCCTTCTGTTTGCACTCAGAAAGATCTGTGATGGTGACTTCTTGCTCCACTCGGTAAAACTGTTTGTGGAATTCTTCTTCCATCATGTCCCATGAGGTGATAGATCCTGGCTCCAGATTGGAGTACCATGTAAACGCTGATCCGGATAGTGAGCTTCCGAATAAACGTAACTTCAAATTCTCATATGGACCTTCCAGGAGCAAGCATTGGCTGGTGAATCGGCCAATGTGTTCCACGGTTGAAGCCCTTTTCTCTTCCCCTGAGAACAGTGAAAAAGATGGGACTTTGAACCCTTTAGGGAACTCCAAAGCATCTATATAATCAGGGTACGGTTTGCGATACTTTGGTCGGCCACCGGTTGGCCTTGGTTTCCCTGTTGTTGTGTAGAACTCGTTTTCTACTTTCTGCATGCGTTCTTCCCACACCCTTGCTTGTTGTGCAGCTCTTTCGTCGACTCGTCTCTTGACTTCGTCCTCAAGGTTAATGTGGGAGACGGCTCCATCAGATGTGGAAGATTTCGATGCAGACATCTGTGGTGGATCGATCTTTGGGCCATTGCTGCTGGCCCCTTTGGTGTTCCACTTATCCCAATCAGGTGTCTGCTCCAGCCGTTTAATTGGATGGTACGGCATCTTTCCTGACCTGAGTCTCGATAAGTGGTTTGACAGGCGTTTGATGGTCGTAGGTGACCTCATGTTGAAGAGTATGCCTTGTCGCCGATGTGCTTCCTGTGGCCCCTAATTTGTTCTGGGCCGATGAAAGTATACCGAATGATGGTTTAGCCATCGAGCCGAACGTGAGGTTGGGCATGGCTTCTTTATCGCCGACCTTTGCTTTCCCATTATCGGTATTGGGAGGTGGGCGATCTTCGCCTACTTGGGAAGCAGCGGCCATTCCTTTAGCTTTCTCCAGCTGTTGTGCAAGTCGGTCAGAAACCTTGCTTTCCATCTCTGTGAATCCTTCCTTCATGGATCTCTCAAAGTCCTTCTTGTTCCCTGAGAGAGATAGCAATAGCAGCTCGATGGATCGGTTCTGATTCTCGATGTTTTTCTGACTCTCCATGAAGAGAGCTTGCGCAGCTTCGGCTTGGTTTGTACTGTACTCGCAACGTCTGGTTCAAGCTTTGTCTGAAGTCGTCTTGTGTCTGGGCTATATTGCTGATGGCCGTCATCAACTCGTCGCGCGTGGCCGATGATGGTGATGCAGGAGATCGACTTCGGGATCTTCCAGAAGCATTGGATCCAGCGGGGGTATGCTCCTGATTCGCCATATAGGAGGCGTAGCACTTTTGTCCCACTGGGCGTGCCAATTATGTTGACCCTAATTTCCACGTAAGGAAATCTTACTTTCTTGAATGCGCGGGCGTGCCACCAATAGCACCGCAATGGTCTATTGGACTTGTAATTGAGGAACTGCGCGTCCTTGACTTCTTATCAAACGATTGTGCTAGACAGGGGACATGCAATAGTAAGTCTAGACAAAGGTTCTTTTTTGCCTTTGGGCGATAAAGGACTTTATAAATAATTCCAAGTGCTACAATGATAATCAAGGACGAAATCCTTGTTAAAAATAAAGAACAGGAGCGGTAAAATAAAGATAGATACAACCGGGATGCGCGTCGGCTGCTTGTAAAAGAGAACTAGATCGGCCTAGTCTCTGCGTCGTTGTGAAAGCGCGATACTCGTGATCGGCTTCTGCGTCCGGAAGCGATGCTCGTGATCGTCCCTTGGAAGTCCGGTACTCGTGACCTTTCTTCTGCGTCGGTGCCTTGCGGCGAAATCTGGGTGCCTTGCGGCGGAATCTGGTGCCTTGCGGCTAAATCTTTTTAGGGATTTGTGTTTGAGGGATCGGGGATCCTTTCCTTGATGCAGGACCCTTGCTTATATAGTGAACACTTCATGGACCGGGCTCTGACTTGGGCGGCAAGCAATCCTTCTCCTAGTTGAAGAAGTCTTCTTCCTTCTGCCGAAATCCTCCCTAAGTTGGGTTTCTTGAGAATCCTCCTTGATTTGAACTTGATCTCCTTCGGCCCATGGGAAATACTTTCCCAATCTCTTACCAAACCCCTAGCTGCCGAAATCAAGCTGATCTCCTTCCAAACATGGGATTCTTTCATCATCAATCCGCCTCCTACTGGGCTTTGGCCATTAGAAGGCCCTACATTAATTACTGCACTCAGGCCCAATAATGTACTTGGTCCAATTGGCACAATGGGGGCGGAGGGTAAGAATTGGTTGGAGGGTAGGGTTTGAATTGATTGATAAATATTTTTTTTTTTTTTTTTTTTTTTTTTTTTTGTGTGGTGTATAATAAATTTTTTTTTTTTTTTTTTTTTAAAGGGGTAAAAGGTGGTTTTTTTTTTGTGTTCTAAAAAAAAAAATAGGGGGTTTTTAAAGGGGGGGTAGGGGGGGGCCTCTTAAAAAAATTGAGAGGATAGATTAAATTCTACGAAAGATAAGGGGTCCAAACATAAATTGCATATCTTCTATTATGGGGTAGGATATAAATAAGAGTCTCTTGGCCACGAGAGACATCATCTCTTAGCAGCCACGGACCTGAAACTGAAACTATCAATCAAATTCACTGTGCGGTCTGAAGCACACCTTAAGCTTTGCTCACCAATGGCGGCCATTGCTCCACCGTCCTCCTCCTCCTTCTTCGCAAAACCCTCTTCTTTCCCTTCTTCCACCAAAACCCCCAACCCCATTTCCAGATTCACCCTCCCCTTTTCTCCTAATCCCCAAAAAACCATCCCCCGCCGCCATCTCCACATCTCCAACTCCATCTCCCCCAAAACCACCGCCGCCGTACCCACCACCACCACCACCAACCCTCCAGACCCAGAAGCCCCAATTTCCCGATTTGCCCCTGACGAGCCCAGAAAAGGCGCCGACGTCCTCGTGGAGGCTCTCGAGCGCCAAGGCGTCACCAATGTATTCGCGTACCCCGGCGGCGCGTCGATGGAGATCCACCAGGCCCTCACCCGCTCCTCCGCCATCCGCAACGTCCTCCCCCGCCACGAGCAGGGGGGCGTCTTCGCCGCCGAGGGCTACGCGCGCGCCTCCGGCCGGCCCGGCGTCTGCATTGCCACCTCCGGCCCCGGCGCCACCAACCTCGTCAGCGGTCTCGCCGACGCGCAGCTGGACAGCATTCCGGTGGTGGCCATCACCGGCCAAGTCC
Source organism: Spiraea crenata (assembly GCA_033992175.1). NCBI lineage: Eukaryota > Viridiplantae > Streptophyta > Magnoliopsida > Rosales > Rosaceae > Spiraea > Spiraea crenata. Next base: position 2,869,470 of record JAVBHV010000003.1, on the reverse strand, counting down.
CCCGGCGGATGATCGGCACCGACGCATTTCAGGAGACCCCAATTGTTGAGGTAACGAGGTCCATCACTAAGCACAATTATCTTGTTCTTGATGTAGAGGACATTCCTAGGATTGTTAGTGAGGCCTTTTACTTAGCAACATCGGGTCGACCAGGCCCGGTTCTGATTGATATACCGAAAGATGTTCAACAACAGCTTGTGGTGCCCAATTGGGACCAACCCATGAGATTGCCTGGTTACTTGTCTAGGTTGCCCAAACCCCCGAATTCGGGGCATTTGGAGCAGATTGTGAGGTTGGTGTCCGAGTCCAAGAGACCGGTGTTGTATGTTGGTGGAGGGTGTTTGAACTCCAGTGAGGAGTTGAGGCGTTTTGTCGAGCTCACTGGGATTCCAGTGGCTAGTACTTTGATGGGTCTTGGGTCGTATCCGTGCAATGACGAAGAATTGTCCCTCCAAATGCTTGGAATGCATGGCACTGTTTATGCCAATTATGCTGTGGACAAGTCTGATTTGTTGCTTGCGTTTGGGGTGAGGTTTGATGACCGAGTGACTGGAAAGCTGGAGGCATTTGCTAGCCGGGCTAAGATCGTGCACATTGACATTGATTCGGCAGAAATCGGAAAGAACAAGCAGCCTCATGTGTCGGTTTGTGGTGATGTGAAATTGGCTTTGGAAGGCTTGAATAAGATATTGGAGGGGAAAGGGAGTAAGTCTCAACTTGATTTCTCGGCCTGGAGGGCAGAGCTGAAAGACCAGAAAGTGAAGTTTCCGTTGGGTTATAAGACTTTTGGGGAATCCATCTCTCCCCAGAATGCTATTCAGGTTCTTGATGAGTTAACGAATGGGGATGCGATTATTAGCACTGGTGTTGGGCAGCATCAAATGTGGGCAGCTCAGTATTACAAGTACAAGAGGCCTCGCCAGTGGTTGACATCAGGTGGGCTAGGAGCTATGGGCTTTGGATTGCCTGCTGCTATGGGAGCTGCTGTTGCATGCCCGGATTCTATTGTTGTTGACATTGATGGCGATGGAAGTTTCCTTATGAATGTCCAGGAATTGGCAACGATCAAAGTAGAGAATCTTCCTGTTAAGATAATGCTGTTGAATAATCAGCATTTGGGTATGGTTGTTCAATGGGAAGACCGGTTCTACAAGGCTAACAGGGCTCATACTTACTTAGGGAACCCATCCAATGAGTCCGAGATCTTCCCCAACATGCTGAAATTTGCAGATGCTTGTGGCATACCAGCTGCCCGCGTGACAAAGAAAGAAGATCTTCGAGCAGGTTTTTGAGGGGTTGGTGGTTCCCCCTCCTTTTTTCTTTTTGTTGTTTTTTGCCCCCCCCCGCGAGTGCCTTCTCTTTTTTGTCGTGGTGGGGGGTTTTTTGAGGTGTGTTTTGTGGGGGGGGGGGGGGGGGGGGGTTTTTTTTTTTTTTTTGTTGTGTTTTTTTGCGGGTTTGGGGGGTGTTTTTTGGTGGGTCCTTTTCATTTTTTTTTTTTTCCCATTGGTGTTTTTGAAAGTTTTTTTTTTTGTTTTTTTGGGTTTTTTTGTTTTTTTTTTTTGTTTTTGGTTTTGGTTTGTTTCCCTTTTTAATTTGGTTTTTTTTTAAAAGTTTTTTTTCTCTTCACTTTCTGGGGAGTGAAATTGCGGAGTTTCTTGGGTGCCTGCATGTAATGAGTGCAGTCACCATCCTCACCATTCAATCTAAATGAATGGTTGAGATTGATTGACTTGGTAACCTGCTATCAACACAAAAAGAGCAACCTGGTGATATTGGGGGTTTATATGCCTAAACTGAAGCATAAAACCCAAATCTTGTGCTGCCGCCAAACATCTGTAAAAGAGGCACATTGCCTCTTTTCTCTCTTTTCCGTTGAAACTTATGACAGAACACAGCATATCAAGCACAAAAATGTGTTCATATTTGAAGAGAAAAAATGCGTTCGTACTTCGCGACCTCCAAACCATCGTCGTCAACTTCGACACCCAAAAGCCAGTCCCTGCCGCCGTCGTCCATCACCAACGTTCGTCGCCGCCCTCCATCACCGACGTTCCCCGCCGCCCTCCACCACCAACATTCACTATCTTCGTTTCCGTCACCGAATCGCAAGTACGTATTTACTCTCCTTGAGAATTTTTTTTTTAATCTGCTGGGTTTTGATAATTTGGTTGTTGGGTATGGATTCGTTTGGTTAATTTTGTGATTTGGGGTGTTGGGCATTTGATGATTTGGCTGAAAAATCCTTGATTTGATTGATTAGTGATTATAATGTTTTAACGAGTAATGCGAATTGAGCTGAGCTCTATTCAACTGAGAAGTAGAGAGGCTTTGATGTCACTTTCAATAAGTTGTTTTTAGCTTTCATGGCACAATGGAAGTTAACCCGGTCTTATTGTGATGTGGACGGGTAGAGTGTAGGAATTTGATGATTTTTTTAGGTCTGATGTCCTATCAAATGGTAATTATGTGGGTATTGCTCTTGAGGTTATCTGCTTTGTTAGGATCATAAGAATGAAAGTAATGAAAATAAGTTTCTGCCTTCGACCGTCCGATCCAATGTTCAGAAACTTCTTCATGAAATAAATTTGATGTTTTTCATTTTCGTTTTCCATGTTGTTGTTGGATTTTTACTTTGTTTCAATCCTTGTTTGGCATTTTGGTTATCAGAAACATGGGCTTGGAGAGCTTCAGAATGATGGGTTTTGGTTTGTTTAGGTTTCGTGGACTCAGTTTCACCTGTACCAGGTTGTCGGAAAAGCCCTCCCTACTGAGAAAGATGAGCATCTCAAGATCTACCGGATGAAGCTCTGGGCCACCAATGAGGTCCGCGCCAAATCCAAGTTCTGGTAAGCTCTGTTCAATTCAATTTTTGCTCTATTTCTTGGGAAAAGATTCAAGCATTGAAACATTGATTTGCTCAACCTACCTGTTGATAGAAGTAATACAGATTGTTAATATCTTTCATTTGGAGTGATGTAGATCAATGTACAATACGGCTGAGTTTAGTTTATGTGTAAAATTTATGGAGTTGACATTGTGTTTATACGTTTCTGCGTTCTCATTTGGATGTGGTACTTGGTTTAAAATTGTGAATAGGTACTTCTTGAGGAAGTTGAAGAAGGTGAAGAAAAGAAATGGACAAGTTTTGGCCATCAATGAGGTGTCTTGTATTTGCAGGCATATGCATCTCTTACTCTATGAGCCAACCTGAGCTAATTTGTTCTTATATCAAGTGTGGTTCCATTTCTTAAAGTATCCTGATTCAGACTAAAATTGCATGTGGTAGGATTATTGTTTTGCTTAATAAAGAATTGCATTGAATTCACAATCACTCTAACAAAGTTTAATTATAAAAAATAGTTTAGCTGGAGATTTACATATAGAGATTAGATTATGTGCTTTTATCTAAAGTATTTAGGCACTGAAGTTAAGAGATTGGGATATCTAACAGGAAGTGTTGTCTAGGCCCCTTATCGTTTAGGATCTACTAGTGTCACTGAATTGAATATTGAAGTCGGGTTTCTGACTGCAGATTTTTTAGAAAAATCCAACCACGATCAAGAACTATGGTATTTGGCTGTGATACCAGAGCAGGACCAATTATCACAACATGTACAAGGAGTGCCGAGACACCACTCTCAATGGTGCTGTAGAAGCCATGTACACTGGGATGGCATCTCGTGACAGAGTGAGGTTCCCATGCATTCAAATCATCAAGACAGCTACTGTCCCAGCAAAACTTTGCAAGAGGGAGAGCACCAAGCAGTTCGGTAACTCCGAGATCAAGTTCCCATTGGTGTTCAGGAAGGTTAGGCCCCCAAGCAGGAAGCTCAAGACAACATACAAGGCAACCAGGCTCAACATCTTTATGTAATTTTGTTACTTCGTGCTCTTTTATTTCATCGGATGACTTTTGCACTTTACTTAGCTAAACTAGTTGGACCTAGGAACGGTGATGAAAGTGTTACTGAATTTTTGTTTTGTTGGGATTAAGAACAGTTTTGAAGATTGCGACTTTATAAGTTTATAATGAGTATCAAGTTTTTTTTTTTTTTTTGGTCAAGGAGAATCATGTTTGCTTTATACTATTTACTATCAATTTTGTGTTCATGTCGTTACAATGCGAACCTGAGAGATGTTATCTGGTTATGGAGAAAGTCTCCTCTGTTGTTGTGTTGTCTACACCAATGTGCAGAGCTGATCGTTGATATTCCTCAATTCTCTCTGTTGGAGTTGAAGTTCATAATTAATAAGATCTGAGCGAAAGGAATTCATTGATTTTCTTCATATGTTAGCGCGATGTCGTGAAACACCGACCGGCCCAGCGCGCGGATAATGCGGTGGGGATCGACCATGTGCTTGTCTCCCAAGATCTTCAGGATCGTGGTCTAGCCGGCGCCGTTGGATCCGACGAGAAGGCAATGGTCGTGGCCGTGAAAGGGTGAGGTTTGGCCATGGCTGCGGGCGACGAACACGAACAGAGAGAAGACAATTATGAGGTGAGTTGCACGTGAGTTTTAATGGTGACCGGCAGGGGCTAATGCCCTTTACCCCAACATTAATTTTTAAGTGTATATAAATAAAATTCATGAAGGCACTCAGTACATCCATGTACCGAAGAAAATTTGGTGAAATTGACTTGTGGAAACAAAATTCCTTTTGATTCTACCCCAACCACCGACAGAAGATGACAGCCCAAGATGTGTATTGGTTGTTCAGCAAAATTCTCTGAATCTATTTACCCAAAAAAAATATATGAATCCTTCATAGCATCTTCTCTTCTAAGTAGATTTCAGGTATATAATACAAAATCTATGGTATTTAATTGCTTGACCAGAATCTTATTTAGTATGATAATCCATACTGGATGCTTACGAAACAAGGACAACAACCCAAGGCTTGTACAGCTGACATGGTACACGAAGGACAACAAAATAAGACCCAGTAGCTTTAGAAGTATATTCAGAGAATCGAATGTAGCTTAAGAGCATATTGGAATGATTCTAGTACAGCATATACGCTACTAGTTTTGTTCTGGTCAACCTATTGTCGTTGTTTATTGTACAGGTTGGTGAAGTCATCCAAAAGTAAAGTCGTTGAAAGGTCTTAGCATACCCTAATATGCTCTGGTTCTTAGGCTTTCAGTTTAGAATATGTCTCGGACTCTTATTCTTTCTCCATTCAGAAGATCTTGTTAACTAAACACATTACATTATCTTACTTGATCTACTTTCCGATATGATCTTGAAAACTCTTCCTTTAAAGATTAATGCTAATAATCTTTTGTATTAAATTAAAATTAAGAGGTGATTTTATCCAAGTCCATCTATTTAATCTTTAATACAAGAGTAAACAAACTGCCATTAACAAAAGTTTAGTATCTTTAATGACCTATTATTATTTTTTAATTAATGGCCCAAAAGAACAAAAAAGATAAACAAACAACTCCAAGTAATCAAAAGGGAAAATTGCACAAATACCACCTGAATTTTTCCACTTTTGTGCATTTACCACCCAAATTAAATTTTTTTACAATTAACCACCTGAACTCTTGTGACATTTACAAAACAACACCTCCGTCTGATTTGTCATCCAATCTGCCTTTTCCGGTCAACGATTGACAATGACTCCAACTACAAAAAGTTCCCTCTCGACCTCAAGAATATATCTCCAAAGTTTCGGAGTCCAAAACGGTGTGAAAAGCCGCCGGTGAAACCAAACGCAAAACTGAGCTGCTGGAGTTCTCGCCGCCGTCGCTAATTTTCCGGCCACTTTCTCCGTTCGGAACCACCTTGTAGGTTATTTTAGTATTGGCTATCCTTGTACAAAAACATTGTAATAAATGTAACAAGCTCAATTAGTCAATTAGGGTTTATTCCTAGATATTTAGAATTGTTGAAGGAGCTTGAAGATTGAAGATAGATGGTTTGTTGAAGATGCATTCAAATGTGACAATCATATTGCATATCATATCTGCATATTAAATGGGTCTAGCATAAAGTTCTTATATTATATTGTCAAACGTTTTCAAAATACTTAGGTTTTTGCAAAAGGTTTCATTAGAATAAGGATTTATGTTATTTTGTGACTGATCACCGATTTCATGTACGTGGGTCGTTGACAATCAGTGACAGAAACTTTTTGATAAAGTAATTTAAACAGAACATACCTTTACCCAGCAGTCCGGTCAACAGAACATGCCTTTACCCAGCAGTCCGGTCACAGTTAACTCTTTTAACCGGTTTTTTCATTGTAAAGTGATAAAGTGGTTTTGTGTTGTCCAATTCCCAGCTGTTGATCTTCAAGACCTTATCCTCTATTTAAACAACCTTAAACCAGCTGATTCATTTAGGGTTTTCAAGTTATAATTCTCAAAACTTTTTGAAAAACTCTCACTTTTGTTCATACCTTCCTCTCCGGTTTCTTCTTGTCTTCTTGAGTGCTTTTAGTTCACTTACATAGAAGCATAATAAGATTCATGAGGATGGTATGCGTTTATTAAACCCTTGATTTTCAAAGTTGTTTTCAAAAGAAAATATTCTAAGCAAAACTTTGAAGAGGGTTTATCTTCCTAGTTCGGCTTGTTTTTAAAGTTCTCTTACTTTAAGTCGGATTAGTAGTGTGCAACTAAAGTCTTCCATGTTCATGCATGTTCATAGACTTAGTTGAGTTTTAGAGGTCATTGACCTTAGTTAGTTTGCTGCCCAGTTCATAACTGTAGCAGTAAACACAGTTACTGTTCATTTCCTGAAGCTTTGTAGCTTTCTGGGAATGCAACTGTGACTGGTCATAAATCACCACTGCATTCATATTAAGGTGCCACGTATAGGAATACTTGTGTATGTCCGTATATCGTGTTGACCAAGCAAGCATCCATTGGAAGTGAAGTGATTGAGAAGAAGCCGCACAAGAGACCGCTGCATCTAAGATAGGTACATTAGATATTGAGCTTGGTTGAAATCTTGTATTGGGCATCTTTTGCCATTTCATAGTGGAAGGCTGGTCTTCTGATAGACCCCCGGTTTTTTTTTCCTTTGTGGATTTTTCCGGGTACCAAAATCGTGTGTCCATCTTTGTGCATTGTTAAATACTTGGCTTAATTAAAATTGGACTTAATTCAGCACCAACTCTTTTAACATGCAATCTGGACAAATCTGCCTGACTGGTCATCTTAACTGCTGCATTAGAAACGCTGGATTTAATAAGCTGTAGTTGTGGATAGCTCACGAACATCTAACTCACTGATTTCATTGAGGACCTAAGTTGGCATAGCATCTGAGTGTTGTTGAACAAATCACAAGTATCCACAAGTTATATTTATTGAGTGAGTGATACCTTAAAACATCTGTCAAGTGAAACACAATCTGTAAGTTAACTATCAAGCCTGACCAGAACGGTGACTGGTCATCTTTGTGTTTCTATTTGTGTTGTTTGTTAATTAAGAGGGAAATAATTTTAAATACCCCCCTCATTGCCAACCTGCAATTGGCATCAGAGCAGGGCTTTAGACATACTTAAAGTAAGGTCTTGGGTTGGTTGGTTTAAGGGTCTAGACAATGGAGAGAGAACGAGTAGCCGGTTCGGTCAACTCACCTCCATACTTCGATGGCACAAACTACGCAGCCTGGCGAGATAAGTTCGAAATCTTTCTTGATGCATATGATGAATTTGCTTTCCAATACTTGTCTGTTGAATGGCGTCCTCCGTTTAGAATTGTTGACGGTGAGAGAGTGAATATACCTAGAGATGACTGGACACAGGTTCAGGTCAGTGCGTCTAATGCAAATAAAAAGGCTAGGAACGCCATAGCTGTTGCAGTTTCCAGTGCACAATACTCACATATTCAGCACTGTACAACAGCTAGGGAAGCATGGGATAGGTTGCGTGTCATTCACGAGGGTGATGACCAAGTAAGGGACCTAAAGCTTGAAATGGTCCTTTCCGAGTTTGAAGAACTCAGGATGACTGATTCAGAGAGCTTCTCTGATTTTTATCTCAAAGTTGAGAGTGTCACAAATGCCGCGATGAGTCTAGGATCACCTATTTCTGAGTTAACAATTGTTCAAAAAATATTAAGGGTGTTGCCTAAACGGTTTTCCGCGAAGAAGACCGCAATCAAGGAATGTCAAAACATGTCCGACATCAAACTTCCCAAACTTGTAGGAAAATTGAAAACCTATGAACTTGAGCTAAAATTGGAAGAAGGTATGCATAAGAAGGATAAAGGTGTTGCACTGCAGAGTGTGACTGATCATACTGAGCTGAAAAGCTCAAAATCTGAAAAATCATCTTCAGTTGATGATGACATGGCCTTGTTTGTTAAAAGGTTTAGAAGAATTCTCAAGGATAGAAAGGATTATAGAGGTGGTGCGAGCTACCCTAGAGATTCAAAATTTAAGCCACAAGGTGAAGGGTCAAATGAAAAGAAATTTGAAAAGAACTTTGGATCTAAAGATAACAAGTTTAAAAAGGGTAAAGTTAAGTGTTTCACTTGTGGTGGGACTGGTCATATATCTGTTGATTGTGCTAACAATAGGAAAAAGTTTAACAAAGGCAAGGACAAGGCCTTGAAAGCTTCTTGGAGTGATAGTGAGGATGAGGAATCACTTCACTCTGACTCTTCTTCAGATATTGAAGATGATGAGGTTGCCTTTGTTGTTAGAATCTCTGAACACAATTCAGCGGGTGAGGAATCCGAGTCGGGTTCACAACACATGACTGACGATGACCAGTCACCTGAAATGTTTTGTCCTGTTTTTCATGATTATGACTCTCTTCCAGAGAATCAGACCTATGAAAAAATGTGTGAAAAGTATGATGCTTTGTTTGATGAGACTTGTGTGATCAAAGCTGATAGCATTGAGCTGAAAAAGCGTTGTCATGATTTAGAGATGGAAAAGGCTGCACTCTGTCTCACTTTGCAAGATTACGAGACTGGTCAATCTAGCAAAGGAAGAGAGAATGCAGATGCCCAGTCACATAGGTCAAAACTTGAGGTCATGCATACACAGTTGTCTGTTGATTTTGAAAGAATTAAAAAGGAAAACATTGACCTTAGACATCAATTGAGTAACTCGGAACACACTGTTAATCTCATGCACAGTAAGAGTCTTAAGTTGAAAGAAGAAGTTGAGTCACTCAAGCAATCTAATGTCTACTTGGTTGGTTACAATAAATCACTGCAAGAAAAAGTTAATGACCTGTCAATTGGTTCTACAAAATTAGACAAAATGCTTAATGTTGGAAAAAGTCATAATGATAGGACTGGTCTTGGATTTGATGCTAGTAAGTCTGTTGGTTCAACTTCACAACCTAGGTTTGTCAAGGCTAGTGAACCACACTCACCGAAGTCACTGGTCATCACAGTTTCACCAGAACCTAGAGTCATTGAAAAGAAAAAGAGTCATCAAGTGTCCTCTAGTTCCACTGCACCCATGAGAACCAGATTTGTTCCCACGTGTCACCACTGTGGTGTGACTAGTCACATTAGACCTAAGTGCACTAAGCTTAAAATCAGAAGTCTGTCTAATCATAACAGTTCACTTAGAGAACAGGTTGATTTGTTGCTTGTTGAAGTAACCAGAATTGCTAAACTTGTTGAGTCATCTTCATCATCACCTAGCAAGTCCAAAACTAAGTGGGTAAAGAAAAAGGAAAAATGTTTGGTTGCCTTGTCTGTTTTGAATTTGCGTGATCCAACTCATTGTTACATTGATAGTGGCTGTTCCAAACACATGTCTGGTAACAAATCTGTCTTTGTAAAGCTTAAAGATTTTGATGGTGGTTTTGTTGAGTTCGGGGGCGGAGAAACAGCAAAAATGACTGGTCAAGGAAGTGTTCAACTTCCGGGTTTGCCTTTACTTGAAGGAGTAAGGTATGTAGAAGGCCTTAAGTCCAACCTCATTAGTGTGTCACATTTATGTGATCAATGGGCTGATGAAGTCTGTATGTCCACAAGAGGTTGTAGGATTGTTGATAGCACTGGTCATGAGGTAATTCAAACAGGTAGGTCAAATGACAATTGCTATACACTTGATAGCCAAACCCTGGCTGCCAAGTTGACCTGTCACTCTGTGACTGATAAGACCACTTCCTTATGGCACCAAAGGTTGGGCCATATGAATATAAATGATTTGTACACCTTGGCTAAGAAACAACTTGTTAGAGGCCTTCCTAAGCTAGATAAGCCTTCAAAGCACATATGTGGTCCTTGTCAATTGGGAAAACAGTCACGTGTTGCACACAAGAGAGTCAAAGATGTTGGAACTTCACATCCTCTTGAACTCATTCACATGGATCTAGTTGGTCCGGTTCAAACCGTGTCCGTAGCTGGTAAAAAGTACATTCTTGTGATTGTTGATGATTTCTCTAGATATACTTGGGTGTCCTTCTTGAGAGAAAAGTCAGATGCTTTTCAATGTTTTGTGACTGTGTTCAAACAAATTCAGAATGAGGTGTTGACTAGTCATCCCTCTATTGTTAGAATTAGGACCGATCATGGTACTGAATTTGAGAACTCTTTGTTTGCTGATTTCTGTGCTAGCATGGGGATTAAACATGAATTTTCGGCTCCAATTACTCCTCAACAAAATGGGATTGTTGAGAGGAAAAATAGAGTCTTGATTGAGACGGCAAGGGTGATGCTAAATAGCAAAAACCTAGCCAAAAATCTGTGGGCCGAGGCCATTAACACTGCATGCTATATTTTGAATCGAGTCTATTTGAGACCAGGCACAGACCAGACTCCCTATGAGATTTGGAAAGGGAAGAAACCTATGATTGGTCATCTTAGAGTGTTTGGCAGCACTTGCTACATTCTAAGAGATAGGGAACACTTAGCAAAGTTTGATCCCAAGAGTGATGAAGGCATCTTCCTTGGGTATTCCACGACTAGTCGAGCCTATAGAGTTTTCAAACTTAGAACCAATACCATCATGGAATCCATAAATGTCACAATTGATGATCTTGATGCATCAATTGATCAAGCCGTAGATGAGGATGGGTTGTTTCCGGAAAAGGTCACTGAGTCTACTAGCGAGACTCAGGCAGAAAATGATGATGGGTCATCAGATTCTGATTTTGACAGTTCAGAAGAGTCTAGACAGCCACTGAAAAAGAAACCAAACTGGGTAGTGTCTAGACATCCTGAAGATAACATCATTGGTTCAGTCAAGGAAGGGGTGAGAACTAGAAGTCAAATCCAAAGTGAAATAGCAAATGTGTGCTATGTGTCTACCGTTGAGCCTAAGAACATTAAGGAAGCTCTTGTTCATGAGGAATGGATAAGTGCTATGCAAGAAGAGCTAAATCAATTTGATAGGAACCAAGTGTGGACTCTTGTAAAGAGACCAGTCAGGTCAAATGTCATTGGGACAAAATGGATCTTTAAGAACAAGAGTGATGAGACCGGGAATATTGTGAGGAACAAGGCTAGGCTTGTTGCTCAAGGGTACTCTCAAGTTGAAGGGATTGACTTTGAGGAAACATTTGCACCCGTAGCTAGACTTGAATACGTTAGGTTGTTGTGTGCTATTGCTTGTCATCTAAAGTTCAAGTTGTACCAAATGGATGTCAAGACGGCTTTTCTAAATGGTTACTTGAATGAGGATGTGTTTGTGGAACAACCAAAAGGTTTTGAGGATCCTCATATGCCGGATGGTGTTTTTAAGTTGAAAAAGGCATTGTATGGTTTGAAGCAAGCTCCTAGAGCTTGGTATGATAGACTGTCTAGTCATCTTCTGTCCAATGGATACACTCGTGGATCCGTTGACAAAACCTTGTTCATCAAGCGATTAAAACATGATGTGGTTGTAGCTCAAATTTATGTTGATGATATTGTTGTTGGGTCTACTTCGGAATCTCAAGTTCAACAATTCATAAAGATTATGACTAGTGAGTTTGAGATGAGTTTAATTGGTGAATTAAATTACTTTCTTGGGTTGCAAGTTAAACAAGAGAAGACTGGTCTCTTCATTTCTCAATCCAAGTATGCTGCAAACCTTGTTAGCAAATTTGGATTCTCCTCTTCCAAACCTGCTAGGACTCCCATGAGTAGAACCACTAAGTTGTCTAGTGATAAAAAGGGCAAGAGTGTTGACCAGACACTCTACAGAAGCATGATTGGCAGTTTGCTGTATCTCACTGCCAGTAGACCAGACATCTCCTTCTCTGTTGGAGTATGTGCGCGATTTCAAAGTGATCCTAGAGAGTCTCATTTGCATGCTGTGAAAAGAATTATCAAGTACGTTAGTGGCACTCTTTCTTTTGGTATTTGGTATACTTTTGATACAAATACTAACTTGGTTGGGTTTAGTGACGCCGATAGGGCCGGTTGTAGTGATGATCGGAAAAGTACTTCCGGTGGTGTGTTTTACCTTGGTAACAACATGGTCTCTTGGTATAGCAAGAAACAAAATTTTGTATCCTTGTCTACTGCCGAGGCTGAATACATTGCTGTGGGTAGTTGTTGCACTCAACTACTTTGGATGAAGCAAATGCTTTGTGATTATGGCATTATTCATGACCAGTTCATCATCTATTGCGACAACACTAGTGCGATTTGTATTTCTGAAAATCCCGTGCAACATTCTAGAACTAAGCACATTGATATTAGGCACCACTTCATTCGGGATCTTGTTGAGTCAAAGATTTTAATGCTCAAATTTGTACCTTCGGAAAAACAACTTGCTGATATCTTGACCAAACCCTTAGATGATCAGATCTTGTCTGGTCTTCGCAAGAGTCTTGGAATCTGTACTACAGAATAATTGTGACTAGTCATAGTCAGTGCTTGTACATATTTCAATTACTGCATATCATGCATCATGAAAAATGAAAAATACATTTTCAGACTAGTCTCTTTGAATTAATACTGTCAATTGGATGCTTGTTGAATACAATTGAAGCACTAGGTTAAGTCACATGTTCATAATCCCTTTTTCTTGTCAAAGAATGAAAGAGTGTGAGTTTTAAAGTACAAAAGATTTAAGTTTGCTTCCTTCACTTTTTTATAAAAACTCTTACTACTTGATGATGATCAATTGTGTTAATTCTTGTGTTTTTAAAAAAAAAATAATAAAAATAAAAATAAAAAGAAAAAAAAAAAAAAAATGATGTGTAGTCAAAATAAATATTTTCCTCGAAAATGAAAACGAGAAGAACAATAAGGCCCTAACTCAAAAGAAAAATAACAAAGTTATAGTTTTGGGCTTGAGTTAAAATAAAGATGTGTCAATGTTACACCAATTTGTGATTGTCAATGTACTTTCCACAATTCTACACTTAAAAGAATAAATTTCCAAGTTTTCACTAATTTGAAAATCTTAATGTGTTGTGGGTACATAACTTAGTGTGTAATCAAATTGTAATCAATTTACTTCGTGATTCTTACTCGATTTGACTAGACTTCCCATTCCCAAATATGTCATGTGACTTAGTCTTTGAATCAATTTTATTCTCTTAACATGCTATTGAGTGTTTTAATTCAAATAAGAGAACAAAAATCTGACTACCAAAAATAACCCTCATGCATAGTTACATATTGTCACAACAGTCATGTCAAGCACTAACTATCGATTTTGTCACATTATAGTTTATACCAAGTGTTGGTCCGATTGTACTTAATTGATACTTCAAATCTTTGTTTCGAGATTCTCAATTGGTGTGTGATAATTGTTGTGTTGGTTGGGTTGATATAGACATCGGTTTGACCGATGAGGAATAGATACTTAAGAGACTTGTCTCTTCATGTTTAAATAGGCGTCGTTTCTCTTCCTCTAGATGGTCGACACGTGTGACTGGTTCATGAACCAGTGGCGTCTCCATGTTTCCATAGCAGCTTTTGGGAGGTCTTTGAGGCAATAAAGATGGTTAGGGTTTTGATAAAGTTTTTCATCTTCCCAAGTAGCCGCTCATAAAGTTATCCCTCTTTCCAAATCCTCCAAAAGTGTTCGGTTTCTCTCATAGTCTCCCATTCCAAAATTCTCCAAATTTTCTCCAACTTTTTGAGAGAAAACATGATGATCCTTCTTGCACTTGCGTCTCTAGCCCATATCTACTTCAGTTCTGCCGATTCCGAGGAGGATGTCCAAATAATCCGACCGGATTCTCCTCCTGCCGCGCTTGCCGACTCCTCAGTTACTCCAGCCGCTTCAGCGTTCCATGGTGGTGAACCTTCACACCATGATATTCCGGATCTTAACCTGAGTGAGCCTTCTGAGCACTCGCTGCACTCTGAGCAGCCATCCAAACCTGCTGTGCCTCCCGAAAAGAAGAGTGGGGGAAGGAAAAAGATGAAGGCAAATCGACGAAGGATGCCTCGACAACCACCTGCTCCGACTGTGAATCATCCACATTTTGTGGATGAAGCCGCACGTAAGTATTATGATCAAGTGATGACACGGATGGTTGTCACGGAGCGTGGGTACCCTATTCTCAATTTTTCCTCCGAATTTGTGTCATCTTTAGGTCTAGGATGGGTCCAAGATGTCGTTAGGTTCTTTAATTTGAAAAATCTGCTATTGGTCCCCACACATGATCTTAGATTCAATCTAACGGTTGTGAGGGAGTTCTTTGCTAATTTCCCTAAATTGGATGTCTTTTCCTATGATGTTGATGTTATGGTGCGTGGGGTTAGAGTTAATCTTAGTCCGGAGGTCATTTATGATTATTTTGGTTTGCCTAGTCATGCCGATCACGAGTCTTACACTACCTATCTAGAGGAGTCTAGCCGGATCTTCATGCCGGATTTTTCTGCACTTGCCTTCCATGATCCAGATCTAGTTGTTGCCCTAGGTGATAAGCCAAGTAGGTCACATTTGTCCCCTAGCTATCGGTATTTGCTGCAAATCGTTAAAACAAACATTCTCCCTACCGGTAACGCTGCAAATGTTACTCTTGAGGCTGCTAGACTAGTCTATCCTTTGGTGCAGAGGTATCCAGTTCCCTTAGGTCATCTAATCTATGATTCCATTCTTTCAAAAACTCGAAATACTGGGAAAATTGTGGGTACCCGTGCGTCTGTGGTCTTTCCGTGTTTCATTCATCACCTATGCGAGCGTGCGGATGTTCCTATGGATCCCTCTATGGATGATTACATGAGTTTGAAGGGACCCTTGACTGAGGAACTGGTCAAGAAGAGTGAGAGGGCAGTGAAATCTGTGAGGAATGCAAGGCTGTCCATTGGACCAGTCTCTCCATCAAATCTGTCTGCCACTGTTAACGCTGCCGTGAAGAAGGCCACTGCCAAATTGATCAAGGCGTTGAGTGGAAAGAAAATCTCCAAACGTTCATCAAAGAAGAAATCGAACCATGAGTGATTCGATTTGAGTTGTTGTGTTGGGTTGTTGGATGTTTTGCTAATCTGTTCTATTTTTTGCTTTCTGTTTTAATTGTCGTGTCTAGTCATGAACAATTATCTGCTTAAATGTTGCTGGTTTGTAATCTATTATGCCCACTGTGGACTTCAGGGCTTATTTTGCTGTGACTAATCATGTGTTTAACTTGTGTTTTCTTGTGTGTTAGTTACTACATTTTGGGGGAGTGTTTCCCATTATTGCTCATGTGTTTATATTGCTCCGTTTGTGCTTTATTCTCTCTCATTGCTCCTTGTTTACATTGTTTGATTGTAGTTTGCTCTTGCTTCCGTTGCTCGTTATACTCTAATTTCATAACCTTTGTCTTGCCATGACAAAAAGGGGGAGTAAATGCTACTTTCACATGCTCTATCACTTAGGGGGAGTAATCTTTTAGCATATGCTTATATTCTGATTTTATTATGCTAGTTAGGGGGAGAATATATCATATTGTTGTAAGCTTACTTGCAGGTACACTTTGACTAATCAACTTAGCATAGATTTGGTGAGTGTGAGCGATGTGAGTTCATGGGGTTGTTTTTGTCAAGGAAAGCCAAAGGGGGAGATTGTAGGTTATTTTAGTATTGGCTATCCTTGTACAAAAACATTGTAATAAATGTAACAAGCTCAATTAGTCAATTAGAGTTTATTCCTAGATATTTAGAATTGTTGAAGGAGCTTGAAGATTGAAGATAGATGGTTTGTTGAAGATGCATTCAAATGTGACAATCATATTGCATATCATATCTGCATATTAAATGGGTCTAGCATAAAGTTCTTATATTATATTGTCAAACGTTTTCAAAATACTTAGGTTTTTGCAAAAGGTTTCATTAGAATAAGGATTTCTGTTATTTTGTGACTGGTCACCGATTTCATGCACGTGGGTCGTTGACAATCAGTGACAGAAACTTTTTGATAAAGTAATTTAAACAGAACATACCTTTACCCAGCAGTCCGGTCAACAGAACATGCCTTTACCCAGCAGTCCGGTCACAGTTAACTCTTTTAACCGGTTTTTTCATTGTAAAGTGATAAAGTGGTTTTGTGTTGTCCAATTCCCAGCCGTTGATCTTCAAGACCTTATCCTCTATTTAAACAACCTTAAACCAGCTGATTCATTTAGGGTTTTCAAGTTATAATTCTCAAAACTTTTTGAAAAACTCTCACTTTTGTTCATACCTTCCTCTCCGGTTTCTTCTTGTCTTCTTGAGTGCTTTTAGTTCACTTACATAGAAGCATCATAAGATTTATGAGGATGGTATGCGTTTATTAAACCCTTGATTTTCAAAGTTGTTTTCAAAAGAAAATATTCTAAGCAAAACTTTGAAGAGGGTTTATCTTCCTAGTTCGGCTTGTTTTTAAAGTTCTCTTACTTTAAGTCGGATTAGTAGTGTGCAACTAAAGTCTTCCATGTTCATGCATGTTCATAGACTTAGTTGAGTTTTAGAGGTCATTGACCTTAGTTAGTTTGCTGCCCAGTTCATAACTGTAGCAGTAAACACACTTACTGTTCATTTCCTGAAGCTTTGTAGCTTTCTGGGAATGCAACTGTGACTGGTCATAAATCACCACTGCATTCATATTAAGGTGCCACGTATAGGAATACTTGTGTATGTCCGTATATCGTGTTGACCAAGCAAGCATCCATTGGAAGTGAAGTGATTGAGAAGAAGCCGCACAAGAGACCGCTGCATCTAAGATAGGTACATTAGATATTGAGCTTGGTTGAAATCTTGTATTGGGCATCTTTTGCCATTTCATAGTGGAAGGCTGGTCTTCTGATAGACCCCCGGTTTTTTTTTTCCTTTGTGGATTTTTCCGGGTACCAAAATCGTGTGTCCATCTTTGTGCATTGTTAAATACTTGGCTTAATTAAAATTGGACTTAATTCAGCACCAACTCTTTTAACATGCAATCTGGACAAATCTGCCTGACTGGTCATCTTAACTGCTGCATTAGAAACGCTGGATTTAATAAGCTGTAGTTGTGGATAGCTCACGAACATCTAACTCACTGATTTCGTTGAGGACCTAAGTTGGCATAGCATCTGAGTGTTGTTGAACAAATCACAAGTATCCACAAGTTATATTTGTTGAGTGAGTGATACCTTAAAACATCTGTCAAGTGAAACACAATCTGTAAGTTAACTGTCAAGCCTGACCAGAACGGTGACTGGTCATCTTTGTGTTTCTATTTGTGCTGTTTGTTAATTAAGAGGGAAATAATTTTAAATACCCCCCTCATTGCCAACCTGCACCTGCTTCTCTTCTTCCCCACCTACCCTCCCCCCCACTTCCTTTCCCCCCCCCCCACCTGCCGTCCGCCGGCCCCCGAAAACATTTTTTTTTTTTTTTTTCCTTAAACCCCCCCCCGCCCCCCCCCCCCCTCTCCCTTTTTCGGGCACCGATTGCACAAATATAACCTCAAATAGTGGACCATGTGCCTCTCACATGCCAAGTTTAACGGCAGATTGAATGACAAACAGACGGAGGTGGTGTTTTGTAAATGTGACAAGAGTTCAAATGGTGAATTGTAAAAAAATTTAGTCTGGGTGGTAAATGCACAAAAGTGGAAAAATTCAGGTGGTATTTGTGCAATTTTCCCTAATCAAAAATTTCACGAGAGCAAACAGATTGCTCGTTCCTCTAGTTTGCAAACTTTTCTTCAATCACTATATTTTAAAGTCCAGAACGTTTGAACTGGGAATGTGATTGAAGACTAGAGCGAATCTAACTCCGATTGGAAAACTGTTTGAATCATATCTGAATTTAGTTACATTTCCATTTTTGCCGTATATGTAAGCTCTCCACCATTTAGAACTATGTGAGACTAAGCCGAATACGCAGATACTTCATCGGAGATTGATGAATACATATAGACTAGGTTTATATTAAAGGTATTGGGTGTGATGATAAATTTGCAATTTATTTTACATAATTTTGGTGTTTACGTGTAATTTTACAATAGGGTAGAAAGAGTAATTCAAGAATGGAAATGAGTGATGAAGTACTGATCAAATTAATGGATACTGATAAAATTTCCCTTAATTAAAACATGACTTAAAAAGAAAAGACTCGTTACTTTCTGATTCACAAGTCTCCTCTTAAGTTGCCCATAAATACCGATCCAAGAAGCAGTTGGCAATACTTTTCCAGTGCTATTGATGATGTCTGGAAGCTCAAACTCAATAGGGGGAAGATCATGGAAACCAATGGATAACCCAGCACTGCCCTAGCTGTTCTGGGAATGGACATTGTACAACCACAGGTACCTAGATTGTGCGACGCATTAAAAAAGGCAAGGCCGGAGTGTGATTTGCATTGACCGGAAGCAAAACAGTTAGATCTTGAAGATGCATTAAAAATGGCAAGGCCGGAGTGTGATTTGCATTGACCGGAAGCAAAACAGTTAGATCTTGAAGATGAACTACCCGCCACAAGAAAAAAAGTACTAGAATCTACAGACCCCATTACTGCCACATTGTATAACAAGTTTCTATTTCAGATGGGTGGTCTCCTTATGTTAATTTATATATAAGCATAATCTTAATCAATAAAGCACATCAACTTCAGCAATCCTTTAACTTTTGCATCCATTATCATCATTGATGCTATTTGATCTAATGAGCACCACAAAGTTGTTACACGCAAACCACACCAAAGCAAAGCAAAAAAACTGAAACTAAAATTGAAATAAGTGAAAAGGTCTCAATTATAGAAAACTAGAAAGTCAAGTATCCCGGGTTTTAAAGAAATAAGGCAAACATGTTTTAGAAGGAAACAACTCAGAACTAAAAGCTACTGCCTTCTTAGTGACTTTGTTTTTCTGCACCTATCATCTGTTTAAACTTGATCTTCATCAGCAACACCTGCAATCATATAGGAAAACAAAATCAGACCCACACCTTATACTAAAACCAATCAATATAATTGAAACATCCTATCCAACTTGTTAGTCTATGCCCTATGAATCATTCTAAGAAACCTGACATCAATGCATTCAGATATTAATAAGCACATGGACCATGTAACAAACAAAAATGTTCAAGTTCGATAGATATTGGAACGTTTAGTCGTACAGTGTGCAATGTGATCAGTATTTAACTGTCCTGGGTTCAATATCCAACTTCATTACATCTAGGAATCAGTACAAACAACAACATAAGCAGATTTTACCCTAGACCAGACTTTATCTGTTCTTGACCAAAACCGAGATGCATTAACACATATGGCCAATTATCCCCAAATCGCAGATTCACTTGTGAAATACAGTAGTGATTTCCAAAACGGATGCACAATGCATTAAGAGTCTAAGCCAAAAACTGATTAAAACTTTGCAATACACTGCAAGAGAAGATACACCATACATTTATGTAGGCCAACAAAATCGACGACTTCCAGATCGAAATTTGGGATCTGTTCATATAATTGAACAGCAAACACCAACAGATGGGATTCCAAAAAACTCAAATTCTATAACTCAAACATCTTAGAGATCCTACCCATTCATCAAGTGCATCATGCAAATCAAATCTCAGGCAATTTCAATCAACAACTTTAAATATACGAAAATTGAGATATAATTCGATTACCTAAACAGATCCGACAATGATATTGTTGATAGGAATGAAGATGAGCTTCACGAAAAACCCAACAAATCCCATCACTACGAACCCAATCGCAGTCCTCAGCGCAACCTTGCTGAATTCTACACCCAAAATCAATCAACAATCAGATCCGAATTCAACCGCAAATCACAACAACAATTCTGTATAAAACGAGATAGATCTACGGAAGCACAGATCTAAACTAAATCAAATCAAATTTACCCTTGCGATCGGGCTTGTGGCAACGCTTGACGAGGCGGATGCTATCCTTGGAAAACTCTCTCAGGGGATCCACCACTGAATCGATGGCGTCCATTTTCTTTTCTCTGAGCGAAAATTGAGGGGGAGACGAGAGAATATATGTATACACTACGGAGAAGTCGTAGTCGGAGACAAATGTGAAGACGCGTCAATCAGGGCGGTGGTCAAAAATGGGGGTTTTATTTGCGTAGGTGCAGTCTAAAACTACCGAAAGGCCCAATAAGTAGGAAGGAGATGTTTTGATTTTTTCCTATGATTCTCCTCTCCTTTAATCATTTCTTTAATAAAATAATTAATTCATCCAATGATACTCAATATTTAGCAAATAAAATACTTTGATACATAATATTTAAAATCGGACACTTTGATATCCAATCTATACCTCCGTTTGACACTTTAGTGCTTTCGTCAAATTTGCCGTTAAAATTGAGGGTATTATAGTTTTTTCAGATTAATTCATAAATGATTAATTTCTCAAATAGTACCGAATGTTTGGCAAATAAGACACTTTAATACCCAATGTTTAAAATCAGACAGTTTGGTACCCAATCTATACCTCCATTTGACACTTTAGTGCCTTCGTTCAATTTGCTGTTAAAATTGAAGGTATTACAATCTTTTTGTTTGGCTAGGCACAGACAAGATGATAATTTCAAAATTTAGCTTATTTTTCAGTTCCCAAGCACATCACCGAGTCTTCATGCTTTTGAGTTGTGTTATTTTTGTGAATGTTCTAAAAGCTTTTTTTTTTATTGCAAGCTGGATTTAAGATTTTTCTTGTAAATTTAGTGTTTTGCTAACTTACAGTAATATATATTATTATGCTCCAATTGATCTTTTAAGTTTTTGCAAATTTATTTAAATTGGAATAAAAATTAGCTGTCTTTTCATGATGCATACAATGAAATGCAATATCAAAACAGAAGTAGATATCTGACATTGTCGCAACAAGAGTAGTTTTTTTTTTTTTTTGAAACATGAGTAACATGAGTAGTCTAGTTTTGTTATAATTTGGGTAATATTCTATCCATATTTTTAAAACATTTGGGACTATATAAGTCATATTTTATGAATTAATATGAAAAGACTGTAATACCCTGAATTTTAACGGTAAATTTGACAGAAGCACTAAAATGTCAAATGGAGGTATAGATTGGGTACCAAAATGTCCAGTTTTAAACATTAAGTATCAAAGTGTCTTATTTGTCAAACATTGGATACCATTGGAGGAATTAACCCTTAATAAAATGGTTGAAAATTAAAAATAAAGATGTTTTGATTGAATTTTCATGAGTTATATATATTTTAGTTATAAGATGATGAATCTATTGGGTAAGTGATGAGTTTAGTTAATTTGGGCCTCTAGGCCTTCCCACTGCTCAGTTACACAAAACTCTCTTTGACGTTGATTGAATTCTAGTTGGACTTAAATTGCTTTTTCTCAAAGATTGATCGATCTTTGTGGGCTTTCCTAGACGTTGTGGTGGCTCATTTTCATTTTCAATAATGCAAGGATAATGATGTTTTTTGAAATCATATCTTAAACCGGATGTGGCAAATGATGATTGTATATAATTATTTTAATTTATAATCATATCTTAATCATAACATATAAAACGGTTTAAAGATGATTTACAAAAAGATGATCGTCCTAGCACTACTTTAATTTATCCAATGTCCTAGCACTACTTTCATTTATCCGACATATAACCTCTGATAACAAGTGATGTTTTAGTTAGGTGCACACCATAGACAATAAAGAAAACACTCCAATGCATATAAAAACATGTCCATATCCTTATTGCAATCGTGCGACCCTGACATTCGTAGATAATGGTTATACCTAGGATGCATCCAATCCAAGTGGTTATACCACTGAAGCCCTACAGTGGTGGGAATGTTGCCCATGTTTTCGTCCCCACGGCTGTAGGACTACCGGAGATTTTCATGTTAATCATGTCAGCAATCAGACCAGACACAACTACTAGTTTTACAAGTCCTTCAGAAGTGCCAAGAGAACTTGAGTATTTTAGCATTGCTATTCATGAATCAATCAATCGTGTTTGTACCTAATGCAAATCAAATTCCATTTTGAGGCCATAATAAACGCAGTACAATATACAATAGCTTAGGCCATAATTGCAAAGATGCTGCTAAATGTTTTGTGTACAAGTTGAGCAGGTCATTTATACATTTGACTTGGCTTTGATCTCAAAAACACCAAACCCCGAAAACTATTTCAGCTCCATGCTACCTCAAAAGTATTCATCTCTTAAAAACTCCGGCTGGCTGCCTCTGATATTCCACAACTTGAATAAGCTTCCCCAAGTCCCAAACCATAGCTGCAAGATCTTGACAAACACGGCTTCATGCTTTGATCTACCATCACTATCCACTCTAATTGAGAAAGCATCAAGAACTCTCACAGAGGTTTTGAAACTTCCAACGTAAAGCAACATTGAGAACTTTAACATTGCAGTATAAGCAATTAGCGGTTCTTGAACTCCACTTTATTTAACTAAGAGATGCAGCTTAAATTGCAGGCATTTGATTGAGAAAACCACTTCAACTTCCCTTCCAACTTTCTCCCACTCAAATCTTAAAAATGGAGAAGATAAAGTAAAACTTTTACCTTTTCTTCTCCGCAGATGGCTTGATGATAGGAAAGAAACTTAACTGGATGCCTTATATTATCAATGGATTGTCAAACAGCACGTTCATGCTTTAGTTCACTATTTGATTTGTACAATCTTGATGTTAGAGAGGCTTGCTGCGACCAAGCAGTTATGGCTGCAAAAAGTGCAACAACATATAATCACTTAGATTATAAAAGGTGTGATACAGACCATAATCTTATAGTTTAAATTTATACAGTTAATTAGAAAACTGTAATAAAAGTTTGAATATAGAGCATGAATGTCAAAACTTACTTGGATATGCTCCAAAAACAAGACCAATCAGTAATATAGATGAAAAGGTCTCATGAATCAGTTCTTTGCTGGAATAAACCATTCAATGGGAAGTATCTCAATCTTCCTCAACCACTCAGAAAAGTGAATAGTCATCCTCTTGCCAAGCAATTGACCGAGAATCATCGAATCATCAATCCTGTTGAGACCCTTTGGCCATTGTTTCTACTTACAGCCGGTACCAGCAAATCATCATCTTTAATGACATAAGACTTTGATGGTTAACCTCAGCAAGCCCAACAGTCACTGGCAGTGACCCAGGAATATATCCTTCCTTCCTTATGGCAGCAGTTAAACTTTCAACTGTAGCATATATCTCCGCGGAGTGACTATGAGACCGATCACCTGCCATAATATATGAACATTACTATCAACTTCAATCCAACTACAGCCAGGCGTCTTTTTCAGTCCCATGTCTTTGATATCTGATCTGACCCTAGTAACTTGATTCCATTTCCATAAATCTTCATACAAGTTGGCAAGAAGTGTACGGTAATCGACACTAGTAGGATCAAGTTCAAAGATATGATCAGCCACAACTTCAGCAAGTCTTTCCTCACTATGAATTTTGCATGATCCGAGCAATGATCCCCATATACGGTCATCTGGGGCACACGGCATTGTCAAAACTATATCGATACGACCCGTTTCAAAAATTTCCCAAAACGTTGTGAAATGACCAAAATACTTTTGTGGGACATTGGTTGACTCTGAATAGTGTGAAAATCATCTAACCTATATTGTACTCCATACGTAGGGCTCGGCGATACAAACGCATCCGCGAAGATGGAATTGGACTCCGAGTAGTAACGAAGGTGTTACGGACCAAAAACGGAATTAAAGGGAATGGATAAATGGACATGTGGCATGTTGTGGTTGGTCCAGGTGTTATTTGTTATTGATTTGTCACTATTTGGGTTATTGAAATATGTTATTGGTTCGGTGGTATGGAAAGAAAAGAAAATAAGAAGAAACAGAAAACCAAACCGTGCCCAACTCGCCCAACACTGAGTCGACTCAGTCTCACCGTCGATTCACCATCACCGGCCACTAATTGTCTCGCCGACCACCTGCACCGAGCCCGCCTTGTTCCCAGCAATACGTCCACAAAGTTTCAGCCTCAGAATTGGCGAGGAAGATCACTGTCGAACTTGGACATAAACCGACGCCGCAAAGCTCGACGTCGTCGATCCCACGCCGACCACCAATCGGGAAAGAGAAGCCCGGAATTAGCTTCCCCACGTCGAGGCGATCTCAGAGCACTAAACCCCACTGGTGGAGACCCTCAGAATCGCCTGCGATAAGCTCGACGGAGTCCGAACTTTTCCTGCGCTTTTTCCGGTGAAACCCGACATCGGTGAGTGTTGTAAGTATGATTTTTGGAATCCTGGTAATCTATAGATGAATTTTCACATATTGCATGTCGAATTTGGTTGATATTTGAGTGATTTGGAGCTCACCAGAAAATTGAGGTTAGTCTCCGAAATCTAGGGATTTTCCAGCGACTATAGTGGCGGCGCAGATGAACACGCCGAAATTTCCAGATTCCGATGAGTTTTCCGGCGTCGTGCCGGCGGCAGCGTTACAGCATGATGGTGCTGACGTCATCTGCCACATGGATGACACGTCAATGCCACGTGGGTGACACATCAGTGCCACGTCAGCACCGACGTGCTGAAGTCAGCAATCGTTGACTGTTAGTCAATGTCGTTGACCAGTGTTGACTGACCACTTTTCCAAGTGGAAACGATGTTTCGGACTCGATGGCGAGCTCCATTTCACCATCCAAGTTACGATTAAACCCCAATTGAGCAAAACAAGTAGAATTAGGGTTTTACAATTCAAACTCGTTTATCGTTATTAAATTGTGATTTGTTGGTATAATTAGGTGAGCAGTACCAGGGGAATCAGCGTAACCGACCCGCACCTACATACGAAGGTGACGACTATCATTCGGCCTTTCTGTGAGTGGATGGGTTGATTTTAAATGTGTTTTGAGCATGATATGATTCATATATATATATATATATATATATATATATATGTTTATGAAATAGATTTTCCTGGAGTTTATGCATATGGTGTTTATGGTTAGTATAGTTGATGGCCCACCTGAGAATCCATTGGGTTTGATTCCTAGTGGGTTCTAAGCATGTGATGTTGGGCATTGGGTTCGATTCCCCTTGCCTTGACATCCGGACACTGGTGGTTCGATTCCCCAAGTCCTACACACTATCACTGGTGGTTCGATTCCCCAAGTCGGATTAGATCACGGCCGTAGATTATACTGTATTATTGAATTGCATAGGTTTGCCATTATGATGCTCTACTGTACTACTATTGCATGTTCATTGTAGTATAGACTCATACTATTGTTGTTTTTAAACTGTGGGGGTTACTATATGCTTTGTAAATGTTTTACACTGATCTTTATTTTCCTTGTCCACTCACCCTTGTTTTGCGCCCCCTCAGGACTTGATACTGTTGTGCACCACAGAGACGAGCAGCAGGAATCAGAGTAGCTCTGTTTCATGTCATAAAGAGTGGGAGACTCTTTGCTATCCGTGTATTGTTCGATAGACTTGTGTACGTAGCAGTATTTGTGTATTTATTCCGCCTTCGGGTTACTATCGTGTAAACTTGTTACTTCCACTGTAGACGCTCTGGTACATTGAGTTTGTTGTTAATTTGTTCCCTTGTTATCGTTTAGTTTGGTGTTTTGTCGTTTTCTTTGGGTTTAGGCTTCGTCACTCTTTGGGGGTGATGACTGCACCTCTCGGGCCCCACTATTTGGGGTGGGGTGTGTTAAATATCATATGCGTGGTTAAGATGCCCAGCTCGACCTAAAAGATCAACCATGCAGGTGTACTGTTCAAGTTGGGGTTAAATTTTGTAATCTTCGACCATCCGTTTGAAATACTTCAACCCCTCTTCAACCCTCCCAGCATGGCTGCAGGCAAACATTAGAGCTGTAAAAGTTGCATGGTCAGGCTTCATTTCTGCTGCTTCCATCTTTCAAATAAAGCAAAGGTTTGATCCGCATGGCCATGCATTCCTAATTCCAAAAGAATTGAGTTCCATGATACTTCATTTCTTTTAGGCATGTTCTCAAAAATACCCAATGAGCTAATCCTGTCTCAACATTTAGCATATGCAGTTATTAGAGAATTATTCACAAGAACATTGGGCTCAAATTCTCGTCGTGTTAGATAACCATGAACCTCCTTGCACAAAATCATGATTGACAATTGAGCACAAACTGCTAGGATACTTGAAACTGTCATAGCACTAACTCCTTCAACTTGCATATCAAGGAAGGCCTTTAAAGCGTCCCCTAGAAACTCATTATGCGTATATCCAGGTATCAAGGCATTCCATGACACCAAATCTCTAGCTTGAATTGCTTTAAAAAGTTCCAATATTGAAGGTAATTTGGTTTGTTAATAATCTGCGCTTCCCTCTTTTTGGTTTTCGTTTGCTTGATTTTGGTTTAGTTGACTATAAGTTTGTTTATATCCATAGTTGTGATCAATTACATTTCATCTATAGGCCATATGTGTCATGGTTTAATTGGATTTACCGTAGTCCGATTGAAGATTAGCACAAAATTATGTGAGTTTTGGTGGATTATCATTCTTTCTCTTTGTTTATGTGAGCAGTTAGTTTTCTAGATTAAGTCCCTATTCAACTAGATTCGTCATTTTCAATTGGTTCTCTACTTTATCTAATTTTTGACTCATTATTTGATAGCCTCTGACTTTTATACTCTATTTTTATTTGTAGAGTTACGAAGGACTGCGATCTTTCCTATTCAGTAGGAACTGTTCACATTATGTTGCATGTAGGTGAAATGTAGTTAATTGGACTTGATTGATATTTTTTTTTCTTCCTAAGTTTCTGCAGAACATATTGTATTCCATTACATACTGGTTACAAAATGCACTGATTGTGTCCTCCAACTTAAAGCTCGATCAGGTATTCCTTTGCTGATCAATTCCATCTTTTTAATGCAGCTTGCTTTGAAGGAGGAATTGCTTTAAAAAATTGCAATCTTTAAGGCGAGTTGGTCTGTCAATAATTTGCATTTCCCTCTTCTTTTTTTTTTTTGTTTACTTGATTTTATTTTAGTTGATCATTTTTGTGCGGAATTTTGAATATTGAGCATTTGTTTATTAATGAGAAAATTGGAAATGTTGGTGACGGATCAATGTTATGCGGACAAAAGGATTTCAATGTTGGTGACACATTAGTTGTATAGAACTTTCTTCAAATACTACTATTTGTACTGTATAGCTAGCTATTCTTTTGTGCTTTCAAACCCGCACCATCAATGGCGTGGGCACCCTTACTAGTGTATACTGCAATGTAGTGGTTACAAGATTCCTGCTGATATGGGCCTTATGAAACCATCTTATAACAACAGAAGAGTTTACTGAAGGATAACACAGATCTGTCAACATTTTCCAAAGGTTGAGATTTTCCTGGCAAATACTAAATGAAATTTAGGTAGCACCTAGTGCTAGTAGGTCATAGGTGATTGTATTTGTCACACAAGGAAAATGAAAATGTTCCTTTTAGATTTCGAACACTCTTGGGCCTCTCCACTTATGGCCAACTAGGCGCCAATTAACTTTGATTGGACTCAAAATGTCTTAACAACTAAATTGAGACAGGCCTTAATCTTTGAAATAACCATACTTGAAAATCAAATTCATGTTAGCACATGTCTGCCTCCCTTTCCCTCTTTTTCCATTCCTCTAAATATGTATACAAAATTTCCCCTCTTTATCCTATCATTTCCTCTCCATAATAGTTATTCGATTATCAACCAAACTTAAAGCATATTACCATAGGGAGGTTATAAAAGTTACCACACAAGCAAATGTATCAATTTTTGGTGTTGTCCCACATCAGAGATATCAGTGAACCTGTCAAAGTCATCAGACAGGCTTACTGACAGCTTGTACCTCAGTAAACCTCCAATACATACGCCCATACCACATACAGTACTTTTAAACTATCCAACACCTAGATCAGAGGCATATTAAGAAGACTGTAGGTGTATTGAGTGTGCATGCTGTAAGAAGTTATACACCTACATGTCAAGCTATACAGTAAGATTACTAAAGACAATCGTGTAGACATGAAGCTATATGAAGTATGCATATCAGAAACACATAACAGTAAGTATGACTTACTAGAAGCCATTGAAAATTGAGAGAAGGACTAAAGGACGGATTGATAATCTTCTATGCACAGCAAAGACTTAAGCTCTCTTAGCACCGATTGGGTTATGCTTAACTCAAATAAAAGAGAACGGGATGATTCTTTGTGTACACAAAGACTTCAATATATAGCAGATGTTCGCAATCAGCCGACCTATCATAACATTGATTGCAAACTGATGTTGCTTTATAACAAGGACTCCTATTGCAATGATACTTAACTAAAGGGTCCATATCTTAATAGAAGAGGTATATTAAATCCTAAGCATATTAGAACTCCCTAAAACAGCATGTACTAGCAGTGCAAGACGCCGGCTATTTGATACTCAAATCTTACATTCTCCCACATGAGTATCAAAGGGAACTGAAGTACAATACATTAGTAAAAGACTAGCATATAGGATGATCATTGAGTTCACTTAAGCGCTTAAGATTTCTCTTCTTGAAAACAACATGTCAGGTTTAACAATTATGCAGAATTGTAGAATCCACAACACTAATCTGGTATGTGATGTTTCTCTCTACAATTACATACATAAAAGGCAACCATACAAATGTTGTTGACCAATCAATGCAATCTGCAATTTGAGTAAGCCGTGAAGCCCTTACTCCCACATTTTAGTCCTGGATTGAAGTTTCAACAGAAACTTCGCATCCTTGTTATCTGTAAGTTTTAATAACAGTATGAACAAAAGTTGAATTAATCATGTTTGCATATCCATAACTGATATTCATAAGAGCACAGATACATAACATAATGAAAAATCGAAACTCAACTGCAAAACTGTCTTTTAGAATGGAAAACATGGTCTATCAAAACAATGCAACTAAAGCTGATCTTTAGAGTAACTGAGCTTTATGTTACTCCCACATAATTGCATAATTGAATGAATCATGAAGACCTAGACTTCTTAAATGCCTTCTGAATGCCACTAAGGTGATGCCCTTTGTGAGCGGATCTGCAATCATATCATCAGTACCAATGTGAATAACATTGATAATACCATCTTTGACTTTGTCTCTGACCAGAAATACTTAATGTCCATGAGTCTTGAAGAAGCAGTTCTTTTGTTGTTTCTTGAGAAGAAAACAGCTCCTCTGTTGTCACAATAGAGCACAAAATGACTGTGAATGGAATCAATAACCTTCATTTCTGTTACACAGTTCTTCATCCACACAGCTTGCTTAGTTGCCTCAAAACATGTCATAAACTCAGCTTCCATTGTATTAGTTGCTATAGCTCCTTGTTTGGCGCATTTCCATGATATAGCGCCACATGCTAGCAAGAATACATAACCTCCTATAGATTTCCTATCTTTATCATCACCTCCATGATCTGAATCTGAATAAGCCACTATTTCCAGTTCTTTTACTTGCTTTTACACTAACATGTAATTTTTAGTGCCTTGTAAGTATCTCAGTACTTTCCTTGCTGCATTCCAATGAGGCTTTCCTGGATTTGATTGAAAAAGACTAAGTAAGCTCACCACAAAAGCTATGTCAGGTCTAGTGCAGACTTGTGCATACATAAGGCTTCCAACTAGAGAAGAATATGGCAATTTCTTCATTTTTTCCTTTTCTGCAGCAGTAACAGGACATTGCTTGTGAGAATATGTTTCTCCTTTAAGAATAGGTGCTTCAATTCCATTGCATTTGGACATGTGAAATCTCTTTGGAACTTTCTCAATGTATGCTGTTTGTGATAACCCTAGTACTTTATTGGTTATGCCTCTGGTGATTTCAATTCCCAGAACATAATGAGCTTCCCCTAAATCCTTCATCTCAAAATTCTGTGACAGCATCTTCTTGGTATCACTTAATAGCTGCTTGTCTGAGCTAGCTAAAAGGATATCGTCCACATACAAAACCATAAATATGAATTGAACACCTTTGAACTTCAAATAGACACATTCATCTAACCTGTTAACATTGAAGCCAGCAGCTGTAACCAGTTCATCGAACTTAATCTGCCACTGTCTAGAAGCATGCTTGAGTCCATAAATTGACTTGTTGAGCTTAATATGCCACTGGCATAAGGACAAACAAATACCTAAGGACTTGAACATCTGTTTTTCATGAATTCTTTTATGTTTGTTTTCCCATGTAACGTCTCATTATCTTCTCTTCTCTGTAATTACTAAAGCATCTAAATTAATCAATGCAAATTTCTTGTCCTCTATCTTGTGTTATGAAATATCAAAATTTGCTCGAAAAGAGTTGTAATTGAGATGTTTTCCCAAACGATAAGTTAAACTCAAAATGATCAGTATCTAAATTGTTGAAAGCAATAATTTTTCACAGTTGGTTATTTCTGTATTATCAAAAATTTAACTGATGTTATGAATTCAAAAGTTTTGTGACTAAAATTATTGTGTTCCTGGGAGTTAGCAGAAATGATTAAGGCTAATGATGTGTTGATTGTATACGAAACATGAAATTCTAGAGAAAAGAACTTGGAAAATGGAAATGGGACTCCTATTGTAGCTCAGGAAAACCAGCAGAAGTTGGACGGAGGAAGAACTAGACAAGTAAGTTTTACTTGTACTAGGACATATGCTTAGTTACTGGAAATACAGCTTAACATGCGTTGTTTTATCCCCTCAAAATATAGATTCTCAATCACAGATCCGAACCTGCATTTCTTTTTAGTAAGGGAAGTACTTGAATTTGGAGTCGATGATTGCATTTTATGTACCTTCGCTTCTGCATTTCTATGTTATAGTTTATTTACTTTTTGCATCTGATTGTTTTCCAGGCTAAATCGTGCATTACACCTGAGGTGGATAGTTCCCCTCAAGAAACACATTTCAAGCCTCTGAGGTACATGCTATAATTATTTTCGGTATAGATTTGAAGGACTAAGTTTTTGTATGTTGCATCTCTGAGTCCATGTTGGGTTTTCGCAAAACAGTTTTCAGAGTCAAACTAAGCAATGCATTTTTCATTTTTTTGTTAGGTTTTCTTTATGTTTCTTTTTCAATATTTATAGATTCTGTGTCATTTAGTCAAAACATGTTCTACTTTTTCCTACTGTGTATGGATTATCATTGGAGTTTATTCTAAATGGAAATTTGACAATTCTATGATGACTAAGTGTTATTCACTATGTTGGCTGGTTTCCATGATAATAGGGTATAATATCTGCATTCTTAAAACCGATATACTTCTGTTTATTGCGTCGGGATACCTTGTCTTAAAATAGTAATTGTTAATATACTCCCAATTACGTTCTGAAGTTATAATTTGGACAGGCAAACTACTGTTTACTGATCATTCTTTTGTTTTGTCTAAAATAAGAGGCAATATGAGAAAGCTTATGGATTTGTCCACCTTTTGGCGATTCCAGAAGGATGTTGTAATCGAGATGATGTTGGCATAATGCTGAACTTGAAGCTGTCGACCTCTCAAGGGAGGTAAGATTATATGTATTGTACATGTTTGTACAAATTTCGTCCACCTTGTTGAATGACGAACGAATCCTACAAAACAAAGAAAATAGACAACGAAGGTTAACTAACATCGGTGGGGTGTTAGCCAAAGGCCCTCTGATGCCTAAGTCAGAAATGAGTTATGGGAGCTTAGGAGTTTTTAGAGGGTTTTTTTGTGTGTACCTTGAATGGCAAATGACAACCGCTATTTATAGTGGTTGTAGAAAGATCTTCCTTTGGCAGGTTTATTAGGAGCATTAAATGCATTAAATGAGATTTAATGCACTTGAATGCACCTGAATGGTTGTCTGATCTCCGAGATCACTTCCCGAGATGTGGTGGTCTCTGAAGAGCCCTCATCGAGAGGAGATGAACTTCATGGAGGTCTTGTGGTCTCCCTTTGACCGAGATGACGGCGTAGAGATTCGTAATCTCCGTCAAGGGTATGCTCGTCCTCTCGGGATTAGAATCCATGTGGCGCGTTCTAACTGGTCAGGATTTTATTTTTTTGCAGTTGGTCTCCTTCCTTCTTCTCCTCTCCTTTGACTTGATTTTGACTCAATTTTGAATATTTTTCAGGTGTCAAGATGACTCGTCAAGGTGACTGGGAAGGCGATACTTCGGATGGTCTCGTGCTCCCTCATGATTTCGTCCCTGGTTAGTTGCTCGTATTTTTCCTCCTTTTTACTTTGCTTTAATTTTCTTCCCATGATTCTTCTCATGACTGATCCTCGAAATTTTCTTTCAGTGTCAGAGCTCTCGCGGAGGGTCACTACACAGCCGGATATGAACAAAATCAAGCTGATATTTGGTCTTCCAGGTGAGTACAGGGAATGGAGATGGTTGTTGAGTCCATGGAGAGCGAGGACTAATGGGCTACCTCCTTCCAAGGAGATTTCAACGCTGAGAGAGGTGGGGGTTGAGCTGCTTGAGCCCTTGCCTCTCAACGTGATTGATGTTGATTCTCTATCTGAGGTCTCCGGCGGATCGAAGAGGAGACAAGCCGAGGCCGAGCCAAGGGCCGAGAGCAATCCCTTGGTCTCCAAAGAGAAGAGGCCGAGACGTGAAGATAGGTCAACTGATGGTTCTATGGGAGATGAAGTGTCATCCTCAAGTCGCCTAGGGGGGAAACGTACCACAGGTAAACAGCCGAGTGTGCTGCTTAGGTTCGCGTGAATCAGTTGAAGCGTTTGAGGCGTGGCCCTTCAAAGAAAGCGGATATGATCTCGAGGGAAGTCTCGAGAGAGATCTCGAGAGACGTCTCGGGGAAAGGCTTGAAGGACGTCTCTGAGAGGGCGCCAACTGAGATCTCGAATGATGTCTCGGGGAAGGTCTCCATTGAGATCTCGAAGGAGGTCTCGAGAGGCTGTAATGGTGATGTGCCAGTGGAACTTCTGGTTGCTCCTCCTTTGCTAGCTTCATTTGACTTGCACAAGACTACTATTGGCGTGGAAGTTGTGGTAAATTATGTTCAGGCTATAAGAGAATTGTCAAGCGAACCTTTAGAGAAGCTTGAAGGGGTTCCTCTAGATCTTGGTGTTGCAATGAATGAGACATATGATATGAGCAATTTTTTTGACAATGTCGATATGCATGGTCTTCCTGAAAACTCTTTGCGGGGTGCAGTGGTTGATGATGGCCACTTGGAGAACAAAAAGGTTGAGACGTTATCTGCGTTCCAAAGAGGCATGCATCTTCTGGGAGAACTTCTGCATGATTCATCTCTCCTTCATGCCCCCACTTCTCATCAACTCAAGCGATGGGAAGATGAGATCTCGAACTTGAAATCAGCTCTTGTTCTCTCTGAAGAGAAGTGTTTGAAGGTGGTCTCTGATCTCACTTCAGTGAAACAGGAGCTTGTTGGGGAGAAGGAGTCTCGCGAGGGAGAGGTTTGTAAGCTCATGCAATCTGAAGATCTTATAATCAAACTAGAGTCTAATTTGTCTGAAGCCCATTCAACACTCGTGACCCTTCAAGCGGAAGCCGAAAAGTCGAAGGCTGAGAAAAAGGTCGAGTTGTCAAAAGTGTTCTCGGAGCTAGAGGCCTCCAGAGATGAGTTCGACAGGTTGAAAGCCGAGAAGGATGGAGAGATCTCGAATTGGAAGCGCACTGCTCTCGATATTACATATAAATTTAAGGATATGCAGAAGGAGCTTGAGGGACTAAGGGAGTCTGCTTCGGATGTCGTGGATAGCTATAGAGTCGGTTATTTTGATGGTAGAGACGGGGTTCCCCCGGCTCATCCACTAGAAGATGAAGAGGAGCTCATGTCTGTGGATGTTGATGGAGAAGTTGTAGCTGGGCCCCCTGCTGAGTAGTTCCATTCAAGAGAATAGATTTACAGGTAGTGCACCCTTAGTGTTCCCTAGTTTGAGAAGAAATAAGGGCATACTGCCCCCATTTTGCTTTATATTTCTAGTAGCTTTTGCTTTTGAACTTGTTTGACTTTCGTATCCTGAATGAAAGACTTACTTTCCATCTCGTCCTCGTTTTCCTTTGTGCTCCTCTTCCTTGTCTCATAATCTTTTTGTTAGATCGAGACCAATCGAGAGTGCTGTTTGCTTTCCCCTTTGTAGTAGATTACTTTTTGTAAAGGGTTTAGGACTTTAGACCTCTTGGCTATCTCCCACAGGAGAGAGCAACGCGGGCCACCCATAGATGGGTTTTTAGACCTCTCGGGTTGTCTCCTAGAAGAGGGAGAGCACCGTGGGCCACCCTTTGATGAGTTTTTAGACCTCTTGCGTTGTCTCGTTGGATAGGGGACTGAATCATGGGTTGCCTAGTCCAACGAGATGAATGCAACTCGGGCCACCCATAAATGGGTTTTTAGACCTCTTGGGTTGTCTCCCAGGAGAGGGAGAGCACCAATGGCCACCCTTAGATGGGTTTTTAGACCTCTTGCGTTGCCTAGTCCAACGAGATTAATGCAACTTGGGCCACCCATAGATGAGTTTTAGACCTCTTGCATTGCCTCGTTGGATAGGGGCCATGAATCATGGGTTGCCTAGTCCAACGAGATTAATGCAACTTGGGTCACCCATAGATGGGTTTTTAGACCTCTTGGGTTGTCTCCCAAGAGAGGGGAGAGCTCCAAGGGCCACCCTTAGATGGGTTTTTGGACCTCTTGCGTTGCCTCGTTGGATAGGGGCTATGATTTATGGGTTGCCTAGTCCAACGAGATTAATGCAACTTGGGCCACCCATAGATGAGCTTTAGACCTCTTCGTTGCCTCGTTGGATAGGGGCCATGAATCATGGGTTGCCTAGTCCAACGAGATTAATGCAACTTGGGTCACCCATAGATGGGTTTTTAGACCTCTTGGGTTGTCTCCCAAGAGAGGGAGAGCTCCAAGGGCCATACTTAGATGGGTTTTTTAGATGTCTTTTTGAAGACTTATGATCTCGCTTCTCAGCTAGACGTCTCCAGCTGAGAGCAGAGATAAGTGGAGTGCTCAGACGTCTCCGAGCCACTCCCTCTGTCTCATATGATTGTCAAGAGTTGCATCTTGTTGATAGTGGAGATATGTGGAAAAATTTCATACATTTTATTGAAAGCTTCATAATAGATGTTTCTTGAGACAAAGTACATCGATACAATGAATAAGGCTTTGAACATAGCCTTCAATTCTAGGAACATAATTTTCCTTCGGATTGATCTTTGTGCTACACATAATATTTGCTCAAATTATTGGCATTCCATGGTCTTTGTACTTCCTTTCCCTCCATGGTATCTAGAATATAGCTTCCATTTCCTCCAATGCGACTAATCTTGTATGGTCCCTCCCAATTTGGCTTCATCTTCTTTGATCCTTCTCTACGTTTTGTTTCGAAGGCTTTGCGAAGGACTAAGTCTCCCGGTAGGAAGTGCCTTGTCTTGACTCGCCTGTTGTAATTTGAACGGAGCTGTTGTTAATATGCCGCCAATCGGAGGGCAACCCTCTCGCGCTCTTCTTCAAGAAGGTCGAGATTAGTTGTCATCTCTACGGCATTCTGCTCGAGACCAGATATCTCCGTGAGTGGGGAAGGGACTACGACACCTAGTGGGATGATGGCTTCAGAGCCAAAAGCAAGAGAAAATGGGCTTTCACCGGTAGATCACCGTTTGGTTATTCGATATGACCATAGTACCTCAGGAAGCAATTCGGGCCATTTGCCTTCTTTTCCATCTAGCTTCTTCTTGAGGCAGTCAAGAATTGTCTTGTTGGATGCCTCTGCTTGTCCGTTGCCTTGGGGGTATCGAGGAGTTGACTTGTGTTGCTTGATACCCCATTTTTCAAAGAAAGCCTTTGTCTTCTTTCCCACAAATTGCGGGCCATTGTCAATGACAATAGATTGAGGTATCCCAAATCGGCAAATAATGTTCTTCCAAATAAATCGGATAATATCATCTTCATTGGTGGAGTCGAGGGCTTCAGCCTCCACCCATTTGGTGAAGTAATCGATCGAAACGATCATCATTGTTCTTCCTCTCGATGCCTTGGGCAGCGGTCCCACTAAGTCAATGCTCCATCTCATGAATGGCCATGGACTTAACTGTGGGTGAAAGTCTTCCGCGGATGCGTTAGGGATTGGCTTGTATCGTTGACATCTATCGCACTTCATCGCGAGATCCTTCGCATCTTGATGCATAGTGGGCCAATAGTATCCTGCATTCAATGCTTTTTGGGCAAGTGACCTGCCTCCGGAGTGGTTTCCACAAGCTCCCTCGTGGATTTCGCTTAGAACTGCGAGGGTATCAGGGTACTTGATGCACCTTTGATGTGGGCCTGAGAATGAACGTCTATGAAGCTCTCCACCCTTCACATAATATCGAAGAGCCTTGTTTTGCAATTTTCTAGCTTCTAGCCTCCCTTCCGGAAGACTTCCATTCACTAAGTAATCCGTGATGGGATCTTGCCAATTAGGTCTCGTGTTGATTTGCATGACATCAACTTTGTTCGGGATAGGGGCCACCTGCATGCTCTCAAGCTCCTCTTCGATGATGCTTGGTTTGTCTAGATGCTCAACTGGGATGGAGTGCCTAAGTCGGTAATCGAGTGAAGAGCCCAAGTTTGCTAGTGCGTCAGCATGTGAGTTCTCCATCCTTGGGATTTTTGTAAGTGTGAATGTTACAAAAGCTTTTAAAAGTTTTTGTACCTTGTCGTGGTAACGAACCATCTTTGGATGTTTAGCCATGTACTCGCCTGAGGTTTGGTTGGTGATCACCTGCGAGTCGGAGTGTATGGCTAAGTTCTTTACTGAGAGCTCCTTAGCTAGGCGTAGGCCTGCCAGTAGTGCTTCGTATTCCGCTTCGTTGTTAGAGGCCTTGAATCCGAGCATGAGAGATTGCTCAAGTATTGTCCCGTCTGGGGTGACTAGGACGCCACCGCTCCTTTTTGGTTGGATGACCCGTCAACATGCAAGTGCCACATGTTCGGAGGTGACGCTCTTGGGTGGGAGCCCGTGGAGAGGAGAGCACCTTGTTCCTTGCGGCCTTCTGTTGTGGAGACATGCTCATTGTCTTGTGGTGGGATAGAGATGAACTCTGCTATGAAGTCTGCTAAGGCTTGGGCTTTTATGGCCGTTTTAGGGCTGTAAATCAAGCCATATTGGCTTAATTCCATCGCCCATTTCATGACACATTGGGTACCGTCTAGGCTATGTAGGAGTTATCTCAGAGGATACACCATCATCACGATTATCCTGTGGGCTTGAAAGTATGGTCTTAGCTTCCTAGCGGAGATTACTAGGGCCAAAATCAATTTTTCAAACTTTGGATATCTGGTCTCGGCATCGAGAAGAGTTTTTGATGCATAGTATACTGGGAGTTGTGCCCCCAGCTCTTCTCGAATGAGAGCAGAGCTAACTGCCACCTCGGATACTGCAAGATATACATACACGTCTTCACCTGGTTGTGGTTTCGAGAGCAAGGGAGGAGTGGACAAGTAGGACTTCAGGTCCTGGAATGCCTTCTCGCAGCTCTCGTCCCATTTGTGCTTTGCAGCCTTTTTGATGGCTTGGAAAAAAGGCTTGCATCTGTCCGTTGATCGAGACAAGAATCTATTGAGGGCAGCTGCTCTCCCTGTTAGACTTTGAATCTCCTTCATTGTTGATGGCGACTTCATATTGAGAATGGCTTTGACTTGGTTTGGATGGGCTTCGATTCCTCGCTTGGTTGCTAGGATTCAATATCATTTGATACTTCCTTAGAAGTTCGAACGCAATTGTCAAATGTTTAAGATGATCTTCCCGTCGAGGTGCTTTGACAAGTATGTCGTCAACGTAGACCTCCATGGTTTTGCCAATCTGATCTTTGAAAATCTTATTGACTAACCGTTGGTATGTGGCGCTTGCATTTTTGAGACCAAAAGGCATGACTTTGTAACAATAAGTTCCTCTTTCTATTACAAAAGAGGTTTTGTCTTTGTCGGGCTCATACATCGGGATCTGGTTGTAACCAGAATAAGCGTCCATAAAGCTGAGCAATTGGTTTCCAGAAGTGGAGTCGACAAGCAACTCAATCCGTGGGAGCGGGAGATGATCTTTTGGGCAGGCCTTGTTGAGGTCTGTGTAATCTACACAAACTCGCCATTTGCTTGTTCCTTTCTTTGCAACCAATACCACATTGGTTAGCCAGTCGGAGTGAGTTACTTCTTCAATGAAACTCGCCTCTCGAAGCTTGTCAATCTCGGCTTCCACGATCTGTGTCCTCTCGGTGGTCATGGGCCGTCTTTTTTGAACAACGGGTTTGAAAGATGGGTCCACATGTAGCTTATGACAAGCTACACTTGGATCAATCCCGGGCATGTCGGAAGGGGACCATGCAAACACGTCTATATTTTGTTGGAGAAAAGCAGTGAGCTCAGCCTGTTCTCTCGGACTAAGCAGAGATCCGATTCGAGCTTGTTTCTCCGATTGGTTAGGATAGAGAGGATTGACTGTCACGTCTTCTTCAGGATTCCACCTCTCCTCCTCAGCTGCGGGGAGGAGGCGAGACTCATCCTCCTGATTCTGTTGCTGTGATTGCTATTTGGGGCTGGTCATCACCTCCCCTTTCTCCAGGGTGGAGAAGGTTGGGATGCACTTTTTGGCGGCTTGGATCCCCTGAATGGCGCACATTCGAGCCATTGCTTGATCGGCTTTTATTAGTCCTATGCCTCCACCAGGGATGGGAAACTTTATTTTTTGATGTTTGCTTGAAGCTTGTGCGTCTATCTTGTGCTTCCATGGCCTGCCCAGGATTCCATTGTAAGGAGAAGGTTCGTCAACAACCATGAACTCTTGAGAGCATATGACCGGAGCAGTGTAGACATCTAATTCAACTGTACCAACTGTAAAGGTCGTGGTACCATTAAAGGCCGTAAGTTTTCTCGCCACTTTCTTTATGTGCCTTTCTAGCCCAGGCTCCGTATAACGGAGAGTTGAAGAATGTTTGCAGCACTACCTTCATCTACATGAATTCGCTCCACCTCAGCATGAGCGATTTGCATGCTGATGATCAAAGCGTCATTGTGGGGCATATCGACCCCGATCAAGTCTTTTTTGGAGAACCCAATCACGGGGTCGTCTTCCTCACCATAGGAGCCGACCTGGGCTAAGATGGTGGCCTCTGCGATCTTTCTCTTCCTCTCCCGGCGAGTGGTTCCAAGGAGATCAGATTCGGCCAAGATTCCCTCTATGCATACAATCTTTTGGGGTTGCCCCACAGGGGGGTTTGCCATCTCTTCTCGTCTTGGGGCCTTTTTCGAGACGAATTCGGTGCATCGCCCTTCCTTCACCAATTGTTCTAGGTACTTCTCCCAGGATCGACAGTTTGTAGGTTATTTTATGATTGGCTATCCTTGTCACAAAAACATTGTAAAGAATGTAACAAGCTCAATTAGTCACTAAGTTTATATTTCTAGATTTTTAGAATATTGAAGAAGCTTGGAAGGTTGAAGATTGGAGATGCATTCATATAACACATTCATTTGCATAGTCTTTCTGTGTCAAAAATCTTGTCCTTTCTTTATTGAGTCAAAAGGTTTTAAACTCTTTAAAGCTTTGGACTTGCTTTCACAAGAATAAGGGATTTAGGATTTTCGTGACTGGTCATCTATTTCATGCACGTGAAGGTTGACTACTTTTCTGACAGATTGATTAAACAGCCCATGCTTTTATCCGCTGGTCAGTCAACTGCGCCCCACTCACTCGGATCTGCCGAGGTTGTTTTTAAAAAAGAGAGTTTAAGGTTTAATCTTGGCCGTTCTCTTATCCTTTTGTGTCTATATAAACACAACTTCATCCTCAATATCGGCTAGGGTTTTCAAGCTAAACATTTCATCATTTTTCTGAAAAACTCTCTTTGACTAGCTGCATTTTTCCTCTCCGGTTCTTGCTTGCCTTCTTGAGTGCCTAGTTCACTTATATAGAAGCTTTATAAGAAAGTGAAGACAGCCAGTATTTGAAT
The DNA here is from genome assembly GCA_033992175.1 of Spiraea crenata. Classification (NCBI taxonomy): domain Eukaryota; kingdom Viridiplantae; phylum Streptophyta; class Magnoliopsida; order Rosales; family Rosaceae; genus Spiraea; species Spiraea crenata. The sequence continues at coordinate 2,829,198 of JAVBHV010000003.1, read as the reverse complement.
CTTGTTTTTCAAAGTTGTTTTCCATAGAAATCACATTAAGCTAACTTTGAAAGAACGTTCATCTTTCCTAGTTCGGCTTGTTTTAAAGTTTCCATACTTTGAGTCAAGTTAGGAGTGTGCAACACTAGTCTCTCATGTTCATGCATGTTTGTAGACTTTGTTGAGTTTTAGAGGTCTCTTGACCTGAGTAGGTTTGCTGCCCAGTTTGTAGCTGCAAGCATCAAACACAGCCACCGTTTTATTTCCTGCAAGTTCACTACTTTCTGGAAATAAATCTGTGACTAGTCATAAACCATCACAGCATACATTTTCGGTGCCACGCTAGAGGAATACTTGTGTATGTCCTTGTAGCGTGTTGACCAAGCGAGGATCCGCTGGAAGTGAAGTGATTGAGAAGAAGCCGCACGAGGGACTGCTGCATCTAAGTTAGGTAACTAGATATTGAGCTTGGTCTGAACCTTGTACTGGGCATCTTTTGCCATTTCATAGTGGAAGGCCGGTCTTCTGATAGACCCCCGGTTTTTTATCCCTTTGTGGATTTTTCCGGGTACCAAAACTCTGTGTCCATCTTTGTGTATTGTTAAATATTCGACTTAACTTAAATTGGATTTAATTTTGCACAAATTCACTTAACATGCAAACTGGATAATTCTGTCTGAATGGTCATCTTAACTGCTGCATTAGAAACGCTGGTTTGATATAGTTGTAGTTGTGGATAGCTCACGAATATCAAACTCACTGATTTCGTTGAGAACCTAAGTTGGCATTGCATCTGAGTGTTGTTGATCAAATCACAATCATACACAAGTAATATCTGTCAAGTACTTAATCTGTTAAAGTTCATCACACTGTGACTGGTCATCTGTGTGATCCTTGTTTGTGCTGTTTGTGAATTAAGAGGGAAATAATTTAAAATACCCCCCTCATTGCCAACCTGCAATTGGCATCAGAGCAGGGCTTTAGACATACTTAAAGCAAGGTCTTGGGTTGGTTGGTTTAAGGGTCTAGACAATGGAGAGAGATCGAGTAGCCGGTTCGGTGAACTCACCTCCATACTTCGATGGCACAAACTACGCTGCCTGGCGAGATAAGTTCGAAATCTTTCTTGATGCGTATGATGAATTTGCTTTCCAATATTTGTCTGTTGAATGGCGTCCTCCGTTTAGAATTGTTGACGGTGAGAGAATGAACATACCTAGAGATGACTGGACACAGGTTCAGGTCAATGCATCAAATGCTAATAAAAAGGCTAGGAACGCCATAGCTGTTGCCGTCTCCAGTGCACAATATTCACATATTCAGCACTGTACAACAGCTAGGGAAGTGTGGGACAGGTTGCGTGTCATTCACGAGGGTGATGACCAGGTTAGGGACCTAAAGCTTGAAATGGTCCTGTCCGAGTTTGAAGAACTCAGGATGACTGATTCAGAGAGCTTCTCTTATTTTTATCTCAGACTTGAGAGTGTCACCAATGCTGTGATGAGTCTAGGAGCACCTATATCAGAATTAACAATTGTTCAAAAAATATAAAGGATGTTACCGAAGAGGTTTTCCGCGAAGAAGACCGCAATCAAGGAATGTCAAAACATGTCCGACATAAAGCTTCCAAAACTGGTAGGAAAATTAAAGACCTATGAACTTGAGCTAAAATTGGAAGAAAGCATGCATAAGAAGGATAAGGGTGTTGCACTGCAAAGTGTGACTGATCATGTTGAGCTGAAAAGTTCAAAATCAGAAAAATCATCTTCGGTTGATGATGACATGGCTTTGTTTGTCAAAAGGTTTAGAAGAATTCTCAAGGATAGGAAGGATTACAAGGGTAGTATGAATTACCCTAGAGAGTCTAAATTTAAACCACAAGGTGAAGGGTCAAATGAAAGGAAATTTGAAAAGAATTCTGGATCAAGAGATAATAAGTTTAAAAAGGGTCAAGTTAAGTGTTACACCTGTGGTGGGACTGGTCATATTTCTGTTGATTGTGCTAACAATAGGAAAGGGTCTAACAAAGGCAAGGATAAAGCCTTGAAAGCCTCTTGGAGTGACAGTGAGGATGAGGAATCACTTCACTCTGACTCTTCTTCGGATATTGAAGATGATGAGATTGCATTTGTTGTTAAAATTTCTGATCACAACTCAGCGGGTGAGGAATCCGAGTCGGGTTCACAACACATGACTGATGACGACCAGTCACCTGAGATGTATTGTCCTGTTTTTCATGATTATGACTCTCTTCCAGAGAATCAAACTTATGAGAAGATGTGTGAAAGGTATGATGCCTTATTTGATGAAACTTGTGTGATCAAAGCTGATAGCATTGAGCTGAAAAAGCGTTGTAATGAATTAGAGTTGGAAAAGGCTGCACTTTGTCTCACTTTGCAAGATTACGAGACTGGTCAGTCTAGCAAAGGAAGAGAAAATGCAGATGCCCAGTCGCATAGGTCAAGACTTGAGATTATGTATGAACAGTTGTCTGTTGATTTTGACAGAGTTAAAAAGGAGAATATTGACCTTAGACATCAGTTGAGTAACTCGGAGCACAGTGTTAATCTTATGCACAGTAAGAGTCTTAAGTTGAAAGAAGAAGTTAAGTCACTCAAACAATCTAATGTCTACTTGGTTGGTTACAATAAATCACTGCAAGAAAAAGTTAATGACCTGTCAATTGGTTCAGCAAAGTTAGACAAAATGCTTAATGTTGGAAAAAGTTTTAATGATAAAACTGGTTTGGGTTATGTTGCTGGTGAGTCATCTACTTCAGTTTCACGACCTAGGTTTGTCAAAGCTAGTGAGCCACACTCACCGAAGTCACTGGTCATCACAGTTCCACAAGAACCTAGGGTCATTAATAACAAGAAGAGTCACCAAGTGTTGTCTAGTTCCACTGCTCACACAAGAACCAGATTTGTACCCACGTGTCACCACTGTGGAGTAACTGGTCACATCAGGCCTAAGTGTAGTAAACTAAAAGTCAAGAGTCTGTCTAGGCACAATAGCTCACTTAGAGAACAAGTTGATTTGTTGCTTGTTGAAGTAACCAGAATTTCAAAACTTGTTGAGTCATCTTCTTCACCACCTAGTAAGTCCAAGACTAAATGGGTAAAGAAAAAGGAAAAGTGTTTGGTTGCCTTGTCTGTCTTGAATTTGCGTGATCCAACTCGTTGGTACATTGATAGTGGCTGTTCCAAACACATGTCTGGTAACAAATCTGTCTTTGTAAATTTGAATGATTTTGATGGTGGGTTTGTTGAGTTTGGGGGTGGTGAAACTGCAAAAATGACTGGTCAAGGGGATGTTCAGCTCCCCGGTTTGCCTCTGCTTGAAGGTGTGAGGTATGTAGAAGGCCTTAAGTCCAACCTCATTAGTGTCTCACATATATGTGATCAGTGGGCAGATGAAGTCTGCATGTCTACAAGAGGTTGTAGGATTGTTGATAGCAATGGTCATGATTTAATTCAAACAGGTAGGTCAAGTGACAATTGCTACACACTTGATAGTCAAACCTTGGCTGCCAAGTTGACCTGTCACTCTGTGACTGATAAGACCACTGCCTTATGGCACCAAAGGTTGGGACACATGAATATAAATGATTTGTACACCTTGGCTAAGAAACAACTTGTTAGAGGTCTTCCTAAGCTAGACAAGCCTTCAAAGCACATCTGTGGTCCTTGTCAATTGGGAAAACAGTCACGTGTGGCACACAAGAGAGTCAAAGATGTTGGAACTTCACATCCTCTTGAACTCATTCACATGGATCTAGTTGGTCCGGTTCAAACCGTGTCTGTAGCTGGTAGAAAGTACATTCTTGTGATTGTTGATGATTTTTCTAGATATACTTGGGTGTCTTTTTTGAGAGAAAAATCGGATGCTTTTCAAAATTTTGTGACTGTGTTCAAACAAATTCAGAATGAGGTGTTGGCTGGTCATCCCTCTCTAGTTAGAATCAGGACTGATCATGGTACTGAATTTGAGAACTCCTTGTTTGCTGATTTCTGTGCTAGCATGGGGATCAAACATGAATTTTCGGCTCCAATTACTGCTCAACAAAATGGGATTGTTGAGAGGAAAAATAGAGTCTTGATTGAGATGGCTAGGGTGATGCTAAATAGCAAAAATCTAGCCAAGAATCTGTGGGCAGAGGCCATTAACACTGCATGCTATATCTTGAATAGAGTCTACTTGAGACCAGGCACCCTATGAGATCTGGAAAGGAAAGAAACCTATGATTAGTCATCTTAGGGTGTTCGGCAGCACTTGCTACATTCTAAGAGATAGGGAACACTTAGCGAAGTTTGATCCAAAGAGTGATGAAGGCATCTTCCTTGGATATTCCACTACTAGTCGAGCCTATAGGGTCTTCAACCTTAGAACCAATACCATCATGGAATCCATTAATGTCACAATTGATGATCTTGATGCATCAATTGATCAAGTAGTAGATGATGATGGGTTGTTTCCAAAGAAGGTCACTGAGTCTGCTAGTGAGACTCAGGCAGAAAATGATGATGGGTCATCAGATTCTGACTCTGACAGTTCAGAGTGTTCTAGACAGCCACCGAAAAAGAAACCAAACTGGGTAGTGTCTAGACATCCTGAAGATAATATAATTGGGTCAGTCAAGGAAGGTGTGAGAACTAGAAGTCAAATCCAAAATGAAATTGCAAATGTTTGCTATGTGTGCACTGTGGAACCTAAGAACATTAAGGAAGCTCTTGTCCATGAGGAATGGATAATTGCTATGCAAGAAGAACTAAATCAGTTCGATAGGAACCAAGTGTGGACTCCTGTTAAGAGACCAGTCACTTCAAATGTCATTGGGACTAAGTGGATCTTTAAGAACAAGAGTGATGAGATCGGGAAAATTGTGAGGAACAAGGCTAGACTTGTTGCTCAAGGGTATTCTCAAGTTGAAGGGATTGACTTTGAGGAAACATTTGCACCTGTTGCTAGGCTTGAGTCGGTTAGGTTGTTGTGTGCTATTGCTTGTCATCTAAAGTTCAAGTTGTACCAAATGGATGTCAAAACGGCTTTTCTAAATGGTTACTTGAATGAGGATGTGTTTGTTGAACAACCAAAAGGTTTTGAGGATCCTCATATGCCGGATGGTGCTTATAGATTGAAAAAGGCATTGTATGGTTTGAAGCAAGCTCCTAGAGCTTGGTATGATAGACTGTCAAGTCATCTACTGTCAAATGGATACACTCGTGGATCTGTTGACAAAACCTTGTTCATCAAGCGAACTAAAAGTGATGTGGTTGTTGCACAAATTTATGTTGATGATATTGTGGTTGGGTCTACTTCGGAATCTCAAGTTCAACAATTCATAAAGATTATGACTAGTGAGTTTGAGATGAGTCCAATTGGTGAATTGAATTATTTCCTTGGTTTGCAAGTTAAACAGGAAGAGACTGGTCTCTTCATCTCCCAATCCAAGTATGCTGCAAACCTTGTTAGCAAATTTGGTTTCTCCTCTGCCAAACCTGCTAGGACCCCCATGAGTAGAACCACTAAGTTGTCTAGTGATAAGAAGGGTAAGAGTGTTGACCAGACACTCTACAGAAGCATGATAGGCAGTTTGATGTATCTTACTGCCAGTAGACCAGACATCTCCTTTTCTGTTGGAGTTTGTGCGCGATTTCAAAGTGATCCTAGAGAGTCTCATTTGCATGCTGTGAAAATGATCATCAAGTACGTTAGTGGAACTTTATCATTTGGTATTTGGTATACCTTTGATACCAATACTAACTTGGTTGGGTTTAGTGACGCCGATTGGGCGGGTTGTAGTGATGACCGGAAAAGTACTTCCGGTGGTGTGTTTTACCTTGGCAATAACATGGTTTCTTGGTATAGCAAGAAACAAAATTCAGTGTCATTGTCTACTGCCGAGGCTGAATACATTGCGGTAGGAAGTTGTTGCACACAGTTACTATGGATGAAACAAATGCTTTGTGACTATGGTATTATTCGTGACCAGTTCACCATCTACTGTGACAACACTAGTGCCATATGCATATCTGAAAATCTGGTACAGCACTCTAGAACCAAGCACATTGATATTAGGCACCACTTCATTAGGGATCTCGTTGAGTCAAAGATTTTAATGCTCAAATTTGTGCCTTCGGAAAAACAACTTGCTGATATTCTGACCAAACCCTTAGATGATCAGATCTTGACTGGTCTTCGAAAGAGTCTTGGAATCTGTGTTATGGAATAATTGTGACTAGTCATAGTCGGTGCTTGTACATATTTCAGTTTCCTGCATATCATGCATCATGAAAAATGGAAAATACAAAATCAGTCCAGTCTCTTTGAATTGGTACTCTCAATTAAATACTTGTGAATATAGTTGAAGTACTAGGTTAAGTCACATGTTCATAATCCCATTTCTTGTCAAAAGAGTAAAGAGTATGAGTTTTAAAGTTTGATTGGTTTAAATTTGTTCTCTTCACTTTTCTAAAAACTCTTACTTCTTGATGATGATCAATTGTGTTACCTCTTGTGCTTTCAAAAGAAATGTGTAGTCAAAAATGGAGAATTTCCTCGAAAATGAAAACGAGAAGGATAATAAGGCCCTAACTCAAAAATAAATAAATAAAAAAAAAAAAGGAGTTTTGGGCTTGAGTCAAAATAAAGATGTGTCAATGTTACACCACTCCTTAAATTTCAATGTGTTCATCACATACCTACACTTAAGATTAAATTTCCAAGTTGTCACTATCTTTGAAAGTCTATAAGTGTTGTGGGTATATGATTTAGTGTGTAATCAAATGGTAGTCGATTTTCTTTGCAATTCCTACTCAATATGATTTAGACTTCCCGTTCCCAAATATGTCATGTGACCTAGTCATTAAATCAATTATATTCTCTAATCATGTTATTGGGAGTTCGAATTTAAATATGAGTACAAGTTTGGTTATAAAAATTAAGTCATGCATTTTATACTTTGTCACATACATCATTTGTCAAGCACTAACTATTGAATTGTCACATTATGCTTTATACCTAGTTGTTGATCCGATATTATATTTTGATCATTAAAATTTTTGTTTCGGATGCTTAGTGTGTGTGTGATGATTGATAATGTTGTGTGATGGATTAATGCACCGGTTGAGTATGTAGTTGTGTGGAAATGGGCTTATTAAGAGAGTTGTCTCTTCACTTTCAAATCCATCGTTTCCTCTCCACTAGATGACCGACACGTTACCAACTGGTGCATGTACCGAAGGTCTCTTCAACGTTCCATGGCAGCTTTTGGAGTTTTTGAGGCATCAAAGATTCTAGGCTTTCTACACGGTACTTACACCTCTGTCTCCGGTCATAAAGGCTTCATCCTTTTCGGTTTCTCTCCCAAAAAGCCTTTGCAAAATTCTCTCAAGGTCTCAAACTCTCCCAATCTTCCCAAAATTCTCAAAAACTGCCAAACACCATGATGCTACTTCTTGCACTCGCATCTTTGGTCCACCTGTACTTCAATTCTGCGGACTCCGATGATGAAGTCCAAGTCATTCGACCAGAATCCCCACCTGCCGAACCTGCAAATTCATCCGTCTCTGCAGCTGGGTCTATGTTTAATGGTGTCGGACCTTCTTGCCCAGTCAACTCAGTTCCCATTGATGTTGAGCCTCCTCTTCCTAATGTCTCTGTTCACAGTGGGAATTCTTCTCCTCCATCCGAGCACACCTTGCATGCCGATACAATGGAGCCAGTTGCACCGGCCGTACCGATGGAACCAGTTGGAGATGATGAACAAGAGGAACCGGTTACACCTGTCGAGCCATCAAAGAAGAAGAGTGGTGGTTGGAAGAAAGCCACAGCCAATCGCCGCCGACAATCCCCTCGCAATCCTCAGTAAATGATCAATCATCCTCGATTTGTGAATGAGGCAGCGCGTAGATACTTTGACCAAGTCTCTTCTCGCATGGTGGTCTCCGAAAGAGGGTATCCAATTCTTGACTTCTCTGTTGATCTAGTCACATCCTTAGGTCTAGGGTTTGTCCAAGATGTTGTTAGGTCATTCAATTTGGGATATTTGTTGTCAAGTCCTCCAAATGGGTTCAAGTTTAATCTAACGGTGGTTAGGGAATTCTTTGCAAATTTTCCAAAACTCGATGCTTTTTCTTATGATGTGGATGTGTAGTGCGTGGGGCTGTTATTCACTTTAACCTATCTATCATTTATGAATACTTTGGGCTGCCTAGTCACACAGATCATGATGCATACACCACTTATTTGGAAGAGTCTAGTCGTTTTCTTATGCAAGATTTCTCTATTTTAGCCTTTCATGATCCCGATCTTGTCTTAGGTGTAGGGGAAAAACCTTGTAGGTCTCATCTGTCCCCAGGGTACCGTCTGTTGTTGCATATCATTAAAACGAACATTCTGCCAACCGGCAATGCAGCAAACGTTACTTTGGAAGCCGCTAGACTAGCCATCCTCTTAGTACAGCGTTTTCCCATTCCGTTGGGTCACATCATCTTTGATTCCATTATGTCTAAGACTCAGAACACGGGAAAAATAGAAGGAACTTGTGCATCTATTGTTTTTCCGTGCTTCATCCATCATTTGTGTGAACGTGCGGATGTGCCTATGGATGAGTCACAAGATATGTATGAGAGTCCTAAGAGTCCTATGACCGAAGACTTGTTGAAGAAAAGTGAAAAGGCTGCTAAGATTGCTCGAGGTTCAAAACTGTCAATCGGACCAGTCTCTCCTGCAAATCTGTCTTCCACCATTGATGCTGTTGTGAAAAAGGCCACTGCCAAGGTCATTAAGGCTTTTAGTGCTAAGCGTAAGAGGAGGACCTCAAGGAAATCTGCCAAGAAAGACTGATCATGTTGTTGTGAAGTTGATTGCTGTTTGTTTTCTCTGTTCTGTTTTTATTCTGTCTGGTCATGAACAATTTCTGCTTACGTGTTATTTTGCTGGGATGTATCTTAATTGCCCATGATGAACATTGGGGCTTCTTTTTCTGTGACTAGTGCTATTTCTGTTTATGTTTAAATTGCTTGCTTGTGTCTAGTTGTGTTATTAAGGGGGAGTGCTCCCTCATTATTGCTTGCTGCTTATTGCATGTGCTCTAAAGCTCCGTTTGTGCTATATATTCTCTCTCATTGGTACTCATTTAATAGTTGATTGATGCCTATATGTTTATGCTTCCGTTGTTTATCCTACTCATTGTTACATCCTTTGTCTTGCCATGACAAAAAGGGGGAGTAGATTCTTCAATCACATGCTTAGGGGAGTACTTTTTCGCATATACATTAACTCTGATATGACTATGCTAGTTAGGGGGAGAATACATTCTATTGCATGCTGCCTTGAGTTTTCCTGCAGGTACATTTTGACTAGTCAACATAGTTAGGTTTGGTGAGTGTGAGTGATGTGAGTTATGGGGTTGTTTTTGTCAAGGAAAGCCAAAGGGGGAGATTGTAGGTTATTTTATGATTGGCTATCCTTGTCACAAAAACATTGTAAAGAATGTAACAAGCTCAATTAGTCACTAAGTTTATATTTCTAGATTTTTAGAATATTGAAGAAGCTTGGAAGGTTGAAGATTGGACATGCATTCATATAACACATTCATTTGCATAGTCTTTCTGTGTCAAAAATCTTGTCCTTTCTTTATTGAGTCAAAAGGTTTTAAACTCTTTAAAGCTTTGGACTTGCTTTCACAAGAATAAGGGATTTAGGATTTTCGTGACTGGTCATCTATTTCATGCACGTGAAGGTTGACTACTTTTCTGACAGATTGATTAAACAGCCCATGCTTTTATCCGCTGGTCAGTCAACTGCGCCCCACTCACTCGGATCTGCCGAGGTTGTTTTTAAAAAAGAGAGTTTAAGGTTTAATCTTGGCCGTTCTCTTATCCTTTTGTGTCTATATAAACACAACTTCATCCTCAATATCGGCTAGGGTTTTCAAGCTAAACATTTCATCATTTTTCTGAAAAACTCTCTTTGACTAGCTGCATTTTTCCTCTCTGGTTCTTGCTTGCCTTCTTGAGTGCCTAGTTCACTTATATAGAAGCTTTATAAGAAAGTGAGGACAGCTAGTATTTGAATCTTGTTTTTCAAAGTTGTTTTCCATAGAAATCACATTAAGCTAACTTTGAAAGAAGGTTCATCTTTCCGAGTTCGGCTTGTTTTAAAGTTTCCATACTTTGAGTCGAGTTAGGAGTGTGCAACACTAGTCTCTCATGTTCATGCATGTTTGTAGACTTTGTTGAGTTTTAGAGGTCTCTTGACCTGAGTAGGTTTGCTGCCCAGTTTGTAGCTGCAAGCATCAAACACAGCCACCGTTTTATTTCCTGCAAGTTCACTACTTTCTGGAAATAAATCTGTGACTGGTCATAAATCATCACAGCATACATTTTCGGTGCCACGCTAGAGGAATACTTGTGTATGTCCTTGTAGCGTGTTGACCAAGCGAGGATCCGCTGGAAGTGAAGTGATTGAGAAGAAGCCGCACGAGGGACTGCTGCATCTAAGTTAGGTAACTAGATATTGAGCTTGGTCTGAACCTTGTACTGGGCATCTTTTGCCATTTCATAGTGGAAGGCCGGTCTTCTGATAGACCCCCGGTTTTTTATCCCTTTGTGGATTTTTCCGGGTACCAAAACTCTGTGTCCATCTTTATGTATTGTTAAATATTCGACTTAACTTAAATTGGATTTAATTTTGCACAAATTCACTTAACATGCAAACTGGATAATTCTGCCTGACTGGTCATCTTAACTGCTGCATTAGAAACGCTGGTTTGATATAGTTGTAGTTGTGGATAGCTCACGAATATCAAACTCACTGATTTCGTTGAGGACCTAAGTTGGCATTGCATCTGAGTGTTGTTGATCAAATCACAAGCATACACAAGTAATATCTGTCAAGTACTTAATCTGTTAAAGTTCATCACACTGTGACTGGTCATCTGTGTGATCCTTGTTTGTGCTGTTTGTGAATTAAGAGGGAAATAATTTAAAATACCCCCCTCATTGCCAACCAGCACAGTTGTCGGTGTGGTGACCTGCGCTCCTATGGAAGGCACAGTATTGGTCAAGCTCTTTTTCCATTTTCCCCTTCGCAGGGGGTGGGTTCTTGAACCATGGCTCGTCCTTCACCGCTTTGAGGATTTGGTGAATGGGCATCGTGAACTGGGTGCGGAGTTTAGGAGACGAGCTATCAGCAGCTGACGCATGTGCCTTGCGTCCGTCGTTCTAGGGTTTGATCGAGGCTTTTTTATCCGCCTCTGCCTTGAGGTCTTCTTGTTTCTTAGTTACTGACGCCTTGGAGGCGTGCTTCTCGTCATCCCATACCGCATATCCTTCCGCCATAGCAAAGACTTCCGTTAGAGTGCGGTTTGGGTGCATGGTGATTTCCCCATAGAGAGGATGCTCTGTCGGTAAGCCTCTCTTAAAGGCTTGTCATGCGATTGTATCGTCACACCCTACAGTCTTTGCTTTTTCGGCTTTGAAACGTCAAAAGAAATCCTGAAGGGACTGATTAGGCTTCTTAGATACGCCGAATAGGTGGTTGGACTGCTTCTGGATGGTTCGGTATGATGAGTATTCCTTCGTGAAGACAAAGGCGAGATCTTCGAAGGTTCCAATTGATCGGGGAGCTAGAGTGTGGAACCAGTCTTGAGCAGCTCCTTGTAAGGTCATGACAAACACCTTGCACATTAGGGCATTATCATTTTTGTAGAGTGTCATGACACTCTGATAATGCTTCAAATGTCGGTCGGGATGTGAGTCTCCCTTAAACGGAGTGAAGGTTAGGGCTGAGAATCTTCTTGGGGGCTCTGCTTGTTCGATCTCGTCTGTGAATGGTGAGCCATTATTCACTGCAACCTATCTTCGGAGGGCATCCTCCACGTCTCCTTGTGGTCAGAGATCTCTGGGGCGTTGAGCAAGTAATTGCTCAACATCTTCAACTTGCTGAGGTGTTGGCCCTCCTTGCCTCCGGTGGCGTGCAGCTGGAGGCGTAACCTGTCTCTGACGGCGTTGTTGTCTCCTTTCCTCCCCTCCGAGGACGAGGGGGTTGGAGGAGTTGGCTTCAGAGTGGTTGTCCAAAGGGGGGGATCCTGGTCTCTGGTGGTGACTAGGGCCTTGGGAATCTCCCAAGGGACTAAGTCTTGAATGGATTGAGACGTGGGGTCCAAGGCGTGAGTGAATACTTCGTGACGCCTCTCTCGCCCGTGATACCTGACGTAATGGTACGTTCCTTTAGGGACCAGTCTCGAGTGGATACTCGCAGATGGGCCCAATCGGGAGCGCACACTTTGGTGCGGGCCTAGCCGAGAGTGCACGCTTGCTTGTGTTGCGCTCCTCGCAGGGAGATCAACCGCATGCTCCTTTCCTTCCCGTTGTCGGAAGGACAACTGCCCTTCATTGGTCTCCTGGTCAGGAGATCTGAGAGCTATGTTCCGAATCAAGTTTGGCTGAGTCAGCAGTTGATTAACCAGCCTAGTTTGTTGGCTAAGGGCCGCCGTCAGGTTTGCAATTTGGCGGGCATGTTCTTCATGGACGCTTGGTCAGGATGGACCCGCCAAGCTTGATCCAAAGGGAACTTGCTCATCTAGTCTCGGAGAGGATCGGGTCCTCCTCTCGACATCTGCTCCTAGCGTCACAGCCGCCAAAGCGACTGGGGTAGGATGGCCTCCGTTAGGAGCAGCTACATTGCTTCGTTCCACCGTCGCAGTCGCCGAGACGACTGGGGTGGAATGGCCTCCCGTAGGCTCACCTTGTTGAGAACAGTAGGCCTAGACCGTACCCCACCATGGGGGACGGTTAAGACCGGAGGTCTCGAGGTACTCGAGACTTGAATCATTGGCGATGTAGTGGCTTGTGCCCCCGGAGGACAGATGACGTGACGTGGTTCTAACCCAGAGATGTACGGGCATCTCGGGCTTGGGGTGCCACATCGGTGGTGTTCCTTGAAAAGCGGCCTTCCTTGTTCTTGCTAGTGGTTCTTCGCGTTTCCACCATGTTTGTTCAAGGTTTGACCTCGCACAAAGGTCGACTCGAAGAATGCCCTTTGAATGTGATAGTAGATTGAGTATTGCCTTCAATACTCAAAGGTAGAGAGAAATTTGAGTATAACTCAAGCTCTCAATGAAAGCATCAATTTGTTTGTACAAATTTCGTCCACCTTGTTGAATGACGAACGAATCCTGCAAAACAAAGAAAATAGACAACAAAGGTTAACCTATGAAGATCTCTTGACTGTAATCATGAACAACGTCGGGCCTCTCTACGAAAATGTCGTAGCCTCCGTCCAAGCCCGTGAGAAGCCCATCACCTACGGCGAATTGGAAGCTCTTCTTCTAAGCGTAGAGCAGCGCCTTCAACCCTCTGAACCAGCGGTTGATCTACCTGCCTCCACCGCTCTTGTTGCTGCCCGCGGACGAGGCCGTGCTCTTGGACGGGATTCTAGTCGCAATTCCGGACGTGACCAGACTTCAACCTCGTTCATCTAAATGTGTATTTCTTGGCTATTCGTTAAATCATCAAGGTTATTGTTGCTTACATCTTCCCACTAATCGTGTTTTTCTCTCTCGTCATGTTCTCGTTGATGAAACATCTTTTCCATTTAAGGAGACCAAGACTGCTACCACTCCGGGGGTGTCATCTGTGTCACAAGGTTTGTCACCATCATTCGACTCAGGAGCAATCTTCTTCTCCCCTGGCCCAACCCAACCATCTCAAACACCCACTACCTCATATTCTACATTGAACCGGCCACCTACCTCTCCATCACCTCCTCCCCATGATACTACCATTATCTTACCCACCACATCATCCCCTCCCTTATTGGTTTATCACCGTAGGCCCCGCTTTTCCACTCTGTCACCTCCTATGGACCCAATACCCTTACCTCCGCCTGCTCCAAGTGATACAGCTCTAGTAAGACCACCTAATACTCATCCCATGGTGACAAGAAGTAAGCAAGGTGTTCGTAAACCTAATCCGAAATATGCTAATTCTGCTATTATCACTAATGAGCCTGTTGAGCCCACTTGTTTTACGCAGGCAAACAAATGTCCTGAATGGAGACTAGCAATGGCAGATGAGTTCAATGCTCTGGCACTTGGGTGTTAGTACCTCGCCGACCTGACATGAATGTCTTGCCAAACAAATGGGTTTTCCGTATCAAACGGAATTCTGATGGGTCAATTCAACGCTACAAAGCTCGTCTTGTGGCTAATGGCTTCCACCAACAAGAGGGCCTTGACTTTGGTGAAACTTTTAGTCCAGTCGTTAACCATTCCACCATCCGACTCATCTTGGCTTTGTCTGTGCAGTTTTCATGGCCTGTTCGTCAATTGGATGTCCAAAATGCTTTCTTACATGGCCATCTTACTGAAGAAGTTTACATGCGCCAACCAGTTGGTTTTGTGGACCCTCAGTTCCCTGATCATGTGTGTCGTCTCCGACGCTCACTTTATGGTCTCAAGCAAGCCCCTCGGGCTTGGTTCAAGTGCTTCTCTACACATCTTGAAGATTTGGGCTTCATTTCCTCTAAAGCTGATTACTCTCTCTTCATGTATTTTCGTGGCAGTGTCCGTATTTACTTGCTAATTTATGTGGATGACATTCTCATCACTAGAAACGACTCAGCCCATATCTCTACCCTCATTAAAAATCTAGGTTGTCTATTCTCCATGAAGGATCTTGGTCCTATCCATTATTTCTTGGGCATGGAACTCAAGCCCACTGCTGTAGGTCTCTTTCTCTCCCAACGAAAATATGTTTGCGACCTTCTTTTTCGCTCTAATATGCAGGATTGCAAACCAGTGTCCACTTCGGCTGTGGCTGGCCGCCGACTTCATCTCCATGACGGTGATTTACTACCTGATCCCACCGAATATCGCAGTCTTGTTGGTGCTCTTCAGTATCTAACTCTCACTCGAATTGACATAGCTTTTGCGGTCAATCAAGTTTGTCAATTTATGCATCAACCCACCTCTGCTCGTATGGTTGCTGTCAAACGCATACTCCGTTATCTCAAAGGTACTCCCACACATGGCTTGTTCTACAAAAAAGGCCCTTTACTTCTTCGTGCCTTCTCTGATGCGGATTATGCTGGCGATCCCAATGATCATCGTTCGACTGGTGGTTATTGCATTTATCTTGGTCCCAACTTGGTTTCCTGGAGTGCAAAGAAACAGGGTGGTGTCTCTCGTTCAAGTACTGAAGCTGAGTATCGACAACTTGCCTACACAGCTGCTTCTATCTCTTGGCTTCGATCCCTCTTTCGAGACCTACGTCTTCATCTCAGCTGTCCGATACTATGGTGTGATAATATCAGCTCTATTTACTTAGCCTCAAATCCTGTGTTCCATGCTCGCACACGCCATATTGAAATTGATTATCATTATGTCCTTGAGAAGGTCGTTCGCGGTGAACTGCGTGTTCATTATGTTTCCACACTTGATCAGATTGCTGATATATTTACTAAAGGTCTCTCTCCCAAGCGCTTCTCATTGTTATTATCCAAGCTTCCCGTGCTACCTAGCCCACAAAGCTCGCGGGGGTGTGACAAACATCAAAATCACCAAACCTCAAAATCATCAAAGTCATAACATTTATTCACTCACAATTTCCGTTGCCTTTGTAATTTGCACATTCTAGAAAATCACTCTTCACACTTTTCATAGTTATTGTGTTTAGCACTATATTTAGTGTCTAGCTATTCTTAGCATATGTAATTTGTATAAATTGTACCTTTGTACATCATTTGTAAATCAAGGAAAACATTTACCTTCAAAGTCTTCTTCAAAAGAAGCCTTAGTGTTTGCAAGCGGAATAAAAATTTTGCAAAGTTTAGCTTGGTACAGGAATATCTGAAGCGAATCCTCAATGGATATCTGTTTATCTTCAATATTTGGCCTGAGATATATGGGTGGAATTTCCGGTAAGTTGTTGGAAGAAAGAGCTTTCTCATTTCTGCTGAGTGGCTCAATTTCCATTCTCACACTGGATTGAATTTCTTTGGCACAGAAACATTATCATTAATGACGGATACGTATGACACTAAAATTTGTATTGATGATGAGATTTCATTATTTGGTGCGGTATGGACCTATTTGAATGATCCTTTTGGGACGGCATTGAATCTTCTTAATTAATTGGGCAAAGTCATGTTTACATATGGCCTGCAACTGCAATGCATTGCTTAATTTGTATTTTGTATTCGGAAAGAAGAAACAAAGATGATTTCTGTTCATGCTCCCAATATGATGGCCTCTTCCCATGTTCACAGCTTCAATTCCTTAGGGCATCTAACCCGTGTTTCGAAGCCAAAGGGGAAAAAGTAAGATGGGAGTTTTTTTTTTTTTTTTTTTTTCTCTTTTGCTTGTAGTTTGGTAGTTAAAGAGCACAAGAACCATGAAATTGATGAAAAAAGATAAAAAGGCTGACAAATGAGAACCAACATGGTTTACATAATAACTGCCAAATCCGAACTTTAGATGAGTAGGCACTAAACGCATACCGAATGTCCGATGCACTGCTTAGGCGTTGACAAACCTACAATTTTTCCTGATCTCTCCTTGGTGTCCGGTGAGTACATTGATGTTTCCCATCTTGATCATTGAGTTCGCAAATGAAGTGAAAAAAAGTCTCTCATTAGAGGCATAAGCCCACACCTGCTTTAGAATCTCCCCTTCATGATCTTGTGTGACCAAAACATGATCAGACCCCAGCAAACCTTTTCCTTGGAGTATGTTGATGTAGTATTGGTTGTCGAATCTGGCTGGTGTCTGAAGATCAAGCGGTGCTAATTTATCGTCCCTCCCTGATTTGGGGCATATGGACCTTAGGATTCTTCTAAAGGTTGTAGATCTCTTGTATTTGTCATACAGTTCATATTCTCCTCTGAATTTTACATCATACACCCTCTGCCTGAAACTCAAACATCTTGCCTTTCCCATTGTGTGGCTGCCTGCACATCAAACCTTGTAAGTTCTAGCGTTTAATAGCATATTTCTTAAAGCCAACGGGAATCGAACTCATAGAGTTTTAAGGAGTACTCCTTTTACCATTTAATAGAGCTTTAAATTTTTTTTTTTTTTTTTTTTTGCAGGTACAAAATGGAGCTAATGTGGAGGCATGCGTAACCCCAAATTCTAGAGTTTTTAGTTCTGTCAATCAGGGCTTTAAACACCAACTTAATTACTTTCATAATAGAGTTTTAAATTGAAATTGAAGAAACGTGCATTATACTATTCTTTTAGTGTCAAATGCGGTTTCGTGCATAATTGGTAAAAGTAAGTTTATGCGAGACTTCTACAAAACGATATTCTAATCTGTGTGGTAAAAGTTCCGGGATCCCAAAAGTTAATGTCATCAATGGTCACACACAATAGAACGACAGTTCTGTGATTAAGTTGCAGTCTGATTACTCATTACCATGCAGTATTGCTAAACCTATTGGATAGCTTACCGGATAAGGCAACCAAATCTCCTATCTCAAGGCCCTGCCGTTTGAAATTGGCAATGAGAGTTTCCAGAGAGGAATTCGGAGCAGGAATGAACTGATTGGCACCATTGAAGCTTGCTTCCAATGAGTCTCTTCTGCCTAGCCCCACATTCCAGCTAGGTCCA
The DNA here is from genome assembly GCA_033992175.1 of Spiraea crenata. NCBI lineage: Eukaryota > Viridiplantae > Streptophyta > Magnoliopsida > Rosales > Rosaceae > Spiraea > Spiraea crenata. Next base: position 2,811,601 of record JAVBHV010000003.1, on the reverse strand, counting down.
CCTCTCTGCATAAGTAAATGTTGCACACAATACTTATGAGAGTAGTGCTACATGTACATCATTTACTTACTAGATTTCTGATAAAATCTCATACAATACATGAAACACCTGCAAACTTGCAACATTGAGGAAGAGACTAACCAATTCAACAGCATCGCGAGCAGCCAGAGCTAGAATATCAGCACATGAAACTGTTTCTGGACAAGCCTCTTCCAGGAGATGCTTGATCTCATCAATGACCTCAAATCCTCGTAAAGAATTTATGTTGGGGCCAGCATGCTTTTCACTTACTATGCCCTCAAAGCTGTCCAGAAGAACAGATGCATCGCACCCCTAACCCCGAAGAAGAAATAATTCAAGAATCAATTATCTAAAGAATCAAAAAGTTGTAAACAAAACCCCATAAAGAAAAATTAGTGTGACATGATACATCTGGCTTTCTCCTCTGCTATATATGTGCATATCTGAGCCGTGTGTGTGTGAGTCCAAGTAAGCGCCAAAAAAGGGGAGGAAAGAAGCCTAACCATGACGAAACAATCATGAAAATGCAAGCGAAGGAGCGAAGCAGCCATTCGAGGATCTTTAAGCACTGCAATCGCAACTCTAACCCTCACAATCTCTTCAACCAAAGGGCATTTTTCTTTGTAATAGTCAAGAATTAGAGGTCCATCCTCATCACTGAACGCTTCAGTGCGATGCAAGACGAATGCTAGACCTAAAACAAAGAAAAACATCCTTCTCATGTGCTCCATTGCAGAAAATGAAATAGCCGCGTGCATGAAAAAATTGAACTGATAATATGTTAAGCAACATTTCTGTATATGTATATACTAGTTTGATCTTAAATACAGTGACATTCTGTTTTGCTTTTGGTTCACAATGTAACTTTCCCTGTTTTTCCAAACCAACTTAGCGTAAAGACATTCCCTTTTGGGATCTTGATGAAAGTTGATGCAGCTACCCTACCTACTTGTCTCTTCATAATATTTTAGCAGCATTTTCTCAAAAGGCTAATTTTCAAGGGGCTCATGACCAATTGCAAAGGATCCTAGGCCTATTGCAGAGTTTAAGGCCCATTTTGTCGGCATTTACTCGTTAGAATAAATAATGTCCTGAATGCCGCCAAGGTTGAGCAAATGAAATAGTACCCCATTATTTGGTAACAAATTAAGCATGCCTTGATACTCTTTGTTTAGTTGGTGGTATATTGACAAATTCATCTATCTTTTTATTGATTTTTCCTGTAAGCCCCAAAGCCAAAAGTTCTGATTATTCATGCATTCTTGTGACCAACTTCATCCATACAAATTCAAGATACACATCCACATGAGAAAGATATATACAATGCAACTTTCATGTTTAATTCAATTGTTAGATGACTCTTTTTCTCTCCCACCCTCACAACCTCTCTTTCTACCGAAATTCTATATGGTGCATTGGAAAGCGAACTCAAAAGTGCTCTTTAAATCTTCTACATCCGTTAGTTTTTATTGTCCAATATTAAATGTTCAATTTTGAGTCCATTTTTCAGTTCACTAGATAACACTACTGAACTTTCTAACTCCACATTAATAGAAAAAAGAGAAAAATGTACAAACAGACTCCGATCCATTGAATCCAACAAAAATCACAGATATTTTCTGTGATGTATCCCTTTGAATACCAAACTTGTATAATATAGGTGTAGTGAACTTCTTGTTATCCTAGCTATTGTTTAGCATACTGATATGGCAGTCGTGGTGTATGAGCGCAGCATCTTGAATTCCGTTTGTACAAAACGATACCGACGTTTCAGACTTCATTGTCAGTATGGTCCCAAGTTCCCTGCTTGAAAGATAAGTCTATGTTACTATAGGCATACAAAAGAAACATCATTCTGTTCCTTGATGGGTCAAAAAGAAATTGGAATTACCTGGTTCCTTCTAATCATTTAGTATTCTAAATCCCCATCTTCATCCAGGAAAATCTCAGGATGTACCGCTACACTAGTGCAATTGAGAGCTCGTTGCAGCTTCCAGTGATCTAGGACTTCAACTTCAACCATGAAGGTTGAACTCACCGGTCGATGATCTGAAAGCTTAGTTTCTGCTCGCTTGTAAGACAATTGTTTGATCCCTTTTCCTAGCCATAGTACTCGATCGCACCTGTTCCAGTACATAACATAGGAAATAGCCATCAATTGTCCGAATCGTAATGAAAGCTCCATTCTTACCAATAGTCTTGAAGTTGAAGATTATTCTTTAGAGTGGCCAGTAAAACTCCCCCTTCCCCATGAAAGGAAAAAAGAAGGAAGAATTCAGAAGTTATATGCCAAATCTAAATTATCTAGTTGACTCAAATTGACTACGTCTGATGTTCCCCTCCCATCAATTATCTAGTTAATCATGATATCAAAGTTGTAGCCAACTTCTATCTAGTTGAACTGAAATACAGAATGGGAACTTGATTGACAGAAGTATGGGCAACCGTGCTTAGTGCAGTTTTAAATTATCACTGAAATAAATCCCGTCAAAATTATGAATTGTCTGAATGTTATTATTAGTAGATTAATACAAACTTCAGGACTACTCATCATTTTTTTTGTTTTCCTTTTAAGCAATTAAAGGGTCAATGAACTATTCTTGGTATATCTGTTCTAAAAGTGATGATTTATACCCACATCAAAATCCTTTTAAGGAACAACTTTAACCCTCCAACAAAAGTGTACTTACCATGCTGGTGATCTCTTCTTCTCTCCTTCTTTCGGGTTCTCCCCAAAGTATCTATCAGAGTCGATCTCATACTTATAGGTTGGTGGAAAGTCTATCACTCCCTCTTTCCATCCTTCGAATACATGCCCACTGCGAAGTTCTTTGCTTAGCTGCACTTTGAGAACTCACATTAAACACCGGTTCATGACAAGACACATTTATGCTGTTTGTTGAACTTTCAGGAAAGCGGCAAGAAAAACGAGTGTGTAACTATTCTTGAAGAACATCTGTCATGCTCAAACATTCAGAGAATTTTCCTTTAAGATCAAAGTTGTTAAATTATGTAGTCCTTTAATGGGTGAAATATTTACTAAGTTTGGTTAAATGGGGGCACAGAACCCGGTAACATTGCGATGATAAAAGGAATTCAGAGGCAAAAACATCTTACATGCTGGAGCTATTAAGCAAATTATATTGGCAGACTGAGGATAAGAGCATAATGATCTCACCTGGTCATTGTTAATAAGTTTATCCCACTGTCTGAGAGCAACAAGCTTCCGTACCTCTGCATCCACCATATTGAGACGATAGTTCAAATCCCCAAACCAGAAAATCTGACTGTTGAAGGAAGCACTCGGATCAGATCAAATCATAGTTCACATTGGTATATTATGCATATGACACAGAGAAGGTTCAACCATTAAATGAAAAGTTAAGCAGTTGGTTCCAGTAAATGATTCAATATGGCAAGCAACACATAGATAGCATAGCTACAAGACTACCTCAGCCATGTAAAATTGAAGCACCTAACAGTCATAACTTCTGTTGAGATTTCTTGCTGTTATACCATCTTACCTATTATACACGATCAATACTTTAAAGGATAAACAAAAAAAAAAAAAATTTCTATTTCACCTAGCTTTTAAGTTTTTTGTGCCAAGCATAGTAACTGTACAAAGTGTTTGTAATGAAACTTTCAGTAGTGCTATTAAATTTCGTACAGATTGCCAGCTGACCAGAATTTATTTTTCCTTGTCTATAAGGAGATTACATCTATAACAGGTTCTTCCAATATATTGAAAAACAAAGCAGTCGACATCATCAAAGCCAAGATTGAAATTATATGCTTACTCATGAGATGGAATTGTCTGCGGTTGATCTGTATCAAAGACAGATGAGAAGCAAGTACGTCGTATAATTTCATACACATCTGAGTTCCGCCTTTGCTCAGCTCCTTCCTTGTGACCAGAGGTCAGATGAGAACAAACAAAGCACATTCTTGATTGGAAAAGGGACATGCTAACTGATACAGATCCCTGATTAAGGCAAGAACAGAACATGCATCAATTGATCAGCATATATGCTTTATACCATGTTCTTCCTTCTACTATTAATCGAATCTCCAGCCTGCAGTTAATCACATTTTAATGCATCAGTATGATGAGGGACACTGTTTTTATTTCATTTGAAAATTAAAACAAGTGAACTCGCAGAGCATGGCTCGCTATCACAGTGAGATAAAAACAGCACCCGACAGTACCATGATGCAGCATAATGCAATCTACTCCAGATTGTAGATTATGGTTAAACATTCTTATAACTTATGACACTTGTTCAGGTTACATCCACACCCTGAAAAATTTATATCAAATATTGTTTGAGTTGAACTTTCTGAACTATAGGGGAACACTAACAAGTTTTCCCCATAAGCATGATAAAAAACAGGAATTACCTTGTTTCCCATGTAGCCCATTAGACCAACCCCAACTGGAGATACTTTCAAATTGTTAATGTGTCTTCTCAACTTCTTACGCACCCAAATAGATATATATATCCCTACCATTTGCTTGCTGATAATTCGTACATAAGTAGAAGGTAACTTGGCACCATCATCAATCTCTCCATATTTCAGTTGTTGAGTTGGTAATTCATCAAAACTATCATCTTCTTCCAAAAAACCGTCAGATAGATTGTCAAAAGTATCAGGCATCACTTCTTGCTCCATCGACATTGACCTCAGGTTCCCAGAGCTATGGTGCGATCTTCTTAACCCACCATCTTTCATTCCAAAAGCTTGAGGATTGAATTTCACTGGATTATCCAACAAACTAAAGCTTGAAGAACTGCTCATAGCCCTCCGCAATTTGGAACTCGTTTCGACGACTTGAGGGGTTGCATCTAATGAAATTTCAGGCCAATCTAGTCTACTATCAATATCGATGCCATAAGTTCTCTTCCATTGTAAACTCTTTCCGATACTGAGTACTCTGGTCAATGCACCTCTCTCCAAATCCGAACCCTTAGCAGCTCCAACATATTCCTTTCTCAGCAGCCGTAATGGCTGAGGATTAATCTCATGTTCAAGTACATCAGCAACAGAAGAAGTCCCTTGTACTGGAGAATGTGGAGCACTGTAGCTTATGTGCTTGCTTTCAGGTTCTAATGACCTGTTCAAAGTTTTTCGAATAATTGCCTCCCATTTTGGTATTGGTTTGTTATCCTCTGCTCCGAATACATTCCCAGCATTTAAAGGGACGACCTCTTGAAAACTGCATGATATTAGTACCAATTAGTTCACATTAGAACTTTATCAACAGCCAAATATTTTTGTTACACCTATGCCTATTGACTACTACAGATGATCCAAAAGAAGAGAAATGAGTGCTGTCAAATATATGTAAACTGTTGGCAGATCTATAACAATGGGCATTTATGCGTACAACTTATCCCGCAAAAAAACCAAATATACCGAGTCGTAGAGAAAATTAAATTGAAACTAGAAAAGATAATCATAAGCAATTCAGGGCGAGAGCCTACATACAGAATATACCAGGAGAAACAATAATCCAAAAGATATCTTGTTGGCAACCTGTTATGCAAACTGCAACTGAAATGAAGAAAATTGACTGCAAGCAATACTGAACTTGTTTGGTAGTACATAAATTAAGAGTAAATTCATGTGCCATTAAATATAATTGATATTGGTAGATCCCTTGAAATTGAAACTGTCAACTACAAATTGATCAACAAAAGCTTTTAGATTATAAATGATCACGGACCAACACAACAGGACAAAAAGGAGGAGGCAATTACCATTACAACTTGACTAGATTAGAACTTTCTATCCTAAACTTTTGCTAAGAAGCAAGACAGGATTGACTAGGGTTTTCTGGAAACAAAGATGAAAATTTTCCATCAACATACTATAGATTCTTGCGCACTCTCCCAGTGACATTAAAGCATTACTTCCTAGTTGTTTACTTCTTACGTTGTTGCACTAGTGTTGCTCTATAACTGTTCCTATGGATTTAGTACAAATATGAATGCTGATTAGTAGTGAATGCCCCTCAACAACATTGGTAGCTACTGAATCAGATCCGAGCCAAAAAAAAAAAGCTACCGATTATCAGAGAAAAGATATATAGAAGTGGCAGGTTCTTAAGAAGCACATCATCTACGAAAGTACTATTGCCAGAAAATATAGATTAAACAAAACAATACTGATTATGTGAAGGATGAAAGAATGAGGAGGACCAACAAGTGGAGAAAGTACTCACCCAAGAACGTAAATATCTGAAGGTTGTTCTTCAGAACAAAACCATTCATCAATATCAAGATCTTCATCAGGAATTCTTCCAGCAACATTCCAACTGCCTATAGTAACCCTACATAAAGCCATGTGCCCCAAGGTACATTCCCGTAAGAACCATACTGGTACTACTAGACCTAGCATTGCAAGCATATAACAATAATAGCCAAACCTCACATCCTTTGTGTTTATGTACTGAGCACGCACAGTCTCTGATTTCCCTCTCCTGTGTTTTAAATGATACCCCTTGGAAGGTGGATCTGTGCCAAATACGAAATCATTATGTCCATTACTAGACAACTTCCACAGTAATGAGTACTCAGGGAAGATTTTTATAAAATTATGGAGTTCAAAGAGGCACATGGTTCAGACGCCCAAAATGGTTTCGGTTTCAAAAATGTCAATATTCTCGTCTCAATTCCGTGACATTGACATCAAAGCTAAAGGTCCAGGGTTGCAGCAATGGTGTCAACATGTAGCTACCGACTGAAGACGAGCTAGTTGATCTACCATGTCATCAGTTATTTTGGGAAGGAGTGAATTTTAGAGTGATCTTATCACTGGTTGAAGGCACAGACTTTAGGAAAAAAATTACAAGATTAACTGATAGGGAAATAAGAATCACCTGAAATTTGACTGTGGCAATTGGATTGGTTCTCCCGAAGTCCGTAATCCGATCGCTTGTGCGTTCTTACATCTTTAACAGAGTAAGCTGGAAGAAATTTGCACAAAGAGTGATTAAGAACAAAGACACTTGAGAAACATAATGTTGAAGGTGCAAAGCTGAAACCACACCGTCATCTTCACTTTCAGTTTCAGTTTCAGTTTCGGTGTCAACCTCATCCGCACTAAAATCATACTCCTTAGGCTTTATATTCAACCATTTCTTCATCAGAATGGACGGCCAAAAGCCCTGCAAACAGAATGCAATTCGAACAGATCAGTAACCCAAAACCCTGTGTGCTCAATCTTGATTCGTAATAGTGGTTAACAGAAAAACTTTCTCAAGAAAACTTACCTCAGGGCGGTTTCCTGTCCGGCTCTTCATTCTCTCGAGCTCAAAAATGAATATCGATTACTTATATACCAAGACTGATAATGCACGCACAAAGCTTTAAATAGAAAGGGCAGCTTAATCAGGAATCAAGGCCACCGTCCTCGTACACCAATATTTTAATGAGGCGTTTTCCAAAATCATCAGGAAAAAAAGGTAGCCTATAAGTAAGCTTATTTGGAGCCAAGAACAAGCAAAGTCCGTCCCGCTAGGACAGAGAAGGTGAAGACATTTCTAGCAGACATCCACAATCTCTCAACTTGTAAACGAAGAGCACTCGATGGTCCTCTCCCACTCAACATCACAATTTTCTGATTCCAAAAACAAGAGCATAAAACATTGAAATGTTCATTAAACCCCAAACTGAATTCCACAACAAAGAATGATGTCACTTTCACTTCATGATAACAAACTCGAAGTCAGAAGACCAACACCAACTGACATTCTGTAGCTATTATTATCTGGTAGTGGGTAAATGCCAAGACAAGCAAACTAACCAGAAATGTAAAAGACAAAATGGCAACAGTAAACTATGGAATGGAAAATGAAAAAAAAATAGTTTACTCCAAAATCAGTGAAACAGATAGAATCCTATATGCACAAAAAGGGGCTTGTTGTTTATTTAGTTTAGGGTTTTTGCCTGTAAAAGAAAATCAAATAGCTACTACACCTCAGGACCACGAAACTGCTGGTCTCCAGTCATATCATATCACCCGAATGCCAAATTCGAGGGAAATCACGATGGTGGCCTGTTGCCCATTAAAATATTTGCTGTCAATAGAAATTAGGACCATGAGAGGCATAAATAAATCAAGGAGACGAAGAGAACAGTGATTAAGACTACCGACTAAAAGTAATACCATCAGTCCCACCTCCAATTCCATGTTAAAACTAACGGTAAATTAATTAACCCAGAAGCTAATGATGTTTAGGAAATTCACCAACAACGTATATCAGGTAAAAAGTAATTCGACAAAACAAAGCAGTTAAGTTTTCGTACACTGCCAAAAAACTTCAGGCACCAATTAAAAACCGACAGATTCCACAAGCAACAACCGGTAAAACAAAACGAATTAAAGGGTGAGAATCCAAAGTGGAGTGGGTGGTGCAAAGTAAAATACTTAAAGTATTAAACTAATAAGAAGTCCAGCTGTGGAGTACAGCCATACGTAGCGTAGGACAGTCGACCTCAATTCTTTGACTGTAAATTTTCTTCTGCAAAGAAAATGGTATGCCAACACGACCCACTAACTAATCCGCAAGGGACCACATGATTAGAGCTGGACTCCGCGCACTATATGTGAATCCCATGCACTCTTGAGCTTTCATTTCCAGCCCCATTTCTTCCCTGCCTTTTTCGTTGTTTGACTTCGATTCAGAAAAGAAAAAGACATTTTTAAACAGCAATAGATTACTATGGGCTGATCACTTGGGATAGAAGAAGACACTCTCGCTCACTTTGGGATAGCACATCACTTTCAAGAATTTTAACGTCGTGTTTAGTTACACGCCCACACTATTAAATTCGGATTAGTACAACAAACTCACTTACTGTAGGTGAAAAGTAATGGCCATTATTTGTCAAACAGCATAATACGTACTTTAATGGGATAAAAATTGGATAAAGTTTTTCTTTTTTTTTTTGGATTAATTAGACTATTATAATATTTAGACACTAAATGCGCTTATATAGAAAAGACCTGTATGACCTATTGCTCTTGTTGAGACCATAATTTTGAAATGAATGATATGTCATTTGTTTGAGACGTGCAATTGGACGAAAGCACCTAAGTTCTCAACGGTCCAGCTTGTTGATAGTAGCGAAGGTAGTGCGGGCAACGGTGATACTTGTTTGAGACTAGTGATTCAAAGGCCTTATCGCTATGTTAACTACTGTTTTCTATTAAGATAAATGACCTTTTTTTAAAATATATTTTGAGTTTACAAAGACATTTTGTTGATATTTGGTTTCTTTTTACTCGCAAGACTTATAATAGTGCAACCCACACTATTGTTGCGGTTAGTTTTCTAAGCATGGTGGTGACCATGCGCGGGATGAATGTCTTGTGTAGCTTTTTGATATATTAACCTCTAACACAAATGTTTCTGTTTATCTTTAATATACTTCTCAGGAAAAAAGAATATATACCTCACATCTTATTATAATTACCAAATGTTCAACATCTAAATTTTAAGTATTCAAATACTAAATAATCATAACGTAAACCATAGTTTATCACAATTTGAAAAGCATATACCTAAAAGCTCAATCTAGTTAAGAATCATTTAGGTATGAACACTCACCATCGACAATAAAATTTGAAGTCATTTTCTAATTACAACTAACGCACTTCCAAAGTAGAATGCAATAACGCGTTTCCAAAAACTAACTCCCCCAAGCTATCAAGTAGTACCTTGATAAAATAAAATAAAGCTATCGAATGGTATGCTATTTGTTATTCTAGACATTTCAAAAGAAGTGGACAATGACACTATTGAAAATTTCGAAATGGACAATTTCAAATTTTAATAGCAACCATGCAACAAGAATACGACCAAAAAACATGGGCGACGTAGTGGAAGTTGGCGTCAGTCCTAGCGAAATAGCAAATGGCAAAGTAATGTGTCTCCTTCTGTTGTGAAAGATGCAGTCATGGTGTACGTCAGATGTTCCAACCTTGATGTTCCACTCATATTGCAAAGAAGAATTCATATATTTAATTGAATTTAAAAAACAAAAATTGAAAAAACGGAAATAAAAAAATACAAAGAATCTCCTATGCAACAGGAACAGTTGGAACAGAGGATCTCCTTCCCAAGTACAATGATTCACATAGAGTCAAGAAAATAGTATAAATTAATAAATGGGTGGCTCAATTCCTAATGTCGAGACCTATTAAGATATAAAAGTTCACACTTGATGGACTTTTCAGGTGGTTAACTTAAGGATAATATCAGTGATGGTGGATCATGTTGGAATGTGTTTAACAATACAAATTCTACAAAAAAAAAAAAAAGGTTTTAATTTGTGGTTGAACTGCATAGTGCATTATGCGATAGTACCCATGGCACTCCGTTATTTTGGGTGGCATTTTAATACCGAAAACCGAAAACCGTACCGAACCGAACCGAAACCGAACCGAAATTTTACCGAACCGGATTTTACCGAATTTTACCATACCGAATATTCGGTTTTTTGTGCCGAACCGAATAATCCGGTATGGTAACCGATAACATACTATGAAAAATTCGGTATACCGAAACCGAATTAGCGGTATTAATTTTATTTATTTCATAAATATATATACATTACAATTATAAATATTTGAGCATTAATGCATCAATTCAATTGTACTGCACTGCATCAATTCAATTTCAATTTTTGACCGGAGTCTTGAACCCTTATATATATATATACAATTATACTTAATTGGGTCCCCTACAGTTCAATCTAATTTCACAGCGCCATCGTTCCTTTCTTTCCCACAGCTCCATCATTCCTTTCCCACAGCGCCATCGTTCCTTTCTTTCCCACAGCTCCATCAATTATACAATATATATATATATATATACAATTATACTTAGATTGGTTTATTACTCAAGCTCAAATGCCTCCTCAACCTATTAGTTCTACAACGTCTTCACTTGCCTCTCCAACTGTAAGAGTCTCTACTTCCGGGGCCCTTCCTCCTATACATGATTCATCTTCAACTTCATCATCTAGAGCTCATGGTGCTTCCTCTACTTCACTTAGACGTTGATGATCTTCGTTTTCTACCTCTTGAATTAAGAAAAAACCTCTAATCGAATTTGATGTTTTTGTAACTTTATTTTGGTTGTGTAAGGCTTTTTGCTTGGTGTTGCTTGTTTACATTGTTGAATTTGAAGTTTGATTTTATAACTTGAGTATGTTGCTAAACCCTTGAACAACATTACATAAATTACAAGTTGGAGATTGTTAAGTATCTTTTTTGTTTAAAATGTATGAAGAAATAGTTATGGAGTTGTTATAAGAACCAAAAAATATTCATGAATAAATTCGGTAAACCGAATCCGAACCGAATCCGAACCGAATTTTACCGAACCGAAATATCGGTAACCGAAAATTTAGGTACGGTAATGGTATTGAAAATTTTCTTAAATTTGGTAAATATTCGGTATTGGTAACCGGATTTTAGGTATGGTAACCGAACCGAATCCACCCCTGTCAATATCATCTGAAAAATACCGAAATTTTGAAGAAAATTTTTTATAATTTCAGTACAATTTCGAAAATATGGTGCTCGATGTTGTTTTTTGTCACTTCAATTCAATTCAATATTTTATTTTTTGTTACTTCAATTTCTTCTGACACCATTTCAAGGCTCTCAATTATATAACTAACTAACAACAAAGATATAAGATGAAATTGCTTTACAACATGGCTAGTGCCCCTAGCCCTATTTATTGAAAAATACATAACTAATTAGCCGCATATCTGAATGCAGCCGGATTAGTGTGTTTAGTGACCACAAAATCTTCCTCAAACGACAATTTCTTTGCCTCTTCTTTCATATTCTGGCTACTTGGATTTCTTCCCCTCTTCAAAACTGCATTGATAACATTAAGCTTGTTAGACATACAAGGCTTGCTTGCCTTGCCGACTTTAAAATGCTTCTTCAACTCACCATTCTTCTTCCTCGAGATCAAAGGCTTCTAACCAAGTCCCTTCAATACAGGTAGTAGCATATCCAGGGAAACTCCATTCCTCGGGGGCAAATGGCATCGCTTTGCCGACGATGATCCTAGCCCTCTGGAGTTACCTTGTCGGTGTCCACTATTCTTGGTCGGAGATTTCTGAACAACAACTGTATTTTCAAAATCGGAAGGAACCAAGGATGAAATTGGCTTCGAATCATTAACAACAGGAGCATTAGGGCCTCCCTACGAAACTTGGGCCGAGTTGGGCTGAGGAGACTTGATGGGCAACCTATTAGGGATAATGTGAGTGATTAGCTGGGCCGGTGAGCTATTGGGTCTTGCGGCATCGTCTAGAATGGCAGCTAAGGCTCTAAGAGCAAAAATAATGTGGGGGAAAAAATAGGGAGAAAAAGGTAGAGTGGAAAAAGTTGAAAGGAAAAAAATGTATGATTTTCTAATGTGAAGGGAGAAAAAATGAGATGGAAAAATTGGGTATTAAAATTTAACTCCTCTTAACCATTCATCTCTCCAAGTGTCAAAGAGAGAGAAAAGATGGTGGTGCCTACTCATGCCACATCAAGGGGACAACTTTAAAAATGGGTGTATATTTACACCCAAACTTACACTTTTCCCCCTCAAATTTGGGTTTCTAGTCCTTATTCCTCCAACATTATTTGAGATTTAAGTGAAAATTTGAGTTTTTAGGATAGGTTTTTGAGTTTATAGAGCAACATTGTTTTTGCTCTAACCCTAGTCTCGATCATCACAGCTTGTGTAGGCACCACTAGCACCTAAGGGCCCCGCCACCACTGTCAGTGAGTCCCCATGAGGAGAGGCAATGGAACGGGAAGGACTATTACTCCTAGAAACTGGATTATAGGCGCGAGGACCATCTAGGTAGTTAAAATGATGGCATCAAGGGCAACCCCGCTTGATCTTGTCGTACACAAAAATTAGCTCGGTGAGCATGGTAGGGATGATCCAATTTTTTTTCATACCAGGGAGTGGAAAGTTGACTGGGGGACCTTCACCCAGATGTGAAATCCTTCAATTTCCCAATCTTTAGGTTTCTCCGCTGCGAGAATCGTGCCAAAGGCGATATGACCCACATCATGCGCCACAGTAGTATTAGCATATGGATCAAGGATGCCAACAACACGCATCCACATATTCAAAGAATCTAGCAGTGTTGATGCTCAAAATGGGATGAGTCAAGGGTCAATGAAAGTGAGGGATCCTTGGTCCGATTGATGTATGTTTCTGGGAGCTGAGAGGCTAGCTCCGGTGTCGGGATCCGGACGGGGGTCCGAATGAGGAAAGATGCGTTCTGTCTTGTCTTGGTCCGGAAAGGGGAGGTGACTCCGGGAGCCGGGAAACCTGCACAGAGAGAAAGTGAGCTCGAAAGGGCACCGGTGTGGTACCGGCCTAGACCCTTCGATGCGTAAGTCAGCCGGGGAAGACTGAGTTCTCTAGCTTGAGTCGAGAGAATTTAGGTGAGGGTTGGTTGGAGTGAATTGAATTAGGGGTGGGATCGGGATGATCCCGATCCCGATTACGAAAATCCCGATCCCGTCCCGATCCCGATTGGAGACTAAAAATGATCCCGAATCCCGTCCCGATTAAATCGGGATCCCGACAATAAAATCCCGATTAAGTCGGGATCCCGATCGGGAAACCCGATAAATCCCGATAATGAATCTTAAGTATAATATGAAATTTTAAACTTTTTTTATGTACATAAATTGTTAATGTGAACCAACATGTACAACTCAAAAGTACTTCCTGTGCATGTTTGTGTGAAGAGCCAATCAAAAAGTAGGAAATTAAGCAAGAGCACTCGGGAAACCCAAATAAAAACCCTCTATTTAGTACTTGGGCTTTATTGAATTAAGCAATCCAAAGAAAATTAATAAAGCCCAAGTATGGGGTAAAAGACCCAATTGTGAGGCCCAAAATATAGACAGTAAAATCCATCCACCACCTTGACATTTATCCCCAAATTCACGATTCGGATTTGATTTTCCCAATTCGTCTATTGAACGATCAAAATCTCTCTGTCCCTTGCAAATCCCAAAACCCGAATTCCCAAATTCAACAGAAACAACCTCGAATTTCAATCCCCAATCGCAAATAAGGGTTTCGGCATGGACTCCGACGTCGACGTTTCCGGTTGGGTCATCAAGCTTCTCCTCCGCGACCGCGAGAAGGAGAGCATCGCCAAGCGAGTCCTCGCCGTCACGCCGTTATCCGACCAAGACTATCGCCGTTCTCCGAGTCCTCGCCGTCACGCCGTCATCGCCCATCGCTCTCCCATCGCCGACATCGCTCACCCATCACCGCCTGGCTTCGGCGCCCACCACCCATAACCCATCGTTATCGCCTTTCACTCCTCGTCGAAGCTCATCACCATCGTCGCAGCTGTAGTCGCTCACCCATCATTCTCGTTGCTGTTGCTAGCCCGCAGTTCATGAATGGATCCGATTGCTCAAGGTCATCACAATCTGCCCGAATTACAGTTTGATTTTGATTGTTTTGGAATTTGAATGCTTGATTGTTTTGGAATTGAATGCTTGACAAGAATCTGTGGAAAGAATTGAATTGAAGAGTAGATTGAAAACCTTGAATTGATTTTTCAATATACATATTGTCGGGATGTCGGGATCCCGACATTTTCCAAATATAAATCCCGCTCCCGTCCCGATTTAGTCGGGATCGGGATAAAATCCCGACAAGTCGGGATCGGGATTATCGGGATCGGGATAATCGGGATCGGGAGTGTCGGGATCGGGATCGGGACGCGGGAGTCGGGAAGAATTTCCCAGCCCTAAATTGAATACCAATTTGAATACCTTCGACCCTTTGGAGGGTGACATGTATTTATAGTGGAGGACTTGGGCCTCCTTGTAATTTGTGGCCAATGTGGGGTGAGTTGCCTACATTGCCCTTCCTTGGAGGCTTGAGGAAGCCTTGGTGTCACTAAGGCATTGGTTGCCTAGGTGGCTCTTGCTTAGGATCACTTGCTTCACTTTTGCGAAGAATCTTCAATTTCCTCTGAGCAAGAAGCAAGGAAAACCTATCAGAGCCCGACATACATCCCCGGCAGATCTGGAAATCAACTGTTCAAATCCGGAAGCAGTATTTCACCTTTTGAAGGTAAATTTTCTGAACTTTTTGGATTAAACATAGGATTTTGCTTGAATTTTGCTTTGAATCTGGGATGAATAATGATGAAAATCGATGAACTTGCTTATCCCGGGTGGTTTTGATCCATTTCGTTGGCGTCAGGGTTAAGAATGTTGTTTTAAGCCGGGAGTTGCCCAGTTTCCCAGAGTAAGTTGGGAGCCGGGTAGGAAATGTTGAGTATAGTTGAGTATTTATTTTCCTTTTGGAGTGTAATTGTCTTGCAAAAATGTATGCTGTGTCAAAATCTGGAAATAGTGGGAGTGAAGGCCCGAACTCATTCCAGGAGATCCATCCCTTGAGCTATACCTCGCTCTAAGTGATTTATCCCTCAAGCCCGGAAGATGTGGAGGCCGGGAGTAGCAGGGGCGTGCCCCAGGAGGAGACTGGGAGTAGTGAGGGTTCGCCTCAGGAGGAAGTTGGGGTATCCAGTCCGAAGCATGGGGCCACGAAGGATTGGGCCAAGGTTTATTGGGAGCGATTGAAGGCAGAGGCTGTTGCCCGGGAGTTGGCCGCTGATATCCCGGATGTGGAGGAAGTCCCGGAAGAAGAAGACCAGGAAGAAGAGGAGTGGGAGATCCCAGAGGAAGGGGCGGAGGAGGTCCCGGAAGCTGTGCATGCGCCGGTTTCAGATTCTAAGGGCAAGAAGAAGAAGAAGATCGTGTTCGGGAAGAGCTTGGAGTCCCTGACTGGTAATTGGATCAACCGGCCTTGGATTGCCAATGAGATGACTGAGAAGAAGCTGGCCTAGTTGAGGGAAGATTACTGCATTCTTGACTTTGTGCAGATGCGAGTACCAAAAGTATGACCCATCCAGGGAGTCCTTCTTTTCGAACCTGGAGGGTGGAGAGGCCCTGGTATTTTCGGATGCTTTTGGGTATGGGTTGCGCCTACCCATTCATCCCTGGCTCCATATGATCTTGCATCATGCCAACTTGGCTCCGGCTCAGCTGGGGTTGCATAGTTGGGCCCGGTTGATAGCAACCTACATCCTGTTCCGGGAGCATGGTCATGACGAGCCGAGCTACAACCAGGTCTGGACAATCTAGAGTATTACAACGTTCGGGTTTTATCCGACTACGGTTGCGTTTACATGCAACCTGGTTGTGCCGGACGATGAGGAGGTGTTGCAGGAGACTGCACAAGGTAAGTTGGCGGCTAATCTGACCAAGAGTTGGAGCAGCACCGGAGGACCATCTTGAAGGACTTTCCGAAGTTCATTGCTGGGATACCAAACACCCCCAAGTACTGGATGGGGAGGTTTTTTTCTGGCATCCGAGTGGAGATCTGACCCCGGGGTTGAGCCACCATATCCTATCCGGTCACAATGGGATCGAGTCCCCACTGGGCGAATGGCCAAGGGCTGACGATCGGGGTGAATGGTTCAGCCGGGAGATGAGGGATGGTAGCGAAGCGTTGGCACTTCTCACATTTTTGGACGAAGGCATGGGCATCGGCACCGAGCTTTGGCCAGTAGTATCCTTGTTGGATTATTTTGTGGGCCAAGTCAGCATTAAGCACCAAAGGCAAGGTTCCGAGAAGCCTCTCCTGTTGAGCTTCCCCTGGATGATAGTGTATATCGCATCCCGCCTTTCTAAGCGCCGAGCTTCGAGAGGATCTTTCGGGAGCTTTCCTTTGGTCAGGAAAGTCCAGATCGGTTCCATCCAGCTGTTGGCGGGCTCAATTTGCATGACGCCAAGTGATAGTGAGCTTGGGGAAGCCAAGGATTCTATCGGGATGCTCCTCTTAGCGTGTACGGAGATAGTCGATGCTAGGCGGGAGAGGGCATCGGCATGGCTATTCTCGGATCTCAGGATCTGATTGACCTCATACGACTTGAACTAGCTCACGTGGTAAGTGACTTAGGCTAAGTGGTAAGCCATGGAGATGTCCTTGGCAGCAAAGTTCTCGGTCACTTGGTTGACCACCAGTTGAGAATCGCTGTAGATAGACACTTTCTCCGTGCCAACCTCCTTGGCAAGTCGGAGGTCGGCGAGGAGAGCCTTGTATTCGGCGGCATTGTTGGAAGCCCGGAAGTCGAGTCGGAGGGAGTACTCGAAGGTGTCATTGTTGGGAGAGATGTGCACGATCTCCGCGCTGCATCCCTTGGCGTTGGAGGATCCGTCAACATAAAGTTTTCAACCCGGTCTGTTAGGATTGGTGCTAGTTGCTTCCAGGGTAGCAGAGGCTGGAGATGGATTCACCGGCACAGCATCAGTTATAGCCGGGCTAGTGAACTTCGAGATGAAATCTGCAATAGCTTGCTCCCTTCTCAGCTACCCACCGAACGAGTCGACTCGAAGTCTTGGGTGTATGGAGCACTTGCCGGAGTGGGTGATTGGTGAGAACTGAGATGGAATGTGCCTGGAAGTAGGGGCGAAGCTTCCAGGCAGAGCAGATGAGAGCCAAAGCGAGCTTCTCAATGTCCGGATACCGAGTCTCCAGATCGGTCATGGATTTGCTGGTGTAGTACACCGGATGCTCGAATTTATCCACCTCCTTGATGAGGACCGAGGATACTGCCGTGGCGGAGACGAAGAGGTACAAAGTCAGGACATCCCCGTGCTCGGGCTTGCCAAGTATCGAGGCTTTGCTCATATACTCCTTCAACTGGCCGAAGGCTTGATTGCACTCCGGGGTCCAGTCGATGAGTTGATGTCCGGCTTTGAGGACTTTGAAGAATGGCGCACAGCGATCTCATGACATCCTTCAATGTCCTCGGGGTCTCCATGTCGATCAGCGCCTTGATTTTCTCCGGGTTGGCCTCGATGCCGCGTTGGCTAACCATGAAGCCTAGGAACTTGCCCGATCCGATGCCGAAGGCACACTTGGCGGAATTGAGTCGCATGTTGTAATGCTTGAGTTTGTTTGAACATGGTGGAGAGGTCCTCCACATCCTCCCCGGAAGTTTTGCTCTTCACCAGCATGTCATCCACGTAGACTTCCATGGTCTTCCCGATGAGATCGGAGAAGACAGAGTTCACGAGCCGTTAATAGGTTGCACCAGCATTCTTGAGCCCGAAAGGCATGACTTTGTAGCAATAAAGTCCCCGGTCAGTGACGAAGGCAGTGTGCTCCTGGTCATCCGGATGCATGAAGATCTGATTGTACCCGGAATAGGCATCCATGAAACTCAGGAGTTCGTGCCTGGTATTGGAGTCGATGAGTTGGTCAATATGAGGAAGCGGGAAGCTGTCCTTAGGGCATGCCTTATTCAAATTCGTGTAATCGACGCACATCCGCCACTTGCCTTGCGACTTCAATATGACGACTATGTTGGCTACCCAAGTTGGATACTTCGCTTCTCGGATGAATCTGATTGAGGATAGTTTGTCCACTTCGATTTGAATGGCTTTGTACCGCTCTCCATCAAACTTTCGGCGTTTCTGGCATACCGATCGTGCCTTCGGGTCGATGCTTAGTTTGTGGGAGATGATGTCAGTGGAGATACCGGACATGTCGTTGTAAGACCAGGCAAAGACCTTGGCATTTTCCCGGAGGAATTTGATGAGTGAGTTCCGGACAACAGGGGTCCGTTCTGCGCCAATCTTCACATGTCGATCGGGGAAGTCGTCCGAAATGCACACCATCTCTAAGCTCCTCGTTGGATTTGCTTGGGAGGTCGTGGCTTCATCCCTCGGATCATCGGGTCGTTGGTCCGGAGAAGGCACCTCAATCGGGGCCGCAGTTGCGCCAAAGCAAAATTCTTTAGGAGTTGGGGCGATAGCCTTTGACCCATCCCCTCGTTGCTCGTTGATCGCCTCGGACAGAGCCTATGCCATGAGAAGTTGGAAACTTGACGAGCACGAGGTGAGTAGAAGGGATGTCCTTCATCTGGTTGAGGGTAGGTCGCCCTAGGATGACGTTGTAGGCAGTAGGGCAGTCCACAATGAAAGTCGCCACAACGCGAGTCTGCTTCGGGGCTTCACCCAAAGTGATGGGAAGGTAGACACTTCCAACCAGCTGGACGCAATCCCTGAAAAAGCTCACAAGAGGAGTATGGGTCCAGTCCATGTGATGATCAGCGATATTGATGGTCCGGAAGGCCTCCATGAAGATCATCGTTTGCCCGACATCGTAGTGGGCGATCTCAGCTCGGATGACGATCGGGTCGTTGTGCGGGTACATGATTCCTTCCTCCTCTTCCTTCTAGAAGGTTATCAATCCCCAATCAGTCTTGGGGATCTTCTCCGCCCTGTAGTTAAGTGCCATCACTTCTTGTCCATGGTAGCAGGCCCGGGCATGTTCCTTCCTTGCTCAGTTGGAGTCCTAGGCTAGCGTTGAGCCGCCGCTGATGGTGTTAATCTGGCGGAGCGGCTGCTGAGGGGGGGCATACCCCTGGAGGAATTCATCGATCTTCCCATTTCGGGCGAGTGTCTCGATGTGATCCTTCAGCACTTTGCAGTCCTCTGTGTCGTGGGTGTTGACCGGATGATATTGGCAAAACATACTAGTTTTTCGGGTGGTATGCGCAGGATTTTGAAATTAAGGTGCCGAGATAAGGTCGGCAACAGCTGCAAGAGTTGCTTCGTAGGAGGTGTTGAGCGGAGAGTATGGTTCATACCAAGCAATGTACTCCTTCCGTTGATTCCGGTTTCGTGAATCATGTCGGGGCAACGAAGGTGCCGGAGGAAGAGGGTTCGGTGCCCGGTAAGCCTGATAGACCTGTTGCTCGTTCCCTCGGTTTCGCTTGTCGCGATTGCCGAATACAAGGTGTCCTCCTTCCTTCCTCTTGTTCGAGGTCTAGGAAGTGTTCGTCTTCGGGGCCGGTTGACTATAAGTCACCTTAGGTACGGCAGGAGCCGGGTTATACTAGGTCGCCGGGTGGGGGACCACGTTGGAGGTGATTGCTTGGGCGCCTCCTACCACGGCGTGCCTTTGATTGAGCTCGGTGAGGCGTTCCGCCTGTGCATGTAGGTTGGCCTTCTTCGTCATCTCGGAGTATGTCAGGTCGCTCTCCAAGTTGAGTTGATATAAGAAGGGGCTCGACCGAAGTCCAGCCTTGAAGGCATTGACAGTTGTACTATCATCCGTCCTCGGGCATTTGGCGTATTCATGGCTGAATCGCGCAACGTACTCATGCAAGCTCTAATCGGGTCACAGGATTAGAAAGTCGAGCTATGGCTCTGATGTTGCTCGATGAAAGTGATCTCCATCTCGATCATACTGGCAATGCTCTCCGCCGGCAAACGGAAAAACCAATTGAGAGCCGCCCCCGAGAGGGTGCTCGGGAAGTAAAGGCAATGAGCCTGGTCCGAGATCCTTTTGAAGAAGATGTTGGATTTGAAACTGTTCATATGGGCGTAGGGACATTCCCCGGGACTGCCACTGTAGAGAGCTATACGCAATGATTTGGAGTCGACGTCCTGAAGCTTGTGTGTGCAAACTAAGACTCGATCCGTGAAGGGGCCTTGGTCGGAGCAGCCCTGAGTCTGTTGACCTTCTGTTGGATGGTCTTTTCCAGATGCTCTTGAGCCTTGTCGTTGACAAGTTCTTGGACCTGATCCAAGAGTTGTTGGATCAAGTTTTGGTGGCTCGTTGCTTGTTGTGCAGCTGCAGTTGTCGGGGTCTTGAGTCAAGCCTGGCATCCGGGAGGTTGTGGCTGGTCGCCCGGATACAAGTGCTGCTCCGGTCTGGGGAGGCTGCGCCCGGTGACTGGTCTCTACCGTCTGCTTCGCGGGTTGAGTAATGATCTGGAGTGCTTGGACCTAGGTTGGTTGCGGAGGAGGTCCGATGCCTGGGGGGTTGATGTCCCGGGTTACTACCTCGGTCGGTAGCTTTTGTCGGTTATCATCGAGGAAGTCTCGGGTATCGCCATAAACCTTCACATAGCCCTTCTTCTTGCCAATGATTACCCGGGAGTGCGCAGGGCGAGAGGGACCGGAGTTGGTGGGGTGAGAGGGACTGGAGTTCACGGACAGGATCGTCCTGGTAGTGGTTGGGACCCGGGATGTCGCCGGTTGTTTGTCCTTGGCCGGCGGTGGAGTTAGAATGGCTGTGATGGGATTCCTCGGGGTGTGGAGTTGAGAGTCAGAAACCTCGTTCAAATCCCGGCCACACTGCTCCTGGAGGTGACCGATGTTGACATTAGCCTCCAGCAACTTTTTGGTCATGTTCTGGTAATGGTCGTTGAGAACTGCGCTTCTGGATTGAAGCCTTCGGTTCTCCTCCTCCATGGCTTGGAGTCGGTGGTTCTCGGCCTCCAGGGCTTTGGCTCGCTCCTCCATCGCGTCTAGGTGCTTGGCAAGCTCGTCCCAACTAACTTGTTTGCTTTTCCTTTGTTGGCTGGGTGGAGGAGGTTGACCTTTCGGGGTTTTGCTAGTTCTGGGGCGATGTTGGGGACAGGTGACAGTGTCCTCCGGCTCGTCGTCGTTATGTTGAGAAGACATGATCGGTCTTAGTCGCAGTAAAACATGGGGGAATTTGTTTTGTTCCCACAGACGGAGGCAAACTGTTGATGCTCAAAACGGGATGAGTCAACAGTCAATGAAAGTGAGGGATCCTTGGTCGGATTGATGTATGTTTCGGGGAGCTGAGAGGCTAGCTCCGGTGTCGGGATTCGGACGTGGGTCCGGATGAGGAAAGATGTGTTCTATCTTGTCTTGGTCCAGAAAGGAGAGGTGACTCCAAGAACTGGGAAACCTGCACAAAGAGAAAGTGAGCTCGAAAGGGCACCGGTGTGGTACCGGCCTAGACCCTCCGATGCTTAAGTCAGCCGGGGAAGAGTGAGATCTCTAGCTTGAGTAGAGAGAATTTAGATGAGGGTTGGTTGGAGTGAATTGAATACCAAGTTGAATACCTTTAGCCCTTTGGAGGGTGTCATGTGTTTATAGTGGAGGACTTGGGCCTCCTTGTAATTTGTGGCCAATGTGGGGTGAGTTGCCCACATTGCCCTTCCTTGGAGGCTTGTGGAAGTCTTGGTGTCACTAAGGCATTGGTTGCCTAGATGGCTCTTGTTTAGGATGACATGTAGCCGATGTGGGTATGGTATCAACAAGCGGAACCTTGTCAAGATCATCCACCCCATCATAGTCAGCCATCACGATCGGTTTGCCTTCGTAGATCCATGAGGTACCTAATAAAACTTTTTCCTTGTCTTTTTTTGGAGAGAAATGAGATCAAGAAAAGACTATAGTTCTAGCTGAGGAGGTACATATCATATGAGACAGTTGAAATTGGCAACGGAGTCAGACTCGTTATGGCCAAGGAGGGAGCCGCCCATCTTCAATGAGCAAGGGTTTCAAAGGGAGATCCACATATGAATCCTGCTCTTCTAATTGAAACTTAGATAAGTTAGCTAGGATGTCTGTGAGGAGCGCCATGGAAAGAACATAGGAAAAGCTTGAAATCCGCACTGGAAGGAAATGTTGATAAATTAATTAAAAGGAAAATTTCACTCAGACCCCCCGAGGTTTGGCCTAATTCTAGTCAGCTCCCACAGGTTTGATTTATTCCAGTCACACCCCAAAATATTAACTTCCGTTAGTGATGTCTAACGGCAGAAGGGTAAACTCGTTATTCCAGTTAGATTTCTCTGTCTTCTCTCTCTCAATCGGTGGTGGCCTCTGGAGACGATCCGATCGAAAGCTAGCTTAACTGATATCCAAAAATCAAACAAATGAACATACCCAAGAACAGCTACCTCTTCCTAAGTACTTTCAGCTAACCAACTGATCATTTTACCCATTCTCTTTCAGAACTTTAGCAAGATTACAAACTTCAAGAAGAATCGAAACTCCCAACAATCATAGCTAATTCTCGATTTTCAAGTCCATCAACTAGAAACTAGACAACACCCCCACATATAATTCAACAAACACAATCACCAATCCAACATCATAACCAAAGAAGCAGCCGAATTTCCTCACCTGAACAACTTCCACAATAGTGACGGCGGCAGCCGCACACTCTGTGTAGTGGCCTCTAAAGATGATCCGCTCGAGAAGCTCACCGCCCTCACATAATTCCATAACAAGATGGACTGCATGATCATCCTCGTAAGTATCCTTTAAAGTCACGATGTTGGGGTGCTTAGGAAAATGCCTCATGATCTCAACTTCCCTCCTCACGCCCTCAATGTCCACCGCCGTCCTCAGCTTCTTCTTCGAGATAGATTTGCAAGCGAACTCGCGGCCCAGTTCATACCTCTGCTCGATTTCCACTCCGGTCAGGTCTCTCAGCACCGAGAGCTTGGAACAGCCGCCGTTGCCGACGCCGTAGTCTATCGCCAATGGATTTTTCCGGTTGTGGGGTCGGGCAACAATTACCCATGTTTGAAAAAGTTGTTGAACTGAAATGGTTTTCGAAATCTGAGGTTTTTGGTCAAAACCACGATATGGGTTTTGGAATTGGTTGAAACCCAATTGAAAGTGAGAGATGACCCAGAATTTGCAATTTGAGGATGTGATTTAAGGGCATGGGAAATGAGGGTTTTGGGGGGTTTGGAATTTTGGGGAAGAAGATGAGAAGAGGAATTTCAATTTGGGGAAGAAGGCCACCACCGATTGAGAGAGAGAAGACAGAGAAATGTGACTGGAATGACGAGTTTACCCTTCTGCCGTTAGACATCACTAACGGAAGTTAATATTTTGGGGTGTAACTGGAATAAATCAAACATGTGGGGGTTGACTAGAATTAGGCCAACCCTCAGGGGATCTGAGTGAAATTTTCCCTTAATTAAATGGTTAGAGGGATCGCGTCCCAGTCAAATTGTAGAAAAGATAACATTATCTGACATGAAAAAGTAATACAAAATTATATTTATATATATGCATAATTTAACACTTCCAGGTGCATAGCTTGGCCATGTTCAAGTAAAAAAGAGTAATTAACAGTTAGGTTAGGGACCACCATCCTAAACTAGTCAGTGTGTTTAGTTGAGAAAGTTGCAAATCTTGAAAAACTTAAGATAGTTTAGTTAGTTAGACTACTAGGCTGCACGTAGCATGTCAATGGCAATTTCCTCCCAAATGTTGTGATGTTAATATGCACATATGCACTTTACAAAGAGTGGTGTGACATGTCTATGTGTTTGGAACCGTGTCTGTAACTCTTTACAAGAAGCTATAAATTTCTCAGCAATCATTAACGCGAATGTTCTTTACGATTATTTCAAGTAGTAGTTGCACAGTTTGCACGCGCGGTCGGTTTGCACATTCATCATAACCGGCGGTGACACTTGGCTCTGATGACAATCCCTCATAATAAATAAGAGTGAAATACATATGTAAAAAAAATAATAATAATAAATATGTAAAAGGACAGTGTCCGAATGAATAGGCGGATACATTTTCGTCAGTAATAAGTAGGGATGATAATGAGCCAGGCCGGGCTGCGGAATGACTTTCTCATTCCCGAAAGTTTAGGCTTCAGGGATATTCGTCAGGTATTTTAATAAAATAATTTTAAAAAATCATGATATGTTGCGAAAAAAAATGAAAATCATCCATTAATTTATATAGTATAACATGTAATCATTCGATCCTATCATTAAAGTTAGAAATTATACATAAATTTATATTACAAAGTATGAATTAAGTAGAAAAACTAAATATTATACATATATTTAGTCATATTTTGTTTGCTAATTCGGGGATTCGGGCCTGAAACATGTATGAGGATAGCGACCATATTACCAGTTTAATCGGACCATGTAGAGATTTTTAGAAATCAGGTAAAATTACCATCCCTGCTAATAAGTATCAAATTAAAAAATTTAGAAGACATTGATGTATTGCATATGATGAATTTTTAAAGTATTTAATCACCATGAATTTTATCTTTACCAACTGAAGATGATAATTGAATGGCATAAAAGTTCAATATTTAATAACTTCACCGTCCATAAAGACAGAGGGGAGTCACTTGAAGATGATAATTGAATGGCATAAAAGTTCAATATTTAATAACTTCACCGTCCATAAAGACAGAGGGGAGTCACTTGCACTGCAGCTGGTCCTCACTCATCTGCAAGTGTAAAGTAATTGGTGCATCCCAAAGTCCAATTGCGAGTCAACATTGACATAATGTTGCCCACAAGTTACATAATTATTGTATGACAACAACACATGACCACACGAAAACAAGAACCCAGTAGGGCGGTGCTCTTCAACTTTGAATTGTTATAGTTATCTTTCCCATCTTCTTGACAAATTGAGTGACTGGACGACATTTGCTATCTCTCCAGCTCCTTCAATAATTAACCTTTATTAAAACAACAGATATTCCTTGGTTCCTTGTTTTTTTGAACAGTAGTGGAAAAGCAATCTTTGCTACAAGTGAAGTGAGTGACAACAACAACACAACACCAAGCCAATATTCTTTGCTATGGGCCATGGTCCACAGAGTGGAAACAATAAAGCCCGGTAAAACGGCCGAGGAAAGCTTTTAAAAAGAAGAATGTTGTAGCTAATTGTCTATGTCCGCGTGAGTTCATTCTTACTGTTGATGAATTGACAAGATCAAAGTACGCGTATGGGCACTTTTGGCCCTGCTACCATCCAGACAGTCGCTGTGATTAGAAGGTTCATCGCAATCCACCAACCCAAATGAAAGAGATCCTAGAAAACAAAAGAAGCAAATTCCCAATTGAAATGTCTTTCTCAGGCTAAAAGAACTGGAAGAAGTTAACTTTGCTCTCACTTTCCACTATATTTGGACCACAAAGCGGAAGAAGCTAGACACCAATGAAGAACTTCAGGTCGAAGACAATTTGTAACGAGCCGACTCCTCGCAATCGACAAAGCTCGAGTTGGGCTACCAGTCAGGATCGGTAACTAAAGGCCAGTGCAATCTCAGCCCAGCTCGGCCGAAGCCCAAAACATCTTGTTTTTTACCTCAAATCAATTTTTACCAGTTAAGAGGTTTTTTGATCGAAATGTTCAAATAAAAATTAGAAACAATTATATTTTAGTCATTTTCACATTCCTATCAAATTTAAAATCGATCCTGTAGTGTTTTATTTGTATTTCAATTTTTGTTAAGGTACGAACATTTAGAATGCTAATTGTTTTATAAATTCGAATAGTTTTAATAAATGTTTGCATAACGTTTCGTATTGGGCTTTTTGAAGACTTGAAAAATCGCCATTTCGTATTGTATCAATTCACCGTTCTCGTTTCTATTTCAGTGCGTCATATGTCTATGATCACTTTAGAGTCCGAAAGTGGACTCTTTATTTGGGGATGCCAGAATAATGTACTCACTAAATAAGTTGTTCCAAGACGATGCTTTATGTGGCCTTTAGGTGAAAAATAAAAAAAATAAAAAAAAACATGCTAAAAACTTAAAAATAATATCTCAACTTTCTTTAGATTTTAAATCAACCAATAATTTACCAAATTAACATGTAAGGTTTGTAATTTTGTTAGTCCATAGACCAAATTTAGATATAAGGTAAAAGAATTATTATTTTTCATGTCACTAAACTATCAATAAGTCTTAATTTATAAATTATAATAAAATAAAATGAAGTAATTTTTATATTAAGGACTTATTTGTAATAAATTTTTGAATTCTAAGGCATATTCATAATTCTATAAAGTATGGGGCAGCGTTACAAATTTCAATTTTTTTCAAAAAAGACCCAAAATTTTCCAAAATTTTACCGAAATTGCTGAAATTTCATTTTACCAAAATTTTGGTCTTTTTTGGGGAAATTGAAATGTACCCCCATTCAAATTTCAGTAGGCCAAAAATTATGAAGTTTTAGGAATTTCGGTCGAAATTTTGATCCTTGCCTTTATCAAGTTCCTTAACCTTAACCTAGGAGCTTGTGGATGTATTATACTATAAATTCACATTGGTGAAAGTAGTATGCCGGAAATAGAAATTTGAGTTGTTAAAATGTTCTAAGTTTTACACCAACATAACGTTAAATTATATTATCAATTTATTTAAATGAGACTACAATTGATTTAAAAGTTTTGCAACAAGGGTTTATTTAACGGTTTTGACATCTCCATAACTATAAAAGGCAAATTCTCACACAAGCTCGAAATTTACCAAATTTACTTTCATTAAAAAAAAAAAAAAGCAAATAAACTTTCGTATTTGAGCATGAGGCTTGCTAAGGCCAGTTCACGCAGACACAAACTTTAAGGAAAACTTAAGGGAGATTTTATACACACCCAACAATCCTCCCAACCCAATGGGCCCAATTTTGTCTACAACCATCCCCTAGCCCCAATTCCAATTAAGAATAAGAAAAAACTTACAAGAGAAAGAGAAATTGGAGGTCGGGATAAGGAGATGGAGAGAAAAGAAAAGAGGAGAGAAGAAAGAGAGAATGGAGGAGGAGGTGGAGAACCTTTCGCGTTAAGAGAGAGAAATAGAAAGCGGAGGAATAGGAGAGAGAAAGAGGAAAAAAAAAAAAAAAAGGTGACTTCTGTCAACTTTGGATGACAATCGCTGGTAAAAATTTGCGGTCAAGGTGGGTGGGGGGTTGAAGTGGGTTTGGAAATTGTTATGTTGTTTGTTCATATTTAGTTAGGGACAAAATAGAGAGTTTAGGTGAAAAACTAGGGATGTTGGGTGGGATAAGATAATTGGTTGGTGGGGATAACAATTCTCAAAATTTAATTCTATACGATGCATTAAAAAATGAACTAAAAATTACACCTTAAATTCCCTAAAGCTAATTCTTGTCCAATATCTAGGGGTGGGCACAGTCCAGTCCAGTCAAAAAACTATAGATCCACGGCCCATCCCAGAATTTTTATATGGTCCGGTCCGATCCGAATTTTGTATATAAATTATTTGGACCAAACCAGAGCGAACCTATTTTATTGCGAGACAGTCCGGTGCTAAATGCGGGACGCTTCATAATCATAGTCAATTACATTAAAAAAATCAATAGTAGATAAAATTATGACATTTCAATCTAATATATCAAAAATAGACAATTATTTCATGCACAAACATGCATAGATGAATGTAATTGCTACCAACATTATACACAAGTAAACAACTTGGACAATTGTTTGGAAAAAACAAAAAAGAACTTGGACAATTCGTCTTACATATTAAAATCCATAATGAAAAACGACCAACAAAAATAGTTACATAACTATAAAAATAGCTCAAATGTGTATTTCTCTTTGCATTTTCCTTTGCCTTAGAACCTAGAGTACTATTTCTAATGCTACATTGAGTTAATGGCCTTTTATTAACTTTGAAACTTGCCATAGGCATATCTTGAGCAATATTCGACGAGCAAGGCATTAGGCAAGCAAAGACTTTAATTTCTACTCACAAACAATGATAATTATAATAAACACAACTATAAAAACAACTTGGACAATTCGTCTTACATATTAAAATCCATAATGAAAAATGACCAACAAATATAGTTACACAACTATAAAGAGAGCTCAATGTGTACTTCTCTTTGCATGTTCCTTTACCTTAGAACATAGAGTACTATTGCTAGTGCTACTTTGAGTTGAGGCCTTTTATTAACTTTGAAACTTGCCATAAGCATATCTTGAGCAACATTAGACGAGCAAGGCATTAGGTAAGCATAGACTTTAATTTCTACTCACAAACAAACATAATTATATTAAACACAAGAAGCTAAAACAGTTCACAATCATAGTTAAAACTATTCAGAAAGTAGCAAAATGCATTGCCTAAAATTGTGGATCATGCGGGTAAATATGAATTTGAATTAATAGGATCCACGGCCCAGACCACAACTTCTCTTGCGGGATGATCCGGAACGGGTTTATGTAAAAAAATTTATTGACCTATCTCAGTTCGTTTAATTGTAGAACAGCTTGATCCAAAATTTGGGGGTTTCAGGCTACGCAGGCAACCCATGTCCACCCCTACCAATATTTTAACCAAGTTCACTTTCTTATTCTTTTTTTGATTCACCATGTAGCACTCAAACTACAAACGTAAGAAAAGAAAAATGTTGAAATTTGCACTGGGGTGTCGGGCCCAAACATGTAGAACCAGAAATGTGCATAAAACTAGGTAAAAGCAATTACAACCAATAGAACAAACACAACATTGTAGTTGGCAGAATCTATCGAGTGCCTCCGTTAACTAACTCCATAGGATAGGAACCCCTAACTAGCAGTACAATTTACACACCGTCTGGTATAAACTTAAACAGAAGAAGCTTCCGCATGAAATAAGAAAAGCTCCTGAAACCAAAAAGAAAAGGAAAAAGTAGTTGTACACAAACTCTGACCAAAAGGAAAAGGCCATCCTCTAAAAATCTTGCAGTTCTAGCATGATTCAAGAAGCGGCCTTTCCGAAACCATAACCAAGCTTCCATCAGATCCACGTTGCATATCACATGATGGTGCATCGGCTCCTCTCCTCTGTTGGCTGAGCTGTTGTTTGCTGGGACCGGTGTGACTCAGATGGGTTGTATGTAAACTCAGCAGTATCAAGCCCGTACTGATATTGTATCCAGCATTACCCGAATCACCAGACAACACAGAACAGACATTAGAACACATAGGCTATGGAAAAGATTGCACATAAAATGAATTATGACTTCTAAGTTTATCGAAAAAAAACAATGGAATTATTAGCACCATGACAGTATTGGAACTATGAGCAAAAGTCTTGAGAAAGCATGCCAGTAACCATGAGACAATCACAGCAACAGCTATAGTCTATACAACATGTTATACTAATTTTGAGAAATATTTCGCCAGAACCTCACCTTTTCCCTCATGCGTGTACTCCAGGCATCATTTCTGTTCGGCCGCTGATCAGCCCCAGCAACAGGTACACCAGTTGGTGGTGCTGCTGGCCTGTTGATTAATGGCTGCCTAATTTGTTGTCTTGGAGCAATGAGCTCATCATCACTGTCGTACTCTGCTGGTCTGTTTGCTGCCCTAACCACAAGAGCTAGCAAGAAAAGTAGAGCCTGCAAATCCATGGAGAATCATTATTAACAAAAAAAGAAGAAAGTGACAGAACATTTAGTCGGTGGTATCCACAAACCACACCAAAATTTACTAAAGAATCAGACAAAGGAAACACTACAATCCAGAAATGAATCTGTGCAGTGAAAACAAGATTGTACAAAACCATTTACAAATTCTTAACAACCAACTATCAGGGAAAGATGTATAAGTGCATGAGAAAGTTTGAACTGGTAGCTGCTGGGTGGCATTTTTGATACTACCAACATTTCCAGAACCAAACATTAATGTCACCTTTCAATGGTGTCGTTCTCACAGTACCATAATGCAAACGGTTCTGTTAAATGTTTGTTGATATCATGATTTCATTAAAAGAAAAGAAGAGCAGAGGATTAGATATCCACCTATCTTATCCAGAGTACTGACCTAGGAAGAAAGTTAAATATCATTGCCGTGTAGGTACAGATGCCATTAAGAACTTATTCATATCCTTTTCATGCAAGTAACATGTACTAAGAAATACAACCAGATCCATGTTCCTGGAATTTAGCATACTCTCCAAAATCTATGATGAATCTGGATTACCTCCAACCAAACTTATGCAAGTGATTCCATCACTTTTATTGTCATGCAGGTATAAAACAAGAGAATGAAGACATTGCACCTAGAAATACAGCCATATCCTAGTTCATGCAATCAAGCATAGACATCAAGATCACCTAAGGGACCATCGATCAAGCCATAGGAAAAAGATAAAGAATATGAACAAAATCAAGCTCAAACTTCACAACAATGTTTATTCTAAGCTACATGTTGAATGGGCTACAGTAGAACCAACCCAATACTGACACGCTTCTAGCCAATTAAAAAATGAGGTAAATTCTCCACAGAAACTTCAGGTAAGAAACAGGTTGCTTTCAATTACACTTTTAGTTTCCTTTCAGTGTATGCAATAATTTTGCACCCCTCTACTAATCTCCGTTTATCTGTCTATATTTAAAGATACGATTCCAAAAAAAATAGGGAGGGACTTTTCCTGCAAAAAAGAGAGTATGATGCCAAGAGACATTCCTATAGTCATTATTGCAGCAAAGCAAATAAAACTCATATAAAGTATGTCCTACTCAAGAGAACACGAAAAAATTTGGATATTGTAATTACCTCGAAGACCACTGCTCCAAGAGCAACCCATCTGACAATATTCCAGTTATCTTTCAGAAATGCGTAAATCATCGCAAAATCTCCACTTGAATCCGTGGGGATTACCTAAACATCAGCTTATGACACTAATTAGATAGCAAATCTACTACTACCACCTAAAACTCATGCACACCAGTTGATATAGAACTTACATCTTCCCAGCTTTTGTCAAAATATATAAAGGCTGCAGCTGCCAGCTCTACCACGATCAAAAGGATCACCAACACCGAATACTATGTTGACTTAAGGAAACCCATTGTTTTTTATAAAAATCAGATTAAAGAGAGCATAAATGGCATGCACATGCACATATATATATGAGATCTCTCGAATGTGATGGAATGTAATTCTGCATTAATTAGTTATCATATAGCAGGTAGGCTATCAAAATATTATTTGATACACTATGTAGACAAAAAGAGTAAGCCAGTAGGATACACAACTCAAGCAGCAGCCATTCCTGGTTAGAGTGCCCACGCAACCAAAACAAGAGATGACAAATATAATTGCTCCAATTCCAATAAACAAGTATATGAACCTGCAACAGCTCGTCAGAAAATGGAGGGAAAAAACTTGGCAGCTTCAACTCAGCAGGTATATAAAACAATATCAATTTAAACTTATTGGATCTTTACTCTCTACATGTGAGAGAGACAGAGCAACCAAAATAAGTTACATTGAGCTATCACATTGAGCTATCACGGGGCAGCACGAGAACAGAAGATTATATAATTGCATGCTCACTTGTTGACCAATATAGGGTTTTAGCCCTCAAATGGATTTTTAAGTAGGATCCCCACCCCTTGGTCTCAAAATGTAACCCAATGCACTACTGATGCTAACCATTAAGCGAATTAATATGTATATGGGACCTAACCCTTCATTTTACAAATTAAATTGTTAAAGGAACAAAAAATCACGTAGGAAACAGAAACCTAGTGGTACTATTAATGTGCAAGAGAAATCTCTGGTTGTGTTTTAAAGGATGAAACATACATGATGATGAGTCCATGAGACGCATAATTGTTATCTTGTGTATAGCTACATCTAAAAAGAAGAGCAACCGATGTCCTCAATTGGAACAAACAAATATAACCAGCTTATAACAAGAATTTCAGTCAACTAGGCAGTTGGCATACCAAGCTTTTGGCAGATTATCGAAGATACTACTAGCGGAAAGGGACACAGTCATTAGCATAGGCCGGCTGAGCTGTACCAGAGCATGATCGTCGCCCAAAGGTGAAGTGAAACCAGCTGTGTCAGAAGCTTTCAGGTATTCAACCAGCAGATAGATCCCGTACCCCACCATGGCCAGCCCCACGACGGTCATAACAAAGTTTAATAGCTTCAAAAGGCATTCCAAGCACCCTTTGCAGGCCATCTTCAATAAGTTCTTGGACCCTTTCAATATTCAAACTCAAATCAAAAGGGCTTCTATTTCATCAATCAGCCTACTGCATTCATACAAAGACCCACATTTAGCCCAAAGACCAATAACTCAAACACGCATTTTTCACCAGCAACTTTCAAAAGCTTGCCATTATCTTTGTCTCTGAGCTATCGAGGACTCTCTATTCAAATTCCGAACCTCTTAAATTCGGCAATCAGCATTGTTCATGTTCCAAGATCAGAGTTCAAAAATCAAGTTGAACTAAGAAGACCCAGATATCCCATTCAGCTTAAGCTCATAGATAAATGTTGGCTAGGTTGACTTGTATTTATTCCAAACTAAAAACACATCTGAGGTGAGACCCAAACACAAATTTCCCTATATTTATTATTTTCTCAGCTACCAAACAGAAAATTCCACTCTCCTGCCAAACCACGGTTACCCCAATTTCCCAATCAAACCAATTCTGATTTCAATATACGAAAACTGAATCCCCCAATCTAAATCAGAATCGAATTCATACGGAATTATAACAACAACAAAAACCATGTTTTTTCTCTACAAATCATAACAACCACAGAACAATTAAGTTTGAGAATCTTGAAGACATGTTAGCATAGATCGGAAGATGAGAGAAAATGGAATTAAACTTACGGGGTTCGAAGCGAGCTTAACCGATTTGCTGAGGCTTCTGGTAGTTTCGAATTTCGGACAGAGGAAGACGAAATCCAAATTGGGGGAGAGGGCGGTGGTGTGGTGCGCACCTCTTCTTTCCTCTCTTTGTCTAAGTGCCAGTTGGCATTTCCGATTTGTCCCCCTCCCTTCTTTGTTTTGTCACGGTTTTTCTGTTTCTGAATGACCTTACTGACCTTCCTCGATGCTCTCCTGAACGTGATAACGCAAGGGGTAATATTGTCAACTCCCTAGGTTAAGCATCTTGCTGATGCCACGACGTTTCGATAGAAAAACAGTTGCGCCTTGCTAGTAAATACGAGTGATAATGACTTAAGCTGGGCGTTAGTTTATTGACACGAACGATGTCAAGACTCCAAATTTTATGACGGTAGTAATAAATGTGTGTTGGTTATGTCTTCTAAATGATTCGCAATAACCTTTAGAAAATTGTTATTCTCACTTCAATTTGTTTATAATACGAATTTTTTTTCTTTAATTTTTACACATAGATAAAGTGCATAATGAAAAAAGTGAAGTGTCAATAACATTTCTCCAACCTTTATACTGATAATCAAACTCAACAACTAACAAGAGACCACGATTTATTGACTCTCTCTTAACCGTTCACACATTTTATTGCCCTCCTCTGGTGTTTTTGCTATAGTATTAGTTGGTCCCAGAACAAACTCACCATTTATTAGAGTTGCACTCAATATACCGTTATAATACTAGCGAACCTAACGGTCCCTGAAGACATCAACTACAGGTCAAACAAGGTTGATCCAAATGATATAAATATAAGGTTTTATAGGTCATGATATAAATACAAGGTTGGATCCACTGAGTGATGCAGTTTCTACACCTACAATGCTCTATTGTTTATATTCTTCCAAATTCAAACTAAATCGTGGTCTTTATTTATTGATTTACTTTCAATCGGCAAGCATGTGCTGATGTGCTACAAGATGAGCAGAACACTTGTTTATTCGAACATGAATCATGGATTCTTCCTTTTCTTTTAGATTTTGTTGACAATAGATTCTTTTTCCTTATTAAAACTGGAGATTTTTTTTTTTTTTCTTATGTTTTTTTGTTTTTTTAGGCTTATACAGACCTCTTCTGGATTGGGTCTATATCTATTCTTAGGCAGCACTGGGCCTGGCTTTTTTTTGGGTTGGAAAACAGCAATTGTGTTAACCTGTATAGCTGAAGCGAAATATTGGTTTTCAAATTTAGCATGTGAGCTAGGACAGCTTTTGGGTTATTTGAGTAAAATTAAAAGAAGAAATTGGCGGAAAATCAAGAAAAGTGATCCCTTGTCTAATTGGTAACTCGCAGATTAAATAAAAAGAAAAATTTTTTTTTTTTTTTTTTATAAGATATAACTAAAAAAAACCTCTTACTTTTTAAAATTTTATATTTTTTTTCTTTTGAAATTTTTTTTTTTTTTGGGTTGGACTTTAATAACTTTTCATTTTTGCTCCACGCGCGCTGCAATTCACGAGAATCTCTCTACAAACTTCAAAACACTCTTTTACCCATAACTTTCTCATCCGGACTCCGTTTGACACGAAATCAATTGGGTTGGATTTGTCTCGTCGCCCTCTTTCCATAGACACCAAGATTATAACCTCAAACCCACTGTAGAGAGAGATCAGAACCGCAACATCTTCACGTTTTCCGGCGAAATTCTCCGATTCCGGCGACAAATGGGACGAACCACCACCCAAAACTTTATCCTCTCATCATTCTAGACACAGCCTAACCAATATTGAGCTTTATTTTGTAGCGGATCATCGCCGGTGAGCCTCACATATTGGTTGAAACTTTCCGTGAGTTTCCGCGAGTTTCCGAAAGGTAGTCTTTGAAACTAGTCTAGAAAGCTTTGTTGGGCTGTTTAGATGAAGATTGATAGGAAAATCATATGAATTGATGGTGAATCAACACAGCTATTCTTTCTCCTTCATTTTGAAGGACATCCTTCAATTTGAAGGATCACATCCTTCAATTTGAAGGAATTGTTCATTCAGATATGCAGGAAACTGTCCTTCAAATTTTTGAAGGAGCACTTCCTTCAATTTGAAAGATCACATCCTTCAACCAGTTGTTCCTTCATTTTGAAGGAACACATCCATTAAATTGAAGGAACATATCCTTCAGAGTTGAAGGAACACATCCTTTAGATTGAAGGAACACATTCTTCAGATTGAAGGAATACATCCTTCAGAGTTGAAGGAACACATCCTTCAGAGTTGAAGGTCTTTATTTATTGATTTACTTTCAATCGGCAAGCATGTGCTGATGTGCTACAAGATGACAGGAACACTTCTTTATTCGAACATGAATCATGGATTCTTCCTTTTCTTTTAGATTTTGTTGATAATAGATTCTTTTTCCTTATTAAAACTGGAGACTTACTTATACAGACCTCTTCCTGGATTGGGACTATATCCTGTTCATTAGGCAGCACTGGGCCTGGCTTTTTTTTGGGTTGGAAAACAGCAATTGTGTTAACCTGTATAGCTGAAGCGAAATATTGGTTTTCAAATTTAGTATGTGAGCTAGTAAGCTTTTGGGTTATTTGAGTAAAATTAAAAGAAGAAATTGGGGAAAATAAAGAAAAGTGATCCCTTGTCTAATTGGTAACTCGCAGATTAAATTAAAAGGTTATTTGCCAATATATTCCGAAATTTGTGGTTTGGATATTTTGGGCTACGATGTTCTATGTGGGTTTATAATTTATATGGATTCCAAGGAAGGGAACAACCAGGCCCACTCGGTGAGAATTCGCAAAAGGTTATTTACGTAGTCAAATCAAACCACACCGCATGGCCTTTTTTGGATCACCCCCCATTTATTACAAATAATTGCCTTCTATAAATGACGATATGTGATACCTTTGAGGATCTCATTCCAAATATGCATAGGCATAATGTCGTTACCATAATTGCACATTTGGACCCCTATATATTGTGGTTAGCTTACATCAGTTATTTAATTAGAGTCATTTCAACCCCTTGCTTGCACAAATTATAGGTGCAAAGTAGACCAGAGTTTTGTATGAAAATAGCATTTGATATGTTTTGGTTGGTGTAGTTGGAGATAAACTCTAGACGGTCAATGATTTACCAAAAAACTAGTTACACGGTTTGCATCTCAAGTTAGTTTTCTGGTAAATCATTGATGTGTTTCGAGCTTAGTTCCATGAGAGATTTGATTTCCTTGATAACTTTCTATTACGTTGACCGATCTGACCAGAAATCTTTTTCAAGAATCGGCATCATGAAATTGGGAGGCTTGCCTCCACCTCCTCCATCTTATCTTACCAGCTTTGTGTGCTGTATTACCAATTCTTCTTGACCTTATTTGAGGTTAGATCTACCCAGATCTCATTTGACCACCTTAAAATCTGAAATCACATTTTGACTTCCATTTTACACAGGAAAAATTATCTTCCAACCTGGAAACTCTGGAGAGTACTTGCAAGTTGCATCACAAGACATGGTAGCTTTATAATCATCAGCCATTGACAATTTTTCAGTTTATTTTATTCACATGTACCTCTTGACAGAGACGCAGAGCAACAATGCTATCCTTCCATTATTAGACAACAACCAAAAAAGGACACATCCAATCCAACAGCACCTACGCGGACCTCACGAGAAGCCCATAACATCAGATAAAGTTTACACACCTACCAAGTAGGCCAGGCCATTTAATTTTGAGTTTTGAAACTATCTACAATCACAAGTTTGATTTACAACGTGGCTAGTTCTTGGCCAAAAGCTGCCCAAGGACTCCTGAGATTGATTGACCGCTTTCACTGTGGAAAGTGGGATATGATCAAAGTTCTGCTTATTTCAACGTTGAGATAAATGATGGGCAGTAGCGTGAGCAAATGAAGATCTGGTTGCTCTCAAACCACAAGAGATAGCTGGTCCCAACCAATCAAGTGTCCGAACACATGTTGAATTTGACAAGAAAGAATACATTGCTAGTGCATTGTGGATTTGATTGGCTTGAGGACCATCTAGCCGTGTGATCCGGGACTGTATCGTGGGTCCCAAGTCTGCATCAGCGGTTTTTAGAGCCGTTGATTTGAGGAATGTTGCAGATGCCTTGCCTAGACAACTCAGCTAGTACACCTTCCGTGGAAGGAGGCTTTAGGCCTAAAGGGAGGGGTAGCCATGGCTTGCTTATTGCCTCCTTCACAACTTTGTCAACAACCTCTTCTGCCTGGAAACGACATAAAAGTAAAATAGATCAAATGTCATGTGCACAATGTATCTTTCATTTTTATGTAACCCTACCATATAGGTAATACTACATTTTCATGATTGACGCCATGTGTTAGCACTCCAACTTTTGGTTCAACGCTATTTATGAATAAGTGGGTTTTTATCTTGTTGTTTTCGATAATACTCAACTTCTGAAATTTCATATCAACTCTTGACCAAAAGAAAAAAGGAAATTTCATATCAACTACTATCTCGAATTCGAATATTAAATTGGCAATTGTAAGCAACCATATTGGTTGAAATGAAACTACGTGTCACACACTAGAAATTCAAGGTTTTCACATGGAAATGTCTTAAATTAGACCAATGCACATATTGGGTGAGGGGTGTTACCGGATGAAGGTCAAAGGAGTTATGTGGCAAGCTGCGCCCCTGATCACCTGCGCTCTGAAAACTTGACCCATTCTG
Organism: Spiraea crenata; assembly: GCA_033992175.1. Taxonomy (NCBI): domain Eukaryota; kingdom Viridiplantae; phylum Streptophyta; class Magnoliopsida; order Rosales; family Rosaceae; genus Spiraea; species Spiraea crenata. The sequence continues at coordinate 2,773,552 of JAVBHV010000003.1, read as the reverse complement.
CAATTAAGGAACGAGTATGAGCGAAAAATAGGGTAAGGATGTGTTTGGCCAAAAAGAGGCAAACAGGATGCAACTCTGCAATGTACAGATGAAAAAACCAACGTAGAAACAAAACATGGTGCATGGATACTCACTTGCAAATAAGAGGGATAACCACCTTGCGAAGGTGGCATTACAGGGCATCCCCACGCATCAGCTTGCACCTACGGCATAACGGTGCAAATAACAGAATAACGTTAGTAAGCAATACAAATACCACCAGTACCCAAAAAGATTACTTCTAGCGCCTAATGCACATATAATTTGGAAGATGTTACCCCTGGATAAGAGGTCCAATGCCAACTTTCTGATGGTTGCCATGGAGGATAAACGGGTGGAACCCACATTGGCATGCCGGCAGGATGACTGCCTGGTTGTCCCCACATAGGATAGACGGGCGGCATTGATAGAGAATTATTGTATTGATATGGGGGAAATGCCATAATAGGCTTTTGAGGATAATAACTCTGAACTGAATCTCTAGGATGAGGCAATCTCCGGTCACTTTCCTTCGGCAAGATATGCCTATTATGCATGCGATATTTCTGTTTCACAAGAATATTCAATCATCTCATTAGGTGACAATGGGAGAAAGGGGATTATAAACTTTTTGATAATGACCAACACAAACCAATGCTTTGAGCAAAAAAACACAAACCAATGCCAAGGGTGTCAAAATAACTGGAACCAGCTTCAGTCAATAAAATGCATGGTAGAAAAAGTTCTACATACAGAATTTATCTCATTTATGATAATTCTGATGTATGAAGCTTTCAGTCATTAGCAATTATGGTAATATGCATGTGTGTATTCACAGAGGAGGGCAGACTCGAAGAGAACTACCTTATGTGATAGCAATCATAAACAACTTAGGTATAGAAGAGTTTTTTTTGCATTTAAACTCATACAACATCTGAGAAGGTTCCAACGATTATAGTTCCATTATCAAGCAAATGATTTACAAAAAAACAGAACTTAAATGTCTATAAAAAAAATAGTTAATACACCGACCTGGAGATGGCTTGCCACATTATGCCTCGTCAAACCTTCAGTTTTCATCATTTCTAGTATCCGAGAAGGAATGGCTTGATCCACACCCAATTGTTCCACCGCCTGCAGAAATTTCTTGTGTAGTTCAGGTGTCCAGTCTACCTGAAGCCAAACACACCCAAATGGAATGAGATTACCAAAATCATCAAGTGCAGAACAATCCTTCGAATTGAGCATAAAATTGTGAGCTACTTTCCAAATTTTGTACCAGTCTAGTGGACCTCAAGCATGGTTTATTAATTATAGTTTTACAATATCAAGTACAACTGATATTTGATAAGACCAGAGCATATTATTTCACAGATAAGAAAACTAAGAGACAATGCTGCTTCATCAAGCAGTTGTTTAAGCCACATAAAAACTCCATGAAGTGATCATGGACTAAAGATATGTACGTTCATAAATCAGAAGAGTTCAGTCCAAATTTAGGACCTTCATTACATAAAGAAGGTCGAGGATTTGTACTTAAAAGCTTGAGCTACTGATATACTTAAAGACCATAAGGACGGACCTTGGACTGGGGAGCAATGTGAGAGCTTTCATGAATTTCTTAGCACAGTTTAGCTTTTGAAAGTCTTTTCATGCATATGTACAGCCATGGTACACTTGCATCTCTTTTGTTGTATGGTTGGCAATTTGGGGGAAGTTAAAATGTATGTTGTCTAATATGGTGAAGAATGGACAGAGATCAAACAACTTGTCATGATTTTGATATTTAAATTACCTTCATCTTCTTCCGACTAGATTTGCATGAATTATTAAGATCAGATGCTTTACTCAGACTTTCAGCAGCAACACCAATATCATTGCCACTGCTGCCTCTATTATGCGGATGACGAGCCATACTATTCTCACTCTTGGACCTATCAGCCAATTCATCTTCTTTAAGTACCGTCTCTTGAGGCATATGAGGTTCACTAATTTGAACAGCCCCATCATCAAATGGATTGGGACATGTAGTTTCGACTGATTTAGATTCATTGTCATTCTCTCCACTCTCTTTCTCTGATAAACAGTTCATTTGGTCTTGGCAATCCCCATCATCCAGTAATCTTGATCCCCATTTGATTTGTGGCGTTGAAGGAGCCGGGTACTTATCGCTTCCTGCTGATTTTTCATGATCGCTTTCATGAATCCTGGAAACATTTGCTGTTTCTATTGACATATTACATGTCGGATCTTCCTTTTCCAGTTTCGGCTGCACCATGGACACTAAACATTCGTTCACAGGCTTGAGAGATTCAGTGATCACATTCCCTCCTGCATTGAATGCCTGCTCGGGATTAACAAAATCAGATAATTTCTATTTGCAGAATGCAGTATACTTGGTGTTAGATCTTCATGCAGAGTTACCATACTCAACAGACCTTATGAACAACGTGCTGCCAAATATTCTTAAGTTTGTCTTCGGAGAGTGGTTTCGGAAGGAACTCAACTGCGCCAAACTGAAAATAGATTGTCAAACGCATGGATAAAAAACATACGATTTCAAAATGTAGTATAGCACTTTTCTTTTACGATGTTAACATTAAAGTTCTTAGACCTAAACCCGAACCACCAAAAGATTAGAACTCCTTAACCAGGTAGCAATTTCCAATGGAAATAAAACTACAGAAATCTAAACATGAGTAGTGCGCTGGTTGACAAACTTAGAATGGTAGGCTAGAGCAAATATCTTACCGCTATACACTTCATCATGGTGCTTAGGCAATGAATGTTTGAAGTCACTATCAGAAAGATGGGTACACTTCAGATTAGTAACAAACTACAAATCATGAATAAATACAACCAATACAGTATCATCGAAAACTTAAAATGTTGAGGATAACTTTCTAAACTTACTAATGATTGGCAAGTCCTTAGCATTTTGGAGAAATTCGAAACCCCAATCACCATTGCTTGTATTTACCTGGGACCACAGCTCTAATTAGTATATATTCATCTACAGTATTGAAATGAAAAGCGTTAAGAAAATAGTAATCAAAGGGATTCTTGAGAAATCTCAGTTTCTCAACTGGGTCGTCAGAATGGTATTTTAGTAAGGACAAAATAGGGTTATCTGATAACAAACTTGTAGAAAGTCCCTCCAGAAACTAACGTGAGTTGTGTTAATCATCAGATATTTTAGATCACAGATTTCACGAAGAGAAAAAGAAAACTGGGTTATGAAATGAAGTCCATTACCTCAACAATTGCAACATGGAAACTTTCAGGGCTACTTGAAAATTCTAACAGTGCTTCAGTTTCATTGTAATATGCAGTAACTGAAATAAACATATAGATGTTATTGGAAAAGTGTATTCCTGAACTCAAATCAGGCATGAAAACAAACAGATAGAAGGCCAGTAACTTAAAAATTGAACTGACACTACAATATACAACTATACTAAGCATCAGTTTTGTTTTTCCCCTGCATTCAACACCTAATTTTGTTGCAGACCAAAACACAAATTAAACATAAGTACCCAATATTGCAACATTTGGTCACAAAAGTTTCAACATTTAATCAGGATTTTGATTTCTTCTTTCAGTAAAAAATAGATATAATATGGTGATGTTGAGAACTGCAAGAAACTGATTCTTCATACATGGCCAGGGTCCTTTGTATGCTCTACATGGCTAAAATCCAAAACCGCGTTTAAACAAAAGCAAGAATGCATCTATATAAAGAAGCATTGTGAGATGCTTCCAGGAAAGAATGGGGACCAGTATACTCGTGGAATACTAATGAAGAAGTGGGAAAATAGTGAACTTAATGTTTCAAGATGAGAAACACAATTCTTTAATACAAAATAAATTGCTAAGAAAGATGAATTCTTAGTAGAATCTCTAACCATGATAATCCATTGCTTCAAGCTTTGATCTTATCTCAGCAGCGGAATGGCGGTCTTCGTCAAGGAGAAGAACTCTAAGGCCCTTGGGGAAATCTTTCCATTCTTGCAAATCATTTGCAGTACAAACCATAGCTGGTTTGGCATCGTTTCTCAGGCGGTCCTATAGTACTGTGGCAGGACACAGCTTACAACCATCCAATGAACTCTGCAAGATGCATATGAATCACACATCAGAACCAATTTTCTCGATCTAATAATATCAAAAGAAGAAATATGACAAAAGTAGACAACAAGAGATAAACAATGAACTCGGCTTTTTGACCTTCACTGAGGAGCTAATCTGGCCTAATGCTCTATTTTATTCCTACAAAAGCTTGGAGATTCCCAGGGGTAGAACACAGAGATACCCCATTGCAAATTCTACAAGTTTGTGAAACAATAATCCAATTAAACACTTCAAAAAAGGACTGATCTCTGATGATTGACTGATATATCCAGGTTCAATTGGACAAGTTTTCTAACTTTTGTTAATAATGGTTGCTGCACCTAGTAAATCTTATTTCCCAACACATAGAAGTTAGAACCAACAGAACAAAAAGAACCAGATAATCAAAGTCCTCAGTAGGAAGAAGAAGAGAGATTTACTCAATTGTAATGATTTCATGCGCTAGTGGTAAGTTTTGCAGAACAGCAAATAGACAAAAACGAATATAAGATCTCTGCCAAAAAATATAGAAACTTACGAAAGATACAAGACATCCTTGACCATGATGGGGAAAATGAAGTAAAACAAACACACAGTTTACAATAAAAACTGGGAAATAGTGAAACTGAAAAATCAGTCTTTAATCCTCCACGCATGCATGCACATATTAACCCAGAAAATTCCCCATATATATATATATATCTCAAGAGTAAGCCCTGCTAATAACTCAAAGAAAATGCTGTGGAACCAAAGAACAAAAAGATTAATGCTTTATTACCTCAGGTCCTCGCCCACTTATTTGGCTGTATACAACAGAGAGAAAGAGAAGCTGTAGTGTTTTGTGAAGGTGACCTCTGCACATTGTACATCGGTTGTTTACTGACCACAGAATATGCAAAAGTTTTTTCTCTTCAAAGGGTCAATATGACTGTTTTCTTACACAGTTACTTTTTGGTGAATATCCCAAAAGCCCGCCCACCGATTTTAACTTTTCCCTCTCATACAGTTTTCTTTTTTTCCTGTAGTTGAGAAATGATGGAGGACAGTAATTAAAGAATGATGAAAGGACAGTAATTAACGAATGATGATGGACATTCTTTTGATGCAAAATTAAGGATACTTACAAGCCCTATCATTAGGATTTAAGAACTTGTTTTTGAGTAAAATGTCTGAATCAACTTTGCCTTTTGTATCTATGTACTGAGGCTAGCCATGTACTGAAAAAGTGGTTGATTAATTGTGCTTCACAACATTTAATGTTTTGCTGTCAAAGTTACGAACCTGAATAACTAATCAAATTAGAGAATATTTATTTGTTCATAATCTAAATCTAGTTAGGTCATTCTTTCGTACACTGAACATCACCAGCGTACATACATACATTGAACATCATAACCATTTTTTTTGACCAACTGAACATGATAACTTGGACCCGGATAATACAGCTTCAATGACTATTTAGTAATAATTTTCTCTTTCTCTAACTCCTTAATTGTACAATTTAGTTAACACTTGACAACATGGCCTAAAAAAGTAAAATCAGACTCCATTGGATATCTTCTGTCCACTTGATACCACAACAAACATTTCAAAAGAGATTTGATTGAAGTGTCTCCTGTTCCATGATTTTGCTTTGTCTTTATTTTAGAGTTTGGTTTCCACCACCAATTGAAGTTTTCGTGGCGAAATAACTTTTCTGATCAATCATGGCCAGCAACTTAAATCATGATGCAATGTTTTTTGACTGTAACAATGGTATCTTTGTGTGAAGAACCCTACACAAAATAATACCACATTATTTAGTACATGAGATACAAAAAGACCAATTAATAACTATGGCATTCATCCTTAACATGTGAATTTTACGCTCCTATCACAAAAGACCCTGCTGGTGACATAATAACAAGTATTGGAGAATGAAGGAAGCGTGTGCGTTAACAACAAATTAAATATGAACCAACATCTCTTTATATTGGTAAGTAAAAAATCACCATAAAAATGTTAACAAATTAGTATTAGTATCTTCTGACTGTTAAATAGGGCAGACGACTCACAATCTAGAAAGATAAGTATTGATAAATTTTATGATGTGTATCACATATTGTTATATAGAGAAAGATTTCATAAACTCATACTCGTTTCAAATTAACTTCAGGTAATAACATCAAGTGCAGTGAAAGAAAACTCATCTGGCTATATAAACGTTGATATCAATGGAACGATTGAGGGAAACTTACAATTAATTTGCATAATGAAAACCATTCAATAGTGATCGCGATCAATTGATGACAAAAAGGAAGCTTTGCCTTATCCCTAATTTTGCTGTTGAGTTAGTGGAAGTCCCACGTGATCATCTTCTAGATCTTTGTCCCCTGTATCGCCCTTTTCAATCTTTCAATCCATTACTCCTTTGTAGCTGGCTGCATTGTTACGTAATTATCATACATTCAAATTTTGATTTTGTTTTGTTTAGTTGGTGTGGTTGCTGGGTTCGTGCCTTTTTATTGAAATTTTATCTACCCAAAGAAAAAAAACAAATTTGGTAGATTTCTCTATCAGGAACATTTTCTTTCAAAAAAAAAATGCACTTGCAAGATAAAAAGATTATTTCTTATTCCTCTCAGACTGGCCAGCCTGCTGCCTGCACGACAAGATAATGTCGTTTGATTGATTTTTTTTATGCATGATTGTTGGTAAACTTCTTTCTAGACATGTAGCAACTGTAACCATTTTTTTGCTAACCTTTCAATACTCTCATACTAATTTGATAGGAGCAAGAGCATCCGCTCAACTTCAGTCTGAACACTACAAGCTTAGCTCTAAACAATAAGCAGCATTGTTGACAATTTGATGACACCCTATCTTTTTTGAAGGAAAAAGTTTGCATACTCTAAATAAAGTAGGAGCTCCCACTCTATTTTTTTAGTTGTTTCTATCTTATGACGTTATACCATGATCAGAGCCGTTCATCTTGTAAATTATCTAGTAAAGATCATTTCCACAAAAAATCAATTAAATCAGAGATTGTTTAGTTATCTGACTGGGTAAAATAATTGAATGGTGCAATTACATGACCAAACGAACCATCTATATATTATGACATGGTTAAATAACCAAACTATTTCCAATTTGATTGATTTTTTCATGAAATGATCTTCATTCGATAATTTACAAGATAAACGATTCCGATCATAGTATAACATCGTAATATGGAAGGAACTTAAAAAAATAGAGTAGATGCTCCTACTCCATTTAGAGTTAAGCAAACTTTTTCCTTCAAGAAACCACTAAATAATATCTATTGGGCCACATGGAACAAGTAAGGGCTAAGCCCAATATCAAGCAAGCGAAATGGGCCAATTTTAAGCACAAGCCCTTCTCGAGCAAGTCAATCAGCCCCGCACCGGTACTCTCTAACCCATATATATGAAGGCAACTCGGCCTCCTGACGGTATTCTTCCACGTGGAGGCCGATCACCATCATGGACATTTATTACTACAAATGCCATTAACTAACTAATGTGCCAAGAAAAAATTCCTCTAATTACAAGTATAAATATAAATTTAATCTGACAATATAAGTATGATCTAATAACTACCCATGAAACCCTGCTTTAGGTGAAAAATGAAATGTATATGCTATTGTTGCAGTATTGAAGTACATGAAACTGACCTACAGTGTTGGGTGAAGGATGAATTGTATATGCAATGAATGCGTGCTTTGGTTTAGCTCACAACTGTCGGTTCTACAAAAGTAATACAAAGGAGGACAACAAAAATGGCAAGGGTTGGGATGAAAAGACCTTGAGATGGTGGTGTCTAGTCCATCCAGCTACTGCTTTGTCCAGTTGTGGACTGAAAGTGTGACCGATGCAGGTGGGCCTGGGGAGCCATATGAGGCAGTAGGCAAAATATGTACGCGATTTTTCCAACAATCTATTCAACACTATGCGGTCATTGTTTCAAACTCTCTCAATAATGCAAGTCCAAAGTCCAACTTTCGGCTTTATTTTTGGTAAGTTCATGTACATCTCGAGCCCATGGTTTTCTATTTTTTTCTGTGTCAAGATTTTTCAAGCAGCGGAAAAATGATGATTCGATTCTGACTGATACGGCCAAACTTTGGTCCCCCTCTCTCCCTCTCTGGCTATATATAACGTTAGGTCGGGATCGAAATTATTGTTGTAATTCTTCGAGGTCATCTTTACATTGTTGTTTCATGATCCCAAAGTATAAGTTATACTTCCATAACAAAAACTTAATAATAATTGGACATCAAGTTTATGTAACATTAATTTCCGCTATAGGCTTTGGAAAAAGCTACTTATTGGGAAAATTCTATTTTTTTAGTATAAGTCCAAATATTTATTAGCTCTTTCGTCCCCTGCAGGTCATTTTGAAAAAAAATTTTACCCCATGCAATTCTACGTGTATTACATTTGCCCCTGCAACTCATTTTTTTGAAAATTTTACCTCCCCCTTTCTATTAACTTAACTGTTTCCTTTAAATTTGCTGTTGTGGAAATTCCACATCAACAAAAAAATAGGTCCCACTTGTGTACACATCAGCAAAAAAAAAATTTAAAAAAAAAACGAGGGAAATTTTGCCCCTATAACTCTATTTGTATCTCATCTGCCCCGTGTAACTTATTTTTTGAGAAATTTTGTTCCATTATCCGTTAACTTAACTGATTCCATTAAATTTACCGACGTGGATATTCCATGTCAGTAAAAAGTGAGTTCAACATGTATACTATACATGTAAGTAAAAATTTAAAAAACAAAATAATTTTATAGAGGATTTTCACCCTACCTCGATAACAATATCCATGGGTTGAATTTTTTTTTTTTCCCCCTAAAATTTGGATGGGAAATCTTGGGAGGGAATTAGTGGGGTCAGATTTTGACTCTTGCCTGAAATTTGATGTTGAGGGCAAGAGTCAAAAGTTAGCCCCACCAATATCTCTCCAAGATATTACGCCCAAATTTTAGCAAAAAAATAATAATAAATTCGTTACCGGGATGGGATTCACATTTTGCTGATGTTGTTCCACGTCAGCGAATTTAACGAAAATAGTTAATTTAACGAAAAAGGATCCCATACCTCCATTAAGGATTGTAGATAAAGAAGAATTGTATGTTACAATATTGAGCTACTATGCCATTTTTACGTAAGTTCATTATGACACCGAAGAATTGTCTATTATGATATTGTGTGCTATGCAATTTCTCACATAAGTACATTATGATATAGTGCATATGTCAATCTTATGGCACCACGATGTCGAGCCCATCGCTCGAAAGTTGTCCCAAAACCCTGTGACGCCGCTGCACGCGAACGTAATCCGACCCGAAGTCAAAACCCTAACCAAGCTTCCTTTTCTGGGCCCTGGGCTTGCAACCACCCCTTTTCTATTTGGGTCCTGGACTCTCCCCAATCTATCAGCCAAACTAGGCCGAAATCCATTAATAACAGCCCAGCAGACTACACAACATACAATCAGATCCAGCGGACCTGAAACTACTATTTATTTATTTATTTTTGTATGTATGTTCATATATATGTTTGTATATGCAGGTTGTATGAACCCGAAGTTCATCATAAACCCCGAACCCGAAGTTTTGAGTGTACGATACATCCCGAAGCTTTCAACCTGAAGTTCCTTAAAAATCACCATACACGTCATAACCCGAAGTTATGCACTATAACCTAAAGTTTTATGGTATAACTTAATATCACATGTTATAATCTAAAGCTTGTATGTTATATCCAAACCATGTCATAGAACTTGACGTTCTTGAACTTTGTCTTTCGTAGATGCTTTTATCTGAAGTTCATAAGCACTACTAACACGCTTGTTCCTCTATTCATTTACAGCATGTCAAATCTCGTGAAACTCAAGTTCAATGCACTAGAGGTGTTTGGAAGAAACTACCGCAAATCGGCACGTGAAGCAGCATCTTACCCTTATGAAGGCTCGCAACGCCATTGAGGTCTATGATAATGAAGCTGGGGAAGTCGTAAAGGGTGTTGCCATGATACTTATTCGCAAACATATTCCTGAAGCATTAACAAATGACCATCTTGGTTAGGAAGATCCAAAGGTTCTTTGGAAAGCCCTAGTAGAGCAATATGATCACCAGATGTTGATCCACCTTCTTGAAGCAAGGAATGATTGGCATAATCTTCATTTTAAGGACTTTGAAACTATAAACTAGTATAACTCTGAACTTTATAGAATCCGAGCAATTCAAAAATATTTTAAGGAAGAGGTGACTGATAAGGATCTCCTGGAGAAGACCTTTTCAACCTTCCATGCCTCTAACATGCTCCTGCAACAGCATTATAGAGAGCAGAACTTTACCAAGTACTCGAAACTGATCATCACCTTGTTGCTCGTAGAAAATAACAATAGTCTTCTATTGAAGGACCATCGTTCGCTCTCTACTAGCTCAAAGCCTCTTCCTTTGCCTGAAGCAAACACTAGCACTTCAAATAGCTGTTACCGCCGCAATCGGAACATGGGCAGTGACAAGGGCAACAAGCCCAGGCCCATGAATAAAGGTAGGACAGATCAAGGCCCACCAAAGGATGGAAATCGCGGTCCAGACCATGGTCCCTTTGGAACTAAAGCCACAAGCTTCAAGCGATCGGGAAAGGCCAAACCTACCCGCAACATGAATGAGCCAAACATGTGCTATCACTATGGAAGTACTGACCATTGGTCTCGCACCAACCGTGCGCCTACCAATGTAGTCCAAGAGTACCATTCTTGCCACCAAGCTAGAGAGACAAACTTTGCCCAAGTTGATGATTCGATGGAGGACACTATTGACTTCCAAGCCGCAACGGATATGGAGGAGTAGATTAGGACATGGACGGCCTTGTTGGTCGCATTTAGCTAGTCATTTTCTATTTCATTATTTCCTTTTGGATAGATGTTGAACCTTTAAAGTTTATGTTTTATGGTGTTTCAATTTATTTATGTTTTGGATATTGAACGATTGCTATCGAATATCAAATTAATTGAATCAAATTTCCTTATATATGTGACTGATTCAAATTAGTTTATGTTTTAGGTATGTCTAGTGGGGAAGTTAGCTGTCTGTTTGATAGTGCGACTACGCACACGATACTCCTCGAGCGGAAGTATTTATTTAACTTTATACCTAAACAAGGTCCTTTGACAACACTATCAGGACCACCCAACCTGATTGAAGATCATGGCACCACTCACCTTATGTTGTCTAATGGTACCGAATTTACCATTAAGGAGGCCTTATATTCTCCCTCTTTCGGAAGAACGCTGTTGAGTTTCAAGGATATTTGAGCAAACAATTTCCATGTTGAAATTTCTGAAGAGAATGGAAAGGACTATCTTTACATTACATCTTTTCTATACCTTAGAAAACGTATATTAGAGAAATTGTAGTGCCTCCCGAATGGACTATATTACAACACCGTTCACTTTATCGAGCCACACCATGTGGCCGGCCCAAAGACCACCACCATGAGCACTTACTCGATTTAGCATGACCATTTGGGAAACCCAGATCATGACATGATGCACCGTACCCTCAAATCATCACACAGGCATCACCTTATACTGACAAAGGTCATGAATATGAAAACCTTTTGCAAAATATGCTCATTGAGAAAGTTGAATACTCAACCATCCCCTGCAAAGATAACTAAAGACCAGCCTACCTTCCTTCGGTGGATCCAAAGGGATATCTGTGGACCAATCCAACCAATATGCAGACCATTTAAATATTTTATGGTTTTGGTTGATGCATCGACTCGCTTGTCACATGTATGCTTATTGTCCACGCTTAATGCTGCATTTGCTAAACTCCTAGCACAAATCATCAAATTGAGGGCTCACCATCCTGATTATCCATTGATGTCGATTGGACTCGATAATGCCGTAGAGTTTACAGCCAAGGCTTTTGATGATTATTGTATGTCCCTTGGGATTGAGGTTGAACATCATGTCCCCCATGTTCATACATCAAAATGGTCTCACAAAGCATTCATTAAGCCCCTTCAAATGATTGCTCGGACTTTGGTCATGAATACCAAACTTCCTATTTCTACGTGGGATTATGCAATTCTCCATGCAGCTATGTTGGTCCGCCTAAGGCCACCTCCACCAAACCATTTTCAACGTTACAATTAGTTATTGGGTATGAACTTGACATTTCACACTTACGCATCTTGGGTGTGCAGTTTATGTGTCAATTGCGCCACCGCAATGTACCAAAATGGGTCCTCAGCTGAGGTTGGGAATTTAGGTCAGTTGGGAATTTAGGTTGGTGACGAAACCCCCTCTCCATCATATGGTTCTTAGAACCCTTCACAGCCGATCTCTTTAGTGCTTGATTTTCTAATTGTCACTTTGATAAGACTGTCTTCCAGCCGTTAGAGGGAGGAAGGAATGTCAATATTCCCGAAGAACGACTTGAATTGACGTGCTCCGTGTCCACTATGTCTCATCTCAATCACCTACCACACAATGTGACAAGGAAGTGCGACGAATTTTAGATCTTCAGAATGTTGCTCAAAACATGCCAGATGCACTCACCAATCTAGCTAAAATGACGAGATCACATATACCCATTGTAAATGTGCCTGCAAGAATAGAAGTCCACGTAGGGCGTTTCGTTCCTAATGAACAGGGTACAATGGTGGCTAGCCAATCAGCTGGCCTGAAGCTCGGCAAACTTATTGATTCGAAGGATTCCTATCCCTAGAAGAGGAAATCTATGGCACCACTGAATCCTATCGCTATCTCAACCGTTCCGACTCACAAAATAGTTCAGGATTATGGAAGTGTTCTGGATGACGTCCCAAGTGAAACACCAAACCCAACTGACAAGAACCGGGAAATCTCTATCCTTTATGCTATGAGTTATGGAATCCGAATAAGATAATCATCTATGATATCTTGGTTTATGTAGTGGCCGCTGAAATTACAAAATGCAATGATATCGCACCATGTTCTGTTGATGAAGCATAACGTCGAATTGATTGATCAAAATGGAAAAAAGCAATGCAGGTCGAATTAGATTCTTTAGCAAAGAGAAAGTTGTTTGGACTTGTGGTTCCCACACTGCAATGTAAGCCCCGTTGGTTACAAATGGGTACTCGTAAGGAATCGTGATGAGAAGAATGAAATAGTACCAAGCCGTTAGGCAAAGATAAGTTCTCATCTCTACTACGCAAATTGGGAGTTCTTGACATCCATTCTCCAACTTGAGGGGGAGTGCTAGGAAGTTGACTTTAAACAAAAGTAAAGATCTTGATTAGGATGTAATTGTAGGATTACTTACCTTAGTCATACTCCTAGATTATAGTTAGTTTCCTTGAAGAACATGTAAACACTTGTATATTAACATTCCATCTAATGAAGAAATATTCATTCTGGCATTCAATAATTTTCTACAAATCGAAAAGATTGAACTCCTATTCAAATTTTGAAGTTCCAAAAATCAGTTTTCGCAATATAAGGAAGATCAAATTTGCCTGTTCAAAAGACAAAAGAGATGAATAGTTGTGTCTTCGTTGAAAACAAAGGAAGAAGACTTTTGTCTTCTCACTCATCAAAGACAAACGGGCTCAGTGATTTCCATGAGGCTCAAACTCAAGCCGAATGGGCGTGAAGCTGTCTAACTACGAAGTGATCTTGCCTAATTCAAAACTCAAGTTATTTTAAACATAATCAACACAGAAGGATGCTCAGCAGTCCAAGCAAAACACTGGTTATATGAACATCACTGGAGCCCCGCTAAAATTTAAAAGCTTTAGGAACTATGTTCGGTTTGATCTCTCACGAAGAGTACGAAGATAATTTAAGCGAACTAGATGCAACTGCAAGATGCAAATTCCACTACCAAGACCTCACGTCAAGTCCATACATGTGAAGCTACAAATTTTTCAAAGACCATATACAAGGCGATTTGAACTATGAGTGACTTGACCCCTCGCAAGGGGTACTTTGGCAACCTAAATGTTGATATAGGTGCAGTCACAAATCAAATATCCTTCTCAAACATTTACATTTAACTTTTGTTTTCTTCATGTTGGAATCAAAGGGTGTTCCTTTGTCACTAAAGGATTGTAATTCAGGGTTTTGTTTGAATGAGTTGAATCTAATTCAATAAAACTAAAGTCCATTCGACACGAGTGAAATTACGTGATCAAGAAATGTTTATATGATTTTCGCTCAACGGAGCTCCACCAATTTTCTATCTTTCTTCTTTTTGCTGACACTTGTTACGATCCATCCGGTGCCTTCCTTGTTTAACAAAAATGTAACTGTTGTGCATCCAATCCAACGGTCTTTGAGAAAGATAAAAAAATAAAAAACGAAATTTTTTTATTAAATCCTCACCGCGCCCCTAAAATTCACATCACAAAACAAACCTTCTCTCTCCGTTCGCATTTCTTTTTTCTCTTGTAATCCAAAGCAAAAAAACATGGAAAACAGTTCCATAAATGATGGAGAGGGCCAAATTTTCCATCTCATTTTTCTCTTTTAATATTAGAAAATTATATATTTTCCCCCTACCTTTTTCTCCTATCTTTTTTCCCAAACATTGTTTTTGCTCTAATGGCTTTTATGTGTAGAGCATTCAGCATGGAACAAGGGTACTGCAATATCCTATGTGAAGTACTGAAGTAATATACATTTAGCCTAGTGGTCCATTTTGTTGAGTTTCATTTTTTGACTCACATGAATATCGGTGGTCATATATATTAAGGTTTTCACAAGTTCTTGGAAAAAGCGCTATGGTTCATCTCGTGAACGTTTAGACCACAGATTGCTTTTCTGCAACTATCGCAATGCCGCGGATTTCTTCCCTATGCTACCCGAGTCGTCCTTTGTGGGACACAGCCTTACACATGCTGCAGAAACATAATTGAAATTCATCCTAGCCATTGTGTATTAGTGAAGACTACATCATCACACAATAGTTGAGATCATCTTGAATCTTGATGTAGCGACACGGTCACATTAAAGGTCATACAGATTATGACTGCATTCTTATTAAAGTTTTTAAAACCTAAACTTGGATGAAACTAATACAATCTATGGGGAAAATAATGATGGATTCAAACTGATCGAAACCGGACTGATTTTGGTTAAGTTCATGATAATCATACGTTAAACCAGGCTAAAGTTGTACTCGATAAGGTTAGGTTGAGTTCTCTTCTAGGCTCCACTTTGCTGGGCCATCAAGTACATCAACACTAATCACACAGAATAGATGGGAAACTGCAAAATATTTTGTCGAGGAGAGAACCGAGTGAAACCTTAATGAATCAATTCTGTCCCATTGTGCTACAAAAAATCACTATAACATACCTGAACTGATCATGCAAAATCCTGTCCCCGAACCAGAAAGGGCAATAAACACTCCATGTCACAGTTCTTAGCAGCAAAACCTATAAATTACACAACTCATTCCCGGGTCAGAACTCTTCAGTCCCCCCACCTACAGAGCAATTTGATCATTTCTTGTGCTATATTCAGTTTTATTCACAACCAAATGATGATTTACTTTACTCATCATTGGATGTGCTGTTCCCACTTCCGACAACCCAGTACTGTTTATAGACAACCAATATCTTCTCAGGCACAAAGGGTCCATCCTCATGATCCATAACTTTGGTATCCCATCTCATGCCCCCAGCAATCTTCCTAACCCTGTTCAGGACATCGACTTCGTCCCTGAAGATGATTGACCCTTCTGGCCGCAAGATGCGATCCATCTCCAGAAGGATGTCTTCCAGTTTGCACCTGCTCATTCCATTTACAAAATTTAACCAGCACTGTTAAATGTTTCATGTAAAAAAACAGAAACTGCAGCTAATCAAAGGTATTTCTTCCTTTAGAAAAACACAGAACAGTGAGCTTTGATTAATAATAATGATATGATTTATGCAGGAACAAAACAGTTTGGTAATTACGGAAGCCCTTAGTCTTTTTGTATAAATGATTAAATTTCAACCTTTAGTGCAAACAATACATGCACAGAGTTTTCGGCTTAAGTCAACCCAATATTCTTGGATCATGATGTTTGCTAAGTAAAAATAAGTTCCATGTATTAATATTAACTAAAGTCTTACTATACGAACGGTTTAAATTCATGGCAAAACTATATAATCACATGATCTTGTTGCTATGTAAATGCATCATAGAGTAATTTCATGTTGCAAACACTCAGTATGACTGGTGGTACCCAGGTACAAACGAAGAAGATGATGAGGCTTACTCGTTCTTGTACAAGCTGCACACACCACTAGCATGAATAAGGTCATATGACCTCGGGTACGTAGAGAAGCCTTCACACCTGAAAGAAAGTTTTCGTTTCTGGTTATGACAGAAAAAGAAACTAGCAAGCACATGTTTTCTACTGAGAGCATAGTACTGTAAATTGTGATTGAGTAGAACTGAAAGCATAGGAGAAACAAATGCCTTTTAATCACCTAATGAAAACATTTAAGTTAACATTAATGTCAATGTATTTATGAATCATCACAAAGCATAAAGGAGTTGGACGCATACCAGTCATGATATATTCCAATCAGACCTCTCTCATAAATGACACCTAAAGTGTTCTTTGCAACTGTAGGCACAACATTCATAACCCAAGATTTTCGTGATTCAAGGGCTGCTGCGAATCCTCCAAGGCCTGCATTCATATCCATCACATTCCGATATCTGGAAGTGCCAATCAAGTTGTTGCTTCTTTTGTAACTATTTACGCGCTTTTTCCAAAGTTTATTGTCCTCTTGGTAAGATTCACTTGTAACCCCCTCAACTAAACCATTAGCTATTCGAGGAGGTACTGCATAAAGCCTCGTAGGAAACTTCAACTTCCCTACTGCTACTTCATCTTCATTGGTCACCTCAGGAGATGGAGTTACACATGCCTCCATTTTCTTGTACCTGCGATAGGGCATATAAACCTACAAGTTAGGATGGATGTAACAATTTCATTTTCAAACTAAGGAAAAAAAAAAGTCGAACCCTATGACTGGAATACATATTTAAAAAATGAAGTAAAATAAAATGAATTTCACCAAGTGAAATGAAAAATGTCCCCTCTATTAAAAGAAATTTGAACCTAAGTCATTTTTCTCACATAGATGCATTTTAGCTAAATACAACAATGCAAACCTGTCCAACTTCTGGATTCAAGATATAATATATATATATATATATATATATATATATATATATATATATATATATTAAATGACATAAAAGCCATAACCAAAGTGTGCATGAACGCATATCAACACAATTATAGTGTAGAACAGCGTAGTAACTATAGAAGAACAGGGCACAATGATATATATCTACCAATATAAGTGAATGATGCAAGAGGTACAAAAACACTTAACAGACAAACTTTTCATACACTTGTGGAATTCAACCAGCAGAGCACATTCAGTATTTACTAACTATGCTGGAATATGAGAAGCATGCCCACTCTACAACTCTGTTTGTTTTATGTCATGCTTAGCATTTCTAAGACAAGTAGACTGATATTCCGGATGAAGCCGTGGTTATTAAATAGTAACCAATTGACTACATTTTTTTATCTTCGACTATTTCATTTTTTAGAAGAATGAACATGGAAATTTAGAAGAAGTTACTGGATATCATATATGTTAAAGTTTTAAAAATGGTTTCCTTGCACAATCCTGTCACTCGCTGCAAAGTCTTGCGACTCTTTTGCCTAACTGAGTTTCACTTCAGGAAGAATCTACCAAACCTCAAATTCTAAGGCTGGATAACTTATCCATGACCACGAGATTAAATATGCGATATGATTAAAGAAGATTTAAAATACAAAAAGCACAGTGCCTAGGTTTACGAAAGAAATTAACAGAAACCACAGTGCCTGAAGACTAACCAGACATCATCAGCATCTTCTGTCTGGCATACATTGGCAGACTTTCTTGTGCAGGATTTCATACTGACTTTTTTCTTCCAGATAGCCATATCTCCTTTCTCGTACTTTTTCTCCCAGCAAAGACTTTCAGCTAGTGATTCAATCTGTCTTTGTTCTGCCTGCACATCCTCCTTAGACCGCTTCCACGTTTTGTAGTAGGTCTTCCAATTAATTGGAGGTCCAGACAAGATCCAATATCCACCAGGTCTAAGGACCCGATCAACTTCTTTTAGGTACATCCCATCTACAGACAAGCGTTCAAATTTGAATCTATGAATTCCACCACTTGTAGAAACACATTTCAGAAAATAAACTACTCTTGCATATCCACACATGGAGAGCAAAGTTAAGAGATGGAACTCGCATCAGAAGCCCCTATATAATGTAGTACTAAACAGGCGTGGATGAATGAGGAATCCAATATAAACCAAAAGAAATATTGCAAAAGGGAATGTTTAGCTGGCAGCCATCTAATAGTTGTCGACAAGTGATCACCCTTGTAGGACTAATTAACATAGATATATGTATGCTGAGAGAATATAAACATTTACCAAACAACTCTAAGCTTACTTCAGTGGTCAAATTGAGAGCTGAGATGATATGGTGGCAATTCATTTGATCATATGATATGAGTACGGAAATAGATACATGTATGCTTTCTATTTTTGTAATCAACTTAAAGGTTTACTAATTTAACTACACCTTATCATACATAATACATAAAATGAGAAACCAAATGCGATTACTCGAATTAAATGTTTTTTTTTTTGTTTGCAACTCTCGAACTGAATGTTCATTAATTGAGATCTTACCATTTACAGTCCATGGTATTAAACACCGAGAGCACTGAGCCATATCAAAGGCCCTGGATGGGTATGGAAGACGAATTGATCCCAGCACACCGATAACAGCAGGAACACCTCGCTCCACTGCAAACTGGACTTGTGCTTCATGATTGTCCCGCGGGGCAAAGGACATGGCTAATACATTTCTCTTGAGCAAATATGCACCCCAACTAGCAACCTGTTTTACAACTAGTTTCATTAGTACAGCAGCACAACTGAATGAAAGAACTGAGAGTGGTTGCACATGTAGACTAGGCTAGTTCACTGCTCAAATAAATGGATGGTATAGCGAATAATATACAGAAAGACTAGACTTAATGTGCACATTTGCCTAAACATTAGATTTTTGTCAATGGCAGTTTTTTTTCCTTTTCTTTTTTTGGTCTGAAGTGGCAGGTTGTAGAATATTGTCTGCAGATTTAAAAGCCATGGCTGAACTCGTTCTCTTGGATTGACTGAAGGAATTAAGGAGCTCAAATTGAATGCAGATGACAGATTGGCAGAGTGAAGGAACAAATCTAACCAAATGCAAATTCAAAACTAAAATCAGAACCTAGTGTTGAAAACCTGCATACCCCACAACCAGTATCCAATGCTGTTCTGACAGAGCCATCTGCAATTGGAATAACTGATGCAAGCTCATCAATATAGGCATCTGCCCCCTGGGGGAACATTGTTCCTCCACCAGGAAATTTGAAAACATTTCCCTGATACTGCACCCAGTTCTGGGCAGCTTTCTCAACTGTCAGGTGCTTATAAGGAACGTTAGCATAGTGGACATAATCACGGCCTTTAGGCCAGGGGAACGGAGTCATATACCCTTTCCGTGCTGGAATAAGGCAATGCAATTTTTCCTCTTCTGGAGGACAATGTCTTTCCCTGTATATCATGTTTTCCCTGGGGAATTTCATTGCTCGGTCTTGTTCTTGACAAGGTGTATAATCAGCATACTTTACATCACAAGGCTTGAACTGTTTGGCTTTAGGTTCAGAGGATTCAACTTTATCCACGAAATTGTGATGAGCTTCAAAGTTCAAATCACTCTCAGGAAAGACGTTGCAATCTGTCTGCTTGGTCACTGGAAATGCTATGCTATCTCCTTTTCCGAATCCACTCTTTTGCCATGCTCCAAGAAGGTAGAAGAAACAACATAGAGCAATCACGACAAATAGAGATAATGTGCTCCTTGTTCTGTTTCCAGAAGGATTATGTTTAGAACCCATGATTGTGTTGTAAAAACTCCCTCAAAACCTGCATAATAAAAGAAATCTCAGAGGCAATTATTTGACGTAAATAATCAATGTCTGTGAATACAAATGTTCAAAGTAGCTCAAATGGCACTGGTTTGCCAAGAGTGAAATTTGAGACATGTCAGATGAAAAACGAGATAGATTTTGGTATGTAGTCAGATATTCGTCATTACGGTCGTGTAGAAGTAAATTGCAACTAGACTTATTGACGAGAGAGTGAGATAACAATCACGACATGATTAACTGAAGTAACGAGTAGGATCAAGCCCACATCACTTCCCATAAGCTATTTAACCGTACTTCTGGTCATCCAATGTCATTGCTATTCCAAGATATGATATTTGAACTAAATCAAGGATTAACCAGTAGGCAAATTTATACATATATGTTACTGCATAGCTCTTTTCACTTTCGTTCTCAAATTGGCATCAAGATTCAGCACCTCAACTCCAAAATAGAAAGTTACGAATCAGTCAATGCCTTAGATCAAGCTCACTCTTGCAACATGAAATGCGAGAAACTCTTTCTATGGGAAAATCAAGACATGCAAGCAAACAGTCAAATTGTTAATTAAATCTAAAACCTTTTCAGCTAAAACAAAATCAAAAGCACACTCTTTTCCACAGAACCAACAAAGAAAAGCACAGATCTTGTTGTGATTAAACATAAAGTGGGAACTGTAAAAAAGATATCAAAAGGTAGCAAAGATGAACAATGCAGATGAAAATTTAGTAAGAGGTGAAAAGGGATCAAATAACTAACCATAAAAAATGGGTGAAGAGATCTTTGAAAGCTTCAGAGAAGTGAATCCTCAAGTGGATATTGGTATCTAGAGAGAGAAACTCACAATCTGGGTAAGCTAGAGAGAGAGAGAGAGAGAGAGAGAGAGAGAGAGATTTATGGAGACTGAGTGTCAATAGGAAAGAGGTGGTGGGATGAGTGGAAATTTGATGACTTTGGTCTCTCAACTCAACTATGTCTTGGTTGAGTTATCCGCCGACAAGAGGAATGGCGCACTAATCTCCGGAGCATGCAATGAGCTGTTTCCTTTTTGAGGAAAGTGAATACTAAATACGAACCACAATAAAGAACAGAGAGAGATCTAAATGGGACGTATCGTACATGTGTTTTAATCCAAAACAAACCCTTTACTAGGATTTACTATATACGCTCACCAGTCCGTCTCTCTATTTCTACGTAATTATAAAGAGTATATTTTTATAGTGAATATTATCACTTTATTATTTACTATTAAATAAGTAAGATGTTTGGAATTCGTAATTCTGTTGAGGTATGCTCGATTGTATTCCAATTGTCTTTCCTAAGACTCGTGAACTTAAATTGAAATAGGCTCGGATACTATTTACTGTGTCACATGTGTATTTCAAGAATGATCATAGAATGACACAAATATTATCTTCACATTAACCCTATGTCAGTCTTGGACACTTATGTGGATGGCTGACATGATGGACTGAGTCCAGGGAAGTTTCTCTCCTAAGAGCATCTCCACCCAACAAAGGCAATTTGGAGGGCAATTTGATTTAAATAATATTTTACCATATCAATTTGATAAAATATTGCTTTTATTCAATACATATTAATAAACATTATAAATAAAAATATTCAAAACATTCAAAATAAAAACATCTTAAACATCACAAATAAAAACATCAAAAATTAAAAAAATAAAAACAAAAAATAAAAACATCTTAAACATAATAAAGAAAAACACGGAAATTAGAATTGATAGAGCATATTTGGGATAGGGAATATGAAAATTAATGAAGGCAATCTGTGTGTTTTATCATTATGTATTTTTTTTCACTTTACAAGTACTTATGATCTAATATATTTGCTCACAACATTTGTTCAAATATTGCTTTTTATTCAATGCATATTAGGAAATATTACAAACTACTCATTCATTGACTTAAAAATAGAAACATCGTAAACATTACTAATGTGGGAGTAGAATAAAAATTTTGATTAATTTATGAGTAAAATTACTAATGTGAGAGTAGGATAAAAAATTTGATTAATGTATGAGTAAAATTAGGTTAATGTATGAGTATTTATAGAAAAAATTAGGTTTTTTGGGTTTTTTTCCAGATTTAAAAAAAAATTAAAATGGAAAAAAAATGGACGGCCAAGATGACTTGATGGTTTATAATCGGACGGCCCAGGAGATAGTGCTTGCTGACGTCATTGCTCATTGCGCACTCACAATTTTTTTTTTTTAAAAAAAGGTCCTGCGCTCGTCAGGACCCTGCCGCCCTCGCGGTCTCGTCCGAAGGCGAACGACGGACCCGGACTCGCCGTCGCCCGCGAGCGCGTCCGATTTGCAGGGCGATTTCGCACCGCTGGAGGCCCATTTCGTGTTGCCGGTCCGATTTCGCACCCTCGGACGTCCGATATATATGCCGGTGGAGATGCTCTAAGTGTGGGACAAGATGGGTGATAAGCCCATTAGACCTCTATGTATGTAGTGTGAATGAAGTCTAATCTCAAGAAGACCCCGATGTGAGTGGTGGACGTCCTGCCGTCTAAATTCTGGGGAAAGAGGTTCCATAACTCTCATGCACTGGTGTTTGTAGTGAAAAGAACAGGTATGCAATTTGATCCTTTACCCTCCATTACATTATATATTGTGTGAACAGATCAAACAAACTGGGGCAAAGAGATAAAGTGGATCTGCAGAGCTTTTGACTAGCACTAATTAGGGGTGAGAATGGTAGGTATACCATACCAAACTCCCAATACCGTGTACCAACCAAACTAAGAGTGTTTCTATAAAATGGCTACCAATACCATACCAAAGTTTCGGTATACCAAAGCTTTGGTACGGTATGGTACGGTACGGTAGTGTTCGGTATTGGTACAATACCAAACTATGTATCTATATATTTTACAACATTAAATTTAAAGCCAATATTAAGAATCTACCATTTTTAATGTATTAAAATTCAATGTACAAAGTTAAATTCAAAGCCAATATTATCATAGTTTACCAATCAAACAAACAACACAACCATATATAATCAATTTACCACCAACAACCATCTATCTCAATAATTTACCAAGCACAGCTCCATAATAATTTACCAAGCACAGCCCCAATCAATTTACCACCATCGTGAGGTTTGCAAAGAGAACTCGTGGATGGGAAGAAGCTTTGACTGTGCTCCGTTCGTGAAGAAGAGAAAATAAAAAGGATAAAACATTATAAATATTATTAAAAAATTAAATAAAATATGCATATACACTATTCGGCATACCATGATATTGAGTTTTCAATACCAATACCATACCAAAGTTTTCGGTAGTGGTAGTGTACCATACTGAACAGTAACTGTATCGAATGGTAGTGTACCAATGAGTAATTATACAGTATTGTATGGTTGGTATTCAGTATTTTGTACAAAAATTCCACTCCTAGCACTAATCAAGACCTTTTCATGATAAAATAACATTATCACAAATAGTACTCATCGTCGTCAATCATTGTCACTCTCACTTTGCATTCAATGAGAACAGTAATCCCAATTAGAATTAGAAATCCATCCATATCTCTATTCTTTATCAGCAATTAATTTTGACCAAATGTATGCAGCATCTTTGATCTAGTTGTTTCATAAGTGTCATTTCCATGTTAGAGAGTCACCCAAATACAGTACAGCCATACTTCAGCATTGAGTCCCATCCTATACAAGATTTTTTTTAAATTTCAAAACAAGGCAAACGAATAATAGTTATGAGAAGGTTGGCAGTTGGATCAATCATACATACGCCCTCCTCTATCTTTAACCATCGCCGACACGCTGATGCCTGTCACTGCCTCAGCCACCTGCTGTTTTCACACAACATTCGTTTTAACTTTTATCCATCAATTACAGAAGAAAGTTATTCACTTGCTTTTTACTCCAACATTATACCGGAATGAAAAATTGACCATATGTAAAAGTAACACTATGAGTTACAACACAATTACAGAATATTTCTTGTATGGTATGTTAGAGATTATTCCATGGCTTGCTAAGTAATTTTGTTTTCTTTCTTTTAAACTTGTAGGAAGAAGGTGGCTTTTGTTGTGGATGGTGCCAGTTTCCTTCGGCCAGTTTAAAGTGAATGAATAAATGAAAAGGAAGGACAAAAGTGACAAAGGCATGAGAAGATGGTTCAACCAAAAATACACTTCCAAAAATAAACCACAAACGTACATTCTAAATTTTCGTTTTCCTGATGAAACACATTGGCACTCTTCTGTATTGTTTTTTTATTATTCTGAAACAGAGAAGTACTCTTTGTTTTTCATTACCCAATCAATGCCTTTTTTTCCTTTTCCGGTAAATATTCTATTTGTTGTTTCCAATAATCGTAAATTACTCTCCAATTGCGAACTTTCTTAAACAGACGCATCTCTTCTCTCTTTGCAAATGTGTGATGAACGAATAGATACAAATAACATACAGTTGGTAAGCAGTGCTAGTCATTCTTGACATGGGCCACATACAAATCTTTTGTAAAAATCCAGTTATCCATGACTTGAGCATGACAATTTTACAAAACTGCCTAGGGCGGGATAAAGAAAAAAAAAAAAAAATGAACAGTGTCATTTCCGCTTATTTCCAGCCCACAGCCATCAGTATATGCCATCTCGTTAAGACTCTAGTGTGGTTTACATCAGAGAAGACAACCTGAAACCTAATATTTTTTTTTTTAACTATTCGGAGCAGAAGAAAATCTGAACCTTTCTTTCCTCTCGAAGCGGAATAATAAGTTAAGTATTCTTTCATCAAGCAGTTATATATACATACCTTATCAGACATTTTGATCATTCTTGCATGCAGCCAGCGCGTCCTTCACACCTTCCAACGAAAGAACATTTGAATCTCCTTGGCCCATAGGATAATGGTCACTGCATCAGCATCCCATATCATAATTCAGCGTCTTAAGCTCTGTATGACAAGAGTTGGGCATCAAATACGAATTCCACTAGATTGGTGCAGACAAACAACTCAGAAAGAACATGAAAGCAGGACCACTGGTTTAAATGAAGTATATAATGTTTTGCATTTGCAACTCACCAGTCTTAAGTGAGTGGAGATGATGGCTAGAACTTCTTTCCGTGCCTTCGCTGCACTTCGACCTGCTAGTCTCACCCTTTTTTATCATTCTTGAAGAGCTCAAAGAGCCTTCAACTGCACAAGATGAGAGCAGAAGTGTCAGAGTTAAATGCACAGAATTGATGGCAGCCAAATAAGAGATTGGACCATGTTGGAAACCCATATTCATATAAAAGAAACAGCGTACCTTGCCACTCCCATACTACTTTCAGTTCACCATTCACTACCTTTGGGTACCGATCTATACAAGAATCCTCCTGAACCAATTCTTCTACCTGCACATAACACGGATATTACTATTAGAATATAAACAATTAAGGCCATTTCCAAAAATCGTAGAATAACAAAAATCAGAGGACTAGAGAGCGACGTCTTTCTCTTTTGTGGATGAAAACAAGTAAAATCTGGCAACGATGTCCATGGTATAACGAAGTAACTAATTCACGTTTGTAAGAAGCTATTTAAAAACAAGAGAAAATAGAATGAGAGAGTCACATTTCAGGAAAACCATACGAATTAAAACATCTCAACTGATGCTTAAAACTTCAATTCCCTATCAAATGTCCATTAAATTAGATCATATAAACAGATACCACTTCTCATCCCCACAAAAGTATGACGATTTACAGGCACAGGCTAATCCTATTGCACTTTGAACTCCAATTACAATGGACTGCTACTTCCGTTGATAACGAAAAACTACTTTGGACAATAATAATATCAATGAACTATAAATTGTAGAAGAAAGTAAGGATCGAAGAGATAATTAAATCCAAAGATAGATGAAAGTACCTTTTTCCACAACACAGGGTCCTTCCTCTCTTTTGGTGAAAGAAGAAGATCTCGCAACCGAGAGGAAACAACCCATGGCTCACATTCGCTATTCACTCTCTTCGACATCAAGGCATTCTCCTCGAGTAACTCACGAACCTATACATATTGGAAATTGAATTTTTTTTTATTAGCAGTTAATCAATTTTAATCAACAGAAGGCATAGCAAAAAGTCAAGCCAATATTGTGCGTGATTGACAATCATAAGTGTGCATGAGATGATGGTTTCCCAAGTTTATCTCTTTGTATGATCTGAGCAATGTTTTAAACGGCAAGGTGGTCAGCAAGGCATTTTAAATGCCTCTCTGAGCAGAAACTATTACAACTGTAAATGTATGAACAAGATATAACAAGAACTTCAAGCATCATAATAACCAGCTTTCAATACTGAGAGAACTTCTTCCTAATTCAATCATTATCAAAATTCTATTGATGGCTACCTGGTTTATAGTACTGAAACCTATCTGAAATGTATTGTTCAAAACAAATGTTCAGCAATACTAAAAAAAGTATGAGTACTTAACATTGAACATCACAAGTTTTTTCCCAGATTGGGTGCAATGCGAAAACCTAACATGTGAATGTCCCTAACAAGTAAAGACCAAATGGTATTGTATACCTCTTGATACAGCTCATCAGCTCTAGATGATAGACACCATCTTTGGCGTTGTTTCCAGAGTAAGAACATTAATCCCACAAGCTGGAGATATCAACACTGTCAAAAAGCTTGCACATTTTGATACTAAAACATAAGCATTAAAGGCTGCCTTTAAGAATGGAGTACCAATGCACAAATTGGCAAAATGACGTTTGCATGCGCAGAGATCCATTGACGGATGTGGCAGGACAATGGTTTATAATGTTCTGCTAGCACATCAGGACACTTCATCTCTTTGACTCTATACAGGAAGAAAGTAAACATAAATAAGATGGTTAAGAACAGCCAAAAAGAGGACAAGCTTCCCAACATATGGAATGACATACCCAGTAGTATTTATCCTCGTAACCAATATAGTACTGACAGTCTGCATTGTCCTCTCTTTTGCATACATATAAATGGGATTGTCTACGCCAACATGTTCGACAAGCTCATGCTTGTCTAAATCATTCCATATGACATTCTCCGGAACCTGTTAGAGCCAGCGAAACTCCAACAATGTCATATTGTACACAGCAGCAAGACGAAACAACTTTGCAGAAATAAGTCACTAACCCAAATTGTTCCAGTTCCATAGCACAAAAATTCAGCATGTGCTCCACAAAGACGATTTTCGACCTGTTCTGCCTGTATCATAAAATTCCAAATAAGAAATATATCTGTGTGTTTGTATATTTGGGCGCGCTCCAATCTTAATTAGAGAATTTTTCAACCCCAGAATGTTAGTGCAGCAGACACAAGGAGAATTCCAGAAACTTACAAGTTTCTTAGCTGTTTCATTAATATCCCCATCTTCTATGCATAACTTCCCATGCTTCTTATATCCATGAACACATTCCAACTTGCCTTGGTTACACCGTCCATTACTTGGGCAAGGCTCACAAGAATCTGTAATACTCCGGATTAATTATAATGTAATGTTAGCACTTCTCCATAAATTTAACCAACCAGAGAATCATAATACAGACAGACCCATTCCACAATCAAGTCACATGCATTATCCAAAAAATAATAATTGCGTTTTCTCGGGAAACAAACAGAATCCGAGGACAGGTTTACTTAACAAAAAATAATAATTCCTTCATTTTCGTACGTTTACTAAAGCACTAAAAAATCAAAATTTAGTGGACCTACTACACTTTAGGAACAAAAACCCCTCCTTTCCGATTCCTATTTCCGATTTCCTTTTGTAAGTAAACAGACCTACCGGGGAGGAAGTCGAGAGAGTCGAGAGCGGTGTCGCAGAAGGGCTTGAGTTGTCGGGCGTTGAAGAGAGCGGCGGACAAGAAATTGATGGTGAAAGCAACGCAAGTAGCGATGGCGAGCACTGCGACGAGCCTCGACAAGTCGGCTTTTGAGGGAAAGAGGTTTCGGGATGGCTCCAGCAGTGAAGCAATTGAAGGAGGACAAGGAGACGAGTGCGCGGGTTTAGGTCTGGGTTTGGGTTTCGGGCGCTTTTTCGGAGTCGACGACATTGGTGTTAGTCTCTCACTGCGCGGAACCAGAGAAAGGAGCAAGACCAACGGCGGGTCCGGGTATGGTAATCGGCCCGATCGGTTAAACGGATTCTTATGCGCTCGACCCGTTTAAGATTGAAGATGGACTAGCTTTTTATTCGACCCGTCGTATTGGGTCCCAACCGTTGACCACTGTTAGAGAGAAACAAATTTTATTTTATTTTTTTGGTCTGAGAGAAACAAATGTTTGGCTCCTCAGTGCATGTTTAACATCTACCTTTTTTAGACAATAAATACTTTCAAAAATTTAAGTATTGTGGAGTGATATTGGGCAGAAGCACAAAAGTACTTTAAGAATAAAAATACATTGTAACTCACCTTGAAAGAAAATTATTCCTGTAATTTTATATGTATCACATTTGTCCTTTGTAATTCATTTTTTGTTGACCCTGTAACTCATTTTAAGAGAAATTTAGTCCTGCAACTCTATTTTGTATCACATCTGCTCCTTTAAGAAATTTACCCCCTTTTTCCATGAAATTAACTGTTTACTTAAATTTGTGGATGTGGATATTCCACGTCAGTAAAAAGTAGTTCCCACATGTATAAATGTCAATAAAAATATTTTTTAAAATTTTTTAGAGGATTTTCACCCCATCCCGGTAACAATATCATTTCGTTAAATTTTTATTTTTTGGTAAAATTTAAGCTTGAAATCTTGAGGGAAAATTGGTGGGGTTAGTTTTTGACTTTTGTCCCCATTTTCAAATTTCATATTGCATAGAGAAGAAAACGAGGAGAATCAATTATCACAAATAGATAATAATGAAGACAATTGATAACATTTCAAAATAATGATCACAAATCTGCATAGATACAACTGATATGCTACAAACGCTTTCCATACACACCACAATTCATATGCATTACAATTTTGTGCGAAGATGAAAACCATGGAGAGCTAAATGCATATGAATTGTGGTGTGTTATGCAGATTGTTTGTAGCATATCAGTTTTATCTTTGCAAAAATTTCCCCTCAAGATTTCCCACCAATTTCCCGCCCAAAATTTAGCAAATAATAATATTAATAATTAATCCAAAGATATTGTTACCGAAGTGGGGTGAAAAGCCTCTAAAAAAAAACAAATTCGAGATGTCAAAATGGTATTTTACATGAAAGTTAATATTAAAAGAGCATTTTATTCCTCATTTTAACAGAACTTTGACTAAAAATTAATGGAGAGATCAATTAGTTGATTCATTGCATCATTGGCATCCCCATCTTCCCAAGGCAAGCCATAGGGAGATCGTGATGTATGCCCTGCAGATATAATGTCTGCTTTAATTTCAATATAAAATTCGTATTTTTTTTGTGCAACGAGCTCCAAACAGAAGTAAATTACCATTAGTACCTCATTTTTTTGGCAAAATTCTGGTGAAGGACAGAAAGAAAATGAGACAGTAAAACGGAGGTATTTTTTAATACCTCATATTGTTTCATAATTTGCTTTCTTTGCGCTGGCTGTTGCCACAGTTCGAACCTGGGACCGGTGATCAATTTGTCATTGACGAAGCCACCAGGCCACAGCGAACTTGGCGGTTTGAGTGCTTGTGTGAATTATATAACGGAAAACGAACGCCTTGGTACTTTTTGACCCTCTGCCTCCTTCTCTCATATTCCTGCCACGTGTCTTGATAAATGATTTCTTGTAGCCCACAACAAGGTTAGGGCATGTTTACTTTACATGCTAGTAGCTACTACCGATTCGTGATTTTATTCTGTCATGAAAAAACTCATCTGATGTAGAAACTTTTCAGTGCTTCTTCTCTTTGGATTCTAGAAATTTTTAACTCCTAGCGTCAGGGAACATCTATGACATTCCTAGCAAATTTTCCAAATGAGGTTACACTCAATTCCAAGGTTTCAAAAAGCGCTAGGCGGGGGTCTAGGCGGCAAGCATGGGCCTAGCGCCTAGAGGATTAATCGGAGCCTAGGCGGGGCCTAGGCGAATTGAGAGTTTTATATATCATACATATCAATTAGCCTACTTAAATTATTAAACAAGCATTCAAATCCAAATATATCTATTAAAATAATGTTAAACAGTGTTCAAAAAAACGATAAGCGAAATTCGAGCAGTCACCCACCTTCTTGCAACAAATATTTCTTTGAAATATTACCATTTGCTCATTAAAAAGTTGAAAATGTATGAATATTTGGCATAATCATAGACTACATGATTATAATAAAAAAAATATTTTAAAATAACTAATTTTTTAGTATTATTATAGTGTTATTTGATTAAAAAATGGTAAATACAAGTTTTTTTTTTTGTGAGAGTAAATACAAGTTAACAAATGGTAAAAACAAGTGTTTAGAAAATTATTAAAAAAAACACAAGGGTAGGGTGCGGTTTTTAAATGATTAAAAAACTAGGGTTTAATAAATGATTAAAAAACTAGGAAACCCGTCAATTGCGAAACGGTGCGTTTCGAAACTCTGCTTTCTTCGCGCGTGAATCCCTTTCTTCCTCGCGTGAACCCGCTGTCGCCGCTGCACAATTTCTTCATTTTCGCCGGCAATTCGAGCCCAAATAATTTAATAGAACTCGCTTAAAATCTGCCTAGTCCGCTTAGAACCCATCTAGCCCTCCCAGAACACGCTTAGACTCCCTTTC
This sequence comes from Spiraea crenata, assembly GCA_033992175.1. Lineage (NCBI taxonomy): Eukaryota > Viridiplantae > Streptophyta > Magnoliopsida > Rosales > Rosaceae > Spiraea > Spiraea crenata. Next base: position 2,742,609 of record JAVBHV010000003.1, on the reverse strand, counting down.
CGATTTTCTGGCGATTTTCGGCAAAATCGGGGCGGTCGGCTTCCGCCTAGCGACTAGGCGCCGCCTAGACCGATTTTTAGAACATTACTCAATTCCAAACTTGTATTTTTTCATGAATCAAACTGAGTGTGAAGGGACAAAACATGTAACAAAATATGTGCTATCATATCATATAAAATCATTACGTCAACTATATAAATTTTTTTTTCACTCAATTTGCTTTGTATTACCTCCTGAAACTATTTCTCATATGTTAACTTAATTCTACAAGTTGTATCTAGCTCTCAGCTAAATTGTAGCTGCTGTGGGTAGAGGTGAGTTTGGTAGGTATAGCGTACCAAACATGACAAACCATGTACCAATCATATATAGACATACTTACGAAATTCATACCATTACCATATCAAAATTTCGATATACGAAAGTTTGGTATACCGAAATTTTGGTATGGTATGGTTTGGTATTGGTACAAACCAAATTTCTAGACAAGAATTTTATTTATGTTCAACTTACTAAAATATTAAAAGTGCATAATAATTTTACAATCCAACATGCAAATAATAAAGTACATAGTTCAACTTCAAATGCAACTCAATCTCAAATTAAAAAAAAAAAAAAAAACAACTCAAGAGGTCTTAAGATGCACTTGAACTTCCTATTTGACTTGAATTTTTGGGATGACTTGAACTTCCTGTTGACTTGAAGAAAGCCCCATTGTTTGCATCTACATATAAAAATATATCATTAAACTATGAAATATGAATTAGGATCAAAACAATTCTTTTAAATTTAAATACTTACTTCTTTCCTTGTACAATGCAAGCTCATCTTCCGTTGGCTCTTGATACAAGTTAAATCCTTCCGCCCTAACCCAATCACTAGTGCACACTAAAGCTTTCCACCATTTTAGGACTCAATGAAACCCTAAAAGGATCAACCACTCTCTTGCCTAGAGAAAATGCACTCTCACTTGCCACGGTTGAAGATGAGATGACAAAGATATCCTTGGCAAGCTTGGAAAGAATTGAGTATTTGGATTGACTACATTTCCACCAATATAGGAGAGAGTAATTATGTTTTAGTATTATAAAAATGGTATATGGTACATAAACTATACCAAAACTTTGGTACGGTAATGTACTGTGTTGATGTCTGAAAATGGATCAGGTCAACGGTCAATGTAATGGGGGTGAATTCGGTCGGTCTTGCGATGTCGGGGAGCTAGGAGGCGGGTGGTGGGGGGGGGGGGGGGGGGGGGGGGGGGGGGGGGGGGGGGGGGGGGGGGGGGGGGGGGAAGGGAGGAGCTCACGTGAAGAGCACCGGGGGGTGCCGGCCTAAGACCCTCCGATGCTTAAGTCAGCGCTAAGAGGAGGTTGAGTCTTTAAGGCAAGTAGAGAGTATTTGGTGAGTGTAGTAAATGATACCTTTGACTTGTGAGGGTTGACAAGTATTTATAGGAAAGGGTTTGGACCTTCTTGTAATATGTGGGTAATGTGGGGTGAGCTCCCCACATCGCCCTTCCTTGGAGGCTTGTGGAAGCCTTGGCCTCTTGCTAGGATGACATGTGGACGGTTTGGGTATGGTATGAACATACTGTACCGAATAGTAATTGTACCGAAACTGTACCAAACTGAAGGGTACCAATCGGTATAGTTCGGTTGGTTTTCGGTTTTCGGTTTGAAAATTCCACCCCTAGCTATGGGAAACCATAGCAAGTCAATCAAGTTGCTTAAGTATTAATTGGTCAAGAAGTCGTTGAGTATTTAAAACTCGTGGAAAAACATGTTCTGTTCTTTTGCATGCTGACGCGTTTAAGCAGGAGAAAAAAAATAAACAATGGCAAGTTGCATTATTGTCAAATTCTCCTATTATACACGGGAGACAGAATCGTTAACTTTCGTTGACTGCAGTCTATTCTGGTGTGGCCAAAATTGATCTAAATAGCCGTACCAATTTAGATAGGGAAAACCCTTTGATGTTTGGCTTAAATACCGTCAGTCTCCACCACAGGTTGCATTATTGCAGTAAGATATCAAGTTCTTCGTCAACCTTCTTCCATTATTATTTAGTCTGACTTATATATATATATATATATATATATATATATATATATATATATATATATAGGAGAGGATCACAGGGACAACACCCTTTTCGTCAACCTTTTTGCCCATTGATTATTTAGTCTGACTTATATATATATATATATATATAGACAACCATTATGCTTAGATATCCCTCAAACTCAAAGGTAAAAACCTCTCTTAGCTAAGCTAGAAACTGAGAAGATATCTACGCAACCAATGGCGGAAATTCCGGTGGTAGATTTCTCGAATGAGGACTGCTGGAAGCCGGGGACGAGTTCTTGGCTCTCGGCACGTGGCGACGTTTGCCGTGCACTCGAAGAGATCGGCTGTTTCACGGCAATCATGCCCGAGAACAAAGTTCCTACGGGACTTCACAACACCCTTTTCAGTACGTTCGACGAGTTGTTTAATCTCCCCGTCGATACTCCTGAAAAGCCTTTCCGCGCTGGCTATGCAACTGCGAATTCTGGGCAACGTACATTTGGGATTATAAATGGCACGAATCCGGAAGAAACTCTGGAGTTCACTCGTCATTTCTGGCCTAATGGCAACGATCAATTCCGGTATACTTACTATGACTTCAAACTAATTTTGCCTTTTAAATCTGGTTAGTAGACCACATTCACATGTGTGTTGCCAATTAATTAATACAAGAACTTGACCTTGAAAATCTTATAATTGTTATTGAAATTGAGATCCCATAAAGAGTTGTTATTGTTATTGATGCCTAACCTTATTGGTCACTGAGTCAAGTAACCGTAACTGAATTTGTTTAATTCCTAATTGGTGAACAGTGTCCTATTTACTTATCTTAATTTTATCAAATTTTTGCAAATATACAAATGAGCTAATAATAAGTGATGCTTAGAAAAATAAACAGTGTTTGTGCGAAGGCTTGTCAATCATAGTTGGTAGGTATTGTATTTGTATTTATTGAGAAGTTCACTCGAATTTAGAGCATTAATCAGTTCTTTTCAATTCGTCGGACAGCGAGAGTGCTGACTTGTATGCAAAAGTGATGGAAGAGCTAGATCATGCGGTGACAAGAATGGTGTTTGAAAACTACGGTGCCGAAAAGTACCACGATGATCACGTTAAGTCGACTTTTCACAACTTCAAGATGATTAAATACAAAGAGCCCAAGAAGAGTGAAGCTGACGTGGGCCTGCGCAGTCATACGGACAAAAACTTCTCCACCATAATCCTTCAAAATCATGTCAAGGGTCTGGAGGTCAACACAAAGGGTGATGAGTGGGTGCTTTTTCATCCTCCCCACCCTTCATCCGTCATTTACATAGCATGTGATGCATTTCAGGTATTTTAATCCCTAAATGTTTAATGAATTCGTATAATATATAGCTTTTGGATTTTGATACTTCGGTATAGTTAGCAGCAAGAATACTATAGTAATCGTATATGAGAACTTTGATCATGAAAGTACATATAAGCTTTTGCTAATGAGTTCGTAATAGATAGTTTTACTGTAACTAATCAATCTTCATTTCATTGAAAGAGGTTCTGAGGTCAAATTTCTCAACAATAATCATTTTTAAATGATCGGAGAAAAAAATGTTGATCGGTTGGATCTAATGATCATATTTTTGATGTTTTGCTCGGCCTAGGTTTGGAGCAACGACAGAATACGACCTAATGTGCACAGAGTGACCTTGAGGGAAAATGAGGTAAGATACACGTTTGGTCTTTTCTCGATGAATAAAGGGGTGATAAAAGTGCCAGATGAGCTGGTGGACGAGGACCACCCTTTGTTGTACAAGCCCTTGAATCATTTACAATTCATGAGGTCGCAGGGCCACCTTGGTGAAACTGTCCGTGCCGCCAAGGCATATTGTGCCTTATGATCATTTTCATTGGTCAAAAGTCTCCAAGCTAATCCGCCAAGGCATAAATATGTTGTCGACTTTCAGTTGTAATTTGCTACTCACCATTGTGCGTACGATTATTCTTCAATAAGATATGGACTGCTTTTGTTTCTTTTTCTTTTTTGGTTCTATATATATATACTACTGTAAGAAGATCAAACTTTTGTGTAATTGTTACATCATGCACAGACAATACGCATTTCTTTGAGACAAGGACAAAAACATCTTTTTGACACAAAAAAGTCCAAATAGTAGGGTTTTCAAAAAGAAAGTAGAAAAGTAGAAGGCCTAATTTTGAGGAATATCAGAGGTAACTAGCAAAAGAACCAAGCAACTAAGTACCAACTCAGATTTACTCTGAACAACAACAAAATGAATGAAGTAGTGAGTGAGTGAATTGAGCTAAGAAGTGTAAATATTTGAAAATCTGAAGAAGAAAATGGAACAATTCGCAGAAGAGACTGAAAAACAAAAACCTCGAAGCAATGAATACTATTAGAAGGTCATAAACTCGCCAATCAATTATAAGATATCAAGTTAACTGAGGCAGATAGGATGGGACTATGCAGAACAACAGCTCTTAACTGAGGCAGCCGAGCAGCAAGATCCAATGTGGGGCCACTTCCAATAGATTGGCCATAGAGAATGATATCTTCCTACTTAGTACCATAGCTTTCTTCAAGACACTTGTAGGCAGCTTCAATATCTGCATATGTATTCTGCTCACTTGCCTGGAACGGAGAAAATATGAGTCGCCTAATACAATGCATAGGTATTCAAGTTATATGGTGACCGATTGATGGCGATAGCAACGAACCATTAGCACCCTAGCATGATTTGGTTCACTTGTCAGAAGAATAATCGCAATCAAGTTGTGCACGAATTCATATCCAGCTAATGCTAATGCTACATGTTAAAACAGTTGATATGGAGAACATTTTTCTTAGGTATATTATATCGAACATATTTAAGTTTAAAATAGGAACAAAGCTGGTACGCATTTAGAAGAGGTTTCAGTACCGTAGCTTGTTGACTTTCTGTGATGACAGGAGAAATTGCCTCTGCAGTCCCCTGTGTGCTGCTACAACTAACTTCTCTCGTACAACAAATTTTCTTATGCGAACTCCAACAGGAATCAAGATACAGTACGCCCATAACACAAACAGGCAAGATACAGATTCTTTGCCCATTTTTCCTGTGCAAAAAATAGAGCAGAAGTTAGTTAAAGTATCAATAGTATACACGACTATAGTTCTGTAAAAAAAAAAGTAACAGCATCATAAGATTCATCCCTCAAAACTATAAAAGTTATTTATTTTATACCTTCACGTGTGTGCTAGGAAATGGAGATGTATGTAAAGTCTCTTGAGTTTCGTCCCCAGGCTTGCGCTTGGGAACACTCAAGATGAGAGCTGGTTGATCCCAAGTCGCAGCAGTTGATGTTATTCAGAAACCATTATCCCAACGTCTGTGGATGCCTTCACTGGGATATAGAAAATCGAGCTCCACAACCTACCAAATTGGTAAATGAGAATCCAGAAGCATAAAGTAAACCCAAAACTATGTGTCTTAGCTATCATGAATTGCTAATGATCACGTTTTATAGACAGAAGAAGCAAACAAATCCCTTTGCCATACAGGGCTCACTTGTTTACCAACCATATCCAATGATTGAATATGCACAAATGGCATAAACCAATCCATTTGTCATCATCTCCAGTTAAATCCAAATTGGAATAAGAGGAAATTTAAGTCTGGTTCTATTTAGAATGAAATAACTTAAATACGTTCATTTTTCCCTCTTCCCAACTCATGATTCAACTACTATCACAAAGTAAAGCTATAAAAAGGAATCCCACAAAGCAATAGCAAATGTTACTTGTGCCACTCAGAGAAAGATTAGTGGCTTCACAAAAATCAGAATCACCCAAAAATGCTGACTACTGCAGAGAATAGGTAGCATTGATAATAAGATAGGCATAGATCACCTGATCACTGAAACCAGCATTGCGAGACATAACAACACCCCACAGGTTCCCAGCAGTTGCCATTGAAGTGATGACTGATGAATCATGCTCATGCATTTGCAGGTACCGAAATGCCACGAATGATGGTTACTGGAATCATTCACATATTACGATACGCCATAAAGAATAATAAAGGATTTCATGTTTAGGCAAAGAATAACGTTATTGCATTCCAGTGTTAATCTTTTCTACTTACAAAAGATTCTACTTAGGCAGGGAAGAACATCATTGCATTCGATTCCTATCTTCTCCTCTAACTGAAATTCCTACTCATACACTAGTTGATAAGTCGAAAACTCTAAACCACACACTAAACAAATGCCGAAAAACAATCATTACCCTTTTCTACACCCTGCAAGGCACTTATTGGCTGCCAAAGAGCCGAAAATGTGATCCCAATGCTAAACAAACGCACTGTGCTCCCGGCCATCCACATCATGAACCCCATCATCAGCAAATTCTTGAATGGAGCCTGTGCCACTTCCCAAGCTTTCTGCTCAAACACAAACACAAACCATCATACATATAATCCATGCTATTACTTCCCAAGCTTTACATTTTATTCAACGAATCTACAGGATATGAAAAATGCAAATTAGTTGAATTCTCAGGAGAAGAAGAAATAGAATCAAAACTCAAATAGTGTCTGGCTGTTCCAGGCACCATTTCAAAATGTCAACCTGCACATAAAAAACACAAATTGCTCACCAAATCCAGTACGCACCTCTGGAGTTGGCTCTCAATTGTGAACCAAGAGCAAATTACAGACCATATTCAATCATCAACAAATTTTTCATACAGAAGCATATAAAAGAATTCCTAAAATTAATGCAACACAAAAAAGATAAATTGACTGACCGTTCTTGAAGCAGCCACAGGAATTATAGTCCTTCCTGCTCCACCAAAGTGTACAAAAATGTCAACCTGCACATAAAAAAGCCCAAACATAAAAACTTCAAAAAACACTGCACTTCATGTCATGCTTAAAACAAAAGACACCACAAACATATAATTCACAAAGCTAAACTTAGTTCCACATAGTGCAGATTTATTTTGAAGCTAGATTTCATGCTCTTTAAAATAATAGCAACTCCCAACTTCAATACTAAAAGTCATCTCTTCATCCACATACTAAGGTAATTGATAAACTCAACTGAAATGACATGCCAACTAACATACTATCGCCATTTCACATTCATGCGTTCACTTGTTTTGCTGGTTGCACATATCATATCTATAACTATGATGTTCAAAAAAGGTGAGGAAAAGAATACATGTGTTCTGCACTAATGTCACATTTCTGCTTCAACTGGTGGGCTTCCACTGAACAATGTACTTAATTTCCACTTTAGTCATCATTTGGGAGCAAGGTTATGCTCTGTGACTGAAAGCTACACGTGCAATAACAATAGTTGTTATCCTAGATTCATGGACTGAAAGTTGCTATTCTACATGAATGGAATGGAAGTCGTTATTCTAGATTCATGGACTGCAAGCTACATGCAACAACAGTACTCGTTATTCTACTCGCATCCAACAATAAATAGAAATTTTTGGGTCAAGCATCCAAGCAATAAACGAATACTACACTAAAATAAAATCCCTAGAAATCAAAAACCCAGGGAAACAACAACTCACAAAACCAAACAAAGTCACAAAACCAAACAATCAAAGTTGAACTCATCAACAACTTACACAGAGAAATTACGAAGAGGCCAACAGAGCAGAATCAACCGCGGCAGCAACCGAAGCACAAAGCTAGGCCAGCCAACACCCACCGCTGCAACCAAAAGACCCATAACAACCAATTAATCATCCACCCACCAAATTACCCAACCACTAAACCAATTTGAACCCAATCTACAGCCGCCAAATCTGAACACAGAAATCACAAAATCCCGACCCGCACTAACTGCCGCAGTAGAATTGAACAACTTCTGAACTCGCCAAATAACACCAGAGAAACGAAGGACCCCTACAAACCCCCAGTCGCCATGTATCCCACAAACCTCAGCTAAAAACCTGACACAGACTCTCCTTCGAAGACACGCCTACACACACGCGGCAAGCAAAAATTTAGCAGGGCAAAAGCGTCTGCCCAACCCCCCACGCCCAAAACGCTGCCAAACGACGGAGGGCATTTTTATAACTACAGTGCTACAGTACTGCATAATTCATTGTATTGGTTAATTTCCCCATTTCTTTGGTATCTCATCTTTTTGTGCTTGCTAAAACTTTGCTATGGAAAGAACAAAGATGGACACAAGCTCAATAGTTAACACACTAGTAGTATGCATGTTTCATATGATTGAACTAGCTACATTGAAGACTACTCCGTCCATTAATTAGTGCGGTAATTAATTACCTTAATCTCATTGTGTTGATTGCTTTCTCAAATTTATGTTGTTCTGGTTGCTTGTATATGTATCCGTTCCGCTTGACGAATCTGGCATGAAGTCAATCACCTTCATATTTCTTTAGTGATTTTTATCCAAACTCAATATTTATCTCGCTACACCTATTAGTAATAATACTTATGAATATTTTATTAGTGTTTATGTAAGCAATGGCATGCTCTAATCTCTCATTCATATTTTATTAGCCGCCTCCTATGTGTCCAAAGGGATCATAAGCAAATGCCAATAAAAGGTACGCTAATCAATACCACAGCAGCGGAATTCCTCCATAGAATTCCCAACCCTCTATCTCCATTGTTCAATAAACGAGTGACTATTCACGGTTTGGGAAAAAACCCGGTTGTAGTAGGTACGTATAATGACTTATGTTGATGCTCGAAAATGGAGTCAACGGTCAATGTACGAGATAGATCGGGATCGTGTTGATTTGCTTATTGCAGGGAGCTATGAGGCTAGCTCCAAGTGTCCAAGTCTCGCCGCCAGTCCGCAAAGAGGAGTTCTGCTTTGTATGTTGTTCGTCCGGAAAGGGATGTACCACGTCCGGCCGAAGGTGGATCTACACACGAGAGAGAGTAAGTACGGAAAGGGAACCGGTGTGGTACCGGCCCAAAACCCTCTGATGTTTAAGTCAGCAAAGAACGAGAGGGATATATATATATATATATATATATATATATATAAAAAGCAAGTAGAGGTTGTAGGTGGAGAGTATTGATTACCTTTGACCCATGGGGGTTGACTTGTATTTATAGCGGAGGGTTTGGACCTCCAAGTTGCTTGTGATCAATGTGGGACAAGTCTCCCACATTGATCCTTTATTAGCCTTTGAAGCTTTAAGGCATAAGTCACCTATTTTCCGTCAAATTTTGGGATGTTGCATAGACTTCGATACTCGTCATATAGAGCGGGTTAGTGGCTCTATGCGAAGGTGGCAACAAGGTGGTCCCATAGCATTCATCGGTGCGGCCGGGTCACTCTTCATGCGGGGCCCACAATTCTCGTAAAATGTGCTCACGGGGAGGAAGGAATTGCCTAGGTGGCACTTCTTAAGGATGACATGTGGCCGATTCGGGTATGGTATGAACAACTTAGTTTTGGGTTGTGCAAGCATGCATTATCAGCGTGATTACTACATCTCCAATCCATATAAAACCCAATGGGTTGCTCTCTTCATCCTCCACCCCAAGGGTACCAGATAGTAGCATGGGATTCATGTGCAATCTTCCATACTATAGTTGTAAAAAAAAAAAAATGACGATGAGGAAGGATATGGCATCCATCTTAACAATGGCTTTAGGTGCAGGGTTCTAAGATTGGTTATGGGTGATCACAACGTAGTTGCTGCCAAATTTAAAGTGGAGGTCTTCACTTTGGAGACTGGCCAATGGATTGAATCAATTGTACCAGCCTCATCACTCTTCAGTATGTTGTGGTAATCTTGATTACTATATAGGCATTGCTTACAATGGGGTGCTGTATTGGGAGGGAGCCCATTGGGTACTTTGAGTACCTTTCTTATTGGGTTTGATGTTATTCTTAAACGCGGAAAACTCAAAAGTCGAAAAACACTCTTGCATAAACCAACTACTAACCTCCTGCCATAGCTTCTGGTTTCTTCAGATATGTCAATCGATCTTCCTTCTCTGTCAATTAGATTGCAGGGCTTTCTTCTGTGCTAATCGGATTGCTCAATTGATAATCTTCTGACCTCTCCAAATCTTTCTGTATGCAGAGCTACTGATGGAAATAGCTGGGTGTCTTGCGATGATCAATTTGTGAGGCCAGGGACTTCAATATATAGATGCGAATCCCAATTCACCAGGTAATCAACCCATCAGTGATACCCAATAGAATTATGTACAAGATTGCGATTTCCTTATGCAATTAGAACTTGAATTAGAACTCCAATTGGAATTACATAAATCCTTGTTCAATTTGGACAATTAAATCCTAAGTGATTTCCTAGTTAGAACCAGTAAGGTTTTCACTCATACTTTCTGGAATCATCACATTTGATTTCCATATTGTAATCTGTCATTGAGTTCTTTAGTATAGTTAATGTTTCTGAGTTGAATCGCCTTATTTTGCTAACATTTGATCCATTCATGATCAACAACACCACTTTAGAATTGGTGATGATATCTATACATGTCAGCTTCATTCTGTTTGAAAGAGAAGGATAAGCTGTTCTTACTTGCTTAGGCGTAGTAGGAGGATGTCTGCGGTTGTGGATCTTCAGGAGCATCAACTCAAAATTATATTTAATATGTTTGGGACTTGAATGAAGAAGATGATCAAGTTGGGGTTTGGCGATCCATGCAGGAGATGTCAAAATAGAGTCGCTAAATACGAGGGTGTATACAGTGGACGGAAGTAAGTTATTGCCTTGTGAGACGCATCTATTTGTACTTTTTGATCTCAACAACGAGGACATCTTCTATCTGCATCTAGGTAATTGCAAGCTTTTTTCTTTTTTTTTTTGCTGAAATTGCAAGCTTTCGAATATGGAAAATTCTACAGTCCGCCAGGCGGACCGGTCCGCCAGGGCTTTTTAAGAGTAATTTGGGAAAACATGTGCAAGGCACATGATGTTTTTAAACAAAAAAAACAAGTAGGTGGATCAATCCACCTGGCGGACCGTAGAAAGTGCCTTCGAATATACAGGAAACATAGTTGTCTTCAAAGGACACGCAAGTAGTTTCTCCTTTTGCATTGGTCCATTGATAGTTCTTTTGAATATCCTTTGACTTTTGAATATCCTTTTGCATTGATCCATTGATATTAATCTTCAATTTCATTTTTGGCTTTCATCATGTAAACACGAATTTCCTGTGACAAATGAAACAAGAACAGTGTACAAAATAAAATTTGTATTAATCAATGCGAAAGGGTTACAATCTCTATTTAAATCACTCTGATTCTATCTCCAATATCAAATGCAAAGAAAAGATAAAAGGGGTTTCGTTTGACCAAGGGCCGTAGAGGCTTGATTTTGATCAAATGTTTAAGACGAAGAACCGGCACTAAGGCTTGTTGGTTCTTCACAAGTGAGTGAAGTGAGTGAAAAGAATTTTGGTCTCTTGAAATTTTGGTGTGTGTGGTTTGAAGTGTCGAAGTCTGGACCCCTTTTTGTTGGTCTTGAGACCTGTATTTATAGGATGCTTGGTTTGAATGCTTTCCTTCTTCAGCCTCTTGATTCGTGGGATTTGTCTTTTATGATTGGAGTTTGTCTTATGAAGAAAACTGCTTCATTTGCGCTTTACCTCTTTTGTTTTCATTGAACCTAGACACATTTCATATCTTGGATCGGCCTTACTGATTTCTTTTCCACCGAAACCATTGAAGCTGCTCATTTTGTCTTCATTGCCATGTAAGAGCATTTCCACCCATGCCTCAAGGGCAAGAGGCATGGGCAAGTAGCAAGAGAAAATGTTGCCCTTGTTAAAATGGTTGTTTCCACCCTTACAAAATCGACTTTTACTGTTGATTTACTGTTGAGATTGAAGAGGCAAAGGTCGGGTGAAAGGGCAGAAATCTGCCTCTTGACCTGCCTTGAGGCAAGCTGACGTCAGCAGGATGTCAGCGCACTAACGCAATTTTTTATTTTTTTTGTGTCAGGCGCGTGGAGCTCACGCAGCGCCTGGGCGCGTGAGAGCAGAGGTTTTACTGTTCACTGTTGCTTTTTCACTGTTCACTGACGGAACTTTTTACTGTTATACTATTTTTTACCCCTCAACACATTTTCGTACGTAACTAGTCCAATTCAACTCCGAAACCGATTCCGTCTTCGCCGACACGCTCGTATCGTCGAGTGCTTCGCATAGAGTCCAATATTGAATAATTAAAAAATGAATTTATGAATAGTAATTGCTCTTGCCCTTGCCTTTGCCTTTTGTGGGTGGAACAAAAAACGAAAGTCGATTACTATTATGATGGGCCAATGGTGAATAGTTCCTGACTTTTGGGTATATTTCTTGCCCTTTGCCCTTTGCCCTAGGGCAAAGGGTGGAAATGCTCTAAAAGTCCTACCAAATCAGATAACCTTCCTGTCTTTTTGGTAAGTTGACAAATCAACTTTTCGTTCATTTAATCCAAATGAAAGATGCACCAGGTCACCTCAAATTAATTCCTCATATCAGCGGAAGTCAATTATGGACTTCATTGGGATCTTTCTTGTCTTTCACGTGATTCATTTTGCCGTGGTTGTACTCATTTAAGGAGGTTAATTTTGTCATACCTTCGTGTGTTGACACTAATTGCCTTAAATCGACTCTTGTCATAGAGGGATGTCATATATAAGGAATGGATGTGGATTCAAAGTCTTGGCATGCATCTTGGACCGAGACTTTATGATTTTAATTGCTTTCCCATATTTTGAGTTCTAGTCAATGTCGAATGTGTTTCAATCCATTAGTTAATTTCACGATGAAAGCAATTTAATGATTGACTATTCACAATGTTATTGACTGCCCGATTTAGCTTTGGTGTGGATCTTGGTAATTGTCGATCCTACGTCCCACTATACTTTGGTTAAGGAGACAAAATTGAGATATCGACTGCATCTTCATGATATAATTCGAGAGTCTTGGTAGGCGATCATACATCTATTGTTCCATAGTCCAATTTGAGAAATCGCACGTGTCACATGTATGTTGTGACATGTTGTGACATTCGAGATTTACAACATACATGTTTTGTCTTGCAAATACCAAATGAATTTAATACCGAATTTTATGTGTCTACACATCAATTTCTTGTACTCATTTGTTCTACTGTTTTTTTTTTCCATCTAAATCATCAATATACAATTGGTTTCCCAACTCTCACTCCTTGAGTTTTCCCTGCAATAGAAGATCAATAATTTCAAGTGTAGGAAGACTTCATTTTGTTCCCCAAATGAGCTGCAAAATAGAAGTAAATTGCAATTGGTGCCTAATTGTTAATGCTTATTTAATCCTCAGTGAAATGTTGGCGGCGGACCAAAAAGAAACTAGCAAGAAGAAATGGAGACAAAAACAGAGGGATTTTTAATCAATTATTTTTATTTTTGTTTTTTCAAACAGAGGTATTTTAGAATACCTCATTTTTGTTACCAACTTCTTCTTAGTTTCCTCTTTCTCCTTATGCCAGTTCGAACCTGCGACCTGGCCTTGAAGTTTGAGTTCACAAACCCACCAGGCCACAAGGAACCGGCGATTTTATTGCTACAGTTCATTTATTTTCAACAAAATGGCTATGTAATGCTGAATGAGTGTAGAGATCTTCAGGATGGTTGGGCATCAGCAGCTTTACATTACACCAAATCATACACCTAGGAATTCAAATTGGTGCTCAATCACAAGAATACCCTGAATCGCATATTTGATGTAACTATATGCCAAATCAAATCAATCACACGCATGTATGAATTCAATTTAGAGAATTCCAACCATACCGCAATCCGTTCTATCATGCTAAGCAAAAACCAAACACTCAAAGACACTCATGTTGTCATCAAGTTCTTGGAGAATCAATACGCACAACAAATAGTTTCGAAACCTGAAAAGCTCAAGCCTTCGCTTCACATAAGGAACAAACCATGAATATTTAACTTTTGGTCCCAGCATATCTTCATAAGAAACAATTTAGCGAGTTGAAATTGAATCTGTCTACTTTACTTTTGGTACCGGAAGTACTGAACAAGATAGCCACAGAACATGGAGAGATCAATTGATCGATTCATTGCATGATTGGCAACCCTAAACTAAGGAGTTGTCACGTGTGCAAATTGCAATATGAATTGAGATCACCTGTTGTTTATTTTATTTTATTTTTTTTCCAATGAGCTCCAAGCAGCAGTAAAATTACCATCGATACCTCACTGTCGTATATAAATTCTGGCGAAAGGACAAAGATTGAGACAAAAAACAGAGGTATTTTAGAATACCTCATTGTGTTTCACAATCTGTTTTCGTTTGGTTCCTGGTGCCAGTTCGAACCTGGGGCCTGGTGGACAGGTTGTAAATCTCAAAACCAACAGGCCACAAGGAACCAAGCAATGTCCTTTTCAGTGTAAATGTACAAAGTACATTTCTTTGAGTAAAAAAAAACCCCTGTACTTTCCGACCCTCTGCTTCCCTGCCTCATATCCACATGATACATTTCAAGTAGCCCAGAAAAAGGTCAACGATTTAATGAACTCTATTTTGCGGTGTAAAAAAACACTTTTAAAATTTTAATTTTAATTTTTTTTACCAAAAAAAACACTTTTAAAATTTTAATTTTAATTTTTTTTTACCAAAAAAAAAACACTTTTAAAATTTTAAAAAAATATACTAAATGCTTATCATTTGAGTAAAAATACTTTAAAATATATAAGAATAGTTTTATTTGCATAACTATTTATGGTTAATTCAAAAACACTTCGGATATGCTTTCTTTAAAAAACAAACGCTTTAAATACGGAAAAAGTATTTGTCTTTACTCACTAAATGTCTTTGCTCTACAGTCCATTTGAGTGCCAACTCCGGCTCTTTTGTTGGATTTCAATCGGTTCAGTCGCATAAAAAGAGTACTGGTACTCCTTTGAACAATGGAAAGTGAAATAAGTTTCATACAGATCCCGAATTCAATTTAAATGAAGTGAAGAATGCAAGTGTATTTTCTAAAGTGTATTTCCCGTAAGGAAACTTACTTCTTGAATGCGCGGGCGTGCACCAATAGCACCGTGCGGTTATTGGACTTGTGAGCGAGTGATGCGCGTCTTGACCTCTTATCAAACGATTGTGCTAACAGGGGACATGTAAAGAGTAAGTCTAGACAAAGGTTCTTTTTTGCCTTTGGGCGATAAAGGACTTATTAAAATCTATAAGTGCTACAAAGATAGTTTAAGGAGTAAAATCCTTATTGAATTGACGAACAGAGCAATAAAAGTAAAGATAAATACAACCGGGATGCGCGCGCTGCGGGTGAAAGAGAACTAGATCGGCCTAGTCTCTGCGTCGTCGTGAAAGCGCGAACTCGTGATCGGCGCGCCGGAAGCGATGCTCGTGATCGTCCCTTGAAGTTCGTGCCGTGACCGTCTTCTGCGTCGTGCCTTGCGGCGAAACAGGATTTGTGTTGAGGGATCGGGGATCCTTGACTTGTTGCATGAGCTCTTCTTTACATAGGCGACGCTTCATGGATCTTGGGCTTTTCCTTGGACGGCAAGTAATGAATCTCCCACTTGAAGTCTACTTTCCCTTTCTCTAAAAATCCTTCTTAAATTGGGTTGCCGAGAATCCTTGTATGATACTTACTCGATTTCTTGCGAATCTAGGATATCTTCTATATTGGAAAGATTGCTGGCAGGTTGACTAATCTGAGTCCAAATTGGACTAGTATTTAATCTCATCAATGGCATAAAGGAAATAAAGCCACGCCTTCCAAGATAGCCACATGATTGGCCTAATAAAGAATATTAATTCCCTTGAAAGACAAGCCAGCACATAAATCCTTTGTTTAATGAAACCACCACACCTCTTGAAGCCACGTCTTGGCTTTGAGACAAAAGAAACCTTCTCCAATTAAAGTCAATGCTTGGATTCATGATTTAATTAGGCCACTGCTTGGCCTTGACTTTGACCTCAAGTTCAATCACTGCATGCCTTTCTTTCCTATTGGAAACCATGATGAATATCTTCCACGCCAATTGCAATTAAGTAGTGATTTCCATACTTGATTGCATCTCCAAATAATTCTCCACTGATAGGATCACCATAAAAACTAGGATTTGCCTTGATTTGCCACTGCTTGGCATATAATCCCTTCAGGCCCACATTAGACTAGGTTTTGCACAAAACGGGTCCAAACACTAAAGTAAAACAAAAGTTGAATATTTGCTCGGTAAGAAAATTAATCAGCAATTTTACTGGGCATAATGTTAGCCAGAGGAACTATCATGTTAGCAATAACATGAGTGAGTGATATGAACAGATTATCAAATGGCCTTAATCCTGCAAAAGGACTAGATGGGCCCTTTTAAAAATGGTGCAAAAATTATAGACAGATAGACCAAAATACCCTATAGTAGCAGATGGATTTACTTATGTTTCCTATTCTTACAAGGATTAAGATTAGGAAATGTTATTAGCACTACACTTTTTTCATTATGCACTCCATCTATGTGTGAAAATTGAAGAAAAAGTGAAGTGCAAATTGAAAAAATTGGAGTGGGAATAACAATTTTTTAAGATTTCCTTGTAAATTAAGATTCCTATTCCTAGTAGGAGGCTGGGACATGGGTCGAGTCAACCCATAGTTGACACATACCCAACCCATCTTTTCTAGACGGGTTTTAACCCATCTACCGACCCATAATCAATGGATCGGGTGCGGGTCGGGTGAATTTATACATGGGTCGGGTGCATGCCAGTTATAACTATACATGGGTCGGGTGCGGGTCGGTTATAACTTGTTTAAAGTTTCTTGATTTGTTATTCATTTGGATTTGTAGAGATAATAGCAATGCATATTAACCCTCAAGTTCTATCAACATCAATGTTTCCCCCGAATTTAACAAGTGGTGATCACTTTGAAGTGAGTCAAGGAACCACTTCTTCCTTTCAAGGTTCCACTAATGCATATTAGATATTTTTTTTGTATGAGCAGCTCAATTGTATACGACTAAATACATAATTTCAAACTTAAAAAAAAAAAAGTCAAAAAAGATGGGTCGGGTCAAAACCCAGCCCATAATAGTTGGGTCGGGTGCAAAACCCAACCCATATATAGTCGGGTCCATTAATTATGGGTTGGGTTGGGTTATTATCAATATGGGTTGGGTCGGTTATTTGGCAATACGGGTCGGGTTTTAACCCATTCCCAGCCCTAGGATACAGATTTCACGCTTATATAAAGTGACCTACTTTGATTTGTTTTTTGCTTTCTATTTGATACCAAAATAGTTTACAGGGCATTCCTAAACCAACGCCACCACCCGCACACCATAATGGCTTACGAGAACGATCAGTATCGCGACGAAAACGGCGAGCCACTGATGAACTACGACGACGATTTCACAGTGGGCAGCGACGGATCTGTCGAGCCCCACCAAGTTGACCTGTTGCCGACCACTGTCTACGGCACCAACGACAACTCCTCGTCTCCGAAATCCAAGCCCAAGAAGAAGCGTCTGACCAAGAAGAGAAAATTAGCAGACGACGCTTCTGCTAACAAGGAGGAGAGGTGGAAACTCGTCACTGGCGACAATTTGTACGATGCTCAAAACGGTGTCGTCAGGAATAAATACGACGATGTACGACGTCCCAAAGAAGATGAGGAGATCAACAAGCTGTTGAAAAGGAACAAGGCGGAAAAAGACCCAGTAGAAATAGGAATGATGATTGAGAAAGTCATGGCCGAGCTTGAGGTTGCGGCCGATGTGGAATTGAATAAGCAGGGGAAACCCCGCCATTAACAAGCTCAAGAAGTTGCCTATGCTCAAAGAGATGCTCTCAAAGAAGCCGCTCCAAAAAGACTTCTTAGATCATGGAGTGCTATCTTTGCTCAAGAGTTGGCTCGAACTTCTTCCAGACAGGAGTTTGCCTAACATTAACGTTCGCGCTGCGGTCTTGGAGATCTTGAATGATTTGCCGATTGATCTAGAGAATTTTGAGAGAAGAGAGCAACTCAAGGATAGTGGCCTAGGAAGGGTCATTATGTTCATGTCCAAATCTAATGAAGAAACTACTTCGAACCGAAAGCTTTCCGAAAAGTGGTTGCCAACTGGAGTAGGCCTATATTCAACAAAAGTACAAGGTTTGAGAACATGAGAAACATTGACGATGATCATGAGGTTGAGAGGGCTCCATATACAAGATCACCAGAGAAGAAGCTCGTAGATGATGATTTTGACTCACGCGATGATGATTTTCTTGATTTGGCAAGAGCAAGAAAATCATCTGGCCAATCATCTGCTCGGTCTCGCCAACAACATGCCTCAAGGCCAGAAGCAACGATGATGGATTTCATGGTGCGGCCGAAATCGAAGATTGATTTTGACGAAATTGAAGCCCTTAGGAAACAAACAAAGCTGCTGGATCAGCGCTGGGAGAGCTTAATAAAAAGTTGCAGCACTTTAAGTCAAAATTGATGAGATGGACAAAATAGTTGTTCGGATGGAGATGCTCTAAGGGCACATAAGAAGAAGTTGTTTGTACCCGTTTTGTGCAAAGCCTATTCTAACATGGGCTCAAATGGATTATCTGCCAAGCGGTGGAAAATCAAGTCAAATCCTAGTTTTTATGGTGATCTCATCTGTAGGTTATTTTATGATTGGCTATCCTTGTCACAAAAACATTGTAAAGAATGTAACAAGCTCAATTAGAATTTAAGGTTTTATTTCTAGATTTCTAGGATATTTGAAGAAGCTTGGGAGTTGGAAGATTGAAGATGCATTCATATTTAAGATTCATTTGCATAAATCTTTTGTGTCAAAATATAGGTCCTTATGTTTACAAGTCAAAAAGTTTTTAAAACACTTTAAGGTTTTATACTTGTTTTCACAAAAATAAGGATTTAGGATTTCCGTGACTAGTCATCTATTTCATGCACGTGAAGGTTGACTGCTTTACTGACAGAGTTGATTAGACAGTGTAGGCTTTTATCCGCTGGTCAGTCAACTGCACCCCACTCACTCGGATCTGCCTAGGTTAATTTAAAAAGGAGAGTTTAAGGTTTAATCTTAGCCGTCCATATCTTATCTCTTTGTGTCTATATAAACACATCTTTATCTTCAATAACGGCTAGGGTTTTCAAGCTAAACATCATTCATATTTTCTGAAAAACTCTCTTGACTAGCTGCATTTTTCCTCTCCGGTTCTTACTTGTCTTCTTGAGTTTGCAAGATTACGAGACCGGTCAGTCTAGCAAAGGAAGAGAAAATGCAGATGCCCAGTCGCATAGGTCAAGACTTGAGATTATGTATGAACAGTTGTCTGTTGATTTTGAAAGAGTTAAAAAGGAAAATATTGACCTTAGACATCAGTTGAGTAACTCGGAACACAGTGTTAATCTTATGCATAGTAAGAGTCTTAAGTTGAAAGAAGAAGTTGAGTCACTCAAACAATCTAATGTCTACTTGGTTGGGTACAATAAATCACTGCAAGAAAAAGTTAATGACCTGTAATCGGTTCAGCAAAGTTAGACAAGATGCTTAATGTTGGAAAAAGTTTTCATGATAAAACTGGTTTAGGATATGTTGCTGGTGAGTCATCTACTTCAGTTTCTCAACCTAGGTTTGTCAAAGCTAGTGAGCCACACTCACCGAAGTCATGGTCATCACAGTTCCACAAGAACCTAGGGGAAATAATCATAAAAAGAGTCACCAAGTGTTGTCTAGTTCCACTGCTCACACAAGAACCAGATTTGTACCCACGTGTCACCACTGTGGAGTAACTGGTCACATTAGACCTAAGTGCAGTAAGCTAAAAGTCAAGAGTTTGTCAAAACACAATAGCTCACTTAGAGAACAGGTTGATTTGTTGCTTGTTGAAGTAACCAGAATTTCAAAGCTTGTTGAGTCATCCTCTTCACCACCTAGTAAGTCCAAGACTAAATGGGTAAAGAAAAAGGAAAAGTGTTTGGTTGCCTTGTTTGTCCTGAATTTGCGTGATCCAACTCGTTGGTACATCGATAGTGGCTGTTCCAAACACATGTCTGGTAACAAATCTGTCTTTGTAAAGCTTAATGATTTTGATGGTGGTTTTGTTGAGTTTGGGGGAGGAGAAACAACAAAAATGACTGGTCAAGGAAGTGTTCAACTTCCGGGTTTGCCTCTACTCGAAGGAGTAAGGTATGTAGAAGGCCTTAAGTCCAACCTCATTAGTGTCTCACATTTATGTGATTAGTGGGCAGATGAAGTCTGCATGTCTACAAGAGGTTGTAGGATTGTTGATAGCAATGGTCATGATTTAATTCAAACAGGTAGGTCAAGTGACAATTGCTACACACTTGATAGTCAAATCTTGGCTGCCAAGTTGACCTGTCACTCCTGTGACTGATAAGACCACGTCCTTATGGCACCAAAGGTTGGGACATATGAATATAAATGATTTGTACACCTTGGCTAAGAAACAACTTGTTAGAGGTCTTCCTAAGCTAGACAAGCCGTCAAAGCACATCTGTGGTCCTTGTCAATTGGGAAAACAGTCACGTGTTGCACACAAGAGAGTCAAAGATGTTGGAACTTCACATCCTCTTGAACTCATTCACATGGATCTAGTTGGTCCGGTTCAAACCGTGTCTGTAGCAGGTAGAAAGTACATTCTTGTGATTGTTGATGATTTCTCTTAGATATACTTGGGTGTCCTTCTTGAGAGAAAAGTCGGATACTTTTCAAAATTTTGTGACTGTGTTCAAACAAATTCAGAATGAGGTGTTGGCTGGTCATCCCTCTATTGTCAGAATTAGGACTGATCATGGTACTGAATTTGAGAACTCTTTGTTTGCTGATTTCTGTGCTAGCATGGGGATCAAACATGAATTTCGGCTCCAATTACTCCTCAACAAAATGGGATTGTTGAGAGGAAAAATAGAGTCTTGATTGAGATGGCTAGGGTGATGCTAAATAGCAAAAATCTAGCCAAGAATCTGTGGCCGAGGATTAACATCTTGCTATATCTTGAATAGAGTCTACTTGAGACCAGGCACGACACAGACTCCCTATGAGATCTGGAAGGGAAAGAAACCCATGATTAGTCATCTTAGGGTGTTCGGCAGCACTTGCTACATTCTAAGAGATAGGGAACACTTAGCGAAATTTGATCCAAAGAGTGATGAAGGCATCTTCCTTGGATATTCCACTACTAGTCGAGCCTATAGAGTCTTCAACCTTAGAACCAATACCATCATGGAGTCCATTAATGTCACAATTGATGATCTTGATGCATCAATTGATCAAGCTGTAGATGATGATGGGTTGTCGGAAAAGGTCACTGAAGTTGTTTAGTAGACTAGGCAGAAAATGATGATGGGTCATCAGATTCTAACTTTAGAGTTCAGAGAGTCTAACAGCCACCGAAAAAGAAGCCAAACTGGGTAGTGTCTAGACATCCTAAGATAATATCATTGGTCGTCAAGGAAGGAGTAAGGACTAGAAGTCAAATCCAAAGTGAAATTGCAAATGTTGCTATGTGTGCACTGTGGAACCTAAGAATATTAAGGAAGCTCTTGTCCATGAGGAATGGATAATTGCTATGCAAGAAGAACTAAATCAGTTCGATAGGAACCAAGTGTGACTCTTGTCAAGAGACCCGTCACTTCAAATGTCATTGGGACTAAGTGGATCTTTAAGAACAAGAGTGATGAGACGGAATATTGTGAGGAACAAGGCTAGATTGTTGCTCAAGGGTACTCTCAAGTTGAAGGGATTGACTTTGAGGAAACATTACCCGAGTAGACTTGAGTCCGTAGGTTTTGTTGCTATTGCTTGTCATTTAAATTAAGTTGTACCAAATGGATGTCAAAACGGCTTTTCTTAATGGTTACTTGAATGAGGATGTGTTTGTTGAACAACCAAAAGGTTTTGAGGATCCTCATATGCCGGATGGTGTTTTTAAGTTGAAAAAGGCATTATATGGTTTGAAGCAAGCTCCTAGAGCTTGGTATGATAGACTGTCTAGTCATCTTCTGTCCAATGGATACACTCGTGATCCGTTGACAAAACCTTGTTCATCAAGCGGTTAAAGAATGATGTGGTTGTAGCTCAAATTTATGTTGATGATATTGTTGTTGGGTCTACTTCGGAATCTCAAGTTCAACAATTCATAAAGATTATGACTAGTGAGTTTGAGATGAGCCTAATTGGTGAATTAAATTACTTTCTTGGGTTGCAAGTAGCAAGAGAAGACTGGTCTCTTCATTTCTCAATCCAAGTATGTGCAAACCTTGTTAGCAAATTGGTCTCCTCTGCCAAACCTGCTAGGCCCCCATGAGTAGAACCACTAAGTTGTTAGTGATAAGAAGGGCAAGAGTGTGACCAGACACTCTACAGAAGCATGATTGGCAGTTGCTGTATCTTCCTCCAGTAGACAGACATCTCCTTTCTGTTGGAGTTTGTGCACGATTTCAAAGTGATCCTAGAGAGTCTCATTTGCATGCTGTAAAAGATCATTAAGTACGTTAGTGGAACTCTATCATTTGGTATTTGGTATACTTTTGATACCAATACTAACTTGGTTGGGTTTGTGACGCCGATTGGCGGGTTTAGTGAGACGAAAAGTACTCCGGTGGTGTGTTTACCTTGGCAATAACATGGTCTCTTGGTATAGCAAGAAACAAAATTCAGTGTCACTGTCTACTGCCGAGGCTGAATACATTGCGGTAGGAAGTTGTTTACACAGTTACTATGGATGAAACAAATGCTTTGTGACTATGGTATTATTCGTGACCGTTCACCATCTACTGTGACAACACTAGTGCCATATGCATATCTGAAAATCCCGTGCAGCACTCTAGAACCAAGCACATTGATATTAGGCACCACTTCATTAGGGATCTCGTTGAGTCAAAGATTTTAATGCTCAAATTTGTGCTTCGGAAAAACAACTTGCTGATATTCTGACCAAACCCTTAGATGATAGTCTTGACTGGTCTTCGAAAGAGTTTGGAATTGTTTATGGAATAATTGTGACTAGTCATAGTTGGTGCTTGTACATATTTCAGTTTCCTGCATATCATGCATCATGAAAAATGGAAAATACATAATCAGTCTAGTCTCTTTGAATTGGTACTCTCAATTAAATGATTGTTGAATATAGTTGAAGTACTAGGTTAAGTCACATGTCATAATCCCATTTCTTGTCAAAAGAGTAAAGAGTATGAGTTTTAAAGTTTGATTGGTTTAAATTTGTTCTCTTCACTTTTCTAAAAACTCTTACTTCTTGATGATGATCAATTGTGTTACCTCTTGTGTTTTCAAAAGAAATGTGTAGTCAAAAAATTGGAGAATTTCCTCAAAATGAAAACGAGAAGGAAATAAGGCCTAACTCAAAAAGGAAAAGAAAAATAAAAAGAAAAATAAAAGTTTTGGGCTGAGTCAAAATAAAGATGTGTCAATGTTACACCACTCCTTAAAATTCAAATGTGTTCATCACATACCTACACTTAAGATCAAATTTCCAAGTTGTCACTATTTTGAAATTCTATAAGTGTTGTGGGTACATGATTTAGTGTGTAATCAAATGGTAGTCGATTTTCTTTGCAATTCCTACTCAATATGATTTAGACTTCCCATTCCCAAATGTGTCATGTGACCTAGTCATTAAATCAATTATATTCTCTAATCATGCTATTGAGAGTTCTAATTTGAATATGAGTACAAGTTTGGTTAAAAAAATAAGTCATGCATTTTATATTTTGTCACATCCATCACTTGTCAAGCACTAGCTATTGGGTTGTACATTATGATCCATACCTTAGTATAAATCCGATGTGCTTGTTTGATCATTAAAATCCTTGTTTCGGATACTTAGTATGTGTGTGATAATAGTGTGTGGTTGCTTAGTCTAAATTAATGCACCGGTTAGTGTGTTGGGCTGGAAACGTATGTGTTAAGAGTTGTCTCTTCAATTTCAAATCCACCTTTTGGCTTCCACTAGATGACGACACGTATCCTCTGGTGCATGTACCGAAGGGTTCTTCCACGTTCCATTGCAGCTTTTGGGAAGGTTTTGAGGAGCTTTAATGCATTAGGTTTCCCATAGTCTCTTGATTAATTCGCCACTCTCAGAGAAAACCTTTGCTTTCCCTCTAACTCTCTCTGAAAAATTCACCGAATTCTTCAAATCTCTCAGCCCAGAAAATTTCCAAATTTCCAAAACTGCTGGAAACATGATGTCCTCCTTGCTCTTGCTTCTTTGGTTCACATTGTCTTCAGTCAACTCTACGATGAAGTTAGTGGTAACCAAATTCCCCTCCTGCTAAACCTGCATCCTCGTCAATCTCCGCTGTCGTCGCTTCAACGGTGCTAGGCCATCTCGGATACCCATTCCCGCGATGATGAGTCTCCCCCATCTGAACACTCGCTCCATACCGAACCTCAGAACCTCTGCTCCTTCGATGAGGCGATCTGACCCTGCTGCACAGTCGAACCACCAGCACCCACTGAACCGCCCAAGGAGAAGAAGAAGGGAAAAAGAAAGTGAAAGCAAATCGCCAAAGAAAGTCTCCTCGAACCCTCTCCTATGGTAACCATACCCGTTTTGTGAATGAAAGCGCGGAAGATACTATGACCAAGTCTCCACACGCATGGTTGTTACCGAGCGTGAGTTCCAATCTTGGCTTTTCTCTTGAATTAGTCAATTCCTTAGGTCTAGATGGTCCAAAATGTTGTTAGGCACTACAACTGTCAAATCTCTTATCTCTCCTTCGAATTCCTTTAAGTTCAATCTCAAGTTGTTAGAGAGTTTTCGCAAACTTTCCTAAACTCATGCTTACACATATGCTGTCGAGATTTTTGTGAGAGGTCGGGTCATTCAGTTTAGTCCTGCTGTTATTATGAATACTTTGGATCACTAGCTATGATAATCATGATGCATATACTGCCTATTAGAAGAGTCGAGTCGATTTCAAATGGCTGATTTCTTTCATTGCATTTCATGATCAAGATTGGTTCTAGGAGTAGGTGATAAGCCATGTAGGTCTCACTTGCTCCAAGTTATCGTTGCTGCTTCACATGATTAAGACAAACATATTACCCACTGGCAATGCAGCAAATGTGACCTTGGAAGCCGCTAGACTAGCCATTCTTATTCAGATCACTTTCCAATTCCGTTTGGTCATGTATCTTCGATTCAATTCTGTCTAAAACGCGTAACACGAAAGATTGCGGGCACTCGTGCTTCAATTGTTTTCCGTGTTCATTCACCACCTTTGTGAGAGGGCAGAAGTCCTATGGATGAGTCACAGGATGATTATATGTGTGAAAGGGCCTATAACGAGGATATGCTGCAAAGAGTGAGAAAGCTGCTAAATGCGGAGTGCTAAATCCATGGACAGTTTCACCAGCTAATCTGTCTTCAACGATCAATGCTGCAGTGAAGAAGGCTCTTAAGAAATCAGTGCTAAACGCAAGAAGAAGGCTTCGAAACATGTTCGAAGAAGAGAAAGACTGATCATGTGTGAAGTAGTTTGATGGATGGTTGTTGTTTTCTGTTGTGTCTTTAATTGTGTCAGTCAAGAACAATTTCTGTTAGGTTTGTTTTGTTGGTATGTACCTTAATTGCCCGCTTTGAACATTGGGGCTTGTTTTTTTGCTGTACTAGTGCTATGTCTGTTTATGGTTAAATTGCTTGCTTGTGTCTAGTTGTGTTATTAAGGGGGAGTGCTCCCTCATTATTGCTTGTTGTCTATTGTTCATGCTCTCAAGCTCCGTTTGTGTTATATTCTCTCTCATTGCTATATATTCTCTCTTTATTGTTGATTGATGCTCATATGTTATGCTTCCGTTGTTTCCATACTCTTTGATTTATCCTTTGTCTTGCCATGACAAAAAGGGGGAGTAGATATTTCAATCACATGCTTAGGGGAGACTTTTTCGCATATACATTAACTCTGATATGAATATGCTAGTTAGGGGGAGAAACATTCTATTGCATGCTGCCTTGAGTTTCCTGCAGGTACATTTTGACTAGTCAGCATAGTTAGAATTGGTAGTGTAGCGATGTAGTGGGGTTGTTTTGTCAAGGAAAGCAAAGGGGGAGATTGAGGTTTTTAGATTGGCTATCCTTGTCACAAAAACATTGTAAAGAATGTAACAAGCTCAATTAGAATTTAAGGTTTTATTTCTAGATTTCTAGGATATTTGAAGAAGCTTGGGAGTTGGAAGATTGAAGATGCATCATATTTAAGATTCATTTGCATAAATCTTTTGTGTCAAAATATAGGTCCTTATGTTTACAAGTCAAAAAGTTTTTAAAACACTTTAAGGTTTTATACTTGTTTTCACAAAAATAAGGATTTCAGGATTTCCGTGATAGTCATCTATTTCATGCACGTGAAGGTTAGTTCTGACAGAGTTGATAGACGTGTAGGCTACGCTGGTCGTCAACTCACCCACTCACTCGGATCTGCCTAGGTTAATTTAAAAAGGAGAGTTTAAGGTTTAATCTTAGCCGTCCATATCTTATCTCTTTGTGTCTATATAAACACATCTTTATCTTCAATAACGGCTAGGGTTTTCAAGCTAAACATCATTCATATTTTCTGAAAAACTCTCTTGACTAGCTGCATTTTTCCTCTCCGGTTCTTACTTGTCTTCTTGAGTGCGTAGATCACTTATATAGAAGCTCTATGAGAAAGTGAGGACAGCTAGTAATTGAATCTTGTTTTCAAAGTTGTTTTCCATTGAAATCACATTAAGCTAACTTTGAAAGAAGGTTCATCTTTCCTAGTTCGGCTTGTTTTAAAAGTTTCCATACTTTGAGTCAGTTAGGAGTGTGCAACACTAGTCTCCCATGTTCATACATGTTTGTAGACTTTGTTGAGTATTAGAGGCTTTGACCTTAGTAGGTTTTCAGTTATAGCTGAAGCATCAAACACAGCCACGATTTATTTCCTGCAAGTTTACAACTTTCTGGAAATAAATCTGTGACTGGTCATAAATCATCACAGCATACATTTTAGGTGCCACGTAGAGGAATACTTGTGTATGTCCTTGTAGCGTGTGACCAAGCAAGGATCCGCTGGAAGTGAAGTGATTGAGAAGAAGCCGCACGAGGGACTGCTGCATCTAAGTTAGGTAACTAGATATTGAGCTTGGTTTGAACCTTGTATTGGGCATCTTTTGCCATTTCATAGTGGAAGGCCGGTCTTCTTATAGACCGGTTTTTTATCCCTTTGTGGATTTTTCCGGGTACCAAAACTCTGTGTCCATCTCTGTGTACTGTTAAACATTCGGCTAAACTAAAATTGGATTTAATTTTGCACAAGTTCACTTAACATGCAAACTGGATAATTATGCATGACTGGTCATCTTAACTGCTGCATTAGAAACGCTGGTTTGATATAGTTGTAGTTGTGGATAGCTCACGAATATCAATCTCACTGATTTCGTTGAGGACTAAGTTGGCATTGATACGAGTGTTGTTGACTAAGACAAGCATCCACAAGTAATATCCATCAAGTACTTAATCTGTTAAAAGTTCATCACACTTACTGTCATTGTATCTGTTTGTGTTGTTTGTTAATTAAGAGGGAAATAATTTAAAATACCCCCTTCATTGCCAACCTGCATCATCAGTGGAGAATTATTTGGAGGCACAATCAAGTATGTAGAAAGAAAGGTAATCATTCTTTAATTGCAATTGGCGTGGAAGATATTCACCATGGTTTCCAATAGGAAAGGAAGACATGCAGTGACTGCGCTTGGGGTCAAAGTCAAGGGAAACCTATATAGAATTGCAATTCAATGTGGACAGATTGCTGAAGGCCAAGTAGTGGCCTAATTAAATAATGAATCCAAGCAGTGACTTTAACTGGAGAAGGATTCCTTTATCCCAAAGCCAATGTCGTGGCTGCTTTAAAAGGCGTTAACACTTGATTCTTTTGGATCAGACCATCAAGGGAATCTAGCCAATACGTGGCTTCAAGAGGAGGCATTAGTTTCATTAAGTAAATAAAGAATTTATGTGCTGGCTTCTCTTTCAAAGGAATTAATCTCCTTTGTTTATTAAGCCAAGCATGTGGCTATCTTAGAAGGCGTGGCTTTGTTTCCTTTATACCATTAATGGCATTGAGTACTAGTCCAACTTGGACTCAAATTAGTCAAATTGCCATCCAGAAGATATCCCAGATTCGCAAGATTTCAAGAAGATCAGGACAAGGATTTCAGGTGCCAAGTATTGGGAAGGTTTCTGAAAAGTAATCAAGATTGGATTCAAAATCAAACAGCTCTACATCAATTAGGAATCAACTTTCCTTACTTGCCGTCCAAGGAGAAGCCCAAGGTCCATGAAGCATCACCTATATAAAGAAGAGCTCTTGCATCAAGTAAAGGATCCCCGATCCCTCAAACACAAATCCCTAAAAAGATTTAGCCGAAAGGCACCAGATTTCGCTGCAAGGCACCCAGATTTCGCCGAAAGGCACCGATGCAGCCGATCACGAGTATCGAGCTTACGAAGACGGTCACGAGCACCGGACCGACAAAGACGATCGCCGATGATCGCACCAACGACGACGACAACGAGACTAGGCTGATCTAGTTCTCTCCTATCCGCAGCCGACGCGCATCCCGGTCGTACTTATCTTACTTTTGTTGCTCCGTTGTTAAATTCAATAAGGATTTACTCCTTGACTATCTTTGTAGCACTTATAAATTTATTGAAGTCCTTTATCGCCCAAAGGCCAAAAAGAACCTTTGTCTAAACTTACTCATTGCATGTCCCCTGTCTAGCACAATCGTTTGATAAGGAGTCAAAGACGCACATTCGCTCAAATACAAGTCCAATAGACCGCAACGGTGCTATTGGTGGCACGCCCGTGCACACAAGAAAGTAAGATTTCCTTACGTGGAAATTAGGGTCAATAGAAGTTTCAGGCCAAAAGAAGAAGTGTGAAGAGGCTGTGATCTATCAAATCATTCAAGTATAGTGTACTTTAGTTTTTGAATTGTTGATAAACTTATACTAATATTCCAGAATTAGCAGGTACAGGTCGACCATAATATACTGCAGAACCATAACTATTTAGGCTACCTCTTAAGTTTTCAGCTGCATTTGCAAATGATTTCTTTAGTAAACTGTTGAGTTCTAATTTCTAATCATGAGATTGAGATGAAAGAAGTTTTAAGCTACACCCGTAGAGAGGCCCGTACTGCCCTTCTTATAACAAAAGGTGTTCTGGATTTCCAGTGGTTAAACCAAAATCCGGTATATCAGCTGCAGTTGCAGCTTACTCCCTGAGACAGAATACTAACAGAAGCAAAAACAAAACCTTATGATGTTGTTCATCGACAATTATACATTTGTTAATAACAATTCTCGAACTGTTTTAATTTTTCTTTCTTGCAAGAAAAGAAACCAGAAATAAGTCTACATCCGCTCTTGATCACAACTTGTTTCGTCAGATCGAGTGCAGTTAATTATAGTCTATAGAGAATAGTAGAACCAAAGAGGAATCAACAATACAAAAGGCTGACTCACTAAAGCTACACAAATCAAATCTTTAGTTCTAGTTGCTTATAAGAAGGACAAACAGTATTCGATGAGCAAGGAATTTAAACAGCCAGAGAAGCTGAAAGCTGTATGGAAACAGTACTTGAGATCTATTGGAATGTGACACAGCTTCTGGAACAAATTGGGCTTTGAACAAAAAGAAAATGAACAGAGGATACGAAAAGGTCCTTGTACAATATGTAAAAGCCAATTCAGCACAGCTCCCATCTCAAGTTAGGGGCTCAAGCAATTCCTCCAGAACTCTCTAGCCTAGTGCTTAATTATTCCTAACCCCCACTCCACTTTACAACGATTTAGGGCTTGCTCGCGAGTGATTCTGGTACTATCGAGCGAAGCACATAAGAGGAGCTAGCAATCACACAATCACTCCTAATCGAACCAAGCAAAACACAGTTTGCTATATCTCCTGTTTAAGTGACAATTTCCAAGTAACCAAAACTCAGAAAATCTGAGTTCCATTTATGGGCATTCACACTCACCTCTAGGATTGTGGGAGGCCTTACAACAACACGTTATATTTGTAGCTCAGAAACAGCAAATATGTACTAGCCAATAATCAGCAGCGAAAACCACAAAATGAAAAATTGGGTTGTTCAAAAACACCATGTATCATAATAAAGTCTCCCCATTTTTAAGTTAAAATCCTAACACATGTTCTCAGAGATTAAAATTACAGTGAAGCTCATACAATCCAAGCTCAGGTAAAAGAAAAAAAGTGAGAGCTTTGCCTTTGGAACTTGCTCAGAAGACGACGCGGAACTGCGGGGCGTCGGAGCCGCTGGCGGGGAGGATCTCCCAGCGGCAGGGCTCGAGGTCTTCGGAGACGGGGCAGTACCCGGCGAGGGTGACCTTGTCGGCGGAGGCGGCGACGGACCCGAACTCGAAGACGGTGATGTTAGCGGCGGGGCGAGGCACCTCAACGGCGCCGTTCATGCCCGGCGCCTCGACGGGTTTCGGATCCGGGTTGGCCTTGGTTTCGGGCCGGGGCTCCTTGCCTTTCCACCATGAGAGCAGACCCATGAGACCGCCTTTTGACTTGGGATTGGGTTGGAAATTTGGAATTTGGATTTGTCCGGAGGAATAAGGGTTTTCTTGTGCTTTTGAAAGTTAAAACAAGGAAGGATTATTATTTGGGCCTTGACTTGGTGAAAATTGCGGGAATGCCACTCGGCTAGAAAGTGGGGGCCATACATCTGCTACTTCGGAATCAAAATCAACCTGAATCGAAAGGATGATGATTTTACCCACATCCATCAATCTTTACATCCAATTTTATTCTAAAACTCATCACTAATTTTGGTTAGTTTGAATTTTATCACTACACCTATTTTGTTTTCCAAAAATACCACTTAATTAATATTGAATTTGATGTTTACATCCATCATTAATCTATGAGATACCAATCCGAAAAAAATTGAAATTATAAACTACGAGAGACGAGGCCTAATAGTTGTAACAAAACTCATAGCAATACTAGAACAGAGCCAAACATTTTATCAACGAGAGTGTTGTACCCTTTCTCTCTTTTAAGAAAAACAAAAAAAATCAAATTTAATATTGATGATCCTCCACTACCTTCGCTATTGTCGATGAAATGAAAACAACTGCAACATCACTACATGATAGAGGGAGTTAGCAAGGCGATCGAATCGTTTGGCATTAGCTCAATGAAATAGTTGGTTCGAGCTCCATGACTTTGCTGTTCTTGGCTATTTGAATTCTGGATAACTACACTTCACACCTTGCCATAGGTAAGCTTGACGGGCACATGGATCTCCTTGTCAGTTCATTTTAAGTTTGTAAGCCAACTTGATGCTTGTGATTGCATCAACATATTATCGATTCAGACACAACCATAACATCTCATGAAAGATTAATCATATTCATCTATATAGGTAGTAAATTGATAGCATTGCAGGAATAGTACTACTTAAAAGTTACCATCTTCTTGGTTGGTCTGTTCTCCTTCTGGAAATTGCTTGATCACATAAACCT
The DNA here is from genome assembly GCA_033992175.1 of Spiraea crenata. NCBI lineage: Eukaryota > Viridiplantae > Streptophyta > Magnoliopsida > Rosales > Rosaceae > Spiraea > Spiraea crenata. The sequence continues at coordinate 2,711,009 of JAVBHV010000003.1, read as the reverse complement.
CGACGACATTGATGATTGGTGGAAGGGTAGAGCCCTCGGACTTCGCCACCGAAAAGTAACTGAATTGACCTTCAGTGATAAAAGTAGTTGTGGACAAATAATGAGGACTAAATTCCATCAGATAAATAAAATGAATGATGGTTGTAAATATCAAATTGATGAATATGGATAAAATCACTCGAATCTAAATTAGAGCAGCAATTAAAATGGACAAGAATCAGAATCACTCTTCTTATTTCAGTGCTTATTAATCGTAGGAATTATATTTCGAAATCAGAATTAGTAAAATTCAATTACCAAAATACTCTTATATAAAAATAAAATAATTAGTGATAAATATGTATTTAAACCCCCATTACTTTTTTTTTTCATAGAAACCGGCCTTCTTCTCTATTTTTTCCGACTCAACCAACCTTCTTCGTTCACCTAGTCAAATCTTGAAATCGCAGCAACAATGACCTCGATGCTTCCGCCGCCAAAATCGACATAAACGCCTCCAACTCTGCCTCCGCCATCAACCAACGATTTCAAGGTTCGATACGATCTAAATTTTCAATTTTTATCCCTAGATTTCTGTTCAATCGGATTTAGGAATCGGAGAAGTGGTATGGGTAGAAGAATAAGAGGAGAAACAAAGGGAGAAGTGATTTCAAGTAATCAGACTTGCAGTGGGTGTTGTTGTGGATGATTTTAGGGGTAATTTGGACAAATAGTTCTCCATTCCGATTCCCCTTCTTCAATAACCCAGCCATGGCTTCATTCCATTCAATTGGGATTTGGAAGGATTTTAAATGAGATTAAAAATTTGGGTGTATTCAATTAGGAGTTTAGAAGAGTTTATAAAAATCCAAGTGTATTCAATTGGGATTTCAATGGACTTTTTTTAAATCCATCTAAATCCTGGTGTATTCAATCATGTGTTTTTAAAAATCCATCAAAGTTTAGGTGTATTCAAAATTTTGGTGATTTTAAAGGATTTCATACATTGATGGATTTGGAGGGGTTTGGAAGGATTCATATAGTGTAATTTGCTCTTGAACAAATCCCACCTCAACCCTTGAGATTTTGGTAGGATTTTTATTTTGCTCTCATTCCCTCTTCCTCTCCACCATCACCACCATGCTGCCACCCCCACCACCATTACTGCCACAATTTTCTCTACCACCACCTCAACACTACCACCATTGTCATCACCGCCATATCCATCATGAGCCGCTATGACCAGAGCCCTTGACTCAAGAAAGCATGGTGCTTTCCACAACTTGACGAAATTGTCGAGTTTGGAAGCGAGGTTGGCAAAATATGAGGTGAATTTTGTTAGGCTCCCACCACCACACCATCATTGACAACATTATTGCTGCTACTGTATCACCACCACCACCACTACTGCCGCCACCAATACCCCTATCAACCACCACCAGCCACCAAAGACATCTCCATCGCCACATCTACTACCCATGTCACCACCACACTTATCGCCATCTCCATATCACCAGATCACCATTGCCACCATATCCACCATTAGTCACCTCCACACAATCCTCTTTCCAACAACCACCACAACCACTACCACCACCCTTCGTCCATGACCACCACCACCACCCCCCATCCATGACCACCATCATCAACCACCACCAGCTGCCACCGCCATCACCTTGCTGCCCTATGATGACACTATCATGTTGACCTTGAATTTGGTATATTCAAATCATGGTTCACAATTCTTTGAAACCCCAACTTGTTTATGATTCCTTGTTTACATAAGATGTTAGTTTGAAGTTGGTCAGATGTTATAGCAGGTTCCATTAGAAATGATTGTGGCGGATTATGTAATTGATGTTTCTCATAATGAATTGAACATTGGCCAATATTATTATAAATTCCTTTCAAAATATGAATTTACAAGTTTTGGAGTTGGACTTGTTCATGTGCTTGAATATAAGCAAATAAAAATCAAAGGTTTTGATAGTTATTTTTTTAAAAAAAATCCTCATGAAAATAGTAGAGGGTGTATTGAATCTTGAGGGTTTTAAAGGATTTCAAAGGATTTTTTTCAAAATCTGTTCAAATCTATGATAAAATCCATTGAAATCCTTTGAAATTCATAGTCAAATTTCTTTAAAATCAGTTAAATTCCTTTGAAATCCATAGAATTTGAAAAAGTTTTAACTCATTATCCTTTTAAATTCTAGTTGAATACACCCCTTAATGTGGGGCCCACTTTTGATTTCATTCCGAGTGTGCAAGTAAACACATGAATTGATCCGAATGGGAATGCTTTTTCATTTGATTCCGATTCATTGATTCCGATTCCTGGGAGGGTTTACAAATGGTCCAGATTTAAATTGAAGCAAGAAATCTGAAGGTCTCGCTCTCACATTTTCAGAGGGTCCGCTGCCGGTTAGCGTGTGATAATGTTTTTATTTTCTGCAACTTTCTGCACTTTTTGTATTTTCTGAAATCTGTTGTTGGGTTTTATAAGCAATGAGATTGAGTTTAGTATTTTGTGGGTTTTGTTCGATTTCACTTTGGTCTGCGTGAACCTTTTCAATTGCTGAGGTGTAGGTACATGTTGATAACAATGAGAACTCTGTTGTGGGGTTGGTTTGTAATCTTAGGGATTTATGTTTGGATGACTTCATAATTGTCCCCAGCATTGATGCAATTCTTTGTGTTTCAAATCAATTAGTTGATCATAATTTATGACAGGACTTTCCTTTTGGTTCCTTGTTCCTGGATTTTGGATGCCATTAGTCTTATGATAGACTGGTAGACTGACATCTGATTTCACTAAATGAGGCCACATAACCTTCTTCAAGGAAAGAGAAGAGAGAATTGAAAATAATGAGAAAAATTTTCTGTTTTTTTGAGTTCATTATATAGGCCCGAACGTTTCCTCATGTAATTTTCAATCAGACAGGCATTTTTGTTGAAATCTTTTGTTAACACCATGAATGAAGAACAACGCTCACTCCTCCTGAGCTCCTCATCTCGCTTCCCTCCTCCACAAGGTCCCCATTTAATCCCTGACATTTGTCTTTCCTTTCAACAAATTTTATGTTTCTAGCGAGTTAACTTTGAAATTTGGCATCAGGAGTAAAGCTTTCTTATGGAACGGCTGGGTTCAGGGCAGATGCGTCAATCCTCCAATCCACCGTTTACAGGGTGGGAATTCTAGCCGCTCTTAGGGCCCTGAAGACCCAATCAGTGACTGGATTGATGATCACAGCGTCTCACAACCAAGTCTCTGATAATGGAGTCAAAGTTGCTGACCCTAGTGGTGGAATGCTTTCTCAAGATTGGGAGCCATTTGCGGATACCCTCGCTAATGCTCAGGATCCACAACAACTTGTTCAGGTCTCTTTTTCTTTCTCTATCTAAGACCTTTTGTTTTGTGTCTCTGTGTTTTTCTCCTTGTCAATTTGTGTAGAAGATCTGACTGAAATCCTCAACAGCTGATAACTGAATTTGTTGAAAAAGAAAACATAACTCTTGATGGAGCAAACTCCATGGAGATATTGCTGGCAAGAGATACGAGACCGAGTGGAGAATCTCTGCTTGAAGCTGCTAAACAGGTATAATCTCTTCTACTATTGTTTAGCATGCAGTTGTGGTAATCTTTCTAGGAACTTGATTTGGTTAGGCTTGTTCTGTTGAAGGGAATCAATTCAATTATTGGAGCAGCTGCCCATGACTTGGGGATTTTAACCACCCCGCAGCTCCACTGGATGGTTCGTGGCAGAAATAAGGGTGCAAAGGTGTCGGAAATTGATTACTTCAAGCAGCTTTCAAGCTCATTCAGGTTAGTTAGACACTGAGTTTTTTGTGTTACTAGTATGTTCTTCTAAGAAATTCATATATTTTTTTTAAAATTCCTTCATTTAAGGTCTTTGTATGATTGGTTAGGTGCTTGGTAGATTTGATCCCAGGTGTAAATCACGTCAATGATGTGGACGACAAGTTGGTTGTGGATGGGTCAAATGGTGTTGGAGGAGAAAAACTCGAAGTCCTGAAGAAAATGTTGAATAATTTGGTTATTGATGTTCGAAACTCTGGGAAAGAAGGTGGTGTACTCAACGAAGGAGTTGGTGCTGATTATGTGCAAAAAGAGAAGGTTCCTCCCAGTGGTTTTGGTTCGCAGGATCTTGGGATAAGGTCAGCCATCTTCTTGTTTATTAAACTGAATTTTGATTATCAACCTTTCAGCAAAATGCTTATAATTTTGTTCAGTAACTTGCTTGAGATGCCTGCATCATACCAATATTGTTGGGAAATGGTTGACATTCTTGTTATATTGCATGCCGATGAAAGATATAATTTACTAATTAATGATTGGAGATCCTCAGTGAAATCTGGTGGCTTAGACAACATTACTGAGTGATGTTTGTTATACTTACTGATTTCTGTAAAGCTTGAATTTAGATCTGATTTCCCCAGTAGTTGGACTTTTTATCTAGGGATACATTTTGTTCTCAACATAAATAATTGTTGGCTCAGAAACAGTTCTGGTTCTTATTTCCTCACAATGTTTTCCCAAAAGCTAGTATGGGTTTGTTTACATAGGATGGCAGTCTGCAATAATGCAAACCATTGTCTTTAAGATTTCATACTGGTCATGTGTACAAATTATCAATGCTCTGTTGTTGGCACAAAGGGTTCCACTCGATGATAGGAGGCAGGACTAACTATGCGAATGGTTCTAGCTTCTCAGGTGTGCTAGTTTGGATGGTGATGCTGATAGGCTTGTATATTTCATTGTGCCGTCTGGAAGCAGTAACAAAATTGAACTCGTTGATGGGGACAAGATATTATCTTTATTTGCTGTATTCATCAAAGAGCAACTAAACATTATGAATAAGGAAATAGATGTCCAATGTCGCCTTGGTATTGTGCAAACAGCATATGCCAATGGAGCATCCACTGATTATCTCAAACAGTTAGGCCTACAAGTCACATTCACTCCTACAGGAGTGAAACACCTGCATGAGAAAGCTGCGGAGTATGATATCGGTATCTATTTTGAGGCAAATGGTCATGGAACGATCTTGTTTTCTGAACCTTTCTTACTCTGGTTAGAGGCCAAGATTAAAGAGCTTTCTCATGTAGCTAAAGGTTAGACCCGACTTTACATGTTGACATTTTTGTCCATGTTACCTATCTAAATGAAGCACGTGGTTGATTTCAGATTCAGAACAGCATAAGGCTGCTTTGCGACTTTTTGCCGTCAGTGAATTGATTAACCAAGCTGTTGGGGATGCTTTGAGTGGGGTCCTCTTGGTTGAGGCCATTTTGAAGCATATGAGATGGTCGATACAGAGATGGAATGAGCTTTATCAGGATCTACCTAGTAGGCAGCTTAAGGCGAGTGTTCTCTCTTTGAAGAAGAGTGTCGTATATATGGATGCTTATCCTGTTATCCATCTTTCCTTTGTCAGGGTTGTTCCTTTTTTTTTTTTTTCGGTTTGTCTTGCATCTATCATCCATTCTAAAAAGTAGTTGATTTTCCATCAATTTTCCCAAAAGAGAGCTGATGTAAATGCTTAAGCTATTTTAGTCTCAATTATAATCGGCTAATATCTTGTTTAGAAAATGATTATTCCACTTCTTAATTATCAGGTTAAAGTTGTCGACAGAACTGCTGTTGTTACAGCAAATGCAGAGACTCTGGTTGTTATGCCCCCCGGGATTCAAGAAGCAATCAATGCGGAAACTGGTAAGCAGCATATGAAACGGCCTTTTCTCCTATCTCTATAGCATACTGTTCAATTATTGCCATGTGGGGTACATACTGAATAATGGATATTAATGTTGTCCATGAAACCGGTTGGCCAGCTTTTCAGGACTCAGTATACACTGGCTTCTTTTATCTGTTACCCACTCTGCAGAACTTGTGACCAACACTGTTTTACATTGTAGAACTATAAACAAGTTTGTTGCCTTCACTAGTTACCAAATATTTGAGTGGCATTCAAATAAACAAGTTTTTGAGAATAGTTTTTGTTCCTTTTTGTGTTGCAGCTAAACATTCTAGAGGCCGGTGTTTTATACGACCATCAGGAACCGAAGATGTTATACGTGTATATGCAGAGGCATCCTCACAGAATGCAGCAGACAACCTAGCCAAGTCTGTGGCAAAAGTAGTTGACCAGTATCTTGGGTTCCGAAGCTCCTAATGATCTCCTTCCAACTTTTCCTTTCAAACCAAATCTGACAGTCTGATTAGGATTTGGGTAGGACATAGAGATTATCAACTGGTTGCGTTAGATGTGGGCAGAATGCTAACTGTAGAACTATGTCTTACGAAGTTGCGTTTATGAATTATACAGGGTTCAGAGGAAAATCCAGACGTGTGAAATCATTGAAATATCCATATCATGTCAACCATCCACCATTCTATTTTATATAGTTTTTTATTAATATTTTTTCACCTCTTATTTATAAGTCACAATGCATGACCTCCATAAATTCTTGTTCAGATCCAGAGCATCCCAACTTTCTACTAAGATTTGTTCTTGATTAGGGCGACATTACAACTTTCTGCTACGTCTATGGCAGTGCAATTACCCTTTCGATTGAGAATACACAAAACAGCATTAATAGTCAATTTTGCACTAGACGTTTTCATATTCTGAAACAATGGCCTTCTCAGGGAGAAATGTGAGGCAATTCATATCCTCCATAATGAAAAAGAGAAACAGAAAAAAGAAAACAGAGAGGATGCTAACTTGCTGCATTGCAGCATCAATCTACTTTCGTTACCATTGGAAATTTGGACATATACTTCAAGAGCCCGCAAAGACCAATAGAACTGGACAAGAAGTTAAAACATTCCAAGTTTCATCAAGCTTTTCAAACCGCTCATGCCGCCAATTTGGTTCAGCATCTCTGCATTCACACCTCTTGCATTCATGTTTCGGGATAATGCAGTACGCTTAAGTGTTCCTTTAAGTTTGCTCATATTCTTAGCAAAAGCCCTGCAAAGCTCAATCATCTCCATTACTTCTCTAACTTTATGACCAGAACCCCTTGCTATCCGCATTATTCGTGATTCGTCCTTCATGAGCAGCGTCAGATTCGGGCTATCTAACTCTTCAATTGTCATCGAGTCCATTACGATCATAAACCTCTTCATCTTCGCCTCCTGACTTTCCTTCTCACTGCCTCCTGGAATCAATCCAGAAGGAATTGCACATTGTGTCATCATTGAAGTGACCAGCTGGTTAAACATTGGACCACATTTCAGTATGGTTTGATACAACTCATATATAACCCTTAATGTAATGTTGCCTTGCAAAATCTTTTGCAAGGTGTCCGACTGATGATCCATAGGAACCACTTCCTCAATCTTTTCCGCGATCCCCGACAGGTTTCCCATCCCTAAGAGTCGCAGGACAAATGATTTCACATCGAAAACTTCAAACTGATCCATATCCTCTCCTGTTCCAATAAACACAACAGGACTCTTTGTTGCAGCAACAGCACTAAGAGCACCACCTCCCCTTGCACCACCATCCAATTTCGTAACAATAACCGCTCCAATTCCTGCAACACTGTCCTTAAATGCTTGAGCCTGATCAAATGCAGACTGGCCAATACTTGCATCCATAACATATATCACAAGATCCGGACGTATTGCTTCGGAAACTTGGCGCATTTCTTCGAAAAGAGCAGCCTCTTGCTTGTGTCTCCCACTAGTATCAACAATTATAAGATCAAAATTCTCCTGTTTAAACCTCTCCACACCTTCAACCGCTATTTTCGCAGGATCAGACTCTTCATAGCTCCCATAAAATGGAATGTTAGCCTTGGTGGCGTTCTGCTTTAGCTGATCAAATGCGCCTGCTCGGAATATATCAGCACAAACCAAGGCAGGCTTCCAACTTTTGTTCTGATGATAATGTGCATATTTCGTGCACGAAGTGGTTTTTCCGGACCCTTGTAAACCAACAAACATGACCACAATTGGCTCCCCTTTTTTCGGAGTTACAAGAGGCTTACCTGGATCCAGCATTCTGCAGAGCTCGTCAAACACAGCCTGTTGAATGATCTTGCGCTTGTTGTGACCGGGGGCGAGATCATCGAAATTGACTATCTTTTTTATGTTAGTCTGCAGGTTGCGGACCAGGTTGAATTGCACATCGGATTGGAGCAGAGCGCGAGTGATCTCGTTGAGGCACTCGTTGAGGACCTTCTCGTCCACCACTGTCGCATTGTTCATCCGCCGGAGAGCACTTGATATGCTCCCTCCTAATTCGGCCAACACCATTTTGGTTAGTCAAGGGACACTGGTTTTGATGGGTTTGGTTCAGAATTTGGAAACCTCTCTACTGGGGATTGTGGGATTGGGTGAAAATTAAAAGGCAAACTAGGGGTTTAGTTGAGACTCCATGGTTTAAAAAAACATGGTCATTCTAGCATTATTGTTCTTTTTGTGTTGAGATCCTATTTTTATAAAGGCTTCTTATTGTGTTTCGTCAGAACAAAAAAAATGAACGAATTCTTATGTAGTGTTGAGTTCAGTTCTTGGTGACCAAGTAATCTCCTCCTTTCCTACATCCATCAGGATTAGGATCAGTTATCTTTTCCTGCATCCATTGGGATTCGTTGAATCAAATTCTCGTTTCCTTCATCCATTGGGATTATGTTGGGCGGTGAGTGAATTTCTCAGTCACCCGAAGCCAACCCACTCTGCTACAAACAATTTCAAGACCGTATGTTGAATGTTTTTATTATTGCAAAATTCTGTTGATTAGTGTTACGAAGCTTCATTTAAACACGACAAATTGGGGCTGAAAATAGCACCCCCGAAAAGAAGGAACAATCGACTAAGTCCTAATTCATTCTGAGTCTTTAGAAAAAGGAATTCCTGCAGCACGATATCTATTTCCAATCCATTCAATTTTGCTTTCTTTGGGTAACTTTAAATCTAAATTACACTAGCATTTTCTTAGCACACGCGGACCTGGAATGTTTTATTGTTATGTATGGTTGTATGAAATTGATTTTCCAAAAATGCGTTATAATATATTAATTAGATTTTTTTATAGATTAAATTACCAAAATTACCCTCACTTAAAAATGACTCATCTTTGATTCATTTAAAAATATAATTAGAAAACACTTGTTTCACAATGGGTATCCTTAGTCTTAGGGATACAAATATTTGCTTAAATATATTGATGATAGATAGATAGAAGATATAGATATAGAAGATAGATAACGGCCAATCATGTTTAAATGGCATGGTTGATAGAAGATAGATAAAGGCCAATCATGTTTAAATGGCATGGTTGGTTGATTCGGGACTCGACATTTTGCAAAGAGACATTCATACACTACAAACTGACTAAAGGCATGCATTTGGAGTAAAATTTCACAAGTGAAACATGAATACTTGTGCAGAAAAACTACAGTGGCAGTGTAAGCTGCGATGCAGTAATGAAAAGAGAGTGCTGAATTGACCATAAAATTTCAGAAGAACAAGAATTCAGGCGTTGTCCGTCCATCAAGATTCTGCACGACCGATCTTTTCTCACAGGCCTCTGCAAAATATGAATTCAGCACATTAGTACACCCATGAAAAGGCGTAAATACAGAAATTTAAGCAGAAACGAGAAATGCATCCAAATATTAGTAACAATATTCACAAAGAACAGACGTTTGGAGTGGGAAGAAAGAAGAGTTACAATGGATAAAATCCATTGATGCTGGAATATGAAGTGTCCCAACTCCGAGACATAATTTAGGAAAGAGATGGCACTTCTTTGGTTTTCTGTGTCTAAATTCCAAAATTTAGTGGAACACTATAAGGTACCCTTCAAGCACATCTTAAACTGACTGCACAACAAATGTGCGTAGAGTTGAATTTCAACTAGAGAAATGAAATGAGGGAAATTCAAAGACTAAAAAGTTGTAATACATTCTTGGTCAATCTGTGTTATGCACAATACAATCGGCAGACAGAAAACAAAATCACTTTGGCCATTCTGTATTTGCTTGGGGAAGCTCGAAAGAAATATGAGGAGTTTTGCCCCCAGTTTCTTTCGAGTTTTATTCCAATTTATTGTATTTGATTCTTAATCAGCAGGAAAGAAATTAGGGAGGAATAAGCAAGATAAGGTGTATAAACAGAAATTCTGCTCATTCCGATGGATCACCTAGACTAGTTACCACAACTAGTTAGAGAAAATGTAGTCCTCAAGCAAAATCCCAACTGAGTAATAGTTCAATGTTGACCACTTTGAAGAGTAAATTCAACAGGACAGACTCAATAAACCAGCACCCAAGCAAACAATGCCCTTCTAAGACATATTCTCAAACAGTTCAACTGCAAACAAGCTACAACCTACCCAACTTTTACATTTACCAAAACCTCCAAAATCGCAAAGTAAACCTCAAAACTCATCACTTGGCACAAAACCCATATGCACCAGACACTTTCCAAATAACCATGAAATGTAGATATTAACCATAACCGTACTCCGATGAATATAAACATTAACCGTAATCCATAATCCAAAGAAATGTAAACGATGTATAATCCAATGACGGTAATATAACCAAACAAAGCAAAATTAAGGGTTTCCACCTGTTCTTTGCTTTACATGATTCTCTTAACTTCATAACCAAACAATGCAAAGTTAGAGCAATTAACCATTCTTTTTCCCGTTCCCTTTCTTCACAGGTATAGAAAACAACTACTTCTTACAAATTGTGATAGGGTAAGATTTCAAAGGTGTCTGCTTGAAGATTAATTTTCAAAGCACAACAACAATAAACTTATCACCCAACCAAACACTGCCTCTCCCAGACATATACAGTCAACTACTTCAACTGCAAACAAGCTACAACTTAGAAAACCCCTACATGCAACGAAACCCCATTAATCATCACTTGGCACAAATCTCTGTAAACTTTAAGCATAAACCCTATAATCAACCAAATGCAATCCACTCAGTCCAATTACTGATCAACAACTTAGATTGCTAACGTACAAGAGAACCACTATAAAGATACCCGTTTCGCGAATGTAAGCATTTCATCATCAATATATAATCAAGCAACTACAATTCCCTCACCCAATTACTGATCAACCATTTAAACTGCAAATTCACCAAAGAAAATGATCCGATACGAAAAGTAAACATTTCATCATCAAAATATAGTCAAGTCAAATTACCGATCGACAATTTAAACTGCAAACATAGGAACGAATACGATAATAAATAATACCTGACTTTCTTCATGAGGATTGCCTGGAGCTTGCGAGCCATGTCTTCGGACTTGAGCCTCTGCTGGAGACTCTTGCGGGCCAACACGCGCTTCTCAGAGTTCTTGACGTGGTGGGTATCCACGCGCTTTATCATCCGCTCGATGCCGCTCGACTGCATCTTCCTCTGCATGAACGCCAGCGCCTGCTCCAGATTTCCGTTCAGAACCTTCACGCGGATCCCTCTACATTGCTCTTGGCGGTGGTGGCGACTCACTGAGTCCACGCCCTGACTCGTCCGCCTGAACACGCCCCACGCACTCCTCGCCGCCGAGTTCATTGCTTTGGCTTGTGCCTATTCCCTCGCTCTTCTCCGCTTTTTGGTATGGTGACCGACTGAGTGAGGCAGGCCTGGCTTAGGTGGGCTATAGAGCCCAATGAGCCCAAATGCATCTCAACAACCAATATCCAGGTATTTTCTATGAGAAATAGTCCCCTCATAGTACCCAAAATAAGCACTTTTTATTTATTTGCAAAGGTGAGTCTATAAAATCATGAGAACAACGTTATTCCCTCTTAGTACCCGATTTCATTGAAGGTTTGCCAATCGAAATCTTTGCCAAAACAAGTTAGAAAACCCCGAAAATAAGTCATACTAGCAATAAGAGCATTTATAGTGGATCCCTATATTTAAATTTTTATTAGAATTCTTCCTTCTCACTCCCAATACTTATTTTCTGAATATTTTTCCAGTTTTCTAAAACATAACCATTATAATTTTTTATGCCTATTGGATGGACAACGATTATATAGTTTTTTTTTCAAAAAAGAAAATTTATTAAGGCAGTCGATGAGGCCAAATATCAAGAAAATAGAAGAAATACAGAAATGCGGAGGAGCCCACAGGCACTAGAGGGTGTATCTTTCTCCCCCCAAAATTGATACACCATCTAAAATTGTCTTTTTCCACCCTCATTTTAAGTTTATACACCATATTTTCACAATACTACTTAAATTCAAAATAGATTTTTTGGTTCTTATAAAAAAAAAAACATTTTTGGATTTTGGGAGAACGTTGTTTTTGCTTTAATTTTTTTAGAGATGTTCTTGTTTTTAGGGCTTGACCAATTAATTGGGTGACTTAATTTGATGCGCCACGTGACTTTTTAGGCACACCTCATTTCGCAGATGTGCCGACTCGCGAGGCAGTCGTCGTCGTCGTGTTCTAAAAGCAGCCAAGGAGGAGAGAAAGCGCGACGTGAGGCCTTCGCTTACGAATAGATGGCGTACTGAACCAGACAGGACCCAATGGCTCCGAGATCGCTGATTCTTCACCGGGTCGCGCCCTACTTTGCGGCTCGAATCCGACAGAACCACAGGCTTCTCAGCTCGTCATTTTATTGTTCGTCGTCTGCTCTGAAAGAAGAAGCGTCTTCTTCTTCGTCTTCGTCCCTCGATGCCGTTCAAATGACCGATACTTGTGTTCAAGTATGCTTCTCGCTCTCTCGCTTTTGTCTTAATTTTGATTTTTCAATTGATTTGGTATATGGGTTTCCTGTATTTTCAATTTGTGTTTCTGGGTTCCATTTCCTTGTTGCCAATTTGGGATCTTTATCAAGTTTTGTAATTTACTTCGATGTTAAAGGTTTCCAATTTGATTCATTAGATGAAAAGTTTGAGCTTTGGGCATAGAAGAGAAGTAATTGTAATTCTATAACTTCTGTTATTATTTTTGGAAAGCAGAGAGGGATTTCCATGTAGCTTTATGACCTTTTTGCTTTGTGTCCCTTACTTGTAATGTGAGTCAGTGAAATACTATTGCTGTGCTGAATTTGGCTTCTTAATGAATGTCTCACAGAGAATGAAGGAGCTCCAAGCCAGTGAAGCTGAGGGAAAGATGCTTCGGTTAAGCGTAGAAACCGGTGGATGTTCTGGGTTCCAATATGTCTTTGATCTGGATGACAAAACTAACTCCGATGACAGGTGTTGTTTCTCCCCTTTTTCATTTGACTAAATGCTCTTCTGCTTACCGAGTTTGCTTATATAATTGGAGTTTCGTACATTCCTTAATAGAGTATTCGAACGAGAAGGTGTAAAATTGGTGGTCGACAATATTTCATATGATTTTGTGAAAGGGGCGACTGTTGACTATGTTGAGGAGCTGATTCGCTCTGCTTTTCAAGTGAGTCATCTATCTTGTTGCCATTATGTGATTTATTCTTTCATTACGTCTCTCAGAACTGCACGTATGGGCAGATTGAATGAACATGTGAGCCCTACCTGTAAAGTCATGAGGTAGGACATGTCAACTGAAATAATAAGCAAGAAGTGCAGGTGGAAATTTGTCCATTGATTAAAAGATGCCCATTTTGGTGAGAATTGAAGCATATGAAATTTAAGATAATATGTCATTCTTAGAAATATTCTGCTAGCCATAGTTACTAGCTTATCTATATATATCAACAATAGATATTATATAATTCTTAGCTCATCTTGGCACAATTGTGCACGTGTTAGAAACATACCATAATGGGGTCCTCCATAGCTATCCAACATTTCCAGTGAGCATTCGAGTTAGATATTATTATTATCATGTAATTGGCATAGCTTTTGTGTTCATGTTGCTGTTATTTAGCACCATGACCTATGTTGATCTTTACATAGGTTGTAGCAATCAAAAGATTATAGGCCATTCAAAGCAATGCTAATCTGCCAGTGCAACCGATAGGTTTGCTGGTATTGTGTGGTTAATGGTGGAACCAAGATTTCTTGGAGGGAAAGATAATATTTGCAGAAGTATAAGAACTAAAAATTATAAGGAACTTTTATTTCTAATGGAAGCTACCCGGGATATTGAGAACTCAGAGAGTTGCTTCTTGTAGGTGAGTGACAGAGTGAGGCGGGAAACAGTTAATTTGAAAGAGCCAAGTGGGGTAGAACCGTAAAAGTGATTTAGCAGGATTCCTGTGGTCTTTCTTGTAAAGGAGGGACTATTTTGCAGATGGGCTAAAGGTAGAATAGATATGACTACATTCAGTGCTACAGGGAAGGGTAGTCATGGCTCTGCCCTTGTATTGGTTTCTTAGATTTGTTCTTTTCCCATCACTGTTTTGGTGCAACCAAACATACTTTTTAACCTTTCGAATATGCTGAGTTCCATTTAAATTTTGCAGAGCTAGACTCTTTTAGTACTGTAATTAGACCTGTTGCACATGTTTCTTGTTCAGCTGTCAATTAGATGCTCCCAGTAAGAAATTCTCCAATAACGAGACGTATCAGGTCGTGAAGTTATTCTTTTTATAGAATACTGGATTTTTCTAAGTTCTTGCTAATAATTGTTGGTGATTGTGTGGATGCCAACGTATAAGTCCAGTTATAGTGATCAAACTCATAGTGTTGGCAATCTACTTCTGTAGCACTTGAGGCACGAATCCCATGTTCCAGAAGAACTTCTCTGTTCTTGGGGGATTAATAGTACTAGGCCAATTGTGTGGAAAGAAATGAGAAGGTTTGTGGCATCAGACATACTATTCGCATCACATTTTGATGCTTGGTGATGATTGACTCTCTCTCTCTGATTCCTCTTCTCGTTGGAGAGGCAAGAAGCACAACTCCTTCTGTTTCATTGCAATAGTGCTATCTTATGCAGAATGGAGCAAATTAATAAGTATAGACCTTCGAGTTTGGTTTGTAACTGATCAAGATTGAAGATCCCATTGTTCTGATGTCTTTGTACAACTTTGAGTACTAAGTTGGTTTTCTTCGGAGTTCCTGTTTACACTCTCTGTCACGATGTAGGCGAAAGCGTCTTGTATGGTTTCCTGATTGCTTTGTTATTAATCTTATGGTTTTGAAATGGTGTAATCATAGTCAATGGCCTCCAGGCAACAAAAGAGGTGCCATTAAGAACATATGACATATTTGTATAAAGGATTGATGTATAATCCTGGTTTCATGTGCAGGTGACGACAAATCCAAGTGCAGTCGGTGGGTGCAGTTGTAAAAGTTCTTTCATGGTGAAATAATAAATTTGCACCTACTTTGCGGTTCCTTACATAGCCATTAGGAAAGATGAATTAGGTTCAACCTGAATGGGTTTTCACTGTTATTCTCTCACTCGATTGTTTTATAACTATAGTGATTATTTGAGTTGATTGTATAATGGTTTTGATGTACCAAACCGCTTGTACAACATATATCTCATTGAAATCTTATTTATACCTTCAGTCTTTACAGTTGCAAGCTTTGGATTGGACTTATAGCAATTTGTAATAATAACTATAGATGGCAGTTCCTGGCTTGGACTTTGGATGCTTCTGTTTGCTTGTATATATGTACTATGAGTTAAAGCTCGAAAATATGCCTTGCTTTAGATTGTGAAGGTTGGATTGGATGGCATCGAACTGCTGAAACCCTTAATGAGTCAATAGTCAATATTTCCCAAAACTAAAAAAGTGCGATGGGAGTATTCTTGAACACAAGCAACAGGTCTTTTAGAAGAGGACTTCCATTGACTCGTTGTATTGTCAAATTATTATTCTAAGCTAATAAGAAATCGCAACATAAGTAATAGTTATCATAAGTTCGTCATGTGAACCTGAACTCACTAACCTTTCAATGGGGATGCCAAGGCGGATTTCTTAGTGAGCCCCGAGGGCAAACTGTTTTGCCTCTATATATAAGTGCCCAGCTGCTGTGTTACAGAATATGTCAAGTGCGGCAAAGTGCTTTAGGGTTTGACGATAATCTAAGCTCAATCTTCCCTAGCAATGGCGCCTCTTATATCCAAATCCAAGAGGAGTAAGCAGCCTCCTTCACCACCGTCGGCGCTGCAGTCTAACCCTATAGTGAATCCGAAGAGGCGCCGCCCTCTGCCCCCTTCTTCTTTAAACTCAACTCACAAGAAGAAGAGGAAAGACATCCACGGCCTAGGCACCACCACATCCATGGATTCGAAGGAAAGGGATATGCAAAAGTCCATAAGCATCCAAACCAACATGGGACTAACAATGGCCAAGCAGTTGCTTCTGACTCAAGGCAAGGGGAAGAACGTGGTGTTCTCGCCGCTGTCCTTCCACGTGGTGCTGAGCCTATTAACTGTTCAATTAAAAGGTTCCGACCTTGGCAACCAGTTGCTCTCTTTTCTGAAGGCAGAGTCAACTGACGACCTCAACTCCCTTGCCTATGATCTCATCTCTCGAGTCTTAACTGATGGATCCCCGGCCGACGGGCCTTGTTTGTCGTTTGTCAATGGCTTTTGGGTTGACAAGTCTTTCCCACTCGAGTCTTCTTTCATAGAGGTGGTGGACAACTTTTACAAGGCGGCTCAGAAACAAGTCAATTTTAAAAGAGACCATGAAGCAGTGAGAACTGAAGCCAACTCATGGGCTGAAGAGCAGACCAAGGGCCTTATCAAAGAGATTCTTCCTCCCGGGTCAGTTGACAAGTTTACAAGGTTCATCTTTGGCAATGCCTTGTACTTCAAAGGAGTATGGGACAACAAGTTTGATGCATCGCAAACAAGGGACGATGTTTTCCATCTTCTCAGCAGTAGATCAAGAGTAAAAGCACCATTCATGAGCAGCAGGGACGACCAGTGTGTAAGAGCCTTTGACGGGTTCAAGGTCTTGAAGCGCAGATATAAGATGCGAAAAGACGAAGAGCGAAGTTTCTCAATGTGCTTATTTCTCCCAGATGCAAGATACGGCCTACCAGCTTTGCTTGAAAGAGTTTGGTCTGAGCCCGGCTTCATACAACGCCATCTTCCACATCTGAAAGTTAAAGTTGGTGACTTTAGAATCCCGAGGTTTAAGATTACCTATGGTAGTTTTGAAGCTTGTGGCGAAATTCTCCCGAGGTTAGGCCTGGACTTGGCACCAGAGTATAAGATATACCACAAATCCTTCATTGAAGTTGACGAAAAAGGAACAGAAGCTGCTGCTGTTACTTTTGCCCTTCGTGGGTGTGGCTCAGCGGGTCCTCCGCCTCGTCGGCCTAAGCGGATAGACTTTGTAGCCGACCATCCCTTCCTGTTTTTGATCATGGAGGAAAAGACTGGAGCTGTGCTATTCATTGGGCAAGTGCTGAATCCGCTAGAAGACTGATTGAAAATAGTCTTTTCTGTTTATGATTAAAACTCTGTTTGGTTATTTATTCTTCTTTTCGATTCTGCTTATTTCTGTGCTGTTTGTTAAGCAAGTTTCTTTCGCTCTACTCTATGAAGTTCAGCAATTTTTGTATTCTAGCAAATTTAGCTGATATATGTAATATTGATAAAAATCAGATCAAAGTCTATCAGTCGATGCAAAACTGTTCCAATGGTTGTTTAACTATAAAACACTTCTAATCAGATCAAATATTTGTCACACACTCATTTGGTGACGGATATCCTTTCGGATAGAGCATTACATGCACTAGAAAAACACTGGTGCTATTACAGGCATATGAATCACCAAATCACGGGTTGAAGTCTATTAAGAGAAAATTTCCATGTTTCTATACCGACTTGTACATATATGATAGAGGCTCAAAAAGCTTAATGAAAAATAGTTCCGACTTTCTCTTTGCTGCAAAGCAACTCTCACCGTCCTCTTGTACATCCCCACATTGTTAAACATAATACTCTGCTGTCTTTTTGAAGTATTTTGCAATGTCTAGTTTGATAACTCAACTTGCAATGGAACTTAGATTGCTGCCACATGTATGGCAGAGATCAATCTGTTTTTGCTGTCTTTGGAGACTCTCCTAAACACCTGAAGTTAATCAATTGAAGAGTAGCACAGCAAGTACCATAAGCAAAAGATATCTTCTCCCTCGACCTACTCTCTGCCTCTTCTCTTATATTTCTTTTGTCTGCCTTTCTTGTTCATCTTCAATCTATGAATTGAAAGTGTTTGCAGGTTTATTGAGATAGAATTCGGATAAATAATGACTAACATATCAAAGGCAAAACGTCGGATAAATAATGACTAACATATCAGAGGCAAAACACCAGAAACCCTTATCCTCTAAACCTAGAAAGCGTTCAAATGAAGAGGTCGTGTATATGCATACTACAATGCGGTGGTTCCAAGAGTCCTGCTGCTATGAGCCTTATGAAAACATCCTTATAACAACAGAAGAGTTTACTGAAGGCTAACACAGATGATCTATCAACATTTCCAAGGGGTTGGAGATTTTCCGGACAAATACCAAATGAACCTAGCTGGCACCTAGTGCTAGTAGGTCATAGGTGATAGTATCTGTTACACATGCATGGTTGTCGACGACAGTCACATTTTGCGAACCCAATATCGTCGAATAGAAAGCCGTCGTCGTCGAATAGAAATCCCATATAACTGTAAATTACAAAAGATAACAAGAAGAATCCATTTCAATAGTTTAGGAAAATGAGTTTTTGGATTGTACCCAGAATAAGTTTCGGTTTGCAGAATTTAAGTTGTTGTTGACGCAGCTGCTCCGTCTTGGCGGGAAGCTCTCCTCCCGTCGTGGCGGCGCTCAATGGCGGGCACTTCAGAGGAAGCGCGAATTTGGGCTGAGCGTATCTATTACTTGGGCCTATTTGGTGTTACAACTGGGCCTGCTGCGTTCAAAAAACAGACCATAAAAGACGCTTGGAAAAACCGCACGCACCCACGCTAAAGAAAGCATACGACGTCGTTCCGTCTGAATTTGAACTTCATCTTCTTCCTCGCGTGTATACCAAATGCGCGGGCTTTCGTCTTCTCCTTAGACCAGTTGGGCGTCGATCAGTCTTTACTGCCAAAATCTCATCTCGATTTTCTGATGATTTCGGCGATTTTTCAACCTTGATTGAAACGACATCGCCTAAAAGAAGTCAGAGAGTCGAGCGGTCAACAAAAAGTCAGACCGTTGTAGCTACATCCTTATCCCCTAAGTCATCCGAAGTCTCCCGAATTTTTCTCCCCAAGTCGGCAAAATAAATATAACCGTTGCTATTCCTCTCTTTATATCCCGCTCTCTCTCTCTCCCTTACTCCCACTTTCAAATTTCAACTCTCTCTCTCTCTCTCTCTCTCTCTCTCTCTCTCTCTCTAGCTTTCTCTCTCCCTAATTCCGTTGAAATTCCCAAACACCAAACCCTAATTTCTCGCAATGCCTAAAGCGTCGGAATCCAACTGAACCCCACTAGGCGGCAATGATGATCGACGAAAACTACGATTTCTCCGCCCGAGAGCGACGGCGAAGAGTGAAAAGTCGAGCGATTCCGCTCGGATTTAAGATTGATTTTTGATTTAGGGTGTGTTAATCCCTCCGAAATTCCCAAACACCAAACTAGCTCTCTCTCCTCCTTCCCTCTCTCTCTACCTTTCTCTCTCTAGCTTTCTCTCTCCCTAATTCCGCTGAAATTCCCAAACACCAAACCCTAATTTCTCGCACTATATGAGGCGTCGGACTCCAACTGAACCCCAGCGGGCGGCGTTGATGATCGACGAAACGTACGAGTTCTCCGCCCGAGAGCGACGGCGACGGCGACGAGTGAAAAGTCGAGCGATTCCGCTCAGACCCATTCTGGTATTTATTTTTGATTTAGGGTTTGTTAATCCCTCTGAAATTCCCAAACACCAAACCCTAATTTCTCTCTCTCTCTCTCATTCCGTGAAATTCCCAAACATCAAACCCTAATTTCTCGAAATGTCTGAGGCGTCGGAATCCTCTGAACCGCAGCGGGCGGCGATTATGATCGACGAAATGTACGAGTTCTCCGCCCGAGAGCGACGGCGACGGCGACAACCGTAAAGTCGAGCGATTCCTCTCTGACCCATTGTGTTATTTGCTATTGATTTTCGATTGACGATTTGTTGATTTCTTGTCTGAATTCAGGTGCTCGCTCGGAATATGTTTGCTTTTGTTAGGCGGTGGCGCTCTCTCGCCAATTCGTCGGAAATTCCCAAACAGTTAATCGGAGTCCAACTGAACCACGGCAGCGACGATGATCGGCGACAGTTCTCTGCCCCGATTGTGTTATTTGAGTTTGATTTTTTAGTTTAGGGTTTCTGCGTCTGATTTTTAATTTAGGGTTTTTGAACCACTGTTTACTGATCAATCTCCTTTTTTGTCTTAAATAAGGTTCAAGATTAACAAGCTTATGGCTCTGTCAACCTTTAGGGGGATGTCATGGAGATGTTTGCCGCTGAGTCCCATTGAAGAAATTGTTGGTATACTTCATGTTGGTAACTTTGTACTAGCTGCATCATGTGGTAATAGCCTATATCCATAGTTTTTATTATCTCGGAAGGCAGGAGAGTTGGAAAATTTGTCGAAGATATTAATCATTCTAGTGTGGTGCCATTGTTTTAAACTGAAGTGGTTTTGTGCATACTTCTATGTCTGTATATATGCTTAAGGCTTGTAAATTAGCATCGAAACTCGAAATAATATTATGTAATAAATATGAGTTATCTTATTTGTTTTTGTTTGTGGATGGTTTGTCTATGGGTAAGAGAAAAGCCCGACTAGGTATTCAGCTCTAATTTTTTTTAAAATTTGTTTTCAGTCTATCAAGCACCTGGTCGTGCTAGCCCTCCTTAGACAGGTACATAAATTAGCTGAGGCAGGAATTTGGTTTATTAGATGGCTGACCTTTTCTGTCATTCCGTTATAATATTAACACGTGATTGCCTTCTCTGTTTGTGTAGCTAGATGAGCTGAGGCAAATAGATGAGGAATTTCGGAATTCCTGGAGGAGGTAAATTCTACTCTTTTCCGCTGTACAGTCTAGTTTACTACATAATATTATTTCTGTTGCTTTCCCTCTCTAATTCCTTTGAATTTTTGTGTTGTTTCATTTATGGAAATCTTTGCTAGGCGACGAAGCTGAGTCCCTACCATCCGGATTTTATATCCATCAGATAAGTTTTCAATTCTGTAGCATTGCAAAGGAATTTATCGTGTGATAGGGCATTGATATTGAAATTATCAGAAAGAGTGCCTATCATTTATCTGAGAATCATGAAGAATGTTAGTTTTATTTAACGAATTTAATTGTTTTAATGCAGATGCAACTCTGCAATGCTTTTCATTTTGTAATTAACTAAGGTTTGTTAATGCTTTGCAGGATACTCATTTTTGAAGAAAAACTTGACGAAGCTGCCCAGGAGAATGTCAAGATTTTGAATGTACTTCCATAATGTAATTTAATTTACTTTTTTTGTTTTCTGGGTTTTTGATTTTGTTTAATTCTTTTTTTCATGTTTTGTTTAATGGTTGCAAGCTTTGGTGGTAAGCATGAACTGAAACCCATCACCAGACAGTTCAAAAGTCATCAGCACTGAAGCCAAAAATTCTACTGTCAACGGAAACCGAAAATGCCAAACCAAATAGTGCAAAGGTTGGTATATTTCACTTTCTTTAATACAGATCTTCATTTTTGTTTAAACCTACTGAGGCAGAAATTAGTTTACTAGATGATCTGACCTTCTCTGTCATTGCTTTCTAATGTTAACAAGTGATTCCCTTCTCTGTTGGTGGTGTGGCTAGATGAGCTAAGGCAGAATTGCTGAATTTCTGGAGGTGGTAAGTGCTACGCCATTCCTTTTACATTAATTCCAATGTAGGTTGAATGGATTCTAGTTTAGTGAATAATTTCATCTCATATCTAGAATTTGTAAGATAATATTCACCCATTCTCCAGGTCACTTTTAATGGATCATTTGCCCATATGAATATTGATGCTACTAGGTACTATCTCTTTCCTTCTTTGAATATTGATCACTAGCCAAATGTAATTGTTGGTATACACGATGACAACAACATGCTTAACTCTTTTTTGTGTGTTTTATATTAATGGTTGCAAGCTTTTGTGGTACGCTTGGCCAGAAACCCGTGAGCACCAGATAGCTGAAAAGTTATCTACAATCAAAAGAAACCCGCCAGCAGTGAGGCCAAAATGTCTTCTAACTGAAAATGGCAAACCAAATACTGTGAAAAGGTTGGTATATTTCACTTTCTCTGGTACAGATTCGCATTTTTATACAAACGTGCTGGTGTTATTGTACATGTAACACGACTTTGTTGAGAAACCTACCTGAAAAAATGCAAATGGGCCTCCCATTGCAGCTGAGGAAAACCAGGCAATTAAGTAGCTGCAAGCAATTGGACGGAGGAAGAACTACATAGGTAAGTTTTACTTTTGTACTACACATATGGTTAGTTACATTTGGACATTTAGCTTAACATGCATTATTTTGTCCCCCTAAAAATGCAGATTCTTTGTTGCAGATCCCAAATATTGCTCCACAAGTCAAATTTGGGTCATACTAGTAGCAGTTTCAATGTTGGCTCTTTAACTGCTTGTTTTTAACAAGGAGGACAGAAAGGTATATGCTCACAAACCTGTGAAAGGTGTATGTTCGTCTCAATGGCAGACATGATGAATAGGTTCCAATCAAATTCCAGAGACTAATCAATGCCGCAGGTTGGGGGTTCTATTTCACATGTAAAGAAGCTTTTCCTAGTATCAATGATAGTTGATTTCCTTGGGTTCTTTTTATGTCCTGTTATTATTCAGTTTCTTCTGTTTGTTACCAAGGTGGATGCTGTTTCAATTAAGATGAAGCCTAGTGTAAACTTGATAAAGCCTAGAAGAAGAAAAGATGGCGACATGAGCAATGAACAGGAAGGTAATTCTGTAATTATTACTTATTTGTTATGATTTCGATCTCTATCAGATGATCTCACACTGGATCGTGTTGTTACAGATGCTGGAAGCCCCGCCATCATTATGCACAAGCAAGGATATTGGCCTGAAATAAACTGCTGGGTACCTCTAAATAATTACCGCCATTCTCCATAACATTGTTTGAGGATTTATTTTACTGGAGTAAAGGTAAATGGGACATGCTTTGTCCTGAAATGCTAATTGTTGGATGGGAAAATCACTGTTTACTAATTCGTCTCCTTTTTTGTCTGAATAAGAGGCAAGATTAAAAAGCTTATGGCTTTGTCAACTTTAGGCGATTCCATGAGAAGACTGTAATCGAGTTGATGTCTGCATAATTTTGAACCTGAACTCTTAATATAGGGAAGATGATATGTACTGTTTTTAAGTATTCTTTTGGCAGAAAAAAAATCTTTGTGTCCTTCTCCTTTTCATTCCGGAAGGTATTATACCCTGAATTAGGAAGTTGTGGACCTTGTCTAGTAACACTTTTGGGGAAGAGGTACATTCTTTTTCATGACTAGTCAGGAGTTTGGTTTATTAAATGAAAATTTTAAGATTTGATGTGGGAGAAGAACTTTAAAGAAATTAATGAGACAAAATGTATTCAAATTTTAAAACCAGAGTTGGAGGAATGTCTAGAGCTGTCTCTGTGAAGTTTTGAACTAATCAACTGGTATATGTACAAGCACATACCTGAGGACTTTTTGTTTCTTCTTGAATTCTATTCTGTTTGCTCCATATTCTCATTATCTTCTCTTCTATGTAATTACTAAAGCATCTAAATTGTTCAATGCAAACTTCTTGTTCTCTATGTTGTGCTATAAAATGTCAAAATCTACTTGGAAAGAGCTCTAAGATATTTTTCCAAACGAAAAGTTGAACTCAAAATTATCACCAGGTAAATTGTTGAAAGCAATATTCTTTTTTTCACGGTTGTTGATTTTTGTATTATTAGAAATTTAGCTCATGCTATGGGTTCAAACGTTTTGTGACTGCAATTAGAAAGTTGCTGGGAGTTATCTGAAAGGATCAAGGGTGATGGTGTCTTGATTGTACACGAAACAAGAACTGCTGGAGAAACCAATTTGGACAATGCAACTGGGACTCCTATTGGAGCTTAGGAAAACGAGGAGTAGTTGGACTGAGGAAGAACTAGACAGGTAACTTTTACTTTTGTATTGGACATATGCTTAGTTACTGGACATACAGCTTAACCTGCGTTATTTTGGCCCCTCACATTGCAGATTCTCAATCCCTGATCCCAAACATTGCTCCACAAGTCAAAATTGGTCATACTAGTACCAGTTTCAATCTAAGCTCTTCAACCTGCAGCACTGATCGTCTCAATGGTGAATAGCTTCAAGTACGAGAGACTAACCAATTCTGCAGGTTGGAGCACACAAATAGTCAAGGTATTATAATCATACTATGGGTCGGGTTTTGTACTCAGGATTCAAAGCTGAATGCATGCACAGAGTTGTCACGAAATATTCTAATCGATGTCTAGATAGAGTGCTGCACAAACAAGTCAAGGCTGTTTTAGTGGTTTCTTGTATCTTTCCCCTGATGTTTACAAAAGTGCGTCCTTACTCTTTGATTCAAACTCATTAAGTACACATCCTTAAGCATCCTTGTCAGGTGAATCTATTTGTCTTTTTTCTGGACTGTCTTAATACCAACCCGAACTTCTTTTTAGCAAGGAAAGTACTTGAATTTGGTCGCTGATTGCATTTTATGTTAGTTGTATCTTCGCTTTTGTATCTCTTATATACTAGTTTATGTATCTGTCTGCTATTTGAATTCTTACTTTTTGCATCTCATTGCTTTCAGACTAAATGGTGCTTTACACCTGAGGTACATGGTTCCCCTCAAGAAACATGTTTCAAGTTCTGGATGTGGTTTGTAGGAGCCCCACCTTCTAATGAGTAATAGCCTCTGCTGCTATAAAGAGTAGATCAGTTTCACTGTTGTATTAGTATGTTGGGATACATAGTTTTTCAGTATAGGTTTTATGGATTAAGTTTCTACACTTTGCATCTCTGAATTCATGCTGTATCCCCAAAATAGGTTTCTGAGTCATAACTAAGCAATGCATTTTCATTGACTTTTCTTAGGTTTTCTTTTATGTTTCTTTTTCAATATTCATAGTTTCTCTGTCTTTTTTTTTTAGTCCACATGTGTTCTACTTTTCTTCGACTATGTATATAGTCTCGTAGTAGTTTATTCTAAATGGAAATTGTTTGTGTAACGGAGCTAGTGCAGCAACTTCTGACTTTTCACGTGAAGGTAAGATCCATACTGGTCTTATTATCTCGTGCATGTGTTATTTTGTTAATTCTTGATGTTCTGTAGAGTTTTTTGTGTTACAAATGTCAGTTGTGCAGTATCACTAATATTATTCTTTTAACACATTTGTAATTCTTGCAGGGTCTTAGTTAAGACCATGATCATGAGATAGTTGCAGAGGATGATGACAGTGGGGCATTGCAGGATATCATGAACAATACTAAAAGTTAAGTCAATGTTATCTTACCCTTGTTTGTTGTATTCTTGTGTTTTTAATTTTTTTTTTTAAAAATAAACATACATATTCTTTTTGTTTCTAATCGCTTTTCCGGCTGAATCAGGCGCTACAAGAAAGGTATATGGTTCCCCTCAAGAAACACGTTTCAATTTCTGAATGTGGTTCCTAGGAGCCTCACCTTCTGAAGAGTAATAGCCTCTGTTGCTTTGTAGAGTAGGTCACTATCTCTTTTACATTAGTATGTTGGGATGCCTAGTTTTGGTATGTATAGGTTTTTCGGTTTAGGTTTTAATGATTAAGTTTCTAGACATTGGCATCTCTGAATTCATGTTGTATCCTTGCCCTTCTCTTTCATGATTGATTTTTTGACTTATGCCAAGTGAAGGCCTTGATTTGTTACTTGAGCATGTTGATAGTACAAGGTGTGGTCCCTGCCTCTACCTAATCATCGCTGCAAGGTTTTATACCCTGAATTAGGAAGTTGTGGTCCTTGTCTGGTTACACTTTGGGGGGAGAGGTAGACTCCTTTTCATGACTAGTCAACAGTTTGGTTAAATAAATGAAGATTTAAAGATTTGATTTAGGAGAAGAACTTTAAAGAAATTAGTGAGACAAATTGTATTAAAATTTAAAAACCAGAGTCGTAGGCATGTCTACAGCTGCCTCAGTGAAGTAGTAAAATAATCCACTCATATAGGTACAAGCACATACCTAAGGACTTGAAAATTTGTGCTTCTTGAATTCCTTTTTGTTCCCTTTATGGTTTTATATTTGAAGACTAGGTGTGCGTGCCTTCGAGCTTTGTACTTATTCAAGGTTTCTGTCTTTTCCAGCTCTATTTACTTGGCAGACTAGGCTGCTAGGCTCATAATAGGAGGTTCTATACACCGTTTTTATCTTCCCGATTTTCCCTATTTTCCTTCTTGGGTTTCTTCACCCTTGTGGCATGCTCCAAGCTTTATGCTGTTGTGTATGGAGGTTCATAAGAGTTTATTCAAAATGGAAATTGTTTATGTAATGGAGCTAGTGCAGCAACTTTTGACTTTTCACATGAAGGTAAGACTCATACATATGTTCTTTTCTCCTACATGTGTTATTTTATGAATTCATGATGTGTCGTAGAGTTTTTAATATTCAAAATGTCAGTTGTGCAGGTTAAGCTCATGGCAGTCCCATCAGATGCCTCCAGTGGTGGGTCTTAAGGAACAATGGAAGATTACTGGGTTTAATCTCATATGCGTCCTTTATACCCAGGTAGTTCATTAGCATCATGTGAAAAGTTAAAAACAACATTTTGGGAGAGCTTGTTTTTGTTATTATGTATGAAAGGTTACAATTTTGCTGCGTGCTGTTGCCTCTGGACTTGCGCAAATTGATAAGTACTCCCACGGAGATGATATCCTGTAAGTGTATAGTTCATTTATTGTAGATTATTTCCTGGGCATGCACCTCTCAGCTTTGGTGATGATATCTTTATCACATCTCTGATTTCATAATGTTTTGCAGCTCTGAAATTTATTTATATATAGTCGCGTAACCACTATTTTCGCTTATTCGTCTCAAAATAAATTGTTGTTAAGTTAGCTGAAAAAGATGGTGGTTCTACATCGAGTTCTAAAAGGTTTCTCCGTATGAGTTTGTGCTTTGTATTAATTCTGATTTTCATGGTTAATTTGTTGCTATTGCTGTTTTTGAACTCTTATTTTGTTGATGATGGACTGACAGGAAGGACAGAGCTTTTAAGTTGCCATCAAGCTGGCCAGTATATCAACTGTAACTGTACTTGCACAGCATGCTACATGGTTCAAGACACACGATTGAAGTTATAGTCTCTGAAGAGTAAAAGCCTCAGTTACTATAAAGAGCAGTCACTTTGTCTTT
Source organism: Spiraea crenata (assembly GCA_033992175.1). Lineage (NCBI taxonomy): Eukaryota > Viridiplantae > Streptophyta > Magnoliopsida > Rosales > Rosaceae > Spiraea > Spiraea crenata. Next base: position 2,683,713 of record JAVBHV010000003.1, on the reverse strand, counting down.
TATATTTGTATGTTTGGATGATGTTTCGATGCCTTGTTTGTCTTGTAGGTTTTAAGAATTAAGTTAGTAGACTATGCATCTCTGTACTCATGATGTTTGTCCAAAACTGTTTCCTGAGTCAAAACACGAGATTGACAGCAATGCCTTATTGAAAGCATTGTTTACTGAAAGCTAGGCCTGTTTCTTTTTATTTTTCTTAAGTTTTCTTTTCGGTTTCTTTTTCAGTATTGTCTACTGTTACAGAGTTTCTCTGTTTCTCTTTAAAATGTTTTCTCGTATCCTATTCTGTATGGCGACTCATAGGAGTTTATTTTAAATGGAAATTGTTCATGTAATGCATCTAGTGCATCAACTTGTGGCTTTTCACATGAAGGTAAGATTCATACCATACTTGCGTAAAAGTTTTTTCCCCTCTAACAAGGGTAGGGATGGAGTTTGTGCATTGAATATGTACTTGGTAATTTGGAAATGTGTCCTCTAGTTAGGGATGGAAATTAACAATCAGGCTCCTCTTCGCTCCAGTTCAAAGTTTAAATTTAATTTGTATTATTTATTCTGTTGGAATAAAAGCTGGAATTGGATAAATGCAGGAATACCTAATTGGAAGTGGACATTGTACAAAAATGTTTATGCAGCAGAACTACTCATGGTGTACTTCAAGCTATATGGTGTCGATAGAAATATGTAAAACGTACACAATGTTAGATAGGATAACTGTGTTTAATTTGGTTCTAATTAATTTCTTATGCTTTGCAGCCAAATGCAGAACCTGATGTTGTCGACCTCTTAGAGGTAAGATTATATGTATAGCTTTACGATTCTGTTGTCAGAAAATTCTATTATCCTTCCCTTTTTCTTTCTAAAAACTGATGGTTTGACCAATGCCCTGTCAAAGACCTTTATCTGTTACTTGAGCATGGTGATAAATTTTAGGAGGACTTGTCTCTACACAACCAGCTCAACAAGGTTAGCAAATATGACTGTGAATTATGAAGTTGTGCTTTTTGCCTCTACTTAACCTGCTCAGCAAGGTAAGCAAATTAGCCCTTGAATTAAAAGTGTTGGCCCTTATTTGGTAACTTATAGGGTGGAGAAGGATATTCGTTTACATAACTACTTGGTAGCTTGGTTTATTAAAACTTCCTAAAAAAGGTTTTAAGATAAGATCTGGGAATTGTATTCAAATTATAACACAAGGATCATAGGCATGTCTAGATCTGTCTTACTGAAGAATCGAACTAATCCATTGGTATAGGTACAAATACACACCTAAGTACTTGAACTTTTTTGTTTCTTGAGTTCTTAGTGTTGCCCTTACCCTTTTGACATTTCAAGACCTGGTGGCCTGTCTTCCAACTTTGTACTCTAGGTAATTCAGGGTCTTTTGATATTTCTCTCTTTTATTGTGCTTGTCTCTCATCTCATTTCCTTGTGTACATTTTCTTCTTATCTCCATGTGTAGTAGATTTATTCCTGGACTTGATGCTATTTTGGTTATAGATTTTGTTGCATAGGGCTGGGCATGCGAACCGAAATACCTGGAATTACCGGACGGTTGGCCAATTTTTGGTCACAGTTCCAAGAACCAGCTCTGGTCTCCAGGATCCAGAACCTGTTGGTAACCGGAAGGACTGTTATATTTTTTTGTGATGTTTAATTTTGTATATTTATGCATATTAACCATAATGTCAGCCATTTATTGAGTGTTTACCCTCTTAGCTTATGCTTCACTACATGGAATTACCCCTGAAATACCAAAATTTCCCCAAGTTCTTTTCCTCTATGTTTGCAAACCTCCATGGCTGATTCTTTATCTCCATCTCCATTCTCTCCATCTTCCATCTCCACCCCTAATATAGTATGGATGAGTAACAGACAGTTTTACTTTTGTCTGACAAGGGTTTTTTGGGAAGACTATTTTTCTGTGATAAGACCTATATTGCTTGCATATCTGATCCGTACATATTTCTGACGTGCAGCGACTGAGGTCCATCTTGGCACAAGAGCACTGCGCTTTTCAATGGAAAATATGATGATAACTTGTCTGTTTTGTTCATGCAGAATTATACTGTACAAAGAAGTTGATATCAAGCATCATTTTCTTTTCTACAAAGAAAGAATTTTACGATGCTCAAGCATGTTCCAAAGAATCAGCGTTTTGTTAAATTCTCAGGTTCTTAAAGTTGCAATGTGTTCTCTTCCTGCCACATGTTTATAAGTCTGCATATGAAAATGAGAAGTATGCTGCCATTTGAAAGTGGTTTCGTTATGAACTTTGTTGATTCTAGCGGATCAGCCATAAATTTGTTACTCTGGGATGTCCGACTGGCTTTAATTGAATCGGAATATGTTCCTTGTAATGATTTCCAAAATTCCGATAGGGTCTTGCTAGTGTCAGTTATATGTATATAACATTCAACCCAAGTACTAATGCAGTTTTCCTCTTGCAGTTAAGTAGGATCAACCCCAAGTTGAAGTATCCAACTGACTGGATGGAGTTGATAATTTAATTTGGGATTCAACTAGTGCACCAAAGTAGTTATCGCATTTCCACAAAACTAACATGATTCTAAGGCAGTCATCATTGTTAGTACTACAATTTCAGTATCACAGAAATCTTCATGTTGATAAATTTGTACTAGCTGTATGGTTTGGATTATATCTGATATCCATGGGTTTTCAATACTTAATGAACTATGAATATGAGAATACTAATCTGCAGAAGGTGTTTATTGTTTCAGAACTCGGAGGTGATTGTTGAGTATGTGGGTTCCTTCTGTTGCTCGCACACAACAACGTTTTTTGTCAAAGCTGGAATTAATGGACTTGTTGCACGAAGATCATTTTGGGATACTGGTGAAGGTCATTTCTCAGTACATGTGCAGTTCAAATTCGGTTGCATATCTCGTTTGTTCATTTTCTTTGTTTTCTGTTTCTTTCTCTCTAGAGTCTCTACTGCTATTGATTCATCACCCTTCTTTTCGTCTTATGAGGTACCTAATGAACAGAATTTGGAAATCATTGAGCTACTCTAGTCAACACTTTGGGAGCACAATCAACAAGAAAAGAAGTTAATGGAACATGTTTCTGATTACAAGTGCAGTTGCAGGTATGTGAGGTTGACGAGAGAGAAAACCACACCCCCAAGGCCCAACGCGCATCCCTCTGCCTCCTAAACTCATTTCCAGATGAAAATGGGCAGAGGGCTTGAAGATTGCTTCGCCGCTGGCCTTGAGCATCCACCGTAGATAGCCGTTGGTGAACGTGCCAATGAGCAACCAGCTGCAACCTTTGCTCATCACCTTCACCACCTGCCAATGAGCAAGCAGCCACAACCTTTGCTCCTCACCTCCACCACCTGCTCCATTATCAGATCTCCTCCTTCGTAAATTGGAAGCTCGGCTTCCTTTTTGGTCACATCTTTCACTTGCAAAATTCCATAAAAAAAAATTATGTCCAAATTTCAGAAATTGAAATTGAATTGAGGAAAAAATCAAATCAAGATCAGACCTTGAAAAATTAGGGATTTGCCCGGCCAGGTGGTTCGCAGCGTATTGTTCTCTGCTTAGGATTTTGGCGCCGATTAGTTCGGTGGTTGGTGGAGTATTGTTTTTACTTGAAATGTTTAGAATTCACTGGTTTTATGCATACCTCTATGTCAAAAAATATGCTTAAGGCTTGTAAATTAGCATCCAAACTTGATAGGTCAGAAACAAATAATAGATATGAGTTATCTTATTTGCTTTTGTTTGTAGATGGTTTGGCTGAGCATGTTCTATTCTCTAGGGGTAAGAGAACAGCTCGACTTGGTATTCTGCTCTAATTTGTTTAAACTTGTTTTCGCAGGTCAGTCAGTCTGTCAAGCACCTGGTCATGCTAACCCTCAGACAGGTACATAAATTTGCTGAGGCAGGAATATGGTTTATTAGATGGGTGACCTTTTCTGTCATTCTGTTATAATATTAACACGTGATTGCCATCTCTATTTGTGTAGCTAGATGAGCTGAGGCAAATAGATGAGCAATTTCGAAATTCCTAGAGGAGGTCAATTCTACTCCATTCCGCTGTACAGTCTAGTTTACTACATAATATTACTCCTGTTGTGCTCCCTCTCTAATTCCTCTGAATTTTTGTGTTGCATCATTTCTGGAAATCTTTGCCATGCGACGAAGCTGAGACCCTACCATCCGGATTTTGTATCCATCCGATAGTTTTCAATCCTGTAGCATCACAAAGGAATTTATCATGTGATAGGGATTTGATATTGAAATTCTCAAAAAGAGTGCCTATCATTTATCTCAGAATCCTGAAGAATCTTAGTTTAATTTAACTTAATTTTACTGTTTTAATGCACATGCATCTCTACCATGCTTTTCATTTTGTAATTAAGTAAGGTTTGTTAATGCTTTGCAGGTTACTCTTTTTAATGAAAAACTTGAGGAAGCTGCCCTGGAGAATGTCAAGATTTTGAATCTACTTCCATAATGTAATTTAATATACTCTTTTTGTTTTCTAGGTTTATTTGATAGTTTGATTGGGTTTATACAGGAGGCTGATACGGAGGAAATAGAGTATGCTATGGATCCGAGATGGCCGAAGCTGGTGGTTCCACTGGAGAGGATCGTTGACCTCAAGTCTGTTTCTGTTTATTTAGTTGGGAAGGTTTTGTCCTGCAATTGTAATTTGGACGGGCAAACCACTGATCTATCTCTGTTTTTGTCTAAATAAGGGGCAGAACCAAAAAGCTTATGGCATTGTCAACTTATAAGTGAATCCCAAAGGAGGCTGTCATGGAGATGTTGGCTGGTGAGTTCCATCGAAGAAAATGTTGGTATACTTCATGTTGGTAAATTTGTACAAGCTGCTCGATGTGCTTAATATATGATATCTATAGTGTTTCAATTCTATTCTCGCCATATGCAGTTCCAATTTGGTTGCATATTTTTTATATCCTTTTTTATTCAGTTTCTTCTGTTTGTTATTGAAGTAGATGTTGTTTCCACTAAGATGGAGCCCCGACTAACCTTGGCAAGGCGTAAGGTGCCTGTGTTTGAAACATCCGACCAAGTTTGCTCTGTGAGAGTAATGGGTACTTCTAAGCTACAAGAAGAAATGATGGTGACACGAGCACAGAACAAGAAGTTATTTCTTTAATTTTGAAATATGAGTTATGATTTCGGTATATGTTGAGCTCACTGGATCGTGTTATTTATTGCAGATGCTGGAAGCCCCAGAATTAGTTATGGGCAAGCAAGGATAATGGCCTGGGATAAGCAGCTGGTACTCAACAACATGTTTGAGTAGAGCAATTTTACTGGAGTAATAGGTTTTTGCGACATGGTTTGGCTTGAACTGCTAATTATTCTTATACATGACCACGGCAACATGTTTAATTCTTTTTTTCGTGTTTTGTGTTACTGGTTGCAAGCTTTGGTGGTAGGCATGATCAGAAACTCATCAGCACTGGACAGTTCAAAAGTCATCAGCACTGAAGCCAAAAATTCTACTGTCAGCGGAAACTGAAAATACCAAACCAAATAGTGTAAAGAATGGTATATTTTACTTTCTCTAGTATAGATCTTCATTTTGTGAGAACCTGCTGATGTAAATATGAGTTTACTAGATGATCTGACCTTCTCTGTCATTGCTTTCTAATGTTAACAAGTGATTCCCTTCTCTGTTGGTGTGTCTAGATGAGCTGAGGCAGAATTGCTGAATATCTGGAGGTGGTAACTGCTACACCATTCCTTTTACATTAATTCTAATGTAGGTTGAATGGATTCTAGTTTACTGAATAATTTTATCTCATATCTAGAATTTTTAAGATTTAGCATTTCATCAGCTAGTTTGGATTAATATATACATGAGATTAGTTTTCAAATTCTATCACGTGATTGGAATTGTTCATTTACAAAATTCTCACAAAGAGTCCCTATCATTCCTTTTACATTGGGCGGGTGCTCAATCCTCTAGAGGACTGATTACTACTATATATATGGTTTTAAATTTATCCTTCAGTTTAAATCTTTCTATATATCTGCTCTTTGTCCGTGTGTTTTGGATTTGACTTGGCTCTTTCGTACACATCATTTATGGCTCTCTATTTCAGAGTTGTACGATCAGCAAATCTTTATATCATTCTTTTATTTCAAATTTGTTCTTCATTGCCTTGTGTATAGGACATTATCCAATTGTGACATCAAATTGCAAGAACAGTAGATTCATCTATGAAAATTAACTTTTTACTGAGGAAAATTAGTTCTGTCATTCTTGTTTCTGTCAAGTATACACTTTCTTACTACTTTGTCAACTGTAGGCGATTCCAGAAGGAGGCTGTCATGTTGATAAACTTTGTACTAGCTGCATGATTTGGTTAATATTTGATGTCTATAGTTTTTCAATTCGTAATGAACTATCAATACGAGATCACTAATCCGCACAAGAAGGTGTTTACATTTCAGGACTGAGGAGGTGATTGATGCTCGCACACTGCAGCATTTTTCTGACATGGCTGGAATTGGTGGCTTATTGCATGGAGATCATTTTGTTATACTAGGGAAGGTTATCTCGCTACATATGCAGTTCCAATTTGGTTGCATATCTCTTTTTGTCTAACCAGGCTAAGAAGTTTCATCACTCCCTAGTGCTATTCACTACATTGATATGCACCCTTCTTTTCGTCTTATAAGGTACTAAATATTCACCCATTCTCCATGTCACTTTTAATGGATCATTTGCCATATGAATATTGATGCTACTAGGTATATTTCTTTCCTTCTTTGAATATTGATCACTGGCCAAAGCTAATTGTTGGTATACACGATGATGACGACATGTGTAATTCTTTTTTGTGTGTTTTATAGTAATGGTTGCAAGCTTTTGTGGTACGCTTGGCCAAAAACCTGTGAGCACCAGATAGCTGAAAAGTTATCTACAATCAAAAGAAACCCGCCAGCAGTGAAGCCAAAATGTCTTCTAACTGAAAATGGCAAACCAAATACTGTGAAAAGGTTGGTATATTTCACTTTCTCTGGTACAGATCTGCATTTTTATACAAACTTGCTGATGTCTTCATTGTAGACGTAACATGACTTTTGTAGAGAAATTAACGTGAAAAAATGCAAATAGGACTCCTATTGTAGCTGCGGAAAACCAGGCAATTCAGTAGCAGTAAGCAGTTGGACTGAGGAAGAACTACATGCATGCGCACAATAGTGAAGGTATTATAAATCATACTATGGGTTGGGTTTGGTACACATGATTCAAATCTGAAGGCGTGCACAGAGCACCATGTCACAAAATATTCTAATCGATGTCTAGATAGAGTGATGGACATGTCTGGATAGAGTGGTGGACAAACAAGTCAAGAGCGTTTTAGTGGCTTCTTGTATTTTTCCTTTAATGTTTACAAAAGTGTGTCCTTAGTTTTTGATTTAAACTGACTAGTACACATCCTTGAGCACCCTTGTTGGGTGAATCTTTCTGTCTTTTTTATGGACTGTCATAATACCAACCTGCACTTTTTTTAGCAAGGAAAGTACTTGAATTTGGAGTCTCTGATTGCATTTTATGTGAGTTGTACCTTCGCTTTTGTATTTCTTGTATACTAGTTTATGTATTTCTCGTACATGTGTTATTTTGTTAATTCCTAATGTTCTGTAGAGTTTTTTATGGTGCAGTATCACTAACATTATTCTTTTAACACATTTATTATTCTCACAGGATCTTAGTTATGACCATGATCATGAAATAGTTGCAGAGGACGATGACAGTGGGCATTGCAGGATATCATCAACAATTCTAAGTTAAGTGAATGTTATCTTACCTTTGCTTGTTGTATTCATGTGTTTTTTTTTTTTTTTTTAATACACATACATATTCTTTTTGCATTTGATTGCTTTCCAGGCTGAACCATGCGTTACACCAAAGGTATCTGGTTCCCCTCAAGAAACACGTTTCAAGTTCTTGATTCTTAGAAGCCCCACCTTCTGAAGAGTAATGGCCTCTGTTGCTTTGTAAAGTAGGTCACTGTCTCTTTTTGATTAGTATGTTGGGATGTCTTGTTTTGGGATGTATAGTTTTTTGGTTTAGGTTTTAAGGATTAAGTTTCTAGACATTGGCATCTCTGAATTCATGTTGTATCCTTGCCCTTTGCTTTTCATGATTGATCCTTTTCATGATTTGTTACTTGAGCATGTTGATAGTACGAGGTGTGGTCCCTGCCTCTACGTAATCATCGCTGCAAGGTATTATACCCTGAATTAGGAAGTTGTGGTCCTTGTCTGGTTACACTTTGGGGGGAGAGGTAGACTCCTTTTCATAATTAGTCAACAGTTTGGTTCTATAAATGAAGATTTAAAGATTTGAGTTAGGTGAAGAACTTTAAAGAAATTAGTGAGACAAATTGTATTAAAATTTAAAAACCAGAGTCGTTGGCATGTCTAGAGCTACCTCAGTGAAGTAGTAAACTAATCCACTGGTATAGGTACGAGCACATACCTAAGGACTTGACCCTTTTTTCTTCCTGAATTCCTTTTTGTTCCTTTTACCGTCAAGTAAACAGAGCAGGAAACGACTGAAACCCTGAATTAGTACAAAGCTCGAAGGCACGCGCACCTAGGAGCTTTGTACTAATTCAGGGTTTCAGTCATTTCCTGCTCTGTTTACTTGGCAGATAATATCTAGGCTGCTAGGCTGATAATAAAAAGGCTGCTAGGCTGATAATAAATGGTTCTATACACCGTTTTTATTTTCCCTATTTCTTTGATAAAATTAGCTTTAGAGTTCCGCTTGGGTTTTTTCACCCTTGAGTCATGCTCCAAGGTTTATCTTGTTGTGTATGGAGGTTCATAGGAGTTTGTTCTTAATGGAAATTGTTTATGTAATGGAGCTACTGCAGCAACTTTTGACTTTTCACATGAAGGTAAGATTCATACATATGTTATTTTGTGAATTCATTATGTTTTGTAGAGTTTTTAATATTAAAAATGCCAGTTGTGCAGGTTAAGCTGATGACAGTGCCATCAGATGCCTCCAGTGGTGGGTCTTAAGAATAAGGAACAGTGGAAGACCATTGTGTTTTATCTCATATGCGTACTTTATTTATACCCTGGTAATTCATTAGCACCATGTGAAAAGTTGGAAACAACATTTGTGAGAGCTTGTTTTTGTTATTCTGCATGAAAGTTTACAATTTTGCTGCGTGCTGTTGCCTCTGGACTTGCGCAAATTGATAAGTTCTCCCACAGAGATGATACTCTCCTCTATCGAGATAGGCTGGTAGGCTGCTAACTGTAGCTTAAAAACTCTTGTAAGAGGTTTTATACGCAATTTTATTCTCCCACTGTATCCGATAAAAATCAGCTTTAGAGTTTTTCGTGGGTCTTTTCGTTTTAGAGTCATGTTCCAAACCTTATATTATTTTTAGCTATGGTTGTTTTCTGTATATAAATAAGATGAAGCTTTTCTTTTGGGGTGCTTTGTACTGCTACTGTTGCCAGATATCAGTTTAATGTGTCTGCCTTGCATGACCATATATCTAAAATTCAAGGTTAGGGTTTGTGCAAAAATTCCCATATCATGCCTTCTCCGTACCTTAAAAAATCTTGTGCATCAGTTGCTTTCATGATTTCGTGAAAACTAATATTATTTGCATGTCAAACAATAGGGGGCTCTATGGTGCAGTTTGAATTTTCACGCTCTTATTCTGCTTCTCTATTATGATTTCCCACTGTTGACATTTTCTTCTTATCTCCATCTGTTGGATACCACCCTGGATCAGTTGCTATTTTGGTTTTAGATATAGCTGCATAGGGTTGGGCATCCTGATTGGAATACTCGGATGAGCTGGATTGTTGACCAACTTTTGGTCAAATAGTTCCAAAGCCGGCTTATGTCCTTAGGATCAAGAACATGTTGGTAACCGGATTAGACAGGTATATTTATTGTATTACCTTTGGTCTAATAAGTGCGCTTGAGAAGATTACTTTTCTGTGATGAGACCTATGTTGCATGTTTTTTTGATTCTTTTAAGTTTCTGTCATGCAGCTAATTTTGGCCTCTGAGGTCCATCTCCGCACCAATGCATTGTGAATGTCAAGGGCAGAAATGATGGTAACTTTTCTCCTCCAGACATAATTCTAATGTGGAGCAAATTTATAACTTTAGGTCTAGATGACCAAGTGCTGATGAAGTAAAATTAAAGTTTGCATTTGTTGATTTAGAAGAAAGACATTCAATTATGATTTTCAGTCTAAATTGATAATTAGTTTTAGAAGCAAGGAAATTTGCGGTTGAACTTTTGGATACATAAGAACAAATCAAGCCACATGCTTTGGGAATTAAATCCGTCTTGATCACAGTTGAGTTGAACTTATGCTATCGGGATCTTTTCTTCCAAGTGCTTTATTTTCGTGCTTAAATGACTGCTGACTGCTTCCTCTGAAGCAGGCAATGGATTAAGGCATTTTAATCCATACTAGTGATTGGGTTTTATACACAGGTTTCAAAAATGAAAACTGGCACTGAGCACCATGTCACGAGATAAGCTTATCGAGATCTATATCCATGCACCTACAAATCAAGGTCGTTTTACTGTCTGCTTGTAGTTTTCCTCTGATGTAAACAAAAGTGCATTCTTACTTTTTTTTTTCAAACTCTGTAAGTTCACGTCCTTGAGCATTTGGATGCCAAATAGAACTGATGCTTAGAAATGATGCTTTTTATCTTATCTAGTCGGGTTAAACTGTCTGTCTTTTTTAGGGTTTATCTTTTATCAACCTGTACTTATATTTATATTCAACATAGTACAACGAAGTTGGAATCTCAGCTTGTTGGGGTTTGCTACGTGGACCCTTATATGCAGATTTCTTCTGCGTAAAATTTTCTTGATTTTCTGTCACTATTGCATGTGAACGAGATATATGAGGTAGGGAAGTACTTGATTTTCAAATCTCTGATTGCATTTTCTGTTTGGCTCAGCATGTCTCAGTATTCAGCTTAAATTTTTTTCCAAATTGTTTTCACAGGTCGATCAGCCCGTCAAGCACCCCATCCTGCTAGCTCCCCTCAGCCAGGTACATAAATTATGAGGGGAGAATATGAGTAGACTAGAGGAGCTGACCTTTTCTGTCATTGCGTTATAATGTCCATTAGTTCACTAAATGTGGAATTGCTGAGTTTCTCGAGGAGGTGATTGCTACCATTCCTTTGTACTTTTAATTTCAATTTTAGTTTACTGAATAATTCTATTTTCATTGTGCAATTGTCATATCTATAACTAGTGAGAGGTAACATTTTCTTCTTCGGCCCAAAAGTTTTCTTGATTTTCTATCACTATTGCATATGAACGAGATATATGAGCTAGTTGTTTTTCGAGACAGTGTTCAAGAGCAAGGGAAGTACTTGAATTTCGAATCTCTGATTGCATTTTCTGTTTGGCTCCGCATGTCTCGGTATTCAGCTTTAAACTTTTCAAACTTGCCCATCAAGCACCCTGTCCTGCTAGCTCTCCTCAGTCAGGTACATAAAATAGCTGAGGCAAGAATATGAGTAGAGTAGAGGAGCTGACCTTTTCTGTCATTGCGTTATAATTTCAATGAGTTTACTAAATGAGGAATTGCTGAGTTTCGTGCGGGAGGTGACCGCTACACCATTCCTTTGTACATTGAATTTGAAAATTGTAGTTTACTAAATAATTTCATTTTTGTTGTGCAATTGCCCTATAGGAATCATATCTATATCTAGTGAGAGGTAAGATTTTCTCTGCTGGAGAGAGAAGCTAGTTAGGAGTATACGTCAGATAAGTTTTCAATCATTTACCAACGTCAAAATTTTTTTAACATGTGATGGGAATATTTAGATTAAAATTCTGAGACAGTGTACCTATCATATGTCAGATAATCAATACATGATGAATGTTGGAATTATTTAATTGTTTTAATGTGGAGACAACTCTGCTTTGCCTTGTCATTTTGTAAAGTCTTTCGGTTTGTTATTGGTTTGCAGCATATACTTAATATGCATTTTTGAAGAACCTGGAGAAGCTGCTGTGAATCATTTCAGGATTTTCATTCCACTGTAAGATCTTCATGAATTTCGAATATAACACAGCATCATTTACTTGGTTAATGAGTGAAAGATTTCTTCTGACAAAAACTATTGCATATGATTGAGATATTTGAAGTAGGCTTCTGAGAGAATTTGTTCAAAGATTGATCATTACATTTTACGTATGCTAGATTCTTTCAGGAATGAATGAGATGCCATTTCATAGCACGGTTATGCTTCTGTAGATCGTAAGGGTCACACTGAACATTCGTTCTTTCAAAATATGCAGTAAGCACATTCTACCTAGATAAATTGGACATATGTATCCTGGGACCACTAGCCACTAGGTGCTTCCAATATCTCACCTGTTGAGTGAAAATGTTTCTATTATATGTTTGTAAGTGTATAGTTCATTTATTGCAGGTTATTTCTTGGGCATGCACCTCTTAGCCATGGTGATGATATCTATATTGCATCTCTGATTTCATAATGTCTTGCAGGATTGAAATTTCAGTTATATATAGTCGCGTCCACTATTTCCACTCATTGGTGCGAGGTTGTTTTCTGCAGATGCACTTGGTTTCATCTCAAAAGAAATTGTTGTCAAGTTTGCTGAAAAAGATGGAGGTTCTGCATCTAGTTCTGAAAGGTTTCTCCGTACTAGTTTGTGCTTTGTATTGTTTCTGATTTTCATGGTTAATTTGTTGCTATTGCTAATTTTGAACTCTTATTTTATTTTAGATTTTGCTGTTCTTGAAATGTTATTTTGTTGATGGTGGACTGACATGAAGGACAGAGCGTTTAATTTGTCATCAAGTTGGCCAGTATTTCAACTGTAACAATACTTGAACAGCATGCTACATGGTTCACTCAGGAAACACAATTCAAGTTATAGTTTCTGAAGAGTAATAGTGGCTGTTGCTATAAAGAGTAGTCACTTTGCCTTTTACATTAGTGTGTTTGGATGCCTAGTTTTTATGTTTAGGTTTTAAGAATTATGTTATTAGACTTTGCCTCTCTGAAGTCATGATATTAGTCCTAACTGTTTTCTTAGTCACAACTTTCAACAATACCTGTTTCATTTTCTTTTTCTTCAGTTTTCTTTTAGGTTATTTTTCTTTTCAATATTCCCTATAGTTGTTTTATAGTTATTCTGTCTTGAGTTAAAATGTGGTCTATTTTTATCCTATTATGTACGAAGTCTCATAGGAGTTTATTTTGGATAGAAATTTTTTATTTATTGCAACAAATTGTAAGTTTTCACATGAAGGTAAGAGTCATAGCATGCTTGCATTAAGATTCTTTCCTGTCTCACTAGGATGGGGATGAAGTTAGTGCATTGAATAAATACTTGGTAATTTGGAGATGCGTATATACTTGGGATGCAAATGAATAATCAGGCTCCTATGCAATGTGTTTGAAATATGAATTTAGTTAGCTTTCTCTGTCCGGTGGGAATAAAAAGCATGAATATGTGAGATGAAGTAGTTAAATGCAGCAAACCTAATTACAGGTTGAAGCTGATTATGAGACACTGTACAAAGAATTTTATGCTGACTCATGATGTACTTCAAGCCATTTGGCTTGGTTCTAGTTAATTTATTTTGTGGTGTAGCATAACGCAGAATCTGAAGTTGTCGACCTCTTAATGGAGGAAGTTTATATGTATAGCTTTACTATTCTTTTGTCAGAAATTCCTATTAGCCTTCCCATTTTCTTTCTGGAACTGATGGTTTTACCAATGCTAGATTGTAGACCTCTATCAGTTACTTGAGCATAGTGATAGTAGAAATTTTAAAGACTTGTCTCTACACAACCAGCTCAGCAAGGTAAGCAGATTCGGCCCTGAATTACAAAGTTGTGCTTCTAGTCTGAAATAAAAGCATGAATATGTGAGACGTAGTAGTTAAATGCAGCAAACTTAACTGCATCTTGAAGCTGATTATAACCAGCTCAGCAAGGTAAGCCGATTCGGCCCTGAATTACAAAGTTGTGCTTCTGTTTTGGTTTTAACATATTTTTTTTTCTTTGCAGCATAATGCAGAACCTGAAGTGTGTGACCTCTTAATGGAGGTAAGTTTATGGGTATAGCTTTACTAATCTTTTGTCATAAATTTCTATTATCCTTCCCATTATCTATTGGAACTGATGGTTTGACCATTGCCAGGTCATAGACCTTTATCTATCATTTGAGCATAATGATAGTACAAATTTTAAGAGGACTTGTCTCTACGTAATCAGCTCAAGGTAAGCAAATTCGACCCCAAATTTGCAAATTCGACCCCGAATTATGAAGTTGTGCTTCTTGTATCTACCTAACCAGCTCAGCCAGTCAGCAGATTAGATCCTGCATTTGAGAAGTTTTTGTCCTTATTTGGGAACACTTTGGGAGTGTATTCGTTTAGACGACTACTCAGGAGTATGGTTTATTAAAATTTCCTTAAAAAAGTTTCGAATCTCTTATTGCATTTTCATGGTTAATTTGTTGCTAATGCTGTTTTTGAACTATTATTTTATTTTGGATGTTGCTGTTCTTGAAATCCTATTTTGTTGACAATGGACTGATAAGAAAGACAAAGCATTTAAGTTATCATCAAGTTGGCCAGTATATCAACTGTAAATGTAGTTGCACAGCATGCTACATGGTTCCCCTCAAGAAACACGATTCAAGTTATTGTCTCTGAAGAGTAATAGCCTCTGTTGCTATACAGAGTTGTCACTTTGTCTTTGATAGTTGTATGTTTGGATGCCTAGTTTTTCTGTTTAGGTTTTAAGAAAAAAGTTATTAGACTTTGCATATCTGTACTCATGATGTTTTTCCCAAAACTGTTTTCTGAGTCAAAACACCAAATTGAAAGCAATGCCTTACTGAAAGCAAGGCCTCGTTCTTTTTCTTAAGTTTTCTTGTAGGTTTCTTTTTCAATATTGTCTGCAGTTACAGAGTTTCTCTGTCTTTTTTTTTTGGTAAAATCTTTTTCTTATATCCTATTATGTATGGAGACACATAGGAGTTTATTCTAAATGGAAATTGTTTATGTAATGGAGCTAGTGCAGCAACTTTTGACTTTGCACATGAAGGTAAGGTCTACACCTATGTTATTTTCTCCTACATGTGTTATTTTGTGAATTCCTGATGTTTTGTAAAGTATATTATGTTAAAAATGTCAGTTGTTCAGGAGAAGCTGATGACACTCCCATTAGATGCCTCCAATTGTGTGTCCTTAGGAAACTGCCATTTTAAGAATAAGAAACAAGGGAAGACCACTGTATGCGTCCTTTATACCCTCGTAATTCATTAGCATCATGTGAAGGGTTGGAAACAGAATTTTGTGAGAACTTGGTTTTGGTTCATGACTACTCAGGAGTATGGTTTATTAAAATTTCGCTAAAAAGGTTTCGAATCTCTTATTGCTTTTTTGTGGTTAATTTGTTGCTATTTCTGTTTTTGAACTATTATTTTGTTTTAGATGTTGCTGTTTTTGAAATCCTATTTTGTTGACAATGGACTAACAAGCCAGTATATCAACTGTAAATGTTGTTGCACAGCATGCTACATGGTTCCCCTCAAGAAACACGATTCAAGTTATTGTCTCTGAAGAGTAATAGCCTCTGTTGCTATAAAGAGTTGTCACTTTTTCTTTGATAGTTGTATGTTTGGATGCCTAGTTTTTCTGTTTAGGTTTTAAGAATTAAGTTATTAGACTTTGCATATCTGTACTTATGATGTTTCTCCCAAAACTGTTTTCTGAGTCAAAGCACCAAATTGAAAGCAATGCCTTACTGAAAGCAAGGCCTGGTTCTTCCCTTGTAGCTGATTATAAGACATTGTACAAAGAATTTTATGCGGACTCAGGATGTACTTTAAGCCATTTGGTGTTAGAAATCTGTAAAAATGTACACAATA
This sequence comes from Spiraea crenata, assembly GCA_033992175.1. NCBI lineage: Eukaryota > Viridiplantae > Streptophyta > Magnoliopsida > Rosales > Rosaceae > Spiraea > Spiraea crenata. The sequence continues at coordinate 2,667,761 of JAVBHV010000003.1, read as the reverse complement.
TTAGAAATTATGCAGACTCATGATGTGCTTCAAGCCATTTGGGTTCAATAAAAATCTGTAACAAAATTTACACAATGTTAGATACATCAACTGTGTTTGTCTTGGTTATAATCAATTTCTTTTTCTTTGCAGCATAACGCAGAACCTGAAGTTGTCGATCTCTTAATGGAGGTAAGTTTATATGTATAGCTATACTATTCTTTTGTCAGAAGTTCCCACTAGCCTTTCCAGTTTCTTTGTCGACTTGATAGTTTGACCACTGCGAGGTCGTAGATCCTTATTTGTTACTTGAGCATGGTGATAGTACAAAGTTTAAGAGGACTTGTCTCTGCATAACCAACTCAGCAAGGTAAGCAGATTTGACCCTCAAATATGATGTTGGGCTTCTTGTCTGGAAGAAAAGCATGAATATGTGACACTGAGTAGTTAAATGCAGCAAACCTAACTACAGCTTCAAGCTGATTTTGAGACATTGTACAAAGAATTTATATGCAGACTCATGATGTACTGAAAGTCATTTGGTGTCAATAAAAATCTGTAAATACAATGTTAGATAGGACAATTGTGTTTGGGTTGGTTCTCATTAATTTCTTTTGCTTTGCAGCATAATGCAGAACCTGAAGCTGTCAACCTCGTAATGGAGGTAAGTTTATATGTATAGCTTTACTATTCTCCTTCCCATTTTATTTCTGGAACTCATGGTTTTACCAGTCCCAGGTCGTAGACCTGTGTCTGTTACTTGAGCATGGTGATAGTACAAATTTTAAAGACTTGTGTCTTCATAACCAGCTCAGCAAGGTGGGCAGATTCCGCCATGAATTACAAAGTTGTGCTTCTTGTATGGAATAAAAGCATGAATATGTAAGCCGAAGTAGTTAAATGCAGCAAACCTAACTACAGCTTGAAGCTGATATGAGACATTGTACAAAGAAATTTATGCATACTCATGATGTACTTCAAGCCTTTTGGTGTCAATAAAAATTTGTAAAATGTACACAAAGTTATATAGGATAACTGTCCTTGGTTTGGTTTTAATTAATTTTTTTTTTCAGCATAATACGGACCTGAAGCTGTCGACCTCTTAATAGAGGTAAGTTTACATATATAGCTTTACTATTTTTTTGTCAGAAATTTCTATTATCCTTCCCATTTTCTATCTGGAACTGATGGTTTGACCAATGCCAGGTCATAGACCTTTATCTGTTACTTGAGCATGGTGATAGTACAAATTTTAAGAGGACCTGTCTCTACGTAAACAGCTCAGCACGGTAAACAGATTTGACCCTGAACTACGAAGTTGTGCTTCTTGTCTCTACCTAACCAGCTTAGCAATGGAACCACATTAGATCCGTAATTTAAGAAGTTTTGAGGGAAGAAGTACATTAATTTACATGACTACCAGGAATATGGTTTATTAAAATTTCCTTAGAAAGGTTTTAAGATAAGATCTAGGGGGAAAACTTTGAAGAAATTAATAAGAAATGTATTCATGTAAACCTTATCTTATTAATTTCTTCAAAGGTTTTAAGGGTTGGGGATGATGAGTTATTTGGGTAATGAAGAAAATAAAAACCGCTTGGCAAAGAAAAGAACTTAACTTGCATTCTAGAAATGGTAGCTTCTTAAACCAATAAGTCCTGTGCCTGGTAGGTGAAATCGGTCTGCCTCTTACCTGTCCCTTCAAGCCGTTCAATATCTCGTCTGCCCTTGTCTTCTGTTGTACTCTCCTCTATTGAGATAGGCTGGTAGGCTGCTAACCGTAGCTTAAAAACTCTTGTAAGAGGTTTAAGACGCAAGTTTTATTCTCCAAATGTATCCGATAAAAATCAGCTTTAGAGTTTTTTGCAGGTCTTTTCGTTTTAGATTCAAGTTCCAAGCTTTATATTATTTTTATATATGGTTGTTTGTTGTATATAAATAAAAGGAAACTTTTCTTTTAGGGTGCTTTGTACTGCTACTGTTTCCAGATATCAGTTTAATGTGTCTGCCTTGCATGACCATAAAGTATTTATATCTAAAATTCAAGCTTAGGGTTTGTGCAAAAATTCTCATACCATGCCTTCTCCTTATCTTAAAAAATCTTGCGCATCAGTTGCTTCTCCTTATCTTAAAAAATCTTGTGCATCAGTTGCTTTCTAATATTATTTGCACATCAAACAATAGGGGGCTCTAAGGTACAGTTTGAATTTTCACTCTCTTCCTTCTGCTTGTCTCTCTTATGATTTCCCAGTGTTTATATTTTCTTCTTATCTCCATGTTGTTGGATACCACCCTTGACCATATGCTATTTTAATTTTAGCTTTCACTGCATAGGTTTGGGCATCCTGACTGGAATACCCGGATGAGCTGGATTGTTGACCAATTTTTGGTCAAAAAGTTCCAAGCCAGCTTATGTCCTTTTGATCAAGAATATGTTGGTAACCAGATTGTACTGGTATATTTATTGTTTTACCTTTGGTCTAATAAGTGCGCTTGAGAAGATTAATTTTGTGATGAGAGACCTATATTGCATGCTTATCTGATTCTTTCTAGTTTCTGACATGCAGCTGATGTTGGTTGTTGAGGTCCATCTCAGCACCTCTACACTGTGATTGTCAAGAGCATAAATGATGGTAACTTCTATCTGTTAGACAGAATTCTAATGTGGAGCATATTTATAACTTTAGGTCTAGATGACGACCAAGTACTTTTGAAGTAAAATTAAGGTTTGGATGTGTTGATTTAGAAGAATGACATTCAATTATAATTTTCAGTCTAAATTGATAAATTAGATCTTAGAAGCAATGAAATTTGCGGTTGAACTTTTGGATACATAGGAACAAATCAAACCACATGTTTTGGGAATTAAGCCCGTCTTGTTCACAGTTGAGTTGAACTTATGCTATCAGGGTCTTTTCTTCCAAGCGCTTTATTTTTCATGTTGAATAACTGCTTTCTCTGACACAAGCAATGGATTAAGGCATTTCTAGTGATTGGGTTTTATACACAGGTGTCAAAAAAGAAAACTCGCACTGTGCACCATGTCACGAGATAACCTAATCCAGATCTGTACAGGGAGATGTACGGACAAATCAAGGTCGTTTTACTGTCTGCTTGTAGTTTGCCTCTGATTTAAACAAAAGTACTTTCTTACTCTTTTTTTGTCACTCGGTAAGTACACGTCCTTGAGTGTCTGAATGTCAGATAGAAACAATGTATTTTATTTTATCTAGTCGGGCTAAATTGTCAGTTCCTTGTTATGGTTTGTCTTTTATCAACCTGTACTTATATTTATATTCAACTTAATCTAACGAAGGTGTAATCTAACGAAGGCGTTTGCTACGTGGACCCTAATCTGAAGATTTCTTCTGCCCAATGTTTGTTAATTTTCCGTCACTATTGCATGTGAATGAGATATATGAGGGTGCTATTTCTGAGAGAGTGTCAACAGCAAGGGAAGTACTTGAATTTCAAATCTCTGATTGCATTTTCGTGGTTAATTTGTTGCTATTGCTTTTTTTGAACTATTATTTTGTTTTAAATGTCGGTGTTCTTGAAATCCTATTTTGTTGACGATGAACATAGTGTTTAATTTGTCATCAAGATATCCACTGTAACTGTACTTGCACAGCATGCTACATGGTTCCCCTCAAGAAACATGATTCAAGTTATTGTCTCTGAAGAGTAGTAGCCTCTGTTGCTATAAAGAGTAGTCACTTTGTCTTTTACATTTGTATGTTTGGATGCCTAGTTTTTCTTTTTAGGTTTTAAGAATTAAGTTATTAGACTTTGCATCTACTCATGATGTTTTTCCCAAAACTGTTTTCTTAGTCGAAACACCAAATTGAAAGCAAGGCATGGTTCTTTTTCCTTTTTCTTAATTTTTCTTGTAGGTTTTTTTTTTCAATATTATCTACAGTTACAGAGTTTCACTATCTTTATTTATTAGCAGAAACTTTTTCTTATATCCTATTATGTATGGAAACTCATAGAAGTTTATTCTAAATGGAAATTGTTTATGTAATGGAGCTAGTGAAGCAAATTTTGGCTTTTGACATGAAGGTAAGATTCATACCATGCTTGTGTTAAGATTGTTTCCCATTTAACTAGGGTGGGATGACGTTAGTGCCATGAATACGTGCTTCGTAATTTGGAAATGTCTCCTCTAGTTAAGGATGGAAATTAACAATCTGGCTCCTCTTCGCTTGTGTCCTACGTATAAATTTAGTTTGTATTATCTGTTCTGTGGGAATAAAAGCTGGTATTGGATAAATGTAGCAATACCCAATTAGTGTACATTGTGCAAAAAAATTTATGCAGAACTACTTATTGTGTACTTCAAGCTATTTGGTGTCGATAGAATTATGTAAAATGTACACAATGTTAGATAGGAAAACTGTGTTTGTTTGGTTCTAAATTGGGTTGGCCCTAAATTAAGCAGATTTGTCCCTGAATTAAGAAGTTTTGGCCCTTATTTGGTAACATTTGGGGGAAAAGGTATATTTTTTGTTTACATAACTACTCACTAGGGTGGTTTATTAAAAGTTCCTTAAAAAGGTCTTAAGATAAGATCTAGGAATTTTATTTAAACTTTACAACAAGGGTCATAGGCATGTCTAGAGCTGTCTTAGTGAAGTACCGAACTAATCCACTGGTATAGGTACAAATACCTAGCTCAGGACTTGAATGTTTTTGTTTCTTGAATTCTCTAGCGTTGCCTCCTTTTGACATTTCAAGACCTGGGGGGCATGGGCCTGTCTTCCAACTTCGTACTCAAGTTAACTCAGGGTCTTCTGTTATTTCCCTCTGTTTTATTCAGCTTGTCTCTCATCTCGTTTCTATATGTACATTTTCTTCTCATCTCCATGTGTTGCAGATATATTCCTGGACCCGATGCTATTTTGGTTATAGATTTTGCAGCATGGGCTGGACATGCCGATCGGAATACCCGGAAGAACCGGATGGTTGACCAATTTTTGGTCAAACAATTCCAAGAACCAGCCCAGGTCCCCCGGATCTAAAACCAGTTGGTAACCGAATGGACTGTTATATTTTTTGTGATGTTTAATTTTGTAAATTTATGAATATTATCCACAATGTCAACCATTTATTGAGGGTTTACCCTCTTAACTTACGCTTCATTACATGGGATTGCCTCTAAAAACTCCAACTTCCTTTCCTCTTTCCAAACTTCCATGGCCGATTCTCCATCTCCATCTCAATTATCTCCATCTTCAATCTTCATCCCTAATAAAGTATGGATGAGTAACCAACAGTTTTATCTTCTGTCTGATAAGGGTTTTTGAGAAGTTTATTTTTCTGTGATGAGACCTATATTGCATGTATATCTGATCCTTACAAATTTTTGACATGCATCCACTGATGTTCACCTCGGCACCAAAGCAATGCGCTTTTGAAGGGTAGAAATTATGGTAACTTGTCTCTTTTATTCACACAAAGAAGTTATATCAAGCATCATTTTCTTTTCTACTCAGACAATTTTTGCAATGCTCATGCATGTTCCAAAGAATCAGTGTTCTGTTAAATTCTCAGGTTCTTACAGTTGCAAAGTGTTTTCTACTTGCCACATGTTTATAAGTCTGCATGTGAAAATGAGAAGTATGCTGCCATTTGAAAGAGGTTTTGTTTTTGAACTTTGCTGATTCTAGTGGATCAGCTATAAATTTGTTACTCTGGAATTTATGACTGGCTTTAATTGAATCAGAATCTGTTCCTTGTAATGGTTTCCGAAATTCTGACAGGGTTTTGCTAGTGTCAGTTATACGTATATAACATTCAACCTGTAGGATCGTTCAACCCCAAAGTTCAAGTATCCAACTGGCCGGATGGAGTTTATCATTTAATTTGGGAGTCAACTCCGAGCACCAAAGTAGTTATCATATTTCTATAAAATTAGATACAATTCTAAGGCAATCATCATTATTAATACTACAATTTTGGTATCACAGAAATCTTCATGTTGATAAATTCGTACTAGCTATATGATGATGTGGATTATATCTGATATCCATGGGTTTTCAATACTTAATGAACTATGAATATGAGGTTACTCATCTGCACAAGTTGTTTATGTTTCAGCCGGCAGGTGATTGATGAGGATGTGGGTTCCTTTTGTTTCTCTCACACAATAGCGTTTTGTTGTCAAAGCTGGAATTGATGGACTTGTTGCGCGGAGATCATTTTGAGATTCTAGTTATGGTTATTTCTCGGTACACATGCAGTTCCAATTCGGTTGCATATCTCGTTTCTTCATTTTCTCTGTCTTCTGTTTCTATTCAGGCTAAGAAATTCCTTTACTCTCTAGAGTCTCTACTGCTATTCACTATTCACCCTTCTTTTTGCCTTATGAGGTACTGAATTAACAGAATTAGGAAATCATTGAGCCACTCCAGTCAACACTTTGGGGCATAACCAACAAGAAGTTTATTGAACATGTTTAAGACTACAAGAGCTGTTGGAGGTAAGTGGGGTGTATTAATCTCATGTGTTCTTATGGTTGCCTTTTCCCTGCCATCTGCCGAGCTTTTAGCTTTGTGCTTTCATTAGAAGCAATAATTTTTTCTACGTCAACAAAATCTGCACTTGAACTTCTGGATACGGAGGAACATATCACACCACATATTTTGGTAATTAAGTCCATTTATGTTTACAATCGAGCTGAACTCGGGGTCTTTTTTTCTGAGTTCTTTATATCACCTCCTCTAAAGCAAGCAATGAGTTAAGGCATTTTAATTCATGCTATTGATCGGATTCTATACGAAGAGGACTAAACTCGGTTTTTAACTAAATTTTCTTCGGATTCTAAAAATAGTTGCTGATTTGGAGTCATAAAAGCGATTGTTAGAAGAAAGTGCAACCATGCAAGTCCTTTCTCTGAAAACAATTCAAAGTACTTTCTACGAAGCACTCTCTGTTTCTATTACAAAGTGGGTTAGTAACCGACCGAAACCAACCAAACCTGGTCGGTTTGTGCTATATGGAAACCGATACCTAACCAGTTTCGGTTTGACCGGGCGGTAGCCTTGAACCAATTAATATGAACAAAATGATTCAGCACGTAGTTGTTTCAGAAATCGGTGGTCCAACAAACAAAATGCAATTGAAATTTACTAAATTCAACCAATAATCAAACCATATTAGTTGTAAAATCAAAGTCGAGAGTCGAGAGAAGCCCAGGGCTTCTGCTAAACCCAAAGACGAACTGAAGATTTAAGGTTGTGTAGTTTTGTTTTAATTACTATTTGATGAAAGCCAATAAATCAGATTGGGCAGGTAAGTGTTCGAATCTCCAAGCCTCCAACCTATGATATTAGACTAGGGGTGGGCATAAAATCCCGAATAATCCCATATCCCATATCCCGAACTCCAGTCCTGAATCCGTCCCGAAAAATCCATTTCATTCGGGATTTATTTATATTTTAGTGTACCCCATCTCGTCCTGTCTCGTTTTATACCAAATACCGAATACCAACCGTACCATACCGTACCATTACCCATTGGTACACTACCATTCGGTACAGTTACTGTTCGGTACGGTACACTACCACTACCGAAAACTTTGGTACGGTATTGGTATTGAAAACCCAATACCATGGTATACCATGGCATACCGAATAGTGTATATGCATATTTTATTTAATTTGTTAATAATATTTATAATGTTTTAACCCTTTTTTTTTTTCTCTTCTTCACAAACGGAGCACAATCAAAGCTTCTTCCCGTCCACGAGTTCTCTTTGCAAACCTCACGATGGTGGTAAATTGATTGGGGCTATGCTTGGTAAATTATCCTGGAGCTGTGCTTGGTAAATTATTGAGATAGATGGTTGTTGGTGGTAAATTGATTATAAATGGTTGTATTGTTTCTTTGATTGGTAAACTATGATAATATTGGCTTTGATTTTAATTTTGTACATTGAATTTTAGTACATTAAACATGGTAGATTCTTAATATTGGCTTTCAATTTAATGTTGTAAAATATATAGATACATAGTTTGGTATTGTACCAATACCGAACACTACCGTACCGTACCATACCGTACCAAAACTTTGGTATACCGAAACTTTGGTATGGTATTGGTAGCCATTTTATAGAAACACCCTTAGTTTGGTTCGTACACGGTATTGGGGGTTTGGTACGGTATACCTACCATTCCCACCCCTACCTATGATGGCCTTTGGCCACTCGTTCCTACAGGAAGCACTAATGTTTGCATGGTGCTATTTGATTATGGAGGCAGTTGTTAGCAAGGATTAAAATTTTGGCCGAAACATCGAAATTTCGGAAATTTGGAAGTACCGAAACTTGAATCGGAGTACATATCAATATCATTGAAAAAATATCGAAATTTTGGTAATTTCAGCAAAAATTCAGAAATATGGTGCTGAGGCTCTTGAAAATGACCGAAATTCTTTGGTGAAGATATTGCTTTCTCTTCAAATCAATTTAATCTATTTTTTGTTACTTTAATTTAATCTTTTGACAACCCACCACCATTTCCACGCTCTTAATTATATAGCAACAAAAAAAAAAGACATGTAAGATGAAATTGATTTATGCTTGTTCTGACATCCTACCACCACCTCCACCGTCAGTTCTTCAGCTAACAACTAATACGTAAGAATTGGAATGTTAATGTAATGGTTAGCGTATGTTTCATGAGTCCCACCTTAAGTGTTCCACAATACTTTGATTACACATGCCATGAATAAGTATGTTTTATTAATGAAATTATTTCCTTTCATAAATAATAGCAATTAAAATATTTTTCTAATTGATAGCGTAGTGGAATGTAGAACACGAATTATTCTCCCTTATGTATATAAAAGTTAATTCATACGGACAATATTGCATAACTTAAATGTTAAATTATATATTTTTTATTTTAGAGCCTATAGATAGTAGAGATATTAATTTCTATATTTTCTAGCATATTTTTTGTCTTTTATTTTATTTTTTACCGAAATTTCCACAGAAATCGAAACTTTTTCCAAAATTTCCATAAATTTGGACTACCGAAATTTCAAACCTTGACTGTGAGTGGGAGTTTGAAGCCGGAGCAGATCATCAAAAAGGTGTTTGCGTTAACCACTTTGGTAGACTTTTTATGAGGCTCCAGCAGCAAGTAGTAGCACCTGTTAGAAGACTGATTATGTGGCAATAGAAAATTAGTTTACAGAATAAGGATATGGCGATGTGATACCACATAGTGTTCTAGAATCCAGTTAAATCTGGCCCCGACGCCGGCAAGTTCTATGCAACAAGGGCCATGTCCTGACCAAGTCATGGAAGCCGCCATATCCGGAAAAGGCTAACTCTGTAGTGGACTGTGAGGGAAGAATAGATCATCATCCCGGGACGACCCGTTTCGAGAATCCCCCAAAAATAGTGAAATGACCAAAATGCCCCTTTGGGTCAAACAGTTGACTTTTGAATAATAAGGAATTCCATATTCGATATTGGCCTCTATGCGGAGAGCTCGACGATACGAACGCGTCAGCGATGACGGAATCGAATTCCGTGTTGTAACGAATGAAAAACATTTTTTGGGAAGTTGAAGGCGTGACATGTGGCGAGCCCTCATTGGCTGTTACCACAGTGTCAAATAGGGATTGGGCCAGCTGGTTTGGGTATTTAACTGGTTCAAAAAACCGGTTTACCAAAAAAATGGAAACCCGATCGCCAAAAAAAAAAGCCGAAAGCCCCACCGTTGTTGACCCTTTGCAGACGACGGATCGGACCGGCGATCACCGGCATCTTCTTCCCCTCGCCGAGACGAAGCCGGAGCACCCCTCATCGTCAACGGAAACACACGAAATCCGTGAGCTTTCCGGCGAGATTCCTGCCAGCACAGTGAGAGGTGAGTCACGAAAGTTGGATTTTTGGATTCCTCTCGTTCCGTAGATGAATTTTGATATAAGGATCATTTGATTTTGTTGAGAATTGAGGAAGTTAGAGGATTTGAAATCAGATGAATAGTCACCGGAAAATTCCCAGTTTCCGGCGATTGTAGCGGCGGCCGGCATGGCGGAGAGGATGAACTCGCCGGAATTTGGAATTCTCCAGATTCCGATGAGGTTACCGGCGCCGGCACAGCGGCGGTGACGTCGGCGCGGCGGTGGTGCGGCGGCAATGATGTCACCGACGGGTGCTGACGTCAGCTGCCACGTAGGTGCCGCGTCAGCGACACGTGGCTGCCACATGGGCACCACGTCAGCACTTGTCAGAACCACATCAGCGCCGGTGTGCTGATGTGGCAGCCGTTGACCGAGGTTGACCAGCTGTTGACCGACGTTGACTATGGTTGACCGACCACTTTTCCGAGTGGAAACGACGTCCCGGATCCAATGGCGAACTCCATTTTGCCATCCGAGATATGGTTATACCCCAATTGAGTAAAACGTTGGGAATTAGGGTTTTACGGGCTCTCATTTAGTTTGTTTATTAATTGTTATTCCTTGGTATTGTTAGGTAATCAGTTCCCGAGGAATCAGTGTAACCGACCCGAGCCTACGGACGACGACGACGATCACGCGGCATATCTGTGAGTGGACGATTTTGGTTTTATGTGCGGTTTGAGTGTGCTATACTTACTGTATATTTATATTCTTAGATACTTATGCTTATTAAATGGTTTTGCTGGTTGTTATTGCTATTGTTGTTTAATTTTTGTTTGGTTGTTGTTGGGTATGTTTGTTTGATATTAGTACTGTTAGTGGCCCACTAGTTGGATCGGGAGGTATGGCCCTCATCCAATAGATAACGGTCGGGTGATATGGCCCTCGACCACACCTTATATCTTGGACGGGTGATATGGCCCTCGTCGAGATCACGTTGCAGTTTTAGGATTGGTTTGTGTGTGTAGTTTTGCCTCGTGTGTAAGTTATTGTACGTGTTAGCTGGGTTGAGGTATGGTATTTATTTTACTATGTGTTTTGACAGAGGGGGTTATTGGCATATCTGTTAAATGATTTTCACTGACTTCTTTTTCCTTCCACTCACCCTTGTTTTTGCGCCCCCTCAGGATTTCATTCTGAAGTGCATCACCGAGACGACTGAGATCTGCCGATAGCTCTATTCCCATTATCGAAGTGTAGGAGTTCTTCGTTGTCCTTCAGGCAGGTCATTGTTAAGCTGTACAACTATTTGTTTCGCCCTTGGGGCTGTTGTGGTTTTGTGTTTTCCCTTCCGTTGTAGATGCTCTGATACTATGTTGTAATTCTTCTCTTACGTTTTCTGTCCTTTTTCGTTGTTTAAGGCTTCGTCACTCTTTGGGGGTGATGGCCGCACTCCCGGGCCCCACTTTTTGGATCGGGGTGTGTCACATCCCCACATATGTATGTGGTTATCTGAACAGTTTCATTTTATTTCTTTCATCCATCTCTTCCAACCTGTATAGGTATGTGATCACTCACGTTTAGACTATGTTTATACCGTCAAATTCTATGTTATTGAGCATAAACCAGTTGCATTTACTAGTTTTGTGCAAGTGTGCAGCATATAGGTCAAATGATGCAAAAAGGACCCACTGGAGCATTTTGGTGTGATTTCAGCAGAAAAGTTAGTTTCTGTTGAAAAAGTTAGTTTTCAAGGATCATATGAGAACGTTGACCAATATTGAGAACTACACCAAACTCGACATGTTAGGACAACCACAAGGATGTTAGATAACAGCCCAAATCGACGGTTCGTCAATCGGAGCCCTAACATCCGCTCTACGCCTGTTTCAATAATTGCTGCTCGGTTTGACCGAAAACTGACCGAAGCCCAAGTTGAAGGCCTGATTGTGCTCTGAAGATTGGGAAATGTATCCAGACTTATTTTAGCCTATATTCAGAGATTATTCACCCTAACCAAAGAAGGAAAGAAGATCCAATTCGAATTTGAATCAGATAAGGTAAAATCTGATTTGAAAAGGGCAATTGATAACAGAAAGTCAGCTAGGGTTTCCCACGAATTTTGGGGAGATTCTCCACTATAAATACAAGGCTTAGGTCAGAGAAAAGGATTCACGCATAGCCTCCTTCATCCTTCGGCCTTGGACTTCGCCTTCTGTTCCTAAGGCCATCTCTAGCAATAGAGGGTCTAAATGTCTCTTGGGCTAAAATTTAGCCCCCAAAATAATATATTTTTATAATTTAGGGTAGCCTTAAATTTTACCATTTTTAGTAAGGAAAGGCTAAATTTCCTATTTTTTAAATATTTTATTAATTTTAATGTATTATGTGGTTCGTATTTGGTGTGGTGAGTAACAATTATCATTTACTAAGAACCATTTTTGAACAAAGAACCATTTTGAACAAGTTTAAGCATTTTGAACAAAGTTTGGATTTATATACGCCGTTAATTCTTATAAGCTCCGATGACTCTGAATTTCGGATATGTTTTAGGAATCGAGGCAATGAACAATTTTTGTGAAGAATGTTTTTTGATTTGAGCAACAAAAACTGGGCGTTTGGGCTGTAGCAGTTTTGGGTGGGCTCCGCAAAAGGGGCTACCTAAAGGGCTACGGGTAGCCACCCCTTTGGCCCTTTAGCCCACTTTATAGCCATTTAGCCTTTTAGCCCTTGCATTGCTAAAGATGATTTTTAACAACAAAAACGGGCTAATAGTGTTTAAACTACCTCTAAAGTCCACTGCTAAAGATAGCCTAAGCACCGTCTGCTGCGCCACCACCGTGAAGATCACCAGTTTTCCTATCTCTTCATCATTTGTTCGTATCATGCTTGTTCAATTCTCCTCTGTATCGTTCTTGTTCATGATGTGTAACTAAATTCTATCTAGGAATTGCGATGTAGCCCTTGCAAACTGTTCTGTGTTATTATGTTGAATGCAATCACATGATATCTGATTCTTGTTTTCTATCATTGACTTAATTATAAGGTGTTTTGTTTCGTTTATGATTGGCCATCAAAACTGTTGCATATCATCTTACTTAGTCATAATTAGCTTAGACACCCATGAGTTATTGTGATGGACTTATGATTGAAAAGAGGAAGTTTGCTATGCAGACACCATGCCATGTGACTGTTTGGTCCTTTTACATGTTTCCTTTGTCCTTTAAGCATTCTATCTTGTTATCTAGACTAGGCACCATAGCTAGGTTGTTGGGTTGAATAGTTGGTCACAATCGGTACACCAAACGGATGATCATTTAAAAGAGAAATGGAACCTTGAATGCAGATACCAATTGTGATTGTGTGACTCATAATATGAACAAAATAGGATGTTTGTGGTGAAGTCGTAGTGCCTAGTGACACACCCCGCCCTGAAAAGTGGGGCCTGGGAGTGCGGCCATCGCCCGGACGGGTGACGAAGCCTGGACTAACACGTAACGACAACCCAAACAAGGTAAAACCAACTAAAAGCAAGACTTGGGTCGAAGCCCAATAGAATAAATAACAACAATGTATCAGAGCATCTACAACGGAAGCAAACTACACAACTGTACTGCCCGAAGGCGAAATAAAACACAATACAGCTACGTACGCCAACTACAGTCAAAAGACGGGTAGCAAAGAGTCTCCCACTCTTTGTGACCAAGAACAGAGCTATACTGACTTATGCCGCTCCTCTCGGTGGTGCTCAACAGTCTCAAGTCCTGAGGGGGGCGCAAAACAAAGGTGAGTGGACAGGGAAAATAAACGTCAGTGAAAACCGTTATAAAACATAGTAATAATAACCCCCACAGTTGAAAACCAGTAATAATAGTATACGACTATACTATAATAAGCATACAATAACAACCAAAAACACAGCACGAGATAAGGGACAATAAACCATCACACATAAATAGAATATATGGCCATGATCGAAGGGTGAGGGGACTTCACCCCAACACCGATGGGTGGCAAGGGGACTTCACCCCAATACCAATGGCAAGGGGACTTCACCCCAATACCAATAAATTAGGGTAAGGGGACTTCACCCCAAACCAATAAATAGGGTAAGGGGACTTCACCCCAAACCATCACAGAAAGGGCAAGGGGACTTCACCCCAATACCGATATAAAGGGGTAAGGGGACTTCATCCCAAACCGACCTGCACCTGCACATGACAATACCGAGCAATCCACAATCAACCCATCATAACCAGCATAGAATCAACATAACCAGCACATACATGTCTCCCAAGCTCCATAACAGTCAACACCAACAAATATCCCACAATCACATCATCATATCATATATGTGTATAAACATAAACATGCTCGAACGATACTCAAAACCATACGCCAACAACCAACCAACATATCACCAGAGCATATAGATACGTATACATAATATAAAGCATACTCAAACAATACTTTAAAACCAAAACCCGTCCACTCACAGATATGCCGGGCGATCGTCGTCGTCCTCCTCGTCTATCTGAGCGGTTCGGTTATAGTGGTACCTCGGGAACCGGTCACCTAACAATCCCAAAGAATAACGATTAATAAACGAACCAAACGAAAACCCGTAAAACCCTAATTCCCCACGTATCACTCAATTAGGGTACAACCGTATCTCGGATGGCAAAACGGAGTTCGCCATTGGATCCGGAACGTCGTTTCCACTCGGAAAAGTGATCGGTCAAACTTGGTCAACGCCGGTTAACGGTGTTGACCAACCGGTCAACGTTTGCTGACGTCAGCACTCCGGCGCTGACGTGGCACTGACACAATGCTGACGCGGCGCCGACTCAGTGCTGAGGTGGGAGCTGACGTCATCATCGGTGATGACGTCATCACCGCCGTGCCGGCCGCCGCTACAGTCGCCGGAAACTGGGAATTTCCAGGTGACTATTCATCCGATTTCAAAACCCTCTATCTTCCTCAATTCTCAACCAAAATCAACGATCCTTATATGAAAATTCATCTACGGAACGAGAGGAATCGAAAAATCATACTTTCGAGACTCACCTCCAACTGTGCTAGCCGGAATCATGCCGGAAAACTCGCGGATTCCGTCGAGCTTGTTGCCGGCGATTCTGAAGGTTGCATGATACGACCCGTTCTGAAAAATTTCCCAAATAGAGTGAATTGACCAAAATACCCTTACGGGTCAAATGGTTGACTTGGAATAGTACGAAAACCCCTTGACCAATGTTAGACTCTATGTGAAGAGCTCGATGTTACGAACACATCCGCGAAGACGGAATTGGATTCCGAGTTGAAACGAACGTGTTACGGGCGAAAAACAAAGTTGAGGTGTTGTAGGTTTTGACATGTGGCAAGCCAGGATTGGCTGTTGCCACAGTGTCACACAGTGATTGGGCCAGCTGGTTTGGGTATTTATGACCGGTTTGCAAAACCGGGTTTCCAAAAACAGAAACCCGATCGCCCAAAAACGCTGAAAACCTTCATTGCCGTTGACCCTTCGCGGGCGACGGATCGGGCCGGCAACCACCCGCATCGGCTTCGCCTCATCGTCACGAACACGGAGCACCAAGGATCGGAGCCAGCAACCGTCGGAATCGCCGGCAACGACGTCGACGGAATCCGCGAGCTTCCCGGCGAGATTCCGGCCAGCACAGTTGGAGAAATGAGGGAGATTGGACTTAGAATGCCGACGGGGTTTTCCGGCGACGTTTTGGTGTTTTCCGGCCAACTCCGGCGGAATTTCGAGAAACCGAAGGTGATCAGTTCCCGAGGAATCAGCGCTACCGACCCGAGCCTACGAACGACGATGACTACGATCGCTCGGTATCACTGTGAGTGGACGGGTTTTGGTTTTAAAGTATTGTTTGAGTATGCTTTATATAATGTTTACGTATCTGTATGCTTTGGTGATATGTTGATTGGTTGTTGGCGTATGGTTTTGAGTATCGTTCGAGCATGTCTATGTTTATACACATATATGATATGATGATGTGATCGTGGGATATTTGTTGGTGTTGACTGTTATGGAGCTTGGGAGATATGTATGTGCTGGTTATGTTGATTCTATGCTGGTTATGATGGGTTGTTTGTGGATTGCTCGGTATTGTCATGTGCAGGTGCAGGTCGGTTTGGGGTGAAGTCCCCTTACCCCTTTATATCGGTATTGGGGTGAAGTCCCCTTGCCCTTTCTGTGATGGTTTGGGGTGAAGTCCCCTTACCCTATTTATTGGTTTGGGGTGAAGTCCCCTTACCCTAATTTATCGGTATTGGGGTGAAGTCCCCTTGCTATTGGTATTGAGGTGAAGTCCCCTTGCCACCCATCGGTGTTGGGATGAAGTCCCCTCACCCTTCGATCATGGCCATATATTCTGTTTATGTGTGATGATTTATTGTTCCTTATCTCGTGCTGTGTTTTTGGTTGTTGCTGTATACTTATTATAGTATAGTCGTATACTATTATTACTGGTTTTCAACTGTGAGGGTTATTATTGTATGTTTTGTAACTGTTTTTCACTGACGTTTATTTTCCTGTCCACTCACCCTTGTTTTTACGCCCCCTCAGGTCTTGTTACTGTTGAGCACCACGGAGACGAGCGGTTGAAGTCAGGGTAGCTCTGTCATGGGTCACGAAGAGTGGGAATCTTTCTGTCGTTTTGGGTTGTCTAAGGCTTCGTCACCACGTGTCGGTGATGGCCGCACTCCCAGGCCCCACTTTTCGGGGCGGGGTGTGTCATTGCAGCCGCCGATCCTTGGTGCTCCGTGCTCGTGAGGATGAGGCGAAGCTGATGCAGGTGGTCGCCGGCCCGATCCGTCGTCGGCGAAGGGTCAACGGCAATGAAGGTTTTCGGCATTTTTGGGCGATCGGGTTTCTGTTTTTGGAAACCCGGTTTTGCAAACCGGTCATAAATACCCAAACCAGCTGGCCCAATCACTGTGTGACACTGTGGCAACAGCCAGTCCTGGCTTGCCACGTGTCAAAACCTACAACACCTCAACTTCGTTTTTCGCTCGTAACACGTTCGTTTCAACTCGGAATCTAATTCCGTCTTCGCGGATGTGTTCGTAACATCGAGCTCTTTGCATAGAGTCTAACATTGGTCAGGGGGTTTTCGTACTATTCCAAGTCAACCATTTGACCCGTAAGGGTATTTTGGTCAATTCACTCCATTTGGGAAATTTTTCAGAACGGGTCGTATCACCTAGGCTCTTTAACCTGCCTTTACATAACTATTTCAGTTCAACATTTAGTATTTTCTCTCTGTTTACGGTTTTAAAGTTCTTTTCACAAAAACCAAACCTGAAAACCTGATTTCCCTTTCTGTTTACTGACTTGTGCGATTTCATATCTAGTTTTGTTTTAGTGAGTAATTTTGAGTTCTATTGAGTCCTTGTGGGTTTGACATCCGTACTTGTGCAGTACTATACTAGTATATTGTTTGTGTGCGATTATATCATCAATAATTTTGGCGTCGTTGTCGGGGATTGATTATAAGTTCTTACCATTACTTACTTTACAAGATACTGTGTTATCGTTTAAGTTTAGAACTAACTTTTTCTTTGTTTTTGTTTCTGATTGTGCATGAGTAAAACAGAATTACTAGATCAAGTTGTTGCGTCTCTTAGACGTTCACAAGGAGGATCTAGTATACAGCCGAAGAGGGTAGTACAATCACTAGAAGAAGGGGTTGCAACAGCAAAGGAAGCAGCCTTAGCTACTTTCTCCAATGAAGTGGAGTCCTCCATTTCTGCGTCCGACACCGAATCTGAACAGAGCATAATTCCGGAGATCGAAATGGGAGATCAAGATGGTGATGAGCGAGCACTTGAGGACTATGCTCATCCTATCATACCCAACTCTCCGTCATGCATTCAGCTATTAGAGGTAGCGAGGAATTATGAGCTTAAATATTCTCATTTTAATATGCTTCCATCTTTCTATGGTTTACCTAATGAGAATCCCTTAGCTCATATGAAAGAATTTTACATAGTTGTGAATTCATTGCCATTGCAGAACATCACGGAGAATGAATTAAGGATGAGGGTCTTCCCCTACACCTTAAAGGACAAGGCAAAGATGTGGCTAATGACTTTAGCTCCATCATCACTCACAACTTGGGATGCTGTCAACAAGAAATTCCTTGAAAAGTGGTTCTGACCATAGAAGACGGCTGCCTTGAGAAGTCAAATCTGCACATTCTCGCAGCCAGACGGTGAATCAATTAATGGGAGTTGGGAACGCTTCAAAAATCTCCTGCTGGAATGTCCACATCATGGGTTACCTCTATACCTTCAAATTCAGATTTTCTATGATGGCTTAACCCCTATTTGCCAAAGTACAATTGACAATGCTGTAGGTGGCTCTCTGAAGAAGAAAACAGCGGTTGAATCCCAAGCAATCATTGAGATGTTGGCATCTAATGCTCAACACAATAGCGTTCTGGGAAAACAACATGTTCATGGAGTTAATAATGATTTATCTATGCAAGTTCAGATTTGCAGAGGAAGCTTGATGCAGTACTTAACTTAGTACCTAAATCATCTAAGGTGTATGCCATCTGCAATACTTCGGGCCACGCCACACATTTGTGTCATGCAAGCGCTGCCAATCCCGAATTTGTTCAAGAACAAGTCAATTTCACGAACTCATACCCAAATCAGAGGCAAAGATTTGATCCATATTCCAACACTTACAATCCGGGTCTAAAGTTCAATCCCAATCTGTCATGGAGCAACCCAAACATGTTTTAAACCCACCAAGTTCTTCATTCCAACAACAGCAGCAACAACAACATAAATCATCACCGTCTCTTGAAGAAACGATGAAGATGCTTGCCCAAAATACTCTGCAATACCAACAAGCAACCAATAGTACCCTTCAACAACATACTGCTACCCTAACGAAATTGGAGGTGCAAATTGGTCAAATTGCATATGCATTGAACCAAAGAGAGTCAGGAAAGCTACCTAGTCAATCGACATTGATCACACGCCATCAGGAGCAAGCTAAGGCTGTTAAGACTCTACGAAGTGGTAAGGTTATTAATAATGGCATTGGTGTTGAAATTTATGATGAATATTTGGATACAGGAATAGGTGAAAAAGAGAAAGGTGATGAGAAGCATCGTGAGGAGCAAGAGAAGGTCGATGCAGCGAAGGACATGACCAAAATGCAGAAAACTTCCAACTCCTATGTGCCACCAATTCCATTCCCCGAAAGACTTGCAAAGAGCAAGCAGGATAAGACCTTTAGAGACCTAATTGATATGTTGAGTAAAGTTAATGTTAATTTACCTCTACTTGATGTTATTAAGAATATTCCTGCCTATGCTAAATTTTTCAAGGAATTGACCAAGAAGACCTATGCACCAAATGAGAAGATTGATGTGTCGGAAAATGTAAGTGCAGTTTTGCAAAGAAATTTACCACCAAAGTTGAAGGATCCGGGCAGTTTCTCCATCAATATCAACATTGGTGGTCAGCTTTTGGAGAAAGCAATGCTTGACTTAGGATCGAGTATCAATTTGATGCCGTACTCAGTTTATTTGTATCTTGGTTTAGGGGAGCTTAAAGCTACTACAATTTCATTGCAATTGGCAGACCGTTCTATTAAGTATCCGAGAGGTATAGTTGAAGATATTTTGGTTCAAGTGTATAAACTAATATTGCCTGTTAATTTTGTAGTACTTGCTATGGAGGATGCCCCAATTCATGATCGAAGGCTGCCCATTCTTCTTGGAAGGCCTTTTATGGCTACAGCTCATACAATGATAGACATTCATAATGGGTTGTTGTCTATGACTGTTCTTGGTGAGACCGTTCAGTTTAAAGTGTTTGAATCTCTTTCTCACCCTTCTACTTCACTTGACTATTTTTCAATTGATATACTTGATCAGCTTGTGGTGTCTACATTTTTGCAGGAGCAATCACAAGATGTGTTGGAGAATGTCTTAACACAATCTTCAAGTGAATATGCAGATGATTCAGAGAAAAGAGAGGTGGCGACTGCTCTAGAGCTCTGAAACCACTCCCCATTAATGTCGCAGTGCCAATTGAGGAACTAGAACCATTCACTGCCAAGCTAATCCCCTCCATTGCGAAACCACCAAAAGCTAGAGCTCAAAACACTTCCATCACACCTCAAATACACTTACCTTAGTGACAATGAGAGTCTTCCCGTGATCATTGCATCAGACCTAAACCCATTAGAAGAGGATAAGCTAGTAAGAGTGCTTAAGGAGTACAAGTCAGTAATTGGCTGGTCCATTGCCGATATCAAAGGAATTAGCCCCACTATGTGCACGCACCGGATTCTAATGGAGGAAAGAGCTGCTCCAAAACGAGACCAACAGCAGAGGTTGAATCCAAACATGAAGGAAGTTGTGAGAGCTAAAGTGTTGAAATTATTGGACGTAGGAGTCATATACCCTATTTCCGATAGCAAATGGGTTAGTCCAGTGCAGGTGGTACCGAAGAAGAGTGGAATCACTGTGGTGACTAATGAGAAGAATGAACTTGTGCCCACAAGGATGACAACTGGGTGGTGTGTTTGTATTGATTATAGGAAACTGAATTCAGCCACTTGAAAGGATCACTTCCCTTTACCTTTTATTGATCAAATGCTTGAAAGGTTTGCTGGTCACTAACATTATTGTTTTCTTGATAGTTATTCAGGTTATAATCATATTCCAATAGCTCCAGAAGACCAAGCAAAGACCACATTCACGTGCCCTTTCGGTACATTTGCTTATAGAAGGATGCCATTCGGTTTGCGCAATGCACCTGCCACGTTCCAGCGATGCATGATGTCCATCTTCTCAGATATGATAGAGCGGTTTATTGAGGTATTTATAGATGATTTCTTAGTTTTTAGTTCTTCATTTGATACTTGCCTTCACCACCTATCTTTAGTGCTCGAAAGATGCCAGGAAACCTATCTAATTTTGAATTGGGAGAAGTGCCATTTCATGGTACAACAAGGAATTGTCCTTGGGCACAGAGTTTCTAGCAAAGGGATCGAATTGGACAAAGCCAAGATTGATAGAATATCAAATCTTCTACCACCAACTTCAGTCAAAGCAATGCGAAGTTTCCTTGGTCATGCAGGTTTTTATAGGCGTTTTATCAAAGATCTTTCCAAGATAACTCGTCCCTTATGTAACTTGTTAGCTAATGACATTTTCAACCTTGATAGTGCATGTATGCTTGCTTTTGAAACTCTTAAACGTCAACTAACTTTTTCCCCTATCATAACTGCCCCAGATTGGTCCTTACCATTTGAATTGATGTGTGATGCTTCCGATTATGCAATAGGAGCTGTCCTAGGTCAAAGAGTCAATAAATTGCCCCATGTGATATACTATGCAAGTAGAACTTTGAATGATGCACATATCAATTACACAACCACAGAGAAGGAATTGCTTGTTGTTATCTATGCTTTAGAAAAGTTCAGAGCATATCTCATTGCTTCCAAAGTGATTGTGTACACAGATCATGCAGCCTTGCGTTACTTGTTAACCAAGAAAGAAGCCAAGCCGGGGCTAATTTGTTGGATCCTTTTACTACAAGAGTTTGACCTAGAAATCCGAGACAAGGGTAGCAAGGAAAATGTTGTGGCTGACCATCTTTCCCAAATCATTCACTCAGAAGGAGTGCAAGAAACACAAGTGCCAATTACGGAGACATTCCCTGATGGGCAACTACTGGCTGTACAAGAACTTGAACCATGGTATGCTGATCTTGTCAATTTTCTTTCTTGTGGTATTATTCGTGATGAACTAACGTCGCAGTAAAGAAAGAAATTCTTGTCCATGGCGAAACATTACATGTGGGACGATCCATATTTGTTCAAGTATTGCCCAGATCAAATTATCCGACGATGTGTGCCTGAACGGAGCAGCAAAGCATACTAAGTTTCACTCACGAGTTCGCTTGTGGAGCACAATTCGGTGCCAAGAAAACAGCGCTTAAGATTTTGCAATCTGGTTTCTTTTGGCCCACTTTATTCAAAGATGCGTTTGATTTTTGTTCCATGTGTGATAGGTGCCAGAGAATGGGGAACATAAGCAGTCGAAATCAGATGCCATTGACAAACATTTTGGTTGTAGAACTGTTTGACTTTGGGGAATTGACTTCATGGGTCCGTTTCCTTCCTTATTTGGTTACACATATATCTTAGTGGCAGTTGATTATGTGTCCAAAAGGGTTGAAGCGGAGGCCACAAGAACAAATGATCACAAGGTGGTGCTGAAGTTTCTAAAAGAACATGTTTTTACCAAGTTTGGTACACCAAGAGCAAGTCACTTCTGCAACAAACCATTCGAAGCTCTCATGAAAAAGTACAACATCACTCATCGAGTTTCTACATCATATCATCCGCAAACCTCAGGCCAAGTTGAAATCAACAATCGCGAGATAAAGAACATTTTGATGAAAACTGTCAGCCCTACAAGGAAGGATTGGTCAACACGATTGACTGATGCATTGTGGGCTTACCGAACAGCATACAAGACGCCTATCGGAATGAGTCCTTATCGACTTGTGTTTGGTAAAGCGTGCCACCTGCCAATGGAGTTAGAACATCGTGCATTGTGGGCCATTAAGAAGTTGAACTTTGATCTTCAAGCTGCTGGTGATGCAAGGAAACTGCAACTGAATGAGTTAAAGGAGATGCGGAATGAAGCGTATGAAAACTCAAGGATATACAAGGACTGCACCAAACTGAATCATGACCGAAAGATAATTCAAAAGGATTTCTCTCGAGATATGAAAGTCCTTTTGTTTAACTCACGGCTTCGGTTGTTTCCAGGAAAGCTAAAGTCTCGTTGGCTCAGTCCTTTTAAAGTTCATGAAGTTTTTCCTCATGGTGCTATGGAGATTGAGAACATTCGGAATGGCAAGCCTTTCAAAGTTAATGGGCAAAATTTGAAGCCGTATTTGGACATTAACTTCGTGGACTCTCTTGAGTTCCAAGCCGTTTGACCCTCTTGTACGTCTCGCCTAGACATTAACTCAAGCGCTAACTGGGAGGCAACCTAGTCAGGTTTTGTGTTCCTTTTTGTTCTTATTTTCAGTTTGTGTCTTTAAAAGTCAGTTTTGGTCAACGTAGGTCAGTTTTGGTCAACGTTGGTTAGTTTTGGTCAGTTGTGTTTTTTGTCTACTCCTATTCATGCAATTTAACATTGAGGACAATGTTTAGTTTAGGTTTGGGGGTGTGGTTTTAAAATTTTGTGTCTTTTTGTTGTCGTTTTGTCGGTTATTGTAACAAGATTGGACTATTGAGGGTTTTGATCATTGTTTTACAGTAACCGTGTGAGAGTTTCCATGAAAAGGAATCGTAGTATTTCCCTTTTCCCATAGTCATTACTTGCGGTGTGATCAGCAAAGAGAATTGGATCCAAATACATGGAGAAGAATAGTGGAGACAAGCTGAGTGAGGCAAAACCAAAATGCATCGGAGTGAGGGATGGGTTGAAGACTGTCCTTGAGACAGTCAAACATATTCCATAATTTTCTTTGTTTTTAATATTCACTTCAAATGATCTCATTATGCCGTTTTAAAACGAATACTAAGAATATTTCTCCCCTGCAGATACTTCTCATGAAAGAATCCACCAAAGTGATGTTAGGCTATGTGTGCAGCCACCTAAAAGCCGGTCATATCCAACCCATGTGTGTGCACCATCAGCCTATTTGAAGCCAAACACTCAAGCCATTTCTTTCATCACCTTCATCATCACCTACCTTTATCTCGGTCTTGAGATATTTAACCTGTTACTAGCCAAACCTTATACTTAGAGAACAGACAATTAAGAAGATGCAATAATATATGCTACTGATTCAACCAAAATGTCACAGCAGGATGAAGATACTCAACTCCAAATCCAAGAGTGATCAAGCTCAAGCTTGGGTTCAATATTCAAATCCGAGACCCAATACAATGATGTTGTCCAATAAAGTTCAAAGAACATACTTCCAGTCATAAAGTTCAAATCAAAGCGGAACTGTGATCCAGTGAAGGAACATCATCAAGAACTTGTTCATCTTGAAGAATCTATTCAAGAAGTGCATCACCACCCAACATGAAGACAAATTTCTGTTTCACTAAGTTTCCGTCCTCCTACCCATTCTTTCATAAACCCTTAACCTAGCCAACCCGTTACAATCGTGTCAAAGACCTAACTGATTGGTGGAGAAGCATTCATGAACTGGTAAGTATCTTATTCTTAGTATTTTGATTCCATTCATGAGATCTGTCCTGAAATAAGTACCTTTGTTTCTTTACATCTGGTATGTGAGACTTTTGATTCCTTATAAGTAACTCTACTCACATATGCACTGGAGAGTGACACCCCTAGGTTCTAAACACAACAGTGAACCATGAAAGGACAAGAGTCGAGGCGATTTCTATCTTCATATTTGGGTCTGATTACTTGATGCCATGAATCCAAGAGAATGACTACCCCTATAGACTGCGATTCCTCGACAATGGAGACATCTTTCTTGTGTTCTGTAGAGTGGTGAATGATTTTCATTATTTCATTTAAGCTACAATAACCACTTGTTTTGTAGAAGTTTGTGGGCGTCTTCGCTGTAAACCCTCACGAGACTTCACTCGTCCTGTAGGGGTCACCTAGTGGTTTAATACGCTTGTTGCACATGCTCAGTGCAATCATATCGCTTACGAAAGTAGTCTAGACTTTCAGTTTTTTATTTTTTTTTCTTTTTTCATTCAGAGTTTTGCTCGAGGACTAGCAAAAACTAGGTTTGGGGGGTATTTGATCACTCATGTTTAGACTATGTTTATACAGTCCAATTCTATGTTATTGATAGTGTTTTGAGCATAAACCGGTTGCATTTAACTAGTTTTATGCAAGTGTACTGTCAAATGATGCAAAAAGGGACTCACTGAAGCATTTTGGTATGATTTCAGCAGAAAAGTCAGTTTCTGTTGAAAAAGTCAGTTTTCAAGGATCATATGAGAACGTTGACTAATATTGAGAATTACACCAAAATCGACATTTTAGGACAACCACAAGGATGTTAGATAACAGCCCAAATCGACAGTTCGTCAATCGGAGCCCTGACGTTCGCTCTACGCCTGTTTCAAAAATTGCTGCTTGGTTTAACCGAAAACTGACTGAAGCCCAAGTTGAAGGCCCGATTGTGCTCTGAAGATTGGGAAATGTATCTACTCTTATTTCAGCCTATATTCAGAGATTATTCACCCTAACCAAAGAGGGAAAGAAGATCCAATTCAAATTTGAATCAAATAAGGTAAAATCTGATTTGAAAAGGGCAATTGATAATAGAAAGTCAGCTAGGGTTTCCCACGAATTTTGGGGAGATTCTCCACTATAAATACAAGGCTTAGGTCAGAGAAAAGGATTCACACTCAGCCTCCTTCATCCTTAAGCCTCGGACTTTGGTTTATGTTCCTAAGCACCGTCTGCTGCGCCATCACCGTGAAGATCACCAGTTTTCCTATCTCTTCATCGTTAGTTCGTATCATGCTTGTTCAATACTCCTCTGTATCGTTCTTGTTCATGATGTGTAACTAAATTCTATCTAGGAATTGCAATGTAGCCCTTGCAAACTGTTCTGTGTTATTATGTTGAATGCAATCACATGATATCTTATTCTTGTTTTCCATCATTGACTTAATTATAAGGTGTTTTGTTTCATTTACGATTGGCCATCAAATCTGTTGCATATCATCTTACTTAGTCATAATTAGCTTAGACACCCATGAGTAATTGTGATGGACTTATGATTGAAAAGAAGAAGTTTGCTATGCAGACATCATGCCATGTAACTCTTTGGTCCTTTTACATGTTTCCTTTGTCCTTTAACCGCTCTATTTTGTTATCTAGACTAGACACCATAGCTAGGTTGCTGGGTTGAATAGTTGGTCACAACCGGTACACCAAACGGATGATCATTAAAAGAGAAATGGACCCTTGAATGCAGATACCAATTGTGATTGTGTGACTCATAATATGAACAGGATAGGATGTTTGTGGTGAAGTCGTAGTTCCTAGGCTCTTTAACCTGCCTTTACATAACTATTTCAGTTCAACATTTAGTATTTGCTCTCTGTTTACGTTTTTAAAATTCTTTTCACAAAAACCAAACCTGAAAACCCGATTTCCCTTTCTGTTTACTGACTTGTGCGATTTCATATCTAGTTTTGTTTTAGTGAGTAATTTTGAGTTCTATTCAGTCCTTGTGGGTTCGACATCCGTACTTGTGCACTACTATACTAATATATCCTTTGTGTGCGATTATATTATCAACAGTATGTGCATACACCTATTGTACTCCTTCCGTAGTTTACTATTGTTTAGGCGTAGGATGGGCATACAGAACTTGAAGACGTGTCGACAGGTAACACAGGAATCGAAACGGCAAAGATCAATAGCCTACCAAGCTCGATTCAATTTCACATCAGCTCAATCCAGTTTCATAAGCAGTACAACACCACACTCAATTACAGGATAAAGAATACCGCTCAAACAGGGAAAAATAAAGGAATAGAGGAAAAGGTTTTCACTTGTAAGGTATAACAAGCAGATATCGGGAATAACCCCCCACCAAGAAAAAAACATCCTATTGGTAAATTACGATATCTTTACATAAATCCAGAGAGCCATGCCTCGGAGCTTTAGATTATACTGTAGCTGTTGTCGTCATCTGTTTTAATGTAACACATAATTGCCAGTACAAATACGAAAAAGGATGAGAGCTCCATTGCCAAGGCTCCCCAACCAATAACACCAGCATGCTTCAAGATAGCAGGTATAGCAATGCTTCCGATAGCTGAAGCTCCAGTCAGGAACTTGGTTGCATTAACCCAGCTGTCTCAGCAGGGAAGAAGCAAGTAAGAAAAATGTCAAAGTTAGTCTATACTTTAGAACGACTAATATTACAACGGTCAAAAGAAGAAAGACAAACCCGTTATCAGATTCTGACAGTACAGAAGAATCAGATCCCACAAAGAACAGCAATGGCATGGGAAGGAGCACATACATTATTACTGCAAGAGAACAATGTAATGAAAAGAGCATTAGAAGCAAGTTTTCATGCCAACCATTGAAAACCTACGTAAGGTTTCATGCAAATGATTCGAGTCAGGGAATTATTGAAAGAAAAAGAAATTGGACAAAAGGGAACAGAATATAGTACTCAGAGTTAAGCTTTCTTAAAGGATCGAAAGAAAGAAGAGCTAGTACATTTAGCAAAGAAAGAACAGTTCTAAATTTGAAAAGGTATAATAGTCGCAATAGTTCAGCACTTACCATTTAGCATCGGCCACCAATTATTGTACAAAGCACATGCCTGACTCAAAAAATGTAATAGATGAGAACAATAGTATCACTAATTAACCTTAGAGCAGAGAAAAGCTTACTAATTGCACACGAATTGACAAAATATAATTTAAAAGAAGAAACAGTACCCACCAAAATTTGCAAGACAATCCCTCCAGAGACCAAAATTGCCAAGGCAGCAAGTTTTCCAGTATGCAAGCAGGCACGCACATAGCCTGGTAAGTCTGCCATCAATACTTGCCTCACTTCATAGATGGGGAACACCAGAAATTTTGACTGAAATAAATATGTGTACAGAAAGTATATAATGAGAAAAGACTACAGTGTCCTAGTCCCAGCATAATGATCAAGAGAGTTGAAGAAGAAACTCAATTACCATAATTCAAATTAATAAAATGCAAACGAAAAATAGATTTCACCCATGCAACGTTTATATCAAAATCATGTGTCAAATGACAAAATCAATGTTTAACACCACGGTCATGTAAAACTAAACTTCATAACACCACTCAAGGTAGTACTGGAAACACGAAACGCGATCTTGAACGTTTCCAGCAGACAATTATTTGTTTTTCAACATGAAAATGACCTCAATTCGGCCTCCCACGCGATGCAGTCTCATGTAAAACATTTGCACGTCTCCGCCAAGATGATGCAAAAGTCCAAACTGTGCTGCGCATTGGCAGCTACACCGCAATGATGACTTTTCTGGGTAAACTGATGAGCGTCCTTTTAACAGTGTTGGATCGTTCCCACATAAAATTGGGTCCAAACCTTTCTCTTGCTTGTTAACTTCTTTCAGAGAAACCATGACTCGTTTACTTCTCTAGACTCTAGTCCAATGAACAAGACATACAAATATGCATAGTACCCATCAAATCAATTACAAAGGAGAGGTAAAATTGTGGGAACAAAACATCAAATTCTCCTACTTAAATCAATTACTATCAACCACTACCCATCAAATCAATCAACACCATCTGAATTTCACTTCGGAAATCCGACCATCAACACAATTAAGCACCAGCTGCGAAAAGCATGCGAATTCTACACTTGAATGAATAAACTGAAATTTGGGTTCTCCCCAAGCAAGCAACTTGAATGTATGAACAGTATGACAGGTGGTAAATGTAGAGGACGGCGTACCGGAGGCGAATCGGAAAGGAGGGCCTGAAACGCTGAGTTGCGGTGGGAGGGATCTTGGGACGTCGATCGGGTGCTGGTGATGTAGTAAATAATTGTACAGGAGCAGGCACATAGGCGCGGAAAAATCCAGAGAATAAGACACGCTGCGCCATTCACTATAGTCCACAGTATAGGCTTTACCGTTACAGCTACGCATCATTACACATACTATGATATTGACTTGCTAGTCGGTAAAGATAACACACCCAACAAAAATAAAGAAATTTAATTATAAATTTCAGAATATTTCAAAAAAAAAGGATAGTTGGATTGGAATGAGTTCAGAACAATTTTAGAAATTTCGACATTTTTCGAAATTCAGATCTTTTGAAATCGAATTTTTTTGGAAATTTACAAAACGGATTCAGTCGGAATCAGATTTCCCAATTCAAATTGCACCACTAGTAGAGACTTGGAATTGGCCGAGTAGTTTCACTTTTCTTACTCAAAATAAAAAGAAAAGAAGACATTTTTTTGCTATATGCTTTTTAATTATGTACTTTTTTATTTAGTGCGATGCATTCATTTTGAAAAAAAAAAAAAAAAAGACCAAGGAATAGATCATCATGATTGATGATCTCCTGGGTTGATTTATTTTTTGTGTTGATTCCTCGAAACTCTCCATTTCATGATAAGTGGTTAGTACAAAACACCTTTTCAATTGTTAAATATCATTTATTAATGACATGCTAATTTTGGAAGTGGTGATAGGGAGGGATTGTGACAGAGTGCAGATGCATGATTGTGTGTAGTTGGGGGTAGCTGCTCGTGTTTGAGGTTGAAGGACAGCTCTTGAACGGTAAGTCAAATTAACAAGCAATTAAGCAACGATCCAAATTGAGAGGGCCCACTAAGAAATGTATGTATTGGAACACTACAATATAATTAGAGTGACTACAATGTTTGAGGGTTAATTTGGAGGAGCTAATCCCAAAATGAAAAGACTTTCAAACAGGAATGACAATGGGGTGGGTTGGGGACGGGTTTGCCATTACCATCCATATCCTCGTTCCCCATCTTCTCCCTTGTCCCGTCCCCATCCCCTGTTTGAAAGGTTCGGGGATTCCCCATTCTCATTTCCACTGGGTATCGTTCCTCCATCCCTGTCCCCATCCCCATCTTTTTCACACAATAAAGCTAATTTTTATTTTCTAATATTATAGCCATATTTATCTATTAATGAAAATTAAAAAGTATGTATTTAAATAAAAATTTATTACTATCGGGGCAAATTTGGGGATGAAGATGACAATACCATTCCCCCCCCCCATCCCCACCGTGAAATTTTACCTTTCGGGGATGAGAATTCTCATTCCCCCTTTCTTCGGGGATTTTTCCCCCATTAGGAGCGGGTTCCCATCAAGTAAGTACCCACCCTGTCGGGGATTTGTACCATCCCTACTTTCAAATGATATTGTACAAGGTTAAATTGCTTTTTCGGACTATATTGTTTTTTTCTTGATACAAATAAGAATGGAATATCGCAATATCAAAGTAAATAATTGTTTTTTTGTCTGTCGGAGTAAATGATCTCAATTATGCGCATGTTGCATCCATGGAGAGAAAGGTCAAGGGCAAAACCATACTCTTTTTTCTTCTTTTTTTTCTGTAAATAGTAATTGCATTTTATTTTGGGACATCATTGGGAGGCAAAGGCAAAACACTTTTGACAATTTTTTTTTCGTTTATCATAAAATGTGAAATAAATATTTTTTTAATAGATTTTTGGTGTGAGGTGTAAAGAAAATAGTTAGGTTTTCATAGAATCGTTTCCCTAAAAATTTCAGAAATATTTTACTTTTTTTGTTTACAATTTCATCCTGAACATTTTTCTTTTGCTCAAATATTTATGTGTTCTTCTGCTCTTTTGAGCCATTATTCAGAGTGTGTATACATAGAAAATTATTGACATCAAGAACTTTAAAGTAATACATATATGATAACTAGTAAGTGAAACACATTTGAACTTGTATCTAGTTATGGTTTAATGATTGGAAGAAATTCATAGCTTCAAATACATCACTTTGGAACGACTTACAGAAATTCGTTGATTTCAACTTCTTTCGTTTTCGTTTCCAAAATCATTTCTTCTTGCTTGCAAAGAAATTGATGCATAGTATTCATCCAAATGAGGAGTAAAGAAACCACTAAATATTTGAAGCCAATTTTATGTAAACACTTGTGAGATACGTACAAATCCATAAACACAAACTAGCGAAAAAAACCCATTTTCGAGACCAAACTAGATTAGTCGCCTATACCCCTATATTAGTCGAGAAAAACTATTGTCCTTACACAAACAATAATATGAGTCTGTCGGTACAAGTCATGATGATTGTCTAGCATAAGTCTTCTACATAAATAAACAAGTTGATTCTCTTCTTTATGAAGCAAAGAACTTTATGAATAGGTTGGTTAGTATGAAGGGACAGCATACTAACAAAGTCGAGTAATATCTCTTAACCAACCTCTTTGAAGGTAACAAAGTCGAGCAATATCTCTTAAACTTGAGAAGTGCTCCCTACAAAGTCGATTACTAAAACACAGGGGGATTGATAGACCACACGCTGCTAGGTTTTAGATGATATTCATTCACCCATCCAACCTGAATGTCATCAACGATCACAACAACTTGCCCTAACTGCCTAAGCACTGATGCCATATTCAGAAAAAGTAAACACTAGTTGCCAAAAATACCCCTCCTTTAGGGTGAACGATATCAACGAAAGCTACTTTAGCTTCAAAATGGTTCCTCGGGGTACCAGTACATAGGATGACAGAAAAGAGATAACTGCTGTACAAGAACCTTCTCAGCAATAAGAAATTGACTGAACAAGAATGCTTGCAAGCTATAAAAGACTTTCACAATAAGCAAGAGACTCCCAAAGGAAGAGAGAGCTTTATTACCCGCGAACTAATTCTAATGCCTACTTTCTCAATGAGAGGGGCACCACCAACAGTGATCCAAACCTAAGAGTAACAAGATATATGATGGACCAACCTTAACAAGACCCAATGCATAATATTTTTTTTTCTTCCAAAACGCAATGTTTGATTAAACTAATGTTCAGTTTGCTATCTCATTTAATGTTTCTCCTAGTTTCATTATGAAGGTTCTCAAAAGAATCATTAACTTCTTATTCGATGGACATGAGTCATTGGATTCAATTATACATGAGTCAAAAATCAAATCTCAAGTTTTTCCCACAATATACAAATTTCAAATACTTAACCCTGCTGGCTGAAGAAGCAAAAGACAAAGGAATTCTTACCTATCCACTAGTTAGTAATATTCTCCTGATATCACCACTAACTCATCATTCTCTTACATAGGTTTTATCCTAAAAGGATGAGTCAAAGATATTTTCAGTTCAACCTAAGCTGGTGTTCCATGGAAAGATCACGTCATCTAAATAATATTCATGGACATGCGTATCAATTCATTGCAAAAAAAGTGTATACAGAAAAAAGGTTAAGTTCTCTCTGAAGTTGGGCAAAGATACTGAAGGTTTCGTGACGAAAATATATTTTGTTCGTTATCTTTCATTGCCCTTAAGTTCCTCTAGCTACTGATTTCGGCACCAGCACAAGTTGAGAACCAATGAAACCAGTTGAGATACCTAATTTATATCCAAAATACAAGACATTAGATGCTTTTAATACAAATGAACTTAAAATCAAACCCTATAACTTGATCGTTATAAAAGAAGACATAAGTTACATCTACCATGTTTGTAATGACAATAACCAAATGCCGATGAAATTATGATATGATATCGCCTATGACTCGAACATAGGCAATGATTCTCAACTTCAATAGGATCAACAAAGAAATCAACTAATCATCAAATTACCTCCTCAATGCAAAATTCATATACTTTTGCTTCATCTATTCTTCTGCCGCAGCCTTGGAGCTCCGAAAGCCCTTCTTCAACTCGGCAACTCTCTTCACACAAGCGGCCTTTGTCTTCCCAGGCACAGCAGCTGCAATCTTC
Organism: Spiraea crenata; assembly: GCA_033992175.1. Taxonomy (NCBI): domain Eukaryota; kingdom Viridiplantae; phylum Streptophyta; class Magnoliopsida; order Rosales; family Rosaceae; genus Spiraea; species Spiraea crenata. Next base: position 2,635,393 of record JAVBHV010000003.1, on the reverse strand, counting down.
TCCCACCTCATCGAAACATCTTTCGGGAAGGCCTTCAATGCATTGAGCAATGCAATGTCCTCAGTAGCAGCCCAAGTAGCCCCACCACCAGCACTACTCTCTCTCGAAGTTTCGCCATTTCCCACCACCATTTCTTCACCCAAATCTTGATTCCCACTCTCCACTCTCTTGTCCTGAGGCTTGCGCTTCTTGAGAAACTGCGCATACGAATCCGAATCGTCCACTTTCTTCTCCCCCAACTCTTTGGCCTTCTTTATCACGCTTTCCACCTTATGCTTCCCTCCAAACGCCTCTGCAATCACCTCCCAACGCCTCAGCTTCCCCACCGGAAACTTCACCAGCTGCTTCTTCAAAAACTCAACGTCCTCCTCGCTCCACCCCGTCTCCTGATCAAACCCCACTGACGGCCCATTTCCATTACCTTCAAAAGCCTCAGTCTTTCTCTCTTCTCTCGCAAACCCATTACCGATTTCGGCCGCCGGAGTCGAATCAGCCCCCGATTCGTCAAACCGACGCGGTTTCGACCTAACCCTCTTCTTGAATTCCTCCTCTTCTGGTGCTGCGATCTCGGGAAGGTCCAGGACTTGGCCGTGACCGACCCGGATGTCACCGCCGGTGACGGAAGCGGGGGCGAATGGGCCGACGAGGATGGAAAGGGCGACCCATATGAGCAGAGATTGGGAAGGCTCGGACTGGACGAAGAAGAAGGAGAGGCCCAGTAAAAGGAATGAGAGTAAAACGGCGAGAAAAATGAAGGGTTTGCTGAGATTCTTGTAATGGGGTTCTGGGTCGGCGGCCGATGAAGCTACTGCTTTCGATTGGAAGAGGAACTTGGGCCTTGCGTCCTCGTCCAAAAACTCCATTTTTGGATCAGAAATCTCAGAGGCGGAGCCAAAGCTTGACGAAAGCGTTTTATAAATAAACTCCACAAGTCAGACAAGACGACGTCGTTTGTCGGGGACTACAAAACTGGGTGCTTTACTTTTACTCTTTACCTAGGTGCTTTAGCAACTGTTTACTTTTTGAAAACTGGTTCATGCGCGCCTTATTCCACGGACCCCTCTATTTTGGTCTCGCGGAAACCCTAGTTAGATTTCGGAACTGTGGTTTTTACTGCCGATGTTACAAGACCCAGGTTGAATTATTACGGACCCGTCATGCAAAACTCACTTTTGATGATTCGAAGCTCCTGTATTGTCTGGCTCAGAACCGGTTTCGAGATGCACGCCAGCTGCTCGATGAAATGCCTGCAAGGAACGGTCGTGGCCGTGTTGTTCATTGGACTGCTTTGCTCACGAAGTACTCGAGAAGCGGTTGTGTCGATGAGGCTCGGAAGCTGTTTGAGATCATGCCCGAGAGGAACATTGTTACTTATAATGCAATGTTGTCTGGGTATGTGCAATCTGGGAGGTTAAATGACGGCTGGGGATTCTTTGAGGAGATGCCGGAGAGAAATGTTGTGTCGTGGACTTCGATTCTATGTGGGTTGGCGAATGCTGGGAGGATTGATGAGGCGAGCAGGTTGTTTGCTTCGATGCCAGAGAGGAATGTTGTTTCTTGGAACTCGATGGTTGCGGGGTTGGTTAGGAATGGGGATTTGGAAGGAGCAAGGCAAGTTTTTGACCAAATGCCGAAAAGGAGTGTTGTTTCTTGGAATGCTATGATTTCTGGGTATGCTGAGAAGTGTAGAATGGACGAAGCAGGAGTCTTGTTTGATGAGATGCTTGATCGAAATGTGATTACTTGGACTAGCATGATATCTGGTTACTGTAGGTCCGGCAATGTAGCTGACGGGTATTCTTTGTTTCAAAAAATGCCTGAGAGGAATGTTGTTTCTTGGACAGCCATGATTGGTGGCTTTGCTTGGAACAGCTTCTATAAAGAAGCTCTATTGCTGTTTCTTGAATTGAAGCAGAATTATGACACGAAACCAAATGGAGAGACCTTCATCTCGGTTGCGTATGCTTGTGCAGGTATTGGTTTGCCTCTTCTGGGCAAGCAACTACATGCTCAGTTGATTTTGAATTCTTGGGACTACGATGACTATGATGGCAGATTATCCAAGAGCCTCATTAACATGTACTCAGGTTTCGGAATAATGGATTATGCATACTCTATATTCATCAGCCAGTCAAATAGTTGTACTGTTCAGTCATGTAATTCTATGATTAATGGTTACATACAGATTGGACAGGTAGAACAGGCTAAAAAATTCTTTGACAACGTACCCATCCTAGACAAGATCTCTTGGACATCTATGATAAGTGGGTATTTTAGTGTTGGGCAGGTATCAAAGGCTTGCTATCTGTTCCAAATCATGCCAGATAGAGATGCAATAGCATGGACAGCTATGATTACAGGGTACGTCCAAAATGAGCTTTTTGCAGAAGCTACCAATTTATTTTCAGTAATGCGATCAGAAGGTGTATCCCCGCTAAATTCAACATATTCAGTTCTTCTTGGAGCTGCAGGTGCAATGGCATATCTGGATCCTGGGAGACAGCTGCATAGCCTACTGACAAAAACACAGTACGAATTTGACTTGTTTATTAACAACTCACTGATCTCCATGTATTCCAAATGTGGAGAGATTGAAGATGCCTACCGAGCGTTCTCAAACATGAGCTTCCGGGATTTGGTTTCTTGGAATTCTATGATCGCAGGGTTTTCAGACCATGGGGACGCAAATAAAACTCTTCAGCTATTTGAAGCCATGGTGAAATCTGGAACTAAACCAAATTCTGTCACCTTTATGGGAATCCTATCAGCATGTAGCCATGCAGGCCTTGTCCATAGAGGGTGGGAGATTTTCAATGACATGAGTAATGTCTATGCAATTGAACCAGTTTTAGAGCATTACATCTGTATGATCAATCTTCTGGGCAGAGCCGGGAAGGTAAAAGAAGCAAAAGAATTTGTTTCAAGGCTACCTTTCCAACCAAATCATGCTGTTTTGGGGGCATTGCTTGGTATATGTGGGTTCGGTGAAACGAATGCTGAGGTTGCTAGCTATGCAGGCAAACAACTCCTGGAGCTGGATCCTTTAAATGCTCCAGCTCATGTGGTCCTTTGTAATGTGTATGCAGCAAATGGCCAGCATATTGAAGAAAGAAACTTGAGAAGGGAGATGGGATTGAAAGGAGTGAGGAAAGTTCCTGGATGCAGCTGGATTGTGCTGCAAGGCAAAGTTAAGGTATTCCTCTCTGGAGATAAATTACCATTCCTCTCTGGAGATAAATTACCTCCACCAGTGGTTGAGATGCTATCACTCGTATCTGGCACTATTGATGCGAAATGCGAATCATAAGATGGGTCGAAATATGTGAATCTACTGTTAAAGAGGTGCGTTTCTTGCAAATTTTTGTAACTTATTTACTTTTTCAACCCATATTAAAACCAGCAATAGATCATTGATGTGTATTTTCTTTTGGTGGTGGAAGTGTTTTATTCTGTATAATTTAGAGTTTATATTAAAATTTTCATTCATGATTCTTTAACCTATGTCTGCATATATACTATTTATTGTTTAATCAAGATTACTGTTAATGGATCTCTCAATTCCATTCGGGAATGCTCGTCATAAAGTGTGAATTTTATTTCTATCACTTTTGATCCTAAGTCTTTTACCTGTTCATAATGTGTGATAAATTTTTACATTTTGATCACATACTGAGGTACCAAAACCTGGCTAGCACCATATGGACCTTTTCTGCTTTCTTTGGAGGAAGATTCAATTTCAAATTCTACATCAGAACTTTGTGTGCCAGAAGAATATCCTTAAGAGTGGAGGAATTTATGCCCCAAGTCTTTGCTTTCATAAGAGTCTCTGGGTCATGCGGGTGCTAATTGTGTCACCCAGTCCCTTAAAAGATGAGGAATCTAGTCGATGCCATAATATCAAAAGTCCAACCATTTCGGTCCAAGTCTAGTTGTAGTTATCGACAATATTGAGATACCTAATTTATTTATATAATCTAATTAATGCTTCTAATACAAATGATATTGGATGAAGCCATAAGCATTGCAGCTTGTAATCAAACTGTATAACTTGATCTTTATAAAAAAATAAATAAATTAGGTACTTCTCTTTGTAAATTTTGACCAATCCCTGCCCACTGATCTAAAACATATATTTATATTATCATCGACAATATTGATTTAACTTCCCTAATTCTCTTACCTCCACAAGAGTCAGCATTGCTTTGGTGTAAACGGAAATGTTAGTAAACTTCTATAGTGTGAAATTATACTTTCTTTTATTAGCTAAAGAAGAAAATTCCATCTTAATTATGCTTTGCTCAAAAAGAAACAAAGTTTCAGTAATAAACTTAACTGATTGGTAAGGACAGAACTTATTATAATTTATAGACATAAGGTCCACAATATGACAATTACAAAATACATTAAGGAACTCTGCTAACTAACCCTCTTATTCAATCATGTTCCTATTTGCAGAAGAAAACATTAACGAATGAAACAGATCAATGTATTAATCTGTTGGGTAACTAAGAAAAACTAACAAACATTGACACTTTGAATGAGAGATCTATTGCGACATGTCTATAATATTAGTTAACTTGAACTCCTGAGTCATATATCTGTCCAGCTTTCCAGTCCTGTGGTATGTTGTTCTCAGGAACAACCCAGCTCTCATCATCACCTTCCTCATCACTGAACAACATTCTAATTTGCAGGGGTCCACTTGGTGGTGAGGTGGTTGTCCAAACTGCTCCATAACTCCTGTCCAATAGTTTGCAGACAAAATTTTTTGTCTGCAGAGTTTGTAAGAAGAATTTAATTACGTTTTGATGAAGATGAGATAAGAATAGACCAAGTACTTTTTGACGAGAAGACAACTAGAGTTTAGCAGCTAACAGATAACTGGTTTCATATGCGGCTCTTAAATTAATTTCATTTGATGAATATCAAAGTAGGAACTCTTTGCTTCGTTGTTTATTTGAGACATGTGATGTTGGGGTGTGGGAAATCAAAGTCAGATCCTTGGGTGTAGATGTAAATGCTCTCAACCAAATGAGCTATGAGCCCCTTTCTTTCTGCGTTTATGTTCTTTGTTAATAAAGCATGATTAAGAGCATGAAGAACAGTGCTTTTCAAAGAGCATAGCAAGTTTTCATAGTTTCTGTACTGAGTGGATTAAATCATGAAATTAAGCACAAATTTAATAGGGCAGAGCAAGTCTAAATATACCTCACATAGTTGAACAGCTGTGATATCTTTTTTCCCTTGCTGGTACCATATTACAAAACCCAAGTAATAAGGATAGTTACTGTTCTCATCAATCTTGATTGTCATATTCTTATTAGGGTAGCTGCATGATACACTGTTGTGGAAAAAGAGAGCTACTTGAGTTAAATTTTATTCATCAAAGTTCATCACAAATTATAGAAATTAGAAAATTAATCAATAGCTTGATATAATTGACCAAAGTAATTAGAAGTAGTTTTGGCTTTATTATATATGTTCTTACCGTCTATATTCGATATCAACGGTACCAAGGGACAACAAAGAAGCAGCTGCATCAGTAGTTTGAGCCATCCGGCCAAACGCCCGCTTACTCATGATGAAGTCTGTGCCGTCACTAGAGCCTTGGTCAGTTGTAACTACGTTTACTCCTTTGTCTGAGCAATAGGCACTGTTGGTGCACCTTACCTAGTGAATCATGAATAAAAAGTTAGGCTCACAAACATTAGACACACATGTGCACAAATACGAAATATATCTTCTTCATGCTTTGGGTGTGCATCCTCACCTGGTAACAAGCACCACATCCGACCCCATTGCGGTAAAGATCAGAAGCAGCTGAGACATCTCCACCATTAAGTGTTGCTCCAAATGAACCGAATCCACATGCACCTTCTGCAGTTCCATACAAAAAAAAACACATAGTAAGAATGCCTGCAATATGTTATGTACCCTGCTATTTCTATATGTTTAAAACTTTCTTACTATCTGTTCCTTGTTCTTCAGAATTTGGATAATATGCTGCCCGAGAATGAACGAAACAGTCGTTACATGTTGCAGCCTCTCCCGGAGTTCGTACGGAAAGCAGGACAGTTATAATAGAAAGTTGAGACCACAGAGAAAAATCCATTACAGGTGAGGACAATCAAAATGAAATGAAAGCTAATATTACTGCAAGGTGGATACACTGCTTGAAACTATAGCTAAATGCTGTATTTATAGTAAACTGTAAAGTCCATCTTCAAATTTGGTAGTCTTCACCAACTTTGACCTTCTCCGATCCGATGAGGAATTTTTTTATTTATTTATTTATTTTTTTTGAATCATGAGTAGACAACTGTTACTTGTGTTATTTGTCGGCTACCTTCCTAGCCAGATTTGTTTACTTGATTTAGAATACTATTATCGTAGAAAGCTTCTTTCTCACCTTTTAATAGTGATCATGATGTGTTCTTCCCCTTTCGGAGTTCTTTGGTATCATTGGTTAAACTGTATCCAGGTGTGAATTATCCTAGTTAACTAAATCCAAGATTCCTAATCAATTGTGTGTCCAATTTTATCCATCTCGCAGTCTCAAGATGATGTCTTTTTCTCTGTTTCAGTCCAGAAACGTTTGCAGAGTTTAATTAAGGCCCGAGTATCCCTTAAAATTACGCTCAAATGCTGCATTGTCTTCTTGGAAGTGACAATGACCCACCTTGCCCGTTTCGTTGATGTTTGGTGTCTCGTTTTGTCATTTACTATCAGGACTCTCAAAAACCACATGATAGAGGTACCGCATGATCGGTTTTTATGGATTTTATGAATGATAAAGTACTTCGACGTTGGTAGCAAAGTGAGGTGTGAAATATTGGTTTTCGGAGGGCAGTGTGAAATTTAACTATACATACTATTTAACTAATGTCGCCAAGTCAAATTTTGGTGTCGTGGATGCATGCATCAGATGAGAAACCATTGATTCTCACAACTTGTTCATCTGAATTTTTGCATCTTACATTCAAGGAACAAAATTTAGGCGAAACATTAAAATTTCGGTAAATTTGGAGGTCTGAAACTTGAATCGGGGTACGTATCAATATCAGCGGAAATATACCAAAATTTCGGTAAAAAATGCCCGAAATTTCCAGTGGAAATTTCGGTACAATTTCGGTGAATTTTGGGTATAAATTCCTTTGGGATCTAGCTCTGATAATACTTGGGATTTTTTTGGTTATATTCAACCCCGAATGTCATAGCGGTCCAAGCATTGATACATACGATTCATATGATTGGTGAACCTGGCATACCCAATTCGGACTCTCCTTTCCCTTCCTTACTGTATTTTTTCTAATTGAGTACGGACTTGCAGCTTCTTGACTTACTAACCACGTTACTAAGTTACTAGGAACAAGCTCAGTTCAAAGACAGTGGAAGGATCCATCCATCAGCCTTTCCATCTCCACAACACTGACCTGCACTTTACCTTTTTGGAGAAATTGTAGGGAGAGATCAAAGCACGTACAATAGGCATGTTGAATGTTACATTCATTTCGCCTGCCGCCAAATGTCATGTGTGTGGTGATGTCTTATATTCGTCAAAACTCTTATGTTATATTGTAATGTTGATGTAATGGTTAGTATATGTTTCATAAGCATCACCTTAAGATATTATGCTAATTGATAGATTAGTGAAATACAAAATACGAATTCTTCTCCCTTATGTATATAAAAGTTAATCCATATGGATAATGTTACATAGTCTAAATGTTAAATTGCATTATTTGTTGATTTTAGAGCCTGTAGAAAGTAGAAATTAATTTATAGGTTTTCTAGTATGTTTTTCGTCTTTTTTTTTTTTATAGAAATTTCCACCAAAATCGAAACTTTTTTTCAAAATTTCCATACATTTTTGGTACCAAAATTTTAATCCTTGCTTACATTTGACCGTGATAGTTGACACTGGCTTAAGCTTTCCTAAAACCAGAGAGAGTCAGAATCAATGATAGAGACTTTTGAGTAAATGCGCACATTTTCTGCCAATGGAGTTTTGACAGAAAGTTGGGTGCTTTTGCACTAGATAAACCCCTATATCACGAAGTTTCCAGCACATGGGCTGTGATAATTTCTTGGTTGAGGAAGTTCCTAGGAAACACCCTTTGTTCATATTCATATTATTGAACAAGTTGGTGGCCAAAGGTAAGCAAGTGTCTGGTAACATCATTTTCTGCAGGAGTACATATCTGTGTATGATAAGCATAGTGGGATCAGTATTCAATTGATGGTGATTATTAGTGTAGTAATGCATTTGTACTTTGGTTCTTTATTAATGTGTCATCGTTCCGTCAAGTTCACTTCAAGCATGTTTCTCTTTCTCCTTTCAAATTGATCCTGTATGTAAACTTGTTTTATTAGATAGTCTGCTGCATGGAGTATGTAGTATGCTGTAAAAGAGTCAGCGATAATATTATGTGGATATATGGAATAAATTATCAGCAATTAATCCGAAACTGTTCGTCAACTTTACAAAACAAACTTTTTCCCCTGAAAGTCATTAGTATCCGGAAATTGACTAAAATATTTTTAAATTTGAATTTTTTTCTTCCTGGTTTTCTTTCTTGTTTGATGAATTTAGATGCAATACTGCTTGAGACAGAGAAGCTTATACGTCACCCATGCTACTCATGCGGTGGCGGCTTTTGTGTAATTATGGTGGTAGGTATCAATGAGATATAAATTGGAATCTAACTAGCTTTTTAATATTCTTACTTCCGATGTAATCATTTCTATTCGTATTTATACATTATTCTTTAATTAAAAAAAAAAGAGAAGCTTGCATCACACGGAATGTAGAAGTAGACTGCCACTAAATTTGAAAAAGGACAATTTTTGGTTACTCTTGCATCACACGGAAAGTAGAAGTAGACTGCCACTAAATTTGAAAAGGACAATTTTTGGCTACTCTATCCAGAGTAGCCAATGGCTACTTTGATCTTATTTTTCACTCTCTCGGTTGAAGTGTATCATGATCAGAACCGTTCTTCAAATTTACTCATCTCTAATAAAAGGACAATTTTTGGCTACTCTAGCTAGCCAAGGGTACTTTGATCTTATTTTTACCCTCTCGGTTGACGTGTATTGTGATCAGAAGCATTCAATTTATTGATTATACATATAAGATCATCCTTTAAAAAAAATCACTTAAATCTGAGATCATTTGGTCATCTAACATTAAAAAACATATGAACGCTACAATTAGACGTCAAACGAACTGTCTAAATATTTCACATAGTTAGATAACCAAATGATTTCGTATTTGAGTGATTTTTGCAGGGATGATCTTATATGTATAATCAATAAAATGAACGGTTCCGATCACGATACGCGTCAACCTAGAGGGTATTAGCCATTGGCTACTCTAGCTAGAGTAGCCAAAAATTATTAGAGTAGCCAAAAATTGTTCATGATAAAACTGTTAAACTTACTTCAACTAACTAATAAGGGTACATCTGTAAAAATAAAATTGAACATTTAAACAGAAAAATTCAATATAATAAAAAATAAAAACACAGCGAGGCTAGTAATTAATAAAATAAACGATTTCAATTACAATATGTGTCAACTGAGAGGATAACCCTTAACTATTCTAGGTAGAGTAGTCAAAAATTGTCTTGAGTTCGAAAAAAAACAAACGCATTGAATCATATCTGCAATGACATGGAAAACATTTTGTTTTGAAATGTGAACCCCACTACCAAAAAATCTCAATTTGATTGACTGACCAAATACAGTAAGTCTCTCAAAATTGACAATGTCGGATCCTCAAATCTTAAATCAAAGTTACTGCTTGAGTCGTAATGTCGTTGTCAACTGGCGCAGATGATAAGTCATCACAAGAGACGGTCGCCAGTGGCTGGAAGGCTATGGCCACACAGTCGATAATTGAAGACCGGTTCAGTTTGATGAATTCTCAATAAACGTGGCATTTATACATGAGATACAACACATCAACACCAAATCTAAGTGGGTTTGACTGAATGAACCAAAAATTAAAGGCCCAGTTTTGACAAAAGCCATTAAGATGGTTCAATTAACAGCCCTAAGACCTAAGAGATAGGCCTGGACATTATTACCAAATCTCGTCCTCAATTTTAGCACCTGTAGAACATGATAAGTGCTGAGTTTTCAAAGTAGATTGAGATTTAATTCAATAGACTCCCTTGAGAGACCGCTCCTTTTAATTTTGGATTAATAATGTCATAATTTATTTCTTATATTAGAATATAAAATTAAATTATCTCATCGAAGGACAAATTAAATTAAATATTAATATATTAAAAAATAGATAATGGTTCCCAAAGCCCACACGCGCTCAAAATCAATAGAAAAATACAAATTTTTCTATATCCGTGTTAATTAGCGATGGGCACCACCACCACTGCATACAACCCATAAATAGTTTTTGACAACACATAAGCAGTTTGTGACAGCACATAAATAGTTTGTAACAAAACATAAACAGTGTTTGTGTCAAAATCTGGAGGTTTTGACACGTCACAGTAGAGAGGACGTGGAAGCAGGGGCTTCCACGTAGGGTGTGAGTTTAATGTGGCTTCGGGGAAGCCGGATGCGTGAGGCGTCTTCTAGAAAGGTCAAGTCTTTAGAGTAATCTGTCGAAGAGACAAGTGTTAAGCTCGGAGATCCGGTGTGGTGCCGGCCGAAGGGGCTCCGATGCTTAAGTCAGTAAGTGACCGTGGTAAATGGTAAGAGTGAATAGTATATCTTAGTTACCTTTGACCCTTGGGGGTAGACTCTCTTTTATAGAAGTGGTGAAGGGATCACATTCTCCTTTTATCCGATGTGGGATAGAATGCACCTTCATAGTGTTTCTCTTGTGACTTCGGGCCCTCGTGTAGGGCCCACCGCTTATCGTGCAAAGGAGATTAGCGGTTCTGTGCGGAGCCCGCCGCGGGGCGGTTCTACTAAGTGTGTTTGGTCTGTCGTGTGACGTTTCGTGTGGGGGCCACAAACCTCGTAAAATGTGCTCATGGGACTCGCGGGATTACCCATGAGGTATTAGGTTGTCCTTGCCATGTGGCGTTTGGGACCCACGAGGAGTTAGGTTGCTTTTCGCCATGTGGGGCTTGGTTGTGGATCCTATGTGTCAAGGGTGGGGCATGGTATAAACAACAGTTTGTGTATTCACATAAACAATTTATGTATTCATAGAAACAATTTATATGCTTTGACAGAATCACTTTTCCCAAAAGCCTTAAACTCTTACACCCACCAATGGTTCTCCCTTTGCCCCCACCATGAATCAATCACTACTATCTTCGCGTCTCCAAATCATCTTCTTTTCTTTCCGATTATCTCTGCATCTAAGTTTTCTCTCTATGTTTTTCAACTTATGTAGTCAAGAAATCATGATGGTTTCATTCGGTGGACAGGAGAAGCCACACGAATACTCTTGAAGCAATATGCAAAATCAACCCCAAACTTCCTCGCCCAACAAGCCTTTTGCAAGGTTCGTCATCGATCTGGAGGCAACAGATCTGTTAGCACAAATTGATTCTTTTGGCATCATAAATCAATTTATGATTTCCGCTGCTCTACAACCAAATTTTAGGAACTCTCAACGACCTTGTCAAAGAGAAGGCTCAGATTCGAAGGCTTCGGCTTGAATCTTCAACTTCGACTGCTCCACCAAAGCCCACAAGCTGCTCTACGTCCCTCCATCGTCTTGTGGAAACCACCAAAATTACAAATACACCAACCTCAACGATATTGATTACGAAGACAAGGAAGACGGTGGTGACAACGACGGTAATGGTGAACGACTAATAGTGTGTGGAGTGCTTGTGGTGGTGGTGGTGGTAGTTCAGCACCACTACCCACTAACTTTGGTTTTAGACATGGGTTGTCAGTTAGAGTCCCAAAACAAAGGCCCAAGGGGCATTTTTCACAAGATGATATAAGCATCCAGTTGTGAATTGTTAAAAAAAAAAAAAGAAAAAAAAAAAAGGAGGCGAGGTGAGTAAGGTGTCTCACTTGCCCAGTGTGTGGCTTGCACCATCAAAAGCGTGAATTTGGTTTAGGCGTGCGACTTGTGGTCACAAGATGAGTCCAAGTGGTATAGTTTATCCTTGGAGATGAACTTTTCAAATAAGGGGAGCTATTTTTTCCTTAGGCGTTTTTGTCCCATTAAATTTTTGAGAGTCACCAAGGTACATTCTATTCTACACCAGTAACTTGGTTTCAGTTAATGGTTTCAATTTGAGAATTTTGGTTCTAGTTTTAAGTTCAATCATGGTACATTACTATGATACCTTGGTAGAATTCTAGTACTTACATACCTCGAAGTCAAATTATACATTCTTCAAACACTGTTGTACATTGTCTCAATGTTCGTTGGCTAATGGCTACAAGTTTTTCCTACATCTTAGCTCTGATTTCTCTATTTTTTTCGGATTAATGACCTCATAGTCCATTAAGTATATACATATTTCCTTCGTGGGACATGAACTTCAAATCTCCTCTTGTGATGACAAAGGAATAGGTGGCAGAAATAAACATTCATACGTGTGATTTCCTCTTCCTGTTCACACATTGTGCTTCTTTGTCTCCCCTTCTCATTTGCACCTAGATTTGGGCTCGCCAAGCTTCCGCCTTCCACTCCTCCATGCACCTTCATCTCTACCATGAAAGCCACCTAGTTGGGAAATCGAATAGAGAGAAACGAACAAGCTCCGCCCGAATTATACCTATACTAAAACTCAGTTGCCCAGCTGCTTGGTTCACTGTAGCTTAGCTACACCGCGCACCCGTTTTTGCCCTTGGCTACATGCGTAAACATTTTAATATCCCCCATTTCTACAGTGAGTGCCCGCTTTTACCCTTAGAATTTTGGGTTGCATTCTTCCAGTTGTAACTCACGCTGACCTTCTTTCCCCCTTCTTATCTCTTCCTTCTTTCCCACTTTTACTTCAATCAGCAGCCCAACAACCAGTGTTGACCCCTTGCTGCAAACTATATTGGAGGAATCATAAAAAAAAAAAAAAAAAAGGTTAACATTTGTATACTAAGTCAATATTTAGTATGAATGTTCACACATTCATTTTAATTTTCTAATATTTTCTTTTCGCTGTGAAAGTGACATAACACCCATGAAATCAAATGCCCAAGCTGAAAGTGGAAGCGCTTCTACAGAAGCGAAATCAAACACTGACCCTCAGCTGAAACACAGTATGTATTCTTCCATCTATACTGTTATCATATAGCAATCAACTGCTATATGCGATTGTTTCTTTAGCTTTGTCACAATTTTAACTTTTACTTCGCTTCTATTGCCAACCTTTACAGATTTAGCATATTTTTCCTACCCAATTTTTGCTGCCTCCAATCATTACCTCCATTGCATATTGGAAATTAGTTCGTATACTTTCCACACTTATTGACAGTTGGTCTGAATCTGGGACAAAGACTCCAATTTACTTTGCACTTAAACCAATTCAAACAAACTGAGCATGGCATAATTAGTTTACATTTTGCTTTGCATTTAAATTTACACTTCCATTCCATTACACTAGAGGAGGTCACATACTATATAAAAAAAAAAGAACGAAAACAACACTTTGTTAAATTTACATTGCATATACTGTTAGCAAATAAAAAAGGGATTATGCGCCTTCCTTTCTTCCGGGTCTGTGAATCCCACCAATATTGTTTGGACGCTACAATACATGTGGATCTAAATTTAGTATGAAACTTACACTTCTCTCTTGACATTCAACATGAAACCTGCACTTCTTTTGCCAAAGTAGAAAACATGCACACCTGAATTCAATATGAAACTAACTCTTCTACTGCCATTCGGTACAAAACTTACTATGGTAATACTAAAATGTACATTTTTATTACTACTACTTTTATCTAACTTTGTACATATTTCCCAACAGAACCAACCTTAAGGAAAAGACCTCTGTAGGAAACCCATCAAGCATGAAGAAGGGGCTTCTACCAAACAATATTTTTGTTGGATGATGTAAAGTTTTTACCGCTACTCATGACCTCTGTAGCAGCACCGATGACCCATATTTGCTAGATGATGTAATATTTTTTGCAAACTTGCTTGCAATGTTAAAATGTGCCACTCTTTTAACATACCAAGCAATGTGTATAATATACTTTTTAATCACTATTGTACCATACTAAATAACATGTGTCTTTACCTATCTCCAGCTTTTCCAACCTTTTCAGAAAACCCACAGCAACGTGTGGGTATTATTCCTACGTATGTTATGCAATCAATGAAAGTTTGAAATTACATATATACTTTTCTTTTCCCTCATTTTGTGGCTTTCCTTTTGTTTCAAATCTAGCCCAATTTTACTCAAAGAAGCAAGCAAAGGCAATAGACTCCAACCGCAGCATGAATCATCAAAATGAATGCATACCCTTGAAAATGAAGGCAACGCGGATCACCAACATGGAGAAAAAGCAAAAAACCTTGGGTCTAATGTTTTATTCCCTAAGCTATGTAAAGAAAATTTCCTCATACTCTTTAGCTATATAAAACTATGTTGAAGAACCACAATCTTGACTATATAACAATTTTTAGCGTTGTCAAACCCGCGGCATTAATGACGCGGGCGCCCTTCCTAGTTCGTTCTAAAATTGGGTCAAATCGAATCATGTTATGTTCTGCATTTTGGTGATGGTGGTGGTGAAGATGGAGGATAAGAAGATGGGTGTTCGGTAATGGAGAAAGAGACCAAATTTAGTTTGTGTATGATGGAATTTGGTTTGGGTGAGCTGAAATTGAGGGTGAAATTGAGAAGTACGGATGTTGGGTGTTGAAGGAAAAAAATGCATGAGCAAGAAAGAGAGAAAATCAAAGTTCAAAGGTTGAAGATGAAGATTTGATATTGTGTCACAAATTATAACTATGTTGCATGAATTGTTTTTATGTTGGCACATACTATTTATACACATGTGAGCTTTATTTGGCTATAAGAAATGATTTTTATTATTTTGTCTTTGGAAGTGAACATTCAAAATTAGTGCTCTACTATGAAATTAGGGAATCTACTTTATTCTTAGGGTCATTGTCCTTTTTTTTTAAGTGATCTTATACTTCCTAAAAACCTAAATTTTTGTAATAAAAAAAGACCAAAATAGAATTTGTTTTGCTGTTATGAGAAGACCGAAATAGAATTGTTTTGCTGTTATGAGATTTTCCGTTTTGACCGTGCCGGAAGCCAGATTGTTTGGAGAATGATTTCTCCCGTTTCCCCTTTATATTTCACTCCACCTTTGTCTTCCCCTCACCAATCTGCTCAAAAATCCCGATTACGTTCATCAAAAGCCAAATTTCGCAGCAAAACCCCTTGTAGAACATCCGTCCACACAACCTCCCCAAAGATGACAGCTTCTTCTGGTGATAACTCTGCTGAGCGGTACCCTTATGTCCCATTTTTCGTGCTTTATTTGATTCTTCTTTGCAAGATTAACAGAAAACTTCATATGGGTTGTTCTGATACTAATTCACAATTTGTTTCCTTTATTTTTAAGAGATTTTCACTATTGCCTCCGTTACGTTAAATGGCATTCACACAAAATGGAAAAGACGAGTATCATCAAACACATAATGCATCATTGGTCTGTTCTCCTCTGTAATTGTCAGCTTTGTCCACTTGTATACTTTTGTAAAATTTGTACTATACTTCCCTCAATTTGTATGTCACTATTACGAGAGTGTCACAATTACAAGAGGCTTTTGCATTATGTATGGTTAGAGGAGTATAGCTTACTTACAGACCATATAAATCTAAAGAACGCTATAGCTTACCTGATCAAGAATTCAAATCGTTCTGCATATCCTCTTCATAAGCTTAAGGTTTCTGGTGTTTAGGTTCGTGTTTATAAGTTGTATACTACATCAAACAGCAATGGTTATGTTGGGTTTGTAATTTTTGTTGCCAAAATCATGCACTCATGCCTTGGTTTTTCTCTTGTGGTGTGTTTGGACATTAGAGAAAGTTCGCTCACTGGAATTGCTCCACTTGAAGCAGTACTATTTGATGTTGATGGAACTCTGTGTTATTCTGATCCAATTCATTACCATGCCTTCCGTGAAACACTTCAACAGGTAGTCTCAGTTTCTTCTTTACCCAAGGAAGCTTGTGATTAGGTGACTAGTTTAAGAAATTAACTGAAGTAGGGAAATTAACAGGCAGGTTTCAATGGAGGGGTTCCAATAACTGAACAGTTCTACATGGAGAATATTTCCGGCAAACATAATGATGCGATTGCGAGGCTACTCTTTCCTGATGATTTCCAAAGAGGCTTAAAGTTAACAGAAGACAAGGAAGCTATATTTCGTAGGTAAGAGATTCATCTTCATCAAGCTTAGATTTTAGACTTTCTTTTCGGTTCCCACCTTATGTAATTTCGATGATTGGAGTAGATTGGCTGCAGAAGAATTAAAGCCTGTGAATGGCCTCTATAAATTGAAGAAATGGATTGAAGACCGTGGGTTTAAACGAGCTGCTGTTACTAATGCTCCAAAAGAAAATGCTGAGCTAATGATCTCAAGTCTAGGCCTCTCAGGTTTCTTTCATGCTATAATTCTTGGTAGTGAATGTGAACATTCCAAGCCACACCCGGAACCTTACTTGAAGGGTCTTCAGACACTCAACGCATCAAAGGATCATGCCTTTGTCTTTGAGGTCTGTTGCTTCTCCATTCACCTTTGAAGAAAATAAGCTTATGGGAACTTCTCAAATCTTTTATCTTGTTCTATTTGGTGTTTGGCAGGATTCTGTTTCAGGGATTAAAGCTGGAGTGGCTGCTGGTATGCCAGTTTTCGGACTAACCACCGGAAATTCAGCAGACTTACTCGTGGAAGCAAATCCTACCTTCATTATAAAGGACTATAATGACCCACAGTTGTGGGCGGCATTGGAAGAGCTTGATCAGAACGGTGGTACTGGTAGCACTTGATGACTAAAGATTCAGTGGTAAACTAAAGAAATGACTTGCAGTCAAAGGGCTGAATTAAAATGTCTGTTGGTGCTGTACATGTCAGTCCCTTGTAGCTGCTAAACTCTGGGATGCTATTCAATTTGAATGTTATACAGTTATACGATAATATTTAATTTCCATAGCTATTTGATTGCTTTCATTAATGCATTCATCTGATTCTGCAAATTTGATGGGCAGGATTAGGAAGTGAATGAAAAGGCTTGAAATAATTCATCAGGTGGAATCTTATTTCGCATATCAGACTGTTAGATAGGGGAGCATACTAAGATACAATCCCTCTTGTGATCAACTATGTCCAGGAACATGAATTCTTTAAGCTCCAGAACCCAGCCAAGATCAAATGTCCTATTTGTAGTATAGTAGGAGTATGTTTTGATTCTACATCAATGTGCTTGCTTCCCAAGTAAAAAGGAAGACATTTGATTCTTCATCAACGTTTAATCTCTTCCTGACTGCAATATTAAGAGTCTATCTCCACACTTGCTCAGTGCAGAGAACTGACTCGTGCTGGAGTACTTTGGTAATATGTACTTACGTGCTCATATGTGCTTCTATCAAAAGTGTTTTTTTTTCAAAATTTAAAAAAAAATAAAATTTATTAAAATTTTCATTAAGGATTGAAAGTGTTTCAGAGTGCTTCTTTCATTAAAATTTACTAAATGAATGAACGGTTCGAATCATGATATGCAATTGTAAGATGGAACGAACAAAAAGAATTGAGCACCTATGTTCCTCCCCTCTTACAATTGAGCTTCTTTCAACTAGATTATGCTAGGAACGCTTTTCAGAAACGCTCCTCCAAAATCTGTGAACTTACAATGCGAGATCTCAAAAAGGGCCAAGTTTTGGTAATATTGTCTAAACTGCGGGGTGCGCAGCTGCAATTTCTTCACAGTATGAATACGACATAAGTATAGAAAACGATGAACAATGAGTTCGAAATATTGTTGGAGAAAGAAGACCAATTGGCAATTGGCATCTTTCGGGTTGCCGTATTGATTTGATTCTCATTTCTCAGGCGATATTTCGCGTCTTCGTCTTCCTCTCATCAATCTGCGTTCATTGAAACCCGAGTTTCGCCGAGAAAGCTTCGTTTTTCACTACCCATCAAACCATGACAGCTTCATCTGGCGAAAACTCTGCGGAAAGGTAACCCTTCCACTCGCATTTTTATCCTGTATGTTTGATTGTTCTTGCATTATCGACTGAAAATATGATCTGGGTATTTGTTAGATTTTCGCAGTTTGTAATGGCTTTTATACAAATTGGAAATGAATAATTGCATGCTTGCTAACCATTGTGGATTTATTATTCGGATCGAGTTCATGTTGTTGCAATGGGAATTGTCCAGCATTTTGCTAGATCATGTCGCATTTTAATTTGTTTTGATCTCTTTATACATGGAGCGTTTTGATATTTGTTTCTGTTTTCTGGTACTGTTATTTGGGTATGTTCTTACCAGTGACTTCTTTGACATAACCATTGATCTGGGATTTTCGTGTGTTTCAATATGGAATTGGACTGCGTGTGCATATTGTACTAGTTTTGTCTGTGAATACTTCGTTATGCTATTGTTGGTCAGACACTGAATAATGATCGTTGTATGGTACGGATCTCATGTGTAACCGATGGTGGTACCTTGCCCAAATGGCCAATGTACTGGCTTAGATTATTACTAGATTTTCCTGACCTTAATTCATGTTTTCGGTTCACCTGTAATGCAGGGTAAGAACTGTTAGTTTTGAAAATAATAGAAATCTCAAGATATCAGGCTAAAATTTGAAAGAGTTTATGTTGATACTTATACCTAACTTAAAAAAGCTGTTGTATTGTGTTATCCATTCTTTGAGCACAAAAACTATAAACAAAATCCAGCTTTTTGTAAATAGAGAATACGTATGTAAAGCATGCCCATCATCGTCACCTTCTTCCTAGTCACAGAGGGACATTGGCAAGCTATGCAGGACCATATATTAATAAGGATTGAGTTGAATGCCGGACAACTTTTCCTTGTCTTATGTATGAGGAATTACCTATATGGTCTAATTGCCTTATGCATATAATGGTTTTAGGCTAGCTCTCCTGCTGAAACTGTCTTCTTTCCATCAAACCACACACGCACACACACATTCAGAATTTTTGACTTGTATATTGTAGGCTCATAGCTCTCTAGTCTAATTGTATTTCTTTTGTTGACTGTTCATACAAATGTTAGATATGGGGACGTTTGACCCATGTATTACCCTTTTCTTATTATGCCTTAGTATTCTGGCATTATTTTGATTGCACAACCGGTTATGGTTCTTTCTTTCCCAATTGCTTAAGTTACCTTTAGCTCTTAGGTCTAGCCTGATCTATTATCAACTTTAGATTTAGTACTGTATCATCAAGTTAGATATCTTGGTTTTGTTTGTTGCCACAAGATAAAGTGAAACAAAGAAATTTTCGTTACTCCATTATCTTTTTGCTCCATGGAGAGTGGAGATGCTTGTATTCATATATAGAACCTAGTGTGGACTAACCTAACTCTACAAGGCATTCTCCAAGAAAAGAAACTGTTCTGCAGCACCTGTTCTATTGTACAAGTCTAAGATTTTGATGTGTAAATTTGTTTTTCGTCGATTTTGTACTACCTCAAAGATAGTTAATAGTATTACGTTCATATTTTCTGGTTTCTTTTTTTTTTAATACTTATTGCCTTATTGCCCTTTTTTCTTGTGTGGTCAGCAAAAGTTCACTTGCAGGACTTGCTCCACTTGAAGCAGTATTATTTGATATTGATGGAACTATCTGTGATTCAGACCCAATTCATTACTATGCCTTCCGTGAAATGCTTCCAGAGGTCAGTGTTTGTTTTATCTCCTAGTTTTCATCACTATGCTAAAGTGAAAATACTTTTGATTTATCTTATCATAATTTTGATTGTTTTTATATCACACCATGAAAAATGCAATGAGTATGGTTCTATTGTTTCCTAAAAGTTGCTCATACTCTGTAAACTTTATAAGTGGAATTGCTTATACAGTGAAACAGTAAGCTGTAATCATACATGCATTGAAAGAGTGCATAGAGGAAGCTTGTAATCTAGTCTGATTTTTAGGAATCTTTAAGCAGTCAAGGATGAGTAACTAAAGTGTGGAAAATTAACAGATTGGTTTCAATGGAGGGGTTCCAATTACGGAGGAGTACTATATTGAGAATTTTGCTGGAAAACATAATGATGATGTTGCCAGGATACTCTTTCCTGATGACTTCCAAAGAGGCTTGAAGTTCACAGAAGACAAAGAGGCCATGTTTCGTAGGTAAAATTCCACCTTCTTTCCTACCAAAAAAAAGATTCACCTTCATTACACTTGGTCTTTCTTTCTGGTTCCCGCTTATACTTTAAGTTCTATGATGGAACAGATTGGCCGTAGACCAATTGAAGCCTGTGAAAGGCCTCTATAAAGTGAAGAAATGGATTGAAGATCGTGGATTGAAACGGGCTGCCGTTACTAATGCTCCACGAGCGAATGCAGAACTAATGATCTCAATGCTTGGCCTCTCAGACTTTTTTCAAGGCGTTATTCTTGGGAATGAGTGTGAACATGCCAAGCCACACCCAGAGCCCTACTTGAAGGGTCTTGAATTACTCAACGCATCGAAAGATCACACTTTTGTGTTCGAGGTGCGTCTCTTATCATGTCATGGTTTGAGTAAACTTATTTGCAGGAACTTTTGAAACTTATTATCTGTTCTGTTTTTGCTTCTGTTAGGATTCTGTCTCAGGAATTAAAGCTGCAGTTGCAGCTGGTTTGCCAGTTTTTGGTTTAACCACCGGAAATCCAGAACACATACTAATGGAAGCAAAACCCACCTTTGTTATAAAGGATTTCGAGGATCCAATATTGTGGGCGGCATTGGAAGAGCTGGATAAGAAGGGCAGTTCCGGTACCACTACTAGTGGAGCTTAAATAGTGGTTATGCAGTATATTATGGTCGGTCGACCTGTACTGTACCTGCTAATTCTGGAATATTTGTATAAGTTTTCTGTGGGTTCGTTCGAGTCTAAGATTTAAGTAGCTATTGATGGCTTTCATCTTAATTACCATTTGATTAAAGTATGAGAAAATAAAAAAGTAACTTTTGCATTTGAAAAATTTACCCTTAATCCTTTAAATGTCCCCCCAAACTCACTTTTGGGAATAATTATATCCCTCAAAAAATGCTCTATTTCGATCCCCCAAACTCAATTCCGTTACAGCGTTGCCACCATTCGACATTTTCTGTCTATTACACTGAGGTGGGAGCCATGTATGCAAGGGGGGGGGGGGGGGGGGGGGGGTGGGGGAGTCCCATTGATGTTCAACTCAGCAAAAACGCGATTGGGAATTAGAAGTTGAAATTAGGGTTCGGACTATTACACTGAGGTGGGAGCCATGTATGCAAGGGGGGGGGGGGGGGGGGGGGGTCCCATTGATGTTCAACTCAGCAAAAACGCGATTGGGAATTAGAAGTTGAAATTAGGGTTCGGAATTGGGAAGTTGGGCACGACGAAAGCCGAAGCCAAATCCAGGGGTGATATTGGTGGCGGATCGGAACTTGACGACGCCGGCGAAATTGGTTGTGTTTTGGAGCGGTGCGATGGCGATGTTGCGAAGCGTTGGTGTGGTGGTGGTATACTGTTGAATCAGTGAGTTTTTCAATCTCAATTTGTGCTCTATTGTGATATGTGTGATTTGTTTTTGTGTTGTTTAATTACGCGTGGTTTTAAATGAATTTTCTAGTGTAATGTTACCATTCTGTCAGCCTTGAGTTGTTCGGGGTTATGAAATTGGTTTTTCAATCATTAGATGGTTTGATTTGGTTTTGTAAATGCTGATCGAAATGCTCGATAGAAGGAATGCAGGTGCTAACATGAATATTGCACTGAAGATGTCCAGATTGTATCCTGGAGAAGAAGTGTACGGGTGCTCGAATAGAATCATTAGAGAAGAAGAAATTGTAAAAGTGTGTTGATGCAGGAAACCAATGGAAATGAGCGTTTCTTGGGATGATAACGATCTAGGGAGAAGGTTATATGTCTGCCTAGAGGAAAAGAATGGTGGAGGCTGCGGTCATAGGAATTGGAAAGATCCAAGATTGTGTGATCGTTCTTTAGAAATAATTCGAAACTTAATGATGCATGTCACAGAGGTGGAAGGTGAGAAGCTAGCAGAGGAAAAAAAACTGGAAACAGAGTTGAAGAAATCGAAGAAATTGGAAAGAGAAGTGAAGAAATGGAAAGAATTTGGATTATGGTCATCTGTGGTTTGTGTGGTTTTGCTGTTTTTGGTTTTGGTCATTATCCATGTAAAAATTGTGTAAAAGTGATGGAATTGTCATGAAATGTCATGGTTTGGAATTAATGTGTTGGTTGAATATGCAATTGCA
Source organism: Spiraea crenata (assembly GCA_033992175.1). Lineage (NCBI taxonomy): Eukaryota > Viridiplantae > Streptophyta > Magnoliopsida > Rosales > Rosaceae > Spiraea > Spiraea crenata. The sequence goes on along the minus strand of JAVBHV010000003.1, from coordinate 2,612,977 downwards.
AGCTAAATCTTATCAGTATTCCAGTACTTCTCTTTCTTTTATGCAATTCTGCATTTTTGCATTTTGACTAAGTTTGATAGAATTTTGGCAGATTTCATGTCATTTCTACAGAAATTTTGACAGAATTTGGCTATAACTTCTACATAACCACTCAACAAAGAAGAACCAAACTACCTGTAGATGACCAATAACCAGATTTTTACATCTCCAAAATACAAATGCACATTTACAAACATCTCAAAAGGTGCTTAAAAACCTGTAGATGACCAATAACAAGTTTTTTACATGTCCAACATACAAATGCACATTTACAACTTCCCAAAAGGTGCATCAATATCTGCAGATGACCAATAACTAGTTTTTTACATGTCCAACATACAAATGCACATTTACAACTTCCCAAAAGGTGCATCCAACCTGCAGATGACCAATAACCAGTTTTTTTTACATGTTATGCACATTTACAACTTCCCAAAAGGTGCATCAAAACCTGCAGGTCCTAGAATCACTACACAATCACCAATTGCATTACACATTCAGTTTGAAGCATCTACTTTTCTTCGGGGCTGCATCTTGGGGGGTTGGGAGCATCTACTTTTTTTTGGGGCAGGTTCTTGGGAGGTTTGGGAGCATCCACTTCTTTTCCTGCCTGAGTTCTTCAGATTTCGACTAGCACTAGGCATATCTCGACTTCCACTTGCATCTTGAGAGGATTTCTAACAAAAAAAAGTTGGAAAATAAGAAAATGTTATAAAAGCAAGACATCAATGATAGTGCAGGGAATATTAAGCAAAACCAAGTTGGATTTCTAACAAAAGCAGCTGACTTTCGTACAACAGGGAATATTAAGCAAAACATGCCACATTTTAGCCAAGGAAAAGTAAAGTTCATGTAATAATTAAGAGCAATTACCACATTTGGGTTGAGGGGGCATTTCCTTTTTGAATGACCTTCTGCACCACATATACCACAGAAGAAAGTTGTTTTATTCAATCGGAGTTTATGTCTATCATTGTTGTCTTGCTTAATTTTCTCTTCTTCCAAATCTTTTTTCCTATTCTTCTTTGGTCTTCCAACCTTCCTGTGGTGTTTAGGAGGCAAGATAGTGGCACCATGAGTGACTTTTGGCCAAAATTCTCTGTTGCACATAGGGGTAATCATGTTCCTATAGCATCTTTCATATGCAGGCATTTTGAAGAAATTATGGCAATAATCCTCAGGTCTGCCATGATGGATTGAAATTGCAAAGCAAGCATGCTTGCATGGAATGCCACTTACTTGCCATGATCTGCACGAGCAAGTGTGGGATATTAAATCAACCACATAACGCCGGCCAAATTGTGTTTCTATTTGAAACTTATCATCCATGTTGCCCCTAGGTATACACCACTGCCCTTTCTGCATATTTGCTTCCACAAAGCCCTGAATTCTTGGACCAACACTGGATATCCATTTATCACCAGCTGCTCTTCTTGAAGCCATCATCAGCATCAAATACACCATAATTCTCTCAAGCAATACCAATATTGGCTTATCCCTAACAGGAAGAATGGCTTTGTTAAATGCCTCACACATGTTGTTCAACAGCATGTCACATTTGTAGTCTTCCCTAAAATAAGCTCTGCACCATTGCTCAAGTGGTCTTTCTCTGAGCCATTCTTCAGCTTTGTCCCACATTTGGCCCATGGTTTTCAGCTCTGCTTCACACCAGGGAATATTTGTAGCCCTTGCAATCTTTTCTACTTGCTCATCAAATGCCAACCCTGGGAATTTTTTCCTGAAGTTTGATTTCATATGCTTTACACAATGTCGGTGCTCAGCAAATGGAAACAGCAGTGCAACAACATCTATCAAACCTTTCTGCCTGTCTGACATAAAGCACCAATAAGCAGAGTTTTCTACTTGCAAGTCTTCCCTCAGCAACTCTAGGAACCACTTCCAACTATCATACGTTTCGGACTCCACAATTGCATACGCAATGGGAAACATTCCATTGTTGGCATCATTCTCAACTGCTGCAAGAATCATGCCGTGGTGTGGCTTTTTCACGAATGTGCCATCAAGATCAATCACCGGCCGACAATCTTCCAAAAAACCTTGCCTACAAGCATGTATGCAAATATATATTCTTCTGAATTTCATTTCAGTTCCTGATGGCTGCAGCTCACCATCAATGATCACTGTACTTCCAGGGTTGACTCTCATCAATTCAACAACATATTCTCTAAGTGAAGCATACTATTCTACCAAACTTCCTTCATGGTTTTTCAAAGCCAGGTTTCTTGCCTTATACACAAGTGCTCTTGAGGGTCTAACTCCAGTTATGGCATTCACATCCTCTATGAAACTTTTGACCTTGAACCCTTCACCAATTAGCTTGGCCTCCAATTCATCAACTAACCACTCTGCATTCAAATTGAAGTTTTCAGATGCCCTTCCACAATCATGATTAGGATTAAACGTCTTGATCTGAAGATATTTGCTTCTATGCTTTGTTGACGCCCTAATATAAAACGGACACTTTTCAGCACATTTTACCACAACTCTATCTGGATCATTAGGCCTCATCTTCAACTGCTTGCATATTTGAATAGCATGGTGTCTAACAGCCTTTCGGAAGATCTCAACCGATGGAAATTTCAATCCTAGATAGAATTTAGGAGTCTTCATATCAACTGCAGGGTTGAACTCCAGATATTTTGTCCTTCTTTGACCATCTTCACCACTGTGGTCACTGTCTTCATCAGTATCCAATGCTTGAGTAAAGTTAACTTCACTTTCTTCATGTACATCAACTGGAGGCCCATTTGGATGGTCATCCACTATATTGGCATCAACAGAAGCATCATCTTCCATTACAGGCTCATTGTCTTGTTCATAACCCTTTTCAGCAACATAGTCTGCCTCATCTTCAGTTTCATTTTCCTTTTCATTGTCTTGTTTATCTTCAGTTTCATTTTCTTCATTTTGCTTACAATTTTCCATCTTGAACCTTTTTCTCTTCAATGCACACTCAGGTGATACAGTGTGCTTCACTCTTGGACTCATATTTCCTCTTGGTGGTGTCATGTATGTTGCCTTCGTCTTTCCTTCCTTCACCTCCCTCCTTTTTCCGTCTTGCACACTATCTTTGTCCCCTGCCTCTTGCACATGTACCTCTTGTTCTTCCACATCTAAGTTCATATGTTCAAAAGATAAAGGCACAATGTGATTCCCATTATTGATGTGCGTCTTAGCTACACCAAGAATATCCACATCTTTGTTTACTGCTACAAGGTTCCCACTCTCAAACTCACTACTCCAAAACTTAATATCTTTGGCAATATGAAAATCAACAGAGTCATAACCCAATTCCTTCGCAATGCCTACCAACTCCACCATTGACATATAATCTCTATGCCAAAAATCAAACCAATGTACTTTCCCCCCATTGTAACAAGCACTACTTTTTTGTTCAACTTTCCTCCATGACATACTTTTAATGTAAAGACTTCTTTATCAGCTGCAACACAACAACACATGTAACAAATCACAGCCAAACAAAGCTCACTATATAGTATACCATTACTACAGACAAACCAATCTGACATCGAGGACCACTATCCTATTTGCATCTTTCCAAACCATACATAACACATGCTTGTAGTACCCGATACCCCCACACACCAAAGTCAAATATATTTCCTACTAAAAAAAATGCTGCATTTCCCATTTCAATTATATCAATTCGCTGATACAACTAGGTGATACCATGAAAAGCACCCGACATGGACCACTGACCATTTTAAAACCAATTTCACATTGAGTCTCAAAAAGATATTAACATTCAACCCCACATGCCACCCCACAATATCCATAAAGAGAAACAAGAATAAACAAAGTTTTCCACTTACAGTATATTGGTTGTTCGTTTTCGGGTACTCGCATCATTGCCATCGCACCGCTCCACAACACAACCAATTTCGCTTACGTCGTCAAGTTCCGATCCGCCATCAATTTCGCCGCTGGATTTGGCTTCGACTTCCGTCGATCCCAAATTCCCAATTCCGAACCCTAATTTCAACTTCTAATTCCCAATTGCGTTTTCGAATCCCTAATTCCCAATTTTAATTTTGGACATTTTTAATTTTGAGTTTTTGCTGAGTTGGACGTCAATGGGCCCCCCTTTTTGGACACGTGGCTGCCACCTCAGCGAAATAGGCGAAAAATGTTGAATGGTGGCAACGATGTAACGGAATTGAGTTTGGGGGATCGAAATAGAGCATTTTGGAGTTTGGGGGATATAATTATTCCCAAAAGTGAGTTTGGGGGGCATTTAAAGACTTAAGGGAAAAATTTATCAACAATTCAAAAACTAAAGTACACTATACTTGAATGATTTGATAGATCACAGACTCTTTAGAGTCTTGTGGCCTGAAACTTCTTCAATTTCGTCAAAATCAATCTTAGATTTCGGGAGCACCAAGAAATCCATCATCGTTGCTTCTGGCCTCGAGGCATGTTGCGGAGACCGAGCAGATGATTGGTCAGATGATTTTCTTGCTCTTGCAAAATCAAGAAAATCATCATCGCGTGAGTCAAAATCATCATCTACGAGCTTCTTCACTGGTGATCTTGTATATGGAGCCCTGTCAACCTCATGATCATCGTCAATGTTTCTCATGTCCTCAAACCTTGTTCTTTGGTTGTGGTCCTTCTCCTTCTGCCTCCCCCCTCCCCCGCTGCTTTTTGTTTGTTTGTTTTTTCTTTTCTTTTTTGGGCATAGACATTCTCCCCCCCCCCTCCCCCTCTCCTCTCTTCTTCCTTTCTTTTTTTTTTTTTTATTGGTCTGTCGGTGTCTTTACAACTCTCCACGAGGGGCGCGGAGGGTTTGTTTTGGGGAAGCCCCCCCCCGGAGAAGTTCAAGCCAACTCTTGAGTAGAGATAGCACTCCATGATCTAAGAATTTGATACGACCCGTTCCGAAAATTTCCCAAAATGCATGAAATGACCAAAATGCCCTTGATGGTCAAACGTTGACTTTGTGAACAGTAGAAATTTACATATTCGATATTGGACTCGATGCGAAGAGCTCGACGATACGAGCGCGTCCGCGAAGACGAAATCGAATTCCGAGTTGTATCGAAGAAGTTACGGACGAAAAACGGAATTTTGGTGTAGTGAAGTGCCACGTGGCAGCTTCTGATTGGTCGGTTTGGGGAAGATATTTTGGGGTTGTTTTTAAACCCGGTTTAACCCCGAGTTTCCCAAAAGGGAAACCCGAGTTCGCAAGTCGCGTCCGAACAGGAAAAAAAAAAGGGCCGAAATCTCTTCGCCGTCGTTGACCCTTCGCCGGCGACGGATCGGGCCAGCGACCACCTGCATCAGCTTCGCCTCATCCTCACGAGCACGGAGCACCAAAGATCGGAGCCAGCAACCGTCGGAATCGCCGGCAACGACGTCGACGGAATCCGCGAGCTTTCCGGCGAGATTCCGGTCAGTACAGGCCGTGGTAAGTTCTGGAACCTTGATTTTTGGATTCCTTGGATTCCGTAGATGCGTTTTGACATAAAATTCGATGGATTTGGTTGAGAATTGAAGGTTTTAGGATTTTGGGGAAACCGGCCGGAAATCCCCAGTTTCCTCTGGCGCGGCGGTCCTGACGTCGCGCCGTGCTGACGTCAGCGACACGTGGATGACACGCGTGTGCCGCGTGGCGCCACGTCACGCCACGTGTCACGCCATGTCAGCGCCACGTGGCTGCCAGGTCAGCGCCACGTCAGCACCGTGTCAGTGCCACGTCCAGCACGCGTGCCTGACGTCAGCGCCGTTGACCGGCGTTGACCACTGTTGACCGACCACTTTTCCGAGTGGAAACGACGTTCCGGATCCAATGGCGAACTCCGTTTTGCCATCCGAGATACGATTATACCCCGATTGAGCAAAACTAGGAAAAGTAGGGTTTCTCGGTTATTCGTTAAGTTTCGGTTATTAACTTTGGATTATTGGGATTGTTAGGTGATCAGATTTCGAGGAATCAGCATAACCGAATCGTGCCTGCAGAGGAGGACGACGACGATCGCCCGGTGTCACTGTGAGTGGACGGGTTTTGGTTTTAAATGTGTTTGAGTGTGCTTTGTTTTCGTATATTTATATTCGTATATTTTTATGCTTATAAATTGGTTATGCTGCTGGTTGTTGTGACTATTGTTGGTAGTCGTTGCTTGGTTGTTCCTAGTTAGTTTGTTGTGATTAGTACTATTAGGGGCGCATTATATGGATCGGGTGGGTATGGCCCTCGTCCATTAAATCATGGATCGGGTGGGTATGGCCCTCGTCCATGAGAGATATATCTCGGTCGGGTGACATGGCCCTCGACCACACATTATATCATGGATCGGGTGGGTATGGCCCTCGTCCATGAGAGGTATATCTCGGTCGGGTGTTATGGCCCTCGACCACCTTACGTTGTAGTGTTGGGAATGTTTTGTGTGTATAGGTTGCTCGGATGTTAGTTACTGTACGTGTTGGCTGGATTGAGGTATGATATTATTATTATACTATCTGTTTTGACAGAGGGGGTTATTGGCATATCTGTTAAATGTTTTTCACTGACTTCTTTTTCCGTCCACTCACCCTTGGTTTTGCGCCCCCTCAGGATCTGATTCTGAAGTGCATCACCGAGTCGACTGAGACCTGCCGATAGCTCTACTTCCACCAACGAAGGGTAGGAGATCTTCGTTGTCTTTGTCAGGCAGGTTATGAGTTAAGCTGTACAGCTGTGTATTCCGCCCTTGGGGCAGTTGTAGTGTGTTGTTTCTCTTCCGCTGTAGATGCTCTGATATTAATTTGTATTTCTTTTTCTTCCGTTTTAGTCGTTTTTATTTGTTTAAGGCTTCGTCACTCTTTGGGGGTGATGGCCGCACTCCCGGGCCCTACTTTTGGGTCGGGGTGTGTCAATTGGTATCAGAGCTCTAGGTTTCCGACTTCCTGTCAGGTCTTGTTGGTCAGTGTTGTTCTTGAACCCTTGTTTTGTCTTTGTCAGAGCTATGTCGTCTCAGCGTGGTGCACATTGGCAGCGGGGTGGACGTGGTATCGAGGAACCCCCATATTGTCGACAGATTTTCCAGCCTAGGTCAGCTTAGCGCCGAGTTAGAGAACGTTATTCCGATCAACCGAGGCCAGGGTAGGAGACCCACTTTGCTGGAGATGGCCCGTAATCTGGGTGTTCAGGAGTTGAATAACATCGGAAGGAATGTGGCTACCGAGTATTGGTGGGAGAGGATGGAGACAGTGTTAAGGACCATGAATTGTCCACCGGAGCAGAAGGTAGAGGTGGCATCCTCTTTCTTTTCGGGAGACACTGCAATTTGGTGGCAGGATATGCAGAGAACCTACCCCGAAGTTACCGTTACTTGGGAGCAGCTCACGAGCATCTTTTGTGATAAGTTTTTCAGCCCCGAGTTTCAGTGGAGGAAGATGTCCGAGTTTATTTCCTTTCGCCAGGAGGAGCTATCCGTTAGTGATTATGAACAGCGGTTTCGAGAACTCGCATGTTTTTACCCTGGAACAGCCAATCGTCCGCTTGAATTGATGATTCAGTTTCAAATTGGATTACAGGAAGACATCAGGCTGGCTGTAGGTGGTAGGCGGTTCACCACTTACAATGATTTGTTTCAGGCAGCTTTGAGTGTGGAGCAGTACATGGTAAGACGGCCTTTTGAGTTGAACTACGAGGGCAGTGCCAGTGGAGCTGGTCAGGGAAGTGCTAGCAGTTCTGTCACTCGTGGCTTCCGACGCCAGGGTAGGAATCGACCCTCGGTGGGAGGGCCGAGGCAACAGCAGTCCTTTAGGAGAACATCACGGAGTTCCGGATCTTCTAGTGGAGCCTCTAGCTCGAGTGGAAGATCTTCCGGGGGCTCTCGTGTCCCGGGCTCCCGCCGATCCGATGATGGTTCTGGATGCCGTATCTGTGGAGATCAGAGCCATTGGCAGCGTCAATGTCCCTTCAACTGGAGGAATGTGCATGGGGAGTCGTCCCAGGGTAACCAGAAAATGCAACAGGAATCAGTCATCGATGGGAACACTGGTGGACGAGTCGAAACTCCGGGTCAGCTTCTGGTTGGAGTGGCCGACAGTGTAGGCCAGGGAAACCGTGCTAGACGTCGAAATCGGGGTCGTGGAGACCGAGGCAGAAGTCGAGCTCAAGGACAAGTCTACTCCATGAACCAGCTGGAAGCTCAGTTTAATCCCGACATAAATACTGGTATGTTGTTTATCCTTGGTTGTTTGGGTTGAAGTTTTGTTGGTCTAGCGGTGTTAATTTTGGTTGTGAGGCTTAAGCGAACTCTACTCCTAAGCGGTTGTGGTTTTAGGGATGTGTTTCATGAGAGTAAGAATCACATGAGTGTCTTGTGATTGTTACCGACGTTGTACTAGGGATTGACTTCCTTCCTTGTAATATCGTTGGCTTCGATGTATCCTTGGAATGGATTGGTCAACTTACTTTCCTGTATGGGTGAACTGTGGTGGGGAAACGGTGGTTTTCCCAAATACCTTGGTTACCCAATGTTTGGTTTGGGTGAGCTGAAGGCGTAGTAGTTAGGTTGGTCACCACCATTTTGGGTGAAGAAATTCTTGTGTAATAGTGGTACCGATTACCTAGCACGTGTGATTGGGAAACCTGAGACATGAAGATGCTACGGGACGCACTTGTGGTAAGAGCTTCTCGGATGCCAAGGCACCAACCGTTATCTTTGGGGATGGAGGTATCCCATGGACCTCACTTGGGCAGTTATATGTGTCATCAATTGCTACGTTGGTCAAGTCAAGGCAGTGACCGCATACTCCTCGTTACCGGACTTGTGAGCGTACTCAGTTTTCTGTGAGGAGGTGATAGACTCACTCTACAAGCGGATTTCTGAAACTGAAGATGATGACATGTGAGATTGCACGCAAGGAGTTGAGAGATCTACAAGGCAGTGAAGTTGCTTTGTTCAGAAAGTCATCATTAGGTGAACTATCTGCTTGGGTGATTTATGAAGGCGTGATTTAAGCGTAGCGAAGATCATGACTTTTGGTTCAGTGTGACACTAAACAGGGGCAAAATTTGAGGGCTGATGCAAGTTTAAAGATGGAGTTGGTTCTGCAGGTAGACCAGTGAGTCTACCAAACCCCTACATCAGCCGAGTTTATCAGTGTTGAAGAGTTGCCAAAGGAGAATGAATTGATGGCTTTGGAGGGGGTCATGTTATTGTTTTAGTTGTTGTTGACCCTTTTCGGGAAGTTAGTTAGAGTTTTGTTTCGTTGGCTTGTTTGAGTTGTTTGGGACCTTGTGAAGTTGTGGGTTGGTCATTGACGAAATGCTTCCTTCAAGTTCAAAAAGTTTGACTTGAAGTCGGAAAACCAAAGTGGGATTGTTTCGGCACTATTGTAGCTCTCGAAAGGTTCTTTTTGCTGGTGAAGGTGACTTCCCCTTTTCTGCTTGCTTGGCTCAAGTTTAAGGGAGTGCTTGGTGCTGCATGAAGTTGATGTGTATGAGATGTACGTGCATCCATACGTCAAGTGGAGGAAATTTGGGATTTACCTTTAACCTTCTCCATGCAGGCCATTCCTTTGGCTGCGTTAAAGAGACCTTGCACTCTTTCAGCACCACCATTCATCTCGGTCTCTCCATCGTTGGAAGTCAACAGGAGGATAGAGTCTTAATCGTTGAAGTTTCGGCATGATAATATATCTTGGTGGCCAGTTGACTTTTGGTAACTAAGGATTGGTGATGTGGTTATCGAAATGAGGTGACAAGATGGCGACAATCTGTGTGGAACTTTTGAGATCTTTTCCATTCTTGTACTGAGGGTTGGAAGTAGAGGAAGCGATGATGACACGACCCGTTGTCATAGAGTTGGTGACGTGGCATATCAGTTGGGTTACTACCGGAGCTATCTTGGGTGCACAGGGTGTTTCATGTGTAGATGCTCCGAAGGCGGATACCAGATTCGTTCTATGTCTTGGAATTTCAACCACTTGGAACGGGGTTAAGTGTGTTTTGAGAAGTGGAAGGACCGGTTTACTCAGAAGGGTGGAAAGATATAGGCCTGCGCGACCGAACGTCCTAATGGTGATTGTCTTGTGCAACACCCACGGTGATGAGGAAGCCACTTGGGAGACGGAGGAATACATTGGAAGGAGTATCCGTACTTGTTCTAGGTACGTACCTCCTCCCTTGGGTTGTTTTTGAATTTCGAGGACGAAATTCTTATAAGGGGGGTAGATTGATACGACCCGTTCCGAAAATTTCCCAAAATGCATGAAATGACCAAAATGCCCTTGATGGTCAAACGTTGACTTTGTGAACAGTAGAAATTTACATATTCGATATTGGACTCGATGCGAAGAGCTCGACGATACGAGCGCGTCCGCGAAGACGAAATCGAATTCCGAGTTGTATCGAAGAAGTTACGGACGAAAAACGGAATTTTGGTGTAGTGAAGTGCCACGTGGCAGCTTCTGATTGGTCGGTTTGGGGAAGATATTTTGGGGTTGTTTTTAAACCCGGTTTAACCCCGAGTTTCCCAAAAGGGAAACCCGAGTTCGCAAGTCGCGTCCGAACAGGAAAAAAAAAAAGGGGGCCGAAATCTCTTCGCCGTCGTTGACCCTTCGCCGGCGACGGATCGGGCCGCGACCACCTGCATCAGCTTCGCCTCATCCTCACGAGCACGGAGCACCAAAGATCGGAGCCAGCAACCGTCGGAATCGCCGGAACGACGTCGACGGAATCCGCGAGCTTTCCGGCGAGATTCCGGCCAGGACAGGCCGTGGTAAGTTCTGAACCTTGATTTTTGGATTCCTTGGATTCCGTAGATGCGTTTTGACATAAAATTCGATGGATTTGGTTGAGAATTGAAGGTTTTAGGATTTTGGGGAAACCGGCCGGAAATCCCCAGGGTTCCTCTGCGCGGCGGTGCCTGACGTCGCGCCGGTGCTGACGTCAGCGACACGTGGATGACACGCGTGTGCCGCGTGGCGCCACGTCAACGCCACGTGTCACGCCATGTCAGCGCCACGTGGCTGCCAGGTCAGCGCCACGTGCATCCAGGTCAGCGCCACGTCGGTGCCAGTGCCACGCCAGCACGCCGTGCTGACGTCGCAGCCGTTGACCGGCGTTGACCACTGTTGACCGACCACTTTTCCGAGTGGAAACGACGTTCCGGATCCAATGGCGAACTCCGTTTTGCCATCCGAGATACGATTATACCCCGATTGAGCAAAACTAGGAAAAGTAGGGTTTCTCGGTTATTCGTTAAGTTTCGGTTATTAACTTTGGATTATTGGGATTGTTAGGTGATCAGATTTCGAGGAATCAGCATAACCGAATCGTGCCTGCAGAGGAGGACGACGACGATCGCCCGGTGTCACTGTGAGTGGACGGGTTTTGGTTTTAAATGTGTTTGAGTGTGCTTTGTTTTCGTATATTTATATTCGTATATTTTTATGCTTATAAATTGGTTATGCTGCTGGTTGTTGTGACTATTGTTGGTAGTCGTTGCTTGGTTGTTCCTAGTTAGTTTGTTGTGATTAGTACTATTAGGGGCGCATTATATGGATCGGGTGGGTATGGCCCTCGTCCATTAAATCATGGATCGGGTGGGTATGGCCCTCGTCCATGAGAGATATATCTCGGTCGGGTGACATGGCCCTCGACCACACATTATATCATGGATCGGGTGGGTATGGCCCTCGTCCATGAGAGGTATATCTCGGTCGGGTGTTATGGCCCTCGACCACCTTACGTTGTAGTGTTGGGAATGTTTTGTGTGTATAGGTTGCTCGGATGTTAGTTACTGTACGTGTTGGCTGGATTGAGGTATGATATTATTATTATACTATCTGTTTTGACAGAGGGGGTTATTGGCATATCTGTTAAATGTTTTTCACTGACTTCTTTTTCCGTCCACTCACCCTTGGTTTTGCGCCCCCTCAGGATCTGATTCTGAAGTGCATCACCGAGTCGACTGAGACCTGCCGATAGCTCTACTTCCACCAACGAAGGGTAGGAGATCTTCGTTGTCTTTGTCAGGCAGGTTATGAGTTAAGCTGTACAGCTGTGTATTCCGCCCTTGGGGCAGTTGTAGTGTGTTGTTTCTCTTCCGCTGTAGATGCTCTGATATTAATTTGTATTTCTTTTTCTTCCGTTTTAGTCGTTTTTATTTGTTTAAGGCTTCGTCACTCTTTGGGGGTGATGGCCGCACTCCCGGGCCCTACTTTTGGGTCGGGGTGTGTCATGTGGGGGTGTGTTTTTTGGTGTTGCGTCTGTGTGTGTGTTTTTTTTTGTTGTTTTTTGTGTGTTTTTTTTTTTTTTTTTTTTTTTTTTCCTCTTCTTTCGTTGCCCCCTCTTCCTCCTTGGTTTCTTTTTTCTTTTTTTTTTTTTTTTTTTTTTTTTTTTTTTTCTCTTTCTTTTTTTTTTTCTTTTTTTTTTTTGTTTGTTATCTTTTTTTTTTTTTTTTGGTGGTGTTTGTTGTGTTTTTTTTTTTCTTTTTTTTTTTTTTTCTTTTTTGTTTTTTTTTCCTGCCGCCGGGTGTCTCTTTTCTTTTCTCTTTCTTAGTGTAAGAGGTGTCGTCCGCCAACTTTCTCTTCTTGGTTAGGCGCTTCTTCTTAGGCTTGGATTTCAGAGACGGGGCGTGGTCAACTTGGTGGGGCTCGACAGATTCGTCACTGCCCACTGTGAAATCGTCGTCGTAGTTCATCAGTGGCTCACCGTTTTCGTCGTGATATTGATCGTTCTCGGAAGCCATTATGGTGTGCGGGTGGTAGCGTTTGTTTAGGAATGGATGCGCAAACATAAACTTGTTTGGTATCAAATGGAAAGCGAAACAAATCAAAGTAGGTCACTTTATTTATATAAGCGTGAAATCTGAAATCCTACTGAGGAATGGGAATCCTAATTCACCCAGGAAATCTTAATCCTTGTAAGGATAGGAAACATAAGTCAATCCATCTGCAACAATAGTAGGGGTGGGTATGGTAGGTATACCGTACCAAACCCCCAATACCGTGTACCAACCAAGTTAAGGGTATTTCTACAAATCAACTACTAATACCGTACCAAAGTTTCGGTATACCAAAGTTTTGGTACGGTATGGTACGGTACGGTAGTGTTTGGTGTTGGTACAATACCAAACTATCTACCCATATATTTTACGAAATTAAATTTAAAGCCAATTTTATCAATCCACCACATTCAAACTAAAACTTTTCAAAGTGTATCATAATTTTACAATCCAAAATTTAAATAACAAATTACAAAGTTCAACTTCAAATTCAAATGCAATAATAATCTCAGATAAAATAAAACACACTAGGAGTTTTTTGAAAGGAAAAAAATAGTAAGTACACCATATTCCAAAGCTCTATATATGCGGCGCGGCGGATGCATTTGAACTTCCAACATGGCTTAAACTTCCGGTTGGCTTGAAGAAAGTCTCATTGTTTGCATAGCTACATATAAAAAGATATCATTAGAATATGAAATAATGTTTGGGTAGGATAAAAACTATTCTTTTAAATTTAAATACTTACATCTTTCTAATTCTTCACATTCCTTATACAATTCAAGCTCATCTTCTGTTGGCTCTTGGTACAAGTTAAACCTTTCCGCCCTACGCCAATCACTAGTGCACACTAAAGCTTCCACCATTTTAGGACTCAATGAAGCTCTAAAAGGATCAACCACTCTCTTTCCTAGGCTAAATGCACTCTCACTTGCCACGGTTGAAGATGGAATGGCCAAGACATGCTTGGCAATATTTGAAAGAATGGGGTATTTAAATTGGCTTCATTTCCACCAATCCAAGAGGTTGAATCTTGAGTTTTTGAGACTTTCATGAGGGTCGGTAAGATACTTATCCACTTCATTCTCTATCTCTTGAAGCTTTTGCTCTTTCCTTTCTTGCATAAGGTCTTTTATAAATGGTGATTCATCATCATCAATCTCTTGATCATCATCCATGGGTTCAATACCATAATATGCATTATATATGTTAATTAAAAAATAAAAATAAATATAATAAATATATATATATATATATATATATATATATATATATATATTTCGGTACTCGGTATACCGTGGTATTGGGTTTTCAATACCAATACCGTACCAAGGTTTTTCGGTACGGTAGTGTACCGTACCGAATAGTGCCTATAGTTACTATAGGGTATTTTGGTCTATCGGTCTTGGTGGCAATTTTTGTTTAGTTTTGTGCGATTAGAAAGGGTCATTCTGTCTTATGTCATTCACCCACTCTCATCTCATGTGTATTCCTAACAAATAAAGTCCCAATTGACCAAAAGAAAAGAAAATAGCCCCCTGAATGACGAAATGTCGAGTAAAATTGCTGGTTTCATTTCCTTATGAGAAGCAAATAAAACTGTAAATCAAAACCTGGATTCTCCATGTACATACAGCATTGGAAACTCTAAAAAGCTTCTACTTGCGTACATATTACAACCATATATGCACCTAGGGGTTACCATTTGACCCATGAGTTCATGGATTGATGGGGACCAGCTCGTTCTATGGGCCAAAAAGCTTGACCCGACTCAGATCATGGGTTAGTCCAGCCCATTATTTGAAGGGCTGGGCTTGTGCTCATGTGTTTGAAACTTGCCCTGGCCCATGGAGGCCCACCCAAGTTTGACCTAGTTGGCCCAGCTAGACTCGGCTTTCAAGCTCGTGAATCAATTTAAGCTTCTAAAAAATTTAATCATGTCATTATTATTGTCGACATGCATGATTTTTACACGTTTACATAAAACCATTGATATAAGGGCTTCTGCCCAAAAACTACTACTAGGCTTTTATTATGCCCAAAAACACTACCCCAACAAAATTATTACCAAATACTACTACTTTCCCAAAAGCCCAATAAAAAGCCCACTCCTACACTAACGGAAGTTACAACTGCCGTTTACACCCACCCATATCAATACTCAACCGTCCCCCACATCAATACCCTACCGATCCCAACTGGCAACCAAAAAGGCACTTTTCGCAAATTTCCAAACAAACACTTTCCATCTCTCTCGCTCGTTCTCTCTGTAAAAGCAACCGTCGCAACAAATCGCCACCGTCGACACCGTCGCAACAAATCGCCACCGTCGACACCGTCGCAACAAATCGCCACCGGCGACACTGTCGCAACAAATCGCCACCCTTGCAACGAATCGCCACCGTCGGAAATATATCTCCGGCGCCACCGTCGCAACAGTACCAACCGTCGAGGACGAAAACAACCCGCAAACAACCGTCGCCGTCGCACCTTCCATCGCCGCCGTAAACAACCGTCGCCGACTCTCCCGTTAAACAAGTTGAAAGGTAAAACCCTAGTATTTCTTTAAAATTAAAAATCGAACAAAAAATGTCCAAAAATAGTTGTTGTTATTGTTTGAATTTTGCCACAATCAGTCGCTATTGTTGTTGTTAGGTTTGGTTAGATTCCACTAAAATCAGTATTGGCTTCCAGAACGCGTATAATATTGTTGTTGTTTGCCTGAATATTTCTCAATTTTGAAAAAATCCAGTGACGCGCGTATACTATTCGTTCAGATCTGCAAGAACCTGTCCTTCAGATTGAAGGAACACATCCTTCAATTTGAAGGATATGATCCTTCAATCTGAAGGACAGGTTCTTGCAGATTTGAAGGAGCACATCCTTCAAATTGAAGGAGGTGTGATCGTTCAACTTGCAGGAACACATCCTTCAATTTGAAGGATGTACTCCTTCAAAATCTGAAGGAGCACTTCCTTCAAATCGAATGATGTGATCCTTCAGAATTTGCGCGCGTTTCTCAAGCATTATCCTGCTCCCTCCGCGTTATTGTCCACATGGTCTTTTTAGCTCCACATTGTCCTTTCAAACTAAATAGTTGATCTTTTCCTCCAAAAACAGGAAAAATGTCGACCCAAGGAGACAGTCAGGACCTTCAGATTGTACCCCATTCGCAAGTGAATGAGCATAAAACAAAATGCAGACAAAGGGCTCCACGTGAAGACAACCCGGAGGTTACTGAAATGTACAGCAGCATGCTGACATTCCAAAAGATGATCACCAAGCACAAGGACGCGCTGGGTGCAAGGGATGATGTCATGCAGCACATCAACAACACGCCTTTTGCAACTCTGATAAACGCATACATGAAGGATGAGATGGGCAATTGCCGAAAGACTAACTCCGACATCTGTGACATCGCCAAGTGGTACGACATCAGCAAACAAGCTTTCGAGTTCAGAAATGGATACACGCGGCCAACAATCGGCGATGTCATTGAGATCTTTGGCATAGTTAACAGCGGGGAAAAGGAATTGCCAAGATTCGGCGACTCTTCTAAAGTTGACTCCCAAGAAGACATTGCAGCTGCCGATAGCACCGGGATTGATACATACTTCAACTTCAAGAAGCGAGTGGGGAAGCCCCAACTTGACGCTGCAATTAAAGCTGCATTGGACCTCCCGGATAAGGAGACTGGCGCCGAGCATGCAGCCTGCCTTATCATCCTCTACCTCATTGCAACCTGCCTAATGGCGATCACAAAGATCTATGTCCCGAAGGGCATGGTAGAGGCGTGTAATTCTGTTGCAAGCATCAAGCAGTACAACTGGCCAAAGGCTATTCACCGCTCCCTTCTTAAAAATGTCCATAAGTCCGCTCTGAGGACTAAAACAAATAACAAGAGGGCTGCCATCAGTGGATGTGTGCCGCTATTGCTGGTGAGTTGCTTATTTTACTGTGCTTAAATATTATTTTTTGTTGCAACATGTTCTTCTCCTAACTAACAGTGCGCCTCCCGTTTGTTTACAGTATTGGGTATGTAACCGGTCCAGACAGATACCAACCATCCCGGGCAAGCAAAATCACTACCCCATAGCGGTCAGATACGATCTAAACATTGTCCACCAACACATGCACTTGGTGCGATTAAAAAAAATTAAGGTACTAACAAAAAAGAGTCTTCTTTATGAGAGAGCTGCAACCCTTCCAGTATTTGTTAATTTCATTCAATTAACGAGCGTGTGTTGTTTACAGATGGACAATGCGGCGAAAAAGTACGATATCAGCGACTACAATGCTGAATATGACCAGTATGGGTTTGATACTGAAGAGGTTGAACAAGAGGATGCAACACAGACTGCAAAGGATGAAGGAAAAAAGAAGAGGAAGAGGAATCTAAAGGAGGAAGAGGAAGACTCTGAAGAAATTGACGAGGAAGTTGAGGAGGTCATGAGAACAGTTCTGAAGCACCCAATTGTAAGTACATTTCTTGGTTTTCCCTTTTAAGTTGCTGGGAATTCGAAGGATATCCTCTTTCACTTTGAAGGAACACATCCTTCAAAGTGAAGGAAAACTTGCATGAAAACCCAAAACATGGGAATTTGCACGATCTGTTCCTTCAATTTGCACGAACACATCCTTCATTTGAAAGGATGTGCTCTTCTAAAATTGAAAGAAGGAACACATTCTTCATTTTGATCTGTTCCTTCAATTTGCACGAACACATCCTTCATTTGAAGGATGTGCTCTTCTAAAATTGAAAGAAGGAACACATTCTTCATTTTGAAGGATCACATCCTTCATTTTGAAGGAACACATCCTTCATTTTGAAGGATGTGATCGTTCAAATTGAAGGAACACCTCCTTCAAGAACAAAAACACACACACTAACCCCCCCCCTGGGCTTTACAATATTTTCTGACAGGTGGGACAAGCAAGCGGAAGCGGCTGTAAGCCTGCTGGCACCCCTTCAAGGGCATCTACCGAGCCGAGACGAAGCACACGTGGGCAGCAGCTGAATGAATGCTGCAAGAATTACAAAGACAGCCTGCTGTTGTTGGACAAATCCAGTGCTGCAGAGATCAGTGATGCACAGAGGCAGGTTGCACTCAGTGCAGTACAAGTACAAACGATGAAGCGGCAGAAAAAGTGGCGGCGTTCCTCAAGTCTGAAAACCAGAAGCTAAGCCGTCGGAATGATGAGTTGGAAAACGAGCTTGCACAAAGGGGTTCCCGGATTGCCCTATTGGAAAATGAGGTAACTCATCTGCAAGGACTGCTCTTGCAAATGGAGTCCCAACAAGCTAAGGCACAGGCTGGTTGCGCAGCAACAGAAGAAGCTCCAAAAAACAATCCAATCGAAGCGGATGCCGCTCATCCCGCTTCAGATTGTGAAGATGAGCCAGCCCCAGCACCTGCCGCTACACAAGAGGAATTCACCACCCCTCTCGCAACAATCAATCTTGATTCCGAGCCAGCAGAAGAAGTTGATGCAGAGGGACCCCCCAAGTAGAGCATGCTAAAAAGGGCAAAAACCCGGCAAACCCGGTCAAAAAAGTATATGTGCGATCTGGTATACAACAGCATGTGAAGGAACGTAGTCCAAGGAAGAGGACCGCCAAAGCCGCAGAGCTGCAGATTGAAAACCCCAAGAAAAAGCCATTCGTCTGGAAGAATGGATTTGGTGCCAACAAGCTGTCCCAGGCCGATAAAGACAGGTTCCAGAAATTTTGGACAGATACGGACCTGGACGAGTACTGGAAATCAGACCCCACTTCCTTCTTCAACGCTGCTTGCAGGGTATTAAGGGCTGATATGAAAGAATGCATTACCAATGCTCAAATAGCAACAAATATCATCGATGTCTTCTGCTATATGAACCGAGAAGAAGAAGAAAAGGATGCTACACTCCCCAAGAACTGCTATATACCTATGTGCTTCTTTGTAAGTTACATTTACCTCTGCCAAAAATTCCTTTAAATATTTTGTTTTTTTTAAAAAAACAATACTCTGCCAGTTTGAAGGAAGTGCCTGAGGGAAGGAAGGACGGACCACATCCTTCATTTTGAAGGATGTCCTCCTTCAATTTGAAGGATGTGGTCCTTCAAATTGAAGGATGTCTTCCTTCCTTCAAGCACCTCCTTCAGAGTGAAGGATGTCATCCTTCAAAATGAAGGATAACCTCCTTCGGATTGGAACGGCTCCTGTTCACTAAGAAACTAATGTTGCTTTCTAATTCCATATAAAGGCAAACTTGGACAAGATGGACACAAATGGAAGATTTTTCAAAAATTTATTGGAGTTGGCGATAACCCTGATTGATAGCCAAGTTGGGAAGGTTGCCAACATCTTCATTCCGATGTGCATCCAAGGGCACTTTACACTGCTGGTATTCGACGTTGCGGCTAAGCAATTCGTGCACTACAATTCATCCAGGAGGCCTGAAACGTGTCCAGCATCAGAAGATGTACACTTTCGAATGGCTGCGAAAATTGTACGTATTTCCTTCCAAATACTATTAAATTTGAGTTGTTTTAGTTGTTTTCTTGTTGAATAATCACAATGTCTTGCAGAGAGACTTCTTCCGAGAGTGGGTAAAATTCAACACAGTAGAGGCTATACCAACATTTGAATTGCAGGTGGGATCACAAGAGACCCAAAGAGCTGAGTTTCTCAAAAGCCTTGATCCAAACGACCAATATATCATCCAAGAGGAGCTTGATTGCCCTCAACAAAAATCACGGTAAGCCACTATACTACATCATCCACTTGCTGTTTTCAAAAATACAAAAAATGGAAAAATTATTTAATGACTACATCATCCACTATAATCTTTTTTGTATTTTACAGAAACAGCTGTGGCGTCTACGTCATGTACTACATTGAACAGCTTCGAAAGGGCAACGGAATTGCCAAAGAACGCTTCCTAGAAGCTGACTCTTACAAGATGAGGGCCAAGGTGTTTTCGAAGATAATCAACCATGAATTCAGCTGGAAACCAATACAGGAGGACAACGAGAGCATCGTGCAAGATGGGACAAAGAAGAAGAGGAAGTAATTTCGTAAAGGACAAAGTAACTGATGAAAATTGTAAAATGACTTCGGTTTTTTATTTCTGTAAAATGACTTCGGTTTTTTATTTCTGTGAAGGACAAAATAACTGATGAAAATCGCAAACTGTCATTTCTATAAAATGATGAAAGTGTTACTTCATTTTGATTACAATTATTCCTGCAAAATTAAAGTAAGCGTTTGTCCAGGTTTGAAGGTCTTCTTTCATATTGAAGGAACACCTGCATAAAAAAAATCCCACTATATGGCAATTTGAATGAGCACTTCCTTCATTTTTGAAGGAACACATCCTTCAAATTGAAGGAAGTGTTCTTTGGAATTGAAGGAAGGAGAATATCCTTCAATTTGAAGGAAGACTTCCTTCAAAGTGAAGAAAGATATCCTTCAATGTGAAGGAAGTGTTATTTCAAATCGATGGAAGAAAGACATCCTTCACATTGAAAGACCACATCCTTCAAACTGAAGGAGTACATCCTTCAATATGAAAGATTGTACCAACTTCAAAAGTTGAGACATCCTTCAAACTGAAGGAAGCCATCCTTCAAATTGAAGGATAACCTGCTTCACTGTGTTTGCATTCACAAACTTGCATAAGATAACATCTTTTATTCATAAAAATAACATGAACTTATTACACAAATGAATGGCATTATTAGTTGTTCTTGCAGTCAGTGCCAAATTTGGAGTATGGCAGTTGAAGGAGGTCAGACATCCTTCGAATTGAAGGAGCACTTCCTTCATTTTGAAGGAACAGCTCCATCGAAAAAAGTCCAG
This sequence comes from Spiraea crenata, assembly GCA_033992175.1. Taxonomy (NCBI): domain Eukaryota; kingdom Viridiplantae; phylum Streptophyta; class Magnoliopsida; order Rosales; family Rosaceae; genus Spiraea; species Spiraea crenata. The sequence goes on along the minus strand of JAVBHV010000003.1, from coordinate 2,592,327 downwards.
TTTCTGGGAATTTGAAGGAACACCTCCTTCAAGTTGAAGGAGGTCAGACATCCTTCAAAATGAAGGAGCACTTCCTTCATTTTGAAGGAACACCTCCATCGAAAAAGTCCAGTTTCTGGGAATTTGAAGGAGCATCTCCTTCAAATTGAAGGATAACCTCCTTCACTTTGAAGGAGCACTTCCATAAAACACACAGAAAGGGTTCCATATTCAAATTTGACAAAACAAAATATCACAATCCCAAATAACATAATCCAATTCCATCTTCAAAAATATCGGATAAATCATCCAACAATGACAAATCAATAGTATCAACTAAAACTCAATTAAAAAATTAAAAAATCTGGAAAAAACTATGAACCCTTGCAAAGCGATCATCAAATCGGCGCCCCTATCACGGCTTTACACCTTTTCCGGTTGTGTCTACCCTTCAGACCACAACGCCCACAAGTCACAGCCCGCTTCATTTCTGATCCCGATTTGCCCCTTGTAACACACGGCCGCCCACTTGGAATCCTTGTGATAGGAGGTTTCACGGGCGCTGTCCTCAAATCCAAAACAGGCTTGTCCAAGTCCGACACAGGGTAGACAGCAAAACCAACGCTCTTCTTGTAGAACTCCACTTTCCAATAGTCCTCAATGAAATTGTATATACCTTCCTTGTGGCCTCCATGCATCAACGCTTGAAATGCGTGTGCACAGGGGAACCCATCGTGCTGCCACAGTATACAGGAGCATGTTCGCTGCTGTATGTCCACAATAAAAGTGTTGAAATTGGCCTTAATTTCAAACAAGGACCCAGTAGACCGAAACACATTCCAATGGTAGCCTTCGGCAAGCTTATCTTTCATAACTTTCTCCATCGCTGGACACAAAACCGTGTGCCAATCTGCAGCTGCAGTCCTCTTCTCATACATCATCGACATCACCTTAATTCGAAGGTTCTCCAGCATCTCAACAAGCGGCATGCGGCGGAAAGTATCAATCATAGAATTGAAGGATTCCGCCAAATTATTTGTCATCTCCCCCCACCGCTGCCCCTCAAACCACGCTGTGGCATAATTCTGCCTAGGGAGATCGTCCAGGAAATCCCGAGCCCATCGGCCACCCTCCTCTTTAAATTCCTGAACCAACGCTTCGAAATCCACCCTGCTGCAGCAGTAAGCTATATCCTTAAACTTCTGCACCATTGAAGTTTTCATGGAGCCCGAATAATGGCTCTCAACATTGCTAACCAAGTGGTTTACACAAAAACAGTGGGGTGATTCCGGGAACAGCTCCTTCACACTCCTCAAAATTCCACCATGACGATCAGAACATAAAGTCACCGTTCTCTGCTGCGCGCGAACAAAGTCAGCAACAAAATCCAAGAACCACCTCCAATTTTGGTAATTCTCGGAATCCACAATGGCGTAGGCGATGGGAAACACCTCTGCAGCAAAACAAAAAAAAATATGCGCACACAATCATACTCTAGAACAACATAGCCAAAAAGAAGGGGCAAACTGCTCCTACAAAATTGGACACTGGTCCTTCAAACTGAAGGAATACTTCATTCAATTTGTAGGATGTGTTCCTTCAAATTGAAGGATAGGTTCCTTCAAAATGAAGGATGTGTTCAGTTGAAGGATGTGTTCATCCAATTTGAAGGAAGACTTCCTTCACATTGAAGGAAGTCTTCCTTCAAATTGAAGGATGTGTTCTTCCAAAACTGCATCACTTCCCCAGAAAATGTGAACAACAGTCAAAAAAAGACTCACCATTATTCCCCGTTTTGGCACAGCAACTGAGCATAACGCCCCGGTATTTACTCTTGATAAATGTAGCATCAATGAACAACATCGGCCTGCAGTATTGAAACCCTCTAATAGCAGCTCCATACGAAATGTGTAGCCGAACAAAGCGGCTATTGCTGTCAACCTCCAGGTTGGCCCGAGCTGGGTAGCCATTAGCATCGGTATAAGCCTTGAGGTACCAAGGCAGATACCCGTAAGATAATGCTTCATCACCATTAACCTCTGTATTGGCAATCTCCCTACCACGCCAAGCAGTGTGGTAATCAACATCCATGCCGTACAGACGCTTGACATCCCCCATTATCTTCCTAGGTTTCACCAAAGGGTCTGCACGGACTTGATCCGACAATACCTGTGGACAGTAGGACAGGTCCCATTAGCTCATTCTTCTTCTCCCTAATCACCCCCGTGCACTTGTGCTCGTTGTTCAGCCGCTTTATGACAACAATATTATTCAGCTCTGACTTCCGAGCATGAATATGCCAATTGCATCCATCCAATTCTGCTTTCTTGCACACAGCAGAAAATCTGAGCCGATCATTGGCGATGATGCGAAACTTGAATCCAACCTGCATCGCGTACTTCCTCACTTTCTTACGGAAATCATCCATTCCGAGGGGGAACTTCTGACCCACAGAGTGTATGTAGGAAGCCCACTCATCACACAAATAACTGTGCGGTCCAAACGAAGAAGATTTCCCCAAATGAAGATTACGATCACTCGCAGAATCTGAGCTGACACCGGAACCACAAGAAGTAGCCGCTGCACCTGAATAGGAGGGGAATGCACGAGAAGATCCAGAACTGTTCTCAACACCACAAGAAGATGACGGATGTTGTGGAGCACTATCCAGAGGAACCGCGGCAGCCACAATAGCCAAATTCTGACTTGCTGGTTTCAAAACAATCGAAACATCAACAAATGGTTCAGAATAAAGACGATGCACCAGATACATCATCTTCATATCGCTGTCGCTCTTCAACTGGTATGTAGGATCATCGGACAGGGCATACATCAACTCAAACGATCCAATTTCCAGAGAAAATCTCCATGATATATCCCTATAGAGATCATCAAAGCTTGTTGCTTCATTGAATGGGAACAGAACGTTGGTGTTGCCATGCGAACACCTAATTAACTTCTGCACAGACATTCCTACACAAAACCACCAAAATCAGATATCCCCAATCGAATTAACGTATCAAAAGGGAACATATAATGCCAAATTGAAGGCACGTCCTTCATTTTGAAGGAGCACATCCTTCAATTTGAAAGAAGTGTTCCTTCAATGTGAAGGAAGTGGTCCTTCAATTTGAAGGAAGCGTTCATTCAAATCTGGGAAAGCGTTCTTCAACAAGTGCTTCTTCAATGTGAAGGAAGTGTTCCTTCAATTTGAAGGAAGTGCTCCTTCAAGTTGAAGGACGTGTTCCTTCAAGTTGAAGGAAGTGTTCCTTCAAATCTGGGAAAGTGTTCTTCAACATTGAAGCTCTTCCTTCACATATGAAGATGTTCCTTCACATATGAACCTCATCCTTCAATTTGAAGGAACACTTCCTTCAGACAATCCAAACAGAATCCAGATTTTGACCGACTATTTCTCCACAATAACCACAGAAAGTTCAAAAATGCGTAAAAACTAGAAACAACATCGAAAAAGCAAAACTAATCTCAAATTCCTTGGATCGAAAACACGTATAAAATCAGAAAATTCATAACCGATCGAATAAAAAGTCGCTACTCGATAAAATCATCGCATAACAAAACAATTCAATAATCAAGCAGAGAAATCCACAACCGAATACGAACATCAAGCAACGCGAAACGATTCTACAACTTCAATCGCCAAGAACAAGCAAACGATCGAGAATCGAACTAAAAAATCGCAGAAAATTTATAAAAAAAAAAACGACAAATTGACTTACCAATACGGTTTGATCTCTGAAGCGATGCAAATGCAAATCCGATGAGCTTAAAAATATCGCCGGAATTCTCCAATTTTCTCTCAAAAATCGCCGGAAAATTGAGAGAGGTGGGTCGCGCTTTTTTCGTTTTTTGAAATCCAGAGGTGTGCGGACGTGTTTTTATACCAACGCCCCAGCCGCCGTTAGTTAGCGCCGTTAACAGCTTGTTTAATTAGGTCATGCCATGTGTCCAAGTAGTAGTAATTTGTAATGTTTCAAGTGTGGTAGTGTTTTTGGGTATTTAGTTGTTGAAGTAATACCAAAATGTAATTTTCTCTTGATATAATTCAGTTCACTCAAAACTCTATTCATTTATTATACTTTTATAACCTTTCCCACATCACCCATCACCCATATCTTTTTAAAAAAAAAATTTTTTTTTTTAGTTTTATCTTTTGTAGTAGCTTACGAAATAGTAATAAATGTTAATATGTTATTTTTTAGTTAATGAAGTTATTTATATTTGAAACTTTGAGTTGATGATGTAAAGTCTTTTTGTGATAGATCAAGTAAATATTTCCCATATTGTTTGTCCGTCTAAGCCCGACCTTTTATAGCAGGTCATGAGCTAGCCTGATCAAGCGTGTTAAAGCCCAACTCAATGGACATACTTGAGTCATAATTTTGCTAAAAATAACGGGAAATTATCCATAATAGGCTGATAGGGAAACCTTTGTTTCAAAATAGGCAATGGGCAGTGGTCTGTTTTAGGGTAGGCAAATTTGCATAGTCAATTTGCAATTAAATCTCTCATGGTCGTAGTCCATCATAGTATGGTCGTAGTACAACTGTAGTGTGGTCGTAGTCTAAATGTAGTGTGATCGTAGTCCATTTGAGAAAACACAAATTCACTCTCTTCTTCAGCGCCCCAAGCTCCTCCGCCGCTGTGCACGCCTCCGCCTTCACCTTCGGCTTCTGCAAGCAGGATGGTACTAGCTTTTCCAGCTATTTTTTTGTGGTGGATGAGGCTGTGGGCTTTGGCGAAAACAAACCATTCCTTACCTTCCATCCCAACACTCAAAATCCTTGGCCGATTTTCGAATCCCCAATTCGAGCGGCGAAAGTGCTTCTTTAACCAAGTGAATCGAATTGAAAAACGATTCAATCGGGTCATTTGCAGACACCATTACTATCAAAACTTCAGAATCAAAACACCTATAGAACTACGAAACTTCAACAAAACACCATTACTTTTCGCTTCCTCCTCACCGAATCGAGAGCATCTTCTCGAACGCCTGGACCAAGTGCATCACTTGCCCGCATTCCGGCAAGCTCTTCCTCGCTGCCTCCAGAAGCTTGTCCCTTCTCCACTTGAAAGTGCTCGACCCGACTTCCGGGTCAATCTCCATCGCATCTAGGTCGCAACCGCTTCCACCATCATCCTTGCTTTAAACTGCTAATTTTGTGAGATTTAGAGTTTTGAAGTTGTAATCTTTTTCAATTTGCTGGTTTTTTTTGGGTTTTGTTAGCAGAAGAGGCAAAATGGGTTGTGCTAGGAATCGGTCACCACAACCACCGGCAACTTTCCACGCCATGGAGTCATCTCTCCAACACATTTCACGCTAGTCCACCGTAGTGTGGTCATAGTCCAATGTAGTATGGTCATAATCTACCATAATATTGTCATAGTCTATTATAGTGTGGTCGTAGTCCATAAAGGACTTGTAGTGCAATTAGTCAATAATTCATAAAGGGCTTGTAGTGCAATTAGCCAAACTTGTGCTTAGATCGGAATAAACCATTTTGGAACCAAGGTTTCCCTATCAACCTATTTTGGATAATTCCCCAAAAATAACGAACCCAGCCCGACCCAAGCCTACTACTGTTGGGCTGGTATAGTCCGGCTCTGCCCGTTGCCGAGCCCCCTTATAAATGCTTATCATCATGAAATGTTGCACGATTTTCATCTTACAACTCACAATCAGAATCTTATTTTCAATCACCACCCGGGAATCTCCACTTTCTTAAAAGGGTTAGGATTAAGGTACAATAGGTCGGGGTTCGATGCGTTCCGATGTAACCAAGAAAACTTTCCTCAGAGTAGAGTTTCAGTAGAGTGTAACACCACAAGATCATAGGTTCGGTGTCACGTTAGAGCAAGCTAATTCAACTTTAGAAAATTAAAAAGGTTAAGATTTCAGAAAAAAACACTTGTATTTCCCACTTCATTGTGTCAGTTTCCCATTTCACAATTTGATCTGTTTGTTCAACAGATCCTGATTTCGAATTCTCTTCTCCTAATTAAAAGTAAGTCAAACCATCCGAAATAACTACACTTGCTTGACATCCGTTCATGGTTAATTAATTCTAAAAAGAAGACTAATGCATGCATGGTTAATTTCAGCTGGACCATGAGACTGCGTCAATCTCATCCCTAGCAGACTTGTACAATTCAAGCCTCTGGGAAATTTGTTGTCTCCTTTCCATTACATCAGGATTCTCCCCCAGCAATTCTGCAAGTTGCCTCTTCTGCAGAATATATATCAAAACTCAATCAGCCAAACATCTATGTATGTGTATTTGTATATGTATATATGCGTAAGCGTGAACGAATGAGAGAAGAGAGAGACCTCGATCAGTCGTACTTATTCCTATGCAAATGTATGTGTATATATGCATGTGTGTAAACGAACTGTCGAGAGAAAATCAATTCAATAGAGAGGAAAGATGGCTTCTTGTGACAATACCTCCTTTCTGCCCAATTGGATGTAGAAGTGATCAAGCAAAGACCGTTTAGCCTCCCTCACTTGGCAATGAACAACGGCCTTTGGGATCGTATTCTTCAATGTATCTGACACCATCTTTACATATGCAGAAACATTGGATCCTATCCTGTGGAAGTGTCCTTCAGCAAATCGATCATCAGATGCAGCAGATGGGTTCCCTCTTGGATTCTCCAGTTCTTGAGGAAGTCTCCGGAAGAAATCCACAGTCAGATAAGAGGATTCCATGTCTACCAATCGTAAAGTCGTCTTCTTGCTGTCGTCACGAAACCTCTCCAAAGCTTGATTAGCAGCTGCTGCCAACTCGGCTTGAAGAATAGGAAAGCGCTTCAACTCCTGTTTTATCCCAAATCATGACTTAATTTCCCCTATATTAAGCCCTTACTACTTGAACTGAAGTGTACTGGTTACAAAATCTTCAAACCTGAGTTTCTCCGATTGACCTTCTTACAACTTCCTTCAAAATAAAATGAACCTGCAGAAATGGACTATGGTTCAGAAAACACTATTTTGCAAGCATAATGACTGGTTAGTTCCACAGGATAAAAAAACTCGAAACCCAATCTGTTTCAAACGGTTGCAGAAGCCAAAACTATGTGACACAGCAAGTTAGGTACTAATTAGACCCGCGAGTCTACCCCGAGGAAAATAAAATGGAATGGTGAACACTTACCGCATCTACTGAAGCTTCAGATGGGCCACTGAAATAGTTAAGTGCACCGTCAATCAAGCGCCTATAACCTTGCTCTGGTGCAATTAGATGAGGTTGGTAGCCATCTGCCTCAGACACCACTTTTCTTACATTTTGAAGTGAAAGATGGCGGTCAAAAGGGAGCTTCTTCAAAGCAACAGGGAGCTGGTGGTCAAATACTGCAGATATCCGATCACCACCAGGTCGTCTGCAGTTTGACCAGAGCGAAGAACCACTCACTTATTGGGCAATGATACCAGATACAAATAGGGCTTAAGTAGAGTAATGAATTGTGATCTATACAAGGGAGAGATCCTATTGGAAATTCATCAAAACACACAGATAATTCAGCAAAAGTTACTTCTTCCACTTTGTATGATTTAATATGCTTAAAGAACAGGCAGCATAAGAATTTCCTTTCTAACGAATGATGATACAAAATCGAAAGGGTAGAGAATCAAGAAAGAAATTCTTTGAAAAAGTCCAGATGTGGTGTGAATTCTGGAGACTCATTAGTTGGCCACAAAATGGAACATTAAGGACGCCTCATTTTGTTCCACTGTAAACAGTTAACTTGAGCATCAAATTCAGGATTATACACTTGAAAAATTGTAAGGATGGCTTATCTATCCATAGACAACTTGTAAATGAACATAGCATGTGCACTTGAGCTTCTGCATCTCTTGTGAATGCATTGTGTATAAAGGATTATTTTAACAGAAGAGAAAGGGATGTATTACCCTCCATCCAAATGCTCCTTGAATATCCTGTCAAATGCCCTGCATAACTCTAAGATAGTATATAACTGTGCCTGATACATAACAGTTTCAGATCATTAAAGCCTTTACCTAAATAATATCCCACTATATATGAATAGATGATAAGTTTATCACCCCTGCATCAATAGCAATAGGTCTGCCAAGATGATCCAATTCGGCTTCAAGTTCAGCAATGCTTCTGTTTATTGAAGATGCAATTCCTGGAAGGCGAGCTTTAATTACTGACTCTAGATGCTGAAATCATATATAAAAACTAAATGTTAACGTCCAGTTTCTATTCAAAACGAGAAATGGGATAGATAAACTGAGCTATCAAGTATACAGGAGACAGGAAAACCTTTGAAAGAAGTTTTGCAAGATACTCTGAACCCATTTTGCTTGCCAAATGTCCATAATCTGGACTGGAGGCAAAAAAGTCACGCTCCCTTCGCCTAGCAGCAACCATGTCGACGCTTCTATTAATATCAACTTGAGAACGGTTCACAATTCCAACCCAAGGATGTTGAAGCCGATAAGACCTTCCTTCGAGAACCTAACTCAAGGAAAAGAAAACATAACAGAAAAATAGAATAACTTCTCTGTATCAACAATATGAAATTGGAAGATTAACCAGCGGCTATCCTAATGATTGATTATCAACAAAAGAGTATAGTAATGAGCAAAATTAAGAACAGAGTAGTTTTTCGGGTCCCTCCATGCATTAATTATGTTCAAACGTAAACCGTTAAACCCACAGCCCTTACCCCTCTCGCAATATATTAATAAACCACCACTGCTAACTTCCAGATAAACACTTGGTGTGAAAAAATTCAAGCTGAAATGCAAAGATAGGCAAGAAGTCTTACATCCAAAGCATTTGTTCCCTTATCCATTAAATCAAGCTTTGTCAACACACCAAATGTCCTTTCACCTAAGAAAGAAATTTATACCATAATAAGATAGCCGAAAATAATACTGATAACACATGGTCTACGCAAGACCATAGAGTTGAATGATCAACTAGGAAACTGTCCAGGAAGGTTACCTGTAGGATCAACTTGTCTAGCGATTCTGATAGCATCAGATGTTGCTATGTCTTGATTAGCTGGAGTTATTGCCAGAATGATGCAGTTAGGCTGTAACCAAAAATCACATATTCATTCAGAGTTAGGAACAACAATAGCATCAGCTCGTAAACAACTTTAACGGAAAATATCCAGGCATCTCATATATAGTAAATACAATCCAGGAAAACTGCGAAATAACTGCTACAACAAAGACATGCAGAACTAACCTAACCTAGTGGTACACATTGCAGCCTATGAAATCTTGCTATATTTAAGTAATATAGAGTAACTGAGTGAAACATTGTTGCATATTAGAGTAAATAACCAGTATAAGTCCTTTAGGATAAACACATTTGTCACTCAAACCGGGTAAAAGCGGAAACGAAACAATGAAACTCTAAGGTCCCTTCACTTGTCTTATAAGCTAACCAAATGGCATCGAATTAGCATAAATTGCTATGAAGTGGTGGGTGTTTCCAAGGGACAAATACAGCTGAAATTTCAAGAGTAAATAACTGGACAAAATGGAAAGATTTCTCATGCCGAATTCCCAATTCTTTCAAGAATTTCCGAAAATTGACATAAATAGGGAACATGCACAAGGATATAATATATTTCCGTCTATGAACTGAGTGGGGAAAAGAATGCCATACCTTCTCAACATAAGACCGAACCATATTTTCGATATCTTCAACAATAGTCTCTGGTTGCCCCTCTGTCAGTAATAACGAGCAATAATTAGATTCAATAAGTCAAAAATGAATACAGTACCTGGACTTCAATTGAACTTGAAATTAAGTGCAACAGTTAATGAAATGTACCTACAGAAACCTTCGTCAAACCAGGCAAATCTATCAAAGTTAGATTGACAACTGCCAGCAAGATAAACCATGCTTGTCAGAGAGCAGAATGGACAAGAAACAGTAGTTTATTCAAACTCTATGCAACATAAGAGTACACACCACACATGTAATTGTTCCCATAAAAAAAATTCCACATATACTTCTAGTTTGGAAAGTTAAACAGCATAATTCCGAAAAGACAAAGTATCGCAGACATGAATGAAGAATTAAAAAGAAATTATAATAAGTATTTATGTTCATCAGAACAAGTTTTGACGCAGCAAGTTAATATGATGCTCTCAACCCTCATCTCACACCAAAATGCTAAAGGTGCAGAAAAGTTTATAATTGTAAATAAAGGAAATACTTGGAGTGTGACTACATGGCAATGAAACGTTAGATTTATCTTCTAAGAAACACAAAATGCTTGTTAAAAATACTGATATGCGGGTCACAGGGTTCATTTCATAAAGAGTAATTTAATCAAATGAAAATTCCAGTAAACATGCACCAAAACAAAACACGGAATATTAGAGTACTCCCCTACCACATCTAACTCTAGATATAGGACACCTTACCATTGGGGGAGTAGATACTGAGGTAAATAGGAACAGGTGAAATCTGCTTTGATGTCCCAGTCTTTCGGTCAGTTTCATCCTGAATTTCTTTCCGAATCACAGCTGTTTAAGAACATTAAACACAGACCAAACTCAGTATCCAATTACTTCAACATGTATGATAGAGGGAAAACAATTGCAGACTTTTTTCTTTAGTTTATTTCTAGTTCAATTCCTAACTACAATCTCACACATTAAGTGATTTACATGCTTACAGAAATCAGTGAATCTTTTGTTTTTCAAGTGGAGGAACTCAGCATACTCCTCCATCCCCTCTTTTATCTTATGCAGCTGCAAGACCAATGGCCTCCTCGTCACAATCCCTGCAAACCAAGCCACTTCTTTACAACAAAAGGAGGGATATAAAACCATGAAATTGAACTAAAATCCTCTAATGTGCCTTCGTGTATACTCTAATCAGAAAGTAAATGTACCCATCACACCAAAAAAATCTTGCATCGCTTAGTTTGGCTCAATTAACTTTATTGTTTCGATGTTGACTTTTCTATTAGCATTTTGTTTAACTTTCTGACTTTCTTTCCTCCACTTTCTCAGTATCCAAACAGCGCAAAATCGAAAATTAACAATCATATTAGTGGGCCTTTCTGTATATTCTAATCAGAAAGCAAATCCAAGTTCCAACCACCAAACTAAGCAATTAAAAATTAGTTACTTTGACTCAATTTGACTTGCGTTGAAAATTAGTTGACTTAATTTTAATATTTGTTTTCTTTCTACTTTCATTTTCTTGCCTCCGCTTTCTCAAGAACCAAACAGCATTGAAATCGAAAAGGACTAATCACGAGATTCGCAACAGCGTAAACCCTAACCTGATCCTCTGGGCAGAAAATCGCGCCCGACGATGCTCTCCAACACCGACGACTTTCCAGAACTCTGCACAATTTTCATCCGAAAATTAGCCAAACAAACAAGAAACGAAAACATAAAAAAAAAACAGTTGGTTCAACTGTGAAGCGGAGAGAGGCAAACCTGGCCGCCGACGACGGCGACGGTGGGAAGAGACTCCCAGAGAGTAGGCAGAGCAGCGGAGTCGCCGCCGTAGTCGCCGACGCCCGTACAGGCCCTCTGGAGTCGATTGACGAGGCCAATGAGGCCCTCCATGGTCGCCATTGGGGGAAGCGTCGAAGAAGAAGCAGAGGCGGTTGAGCGAGGGAGAGAGACGACGACGATGACGCACGCAGTAAGCGTGAGGGCGAGAAGGAAGTAACAGACGGTGGGGATAATAAAATCTATTTTGTCTTTTTTGGTTGAAGAAATTAAAAGGATTTAAATCGATTGATTGTGATTGATGGATTTTCCGTATTTGAGGAGAATTTGTGTTCTTGCGTGGGTGGGGAGTTACAGAAGTCGTGCTGGTGCTGACTTGGGGAGACTAAACCCAGGAAAATGTTGGTCTCGTGCTTTATTCTACGCTATTTCTCTGCGACCCCACGTGACCGGGTCTCTTTCAAACGACTCAAACCATTTTGTTTTATACTAGAGAAGAATATTGTACCATGAATATGAGAGCAACGGATAAATTTGAATTTTTATACTAGTTAATACTGTAATATAAACAAATATTTCTTTTACGGCTGCAGATTCTCTGTTTCGATTATATCTGTCTCATCATGTCCTCCTATTACATACTGATATGTGTCAAGGCAATTAATAACCCATTGAAGATCACTTAATTAGATTTAACATTGTTAGTTTTAATGTGTATACTCCTCTTTGATCAAAGCAGTTGTCTCTTCAGTGGTCATCTTCTTTTTCTAACAAAAGCAACCATTGAGATGAAAGCTAACTTGAGTTGGAAAGAAATTAAGATTTTTATGATTCAACATAAACACCCCTTAAACAAAGAGGAGGATACACATTAAAGCTAACATTGTTCAGTCACTACGTATCGTCTTGTCCTACAAAGCCTTCTGAGGAGCTGCATCCCACTCCTCTTGCTCCCACGGCTGTCGATGGGGTTATTCCTCCCCCGGCTAGCCCAAGTCTGGGCCCAACTCCGGCCCATAACTCCAATTGTTTGCCGTTTACTCCGGTTGGCCCAAAAGTCAAACTTCTAGCTAAAAGCAAAAGTAACCACACGGGTAATGGTGGGAGCGTTTCGCTTCTTGTTCCGCAACCAAATCGTACCGGCACCTCAAATTTCTTTGATGCGCTGGTAACCAGCGATGAGGAGTCCGACGGAGATCCGGGGCGCCGCCGCCAGTTGGTCGTACTCTGCTCCTGGACCCATCCTGGTCTAAGGGGGGTGCGAAGCCGGCTCGTGGGTACAAGAAGAAAAAGAAGCGCTCCTGTAATCCCACGGCGATTGGCAAGGGTAAGGCCCAGGTGATTTCCTCTTCTATCCCTAATGGTTAAGTGTGCTTGTTGGAATGTGCGAGGGATGAATCGTCCCTCCAAACAGCTGGTAGTTAAGAAGTTTATTGATGCTCGGAATCTGTGTTTAGTGGGTTTAGTGGAAACTCGAGTCCATGCTCCGAATTTTGCTCGTATTGCTGTTAATGTCTTCCGGAATTGGGATGTGGTTAATAATTATGGGTTCCACCCTAATGGGAGGATTTGGGTGGGTTGGAATCCCTCTCTTGTTGATCTTACTGTTCTGGGTACTTCGGACCAATCCATCCATTGTCGGGTTCAGCTGCTGGATTCGGGTCAGTGTTTCCTTGCAATGTTTGTTTATGGGGCAAACGATGATTTGGAAAGAAACCGTTTATGGGCTGATTGTCGTGGCTACCTTCCAAGTACTTCCGATGTCGCGTGGATTGCCTTGGGAGATTATAACATCTCTCGGTTTTTGCACGAGAGTGAGGGAGATATTCATAATAGGCCGAGTGCCATTTCTGAGTTTGAAGATTGCATTGGTGATGTTGGGTTGGATGATTTGGGGTTTACTGGTGAGCTTCTTACTTGGTGTTATAGGCAATACAATGGCGCCCTTCTGAGAAGGAAGCTTGATCGGGTTTTGGTTAATGGGGCTTGGTTATCTCTATTTTCTGCTAGCTTTGAGTCCTTTCTGGCCCCGGGAGGTTCTGACCATTCCCCGGCTGTTGTCTCTCTTGGAGTGCATCAGGTTAAGCGTAGGGCTCCTTTCAAGTTTATAAATTTCTACACTGCGCACCCGGATTTCATGACTATTGTTGCTGATGCTTTTGTTGTCCTGGTGACCGGAACTGCTCAGTTTCAGTTGGTGCGTCGTTTAAAACTTGTCAAAGCCGAGTTGAAGGGACTTAATCAGAGGCCGGAGTCTAATGTCTCTACTGCGATCCTGGAAGCTAAGGCTGCGCTGGATGTGTGTCAGTCCCGCCTTTCTGCTTCTCCGACTGACCAAACCACTATTGAGTTGGAAAAGGTTTTGTTGAAAGCCTTTTCCGATTGTCTTGAGAGAGAGGGAAGTTTTTTGCAACAAAAATCGAGATTGAGGTGGCTGAAGGACGGGGAACACAACACGGCCTACTTCCATTATGTCATTCGGAAGAGCTGTAATCGTAACCATATTGCCTCGGTGACTCGTCCCGATGGTGTTGTGCTAACTGATGATTTGGAGATCAAGAATGAGGTTGTAAATTACTTTCAATCTCTGCTTAGTGGTCACCCTTCTTCGTGGGTTGCGAATTTGAGTAGTCTGGTGCCGGACCCTGTTTCGGTGGTGGATGCAGAGGAGATGGTTCTCCAGTTTACTGATGCCGAAATCCAATAGGTTTGTTTTAGTATCAAAGCCAGTAAGGTGCCTGGGCCAGATGGGTTTAATGGGATGTTTTTTCAAATGGCTTGGCCTATTATTGGCTCCCATGTGATTAATGCTGTTAAGGAATTCTTCTTTTCTGATATGCTCTTGGGGGAGATTAACTCTACTATTTTGACCCTTATTACTAAGGTGGCGAACCCGTCTTCCTTGGCCGACTATCGCCCTATCTCTTGCTATAATACCCTCTACAAGGTCATTACCAAGTTGATTGCAAACCGGATTAAAGGGGTTCTCCCTAAGATTATTTCTCCTTCCCAATCCGCCTTTGTCAGTGGACGTCGTATTGGTGATAATGTGCTGTTAGTTCAGGAGCTACTTAGTGGCTATCATTTGGATGGGGGGGCCCCTAGGTGTGCGCTTAAAGTGGATATCATGAAGCCTATTATTTGCTTAGTTGGGATTTCCTTTCCCAGGCCCTTTCGGCTTTTCGGTTTCCTCCTCGACTGGTTAAGTGGATTCTTGTGTGCATTTCCTCTGCTCGGTTCTCGATTTCTATTAATGGTGAGCTTGCAGGGTTCTTTCCGCCTGGGAGGGGACTTAGGCAAGGTGACCCAATGTCGCCATATCTCTTTTTATTATTGCTATGGAGACATTCTCTCGGAAGCTGCAACAGTGTGTTGTCGAGTCCCCTCGTTTCCGGCACTATTGGCAGTGTGATAGGCTTTTTATTACCCATTTGTCGTTTGCGGATGACTTACTTTTTGCTTTGCCATGGGGATTTAGTGTCGACCCGTGTTCTTAGGGATGCCTTGTGTTGGTTTTCGACTGCTTCGGGTCTTATTCCGAATCCATCTAAGAGCTCTATCTTCCTGGCTGGGGTTAGCGAGAGTTGTGCTGCTAGAATGGTTGATTTATTCGGTTTTGTATAGGTACTTTGCCTATTCGGTATCTAGGAGTTCCCTTGATTACATCAAAACTGACCTTCACAGATTGTGCGCCGTTGATTGAGAAAGTGGAGGCTAGGATTAAGGGGTGGGAGCACCGGTTTCTCTCCTATGCTGGTAGGCTGGTCCTTATTCGCTCTGTTTTGTCAAGCTTACAGGTGTTTTGGGCGTCTCACCTTTTTCTCCCCAAAAGGGTGCTAAAGGAGATTGAGTCCAGGTTTAGAAGGTTTCTCTGGGTAGGCAATGATGGGCCATACTCTGCTAAAGTGGTGTGGGGTGAGATCTGCTCCCCAAAGGCAGAAGGGGGTTTGGGCATCCGTGACCTTGTTACTTGGAATATTGCTTTGATGGCTCGTCATATTTGGCACTTGTTTGCGGGTGGTTCTTCTAACTTGTGGCCTGATTGGGTTAAAGCTTTCTACATTGGTGATAATTGTTTTTGGTCTATTGACCCCCCGTCCGTGGCTTGGCAATGCCCCTTTAAATACTGTGCTTGGGACTTCTGTGGTGAGGGCGTTCGGGTTGAACTTGCGGTCTAAATTAAACTTTGTCATCATGGGTTCCCATTGGGTGTGGCCGATCACCACCAATCCAGCTTTTCACGCTATCCAGGTGAGCTCTCTTTCCATCCCGATTTCCGACCAGCAGGACCGTTTCATTTAGGCTGGGGAGTTGTTGGGGTCTTTCTCCTTTGCTTCCATGTGGAAGTCGATTACTGGCAGGGGAGTGGAGGTTCCATGGGCTAAATTGGTGTGGTTTAAGGGTCACCTCCTTAAGCCAGCTTTATCCTCTAGGTGGCGATAAGGTCCTGGCTTTCTACCTTTGATTGGATTGGTAATTTCATCTCTAGGCAAGATCTCAATTGTATGTTTTGTAATGCCACTATGGAATCTCACTCTCACCTCTTCTTTGACTGTCCGTTTTCGGAAGGGATCTGGCGTACTGTTTTGAGTCGGTGTGGTGTGCCTTGGGCTGACCCTCCTTGGCCATCCTATATTTGCTCGTTAGCGCCCCAATGGAAGGGGAACAGGATGAGTACCGTTACTAAGAAGTTGTGCCTATCTATCACTGTCTACTCCATTTTGTTAGAATGCAATAACCATGTGTTTCAGAATACCTCTAAACCCGCCGCTGTGGTCCTTCAAACCATTCTCAATTTGATCCGTTGTCGGATTTGCTCCGTTGTCGGATTTGCTCCCTTGCTTTTAAACCGTCGATGGAGAACTCCCTCACTGCTTTAGCTTGGAATGTTTCCTTAATTTAGCTAAGTTTAGCTATGTTTCTAGTTAGCTGGGTTGCTTTGCCTTTTGGCTGGTCTCTTGTAAGCTACTGCTTGTAAGTTGGTGGGTTTTTGCCCTTAATATATTGTTGATTTACCAAAAAAAAAAAAAACAATTCGTTTACAGCTCACTATTTCAATTTTAGCGGCACATTATTGATGCATACATCAATTGCATATGTATGTCGTAATCTTGAGTAAACCCATGAACTAAAATAAATGATCAGCACAAGTCGAATACAATTAACACAGGGATCTAAACAACAAACTCATTCACTTCCAAAAACCAAAAGAACAACACAATTTCAAAACCAATCCCAGAAATTTGAATCCAAAACCCATAAAGTCCCAAGCTTTTAATCCCTCAACTGAAATATAGAACCACATAAGGAATCATCCAAATACAAAACCCTTATGAAATTCTTTGTAGAAGCCATAATCAGTCCTTGTCGATTGTGGCTCTCGCTTGGCAGCAAAAGAGGAAGACAACGAGATGTGTTTGTCGTTTTGTTTTCGAGAAATAAAAGCGTTAAATGGGTTAAATTGAAGTTAAATAATATTAAGTTCTCAGACACGTGTCAAAAAATAAGAGGAGGAGATAGAGAGGGATAGGAAATTTTGGGACACATGATCCCAGCCTTCTTTTATTACATTTTATCAATTGAATTAATAGGGGTAGATTAGACATATATAATTTGAAATCATAACTAGATATAGAAAACTGATGATGTGGAATGTAGTGTAGTCATGGATTTTCATCTAAAAAAAATGGGTGGGTTAGAAGCAAACAAAAATAAAAATTATTAGTGTTTGTCTCAATATGCCTTTTTCAAAATGTCGGTTAAGGATAAAGGCAAACATGATAAACATAATTTTTCATCTTTGCAACAGTCTGTCTCTTCATTTCCCTCCGCAACACTTAGCTCCGTCAACATCCATAGGATTACTGCGAAAACTAAGTTATCTCATTCTTCTCCGATTTTCAACTCAGCCCAAAAAATCGGAATCCCTAATTCTAAAACCCGAAAAGACCTGAAAAGGTTTCGATGTTTACACCAGAAAAGAAGAAGCTTTCGAGGATATTGAATCGGGGTCGGTCTTTGGATTTTGGCTAGCTAGGAAATAAATGGCCAGGGTCGTGATTTTTAGACAACAGTAGCGACAAAGCGACTACATTGTGGTGGTTGTTGGTGTAGGTGAAACAACAGCAGAGGTCATGGTAACTTGGCAGTTGCGGGCGGTGGTGAGGAGGTTGGGATGAATAAATTAATTTTTTATTTTTTTTTACAGCCACATGATCAAATCGAATGGCTGAATTTGACAAGAAAAGAAAAAAAAAACATTATGGGCATATTGCAAATAATATTGGGTGGAAAGAGAGGTTTGGAATCTAGTGGAGGTGGAAATTCAAAGTGGGTGTGGAAAGAAAGGGGGAATTGTTATGTTATGTAATGTCATTGATTTACTAGAATAGCCAAGATATTTTTGGCATCATCGAATATAAACATGCTTGCATAGCAAGATGACAAGTTGATATTATCTTGTGCTGGTCTAGAAGATGAATTTCATATAATTTAAAGTCCAATTTGGAAGGGATGAACATGATCTTAGGACTTTTTGGATGCTTAGATAATGAGAATCGGAATCTCGCTTTTGTAATGGAAACATCCAAGATTTGTATATAAAGGACCTATGTGTTTTCCCCTCTACTAGAATTTTGTCCTTGTAGGTTTTCGTAGCAAGGCTTTTAATAGGGCAACACTAAGGGCGAGTCTACTACCATATCTAGGGCTGAGCTAGGGTCTTGCATATTTTTAGTGGACTCTAACTCGCCTCGATAGATTTTGAAACCGGTTCGATTTGGTAGGAGTTTTTTTTATTTTCAAAAGTGGACTCGGCTTGTTTGAAACAATTATTAAATTAGTCGAGTTCGTGAGTTATAAGAGTTCATATCAAAATTAGTTAGGTAGCTATACAACCTAAAAATCTAACATGATAGAAATATTTTTATAGGGCTCTGCCACAAAAAAATATTTGAAACTTGCATTGCAAATATACATAATAAAATTAACTCAACATACAAAAAAACATAATTAATTCAGCATACAAACTGTCATCTTTGGATGTAATCAATGAAGAAGAGAAGCATCAACTTTGGAGATTGTCGTATGGTCTATGTCTTCATTGATTTTTGTTGTGGTAAAAAAAATGTATATGATCACCCTAGAGTTTTTAGGGTATTTAGAATTGATATTGTACTACAACTTATAAGTATCACATATCTTCCAAGCCAATTATAGAAAGCCACGTGTATTAAACATCTATAAATGAGCCGAGCTGAATACTCATGTTCAAGTATTTTTGGGCTTATTTTGGGCTCGTTTATAAATGAGTCGAGTTCAAACTCAGACCGTATTGAAAAAAATGAGGACTCGGCTCATTTTGCATCGAGTTGAGTAATACGTTTCCGATTTAGTGAGTCGTTCGACTCATATGCCCACTCCCATATCAGTGAGTGCTGCACTAATTTCCTTTTGTTTAGCTTTTATCCCATGACGTTTTTCTAAGCAAAGATTTTTATGATGCAACTAGGTATTTGTTATGGTGTAAGATTGAGAGTGACCACTTAAGGATCTTTTGCCTGCATCAGGGGAAGTATGCCACCATAAGGTGTTCACATTATACCTTTTCTTTAGCCAAGGTTTTTGTTTCATCTGATTTTTCCTGGCAATGATTTAATGTGACGAACTTGCCAGTGGTTTCAATTAATATGGATATGTACTCTTTTTCACTTTATTTAGGTTTTGTCCCACCGGTTTTTCCTAACAAGGTTGTTAATAAGACATATTCAAGGCATGGTGGACATCCAAAGGAGAATGTTGTCAATACAGAGGTTGTGGATGCCCACCATTACACCCCTATAATCTCCACTTCAATGTTCATCATAATATTGTACCTTCATTGAAGGGTTATAGTTTATATACTAGTAATTAGTCTTTGTTACCTCCACGTATGTTTTAAATGAGCCTTTCAATGCCTTATAAACTATAAAAGGCACATACACAAGTTTGAAACCATTTTCTTGTCCTCTCTACTTCTCATTTCTCTCTAGTTTTCTTTTACTTTTATAGCTGCTTTCTTATATTTTTAATGAAGTTAGGGGAACGTTAAACGATACACTTGGAATAGGGGTATCTAGCAATAAAGAATTGAGTAATATTCCTCCCATATAAGAAATAAGACTTTGAATAAGTTACTCTACCCGAAATGTCAAAACCAGGAATAAAGATTGAAGCTCCAATATTTTGTTGTTGTTAGTTGCAGCATATTTCCTTCGATTCCAATCTTTTCATTTGCTTAATGGGGATTGAGGCGCTCAAATGACTCACTTAACAAGTTTCAGCCAAATAAAGCTGGACCATATTTTTTCGAGAAGAACTTCCAATTAATCGTCAGTTTTTTTTTTCCTGTTACAAGGAGGCCGAAGCCGAAACAAACAAAGATGATTACACCTACAGCCCGCTGATGGGGCATAAAAATCTTCCAAAACTACATTGTCCAAAGAGGCACTGTTCATACCATACTTGAATCGGCCACATGTCATCTGGAGGAAGCGCCACCTAGGCAAGCACCCCTATCCAGGGCACGTTTTGAGAGGCTCGCGGGCCCCACACGAGGATCGGGCCGGCCGTCCAAACACATGCTTTGGGACCACCTCGTTGTCATCTTCGCATTGAGCCGCCAACCCGCTCCATACGACGAGTATCGAAGTCCGTGCACCGTCCCAAAGTTTGGCGAATAATAGGCCATTCATGCCTTAGCCTTTAAGGCTTCCAAAGCCTTAAGGAAGGATCAATGTGGGAGACTTGTCCCACATTGATCACAAGTAGCTCGGAGGTCCTCACCTCCCACTATAAATACATCTCCACCCACCAAGGGTCAAAGGTATTCAATTCTCTCACCTACACCCATTACTTGCCTTTAAGACTTCACTCTCATTCCTTGCTGACTTAAGCTTCGGAGGGTCTTAGGCCGGTACCACACCGGTGCCCTACCCATGCTCACCCTTCCTTGTGCAGGTCACTTCCGTAGACGACTTCCCCTTTCCGGATCAAGACAGGGGCTCGGCACAACACACTGCTTCCGGATCCCGACCGGCACGATACACCCCCATTCGGACCCACGTCCAGATCCTGACATCCTTCCCGAGCTAGCCTCACAGCTCTCCGAAACATTCACCCGTCCGACAAGGACCCTTGACCGTTGACCCCATTTTCGGGCATCAACACACACTCCAAATTGTGTGCGCAGTTTGTTATCCGATCGATCCGCAGCAATATTTGACTCGCGATAAACATGATCTGATCCGCAGCTGAGTCGCGATATACACGAGTAATGTGCAATTCCAATATGCTGCAATCAACTTTCTACAGTCCTCAAATAGATTAAAGAGAGGGTAGAGTGGCCAGGACGCTTCTAGGGAAACAGAGACCAAAGTGTAGTTTGCTTCTCTGGACAGATGGTATCAAAGCTAAATTAAATTGGGGTTTATCCAAAATAGGCTGATAAGAAAATCTATGTTCCAAAATAGGCAATGAGCAACGGGCAATTCTTCACTAGGCAAAATACTACAGTAAATTTGCAATTAAATCCCTGACTCAAAATTGTAGTAGTAGCCCACCATAGTGTGGTCGTAGTCCATCGTAGTGTAGTCGTAGTCCACCATAATGTGATCGTAGTCCACCATAATATGGTCGTAGTCCATTTCTGAAAAGCAAATTACTATTCATAATTTGCAATTAAATCCCTGGGTACACAAAGTGTAGTCGCAGTCCACCATAGTGTGGTCGTAGTCCACCGTAGTATAATCGTAGTACATCATAGTGTGATCGTAGTCCACCATAGTCTGGTCGTAGTCTATTTCTGAAAAAATAAATTACTATTCACAATTTGCATATAGTCTCTTATAGTATGCGCATAGTCTCTTATAGTACGTACGTAGTCTCGTATAGTATTCATATTGTCCTCAGCAACTTCACACCATTCTTCTCTTCCAAACTCCGGTGCCGTCATCTCCCCAACCACATCAGCTCATGAGCTCCACCATCGACATCTTGAACAAACCATTTTCACATCTCATTTCATCAACCAACCAATTCCCAATCCAAAAACCAAAAATAATTTAAAACATTGAAAAAATGTGAATTAACATGCTAGCTGGGAAAGACGCACAAATCGCCCAAATCATTGTTGCTCAAAATCGACGGTAGAAGAGGACAAGCCATTGTTGCTCAAAATCTCCCAAATCCTCAACGACGCTCGCGCCTCCAACGCCGTCCACCACCACAAGCTCAAGGAGCTCGCTGCCATTCACTCGAAAGCGCCATCAGGCCCTATCTTCTTCGCCGCCTTCTGTCGAACTCTGCTTCCCCAAAATCCTTTTATTTTTCAGCTGAAAATCCACGAAAAATAAAAGAATAACAGAGGAGACAGAAGAGCGGCGGAGGAAGGACGGCCTGGGTCTCGACGGTTCGGATCTCGGCGATGGGCTTTGTGCGGAAGAGAGAATCAGCGGAGGTGCGGTAGAGGCGGTGGTGGTGGTGGCGCCACCGCTGAGTCCATCATCGGAGGACTTCGAGTCCTTCTTCGCCATTGAGAAGCTCAACTCGACGTGGACAGATTTCTTTTTGCCGGAGAAGCGGTGCCATTTGGACGACGACGAGTAGGTAGCTGGCGAGGTACCGGTAGCTGATGAATTATCCAAGATCAGGGTCGATTTGCAACTTTTTCCACTGCCCACGGTTTGCCTATTTTGGACTGAAAAAACTGCCCTAACCATTTTGGAATAGAAGTTGGTCTATTGGCCTATTTTAGATAAAACCCCAATTAAATTCTAGGGAAATTGTCCAAAATGGCCCAAGAGGCCAATCTTTATTCCAAAATGTTTGGGGCAGCCTAATCCTTTCCAAAATGTCAAAAGTGTTCCCTAATTGCAAACGGAAGCCCCTCACAATTCACCACCCAGTCCTTCACAATTCACCGAATGTAAAGCCGACTGCCTCACCAATCTGCCGCCCAAGCCGGACCAACAACCGATCCAAATTCAGACCAGAGTGCTCCGACGAGCAACCCAGCGGCGAAATTCAACGATGCTCTTGATGAAATTACGATGGTCCGAGCTGCTGACTCGACGACCATTCGTCGTCATGGATCTTCAAGATCAGGCGATGGAGACGATCGGACTAGGGATGGCTAAGCGACGGCTTAAGGTCCATGCTGGCGTCTCTTCACTCAAGATGACGTCGTTGACAGGTTGTAAATATCCCGGTGAGAAACGAAACGGGTTGTTCGATTCCGGCGAAGATTTCCAACCGCATTTCTCTGCGGAAGATACCGGCGAATACTCCGGTCGTCTGAGCGGTAGGCTTGAGGATGTGGTCACCGCAAATCATCCAAATTGGGGGTCGGTGCTTTGGTGAGCGCGCGGGTTCGCAAATCTCAGGGGAAAACCGATAGGATTTCTCTGATTTCTGTGAGAAATTGGCCGGGTTTTCATTCTTTTTTTCTGGGTTTTTAGATTGAAAGTTGAGTAAATTGTGTTGAAGTTTGCTTGGAATTTGTGTTTTTAGATTTGAGTAATTTGGGCTGAAGTTTGGGAATTCAAGTTCATTGTGAATCTGGGTTGGTATTGTTTTGATGAGATTGGTAGAATGGCGTGAAGTTACCAGGAAAAATGGCGTGAAATTGCCGGGAACAATATGAATACTATGAGAGACTATGGACATACTATGATGGACTATGAGGGACTATGGCCGCACTATAGACGCACTATAAGGAACTATGAACGTGCTGATGAATTATAACTTATCTGTGCTCGAAAGACTATGAGAGACTATGGCCGCCCTATGGGTGACTATGGCCGCCCTATGGCCGCTCTATGGCCTCCCTATGAGTGACTATGGCCGCCCTATGAGTAACTATGAGGGACTGTGAGGCACTATGGGCGCACTATGAAGGACTATGAACGCATTGATGAATTACAACTAATTTATACTCGAAAGACTATGAGTGACTATGAGGGACTATAAGGCACTATAGTCGCACTATGGCCGCTCTATATACCGAGGGATTCAATTGCAAAGTGTAATAGTATTTTATCCACTATTGAGTTGCCCACTGCCTATTGGGCCATTTTAGAACACAATTAGGCCTCTTGGGCCATTTTAGACAATTTCCCTAAATTCTATAGGAGGCCCATTTTTTGTCAAGTAGTGTTGTGGCCCAATTAATGTATGGAAAAGTTCCCTTATGTTCTGACCGCCCATTGAGATGTCTTAGGATTCCTTGACGAGCAAGAATACTTTTAAGATCGATATAATTAAAGCCGAAGTCCCCTCCCTATAGCGAAAACTAAAACACAATTATTCAACCATGTATACATCGCCGCAATTTCTCTTGATCACCAGTTGCTTCAAGGTATGCGTTTAGTGAAGTTATTCATACAACGGAAGTTAACTTTTCCAATTCAATCTTCGTCATGATCATCTAATACCATGTAATTCCGCAGTTGTTTGAACGGCGTACAGACTATACAATTAAACAGTAAAACTACAAAATTCACCATAGAGATCTTGTTCATTTTGTATCCATAAAAAATACTCAGACATTCCAGTAGGCCTCCATGAGTCGCCCTGTTAGTTTTCTTCTAGAAAAGTCTAGTTTAAACACCTGGTAATGCAAAGACTGTAATTCTAAGGTTTGATTTTTGCGTGTTTTCCAATAGCCAACGAGCATGAAAGAACTTCCTTTTCTATTGGCGATGTCATCCTTGATCAAGAAGCGGCCTCTTTCCACAACTAGTCAAAACTCCCCACCAAGCAAAATCATGAAGAGAACTATGGATTTTGCAGAGTCCATCCGCAGCCAAACCGACGTGGCAGTGCAAATCACTAGGCATCTCTTTTTGACTAAAGGCAAGGATACAAACATGGTGTACTCGCCGCTGTCCATCCATGTAGTCTTCAACATGATAGCGGCCGGGACAACGGGTCCAAAAAAGGACCAGATGCTCTCCTTCCTCAAGTCCAATTCCACCGCCGACCTCAACGCTCTCGCTTCCAATCTCATCCCTCTTGTCTTTGCAGACGCATCCTCCAGCGGCAGTCCACGGCTCTCTTTTGCCAATGGCATCTGGATAGACTAGTCTCTTTCTTTCAAGCATTTTTTCAAACGGGTGGTGGATACTGCTTACAAGGCAGCTGCGGAACAAGTTGATTTCAAGAACAAAGCTGACGAAGCGAGAATAGAAGTGAATTCATGGGCTGCAAAGGAGACTAATGGCCTTATCAAACAGATTCTTCCACCTAAATCAGTTAACAACATGACCAGGCTCATATTTGCGAATGCATTATACTTCAAAGGAGCTTGGGCTAACAAGTTCGATGCATCGAGAACAGAAAAGCACGACTTCTTTCTTCTGGACGGGAAGTCAGTGAAGGCAAACTTCATGACAAGCAGTAGGAAGCAGTGCGTATAAGCCTTTGACGGCTTCAAAGTCTTAAAGCTTCCTTACAAGCAGTACGAAGCAGCACATATGCACCTAGAAGCTTATAATCCTAGTTATATGGAAAAATCGCAGAGGTTTTCCATGTATTTGATTCTTCCCGATGCGAAAGATGGTCTGCCAGCTTTGGTTGACAAAGTTTGTTCAGAGCCCGACTTCTTACAATCACATATGCCAAATCGGTATGTTAAAGGGGGTGACTTCCGATTCCCAAAGTTTAAGTTTTCTTATGACTTTGAGGCGTCGAAAATACTCAAGAATCTAGGACTGGTGCTGCCTTTCAAAGTTGATAACTATAAAGGAGGTAATCTGTCAGGGATGGTGGAATCGCCACCGGGTGAGGAGCCTTATGGTTCTGAGATATTACACAAATCTTTCATTGAGGTTGATGAAGAAGGGACTGAAGCTGTAGCAGTTACTGCTTTTTGAAGAAATGCTGCTGCTCCTTGTATTATGAATAAGATAGACTTTATTGCTGATCATCCATTCATGTTCATCATCAGAGAAGAAAGCACTCAAGCAGTGTTGTTCATCGGGCAGGTACTCAATCCAGTTGCAAACTGAACTTATTTAGTAGTTATCATTTACATCAAACCTGAATGTATGTATTGGGCATTATGATCTTTCATTGCCTGCAAGTACCTTAAATAAGCAAGATAGTTGTTTATTTTTTGAATTGTTGGTTTGAACTATTTTGTTTGGAGAATTTTAATAATAAAAGGTCTATCAAATGTTTATGAATCACACAAATGTTATCTAAATTACATGAAGTTAGACTATGTAGGCAGCAAGAAAAAGATAATGGAATATTAACCTCGAAAATGTTTTCTCTATGCGACAGCTTGAGTTTGGCAATGGAGAAAATCTGATGCCTATTAGTATTACCCCCAGAAAAACAATGCCTAGTGTTTTCACCGATTCTTTTATTCTCTTTGGCATTGGTTTGGTTCTTTTGACGAAAGTGATGCCTATTTCAGCATCGTTTTTTATATACATGCCGATGCCTTAATAAGCATATATATAGCAACAGTTTTTTTGTGAACTTCCGATTCTTGGCATTCAACTACTGTTTTTGGGGCAAAATCTGAGGTTTTGTAGCCATTTGGCATCAGTCTTTCCAGTTTCTTGTGGTAGCATACTGATCCTTAGGCATCAACATGGAAACAAATACCAACCACGACAAAACGAATACGCAAACAAATTTCATTGATTTCGTAACATTACATTCTGTCCAAATGAACTACATATATATTCCACAATTTTAAGTATCTAACCATACTTATCAAATACATTGTACCCAAATTAAGCCAAAAAATTAGCCCTATACTTGAAATAGCCATGTAAGGGTATGCTGAACTCTTTTCCGTACTTCAAAGTGGGTTGACATAGCAGTCACTCTAGAGGAAAAATTGGCCCTTTTACCTTTTTTGATCTGAAATTGGCCCTTTTTACCTGCCATAAGATGCAAAACAAGTATTCTTATACCCTCTGATTCACACTACTAAAACTGAACCTGATCAATGGAAATCAATTGTACTAAAGAAAGCCAAGATGATGCTAAGTGCCCTGTACAGAACATGCATCACTAGTAATCCCCTAACATATAATTAACCAAACATCATTCCAACAACTAGTATGAATTGCAATAAATACAAGACAAAAGAGAAGAATCAAGCTCTCACCTTTCCCATATATATATATATATATGGAAGTGTTGAATTGTATTGCTTACATTGCCGAACAAAGAAACAATCATTTTTTCCCCTGCAATAAAAAACCAACTTATAATTATTGAATGAGTTAAAAGACTCTTTTCTGTAAAGATAGCAGATTACGCATACTGCAACCAACTAAATACTTCAATGATCTATACTATTTATAAACATATAAGAACACCCCGTTGAAAAGCAGTTATAATGCACTGATTATAATCACCTTTCTGTATTCTCTGTTATCTACAAGAAATGCTTATGTTTCATGAAATGTATAGTAGTAACATGTAGTCTCTGTCATCTTTCCTTCTTTAGAATTCCTTACCTTCTTCACAATTACACTTGAAAACTAAGAAACCAGCAATGAAAGATAGTCTCCAACTATAACAAGCAGAAGAAAATCATACGGCTTACTTTGCTATAGGGGGCCTGCTATCCTCTCAGTTGCCTAAGCCCTGCAGGAGCAACTCTTTACTTTGCTCGAGTGTTTTCGTTAGAGTCGATATATAAACCTCTTTATAAGAAAAGGTATACATGTTTGTCCATACTGATACCTAACTAACTAGTTAGGTAACTGATGGTATACTGGAATTTTAAAATCAAAATAATGGAATAGGGAAAGGATGAAAGATCTACCTGAAGGAAATAGGTGAAGCATTACTTGCACAAATTGGAACTACAACAGACATTACAAATCGTCAACACTACATGTTACTGTTTTGGATCACAACAAAGATTACATCTCCAAAACATAACTTGTCAAATATAAGCCTCGCTTTGGTTTGCTAGGAAAATTACCAGAAATAGGCGACTTGAGGACCCAATGAGGAAACTCACCACTTCTCTTTCTGCAATATAAAAACAAGAACAACAGCTACACATGTATATCGATTCACATACATAACAAAACATCTAGCCTAACATAAATTATGGAAATATGAAGAGCGAGACTTAAGACATACCTTATATATACTTGCAAGCTCCCTCTCCCAGTTGTCTTCAAATCCAGCGAGGATATGTATATATAGCTAGAGATGCGTAAATTGCCACAATTAACACGAATAACACCAAAAAGACGAGTGCGTACAGTGGGTCTTTGATATATGAAGCCGACTTACCTTCAAATAAGAAGATGATGGTCCTGGGGGTTTGAAAGGTAATTTTGTAGACCATCGCTACGGGTGGTGGCTGAGAATTAACAAAGCTACCAATTGATGAGGAAAAGCTCGAACTAGCAAGGATGGAAGTCTGAAACCCTGGATATTGGGAATTTCGCAAATCCCAAAAATTGTCCCTTTAACTGAATTTGACTGGAAGAGAAACAGAAAACACAGAGAAATTGAGAAATTTTACGTTAAAGAGATGGTAGCCACAGAAGTTGAAGGGACAAGGACTTCAAAAGATTCCATAACTCTGTTTGAGTTTTATTTCCTTGCACATCTTTGAATAGGAAACCTATTTCTTGTGGCACAAGGACTTCTGATTTATAAATTATAAATAGAAGGCTTTACCTGAAGCAGTAGAACATAGGTTTTATTTTTGGGGCTTGAGCACTCAATTCCAAGTGGATATGGCGTCTGTCGTAGGGAGCCGACAAGCACGAAAAGCAAAAATCTCATGCTTGTTTGTTCTTCTCTTTTTTTGTTCGACAATGCCTTCTTTGTCCATAAAGCAGCCTTTCTGCCCTTCAGGTCTCAACTCAGTCCCAAACACAATCAAGATAGCTAGGGAATATAGAGAGTCTGTCCGAAGCCAGACGGATGTCACAATGGGAATCACTAAGGCTCTGCTTCAGACCGAAGGGAATGGCAAAAACATGGTGTACTCACCTCTTTCCATCCATGTAATTTTAAGCTTGATGGCGGCTGGGGCAGAGGGCCTCGTAAAGGACCAATTGCTCTCTTTCCTCAAGTCCGATTCCACCGCTGAGCTGAACGCCTTTGTCTCCAATCTCATCCCTCTACTCTTATCAGACTCATCCTCGAGCGGAGGTCCCCAATTTTCTTTTGCCAATGGGGTCTGGGTCGACAAGTCTCTTTCTATTAAGCCTTCTTTCAAGCAGGTGGTGGACACGGCTTACAAGGCGCCTGTGGAGCATGTAGATTTCAGGACCAAAGCTGATCAAGTGAGAACGGAAGTGAACTCATGGGTTGAAAAGGAGACTAAGGGCCTAATTAAAGAGCTTCTTCCTTTAAAATCAGTTGACAGCTTAACGGATCTCATATTTGCCAATGCATTATACTTCAAAGGAGCTTGGGGTCAAGAGTTTGATCCATCAAGAACAAAAGAGCATGACTTCCACCTTCCTGATGGGAGATCAGTTAATTCAAACTTCATGACAAGTGACAAGAAGCAGTTTGTAAGGGCTTTTGAAGGGTTCAAAATCCTAGAGCTTCCTTATGAACAAGTCGATTTGAACGCGAGGTTTTCCATGTACTTGATTCTTCCCGACGCAAGAGATGGGTTGCCAGCTTTGGTCGAGAAAGTTTGTTCAGAGCTCGACTTCCTAGAATCTCATCGCCCGCACAAGAAAGTTGAATTGGATGACTTCAAAATCCCAACGTTCAAACTATCTCGGAAGTTTGAAGCTTCCAAAATTCTCAAGGATTTAGGACTGGTGTTGCCTTTCACTGGTGGTTTGACGGGGATCATTGACTCGTCTTTTGGCCAGTTGAAACTGATGCACGCATCTAGCATTGAAGTTAACGAACAAGGGACCGAAGCTGCAGCTGCTAGTGCATTGTCAATGTTGGGGTCTAGTATTTCTGCTCCTGAGAAGATAGAGAAGATAGACTTTGTGGCAGATCACCCATTCATGTTCGTTGTCAGAGAAGAAATTACTCGAACCATGCTGTTCATTGGGCAAGTGCTGAATCCGCTTGCAGGATGATCAACTAAAGTTAGTGAATTTGATTTTATTTTTTTTGGGGTGTGTGGGGACTTAATTAGCTAGACTTTTATCTCTTTTTAATTTGCAAATTATAGTTTGTTCCTATGTGTCTATTCTTCTTAAGACAAATTAATGGTAAAGCCCCACATCTATTGATTTTTCTTCAGTTAAGTATCTTCACAGCAAGACGGACTATAATGCTTATCATGTGCGTCTTTAACTTCAGAGTAAATCATTGTTCACTATAAATTTTCTGTTTTTCTTCTGTGCATATATAGACTATGTACTATAGACACCACATAGACCCTCTGATTCTACCACGACAGGTAGCAAGCGCGCCTTCTTCTGTAGCCAATTTCAAAGCATTAATGGAGGGATCTTAATGGACTTGATTCTAGGTTGCGATGATTCGAACAATCATTTGCTTATCAGATCAAGCTTTTCTTGTTTCATTTACGCGACTTCAAAATCAACTGCTGTTAATTTGACTTTGTTGGCTTTGGCCCTGGCTTGGCTCCCGTATCATAATAAAAGTTACGTTTCAATGTGGTATCACAAAATCCCGATTACTTCGACGACAAAGTTAACGGGCATCATCTTTGTTTATTCTTCTCTCAAAATGCATCACCCACTGGCAGCGGTAGATTGTGGCTCTGTACCAAGTTCCCACTTTGGAAGTTTTAATTTGTGGCTCTAAGTGCCTCAATTCATTTTGGATTTCTAATCTCCTTTTAAAAAACTAAAAGACAGTCAAGAATCCGTTCCCATCTCATGAAAAGCGGATGTTACATAAGCTATAAATCACAGTGTTCTGAATTTTGCCTAGTTTCTTTCAAATCTTCTATTCATTCCCAAAATCTGGGCATGTCATAGCAAACTTTATAAATAGTGAGATCCACTTCTTTCTCGATCCTTGTTGGTTGTTCTGCATCCCTTTCTTTAATAGAAACTTGTAAGCTACAAGAGAGTATGTGACTTTGTTTAAATACCATAAGCCAAAATGATTATTCTATCGGATGTCCCCGAAGATTATTGTTTATGGTGTAAGCACTGTATTTTATTTTGATTGCGGAGATACTGGTTTTACTGAATACGTTGCAAAAATAATGCAAATTTACTCATTAGGTAAAATTCTTCCTCTGGAAATACCTAATTCTTTGATGTCCACAAAAGTCTTATTGAAAAAGAAATCCATGTTCAATAAATCCCAAAATTTCCTTCCATAGAAAGCCGGAAGGGTCAACTGATATTGCAGCCTGCTAATTGTAGGGTTTTGGCGTCTGCAATGTCGAGCCGAAGAGCACAGCGCAAAATTCTGTATTATTTGTTCGTTGTTTTCCTTTTCTGCTTGATATCTTCCTTGTTGAAGAAGCAGCCTTTGCCCACTCCTGCCCCAAAGTCCATCCACAGATCCATCAAAAGCACCGTCACGACAGCATATCGAGTTTTCGGACAGTCTATCCAGGATCAAACCGACGTGGCAATTCGAATCACAAAACCTCTACTTCTAACTGAAGGTAAGCACATAAACATTGTGTTTTCGCCGCTGTCCATTCAAGTAGTTTTGAGCCTAATGGCGGCCGGGACAAAGGGCTCATCACAGAATCAGTTGCTCTCTTTCCTCAAGTCCAATTCAACAGTAGAGCTCAACTTGTTTGCTTCTGATCTAGTCCCTCTGATATTTGCGGATGCATCTTGCAGTGGCGGTCCCCGTTTTTCCTTTGCCAATGCTCTTTGGATCGACAAGTCTCTTTCTATCAAGCCTTCGTTCAAACAGGTGGTGGACATGGTTTACAAGGCCGTTGTGAACCAAGTTGATTTCAAGACCAAGGCTGAAGAAGCCAGAATTCAAGTGAATTCATGGGCCGAAAAGGAAACTAATGGCCTTATTAAAGATTTTCTTCCAAGTAGATCAGTCAATAGCTTAACTAGGCTAATATTTGCAAATGCATTATACTTCAAAGGAACTTGGGATCAAGAGTTTGATGCATCAAGAACAAAGAAGCAGGACTTCCACCTTCTTGATGGGGAATCAGTTAAGGCCAACTTCATCACCAATGACAAGAAGCAGTTTGTTAGAGCTTTTGAGGGCTTTAAAATCTTAAAGATGGCTTTTTAAAAAGGCGGTGATGAGGATGAACTACGGAGGTTCTCCATGTACTTGATTCTTCCTGATGCAAAAGATGGTCCGCTAGCTTTGGTTGACAGAGTTTGTTCAAACTATGACTTCTTGCAATCACATCTTCCACACAGTGAAGTTGAGTTGGGGGTATTCAAAATCCCAAAGTTTAAATTTTCTTCTGACTTTGAAGCTTCCAAAATTCTCAAGGATTTAGGATTGGTGTTGCCTTTCACTAATGGCTTGACAGAGATTGTTGACTTGCCTACCAGTGTGTCAAAGATGCTCCACAAATCTAGGATTGAAGTTAATGAAGAAGGCTCCGGAGCTGCAGCTGCTAGTGCCATGGTCATGGATGGTTCTACTCTTTCTGGTCCCGAGAGGATAGCGGACTTTGTGGCTGATCACCCATTCATGTTCGTCATCAGAGAAGAAACAACTCGAACTGCCCTGTTTATAGGGCAAGTACTTAATCCGCTTGGAGATTGATTATATGATTTACACATCTTCATTGATTTAACATAGTTCTGGTTTTGATTTTGTCTATTCTTTTCATTTCGGAGTGATATGCGTAACCATTTGCTCGGACGTTAGCATAGTTCCATCAATTACTAATGTATCTTCACAGAAAATGATGATGGTCATAAATTGTTTCGGAAACAAATTGTTTATTGTTAGTATGCACTAGGCCTGACAATTTTGACCCAGTCCATTAACCTGACCCAAACCCACCCACTAATTAGTAGGTTGACCTGATCCAATAACATAACAGGTCAAAATAAATTGATCCATTAGTAACTCATAAAAAAAAAGGTTGGATTGGGTCAATCCATGGGTAACCCATCAACCCATGACTCTCTAACCTAACACAGTTTCTGCTGCCTCACTCTCTCACACCTGCTCACTCTTCCGTTTCCGCGAATTCCCCAATTCCACCGCCCTGAATTCCCCAATTCGACTACGAAGACGATGAAGATTATGGCGGCGATAACAACGAAGACGACGAAGTGAACGCCGCCGCACCAAAACGCCTCCGATCAAAGCGACGAAGGAAATTTGATGAGGTATATTTATTTCGAATTTCTGATCGATTCCGTCTTATGGGTTTTTCGATTGCGTTGGGTTTTCTGTTAGTTTGATACTATTTGATGTTTCTCAGTTGATCGGTTTGTGTTCTTGTGTCTCCTTTTGATGTGGGCTTGGTGCTTAGTTCAATGTTATTCCGAATTTGTAATTGCTCGTAAGAAATCTAGTTTTTGATATTTAAACCTCAAATGGAGAAGGCCTCATGGTAGATCTCTACCGTTTTCAATATATCGTAGTTTTTGATTCACCTCTGTAGCTTTATGGAGTTGAATGTCTAATAGATTGAGAGATTAATGGACGATTCATTGATTGAGAGATTAATGGACGATTCATATCTGGTACAAGCCTTACTATCTAAATGAGCTTACGAGGCAACACAATTGAAGTTGATCAGTTTGGCCCAATGAAGTTGATCAGTTTCCCTTTGTAGCACGCCTATACTTTTGTGTTTTACGTTGCTGCGAAATGGATGATATGAATATTCTCTTTTGGAGATTTCTCTGCATCTGGGTTGCTTTGATTTTTTTATTATTACAGTGTAGGGCTTTGTATTGTGATTAGTACATTAGTTCTGGTCTGGGAGAGGTTGGGATCTAGGCGTTGAGTTAAACATTTCTTTGGGCCTGCTTTGGAATGATAGTTGCTTGTTCATTCATATACATGAGGAGCATATGAGTTCGTAATTGGAGTTGAGCTGCAGGCTGATGTATATACGACAATCTTGTGTTTGCTTGCAACTTGCAACTGCAACTACACCTTCGGTTTGTCTTTGTTGTACTCGTTAGTTTTCTGGCATTTTTGATGAGTTGATCTAGAAATTTGGCAATGGCAATGGCAATGGCCTTCATATACTTTTTTCTGTGGCAGCTGTAATTGGGCAAAATAACTATTAGGATGTGGTTAAGGTTTATGCTTACAGAACGTGATAAATTACTAGCCTGCCTACCTTTCTTTTTGAATCTGGTACGATTGGTGGTTTCAGGTTATGCAGAAGGAAGGTGACAGGGGTCTTTACAAGGGGGTGAGTTTGTCTTAGGTCCCAAATACTCATGATTATTCATATATACTTCTGGTTACATGCAATCTAAACATATTCCTCGCTATATATATATATTGTGTCTACTTTGTTAAGAAAATATCAAATTTTCAGGAGCCATGCAACTTTCGCAAGATTGGGTCCGCAAACGATGATCACTTTCATACTCTCTGAGAAGGTCCGCACCGTTGGCCCATGGTTTTGATATCTTTAGAAGCATGCTGGGTGTCTGATGGGACCGTTCTGCTTCTCTCAGTCAAAGCTTGTCTTTTCACTGTACATTCTCACATTGGGGCTGAAGCTTCACCTTCCCTCTCAAGGCAGAAGCTCCATTTGAAGAAGTTTTTCTGGCTGGGATATTGTTGGGGATTATGTTTTATTTTCAAATACCCTTTAGTTTAGCATCCTCAATCGACTTGAAAGTTTTGATGGATTAATGCAGAATGTCTAGTTTTTTTTTTTATGTGTTCCCTGTGACCTATTCGTCTTTGTGTTTTGAGCATACTTATAGTATGCAATGGAATTTGAGATATTTATAGACTGATTAAATAAATTATATTTTAAACTTTCAAATGGGTTAAACGGATGGGTCAAGTTAACCCATTAAATAAATGGATTGGATTGAACTGACCCATTAACTTAAATGGGTTAGGTCAACCTGACCCATTACATAATGGGTTATGCTTAACCCAATCCAAATCCAACCCAACCCACCCAATTGCCACCTCTACTATGCACATACTAGTCATCATACGTTGTTTCGGATATTGTAAGCATCTGATTGTACTATAATGTAGAAAGTAACTGCTTCTTAAACAGACTTTTCTGTTTGATTCTAGAGAACATCATTTCATCACAATTTGCTAATAATCAGGCAAGTATCTAGGGATATATCAAATACATGTGAGGGGTCTTTCTCTATAGGAAAATACGTTCATGGCCCTACCCGAGGGGCAGTAACAATGAGGTGCAATAACCTGGTATAGATGCTGATATATTTTCATGACAGCATTTCCGTTACCCCCTTCTGGACATCTTTATCATCAAGTTAGGTGCATGTGTAGATTATTGGAAAAAGTTACTCTTGTAAGGATAATAAGGCAATTCACCTAAAGATTCATTAACTAATTAATTTTCAGAAACTCAATGATAGATTCAATATGGAATTCGATTATGGTTTTTTCAGAGTGCTTATGAGTGAAAACCTATTGGGTTAAGACTAGGAAATCACTTAGGGTTTGGTACTCTAAATCAAACAAGGTTTTCTGCAAATCTAATTTTAGTTGCAGACGAATTAAGCAATCCAAATCAGATTGTAATTGGGAAATCTATGATGGGTGGATTACCTAATTAGTTTGGATTCGCCACTATAAATTGAAGTCCCTGGTTCCACGAACGAACACACCCATAACACCAAGTTATCAATAGTCTGCAAACAGAAGTTTGAAGGAATTAGAAGGCTTTCAAACATAAATTAGATTAGCACAAGAACAGATTCAATAGGAGGAGGTCAGTAATTGGTTTTAGCAAAAGTGTTTATGATTTCCCATTCCGCAATTTAGACTTACAACTCTCCCTTCAATTTTTGTGTTCCGAAACAAAAATTTGTTAGGAGAATGCAAAAATTAGACCCGAAATGGGGAAGGAAAAATTAGCTTACAACTCTCCCTTCAATTTTTGTGTTCCGAAACAAAAATTTGTTAGGAGAATGCAAAAATTTAGACTTACAACTCTCCCTTGACATTGATAAGAAACAAAATTTGTTAGGAGAATGCGCTGTATGCAATAGGAATAACCAATAGATAATTTTTATCCACACCCATCATTTATCTTCCCACACCCAATACTATGTCCATAAAACTTCCAAAATTACCCACAAATTACAAAGAATATTTTATAAGAACCTAATAGATTTCCTTTTAAACCCAACATTGTTTTTGTAAACTAAAAAATTGAAAGGCAAACAACCACTTTGCCGACAGAAAGTCCTCGCTACCCTCCATGTATTTTTCTTGGGTTTAGTGAAAAAAATGGTAAAAAATGGTTGGATGTAAGAAGTAAAACATTACTAGGTTCTTATGAAATATTATCTTTCATTTTAGGGTAATTTATGAAGTTTTTATTACAAAGGGGGCTGATAGTTCCACCCCCTTATCTTATTTACCCACTCACCATTCTTAATTAAATTTTATTAAAAATTAAACTATTCAATTATTACTAAAGTACCCTCATCATCTTCCCTTGCTTGAAATCTAATTCTAAATAATTGTCATCCAAAATTTTATAGATCTCCACCACCGCCCATCAAAACCCACCCCAAAATTCTACATTAATTTGGTTCAGGTTCAAGAGCTGGTGCCATGGTCCTTATCCCATTGCTCTGCTTTCAATTGCCTCATTTCTCCAAGTTGTACAGTAGTAAATAGTATTAGAAGAACACAAAGACTTGGTTATGCTCTCGTGCTTTTTGGTTTTGCGAATGAGCGCAAGTCTTGTAATGAAATTGAAATGAAGTATGCTACAGGTGGAGGGCTCTTCTTTATATAGGGCTCTTTATAAAACTTTCAAAGGGGCATGCCTTTGACTAGCCCCAATCCATGCAGCAACATCCATGGGCGTGGAATTTTGCAGTGGGTTTCGATGGACGATGGTCTTGTAGAATTTTGGGTGAAAATTATTTAGAATTAGAGTTTCAATTAAGGAAAGATGATGAGGGTAGTTTCAGAATAATTGCATAGGTTAATTTTTAATAAAATGTAATTAAGAATGGTGGGTGGGAAAATAAGACAAGGGGGTGGATCTAACAGTCCCCATTACAAAATTGTAATATTGGGTGTGGGAAGAGAAATAATGGGTGTAGATGTAATCTCCCTAACCAATATCAGCCTCTCTTCATATTCAATATTCAATAAAGCCTTTCTTCTACAAAAAATCTCAAGGAGTTGATTGATATTGCAACCTGCAGTAATTGTAGGGCTGGTGTTTTTGGTCTGATCTCATTCCCTTCCAGCGGGATTGTAATGCCGAGTCGACGCGCACAGAGGACAATCCTGTATTCCTTGTTCGTTCTTCTCTTTGTCTGCTCGATGACTTCCTTGTTGAAGAAGCAGCCTCCCCCCCAACCTTCTCCAAACCCCATTCACAGATCTATCAAAAGCACCATCAGAACAGCATATCAAGTTGTCTGAGACTCTATCCAGGGACAAACAGATGTGGCAAACAAAATCGCTAAGCCTCTGCTTCTGACTGAAGGCAAGGATAATAAATAACACAGTGTTCTTGCCGCTGTCCATTCTTGTCGTTTTGAGCCTGATGGCAGGTGGGACAAAGGGTCCAACACAGGACCAATAGCTCTCATTCCTCATGTCCAATTCAATAGCAGAGCTCAACTCGTTTGCTTCTGATCTAGTCCCTCTGATCTTGCCAGATGCATCTTCTGGTGGTGGTCCCCGTCTTTCCTTTGCCAATGGTCTTTGGATCGACAAGTCTCTTTCTATCAAGCCTTTGTTCAAAGAGGTGGTGGACATGGTTTACAAGGCCGTTGTTAACCAAGTTGATTTCAAGAGCAAGGCTGAAGAAGCCAGACTTCAAGTGAATTGGTTGGCCGAAAAGGAGACTAATGGTGTTAATAAGTATGTTCTTCCTAGTGGATCAGTTCATAGCTTAACTAGGCTAATATTTGCAAATGCATTATACTTCAAAGGAGCCTGGGATCAAGAGTTTGATGCATCAAGAACGAAGAAGCAGGACTTCCACCTTTTCAATGGGAAATCGGTTAAGGCCGACTTCATCACCAATGACCAGAAGCAGTTTGTTAGAGCTTTTGAGGGCTTCAAAATCTTAAAGATTGCTTACAAACAAGGCGGTGATGAAGACGAATAGCGGAGGTTCTCCATGTACTTGATTCTTCCTGATGGGAAAGATGGTTTGCCGGCTTTGATTGAGAGAGTTTGTTCAGACTCTGACTTCTTGCAATCACAACTTCCACACAGTGAAGTTGAGTTGGGGGAGTTCAAAATCCCAAAATTTAAATTTTCTTCTGACTTTGAAGCTTCCGAAATTCTCAAGGATTTAGGACTGGTGTTGCCCTTCACTAATGGTTTGACAGAGATTATTGACTTGCCTAATGGTGGGTCGACGATGCTCCACAAATCTAGGATTGAAGTTAATGAAGAAGGCACTGAAGCTGCAGCTGTTCCTTCTTTGATCCATGTAGGTTCTGCTCTTTCTGGTCCCAAGAAGATAGAGAAGATGGACTTTGTGGCTGATCACCCGTTCATGTTCGTCATCAGAGAAGAAATAACTCGAACTGTCTTGCTCATGGGGCAAGTTCTCAATCCTCTTGCAGTCTGAATATTTATTGATTTATGTTTTACTTCTTTGTATGAAAAACCAAACAAGGTTTTGCCTTCCGGTTTTAAATTACCTATTACTTTATTGGTTTCTGAGTGGTTTCATTTGGTTGAACAAGTTACCATCAATTACTAATGCGACCGAATATGATCATGCTCATATATATTCTTCATTGTCTACAGAACAGATTGTTTAGGATATTGTTAGTTTACAAACAAAAGTCATCGCACATAGAGCATCTGATTGTAATATGATGTAGGAGGGATCGATCGGTTTGGTTCTTGAGATGACATCATTTCATGCTGCTCAATCATTTGCTTTTAATATCAAGTATCTGGGGATATATCAAATAATCTCAGCCAATGCCAATGCATATCATAAATCAGTTATGATCTGCATCTATGTAGTTAGATGTGATGCGATCTTCATTGCCTGGGACCTTAACATGAAAATTAATCAAGCTAGAGGTTTCTTGTTTTTCATTTGGTTTTTTGGTTTATTCATTTCTGAGTCGTATGATAGAATGTGTTACTTTTTGCTTGGCCAAATTAACAGAATAGTTGCAGAATTTGTGATTTCTGAGATAGCACCATAAACCCCAATATCAGGATACATATTGAAATTCAAAAATCAACAAACCTCTAAGGCATTGCCTGAAATTTATATGTCATTGCTTTCATTTGCCTTCGATATTGAGTCTAGATAATTCTGATAGATGTAGGAAAGAAAGCCCCAGATTGCCAGCAGCATTGCCATCACCTTCACCCCATCCATTTTATCATGGAAAAATATTACAGCAAGAATTGGAACAAGTGGAAGAGCCAAGGTACTAATGACGTTAGAGAAAAGAGAAGAGACTTCAAAAATCAGCCCCAACAGACCAACTGAGGAAATTTGCCATGTTACAGCAGTCCAAAGCAAAGTCATTATGTAAGAGACCCTTCCTTGTTTGTACTCCTTCATCTCACTCTCCAAACCCTTCCATTCCCCACTTGCGAAAAGTCCTCCAACACAACCACATGTTGCAAAAAATGAAGAGTATATTTGCATGTTTAATACAGTAGAAAATGTCTGTGTTTTTATGATCTTCTCGAATGAAAGTTGTACCAGTGACAGGTACAATGAGTAAAGAGCAGATGCACCGAGTGTGCACAGGAAACCAATCACGTACTTTCTTTTGGAGATTTTATTAGTAGTGTTTTCAGAGTCTGCATTGATTGCGAGAAGTGAAGCAGACATGGTAACAAGGACCAAAGAGTTAAGTATTAAGGCAGTGAACTTCTCGGAATTAAGAAAGAAGGAGAAGAGCGCGTTAAAAGCCAATTGGGTTGCACATAATAAAGAGTAAGTAGAGACAGGAAGGTAGAGGAGGCCGTACGAATACATCATGTTGTCTCCAGTCAAAAGTAGACCGAAGGCGAGGTAGAGCAAGGCAAGGGTTGTAGGTCTTGGTAATTTTGTTGCAGAGGAAATACAAATTTGAACAGGATTTGTGGTTAGTTTGGTTGTTGATGGGAAGAAACAGAGGAAAGGAAGAAGAATTGGGAAACCTGCTGATTGAACAAAAGTTGCCATCCATTTGCTATTGCCACCTTTGTCATAGTATAGCCTTCCTAAGAGTGTAGCGACAGATTGCCCTATTAGAAGAAAGAGGATGTAGATGGTCACCCGAAGCCACCATTTATAACTGCGAAGCTTTGGCCTGTCCGGAGAAATGTGTAGGCTGGGTTCTCTAGGTGAATCTGCTCTCTGGTCCTCAACTGATGAGCAAACATGCACATGGAAGTGGGTATTATGAAACTTAAACATTTCATCAACAGTTTATGAGCATGAACTAACACAATCATACTGAAATCAGTAACTCAGTATATAAAAAATAAATAAAAAATAAAAAAATTGTATCTGAACGTGTCAATTTGTAATTTGTCTGTACTGAAAAACGACTCATTTTCTATAACGAGTCAAACATTTTAGTTAAGAAGGCGACTAACCTCTCGATTGCAGTTCCAGCTCCTGCGAATTCATCCTCAAGATATAGAGAGTTTACAAAATGATTGAGCTGGTGGATTAATAGTTAGCAGAGCATATATATTCCCCTTTCTTGCCTATGGTCAATGTGAACTATATCAGTAAATGGTCTAAATTGGCTAGCTACTCAGTTCAAATATTGGACTCTGAAGTCCAAAGATGTGAGATCCGTGTAGGGAACCTCGTGCCTTGATGTGGACCAAATTGTTACACATCAGAACATTGTGAATGAAGTTCTATTCATTCTCTCATGCTCTTTGTTGGAAACCATTTTGGTTTAGTCAACACGTGGAGCCAAATGTGAATGCTCACTTATTAAGTTTCCACTCATCTTCTACTTTACATTCGAAAATTAACTCCCTTTTATACCCTTTATGAATTTTTATCCCTGCCCAACCGACGAAACAAGTACAGAAATGTGGGCCTCGAAACAAGAGAAGAGGGTTTTGTTTTTTTGGGGGGGGGGTTTGGGTGTGTTTGTTGTGGTGGGTGTCACGCCCCGGACC
Organism: Spiraea crenata; assembly: GCA_033992175.1. Taxonomy (NCBI): domain Eukaryota; kingdom Viridiplantae; phylum Streptophyta; class Magnoliopsida; order Rosales; family Rosaceae; genus Spiraea; species Spiraea crenata. The sequence continues at coordinate 2,551,652 of JAVBHV010000003.1, read as the reverse complement.
CGGGGCTGGAAGATTTGATGGGTCCGAGACGCGATTAGTTGAAATTTAAATTGATAAACCGAAAAATGGGATCGAAAACCAATAACAACTTCATTTACTTGAAAATAGGCCGAAACGTTTACAAATTACACGAAAATAAGGAAAAATTTCCTATCTTCTCCCCTACTCCATCTCTATTCCCAAACCTGCGGTACAAAGTTGTAGGGATGAGCCTGCCGGAGCTCAGTAGGGAGAAAACAATCAATAAAGATAAACAGATAATATATAAAGCCAATAATGCATAAAACAGCTAGGGCACGATGATCATGCATGAATGCGATGCTGACCTTCCTCAATTCTCTCCATCCACATAACATATCAAGTCCTCTTAGCATGTCACATACCATGCTCGGACAACCGAAGCCCTATGTTATGTGAACGTAAACTCAAAAATTAAACCCCCCATCTTTTGTTAGTTCTCTTATTTAACTTTTCGTCGCCAGTCCGGAAACCCAGAATGCACTCTGGACATACCTTCGATCCTAGTACCTTCTAAAAGTTAAATTCAAACTCAACAAAAGATCACTCAACTAATCTGCCACATCTTTCCATTTCACCACTCACTCAAATCCCATGATTAACATGATGTATGAAATGCCAATGGTATCATGTTATCATGAGGGATTACATCACATGAATCAATAACCAAATTCATTACAATCAATAATCCATCCATATAACCAATTAATATCAAATACCCACTTAAGCAACTAAACAATTATAACCATCAATGAAACAATAAATCAACATAAAATTAAACCCCAATTCAATTCCCCCTACCATGAAATTGAAGCTACCACGACTACTGCACTAACACCTTTTGATCGACTCCACCTTATTTCTCTTTAGCTTCACTCAAGAGCTCTCCTTCTTTCCTTTGTTATTTTCTCTTTCTTCCCTTCTTTTTCTCTCGGCTCCATGCTCTTCAGATCAAGACAAGAGAACAAGGCCAATTTGCTCCCTGCCTCCTGACCAACGACTTTCCTTTTCTCTTCTCTTTCCTTATCTCTTTTTGTGTCTTTCCTTTTCCTTGCTTAATCACTCGGCTGGCTTCCCACACAAATGCCAAGTGGCCTTTAATCAAATGGCAAGCGGCAGCAAAGGCTTAGGGGCTAAGAAAACTAAAGATAGGATGTCAACGTGGTCTCATTCAACTGATTAGGCAGCAAGGGCACATTGGTAAATAAGCTATACAAATGAATTTATATATATATATATATATATATAAATATAAATAAGTAACCCCAACATATATTAGTATCCCAAAACGTTTTTACATATATGCATAAACTTGTACAAACTATAAATAAGTCAATAAAACGCATATTTAAAATACGGGTCTTCACATCACAAAGGGTGGCATAGTTCTTTTTATAGGATTGTATGCAATTACGAAATTATCCACAAGGTTTAAGGTCCAGTGATAGTTTGGCTAAATCTATCATTTAATCCTCTATATTTATAATTTAGCCCAGTAAAAAATTTTAAATATACACTAGGTGAAAAATGATTTTTGGCAACTGTGAAAAATCCGTTGCCAAAGACCCTTTAAAACCGATGCCAAAGATGTTATCTTCGGCATCGGTGAATCACCATTGCCTTTTCAGGTTATGTGGGATATTTGTGATTATTTCCGATGCTAAAAACGCTTCAACAGTTTTTATATAAAAACGATGCTAAAACCTCTAAAGGCAACACATTTTACTTAAAAACCGATGCCAAAACTACTAATGGCAACATTTCAGCATGTAACAAATATATATATATATATATTAATAAATATATAAATTCTTTAAAAATATAAGATAAAAAAAAGGTGAAAAAAGAAAAAAGGTTATTAAAAAAAAGTTTAACTAATATATATATATATATATATATAATATATATATATATATATATTCTTCCCATGCACAATACAAATAAATGACAATATTCAAGGAATTCCCAAAAAAAATTATATACATTGAATCTATTCCCAATAGATTGAGTACTCATACTACATAATTAATCTCATTGTACAGATAAGAACCACAAAAAGGGTACCAATATTCATTGGAAACAGTGAGTACTCCCCCTACATAATCTATTCTCCTAAAGAGTGCATATAAAACCTCCAAAAAAGTACCAACATTCGTCTATACGAACAATATCCATGATCAAGTTCCAACAAAGACAAATTCACTAAATCCAATTCTCTATGATAAAACCTGCCCATTCATCTCTCGTATAATAATAAGTTCCTAGGGTATACTGCATTGGCCACAAACAAATGAACAAGCTTAGTCATTAGTAAATGTTCATCTTCCATTACAAACATTACAAACCAAATAGCATAGTCATTACTTAACCTATACAAACCAAACGTAATGATGAACATGTCATTGAACAAAAAATAAGAAATCTATGCACGTTATACAACCCCAAATCTATAATAGCACAATACAAAGGAATAATAGGCTACTCACCCAACCACTATGCCCAAAGTTTTGCAAACATTATGCCAATTCACTTCTCACTTCATCTATCTGCAGCTGTGTATATGGTTTTGTTCTTCTTTTCCCATTGAAATAGGCAAATAAAAATAGTATTAGGAGTTCATTTCAAGTTGGCATACTTGCTTCATGAAGGAAAGTAATAATCCTTATATGAAGATAATTCAGAGCACATTAGCACATTAATAACCTTATATAAAATCATTGTGACTTGGTTACCTGGAGAGATTGCAAAACTAATTTGTTTCGAGACTGAGTATATGTGCTTCATAAATGGCATTCATTAAGAATACGGTAGAGAGAAGAATTGATTATTCAAACTTCCCTAACCTCAACTTCTCTTTCTCTCATTCTCCCCTTCTAAAATTTGTTTAAATATCCCTCTATCATGTTTGGATGTTATTTTAAGTTCAACTAATTCCAAGAAAACCTACTGAATGAGCTACATTTAGAATAATATTACTAGAATTCAGGACATGCAGAAACAAGAAAGTAAAAAAAGACAAACTATTTGAATTGCTAACATCTCTAAAGCATTACATTTACACTTACTATTGTAATAGGGATTATGGAAATTCTTATTATTACTCTCATTTTTGAGAACTTATACAACAATAGAAATTTCAACTTTATCAAAAAGCAAAAGCAAATATCAATATTTGGTGCCTGGAGTCATACCAAATATGCTAACCCCAAGCCTCTGATATAATGGACTGAAGAAACCATCTACAAACTGAACAAACCACCAAGTGATGAAGAACGTCAGCGACAGGAAATAGAATCATACTACAATTTGCAATTCAAACAAGATATTAGTATAATCAAATTACATAATACTAAAAAAAAATGAGAATGAACTTGACAATCCATGCATGTTGTTTCAGTTTGTGAGAGGAAGAAAGAGGACGGTTCAATAAACAATGACTTTTCGTAGGACTAGATAGAGGAAACGGACTAGTGTACGTGCCCTTAAGCTCCTTCAGAAGCTTGACAGAAATCTGATGAAGCCTAGCTACTTAGTATGCATCTGACAAAATTGTAATTCCGATTAATGACCTAAATTGTGTCTATTCAATATTTATTCAAATGCATGTCTAAAAGTAACCTACCCTTTCACCAGTCAAGCTGTAGGATCTACCCAAAAAGAAACACCTGCAAAAAAGAATACCCAAATTGCTAATTATAGAAAACATAAAAGTCAACCAAGTGCAAGAAAACCACTGTGAAATAACATTTACATAAAATTTACTAAAGGGAAAGAGAAGATTATGAAAGATAAGTGTAGTATGGCCCAATGGCAATGATACAGAAGACGTGGATATCCTCATTTCCAGCCTTAACAAGACACCTAGTGATCTAAATAACAAAATCAATCCCCTAAACATAATATTTATAAGAGAAGTATGCCAAGAAGCAAAAAAAGAACCTTTCTGCTCTGAAAGCCAAACTTTTAAGAGAAAATGAAAACCAGCAACGGTAAAAAAAAAAAAAAAAAAAACCTCTACCAAATTAGTAATGTGCAACCAATGAGAACCATCAATCTATGGATGAAAACTGTAGCCTAGCATAAAGGAGAAGACATTACATATGATCTTCTAAGTTGAGCCGGTCATGTAAAAAAAAACAAAAAAAAAGACATCGCTTTAAATCTATGGACAATGCATAGAAGCATGCCATTTGAAGGGCCAATGTAAACAAACCAACTAGCTAGAGCAAACTACAAGTTCTAGGTGCACACGCTCTCCAAATGCACTCGTATGTTTTTCTTTGAACATCAAAGATTAAAATGCCAGTAAATGTAAAAGCTTTGCAACTTAACTCATTGCCATTGAATAACATTATAATTCATCCATCCATCACAAATATGGAGTAAAACAGGTAGATTTATAAGTGTTTAACTTGTTAAACCACTGGCACTGCTCATTGTAAACTGAAACTCTCCACATTTATCTCAAAGAGAAAATGAAAATCCCACACAAACCTTGTCCATGAGCCAAAAAAATGCAAATCATCAAGCAGACAAAACATCTGATACTACACATCCAATTTATGACCTGTACCACACAGAAACTTGCTATAATAACCATATGTTTCCACTAAATAAACATTAGCCTAAACAGAGTCCATCACCAATCCCGGTACCAAGAGCTACTACCTACAACAGTGTTCAAATAAGTGATTAAGAAGGATAACAAGATGAAATTGCAAGCAAACACATCAAGAATATAATACTTAATTTGAAGATGTAATTGATGTCTAATAATGCCAAACAGCAAACACAATTAAGCATCAAAACGCAGCACTGTCATATCCTACCAAAATTAAACATCCGAATTTCCAAAACCAAACCATAGTCAACTCTTAAAGCACCATAGTCAAAAGAAATGGAATTTATCAATTATCAGCTCAAAAATCAAGCAATATCAAGACAACAGAGAATACATTATCCAGGGAATTGACTCAACAACCCTAAATCAGAAATCACATTTCAATTCTGGATTAACAACTAATCAAGTCCAAAGATGCACGACAATCTTCTTCGGTTGGGGTAGAAAAGAAATAAGAGAAATCAATTTCTAAAGTGATATAAATCCTTAGTGGTTACAAAATAAATCAGACTAGCTCACGTTCTTTCTCCACCACAGATAGGAACCTTCGAATTCCCCCACCTACTCCAAAATAATGCTTCTTGGCAGCCATGTAGACTACTCCATGAGAAGGAGTTAAGTGAAAAACCCCAAAATTGAACATAATGGAAATCAAAGAACAACAAAATGCAAAGAGTTAAGCATCGAATCCTACAATTTCCAATAGAATTAAGTGAAAAATATGCTAAAGTCAACTCAACTGAGCCCCAAATTGTGCCCTAGAGCATAAATTTCAGAACTTTGCAAAAACCTAATCCCCAAAATCATTCGATTTCAAAATGAAAGAAAATGCCCAATTTACCTGCGATAGAAGCTCATCCACCAGTGGCGCACAATCCAACCCCAACCCACAAGCCTCCGACGACCCACAATCACCTAACGACGCCGTTTCTTGCTGTTCTCACCGTTGTCGATGCTGTTGTTCTCGCTCCTTCCGCGACCGCGACGGGGACTGGGAGTGGGACGGCGACAAGGAATGGGCAACGGCAACGGATTGGGACAGTGACTGGATGTTAAGTTTGGAGGTCGGCAATTGGAATTGGGATTGGGTAAATCTGGGACGGGAAGGGAAGGCGACGGGTGTACCTCAGCATCAAGGATGAGATTTGGGTTGGGTGGCGAGAGTATTGGGCAAATTGGAAGCAAGGTTGGGTTAATTTGAAGTCAGGATTAGGGTTTCAATTCTAGGGGAAGAATGAAATTTTTGGGGGGAGAGTTCGCGCGTTTGTGAAAGAAGAAGAGACCGGCCGCGTTTTCTACGTTTGGCATCGGTCTCCCCTTTTTTTTTTACAAAAGATTTTCATTGTAATTGGCATCGGTTTTTACAAGGGTAATTTTATACACACCCAATAATTTTATTTCTCCATCCAACAAGTTTCTTGTAACTCTTTATATCCTATATTGCCCTTACAATTTACTTTTCACACCCATCAGAACCGCCACTGTGGAAAGCATCCCGCGCCGTATGCTTTACGGGAGGACGACATACAGATGGCGAATTTGTTCTGGAAGCCAAAGGTCGACGCAAATTGCGATGGAATTCCGATTTTAGCCCTACTGAGACTGGTGAAACCCTTGCATCGCCTCCAGAACCCTCGCCCTGTTCACAACTGTCATCGCCGCTCTCCGCCCGTTCTCGTCTTCTCTGATCGCGCCCCCGCCCCCGCCCCGTCCCCCCCCCCCCCCCTTTGTTTTTTTAGAGAGAAGGGGGCGCGGCGGCCGTACGAGGTGAACATGTTCCCAGTCCCCCTTTCAGAAGGGAGAAAAAAAAGGGAGCGCCGAATAAAAAAAAAGATATGTGGTTTTTTTTTTTTTGATTGTGTGGCGTAGAAGAAGATTTTTCTTAGAGTAATCTTATATTATATAACCCACCCTATTATATAAAAAAAAAAAAAAACCCCCCCCCCACCCCTCCCCCCAAAAACCCCCCTCTTTTTATGTGGAATAGAAAAAAATCGATTTTTTTTTAAAGAGGTGTAAATTATTTCATTTTCTTTCTTATATATATATGATTCTTTTGTGTTAAACATTGTTGGAAAATAGTAGTGAATATTCAAAAATAAGTTTGGTTATAAAATTATAATTATAGCTTATATTCACTACAAGAAATTTGCACAATAGCCACCAAAACTTAGGCACCACTAAGTTGCCTCTTTGTTTTCAATTAGGCACATTTCACGTGTAAGTGTGGGTATAACCTTTTACCCACACTCTAACATGTGGGAAATTCAAATTTTGCCACACTTTCCATCAAAACTGTGGCTGAACAAATATAATATTAGTTGTTTTAGCCACACTTCCTCTAAGTGTGACTAAGAAAGCAAAATATTAATTCCATATGTATCCTGAGCACTCCTTTCCTGTTTCTCTTTCCCTTGTTATTTTTTCTCGCGACTTTCTCTGCCGTTCTCCAACCTCCGTCTTCAACCTTTGTCGCCTCCAATCTTCATGACGTCTCTTGATATTTCTACCATAGCCACTTCCTCGTTATTGCTCTTTCCTATCTCTGAATTTGGATTTGGGCAAACGGCACAGCATCAGATCGCCCAAATAGCAATTACAGAAGACAGAAGCGAACACAAGGGCTATGGGTTCACTGGGCGATGATGGCGCTTCACGTCGTCGCCATTGTCTTGTTCACCAGAGGCTTTCTTCCCACCCGAACGGAGCTCCCTTTCTACAGCAACTGCTCTGACGTTTCCCAATCCCCTTGCTTCTACTCCGGTACCCAAAACCCTAACCGAACCCAAAATGACGCCGTCGATCGATCTCAGCAGCGGTGTTGGAGCAAACCCGCAATTGGGCGCCTCGTAGTCATTGTTTTCTACGCACTCAGGTAACTCACGTGTCCATTGTATCGAATTTCATTGAAAAGATTTGATTTTTAATTGTGATTTCATTTTCTGTATTTTCTCAGGTTTGATTTTGTAGCTCCGAGTACCTTTTTTCAATGTTAGAATTTTCACCAACTTATTCAATTGCTTGAAATGCAGTTAGGATTATGTTTTTGATTTTAAAGTTGAGTGCTTGATGAGTAATGTGTTGCAGAAAAGAAGCCATGGATGGACAAGTTGCAGCTTGTGCACGACTTGGCTGCTAGCTCGGATTTTCAAAGCCATTGTTGATCCACCCACAACAAGCTTGCAGCGTTTGAAGGTTAGCGGTTTTCGGATTCGTTGTTCTTATTGCTAGCTACGTTGCTTCAAGGATCTGCTGTTACTTGTTTTGTTTGATGATGTGGGATTAACCCAAGAACGTGATTCATTACCATTTTAGTTCGGATCTGATTTGACGTAGTGCATACAATGCCCCTTGTGACTGATGCCTGAAATTTGCTTGCTTTCAATAGAACTTGATGGCTTTTGTTACCATATATGTGCTTTTCTTGTGACCTTTTGTTTATTTACTGGTTTGGGTGTGTGATTCTTTTAATGTTACTTACTGCTTTCAATGGAAGTTGATGCTATGCTTCTCTGTTGCTTTGATCTATAGTTTGTGTCGTATGCAGAACTACTTTGACAAGTTTGTTGACAGGTATGAGATCCAGACGAACAATGCCATTCTTGCTGAGGACAAGCACCTGCCCATGTAATTTCTCAATTCATTTTTGTGTTCTGATCCTTACTCTTGTTTTTATAATGTTGTTTTCTCGATAGTTTTTCCATGTAGATATTGTTACCTTTGCTTTCTTGATAGCATTTGTTGATTCGTCTTTGGGGGATGGTTTTTCGCAGGTATGACGAAAGGTCTTCCAAGTACAATGTAGAGTACATCGCTGGAGGTAATTTGGTAAGTTGTTCCCTTTGATTTATTGGTGATGTCTGTTCCTTCACAATCCAATCCATTGATTAATGTACTGTATGTGCATTCTGATATCTTTAGGTGCTACTCAGAATTCCATTAAAGTTGCGCAGGTTTGTTCACGTTCATTAGAGGAGTTTCTATATTTTAATTAAAATCGGATTCAATTGTACTTACTGGTGCCAATTTCTCTACTTATGTATTTCTCTGTTATAGCGGATGATCCAAGTTCCTAATGCAACTAGTTACATTGGATCCATTGGGAAGGACAAGTATGGAGAGGAGATGAAGTAAACTTGCTGGTGTAAGTGTGAGTTTCTCTCATTTTTACCTCTTACTTATCCCTCCGCTATTATGATGACTTCGAGTCACAATTACTTATTTACATTTTTATCCAGGTCCAATATTATGAAGATGAAAAAGCTCCAACAGGAACATGTGCTGTTTGTGTAGTTGGTGGTGAGAGGTCAGTCTTCCATCTTGTCTGTTCTAAAATTTTGTTGCATGGTCGAATTAGAGTTAAAAAGTTCTGTGTAGTCTATTCTAGAAAGTATAAGATACTGGATAGTTTTGAATCATACTACTAGACTGGCCAAATAGACTTTTGAGTACTATATTTGCTTTTACTAGTCAACTTACTACATTTTCGTTGCTGGAGAATGAAAGGAGATAGACATGCCTCATAAAGATAGAGTTCATAAATAGACCAGCTCGGCCCTGCTCTCAATTTGCAAGACATCTTTTGATGCCTTATGAATTGCAGAAAATGAAGTTGCTTCTGTTAAAGTGATATGCAGCATTGTTAGGAAATTATAATAATTAAAACATGCAAAAAATTTAGCTGATTGATGTGTTTAGATTTTCTTCCTTTACCGGCTTGAGATGGAATGTCTACTGATTTTCTCATTGAATTTGGCTTCCCTGTTGCAGATCAAAATGGTTTAGTTTACTTTGCGGAACTTAGAGGTGAGGTTTGTGTTTCTTGCTGCCATGTTCTAACTTCAGTCCAAAAGTTCCCATGAGCTCACGATCATGCAATTATTCAGTCAGTCTTACATGTTTGATCAGTAGTCCTTATGAATATAAGATAATCCTTAGCTGATGATTGAAGATGTAACTTTTAACTTGTCAACTGATTCAATTATTCGACAGTTGAGTACAAAAACTAATGCTTGGCTGTTCCTATCATGCAGAAAGCAGCAATTAAGAGGATGGATATGCAAGCTTCAAAAGAATAGAGGCAAGCTTTGTCAACCTTTTTGGATAGAAATTTAAAGATGAGTTGGTGGTTGTAAAATAGCCTTTGATGTTGTATTCAATTGGAACTAGTTCTGAGATTCAATTTGAGTGGAAAGATACATTTACAGAGAAATTGAATGTGAAAATATTTGGTTTATGGTATATTGTTGTGATTTATAAGCTCAATTTTAATTCTGCATTTTTTTTGGCCCCCTAAATTCTTCAGCCACGGATGAATGTGTGGCAATTATCAATTAAAAAAGTACTTTATAGCCACGGTTGTACCATCCGTGGCTATATAAATTTACTTCGTAGCCCCGGTTGGGCCATCCGTGGCCACAATATACCCACGGTCAACTAAGGGGTGCATAATGAGCAACACGGACGGCGAGTTAAGCCACAGAAGGGTGTGGCGTGCCTATTGGCGTTTAGCCACGGATGTGAACTTGTTGTTTATTATTATACGAATTGGGCGTGGCCATTGTGCATTTTTTTTTGTAGTGATTCTACGAAGATTATAGGGAATGTTGGTATACATTAAAAAAAAACTGATCGTTAACGGTTCAAACTGATAGTTTTAGTTAGCCCCCTCTCAAAAAATTTCCTAGTTGCGCCATTGAGATTGTATGTATTCGATCTGCTCCAATGGATTATACTTTAAGTGCGAAGTGCGGCCATCACCACTACAAGGTGACGAAGTCTTGACCAACCAACAGATTTAGTGAAGATTGAAAATGCGAGCTATCCACAACTACAACATATTGATTACAGCATTTCTAATGTAGCAGTTAAGATGACCAGTCATGCAGTTTTGTCCATATTTCATGTTAAGTTAAGTTGGTGCATAAATGAATTTGATTTTAAATTTGGTCAAGTGATTAACAATTCACAAAGATGGACACAAGATTTTGGTACTCGGAGAAACCCCAAAAGGGTAAAAAGCCGGGGGTCTATCAGAAGAAGACCTTCCACTATGAAATGACAAAAGATGTCCAATACAAGGTTTAGACATGCTCAATATCTATGTACCTAACTTAGATGCAGCGGTCCCTTGTGTGTCTTCTTCTCCTTCGTTTCACGTCCAGTGGTTCTACGACTGGTCAATCACTTTCTAGACAATACAAAAGTATTTCTGGTTAGTGGCACCAAAGAAGATATGCTATGAAACTATATGACCAGTCACCAATAGAGTTACAGAAAGCTACCGAGCTTCAGCAAATCTGACAGAAAATAGGGTTTCTTGCACCTGCTGCAAAAACATTGCAGAAAATCGAAGTCAAGAAGACTCCTACAACTCAACCTTTTCTATGAACATGCATGAATATAGAAGACAGAGGTGACACAAGATTATTTCGACTCAAAGGTGTATGAATTTATGAACACACCAAAACAGTGAAGAGGAAGCTCATTCAAATTTTGCTTAAGATTTTTTTGATGAAAAATAAAACATAGAAGTAAAGCTTCAAATGCATGTCATCCTCAAATTCTTGCTTAATCTCTATGTAAGTGAAGCTAAAGCACTCAAGAGATTTAGAGAGAAAACCGGAGAGGAGGCAGCACAAATAGAGAGGATTTTCGAAAAAGATAAGTGAAACTTTTGACATTAAAAACCCTAATGAGATGTGTGGTGAGGTTTAGAATATATAGCCTAAGAGGATAAGAAGTGAGTGAACTACAATCAACCAAGTTGATTTGACTAATAAACAATCCTAGGCAGATTCGAAACATCGTATACAGCTGTGTTTGACCGTCGATAGACAAGACAACAGCTAGCAGACAAAAAATGACAACAGAAAAAAAAAGTCACACTAAGCCAAAAAAAGGTCATAAACGACACTTCTTGGACGACGGTTAAATTAAAAACTGTCGTCTAAAGGTATAGTAATTTTGGGTCAACAGTTTTTGGATAGAAACCGTCATATAAAATCATGATAATCTGCACAGTTCAAAAATTGGGATAGTTTAGACGACGGTTTCTACATAAATCGTCGTGTAAGTGAAGTTGGAAAAATGAAGCGGAAAAATTTTCCGCGCGCCCCCAAAAGGCAGTCAACATTTAGTCGACAGTTTTGTTCTCTACCGTTGAATAAGTTGAAAGCGCCCAACAAAACCCTAATTTCTAACACATTTGCCGAGCCTCATTTCTAAAACACATCTGAGCTAGCTGCCGCCCCCACCCCCACCCCCACCATCGAAATCACTCCAAACCATCTGATAGAACAACATTTCACTCCATACCTTCGGTAATTGTTCACATTCGCCTCCCCAAACCTTCTATTCTTAGGTTTCGCGACATCGCCCAGCTTTATTCTCTCCCAAACCTCATCCATCACGATTCTCCGTATAAAAATGAAGGCTTTGTTGAGGTTCTTGCTACCCGGCAAAGCCCCGATTCTTCTTTTGGGGCAGGCTTTGACGCCCTATGATTTTCTCAGTGGAAAATTATCTCAAACGCCACGTTTTGGACAGAGCGAAATTGCTTTGGAGCCAGGTAAAAAGTCTTCGCTCATATTCACTCCTCTTGGATCTGTCTCTCCCGTATTCTTCCTCTTCGGCGTGCTCTTCCTCTTCATGTGTTCATGGGTAAGCAGCTTCTTATTCCCTTTCAATTTGATTATTTTTCATTTTTTCGTTCTGCTTTTGTTGTTTCTGCCTTGGGTGTTCAGTATTATGAATGCTCGGGCTTTAATTACATTGATAACATGTGAACTGGCTGTTTATTATTATACGAATTGGGCGTTTACTATTATACTTTTTTCACGTATGAACTGGGTTTGTCTAAAATTAGTCAAATTGGGAGCCAAATGTTGAGAGAACATGTATTTTTAACAGATTCTTCTTTATGTTGAGAGAACATGTAATTTTAGTTGTATTTGTAGTTGTGTAATAGGCGAATTCTTGTATTGTTTGTTGATAAGACCCGATCAGCCTCTAGAATCTGATCTCTGTTACGCAATCAAGAAGGAAGGGGCGAGATGTTTATGGCAGAGCATGGCTCCAATTTTTCATTCATAAAATGTTCAATACAAATCTAAGCTGCACAAAGCTCGTGAAGCAGCTAAATAGAACGCGTCCAACTACGCTACCAATAGCAAGGCTCCAAGTGGCCAAAGGCAATAACAGAAATACATAAAAATGCAATAACATAACTGCAGATAAATTCTTAACAGAAATCGTTAACAAACAGAATTTGTTAACAGAATCCTATCAATTACTCCATCCTTTAGAATTTCCTTTTCCACAAGGAAAACCATTAGAGCTGGAAGTCTGGGAACTTGGTGGAGAAATCATCATAATCCTCCCAGGAGGCCTCTTCGACAGAATGGCCCTGCCATTGAATGAGAAGTTGAGTGCCAGCTGCATTTCCTTTCTTATACATCCTTCGAGCAATGACAGCCATAGGAGCTTCTTGTACTAACCCCTCATCTGTTACTGTAGGCAAGGCGTGAGCAGGAGTTACAGCAGCCCCTAGGTGTTTCTTAAGACTACTGACATGGAATACAGGATGGATTTTGGAGCTAGGTGGTAGTCTTATCTTGTATGCCACAGATCCGATCTTCTGCAATACTTCATAAGGATCATAGTACTTGGGGTGTAACTTATGGAACGAGAGGGAGTTCAAGCTTTTGAATTGGTAGGGTACCAACCTGAGGTAGACATAGTCCCCTACTGCAAACTCCCTGTCAGTGCGGTGCTTATCTGCTTGCATCCTCATTCGGTGTTGTGCTGCCTCTAAATTAGTTTTAAGTATTGACAATACCTTGCCTCTCTCAATCAAGCTTCTCTCCACTGCCTCCATCCTTGCAGTCCCGATTTCAAAAGTACTGATGATAGGTGGGGGATATCCATAGATGGCTTCAAACGGTGTGGTCTTGGTTGATGTGTGGAAAACGGTGTTATAACTCCATTCAGCCCATGCTAACCATTGTACCCATTTTCTTGGTTGTAACCCTGGAAAACACCTTAAGTAAGTCTCCAAACATCTGTTCACTATCTTTGTTTGGCCATCGGTTTGGGGGTGATACCCGGAACTCATACACAGTTTAGAGGCATTCAACTTAAAAAGCTCTTTCCAGAAAGCACTGACGAACACAGGGTCTCTATCACTAGTAATGGTCTGAGGAAAACCATGTAGCTTCACCACGTTATCTACAAACTGGTTGGCCACGGTGATAGTTGTGTAGGGGTGTGACACACCCCGACCCAAAAAGGGGGGCCCCGGGAGTGCGGCCATCACCGACACGTGGTGACGAAGCCTTAGACAACCCAAAACGACAGAAGGACTCCCACTCCTCGTGACCATGACAGAGCTACCCTGACTCCTGCCGTTCGTCTCTGTGGTGCTCAACAGTAACAAGACCTGAGGGGGCGTAAAAACAAGGGTGAGTGGACAGGGAGAATAATTCGTCAGTGAAAAACAGTTATAAAACACAGTAATAATAACCCCCACAGTTGAAAACCAGTAGTAATAGTATACGACTATAATATAATAACGCATACAACAACCATTAAAATACACCACGAGATAAGAGACGATAAACCGTCACACATAACAAAATCTACGGCCATGATCGAAGGGTGAGGGGACTTCACCCCAACACCGATGGGTGGCAAGGGGACTTCACCCCAATACCAATGGCAAGGGGACTTCACCCCAATACCGATAAACAGGGTAAGGGGACTTCACCCCAAACCATCACAAAAAGGGCAAGGGGACTTCACCCCAATACCGATATAAAGGGGTAAGGGGACTTCACCCCAAACCAATGAGCGGCAAGGGGACTTCACCCCAATACCGACAAATAGATAAGGGGACTTCACCCCAAACCATCACCAAAGGGAAAGGGGACTTCACCCCATTACCGATAAAAAGGGCAAGGGGACTTCACCCCAATACCGATGAGTAGCTGCACAAGACAATACCAAGCAATACACATACAACCCAACATAACCAGCAAATACGCATATACGTATCTCACAAGCTCCATAACCATCAACACCAACAAATATCCCACGATCACATCATCATATCATATGTGTATAAACATAAACATGCTCGAACGATACTCAAACCATACACCAACAACCAACCAACATATCACCAAAGCATACAGATACGTAAACATAATATAAAGCATACTTAAACAATACTTTAAAACCAAAACCCGTCCACTCACCGTGATACCGAGCGATCGTAGTCATCATCGTCCGTAGGCTCGGGTCGGTAGCGCTGATTCCTCGGGAACTGATCACCTCCAACTGTGCTGGCCGGAATCTTGCCGGAAAGCTCGCGGATTCCGTGCGTCTCTTTGCCGGCGATTCCGATGGCTGCTGGCTCCGATCCTTGGTGCTCCGGCTTCGTCTCGACGAGGGGAAGAAGATGCCGGTGGTCGCCGGCCCGATCCGTCGCCGGCGAAGGGTCAACGGCGTTGGGCTTTTCTCGGCGGTTTGGACGAGTTCGATTTTCGTTTCTCGTCCGTAACTTCTTCGATACAACTCGGAATTCAATTCCGTTTTCGCGGACGCGTTCGCATCGTCGATCTCTTCGTATAAAGTCCAGTATTGGATATAAAAATTCCAACTGTTCACAAAGTCAAGGTTTGACCAATCAAGGGCATTTTGGTCATTTCACTCCAATATGAAAAATTTCAGAACGGGTCGTATCAGGGTGAGACAAAGCTGTGAAATGAGCATATTTGGATAACCTATCAACCACAACCATGATTACTGTTTTGCCTTGGCATGGTGGCAGTCCTACAATAAAATCCATGCTGATATGAGACCACACCTGTGAGGGTATAGGAAGTGGCTGTATCAATCCGGGAGGAGCTATCGTCTCGTACTTATTTTGCTGGCAAGCCACGCATTCTGACACCATTTTCTTGATGTCCTTTTTCATTCCCACCCAATAGAATCCCCTCTTTACCCGTTGATGAGTCTTCAAGTACCCAGGATGGCCAGCCGTTGTGGTTGAATGATGCTCTTCAAAGATTTTGGATCTCCATGATGACAATGGGCTGAGGACGATTCGACATTTATATTGCAAGAAACCATTATCGATCCGAAACTTGGAGAGTAGGTTAGACACATTACCAGAAGTATGAGACTCCTCTACTGTTGAAATATTGGTGTAAATTAAATGTAATGTGTTGACTTTGCTGGCTTCAAGTTGAAGCAAAGTTGATGTGGTCTGCAAGGCCACGAGCTCTGCATTTTGGGGCTGTGTTTTTCAACCAAAGGAATAGGAAGCTTGAGGACTTTTGAAGTTGCAAGTAGGTGTCCTTGGACTTTGGGGGCTGCATGTTGGTGATCTTTAAAGCTAGTGGTTGGAAAGTGCTTTATGCACTTTTCTCATTGTCTTTAAAGAGAGAGTACAGAGGAGTCAGAGACGTGGAGAAGAGCAAAGAAGCCAAATTGGCATTCACCATTTGGAGTTCAACAGAGTTGTGTGAGCTTGGGTGTATGTGGGGCTTAGTGTTCTCTTCCGGTAGTATAGGCAAGAGTGAAATTCTCTTGGGGTGAGAGTAGAGTTCTTGGGATTCTATGTGAGTTGTAGTACAAGGGTTTGGTTTTGGGTTATGTTGATTTAGCTCAAAGTGTATTTTGTACTTGGGATAATTCTCATAGATAAGAACTTGGTAGCTCTCCGAGGACTAGGCGGTTTTGCCGAACCTCGTTAATCTCTTGTGTCATTTATTCCTTGCTTTATTTTATTCTGCTCAATTGGGCTTGTATTGTGGTGTGGGTGAGTCTGAATCTTGGTACCACGGCTAGGCAGGGCGCAACAATTGGTATCAGAGCTCTTGGTTCGTGGGGAGATTCAGTTTCTGTTATTCACCATGATGGGAACAAGCGTTTCACATTTTTCAGTTGAGCAGTTTAATGGGAAAGGCAGCTTTACTCTCTGGCAAATGAGAGTGAAGGATCTCCTGGTTCAGCAAGGCTTGGCTAGAGCTTTGAAGGGAGAGGAGGGAAGGCCTGAAGGAATGAAGGATGACCAATGGGAGGAGATTCAGTCACGCTGTGTGAGCACGATTCGGCACTGTATTGGTGATAACATTATCAACAATGTTAAGGATGAGGAATCTGCGCCTGCTCTGTGGGAGAAGTTGGAAAAACTCTATATTGCTAAGAGTTTAACCAACAAGTTGCATCTGAAGCGGAAACTGTACAAGCTAAAGATGGAGGAAGGCGGAAACCTCATGGACCATATGAATGTGTTCAATGGATGCGTGGATCAACTGCGGAAAGTTGATGTAAAAATTGAGGATGAAGATAAGGCCCTTATGCTTCTTACCTCACTTCCTGATTCATATGAAAACCTGGTAACAACTTTACTGTTCGGTAAAGATACAGTGAGTTTGGAACAAGTGCAAGCAACTTTGGTATCCCATGATACACAGAAGAAATCCACAGAAGGTAGTGGGAATGATGTTGCATTGGCTGTTCATGGTGGGAATCGAGGAAGAAAGTCTGATGATAGATCTGAGAAGGACAACAGGTCCGGATCTAGTTCCAAGGAAAGGGCGGAAAGTGCTTCCGGTGTAAGGAGTTTGGTCACTTCAAGAAGGATTGTCCGCTGAATTCTTGTGATGGTGGCGCTAACACTGGGATAGCAGAGAGTTTCGAATTTGTCCTCTAACAAATTCGAAGGTCTGCACACTTCTCTAGGTGATGTTAGTTTCAAGAGCTGCAAGGTTTTTTTGTAGCAGGTGGAGCTAATGGAAATCACAAGAGTGGAGAGAAAGTGTGGTTGTTTATATTGTCTTGTTATATCTCGATGGGTTGTTGTTGGAAACGGGGTGCATTGACATGTTTCCAGGTGAAGACAATGTTAGAGGAGAAATCCTGTTGGGTGGAGGTGAGGGTGCATCGAGACTCTCCTCTGAAGCTATGGCGATTTAGCTTGGGGCCGTTGCACATGGATTGGCCATGTATACTGAATCGGGAAGGACCAATTGTGTTGATTCAGGTGGTGTGCAGCTGGTGTGTTATGAAGGCCAATGGTTTTAACTATCTTAAGTGGTAGTGGTATTACATAGAATTTCACCAAGGTGGAGATTGTTGAAATATTGGTGTAAATTAAATGTAATGTGTTGACTTTGCTGGCTTCAAGTTGAAGCAAAGTTGATGTGGTCTGCAAGGCCACGAGCTCTGCATTTTGGGGCTGTGTTTTTCAACCAAAGGAATAGGAAGCTTGAGGACTTTTGAAGTTGCAAGTAGGTGTCCTTGGACTTTGGGGGCTGCATGTTGGTGATCTTTAAAGCTAGTGGTTGGAAAGTGCTTTATGCACTTTTCTCATTGTCTTTAAAGAGAGAGTGCAGAGGAGTCAGAGACGTGGAGAAGAGCAAAGAAGCCAAATTGGCATTCACCATTTGGAGTTCAACAGAGTTGTGTGAGCTTGGGTGTATGTGAGGCTTAGTGTTCTCTTCCGGTAGTATAGGCAAGAGTGAAATTCTCTTGGGGTGAGAGTAGAGTTCTTGGGATTCTATGTGAGTTGTAGTACAAGGGTTTGGTTTTGGGTTATGTTGATTTAGCTCAAAGTGTATTTTGTACTTGGGATAATTCTCATAGATAAGAACTTGGTAGCTCTCCGAGGACTAGGCGGTTTTGCCGAACCTCGTTAATCTCTTGTGTCATTTATTCCTTGCTTTATTTTATTCTGCTCAATTGGGCTTGTATTGTGGTGTGGGTGAGTCTGAATCTTGGTACCACGGCTGGGCAGGGCGCAACATCTACTTCCTTCCTTTTTGCCACCATCCAGGAGTCCTGCTCGTTGTACCTACGCAATTCATCTAACCATCCATAGTAAGGGTAGGAAATGGTTTTGCACTCCACAACTTCACTTGTAATGTCGTCCGCCTCAGAGACTCTGGATAGGGCATCAGCCACCACGTTGTCCACCCCATGCTTATATTGGATTTTATAATCGTACCCAAGTAGCTTGGCGGCCCACTTCTGTTGGAAAGGTGTGCTTGCCCGCTGATGTAGGAAGTATTTTAAGCTATTGTGATCCGTTTTGATCACGAAATGCCGACCCTGCAAGTAGTTCTGCCATTTTTTGATAGCATAGACTATTGCTATCAACTCATGCTCATAAGTGGAGAGTGCTTGGTTTCTGGGACCAAGAGCCTGACTGGTGAAAGCTATGGGCCGACCGTGCTGCTGTAACACAGCGCCTATACCATTTCCTGACCCATCACACTCTAAGACAAATGGTTGAGAGAAATCTGGTAAAGCAAGGACCTGTGGGGAAACCATGATCTCTTTGATTTGTTGGAAAGCATCAGCAGCTTCTTGAGTCCAACTAAACCCATCCTTCCTGGTGACCACATAGAGGGGCTGACATATCTTCCCATAACCGGGCACAAACTTTCTGTAGTAACCAGTCAATCCTAATAAACCCCGAAGTTCCTTCACATTTTTAGGTGTAGGCCACCCCAATATAGCTTGCAGTTTCGTCGGATCGGCCGCAACCCCATTTTTGGACACAATATGACCCAAGTATTCCACAGAGCTCTGGCCAAAAGCACATTTCTGCTTCTTAACAAACAGATGGTGTTGTTGCAGGACTTCGAAGGTTGTCCTTAAATGCTCTAAATGTTCAGACCACGAGGCGCTATATATAAGAATGTCATCAAAAAATACCAAGATGAACTTCCTGAGATATGGCTTGAAGATATCATTCATAAGACTTTGGAAAGAGGCGGGAGCATTAGTCAAACCAAAAGGCATAACTAGGAACTTATAGTGCCCCTCATGAGTGCAAAATGCAGTTTTGGGAATATCAGCAGCATGCATTCGAATTTGGTGGTATCTAGACCTCAAATCCAGTTTAGAGAAGTAGCAAGCACCATGTAACTCATCCAACAAGTCATCAATGAGTGGTATTGGATACTTATCTTTGATAGTGAGCTGGTTTAACTCTCTATAGTCCATGCACATCCTCCAAGTACCTTCTTTCTTCATGACCAACAAAACCGGCGAAGAAAATGGGCTGTGACTCGTTTGTATGAACCCCGAAGCTAGTAATTCTTGAACTGCCTTCTCGATCTCGGTTTTTTGGAGAGGTCCATAGTGATATGGTCTGATGCTGGGGGGTTTAGCTCCTTCTACTAGGGGTATTTGGTGGTCTTGCGCTCTATGTGGTGGGAGGTAGGTTGGGGTTTGGAATATGGCTGTATACTTAGAAAGTATAGCTTGTAATTCGGATAACTGGTCAGCATCCAGTTCACAAGCTTCTAGTTTGTCAATGTCCATGGAATACAGCACTATTCCCCAGCTATTGGTATGAATGTCCTTCTCCATTTGTTGAAGTGTGGCCGGCTGGATTAGTTGGGGCGAAGGACTGGAAATCTTATAGGAAATCCCGTGGGACATAAACTGCATGGTGAGTTCCCTGAAGTTCCAGAGAATGTCTCCCAAAGTAGCTAACCATTTCACTCCAAGCACCACATCACATCCTCCTAAGGGTAGTACATATAGGTCAGTGGTACAACTGTAATCCTCCATGGCTAAAGGTTCTTGGCTACAGACCCCTTGGCTCTTGACCATACCCCCAACGGCAACCTTCACTGAAAACTCTCTGGTAAGTTGGACCTTCCACCCTGCTCGCTTCACAAACGCCTCATCAATGAAGTTATGGGAACTCCCCGAGTCTAGCAATACAATCACCGATCGATGATTGATAACTCCTCGCACTTTCATTGTTTGGACAGAGTCAAGAGGTGCAGTCCCATAGAACGCTGCAGCAGTAACCTCCATAGCCTTAAGTTCGGTAGGGGTGCTAGCACATCCGGAAGAGGGTCAGGAACATCCACTTCGTCACTGTCCATTTCCAAATCCAACATAAGAAGCTCCTTTCGCTCAAAACGATGACCACGAGCCCACTTCTCCCCACAACGGAAACATAAACTCAAACGCTGCCGGCGGGCGACTTCATCTGGGGTGATTTTGGTGAAAGGTTGAGCAGGGATAAAGGGTTGTTTGGGGAGGATTGGAGGGGGCAGCGGTTTGGATGGCAGAGGAGGAAATGGGTGAGGGGGAGGCTTAGCACCCCCAAGCTTCAGGGCGTTGTGTTTAGCCTCGACTTGGTAAGCAAGATCAATAGCCATTTGAACGGAGTGGGGTTTGTGCAGTTTGACATCAATTTTGAGATCCCAATGCAAAGCACCAATAAAACAACTCTTGAGCAACTCAGGACTTACATCAGGGCAGCGATTGGAGAGGCGACGAAATTCCGTTACATATGACTTCAGAGAACCAGTCATCTTCAGATTGAACAGCGCCTCAGCAGGGTCTTCATACTCCGAAGGGCCAAACTCCCTGCAAAAGAGATCGACGAAGTCGGACCAATCGGGCGAGGTTCGCAAACAATCGGCCCAACGAAACCAGGAGAGCGGTCGCCATCAAGGTTGCAGGAGACCGAAGGAACTTTCTGATCATTGGGCGTCTGATAGAGAGCAAAATATTGTTCGGCACGGAAGACCCAAGCAGAAGGGTCATCGCCGATGGTGAAGCGCGGAAAATCGAGGCGTTGCGGCTGTGGTCGCAGCGCCGCGCCTGGCTCCCACCGACGGAACTGCGGAAGGCCGTCCTCTGCACCGTGGACAAAGAACTGAGGCAAGGCTCCGCCGGCGGGGGGAGGGTTGTCATGACGGAGCTTCCCGACAGCGTCATCGATTCGCCGCTCGACGGAAACATCGAGTTGAGCGATGCGATCGTAAAGCGTCTCGATGGACGTGAGGGACTTGTCGGAGGTGTTTTGGAGGCGGAGAAGAGTGGAGTGCAACTCGCCGATGTCAGATTCGATTTGGACAACACGATCGGACATGGCGGAATGGCGAGTGAAATATGGGTGGTGTCTGGGCATACACAGGCAAAGAACTGAGGATCGAATGGGTGATACCAATGATAAGACCCGATCAGCCTCTAGAATCTGATCTCTGTTACGCAATCAAGAAGGAAGGGGCGAGATGTTTATGGCAGAGCATGGCTCCAATTTTTCATTCATAAAATGTTCAATACAAATCTAAGCTGCACAAAGCTCGTGAAGCAGCTAAATAGAACGCGTCCAACTACGCTACCAATAGCAAGGCTCCAAGTGGCCAAAGGCAATAACAGAAATACATAAAAATGCAATAACATAACTGCAGATAAATTCTTAACAGAAATCGTTAACAAACAGAATTTGTTAACAGAATCCTACTTGATATGATTCTACCTGGTTACATTTAAACTGCTTGAGTATTGTCAGATTGTTTAACTAGTCAATAGTGGTTCAATATAAATTTTGTTGCTAGTTGAGTTAAATTTCAATCTTTATTAATCTGTGAAATGTTATCTTTTATTGTCCATGTAGGTTTTAGAACTTTTCAGGAAGCAGAGTGTTGATTATTTGATTGCAACTGATTTGGCTGTTCATGTAAGTATAATTTTCGCATCTCTTTTGCGGTATATTAGTATATCACCTCTGTATGATTCTGTTAGTCACTCTTGCCTTTGCGTTTGAGTCTTGTTTCCTCAGACTTTTGCTGAAATTAGCCTTGTACCAGTAGTAAACTGTGAAGGTCACTCTACCTCTAGTTACTTGGTAGGAAACTATAGAATTCATTGGTTTGAAGTTGTTGGACTGTGGTCTCACCTTCCCCTCCATCTTAACTTTGCATTTGCTGCTTTTATAAAACTAAAAATTGGTTTATTTTTCTGTAGGGACTCGACATAATTGGTATTCAAACAGTTATAAACTATGCATGTCCATGTGACCTTACAAGGTAATCATTGAAACTATCACTTGCAAAACAGTTGTGTATTCACATGCCCTACCATTTTAACCTTTTAATTGTACACTGCTGCTATCGAATAAGCCTTATTTCTATTGTTACATTTAATCTAGCTTTCTGCATCCTTCTGACTTATATCATGCTCATCGACCAGGCCGTACAACAAGAGCAGGCAGAGAAGGATATGCTATTACTTTTATGACAGATGCAGTAGCTTTAAAAAGCCATTGTGGGCATCATCTTCTTTATTTTTTTTCTAGTCATTGCGTCCCGAGTGTTATAATTCTTCCTTTTGCAATCTCTATTCTTTAATTTGTGTTCTTGTATCAGTGTGGTGTCCATAGACCGTTTGTCATACAAGTTGAATTCTTATAAAGAGTAGATGTTTTATTGAGAGACACATAAGTTAAGTTTGAAAGCATTGGAATTAGCTATAAGGAGATAAAATGACCACTTTTTGAGAATCTTGCTGGTGGTTTTCTATTTGTGCATGATTACTTGGCATTTATATTTCGTGTAAAATCTTGCTGCTGATCGTACTATCAAGGCACTGAAACATCATGCTTTATTTGTCGTAGTTGATATAAGTACTGATATCTTGCGAGTGAATTTACATTATGTGTTTTGTTATGATTATGGTTATCAGATATGGTATGTAGCTACTGGAACACTGCAGCTTACAATGACAACACTGCAACTTACAATGACAGAACATATTGAACAAATGCGAGGTTATTTCTCTTGAATTTGCTTTTGGTTATTCCTGTCAATGGCAGCTTGGTAAACATGCTTGGGTTTTTGCAGGCCTTGCTGCTAGTAGCAGGCATACATATATGTTCTTTGCGGTGACGACAAACTCGTTAAATGCTGGGGCCAGAACAAGGTTTGAACTTCTATTTAGTCAATTTTTTTCCTGAAATTTTACTAGACTTTGTTCTTTTGAAACTATAAATTCATGTGCTGAATTAAAAAAGGACCCAGCAAGAATTTATTTCGCTGCTTCAGTTGTACAATTGGATTTATAGGTGGTGTGTTGGTATAACTTTTATTTTCTCCTGGTATGCTATTATGTAAACTGACTTACATATTCTATATCTATCAATTTAAACATGATGTAAGGAATGATGCTACCTTGTTCAGCAGTTTATAACAGGTTAGTAGATAAATACTTTTCGACTTGGGAGGAGGAGCTGGACAGGTTGTTATGGAGCTTGAATGAAGCTGGATTTGCAAACATATCTTGAGGAAGACTGATAGTTAGTGAGTACGCTAGATTTGGTAGAACGCATACTTATTGGAATAATTGTAACATGTCTTTCAATCAATGAAATTCAATTTTTGTATCTATTTCTTTGTGTTACCACTGTATTGGGAATGCTTTCATCATGAATGGTTTCAGAATTGCTCAAATAGTCGTTTTAATTTAGAGTCGACGGTTTTGGGTAAAGAACTGTCGTTTAAAGTAGTCATAGGCGATGGTTCACTAGAGAATAGTCGACAGTTTTGTACTAAAACTGTCGTGTAAAGTATAGAATAGTTGACAGTTTTAATTTAAAACTGTCGTTTAAAGTAGAGAATAGTCGACAGTTTTATTAAAAACTATCGTTTAAAGTGGTCATTCCCTAACTTTTATAAAATTTTGGACCAGTATAGTCGACAGTTTTGTAAGTAAAACTGTCGTCTATTCCCTTTTAGACGACGGAAAAAAACTGTCGAGTATAGGCCTACTTTAGTCGATTGGGTTCCATGCGACAGTTTTTTGCGACTCTTAGTGACGGTTTTTAACCGTCATTTAAGCCCTTTTTTTGGCATAGTGTCAACCCAGAAAGGTTCACATGCAGAAATAAGATGACTGGTCATGTGAGTTTAAACACTGTAGATTTTGTAAAACTTTTCCCGAAACAAAAACACCTACACAATCTATATGCATGCAAATTATGTTGAAGTATGAAAGTGTGAGCATCCTCAAGTCTTCAATCTTTGATCTTCAAACACAATCATCACGTCTTCAAATCTGGAGCTACTTTCTAATAAAAACTAATTGACCTTGTGATGAATTACAAAGGTTTGGTACAAGGATAGCCAATTTACAAATTTTTACGAACCGTTTCAAGCTTTTGGTATGAAATGACCAAAATGCCACAGTTGACTTTTTGGGCCGTTGAAAATTTTATACTCAATATTGTACTTAATGCGAAGAGCTTGGTGATACGAACACGTCTGCGAAGACGGAATTGAATTACGAGTTGTAACGAAGCTGAAAAGGAGGAAAAACAATTATGAAAAGTGGTAGAGTGCCACGTGGCATGTTCTGGTTGACTGGAAGGTGGGAGATGCTTCTGGAAAGGCCGGTTAGGGTTTAAGAACCAAACCAACCCAGGTTTCCTCTTTAGGAAACCCGATGTCGTCCTCAAACCCTACCTGCAATATTTGCCGTCTGGCCATCATCGGGGACGCCACCATTGGCAAAATGTTCCTCCCGACTCCGACAGCGTATCCCAAAAGTTTCAACTCCAACAATGGTGTGAAATGCCACCGTCGAAGTCAAAATCGAAACCCCAATCAGAGGCACCATCACCGTCATCATATCCAGCTCGACATTGCTATCCAGAAGCACCAAGCCTTGGCTTCGTAAACGCCGCGAATTGGCGCTAACGAGAGTCGACAGAAACCACAAGTTTTTAGTTAAATTTTTTGCTGATTCTGACATTGGTGAGCTCTCAAACCTGTCTAGAAAGCTTTATTGGATTGTTTAGATAGATATACATATAAAATTTGTGAGATTTGGTGAAGATTTGAAGAAATTGGGGTTCACCGGAAAATTTGCTGTTTCCAGCAACGATACGGCGACGACAACGCCGACGCGGGGTGATGACATCAGCACCACCACATCAGCGCCATGTGGATGCCACATCACCATCATGTGAACGCCACATCAGCGCTAGTGTGCTAACTTCAGCATTCGTTGACCGACCACTTTTCCGAGTGGAAACGACGTTCCAGATCCAATGGCGAGCTTCGTTTAGCCATCCGAGATATGATTAAACCCCGATCGAGCAAAACATGGGGAATTAGAGTTTTGAACGGTGTTTTAAAATGAGGAGTTCTGACCGTTGAAATTGGGAAACTTCTTAGGTACCGAGCTCCAGTTAGACGCCGCAGTCAGGCAATCAGGCAGACGAATTCGGCAGGTTGGAATCACTGTGAGTGGATGGGTTTGTTTTCATAAAGTTATGGTTTTCATTGAAGTTCGGTATATAGTAGTATTATACAGACATATGGATATATAGACTTCAGTTTATCAGTTTTGTACATAGTACACCTAGTCGTACATGTACATTACATATTTAGTACACAGACTACAGCCGTAGGACACAGCTTTTGCGTGATTGTTCACCAGCACCGAAGACCCCATTAGCTAGCCTCTCATTTTCGGTGCATAGATTACCCTGATGCCCATCCAGGGTATAGTAGGTGACACCATCCAGCTTTCACATGATCGTAGGTACTTGGGGTTATTATTTATGCGTACACAGCTTTACCCTGTGAATTACCGAGGTTATCGTATGTGCTTGACGAAAGGTGTACAGGATATACAAGTTTATTCTACGAGATTTTATGTCTATTATTACGTATTTTATAGCAGGGTGTTATGAATTATGTTTTCAAAAATGTTTTTGAAAGTTTATTTGTTTTTCCATCCACTCACCATTTTTGGTTTTGCGCCCCCTCAGGGATTAGTAGCTGAGTTGACCAAAGACGCGAGGAGAGGTAGTTCGAAG
Organism: Spiraea crenata; assembly: GCA_033992175.1. Taxonomy (NCBI): domain Eukaryota; kingdom Viridiplantae; phylum Streptophyta; class Magnoliopsida; order Rosales; family Rosaceae; genus Spiraea; species Spiraea crenata. The sequence goes on along the minus strand of JAVBHV010000003.1, from coordinate 2,525,370 downwards.
GCTCTGCATCCGTCCCAAGAGTATAGGGACATCTTTTACTTAGTTCAGTTACCAGTTGCTTTCGTTGTTGTTTTCTTCTGTTGTAGTTGCTCTGATACAGTTATGGGACCAATCGCGTCGTTTGTGATTTTATTTTCTATGGTTTTGTCATTTGAGTGTGCGAGTTTAGGCTTCGTCACCCTCCAGGTGATGGCCGTACATCTCGGGCCCACTTTCTAGGGACGGGGTGTAGCACAAATATTCTTCAATACAAATATCTTCCATATAAATTAGTGTAAAACACAGTTTAAACCATTTGCCAATAACCCCCTCTATCAAAACAGGAAGTATACGACTATACTACAAATACAGTCAACAAATACAGTAGTTAGTCACACGAGGCAAACCTGTACGATAATAACATAAATCTACGCCTGTGACTTAACTGGGCAATGAGACTCAAACCCACATCGATAATAAAGCAGTTAGGACTTGAACCCCTGCCAGGATGTCCGGACAATGGGACTCGAACCCACTTCTAGACATCGAACGCAAGGAACCCACTGGGACTCTAACCCATGGGTCCACATGTGCGCTACTAACTGTACCAAACAACAATCTTATATATATATGCTCAAATAACAGTTTTAACCAACCCATCCACTCACTGGAATGTCGGGTGATCGTCATCGTCCTCGTCTATCGGGTTTGGTTGGTGGCATTGGTTCCTGGGAGTCTAATCATCTAGAAGTTCTAATATCCAAATATTGTATCAATAAACCGTAATTTTTGATAAAAATCCTAATTTTCCTTCATTTTGCTCAATAGGTGTTTATGCGTGTTTCAAATGGCAAAACAAAATTTGCAATCGAATCCAGAACGCTGAAACGATCCGGAAAAGTGGCCGGTCAATGCTAGTCAACGACAGTCAATGTTGGTCAATAGTTGACTAATGAAATTCATTAAATCTAACGAAATCTGTTACAATCTAACGAAATATACTAGATTCTAACGACATATTCCATTTTCTGACGTCGCCGTTAACGACTAATGGAAACCATTAGAGACTAACGGTCATCGCCGTCAATTAACTTTCGCCGTCGCCGGAAAAATTCCCATATTCTGATGAATTTTCCTGCGAGCATCAAAATTTCCCATTTCTTCATTTCTCAACCATTTTCACGAATTTTATGTCAAAACACATCCACGGAAGCCAATGAATCTAAGAGCATTTGCACCCCAAGGGGCAAGGGTTTTTGTTACGACCCATCCCAAGATTTTGGGCAAAATGGCCAAAATGCCCCTGGAAGCCTGAGGATGACTTTTGGATCATCAGGAATTACATATTTAATGTTGTACTTGATGCGAACATCTCGACGATACGAACGCGTTCGCGAAGACGGAATGGAATTCTAAGTTATATCGAAGAAATTATGGTCAAAAATCAGAAATGAGGAGTGTTGAGGGTGCCACGTGGGCGGCTCGGGTTGGCTGGAAGACTGGAGACCCTTCTGGAAAGCCCAAATAGGGCTTTAAAAAAAAATCGGCCTAGGTTTCCAAAAGTGGAAATCTGAACTAGCAAACAAACCCGTCACCCCCTCCGCCGCCGATCATCATTCTCCGGTCACGGAACAGGAATTCCGATGCCACAAATTGGTTCCACGCGTCCCCAAGAGCATCCCCACAAATTTTCAGCTAGAGAAACAAAGCGAATCGGCGACGGCGAGCTCAAATCGGAAACCGGACTTTCCGAAGCAAATTCCGGCCAAGGCCGACCCCGGTGAGTCCCCAAACCTAGATTTTTGGATTCCTGGGATTGAGTAGATGAATTTTGACATATGGATCGTTGAAATTAGTTGAGAAACGAAGAAGTTAGAGATTTTGGGGTTTCGGCCGGGATAGTCGCCGGAATCTGGAAAATTCCGGCGACAGTACGGCGGCGTTGAAGAACACGCCGGAATTTGGAAAGCCGGAATCTGGAAAATTTCCAGATTCCGATGAGTTTTCCGGCTCCGGCGATGACATCAACGATGGTGTGCTGATTTTAGCACCCAATTTGGGCAACGTGGGTGTCATGTCAGTGACACGTGCAGCCACATGGCACCATGTCAGCGCCACATGTTAGACATGTCAGCGCCACGTGTCAGACACGTCAGTGCCGCATGTCAGGCATGTCAGTACCACGGGGGAGCCACGTCAGCACCGACGTGCTGTCGTGGCAACTGTTGACCGCCATTGACCGGCCATTTTTTCGAGTGGAAACAACGTTTTGGATCCAATGACGAATTTCGTTTTGCCATCCGAGATACAATTAAATTCCGATTGAGCAAAACATGGGAAATTAGGGTTTTGAAGATGATGTTGAATTACAGTTTTTTGATGGTTAAATTGTGGAAGACTTTGTAGGTACCCGAGCACCGGTGAGCCACCACAGTCAAGTGTTACCGACGGACGAGTTCGACAGCTTGGAATCACTGTGAGTGGATGGGTTTGTTTTCTTAAAGTTATTGTTTTCGAATGGATGTTTCAGCATATAGTAGTATTTATGTTTAGGAGTATGAGTAGTACCTAGTACACCTAGTCGCACACAGTACTTTACATATTTTAGTACCCGGACTACGGCCGTAGGACACAGCTTTCACGTGATTGTGCACCAGCACCGAAGACCCCTCTTGCTAGCTACCATTTCTGGTGCACAGCGTGCCCTGATGCCTAACCAAGATATTGTAGGTGCCACCAGTCAGCTTCCACGTGATCGTAGGTACTTGGGGTATTTTATTTATACGTACATAGCTTCACCCTGCAGATTACCGAGGGTGTCGTATGTGCTTGACCAAAGGTATACATGATATACAAGTTTTCATATGCTTCTTATTACGAATTTTACAGCAGGGGGTTATTATATATTTTCAGAAATTTTTTGAAAGATTATTTGTTTTTCCATCCACTCACCCTTTGGTTTTGTGCCCTCTTAGGGATTAGTAGCTGAGTTGACCTGAGACGCGAGGAGAGGCAGTTCGAGGGCTCTGCATCCGTCCCGAGAGTGTAGGGACATCACCTATTTAGTTCAGATTGTTAGTTGCTTCCGTTGGTTCCCTTCTGCTATTGTGTTGTATTGTGTGATTGTTATGGGCCCAGTGTGTCTTTTACGATTTTATTTATGTGGTTTTATCGTCTGTGTGTGCGGGTATAAGTTTCGTCACCCTCCAGGTGATGGCCGTACATCCCAGATCTACTTTTTTGGGGGCGGTGTGTGTTAGTTTTTCCCCAAAGGTAGGTACTATTTATGAGGGCCCCACCCGAATTGCCCCTGCATTTCATTTTTTGTGCCACCCCAACAAGGGCAAGGACAAGGGAGATTACTATTCAAAAAATTAAAAAAATAGATAAATATCTTAAAAATCTCCATTGAACGATTTGTCTAAACGTTTTACGAAAAAATTTTATCCGCCGTAAATACTAGGGAAATTTTCACAACAAAAGTCACTGACAAAAGTGTGTTTGAATAAGTGGCAAAGCTCATGGCTTATGTTTGTTTTTCTGTGATTTAAGTGTGTTTGAATAAGTGGCAAAGCTTATTGCAAAAGCTTTGTTTATTTGTAATTTATAATTCAAGTCAAGTTTATGTGTGTTTAAATAAATTTGGTAATTATATAATTAAATGACATCCAATCAAAAAATACATCGACTTTTATTTAAAATCTCAAACAAACCCTTACATAAAATTAAATACAAAATAATAATCGATACATACCAACTTATTCTTCATCATCATTAATCCAAGGTTGCTCTGGGATGTATGGGGTTTGATGACTTCGGCCAGTGCTTGACTCTCTACCTAGTTCGGGATCATCAACGGGAAACAATTGTCTCCTCATGACTTCCCTACGTTTTACCTTCCAATATTTGGCTGTTAGGGGAGAAAACTTGGATGTATCCATTGACATAGTTTGGAAATCTTGCGCATCTTGATTAACCTTGGTAATTTGATCCATTCTTTCACGGAGTTCCGCCTTTTTGTCCGCTTCTGTTGCCCTGCTCTCTTCAATAGAAATTGCACCTTACTGTGCGATTTGCTCAAAGAATCTTGAATTCTCAGTGGGAGTTTTCTTCCTTGCAGCTCTTTTTTCCTTGGCCACTTTTCTCCCTTGAGGCCTTGTTACCCGAATAGGGGTGTCAACATCTATAAATTCTCCGGAACTGGGGAATCTTCACCGGGCGTTTTTTCTAGGATGTGCATGTTGATCGTATCATCCACAATTTTGAAGCGATGGTTATGCTTCACAATATCCCATAAATCATTGTTGGTGAAATTCCTAGTGGTTGATGCCTTGGATTTGTAAAATGCTTGTATAGCATCTTCCTACATAAAGAAAAAAAATCATGCAAACTTAGACAAGTATATAAAGATAAATAAATTTTTTTTATATAAATGACAATGATAAAAAAATACCAAAGCTTGTGCACTTGAACCACTTGGTTGTACAATCTTGCGTCCTTCTTTAATAGCATACCGGCAAGTATTGAACTGTATGACCAAACGTTTCCAATGAGTTTGAATACCTGAGTCGGTGCGAGATGTTTCGGGACATCGCTTATTGAACTTCTCCTTGATTTTATTCCACAATAAATCTATCTTTACGTTGTTGCCGGTGATTGGATCATGACAAGTTATCCACCAAGCTTCACACAGTTGGATGTTTTCCTCCTTTGTCCAAGTCGCGGAATCGGGTGTCGACATTTTGTAACTAAAAGAATCACACAAATGAAATATAGATATGAGAGAGAGAGAGAGAGAGAGAGAGAGAGAGAGAGAGAGAGAGAGAGAGAGAGAGAGAGAGAGAGAGAGAGAGAGAGAATTTGTGAAGATTTGTTATGGTAAATGCAAAAATCTGATTGCGTATTTATAATTAAAAAAAAAATTTACAATGGGAAATTTTATTTACACCCCAATTTTTAGTTAATGCACCCCATTATTAGTTCACCCCATATTAATTGTTTTTGTTACACAAAATATCTTAATGTACCCCAAATGTTACCAAAACTACCCTTCCTAGTATGAATTTACCTTCCTTTATTATGAATTCACCCATGATGAATTTACATGGGGTTAGATTTTTTATTATGATTTTTTGTGGGGGGATCGAATTCACCCATAATAAACAGAGATGCTTTACATAGGGTTAAGAGGTTTTTTATTATTTTCGCGGGGTGGGGTGGGGGGAACAAAGATGATTTACTCTTGCTTTATATGGGGTTAGAGTTCTTTTTACGATTTTTGTTGTGGTGGGGGGCTTGGGAAACAAAGAAGATTTACTCCTTGGGGGTACAAAGATGATTTACTGCCACATCGGGTTAGGGTTTTTTGTTATTTTTAAGTTTTTGTACGATTTCAACTTGACATTGTGGGTGTTGTGTGGGTGGGGGGATGCTTTACTGCAAGGTGTTGGCAGAAAGCTTTCTCTACGCTGCCTGTGCGAGTTCCTGCAGTAGTTATTGCTTTTATGAAATTTTTTGTAGAATAGGCCCCAAGTGAGATGCCCAAGATAAAAGGAACAAAGTGACTTATACTTTCAAAACTGGAACTGGCACAATATCATCAAAGAATGTGATTATCCATGAGTTTATTAGTTAGGGTTTAAGGAGTTAAAAAGATGAACTTGAGAATGAGGTTGAATACCGTGTGAATTATAATTGTGGTGTAAGTTCATAAATAATTTTTAAGGTACACAAATATTTTGTCCTTATTGGTAATTTTAGAGAAGGTTAAAATAGTATTTTTTTTATTAAAAACCAAATTGGGGGTGTATTCACTAAAAACTGGGGTGTAAATAAAATTTCCCTTTTACAATTTTTCAATCTTTTTCTACATTTTTTCACCTTTTTTTCCTAAATAAATCGTGGCCGTCCGATCTGAAGATCGACAACTAGGAAGATGCCACGTGGCAGCATGTAAAAAAATCCCGTTTATAGTCGTTGGAGCTTATTAGCAAAACTAGCCATTGCTTTCAAACGGCCAAATTTCAGACGCTTTCACGAGCGGCTCTGGTGCGTGTATTGCACGCGCCCGCGTAAAAAAAAAAAAAGAAAAAAAAAAAAAAAAAAAAAAAAAAAGAAAAGGTCTGGGTGGACAATGACGTCAGCCATGACATCACCCGCCTCTCTACCCGCCTAGAACAGTACCGGGGCGAGAACCTGCACCGTTGCCCTGCCTCTTGCTCCCGCCTGCCGTGAACAGTGCTCGGCCGACCCTCTGCGGTGGAAACCTTTTTTTTCCTGGGAGGGGCGACACCTCATCGTTTCCGCCCCTTTGCACCTGCCTTTCCACCGCGCGATGGAAATGCTCTAATGCACTAGGTTTCAGGACTTACTTTGGCCGGAATCATGTCAAAAAGTTTCGGCCTCCACCAAGCTCTCGTCGTCACCGTTTCGTCACTTTTCTTGGTCTAAAGCATGGTGATTACCGAACACGGCGTTGAAGGCAGTACGATGGAGGCGGTTGTAAGTCCAATCTGTGGCCAGAATTTGATGATAGGCAGTGGCTAGGCTAGCGGTTCAAGATTTCCCAATGAGGAAACCTCCAGCAGTTCTAGGTTTTAAACCCAAAACCGGCTTTCCCAAAATATCTGTCGTCAGCCAATCAGAGGCTGCCACATGTTAGGTTGTCTCAACACCACAAATTCATTTTTCGTCTGTAACGGCTTCAATACAAGTCGAAATTGGATTTCGTCTTCTCCGACGCGCTCGTATCGACAAACTATATACTTAGAGTACAATATTGGGTATATAATTTTTTAAGTCTAAAAGTCAAGTTTTCGAGTCAATGTCGTTTGGATTATTTGGAAGGGCATTTTGGTAATTTTTTATGATTTTGCGGAAAATTGTGGGACGGGTCGTATCAGAATTGGAGAAATTGAAGTTTTCAAACACACCTAATAATGTAATTAATTTCATGGGGCATACCTGAAGTCCATCACCAATCGAGCCACTCACTGTGCTTTGATAGAGTATGGTAGTGAAGCTCTTGTTTGTATGAGCAGGTAAACCCAAATCAACTCCAGTTCTCTCGGGTTCTTTATACTTATTAAATCAGTAATTGTGAATTGTCGATTTGATGTGATTATCATGGTACTCCCCTGTACCATAGCTTTCAAACACCATCCTTGTCACAACATGATCTAGTTCTTCCATCACTTTTGCATACCTATCAGCACTCTCACTGCCCAACAAAGAATGAATATGGTCGATTAGTATATCTAAAAATGAACCAATTGCCCCATTTCAGAGTTCACAATGATTCTGAGATGCCCAAAATCATTTGTTAGATGTTTTCTCACTATGATTTTGGCCTTTAAGAAATCTCTCTCAGATGGGTCCTTAAGTTATACTCCAAATTGAACAATGTGCTGATCTTCTTGAGTAATAAATCATACCGAAATGCATTGTTTCCGTTGGGTCAAAAATAATTTGTGAATTTTCGAGTATCTTCAGGGTCTGTAGCATAACCAATCTCCAAGCCTTCATTGGCGGCGTTTGCGGTTATGTAGCTTCCGGGAAAAGGCGGTTGATAACCACTTTGCATTTTGGTCTCGACCGGGAAATTAAACAAGTCATCCAAAGTACCAAGGTAGGTCAGCTCACAAGAAACTTTGTTGGGCAATAGAGCTACAAAACAGCTAAACTCTTCGAGTGCGTGGCAAACGTCTTTGCGGATTGAGAGCCAAGAACTTGTTCCTGGCTTCAAGCAATCTTCATTGGAGAAATCTACTAGTAGAATCTTGGTAACCACTGGGGGACATGTTTACCGGCGTTGACCGGCATTGACCGACCAATTTTTTCGAAGCGTTTCGACGTTCCGGATCCTATGGCGAGCTCCGTTTCAACATTTGAGATACGGTTAAATCCTAATTAAGCGAAACAAGGAGAATTAGGATTTTACGGTTATCGTTTCGTTTCTGTTTGTTAATCGTTATCTGTGGAACTTATAGGTGATCAGACTATGCAGAATCAGCGCAACCGAATCGCACAAGCAGAGGATAAGGACGACGATCGCCTGGCCTTTTTGTGAGTGGACGGGTTTGGTTTAAATGTGTTGTTTGAGCATGCTATGTATATGTTATACATATATACAGTAGTGATATGCTGGTTGTTGCAGGTTTTTGGCTACTGTTGGTTGATGTTTATTATCTGGTACTGTTAGTAGTACACTATACAATGGGTTATTTGCAGCTGAACAATGGTAAGCGTGGTAAGTCCCTTACCCTTTACATTAGTAAGCATGGTAAGTCCCTTGCCAATTTGGATCACGGCCGTAGATTCTTTTAATATCTATTGTGCAGATTTGGCTCATGTGACTATCTACTTTACTTGATTGGCGGTGACTTGGGTAGTTGTTGTATATATCTATATTACAAAGCAAATAGCAAAGTTCAACTGTGCTTAAGAACAGTACCCCTCCATGGCAGTGGGCTGGGTTTTAGCCTTTCCTCAACGCATGTAAACCCCCAACTTTCCCAATCTGTACAGTAAAATCCCGACTTTACTCTCCTCTTTCTTCTCAATGCTTCGAAACATTTCTGATCGAAAGGAATGCTTCGAGATATTTCTATCCTCGGTCTTTTCGTTTTTGGGTAGGCGCAAAACAGAGTCGCGATCCTCCACTCCACAAGATCGCCTTCCACGATCCTCCTCAAAATCGTCCTCCGCGATCCAAACACCTCCACCGCCACTGCTGCGGCCTCGCGAATCGCAGGCTGCTCCGTCGACGACTTCACCACCACCCTATCGCCGATCAACTCTCACTTCTCCGACCTCGCCCAGTCCAGCTGCGTGTGCCGCTTCTGGACCTCCGTCGCCGCCGACGACATTCAAGTTCCCTTGGAATCTGAAGCGTCTGATCGGAATTTGGTTAGGTTCAAATCTATTCAATTTCGGCTTGGTTAGGTTTGCATCTATTCAATTTGGTTAGGCTTTCATACGATTCCGAAATTCACTCAAATCCAACTACTACAGCATTCAGATTGAAAGGGAATCTATTCAACCCCAAACCTTTTTCCTTTAATTGATTATATAATTTTTTCTATACTATATTATATAGACTCTGATTTTCTGAATTTTTCAAGGGAAGATGAATTTATATATTATTGTTTAATTTTTACAGATGAGATGAAAGCTCTGACCGTATTGTCCGCCGCGATACCGTCGCCAGTCTCTCCGTCAAGTATTCTGTCCAGGTACAGACAGTTTAAGTCCTTAAAATCTGTTTGGTTGCCGATAAATTCGGACAATTTGAAACAGCTTCTGTTTGTTTTGATCAGGTGATGGACATAAAGCAGTAAAGTTCCAACCCAATGAACAATCAAAATCCAATTAACAAAGTATTGATGGGTGCTTTTGTTTTCTTAAAAGTTTTGATTTTCCTGCTTCCAAACTGTGTGTTGACAACTTAACTATAAATTTGTATGCAAGCTTTGTTAAACTGCGTCTAAATTTGATTTGATATGATATTTTTTATGGGCTTCTTCAATTGTCTCGCATGGTTACAATGCTTTTCGGGTTTTGTTCTTTTAGAGAGACCTTCAATGAATACTTTGGAAAGTATGAGGAGATACGCTTTGTGATGAAAGGGAAACAGTGGACTAGGGGATTTGGGTTCATGCCTATGGGATCCTGCTTTTGTTGACAAGTTATTGAAGAGACTCATGTAATCAATAATAAGTAGGTAATAATATGCTCCTCCTAAGCTTACTCTATTGGGTTTTTTCTGTTATTTACTTGAGTTAAACCAGAATGAGATGATATGTATAAAGTGGCCTGTACGCGGATAATGCCTAGGTTTAATAGAAGATTGTGGTTAGGGCTAAAGGGTTTGGTTAGAACAAATGGAAATTTTGGCATTGGGTAGTGCGTGATTGCTGTATTGTGATGTAGGTTGATGAATTTTCTGTATTTTGATTGGACTATGGCTCTGAAGTATTGAGATTTTGTATTGGAATCTAGGTTTCATTGTTAAAAGTATATAATTTTGTATGAAATCAAATTTGTTAGTGGTTGTGATTTTGAAATGTTAATTATGTTTGGTAGTTATGGTTATTTATTGGTTTAGCATTTACTTTTGGTTTTGTAGTTTAGGTCCAATGTTTCTTCGGGTTTTCTTTAGGCACAACATTACATGCGGATCTCCTTATTGGGATTTGGTCAATACCAGCTTCATTAGTTTCTCTATTCATAATAAGGTCGATGTTTGATACTAATTACTTGCTCTAGGCGTATGTTTTCTCATAAGAGAATTTAAGTTGACTTGATCTAGATAACAATTTAGACTTTTCTGTTTTGTGGTTGACGTTCCTTTTTCATAAGCTAAAGAAAGCTATAGATTGGTAGAATATTCTGTATCGGTTATACTTTGACGGTTGTTTAATTTTCTCTTTATGCAGTTGGACTGGAAAAAGGGAATGATGGATTGCTTATATGCAACGTGTGACTCTTAAGTTACTTATTTATTCAGAAGAGTCTAATAGATTGAAACTAATTGAGCGTTACCACTATTTCTTGGAATTGGATTGCAGGTTTCCACAAATTTATGAAACATTTTTCTACGTAAGTTTTCTCCATGTTTGTCTTCTAATTTCTATTTTTGTTGTTCAATTGCAATTTCTGATTTTAGTGAAGAAATCATTCTAGGCAGCTTCTAATCTTAAAGGTGATATCAGTGAATTTGTAGTGCATATTGTCGACTGCTGGAATAGGTTTGATTGGTACTTTTTTTATCCTTCTAATTTTCTGCAAAACATACTGTTAGGTTTATAGGAGAGCAATTTTATTAGAGATTGGTAGAATGACTGATTGTGTCCTCCAATTTAAAGCTTTGTCAGGTATTTCTTAGTTTTCATATTTCACTCAGCAAATTGTTTAATTTTCTTTTCCACAAGATCTATTTAATTATCTTCAATGTTGCTTAGTATGTTTCTGATATTCAGCACCAAATCATAATGCTATTCCCCATTTCCTTTTTCTTAATTTGTGAAGTTTCAGTTTCCAAATGTTCCAATTATGTTTATGTCCCCAATTTTGGAGAGATAAGGATCTCTCTTTAATTTTTAGGTTTTCAAGAATGCCTTGATCATTTCAGCATCTATTTGAATCAATGGTACAAAATTGTAGATTATGTTGGAATAGGGAATACAACTTGATATTCAACTTGATTGATATCTGTTTTCAGTGTTTAATTGTGGAGAAAGGTTGATTTCTCCTTTTCATACTTTCAATTTTGATTTCATTAATAAAAAGGGTTATTGCTTTGTTGGCTTACTCTGCTTAATTGTTGTGGAATGTGTAGATGTATACTGTTTCATAAGTGTGTCACTTGATACAACAGTCTACAACTAACCAGGTACACTCGCTTGCTTAAATTAAAAATAATCTTTTGAACTTGATAGCATAAATCATTGTTCTTTGTGCATGGTACACAGAATTTGATTGATTTGCTTTTGAAAACGATGAAAAACATTGTGATATTGTTCCCAAATTTGTTTGATTTAGTTTTACTTAAGAGTTTTCTGCTTCAATTTGGCTCAAGTTGCATGTTTCTTACTAAATTTTTTTTGCGGTTATATGCTTCATGAATGTTATTTTCTTATTTAAAGTTTAATATGCTTTGTTGATTTTGGAATTGCAATGTCGATGACTCCTAATAATGTTGCTTAGTTCAGATTCTGAAATTGTTTAGAGTTAAACTGTAAACCAGCATAAACTTTTGCTGGACATAAATTTCGATTGAATTCATTGAGGTTATTTGTATAATTTTGCGTGAAGTTGTATTCAGTTTGCTACGGTTTGAGTTTTAAAGCATGAAATGTACTAATTTGGGTAATTTTAAGTTTAGATGCTTTCATATAGAACTGCACTTCAAGATATGATATTGATATTGATAATTTGTCAAGGGATTTAAATTTGCTTTGAAAAGTTGAATAAGTTAACTCCCTAGCTATCCGATGTCTTGAAAATTTCCTGTTAAGTGATAGAACCTTTGCTTTGATCATTTGATGCAGAACGGGAGACTTACTATTTTCAGTTTTCATAAGCAAAGGTAAGCTTTTCAGATTATGTTTTGTTCCAGTCCATGTTGATTCAAATTACAAGTTAAAAGGGTTTTCGGTTTTGAGAATTTTCCTCAGTTTTGAGCTTTTCATATTTTGATACTCATGTGTTCTTAACAATTTTTAATACCATAAATTTTGTTTTCGTTCATTGTTGATGCGTTTATGAAGAAGATTGTGGTGAATTCCTGGGTTTGAGTTGTCACCTGGGATCATATAAAACCACGGCAATAGGGTTGAGAGGTGTTCTTCTGGTGAGAACGAAGAGGAGACGAAGACTGTGTTGGTGCATTTGATAATGAGGCCTAAGCACTTTTCTTGGCCTAATTTTTTCCTGGGTTTGCTAATTCTTCCCTACTTCGTGTTTCAGATGCAAAATGAGGAACAACTGAGCACACGATTTCATGATCTATAGGTAGCTCTGTATGTCTATTAACTTCAATGATGACTTTTAAAATCACATTCCTATGTTTTTCTAATTTCTATTTTTATTTATCTACAGATGGTTTTGGCTTTTAATTGTAGTTTCAACGGTAAATTTTAGAGCATATATGAAAAAGTAGCTTTGTTTTTTTGTTGAATTTTGTAGGTTATGACGACACATTCCACGTTTCATTTTCGCTGCTTCTTTTATTTAATTTATAACTCCAGAGATTTTTATTTATAGATGTCTCTACGATTTTGTCTTTGCTAATTGGAAGGTTTGTAGATAATAACCTTTTTTTATTTTGATTTTGTGCTTTTTAGTTGGTCAATTTCATTTTCATTTCCATGCTAAAAAAAGAGGCCTCGCACTCGCGAGGGTGCGATAGGCTAGTGTTATCTGTTTTGATAGAGGGGGTTATTAGTAAATGTTTTAAACTGGTTTATTTTTCCGTCCACTCAGAATATAGGCCAGAAGCACACCACAAAGACGATTGAGGCGCTCAGATAGCTCTGTTTCCATCCACAAAGAGTAGGGACTCTATCATCTGTTATCTGTCAGGTTGTCGTTTTTAGTGTACAAATATTATTTCATTCCGCCCCTTTGGGCTGTACTGGTTATGTTTCCCTTCCGCTGTAGATGCTCTGATATTTTGTGTTTGTTTTTATTTATGGGTTATGATGCAACTTGTTCTTCTGGCGTCTTTTTGTGTTTCAGTTGGCCTTTTTGGTTGGTCAAGGCTTCGTCACCACGTTGAGGTGATGGCCGCACCTCCCGGGCCCCACTTTTGAGGGCGGGGTGTGTCACTTTGGGCTTATAACCAGTGTACCTATACATACTCATTTCACCATGTAGAACAATGAAAAAGCAGACATTCCCAAATTAGTCCTGATAGCTCTCTTAGTTACATGCAGGTAATTGCCCTTAACATTGACACATATGATCAACACATATTTAACTTTGATGACATAAAACATCAACACGCACAATATATTTCCCAGCCAAAAGGTAAATGACATACATATTGTATTAATGAACTCAGAACCAACATGAGGAGAATAAGCCCCTACACAGAAAGATAGAATCCCTAAATAATTAACAGATAACTAGCCAAACTAGAACCCCACCCATAGTACATAGAATCATCAGGAGGGCCTAAAAGAAAATTCAGGTTTGTATAAGAGAGCAAATCAAACGCCACAAAATGCCTTGATGGGGTATTCAGACCCAAGGGTGGCCAAATTTTTCTTGAAATAGTCTAAATACTCGAACTGATTGAATGGCTTATACTGAATCGGATGATTTTCATCTACAAGCTCCTTCTGAACTTCTGTTTGCCCTTCCTTGTGCGCAAATAGTCCAAACGAGAATCTCACATCATTCTCCCTCAATGCCACTCGATGTAAACAGGCTTGTACTCTGTCATTGCTCCAAACCTAAATCAAGAAAGAATAATCTCACCTGTGTTAGCATCACAAAAAGCAATGATATAGGGAAATGTTAGTGACAACAAAAAGATCATTATGCATTCTACTTTTACTTTATTTCTTACACCCATAATGAAGCGGACAATGATTTCTCTAGAGTGCTAATAATGGCTTCCGTGATATAACACACATGAAAAAAAGTTTCATACCTGAAATGCATCACCGGCCATGACTATGAAGGAAGAGGGAGAAGGATCAAATCCTATCCACACGTTGTCCTTTGATTTAATTTCAAGACCTTTGACATGATTTGTATGGAGTATGCTGGTAAAGGTCTTATCTGTGTGACTGAGTATATTAGAACTAATTGCAGTGTTCTCGGCTTCTTTATTATATTTATTAAATCGGAAATTGTGAACATAATTTTGGATGTGATCATTGTGGTAATTCTCAACACCGTAGTTTTCGTATACCATTCTTGTCACAACATGATCTAGCTCCTCCATCACTTTCGCATACAGATCGGCGCTCTCACTGGCCAACAAATATAGGCATAAATCGTGTCAATTATGAGTACAAATTGAGGTGAAGGAGATGAAATGCTAATTCATATAGAATATGTTATTTTTTTTCTCCAAAAGTGATTTTGAACTCTCCCATTTCAGTGAAGTGTATTAAAAAATTGGGCTGAGGAATTAGTCATACCGAAATGGGTCGTTTCCATTGGGCCAAAAATGATTAGTGAATCTCTGAGTATACTCGGGTTTTGTAGCATAACCAATTCCCAAGCTCTCATAAACACCCGTCCCAGGTACGTAGTCGCCTCCGTGTGGCTTTTCATAAGCACTCCGCATTTTGATGTCGACCGGGAAATTAAACAAATCTTCCAACGAACCGAAGAAGGTGTTGTGAAGCTCCAAAGGAACTTTGCTGGGTAGTAGCGCTACGAAACAACCAAACTCTTCGAGTGCATTGCAAATGTCATTGCGGGTTGAGAGCCAAGTATTTGTCCTTGGCTTCCAGCAGTCTTCTTTGGAGAAGTCTACCACTGGAATTTTGGGAACTGTTTGGGTACTCATGCTTATGTCTTTCTTTTCCCCTCCTTTGATTAGTGAGAAAGTCTACAAGATATGCGTCTACCAAAGGTAACCAAAGACTGATATTTATAGAAAAGTACAGTGACTTGTACTAGAGTCACATAGTATATAACTTTGTTCCCATTAATAGAGCGATACGGTTAGTATTTCTCATATCATATAATAGGTTGACTAACTACACCAATTGTAGTCATTATTATATTATATTGTACTATTCTATAATTACTTAAGCATAAGCATACTATACGATGAACATGTTAATTAACAAATAACATCTGCTCTCTTTCATTGCTCCCTTTTTTTTTTTGTATTGCAAATAAGAGTCATGAACATCTACACCTACCTAGAAGACTCATCATCTTGCCAGAATGCGATGGATTGATACGAATTCTTGTTCGACGTCTCAGGAAGGTTAGGTATATGTACCGCGTGCTTATAAGTTTATAATACTTTTGGCTTATACTCAGTGTCAGATGAACACAATATTTTACTTTTTATAAAACATTTATGAAAACAAGGAGGACTTATACTCAATGCCAAATTAGTAGTTATGCACTCCACATCAGAGGGCCAAATGCCAATACCATTACATATCCAATTTCATATTACCTATGTTCTATTTAATGTGTCACTGTCGTTTTTCCTGAATTTCATATTACCTATCAGAAATCGTACCGCCAGAATGTGATGGATTGTTGAAAATAATGGCAAGCCTTGTAATTCTTGTTCGACGTCTTTGGAAGGTTAGGTGCATGTACCGCATGCTAATGCATTCCCATCAGAGTGAAAAATTAGTCATTATGCATTCCATGTCAGAGTGCCAAATACCGTTACATATCTAATAAGAAACTTTTCGGCTGAGTTTTATTTTTAGGCATTGAAGGCAAGCCCTAGGGATAAAGATTTTGATGTTAATTTCACAATTACTATCTTTCAATATCATAACCACGTACAAAACGTCTTATACCAAGCTTGTTAGGCTTATCAAGCACAAGCATACTCTATGATGAACATGTAAATTAACAAACAACGTCTTCCTCTTTTAGCGCTACCTTTTTTGTAGTCATCTGTGCAAACAAGAGTCATGAACATCTACACTAAGAAGACTCATTGAAGCACTTACCTTAACATAATCTCGGTTGTTATCCAAAATTAATATTCCGAATTTAGTTATGTTTGTATCTTATGATCACATTCGTTATGCGTTAAGCAAAGAGATGTCCAAATAACATTATTATGAACAGAATTAGGCTAATGCTTTTATTAATTTTCTCATCTTTTGCCATGACGTTGTATCTGCTTATCTAAAATAACCTGGCCACGAAACCTCTGAATTGTTATTTGTGTCACCATCAATCGCAATGAGTTGTGGGACAAGGTTCCATTTTTAAAGTGTGAAATATGATATAAGCAAGAACAAGTCATGATAATAAGATTATTAGTAGTGATCATTCATGACTAGGGGGGCTTTTTTCTTTAATGTGTCACTGTCGTTTTTCCTGAATTTCATATTATATATCCGAAATCTTCCAGCCAGAATGTGATGGATTGATGTGAATAATAGTAAGCCTTGCATTCTTGTTCGGCGTCTCTCGAAGGTTAGGTGTATGTACCGCGTGCTTATAAGTTTATGATACTTTGTGCTTATACTCAGCACCAGATGAACACGGAGATTTTACTTTGTTAAAAACATTTATGAAAACAGGAGACATTTCAAATTAGTCATTATGCACTTCATATCACACTGCCAAATGCCAATACCATTACACATCCAATAAGAAATTTTTCAACTAAGTTATATTTTTAGTCTTTTGAGACAAGCCCTAGGGATGATGATATTGATGTTAATGTGACAATTACTATCTTTGAATATCATAACCATGTACAAAACATGTTATACCAAGCTTGCTAGGCTTATTACCACTACGTCAAAAAAGGCTATAGACGACGGAGAAAATCTGTCGTCTGATTGCGAAAAAAAACTGTCGTTGCTCTCCCTGTCGAGATTTGATATATATAGACGACAGTTTTTTTCTGTCGTCTTAATTTCAATCAGACGACATATTTGGAGCTAAAAGTGTCGTAAAAAAGATGCCTGGAGAGCCAAAAAAGGCCATATTACGTCGTCTGTTATAATACTTGACGACAGTTTTAATATTAATACTATTATGCTTTGGTATGTTACACGACAGATTTAATGAAATACTGTCGTTAAACGATAGAGTTAACGACAGTTTATTGCTTAATTCTGTTATCTTTTTTGTGACTTTGTTGACGTCATAGTTGACTTTTTACATTGACTTTGTGTATTTCGGTAACTTTCGTATTTGTACGAATTCGTAATTTGTATTCATACGTATTTGTATTTGTTGACTGTTAACCATTAATAAAATATTGGCCAAAAATTAAAAAATACCCAAAATTTCAAAGCAAATTTCTCTAATAAATCCATTACTTAAACAAGATGTATTTGATACACAACACATCTTAACATGTTCTTGCCATCTCATCCATAAACAAAAAATTGTCTAGACAATCAAAATATAAGTTCATGCCAATTACTAAGATGACAACCTACAAACTAAAAAAGCTAAAGAAACACAAGCACCTGCCAACAAATCTAATCTTCCTCAACCTCAGTGTGGGCAATCACCCATGTAGCCCACTCTACTCTGCCCATACCTCATCAATATGGTTCTAATCACCCTTTTCAGGTTGCACATTTGCTGCAGAATCCACCTGCTCATGAATGAAACGATAGAACATGAGAAAGAGCCAAGGCAAAGGCAAGGATGCATGAACGTAGTACAACTCCACCCAAGAGTAGTGCTTTGTACACAATTTTTCATGCACAAACTGTAAAAAAACTAATGTGTTTCACTGACTGCGTACAAAGTAGGAACTACAGATATGGTAATAATGACACAGCTACAGTAGGAGTAATATTTCATTTAGAATATTCTCGATGAACACTCTTGAGACAACACATTTCAAGGTGACAGGGACAAGAAATTCCCAAGTTCGAGCATGCGGATAGAACTTATATAAAAAACTCCAAAGAGTCTATTAAAAGGTCAGGTTCACACATTATTTTGCATTTTAGCCAAACAGAAAATAGTATTACTGGAGACCACTGCGCAATGGTATGTGAAACCTTTGAAACATGTGAATAAGATCTGGTTGTATATTATATACTTTACATATATGTATATATAAACAATGTACCTTCGCACCATCTGGCTTTTAGTTTTTACATATAAGCATATACTAAATAGTCATACAAGATTGTCTGCTGTTGGTTATTTTGTAATTAAGAGCAAGTACCATTATGTAAGCTAGAGATAATCATATAAGCTTTCCCATTAAGAGCAAGTACCATTCTGCTGTTGGTTAAACAATTATACTAAGTAGATGACAACAAACATAATCTGATGCACAATGGAATGCTTTTAAATACAACTTGCATGATTCTACTGATTGTTTAGAGACAGTAAATTGACCTCTGAAAATTGACTGGGTTATGGGATACCGATTGTATCAGGAAACTCAAGGCATCCCACCTAATTGCCAAACGTAGGTACAACAAATTCCTCCACCAGAGTCTTTATGTTCATAATTTTTGTTGGCAATAAGAGCCAGGTGGTTGAATGGCCTCTGGGCTGCCAGTCCAACCACTAATCAAACCCTTTAACTCATAATTTTTAACTCATAATTGTCTCCACAGATGATGATAGTCTCAGGTGAACCATTAGTCTAGATGAAGATATAGACCATTGACACCAAACTTTGCCGACCTTGTATGCTATTGGATATGGGCTGATTTAGATGCTAGATATCCTATTCAGAAAAACGATTTTTTGGACTGATGCCGATGGGACATATGAGCTTCCTAGTTGAAAATGTTGCACCATGATACATAAACTAAACTTACTGCTTTTGCAACTATCTCAGTGCTCTGCCGGACATCGGCCATGGCCTCAAAAAGCACCCATGCCCATTTATCACTGCTTGTGTGCTCTGAAATGTAAGGGATGCCCGTCCTCTGATACCTAGAAGCTTCCATCCAGGTTTTGCCACCATCAACAGACACATCTACCCTCTCAATGCCATGGCCACCTCCTGATGCTGCATACCCACTAATCTTTACCTGCACATCAACAGACACATAATCATTTTTATCACTTCACGAAGAAACAGAATCACATGAAAATCTGAACCTATCCAAATGATAACAAAGAAATTGCAATTGATAACTGAACTAACCTTCCCAGGCTTTATTGCATTCACATCCTCTAAAGAACAAATTACACTGTCCACCAGCCAACCATATATCAAGTCAATCTGGGTCACCACAACTTCGTACACAAAAAATTAAGCACGTCTAGCCATTAAGCACAACTTTATACCTGGACGGGAAAATCCATTTGTGGCCTCCTGGTAGACCAATTAATGTTATCCCAGTTAACGGAAGGAGGAAACATTTTGTAATCTTTTTGCATAAAGAAACCTTACAAAATTGTGACGAAAATTTGAATCATATAGAACTGTGTGAAGGGAGAAAAATGATGTCCGGAAAGAATCAATCCAAGAACACTATCTAACCTGGCATTCCTCGGGAATTACACTAATAGAATCCAGCCATTTAACAGAACGGGCACCAATAACACCCGGGACAACCACACGCAATGGATACCCATGATCCCTATTAAGAGTCTTTGACATTACCAAAGAATATGAACTGATATGAGTATAAGCATGTGTGCCGGGAAACATTAAGCATAAAGAGGCAATTTCGAAAAACACATCATATACAAACAAGAATAGAAGTCTTTAAACTCAAATCTCAACAAGCAAGGTCTTCGGTTTTGAAGAATAATATCAAACCAGGAGGATGTTATTGGCAAGCATAGTTGATGGATAAGTAAAACATCCACTCTTTTAAAGTTACCTCTCCATTCATCTCATAAGCAAGTAAGACATCTGCTTCTGGGTTTGTGGCCTGAATTAGTGGAATTGATGCCTTGTAGGGGCCTCCGCTTTCCTCCTAAGAATTGATTGCCCTAACAATTAGCTTGGGTATATAATATCTTCTTCGCACAGTAAGTCTAGACATTCTCTTAATCAAACAACAACAGCAGCAAAACAGCTAGAAAACTACGAAAAAGGATTTAGCTGAAAAATTAAGTATCCAAGTTTGTACCTTACACTTATCTACGCTTACAAATTCAACATGTTTTCCGCCTGATTTAGTGGCACCCGTCAACTTGGGTATTCCGACAAGTTCAAGAACATCAGCGAGTTTTGCACCACCCCAGACAGCTGTAACGAGTTAAAAGGATTGTAAAATTCACATTCTTGTATTGGGCAGGACATCTCTGACACTACTTTGTAACAAGCACATAGATTTACATATGCAAATCAAAATGTCAACTTTCAATAGTTCTCAAATCGAAATTAAATAACATAAAGGGTCCCAATCCCCGTGGATTTCCTAGTTCTAATCAGCCAATTCTGATGCCAAGTATAGCAGCTAATTTTTTTAAATTTTTTTATATTTTTTTTTTTTTTTCTCCCCCTGTTTTTCTTTTTTTTTTGTTTTTTTTTTTTCCCCGATCCCGAGAATCCCTGATATCTAAAAGAGAAGTGCCTGCCCCAATGCAACACTGAGTTAGCTACATATAAGCATAATGTTGAATACGAATGAAAAATCAGGTGAAATAATTTTGAAGAAGATATATATATACCATAATGTGGAACACTTGCATTCAGCCGGTCTGAAACTAAGGTAACAAGATAAAGAGCACATAACACAAATCTTAACAATGATATTTAGGAAGCGAGTGATACAAGTCTTTGACATGATTTCTAATAACTTTTGGCACAAAAGTACCACTGCCACCAAGAAATTAGGTGAAACTTTTGCTATGGATAACAATATGCATTCAGCCACAATCTAAAACAAGATAAAGAACACATAATATATACAAGACGAGAAACGTTGATGGAAGAATTCCCATATAAGCATGACAAAGACAAGATGAGAAACGTAAACCGGGCAAGACAGATGCCACCACTCAAGAGCAATCACAAAGCCATTAGTTAAAGTCCCAATCCTTTCTTAGTTCATCATAATTCACACATACACAAGCACATGTAAATGATTCTTCCATCTATACAGACCTGAAGAAAGTACCGCCCATCTGTCCAAAGAGCTGCTCTATCCTTTGTTACGACAGCAGTGCCTGCACTCCCAGTGAATCCCGGTAGGGGGGGGCCCCTGGGCTTTGCTTGTTCTTTGTCTTCTTCCTCTCTTTGCTGCCTGCGGCGGCGGGGTGGTTGGGCGGCGGCGGCCGCCCCGGCCCCCCCTTCCCCTTCCC